>OU824206.1:12906549-14240211 GCA_917499995.1 Ichneumon xanthorius | reverse complement strand
GCCTCGATGAGAAAATGCATCGTTGTCGCGCATTAAAAAAAAAATCGTCAATTTGACACAAAATATTTTTCATCACTCGGTGCGGCAATGGTGCGCCCGCTTCGCGTGCGTAAAACCGCCATCTTCGCACCTTGTGATAAAAAATTTCGTACATCCTTCGTGCGAAACACTTTTTCTAGCTCGTGTGATTACAGCACTCGCCTTCAGCTCATGCTACAAACTCACACTCGTTAGAATAGTACATTTCGATACGAGTGCGAAAAAACTTTTTCTGACGAGTGTGAGTTTGCAGCATGTGCCGAAGGCGAGTGTTGCAATCACACGAGTTCAGAAAACGTTTTCGCACGAGTATCGAACAAAATTTTATTTCACAAGGTGTGAAAATGGGGGTTTTCGCACGCGAAGCGTGCGAAAAAACCGCCATTTTCCCACCGAGTGACATAAAAAACGTTTTTCGCCCTCGTGGAGTAATGTACTATTATTACACTCGGTGCGAAAATTGCATTTTTACGCACGCTTCGTGTGCGCAAAACTCCCATTTTCACACCTTGTCAATAAAAATTTGGTGCGATAGTCGTGCGAAAAACTTTTTCTGAACTCGTGTGATTGTGAGCCGAAGGCTCGTGCTGCAAAGTCACACTCGTCAGAAAAAATGTTATCGCACTAATGTCGTAAATTACTGTTACCTAACGCATGCACGTAAAATCTCGCTTTCCATTTCTGTGAAGTGTGCGCAGAAAGACACTCTTTCGCATCGCCTGCAGGACAAATACTGCGCATGCGTACAAAGGCAATATGGTCTTCTTTCGCACACTAGTGCGGAAAAGTTCGTATCTGCGCACACTTCCCAAAAACGAAAAGCGTGATTTTCGTGAATTTCTTAGGAAAAAATTATGTGAATGGCATGGGCGAAGAAAAGGGCGTCCTGACTCGTGTAAATGCCGCACTCGCCTTCGGCTCGTGTGATATTTTCACACGCGTTAAGAACTTTCTTTCTGCGCCCTTGCGATACAAATAAATAAACAATTTGAATGATCATCAAGTTCGAGGCATTTTTTTTACATAAAAAAAAAATCGGTATTGAAATAAAAAATTGCACTGTTTCCGCCCGGGATCGAACCGGGGACCTTGTGCGTGTGAAGCACACGTGATAACCACTACACTACGGAAACTGTGTGATTACGAAATCTGTTGGTAGAAATTCGTCCGGCTAGTTACGGTAAAGAGACAGAACAATGGCGATGTCAATCTTTCGTTGTGAAAATTATGGAAATTTTGCTGTGAATGACAAATATCGTCGTGTCCCCCCGATTGGTCCAGTTGTGTTTGTGGAACCCTTCTGACGTCACGCGAAATCTTGAATACCCTAAAAACGATCTCGTTGAATGGTCTTCCGGATACAATACCAAAGTACCTTTTCTTCCCGGCTTCACTCGGGGCTTCACAATGATATAATTTGTATACAGATAAAAAACTCACCCTCCAACCTGTGTCATCGGCACTCGACTGTATTCGCGCCGTTTTCATCCGTGAGCCAACATCGTTTACCGTCAAGCCTATGGGCGACCGAGGGTGGCGAGGCTGTCTCGGGTATTTGCCATGAAATCCTTAAAATTTCCATCGCGCCGTTGATCGATCGATTATTCATGATTTTCGACTCACAATGAGCTCGGAAATTTTGCAAGGGAACGCGCGCAAAGAGCGACGAACTGTCGCGGGGGACATCGATGACTCAACGGTATGTTCTTTTCTTTTTTATTTCTTCACGTTTATCCTGCCCTATTCCTCGTGAGTGAAACGCCATCGAGATAAACCGTTTAACGACTTTCGCAGCGTGAAAAGGCACTGAGTCGTTTATACCCGTCCTTTCCCCGAGACACCTCCTCGTGTTCTATTTCACGTTACCTTTACACCATATCGACATCAGAATGTTGACGACCCACCTGGCTTTTTATATACTCGTCCCGGCGGCCTGGTTTCGCCCCGCAGCGACCATGCTATGATCTCAACGCCGCGTCGTGACACTAGCTGCTGGCGTGGATCTAAAGATGACGGAGATAATTATAAGGGCACGAAGAAAGCGCGATCGTGCCGAGACGCAAATGTGGCGATAAAGAATCGACCGGCCAATGAACATGCGATTCGCCATTATTTTCGAAAGCTTTCGAATACTTCGTGGTAAACAAATAGCGAAAGGTTACTATGGCCCGGTCCATGTATCATCGATTTAGGCGCTAATCGGCGTGGTCCATATTCACCACTTCCATCCTAAGTGTAATTAAACAATTTTTTTCCGATCGTTTAACTTATATACATAGATACAGATATTGTTATTATTAATAATAATAATAATAATAATACCATGGCGAGGCCATTTCACATTTATGATAAAATATTATTCTTTTTATTTATTCTTATGATTTTGTTTATTTACTTACTTGTTCTACCTAATACGCCTGGAACAATTTTTAGTGCGATTAAAACTCATATTGCCATTAATCGTTAGCACGTTAATAACTCTTCGGTCTCACAATGCAAGATACCTTGTCACACGAAACCGGCTTAAGATCGAGCACTTACACGTTACAAAACCCCCCTGTAAGCCGAGCAAAACAGCAAAACAACGCAGCAACGCCGCCGGAGTCGTTCCACCGCAACGCGTTTCCCCCGCAGAGAAACGAGCCGCATGCAAGCGTGCGCCCGATGCAATCCTATCCGAGAACGTCGCCTGCTGTCCCGTGGAAAAACTTTTACTTTTGCCAACGGAGAAAGTGCACGTTCCCCCAGCGATTTATTTTGCTAATGCGTTCGGAGACTGCAATTCGAATTGCATATCGTCGATATTACTTCGTCGTGTATAATCCAACAACCCGCGAATTTATCTCTTCGGCTCGACATTCGCTTCCGTAGATTCATCTCGTTTATTTATTCGTTTACTTATTTTATTGTAAAATCTGAGTTCGTAATCTCCATCAAACCTTTTCCCAATCGGCAGATTGACGACGCGAGCAATTTGCCATCGCGCGGTGGAAGACAGCGGGGCAAAATGGACCATTTTTATAGGGTCAATAGGGCCCACCTCGATTAACACGTAAATCAATGATATATGGACCGGACCATATTCCCCACTTTTACCCTACATGTTCGCTGGGCACGAGAAGAAGAGTCACGCCTCGAATGGAGGACGGGGGTCGTTTGCCCCTGCGTTCCGTTTTGCCCCGCTCTTCCTCTGTATTTCTCCGTTTACGTCTCTCATAGTCTGTCGGTGCGAATATCAGGGACATTGCGAAAGCTTAGTGACGAGAGAAGCCGAGATTATTGCACTTTTCGTATTTCACCGGCGAGGAGGAGGTGGCGGAGAGTTCAGTCCCACCGTCTCGACACACTTTCAGTAATCGCGGGAAAACGTGCAATTCGCCACCGTTCATTTCATTTCCTGGTTGAAGCAATGATCCGAGCGCGCTAAGCGGCTAATGACCGCGCCGAGCGGTGTGCATATTGCGTTACATGCCCCGCTGCTGTTGCGCCTGCTGCTATACGTGAACTATAGACGCACGGCGCAAGTGGCGTCTCGTCTGACACGGGGACACGGTCCAGCCAATGCCCCCGAGTAGAAATTCCCAGCAAACGAGACCAAAAAAAGACCCAATGAAAAATATTCAATTAAGACGGCATCGACATCTTTTTTTAAGAGAAACTTTTTTAACGTCATTTCGGTCCTTCGAGTTTTAAGAACATGGGTACAAAATGTAGAGTCGAAATTCCCATAATCAATCGGCCAAGTCGCAAGCCATCAAGAGACTCGGAGCGCACACCGAAAAAAAGGTTTGGTAATATCAAACTAAGCTGCAGTTGCGGGTGGCGAAAGAAATGTTTGGTCGATTGAAAGAAATATTTAGTTGGTTGAACGAATATTTAGTTGTTTGACCGAATATTTAATTGCTTCAACAAATCGTTACGTGGATTTAACAAACATTTTGTTCAATCGACCAAATATTTCTTTCGCCACCCGCAACTGCAGCTTAGTTTGATATTACCAAACCTTTTTCGGTGCACGTGTAGATTTTGGAGCGCGCATTCGAAAGCATTTCCCTCGAAACGGTCTTATCAACCGACCGCTACTAAGTGCTCAATCTTGCATTGAACTAACACCTATTCAGCTTCGTGTAAGAATTTTCTTCCGATCGCAGATAGACCGCACTGTTGAGAAAATCAATTACAGTTTTTATTACCGACCGCGGTAATTCGAATGCTCCTTAAGTCTTCGATAAAAAAAACGTTTCAGGTGACGTGCCCGGTTCGTGCCTCGATTACGATCGCCAGGCTTTGCCACCTACGCATTGCACGGGGCCTCTCCGGTTTTCCGGTAAAATGAAAAAAAAATCCTCGCCGACCCAATTATTCGACGACAGGCGGGCCGGTGAGAAGGAATCGCGAGATAGAAAGTAGAGCGAGTGGAACTTTCGGTTTCACTATGCCCACACACATAAGCGCACACGGACGCGAGCGCACACTCGGCGTCTTTCACTCGTCTCGGTAACCTCTATTCGTCGACGGAGAAAGAGTTACTCGCAGTGAAAACGAGGCGATAGAGAAAGATTATTGTCCCTCCTCGTGGTCTCACGTCGGGCTCAACGCCGAGGCTTCCACCGAGCACGCGTCTCGGTGAACGCGCCTCACCTTTTAAGTTTGCGCTCGTTACAGGCTTGACATCTCCTGGCTCCGCCGTGTACAAAACCCGACACGTATAGAATTTATGTGCGAGCCGCGAACGCAATAGAACGCGATACACGAGCCCGAAGAGGCACCCGAAGTGCATCCACGTGGATGCCAAGCCGATGCTTATCCGTGCGGGGGTCCGCAACGAGAAATTTCAGCAGATTGCATCTCGAACGCACGTTCGCAATCTCGTGTGTGCATAAGCTCGTCCCCGATCTACCGTGAATTTGCAGAAACTCCACATTTCACACGATAGTTTTAATTGGAATGGGAGTCTCGAGTCTCTTTCCATCGTCGTCTGTCTTCGACGCCTCGCGGGATTGACTGCTCTGCCTCTCGACGGGTTGAACTTTCCGTGAAAGCGCAACGAAACGCCTCGCCTCTATCGAACGCTCGAAAAGAGCGGAAAGAATTATTTTCGTAAGATTTTTTTTTCTTTTTTTTTTTTTTCTATCATTGCGGTGCAATTGCTCGATCCGCGGAAGCTACCGATTCTCGCTCTTCGGGATTGCGAGTGTTGCTCCCGATAAGTGCGACACGACGGTTCGCGCTGATGATCATGTTCGACGTGCACGAGTTTGCCGGTCGGAGGCGTGGGTGACCCCTGCGACCCGTCGAATCGGCAAGCCGTATCGTTCCACACTATAGAATAAAGTGAGAGCTGCTCTTGCGACTTGTGAAACTCTCTAGACGAGAGAGCCCCGCTCGCGCAGCCGGCTCGCCTCATCTTCCTACTTCTCTCGTCTGTTTGCGAGAGCCAAGAGAGCTCCCGAGCTGGAGTACGGAAAGGTGCGATGGAAAGGTTTCGAGGGCACGTATACACAGTCGCATCGCGAGTGAAAGACAGGAGAGAGAAGTGCGGGCGACAGAGCTGTATGAGATCGAACATCGGAGTGAAACTCTCGAATAGGCGAGGCGCTCGATCCGTGGCTCAGCATTTATTCGCAAAGTTTAAACGAAATAATAATAATAATAATAATAATAATAATAATAATAATAATAATAATAATAATAATAATAATAATAATAATAATAATAATAATAATAATAATAATAATAATAATAATAATAATAATAATAATAATAATAATAATAATAATAATAATAATAATAATAATAATAATAATAATAATAATAATAATAATAGTTACCGGGTCGCGTGGCTAAATTATAACGTATTCTTTTTTCTCTGGCGGCATGCAAGTTTTTTTTTTAAGAATAGCGAAATTCGAGCTGTCTCGTGGGTGATCTCATCACGATAGATGCTCCGTCGGGTTTAGCGAGAAGAAGTGACCTCGGGAGGAGAATTATCATAGCGCTTCCGCAGTCAGTGAGAGTTGGCGAGAGAATTTTTTCTCTTTTTTTTTTCGTCGCGTATTTGATCATGTGGCGAAAGTAGAATCGGTGGTTCCAGCCCCCGCTGATCTCACCCCGTGAGAGTGTATGTCTCTCGCTCGCGATCGCTTATATCGGCGGCGCGTAGATCAGTTTAATTTTGTAACCGAAGGCCACGGGACGGGATCGCAGATATGTGGCCCGCTCGGCCTTCGAAATGGCTCATCCTTCTTTTTTTTCGCATTTCGTTCCCCCCGCGCTTCCCTCTCCGCGGGCGTCTCTTCTTTTTTTTTTACAATTCCGTCCTTCCTCCTCCGAAGAAGCTTCGGTACAGCTCAGTTTAGACAAACGACCACGCGCACGTGTGTTTAAAATTAAAAAAAAAAAATTAAAAAAATTAGTATGCGAATTCTTTTGATTCGGCGATCCGAGCCCGCGATCGCTATAGCCTCGAAACGTAAGTCGTGAGACTTCGACATCCGCGGCGAGATAAGGCCCGCGCGGGCGACCTTGCCGCGTGCGCGGTATCGATAAGAATTGTAATTTACGTATCGCGACCTCGCACACCCGTACGATGAGAGCGAGAAGTTCGCCCGAGCACACATCAAATATAAACGCGCGCATTACACACACTGAAAATATAACGAGCCTCCTCGCAAAAAAAACCTTGAGCCATTTGCCCGGATTACGAGTGATAGGCCGGTCGAATCGGTTTTGACCGGCGTCGAACGAATCGCCCGAACAATCGACCGCGAATCATCGTGCCGCAAGAATACTTCGATGATTAACTTCGAGGCCGGCTGACGACGAAATTTTCATTCTCCGGGGCTTATCGAGCTTGCTCATGAACATAAAAAAAAACAACAACACGTAAGATCGTAATGCCTTATAAGTCTTTGATAATACAATGAAGATCAGTCACGCCGATTGCGACTCTCCCGATTCCTCGAGCTCTCTCTCCCTCCCCTCCTTTTATCCCCCGATGTCAGCAACCGCCGACGATAACCGAAATTCATTCGAGCCAGCTTCATATTTATAATACCCAACTTTACCCAGGCATTACATACTATACAAACTTTCGAATGACTCGAATGACTCTCAGGCTTTACGAGGCAGATTACACCGATCGGCGAGCCTACCAATGTAGAAAGTTTTTTTCGAGCGAAAGGCCCGCGCTCACGATCGATCCTCCTCCTCTCCCGTTCATCCCAAATAGGAACTGATCTCAATACCAAAAACCGAAAGCTTTGTATACGTAAATAAAAAAAATAAAAAGATAAAATTGCGGACGTGAGAACATAATTTCTCTCGCGATAACTGTCTCTTATTGTATCGCAACACAGCATCGCAATCGAGCCACATAGAGTATCTATGTGCATATACGGTATACATATATGTATATATAACATTTATAAAAGCCACGGAAAGGCATAGTAGCACAACAACCCCGAAGCGAACGCACTCCGTGAGGCGTGACGTAACGGACCGGTAGCCGAGGCGAGACTAGACTAGATAGATATAGGTGGGTAGTGTATGTATGCACTCGAGAAACCGAGCGAGTGGGACAGAACCAGAGACAAGCTACATATTGTGTTTTGGCTCTTGCATAAGCGCCGCGTCACACCGAGCACCAACTCGGGGGGAGGTCAACGACCCCGAGCGTTGTCAGTGCGAGCGCGGTGCTCGGTCTGGTACCGGGACCGGGAGCACACCGATCCCGAACGACCGTGCTGTGCAATGCTACACTTTGTATGATTATATATCCTGTGCTTGTACACTTTTAGACTTTTACTAATACACGTCAGGAGGGGGGGAGGTCTCACCCCCTTTTTTTGCTTTGGCAGCCATTTTGTGAAAGCGTGAGAGCACGTGGACCAAATGTCGAGTACCGGCTCCGCGACTGTTTCTTCGCTCCGCACACCATTACCCATGGTGTACGCCATGGACTTTCGATAAGTTTCACGTGGGTGCGGGCCCTCTCCGGGCACGGGGACGGATGTCGACGGGACGCTCGAGAGAGTTTCCCGAACACACCGCCGAGATATCCTTTCGGTAACCGACTCGTTATTGTGATTGTAGGTCAAGGGACACATCCGTTTACTATGGATCGAGGCCCGCTTACATTAGAAGCCGGTCAGATGGTCCAGCGAAGTAGACTGTGATAAAAATTCGTATGACATTTAATGTATCGGACTGGAAGGTTTTTTTATGCATAATGTGGTATTTTAAATTTTATGTACAATTGTGATGAGAAATTAATGTTCAGTGTATTGAGGATATTGGATACTTTGTTTTTAAAAATGTACCTTAATTTTCCTATACAACTACTATAATTTTAATAATTGACCTTAATTTCAATTAAGAAGTGTATTTCATTTTTCATAAGAATTTTTCGTTAAATATAATGTACCAGTTTTTGTATGAAAACTGTCAGTACGGTACATTAAATTTACAATTCATTTTAACAGTGTATGGGACTGATGAGCTACTTAAGGCAAATTTAATTTGAATGTGCGCATTTTTAGTGTTACATCAGACTCCGATAAGAGCTATGTCAACCTGGCAGCCAACTTTAAAAAATCGATTTTTTATTTGTTTTCCATTCTTAAAGATTTTCGTATGTAAATTGTTTCTAGTGCCAATTTAGATTGTTATAGCGCTAAAAAAAGTTGATGGTCTGAAAAAAACGTATCCATCGACTTTGGCGGCACTCAAATTTGTCTGTTGATTTCTATAGAGAATCGTTTGTAATTGATTGTAGTGAAAAAATTCAATTTGTATTAGCAAGAAAAAAAGTTAGGCTTCTTGGTTAATCGCTTCAAATTTCAAGTGTGTACTTGTATGTAATAATTTGTTCTGTTACTTTCACTTGTTCACCGCAGTAGTTTTTCGAAAACTAACGGCGGTTCGACATATTTCAAGCACCGATTACAAAATCATTTTATCTATCAATAAAATCTTATAAAATCTTATTTAAAAAATTTGATTTATTAAAGTCGAGTGCGAGGTTATCACGGCTTCTGATAAAGTTCGGAAAGGACCTGGTAAGGTTGTATTCTCGCCCCGACGTAACTCTAAAATTTCCGCCAGGGTGATCAGGAACTTTGGCCGGGCCGAAAACTAAGAAGAATTTTTTTTTTCTCGATCGTTACCAATGTCAAGCTTGGCTTTACGCTAAGACTGATATCGGATTCGTGTTCAGCGGCAAGAAAAGTACCGAATCATGTGGTCCAGAAGATGTTGCAGGATCCTCAGATTTTATTGCGGTTTATTAATGTTCCTCGTTGCTCGGCTCTGAATTTAACGTTCTCCACCTAAGGACTCCGTCTAATTGACGTGGTTGATCAACGACGTCAGTCATCGATTATTTTTATTCATTGATCAGCAACGAAGTTGTGCTGCAACCACTTATCGTCGAGTTAAAAGCACACGAGAACGTGACGCGTTCGTAACGTTACCGTCAGTCCAACGTGTCGTAAGCACCTCTGTATCTCTTTCTTTCACTTGGCCGATTACTCTACGGGGTTTGCCCCCCCTCCCTTCCCTCCCTCCCATTAGCAACCACGCTCCTTTGCGAAATAGTAGAATGCGCTACGCGATTAAGGAAGCGTGACCAAATGTCAGTGTAAACGGTTTTAAACTCGAATGAATGGGGGTGTGCGCGCGCCTGCATAGTATACTATAACACCGTCTATACAGAAACAGTCCAATTATAGTTTACTTTTAAAGACTTACGCAACTGGGTGCACCTTCGCGATACACAATGACCGAGTGGCCGCGGCGAATGAACTCTTACGAAAAAAAAATAATAATAAATTTTGCAACACGCATGAATTTTCCGCAACGAATTGCGTAAACGAGTGTACAGACCAACTGGAAAACCGACCGACAAATAAGTGTCTCGATAGCTTAAGAGAAAAAAAATCTTATCAGCATTTTTGGCGGATACATTTTTTGTTTTTTGCACATCGCAATATTTTTCTCTCACGAGATACCGTACATGGAGTATGTGATTTATGAATCGTCGAGCGGCTATTGGGAGAAGTCGTGTCGCGGAGCGGAGTGAAATTGAGATCGGTGCCGTATTCGAGTTATCTGGGATTCTGGGCCAAGCGCGTTTCGTATACGATCTTCGTGCCGGCGCTCCGACTTCGCTGTCCCGAAGACGGTATCGCCGAGCGACTCGTCGGCGGTCGGCACGTCCGGTCCAGAGTCGTTCTCGTCGGCCATCGGGGTATTGGAAACCGGCGGCCGAGCGCAGTCGGACTCTTGCCCGAACGAGACCGCGACCACTCTCGCTGTCGGGGCCGCCTCGTTGAGCGCCCCGAACGACCGGGAGAAAGTGAAGAGATTACTTTTGCCCGGAGCGAAGCCCCCGTTTTACTTCCATCCAACACGCCCCCGCCACGCTTATGCTGTGTACGCTCGGTTTTTTTTTTGCGCTACACCGCGAAGGTATCTTCCGAGCTACTCTCGAAGCCAGACTGCCAGAACTGCCACATAGAGGCGGTGACTGACGGCACGTCGAGTGCCATATCACGGCGTTCTTTCCTTTCTTCTTTTCTTCTTTCGAATCTCTACTCGTCGCCTACGTTACGCCGGTAAACGTAGTAGCAGAGTGTTCTCCCCCGTCGCCTCCCGCTTTGATTCACTGCTCCCCTTTGTCTGGCTCTCGAGACTTTTTTATCTTTAACCTTTTTTTTACATTTTTTTTTTTTTTAGCACACGGTTCTTTAAAACCCACTGCCATTGCCTTCGCTCGAACCTCGTCGCCGGCGAGCTCGTCGTAAAGAGATTTAGAAACGCTACGAATATTTCTTAATCGCGACGATCAACTCGCTCGTTTCGTGGGAGGGTGGGAGATACATAAATTGTATATTTTGCGCGCACTATCCGCGCAGGGCAGCCCCGCAGAAGACGGAGAAAGTTTATTGGCTGGCACGGAGCCAACATCTTGAGGTCTTGATCGTGAATTCGCTGGATCGCTCGATCGAGAGCGGCTGTGTGGGTTTTTTTTTTCGCTTTTTTTTGGCATTTCTCGCTATCGGGTAGTTCCAGCTGCTTGGCTTGTAATTGGCACCGATTCGCAACAGTGGGGGTTTTTTTTACTAGGATTGAGATCCAACAACGATCGTCATATTATGATAAGGCGATACGGAGATTTTCTATCTGTTATCGAAGAGTACACGACTCCGAGCAATTTTCACGGTCATCGCGGTGCCGATGCCCGCAATTTCGGGACACGTAAGCGGACTAAACCACTTAGAATTCGACTCGGAAATAACGATGCGAGAGTCGTCGCTCGTATTGTAAGCCGCGAACGAGGCGCGAGGACCGTAGTTTTTCGGGAAATACGGTAACACTTCTGCCGCGATTTGGCCTCCGAACCGCAAAACAGGATAATCAAGTGCACGAATTTATAAGACACGACGAGGTGTCCGGACCTAATACACGCTGTCCGAACGACCGCGCGCTCGACATCGAGATCGCTTCTTCTTCGATGCACACTCGCGTGTTTGCCACTGCGATTTTTATTCTTTTTTTTTTTCTTAATAGAACGACACGGCGACGGCTCGGAGCTGGTGACATGCATACGAGCCTCGCTTGTCACGAGACCGCGCTAAAAATACTGCAGCTCGATAAGGATGAATCAAGACATCTTCCTGAAATCACACTTTAAGAGGTATTTTCATTTTTTTTTAAAATATTTATTATTATTTTTATGCGTTCTCCGGCACCGATGTTACTTCATAAAACACAAACGTAAAAAGGTCGGCGCAGATTCAAGGAAATGCCTTGACTCTGAGTCACCCTCGTGGGATTCGCGAAAGCACCTCAGACCGATATCTCGAGTACATCGCCGGGGATGATCAGAAACAGCCGAGGATAGAAAGAAGCCGCGCGGTATAAATTTTCACTTTATGTCCTGCCGGTTTCTTTTTATCTTCTTTGCGCTTCTTTTTCCTTCTTTCTCTTTTCCTTTTTCTTTTTCTTTCTTATTCGTCTATTATTGCCCGCAGCTGCGCGAGCGAGGAGGTGGAAAAAGTGTTTTTTTGAAGGACAAGCGTGGGTTGTACCGACGGAGGCTGAGAGGTATCAGCTCTCGTCTGCTCCGTCTTTTCCGTCGCGCTTTGACTCCTGGGGGAGCTTCGTTTGCGTTCGCCCCGTGTTTTTTTTTTTTTTTTCTCCCAGACTCGCAAAATAACGATCTTCGTGGGAAATTTCAATGGCGTTTTAAATATAGAAGATTTTTTTTATTTATTTTTTTTCTACGGTAGTTGTGTCTCGGAATCGGTTATCTCTCGAGGAGAGAACGCAGCGAGGACGGGAACGCCCGATGAAATATAATAACGGGCGAATAAATCGGTCACCTTGGCCTCGGCCGACCTCGGAATTGTCAGACGACTGACTTTGGGGGTTTTAATTTTTGTCGTGTCTGCCCCGCGCTCCCGAAACCGAACGACATACATATATATATATTTTTTTTTTCGGCGACAAGGGTGTCGGCCGGACCGGTGAAGCCTTAATGCACGCGTCAATCTGTATTCTTTTGTCAGAGAGGAGGACGCGAGAGGACGAGTGATCTGACCCTGTGCGAAGCTCCGAGCGCGGGCACACATGCATCTGGAACACACGCATGCACACACGCACGCGAACCGATCGCGCAGCCTGCGTGCGTGGGTGCAGCCCCCGCCGTTTGGCCCGAGGACAAATCGATCGTTCGATATTTACGAGAGTATAGCTCCACTCGGCCGAGGGGGCGAACCAACGTTTCCCGAACGAGAGACTGTTATAAACGATCGAGAAAATTTTGCAGTAAAATATAGCGCGGGGTGCGCTAACGATCGGACTGTATAGAAACTAGCGACGCGCGGCTTGTATTATGTGTATAGATATACAGAGGGGAACGGGGCAAAACGGTCCGCCATTTGAGATAAGAAATCTTTTTTATATCCCGCGAAAAATTGCGTGGGAGAAAGCGATTCGGTGCCCGAGCCAACTGCGCGGTTGAACGCCCTCCGGACGATTAATTTAATTGGATCGGCAAATTAATCGGTCGCGCGCAATAATTGAATATAATAATTTATTTTTTTGCCCGCTGACTCATATTATTATTTTTTAAATGATTTAATTATCAAGAAAAAAACATCGTGGATCATTGTGAAATACATACGGTTTTTTAAATGGGTGAGCTTTTTTTACAGTTTGGAGCGTATTTGACCACGCAGTTAGTTGGAGCGAATAATTATTTATTTTTTCCGTGTGGTGAAAACAGTCCGTCTCGCCCCGGTATTCCATTTTTGGCCGCTCTGCCCTATGGACGTAGATTTGCGATCGGTGTTCAGCTGCACACGTTTGGAACGGATGCAGAAAAGCGATTGAGCACGGAGGATCGTTCACTCTTCCCGTCACGAATATAGAGCTCTCCCTACGTCACAACGAAATCCGTCGATCTATCGACGTCCTTGATCGAAACGACGTGTACGTGATCGAAGTGCGCTCGGCTTTTTCGTGTATAGAGCCACTGTTCGCCACTGTGTAAATGTTTTATGTTACTTATGACTGTGGAGCCGAAGCTGATTTGCGAGACCTTGAATTCGCCGATTCCCTGAATTATTGGGGCAACAAAAGTCAACCGGCCGAGGCTTTGATTGACCGAACAGCCGGGCAAAGGCGATAACGCAAGCTCAACTTCGCCACCGCTGCCTGCGGCAGACTGTCGCCTGAATACTCGGGCCTGTACACGTTTGTTTGGAGCAACGTGTGTACATGTACGTGTGTATGTGTGTGTGTGTGTGTGTGTGTGTGTGTCGGTGGCTGTGTTCGGTTTCTTACGATCGGGTTTTCGTAAAAGCCGGACGCGTGTAAAGTGAGACCTCGAAGGCCAATTGTTATTTCAATAGCGCGATTGCACAATCGCTCATTTCGACTTCGGACGAAAATTTGTCCTATTCCTGGCGCACGAATGCTGCGCTTTAAAAAAATATTAGCAACACTTTTAAACAAATTTATGAAGTTTTTATCCATAAAGCCGTTATGTCGAATTTAGTATTAAAATAACAGAAAGATAATGATGATAATATAATGTTTAATGTAAATTGAATATATTAAATATTTATTCACAAAGTTGAGGTAATATTAATTATTCGGTATATCAAACACGATTGACATTTGATTTTCTATACATCAATTTTTGTTTTTTTATACTTATGTTTTAAATTCAATTTGTCAGTTCATGTATAAAAACTTTATGTACTGTATATAAATTATTATGTACTATATATAAAATATTTTCGTACAGATTTTTTTTTGTGCGCTGCTAAGCGACAAATTTGAAGAAGTTCAACGCCCTTGGAGCGGATTGAAACAGGTATGTCGAATTTAATATTAAGATAGCAAAAATATAATGGTAATAATACAATGTTTAATATACATTTAATACATTAAATATTGATTAATAAAGTTTAGGTAAAACTAATGATTCAGTATATCAAAGACGTCTAAGAGGTTCGATTTAATAGACATTAATATTTGACTTAATATAAATATATTCTTATTATTTATACTTACATATTAAATTCAATTTGTCGGTTTATGCATAAGACCTTTATGTACTGTATGTAAATTCTCGTACAGATTTTTTTATTGTGGGGTGGTAAGCGATAAATTTGAAAAAGTTTCAACACCCTCGTTTACCACACTTCGGATTTATTTGTCGGAGCGGATGGAATTGGAGTAGAACTGCTGATCATATCTAGTGTCTGGTGAACTCATCGACGATGTATGCAATGTATATACGTAAAGTATACATAGGGTATTAGAGAAGCTATGGAAAAAATGTGAAAACAGCCGAGACTCTGAGCAGTAAAAAAAAAAAGATATGTCTCGTAGAAATCCATTCGGCCGCCACCCACGCGACGTCGACGTTGTCCTCCGACCTTGATTCCGTCACCGTCGAGTTTCGACGCTAGTCGGCGGAAGGTCTCCAGCTAGTCAGTCGAAAAGCTCGATTCGATTATCCTCATCGAGGGAGTTTCGATTGCAATCACCCAATCAATTTTCATTTTCTTTCCTACATCAATCGAAAAAAAAGACAAAAAAACAAAATCAGCCATATGTGGTATTTGTCAGGGCAGCAAAGAAATGTATACTTAAGTTTAAACAGAGAGCTTAAGGTTATATAGGGGCGGGGTCAGATCACTGGTATAGTCATAGTTTGAGTATTATCGTTATTATATGTCTATCGTTCAACACGGAGAAAAATAGTTCTGTTTCTCCAACAAAATGTAGATGTATGTTGTATGTTGTGGCAGCAAAAAATATTTTGCTGCTACAGCAAAATATTTGCTGCGACAGAAAAATATTTTCGTGTCCCTATGGTAAGCAGGTAAATGAGTTGTGGTAGCAAAATTTTTGTTGTCCCAACAATTATTTTTTCTCTGTTTGAGGATTATGATTATTATATGTTTATCGTTTTACACGGAGAAAAATAGTTCCGTTTCTACAACACAATTCAGATGTATGTTGTATGTTGTGGCAGTAAAAATATTTGACTGCCACAGGAAAATATTTTTGTGTGCCTATGTTAAGCAGGTAAATGAGTTACGGTAACAAAATTCTTGTTGTCCGAACAATTCATTTTTCTCCGTGTATACTTGACTTAAATAGGATTCGTTAAATCCAAGGTTTTATACATGCGACTAGATGTTACGCTGTTGAAACAAATTTGTGTTTATATATTTTTTGTAAAAGAGCAATCCATTTAGAAATAAAACAATCAATCAATGAATCAACCAAAAAATATCGCACACGATTCCCGCAACGTTCAAAACATTTTATTATCACCCCTACAGTTAATGCGATGACTCCGCACACGCTTCAATTTAAAATACCGAATGGAGTCCGCTGAGACTTAACGTATGCGCCAACTTTGGGCGAGGTCGAGTTCGTCAGCGCTGTATAAGCCGATGCTTATACGGGATTAGCATGTAACCGGGTTATCTGCAGGCCCGAGAGTCAACTCGCGAGTCGATCGGCCGTCGATTGCTCGCGATTCAATTCAATTCCGTGAATCCCAAATACATTAAAGCTCGATCGTTCCTCACTCTTCTCTTCTCTTCGCCCTCTTCTTTTTTTTTTATAAACTATAAATGGACAGTCATGCAAAGTCAATCGAGTTCAGCATCGATTCCTAAACGACCGTGCACATCTATCGAATCTCCATTAAAATAGTACAGCTTATATATCACGTAATGAATGAGTCGGCTAAGATTGCGTCACGAAACTTACAAGTTTGTCAAATCGTCACCGGTCCGCGTTCGAAGCGGACAAGGTCGCGAAGGCATGCGATCAAGTTTTTATATTTATTTTTATTTTCTCTCGCGTTCCCGTGGGAGTAGTTTTCGGTCCCTCTCGTTAAGATATCTGACGAGAATCCTCGGCCACATCGATGGGGGGGTCGAGGCTTCCTCGCTCTCTCGCAAGCACACCGGACCAGTCCCAATCGAGAATCTCACGGTCGAGTCTCATGGTCGATTTGGCTTGGGAGCTTGACGAAATCCAAGGTGACTCTTCAATATCCAACGGTACCGTCTTGCCGACCGTTGTCATCCTCGTCGTCGCGTCGACACCGTTTTGCTATCTCCGCCTCAGCGTCTCTCGGGTCCTGGATCCGATGTGCCGATGCTATATACAGAGAAACGCGATTACGTGTAGGGGGAGCGAATCGCGAAACTATAACCCCGGCAACGAAGCCAGCATCTCTCCGTCTTGGCCACTCTCGCTCGGTCGCCGGTTCCTCCGTCCCGTATATTTGAATCACAAATGTAACGGCCAGCCGAAGCTCTCCTCGGGTTAGACGGTTGCGCTCAGGTCTTTTTCTGTGTCAAGGCTGCGGGAACGTCTCTATGAGAGGTTTATAGTTATTCGCTTTCGGTCTCGCGGGCACTCAGAACCGTTCTCTATATTATACTCCGCTGATATAGTGGCAGAAAAGCCAGCGCCAGTGGGTTGCCCCGGTGGAAGCGATGCTGGGCGGACCGAGATCGAAGAGATCGGGACCGTCCTCGACATTTTCGTCTCTATCTATAGTTTCTCTGCTTGCTGTTTTTTTTCCTTCTTTTTTTATGAGTTACGTGAGCCCCGGCCCGAGATCCCATTCGAGCTGTTCTCACAGGAATTAGGATTGCCGAACGTTCCTTAACAACGACCTTTTACCGCGCGTTCGCTCCGTTGCGTTAACTGTTAAGATTGCCGAGCGCTCCGAGACTCTTCCCTTGAACGAGCCTTGAGCTCGATTCGGCCATCACCAGCGATCCGAGAACATACACACACGAACACACGAACACATGCGCACTTGACTCAACATCGACAGTAACTCTCGTTAATGATATGATGCGGCTTGGTTTTGCTGCTTCTGTAAGTAAATGTGTTAATTGGTGCGTCCTTGAAAAACGATCCACTCCCCCCCCCCCCCCCCCCCAACGCGATCAACACGCTCTCTGCTTACGTAATTTTATTTTTAACTCTTCAATACCGAAGATTATTTTTAATTTGCTTTTTTTCGAAGATCCTTAAAATTTGGTTTCTTAGATGCAATGTAAAAAAAAATTGTAAATTTAATGTACAGGAAGTTTTTATGCAAAATGGTACATTACATTCAATGTACAATTGTGATGAAAAATGTATGTATTTTTTCATTGAAATTAATGAAAATTATTAAAAATAAAGTATTTCCAATGTTTTTAAGATACTGAACATGAATTTTTCATCACAATTGTATATTAAATTTAATATACCAGTTCTTGCATACAAACTTCCAGTTCAGAACATTAAATTTCGTACGAATTTTTTTTAGTGTCGTAGAAAGAAAAAATGAGATTTAGCGAGAAGGATTGTTGAATTGATGAAACGTTTGTTGAGTGAATAAGTCCATTGAAAAAGTCGCAAAATCTCGCGCATGAGGCGATAATTGCACAATTCCATGATTCATTACAACCGCAGATAAACTGCGCGACGTGGAAGAGACGATTAAAAAATTTAAAAAAAACTGTGTAGCAATGACACGGCAAGTATGTATAGTAGATGTTGCTACGTAATGAGCTATGAACAGCACGCCGGTGTCACTCTCGGGGCCGCTCGACGATGCGGAAGTGACTTTTTTTTTTTTATTACTTTTCATTCGTTCCTCGATAATCCTCGCACACGATAGTCATACCTGCCGGCTCTATTGGCAATTACGTGTCACGGCGAGTCGATTTTCCGTGAACTTGGCGAACCGGGCTCTCGAGAATCGCAGCCACGCGCGGAACTCCTCCCTCGACCCCGAAATCCCCCGGCGCATACTCTCGCTCTATTTATCGACACGAGTCGTAAACGTTATCGGATATTGCGCCCACTCAGCCTTCATCGATGTCGAGCATCGCGAAACTAACGAATAAAAAAATAAAAATAAAATCGCGCGCGCACACAAACACATTGCAAATGGTGTGCTTCGAGCGTCGATGAGATAAGAGATTACTGAGAAAATCGAGATTCTGTGAGAACGAGAGCGTGGCGGAAGCAAAGAGGGAAGCTCTTCGTATAAATACCGGATGATTCAAAATAAATTTCTAGCCGGTTTATAAATGGAAACCCGAAGTACCTTTCGGAACATTTCTTTTTCATTTTTTTTTAAATTCACGTCCGTTAGAAAATTCATCGTAATCGCCAGTCACACGATATAAATAATCAATACTGGAGTCACTGAGGAAATTTAGTGACACGTGCACTGTGTTCAAGATCATCAACGCTCTAATAAACTGCCCTTCGCTGGTGGCTACACGCAGCACAATAATTTATTTGACGGCTAGCGTTTATTTGATTTAAATAAAATATTTATTTGAGGGGCGGAAGGACTCCGGTCGATAGACCGTTGACAATACAAATGTAAATGTGCAATTGTATTAATGTTTAAAAACTGTAACGGTCGTTAATGTATCGTACGCATTGTCAATAAAGACACTTACTACTACTATTTATTTGATTTAAATAAATATTTATTTCATTCAAGTAACTATTTACTTAATTTAAATAAATATTTATTTTAATCAAATAAATATTTTACTTAAACCAAATAAACGGTGCCCGTCAAATAAGTAATTTTTCTGGGTGTAAAGTCCGAGCACACGCACCCGCAAGTCTTCCGAATTGTGAGAAATTTTGTCACTCCCCAAGTTCGATCAGAATTCGGGGCAAGATCGGTCATACCGAGACCGATGCGGCAAGCAAATAGCCCGAAAATTTGGGGTTCAACGGATCGCTCGCGATCTTTAAGGAGCAGCGGCTTAAATCTACAAAGTCTTAGAACCCTATCAAATTTCTCCATTTATCGTTATATTTTTCTATACCATTGAACATGGAAGTGTTAATTTAATATGAAGTTTAAAAAAAGTTTTAAAAACACGTTCCTTATCATTACGATTACAATGCTGCTTATAAATATGTAAAAGGGCAGTGTCCGTAAATAAATTAAATAAATACTCGGCGCAGTAGAGATTCCGCTTCGTAATCCGATAAACAAAAGTTGGTGTCGGATTTGTTATGAGCCGTCCTGTACGCAAACTTTGTGTGGGACGCGAGGATCATCGCACGTTCCTTCCCGGATCCACGTGGACGAAGGGTCGGGCGGCGCGTGGATAAAGCCCCGTTCGAGGTAAAGGGGTGAGCTCTACCGCGAGAAGGAACGATCAGCGGAACGTGGCAGTGATCGTGCTCCGTAAGAATTCTAAATCCTCGTTTCCCTTATCGTGTATTGAACCGTGCGGGCGATAGAACCGTTCCAGTAGGTATGCTGAATCTCCGTAGTGGCTCGACTGAGCGTGTCGAAAGGCTGTCAGGATAACGTACTCGGATTCAAATTCGTTCGCTTGCACACTTCATTAAATCGTTCCGGAGCCGAGTGTGGGAGATTGAGAATCCTCTCGAATTACACTCCGAGTCGTTGCTTACGCAACTGATAGAATGTATCGAACGACGCGCCAGCAGGTGCCGGTGGTCCTCCGCCGTTACTACGTCACGCGACGCTTAATATGCTAGCTTCTGCTCGCAAATATTAGTCGACAAGGTCGTTCGGCGAAAAAAATAACTGCCCAGTTAATCGGCACACGCGGGCCTCCGCGAGTTTGGTGTGTCTGCTGCGCGAGTTACCGGCGTGTCGATTGCTATCGTCCCAACTATCGCACATCGCACTTGTGGAAGTTTAACGCGTCGCGCGAATTATTCATTTTTTTTTTTTTGTATCCGATGCTAGTCTTTCGCGACGCAACAGTTGAACCCTTCGCGGGGTTAAAGCCTCGCTGGGGTTTGACTGATGATTCGAACCGCTCGAGCGATCGAGGATCGCTCGATCGATTGCTCTTCCGGAAATCTCCTCGATACCGGAAGTGCTTTGTACCCGACAAATTCGTCCCCGAGGAAGCGGCCCCGCCGCGAGTTAATGATCCTCGTCTCTCCTCCCGTCCGATACGAGACGAGAATTTTGCTTCTGCAATTATACCGATCTCGGCGGCGAAAAAAAAATGTGCACCGAAAAAAAGATTTGGTAATATCAAACTAAGCTGCGGTTGCGGGTGGCGAAAGAAATATTTGGTCGATTGAACAAAATGTTTGTTAAATCCAACTATTTGTTGACTATTAATAACTATTTGTTGAAGCAACTAAATATTCGTTCAATCAACTAAATATTCGTTCAATCAACTAAATATTCGTTCAATCAACTAAATATTCGTTCAATCAACTAAATATTCGTTCAATCAACTAAATATTCGTTCAATCAACTAAATATTCGTTCAATCAACTAAATATTCGTTCAATCAACTAAATATTCGTTCAATCAACTAAATATTCGTTCAATCAACTAAATATTCGTTCAATCAACTAAATATTCGTTCAATCAACTAAATATTCGTTCAATCGACTAAATATTCGTTCAATCAACTAAATATTCGTTCAATCAACTAAATATTCGGTCAATCAACTAAATATTCGTTCAATCAACTAAATATTCGTTCAATCAACTAAATATTCGTTCAATCAACTAAATATTCGTTCAATCAACTAAATATTCGTTCAATCAACTAAATATTCGTTCAATCAACTAAAAATTCGTTCAATCAACTAAATATTCGTTCAATCAACTAAATATTCGTTCAATCAACTAAATATTCGTTCAATCAACTAAATATTCGTTCAATCAACTAAATATTCGGTCAATCAACTAAATATTCGGTCAATCAACTAAATATTCGGTCAATCAACTAAATATTCGTTCAATCAACTAAATATTCGTTCAATCAACTAAATATTCGTTCAATCAACTAAATATTCGTTCAATCAACTAAATATTCGTTCAATCAACTAAATATTCATTCAATCAGCTAAATATTCATTCAATAAACTAAATATTCGGTCAATCAACTAAATATTCGTTCAATCAACTAAATATTCGTTCAATCAGCTAAATATTCATTCAATAAACTAAATATTCGGTCAATCAACTAAATATTCGTTCAATCAACTAAATATTCGTTCAATCAACTAAATATTCGTTCAATCAACTATATATATCTTTCGCCACCCGCAACTGCAGCTTAGTTTTATATTATTAAACTTTTTTTTCGGTGTGTAAAAAAAGAAAAAGGCTGCTCAGCCGTCACGAGTGATAGAAACTGCTCGCGCAAACGCTAGCGCGGACTCTCCGAGTGCGCTCTTCCTTATCGATGGCGAACTTCCGAACGTATTTTCGTTTAACTTGTGACTCATTTTTCTAAATTGCTTCGGTGATGTGTGCCCGTAATATTTGTCACCCGATCGGTCGTACAGTCTTATTTTTGCGTACCGGTGACAGTGTTTCCTGGGAATTGCGCGTGACCATAAAGCCGACCGAACGAACAACTTTTCCTCGAGCGTGTGTGTGTGAGAGGGAGGCAACGCTTACGGTACTTCAGCACGTGCGCTCTTCCGGCAACATCCATAGTGCGAAGTTGCGTACACGTGTCTTTTTCCCGATAGCGTGTCGCGATTAGGGCAAGATATAGTTTGTAATTTTCTCAACTATCAACAACTTCAATTTTTATCAGTAGTCGCATTGAACGTGTGTCATCATCATTACCATTTGCGACAGTGTTGCGTTCGCGTACGCCAGAAAAAAGTATTAACACACACTCACACAGCCACACATACAAAGCACGCGCAAACCTTCGAATAGATTGATCGCCGAAGCTCTATCTCTGTAATATTTATCACTGCGACCGATACTAGCAAAAAACATTAAATTGCGAAACTACGTCGATAACACACGATAATCAAATAATCAGTGAACAAAAAACTGTCAAGGCTACTGAAATCGCTCGTGCATCGAATTATCGAATTACCATTTGCTAATTCCGTGCGCGATAAAAAGAAGTGCGCGCATTTAACAACATTTCTTGACCTCAAATTTACACAATGTTAATTTCCTTTTTTTAAATAGGGTTAAAGAATTGCCATGTGTATCGCAGCGAAGTATTGCACTCCGAACGATAATAGTAGCTGGAGATTAGAGCCGCGTCGAGCAAGCGGGGGAAGGGGAGTGAACAAGACAAAACTGTCGAGGCTACTGAAATCGCACATGCATCGAATTCTCGAATAAACATTTCCTAATTCCGTGCGAGGTAAAAAAAAAGCTCGCTCATTTGACATTTCTTGTCCTCAAATTTCCACAATTAAATTTTGTTTTTCTTCAAACGGGGTTAAAGAATTGCCATGTGTATCGCAGCGAAGTATTGCAGTCCGAACGATAATAGTGGATGGAGATGAGAGCCGCGTCGAGCGAGCGGGCTGGAGGGGAACGAGAAACTCGAGAATGTCGAGAGTCCGAAGCGTATAATTTCATCGTGTTGCACTCGCACGAGCATTGAGCTGTACGAGAGGCAGCTATACACAATGCCAGCGACAGCGGCAGATAAATATGTGCATAAGTATAATCCGCAAGCGTGCGCATACGGGATGCATACATGCATTCATATACAGTCGACGGGGCAGGGTTCGAAGTCTCGCGGGAAGCCTCGGCGGCCCCGCGCGTCCGCGGATTGCACTCGCGCCTGCAATGTCAGCGGCGAGAACGGCCTTGTCCTTGCCCGGAGGAGCAGCCTTGACGGCCGATCGATGCGACGACAGCAGTCGGCTATATACTTACCAGTGCACGTTGTGCACGTATATAACGCGCGCATTCGCGAGCTCCGACCGCGGGCTTGCAGCGACGGAACGAGCGCTCCGTCCGCCGCTGCCATCGATCAAGGGCGCATCGTCCGCGCACCCTGAACCCTGGCGATCTTGAGACCGGATGATCGATTTCACCCTCGCGGAAGCTGCGACCTCGCACCGGTCGATCTTTTTTTACTTCCCTTATCCATCCGTTAATTAATTTTTTTTTTTTTAAGTTAACGCGACGGTCATGATAGGTGCAAGGACAAGTCAAGGACAGGTGTCTGCGACGCGAATCTCGGAAAAAATGATCCTCGGAAAAGATCATAAAATGGTTTTTTTTCTCATTATTCCTGTGATGTGTGTTTCTTCGTTATTCCGTATTCTCGCGAATTTATATTGTTCTCAGTATCGGCTGAAACACGAGAAGCCGCTGGCCCCGGAGGGGCAGAGGCGTGCGACCCGCGTCACGAATCTCGACGACGAGAAAGATTCTTGAGAATCTCGGGCTCGTCCTTGACGAGTGATATGGAACAAACACCGCGGCGAAACGTGTCATCTAGACGTACGGCGCTATCGTTCGCGGGCACTCCGGCGTGGTAGCAGCTCAAAAGGAGATTGCATAACGCTGCGCGAGATACACGAGGAGACGTTTCGTTTTTTTTTTTTTTTCGTTTTTTTCGCCATCTATAGGTATATTTTTGTTCCGTCCAGAAATGGCGCGACACCTCATATGCGACGCTAAATATTCATACGACGCACAACAATCTTGCCCGTTTACCCTCTACATTACTTCCACGTGCCCCCCCCCCTCCCCCTCCTCTCTACTGGTCGGGCTATCAGTCGGGACTGGAGAACAATAACAATTGCGAGATAATGAACTATTAGAGATTCCCGATGAGGTTGATGTATTATTCATGCATGATCGAAGGTTAACTTCGTAAGAACGTCGGCACGAAGAAACGGAAAAGAAGACCCGAAAGAACTTCAATAACGGGTCATGAAGCATAGCCCACTAAAAAAATTGTAATAATTGATCGCCCGGCTCATTAGCAGATTTAAGTTTATCAAACCTGTTTATGTTTTTTAAAATCAGCGACCGACTTGGACAACACTTTTTTAATCCTTGAAGAATCAGATATCCCCCTTGTTAAAATGAAGGTTTGTATAAATCATTGTAAAATTGTAAAGAAAAATTTTTTATTATAAATTAAATTTTTAAATTATAAATTAAAATTATTTAATTATAAATTAAATTTTTAAATTATAAATTAAAATTATTTAATTATAAATTAATATTTTTTAATCATAAATTAAAATTTTTAAATTATAAATTAAATTTAAAAGATTATAAAATTTTGTTACATTGTACCATATTTTATTACATTACGAACAAGAAAGGTTTGTTGAAAATGTGCTCATCGACAACGTTGACATCGGTAGTTCGATAATTCCCTCAATACATCCATCATACCGTTAAAATCGATTGTAGTCGCTCGTGCCTTCATTATACTTGGTTATTGCCTGTTACTCCCGTGTGCTGTTGCTTACACACACAGACATTCTCAAACACAGCATAAAGAACGATGAATTCTCGTGTCGCATCGGAAGCTTCCACTGTCGGATTGTCGATCGGTGACCGCGACGTCGCGTCGTATATGTGCAAGGACAAGGCCGCGTGGTCACGGGCAACCGGACGGACATCGTGTATCGGCCACCAGTCACGTTTTCCTCTTCCACCTCCCGCACGGCGATTATCGATATCTCTCCGCCTCCGCGGCGGAAGGTTCGCGATTCTCGTCCTTAAATATCGCCAGATAAATTATCGATAAATTCGTCTGGCTCCTTATTTTTCCCTCCCAAAGGGCAGGACCCGCCTTTTTTTTCTCGAAAAAAAAAGACTGTCGGATTAACCGTTGCAAAACTTGGTTCGCGTTATATATTGCGTTGCGCGATCAACGACGCAGAGAATCGTCTTTCGCCATAGTCGACGCGAAAAGAGCCCAAGCTCTCGGATAACACGGTGGGAAGAGCCTCGCGACCTTCGCGGCTTCTTCTTCCTCCTCCGCCTCCTTCTACTCCTCTCTCCGTCTATCACATCTGTCTCGCCTTACACCGTTTTGGACTTTGGTTTCGTATCTTCGTGCCCCCCGAGAGTTACGGCCACGTAACTCTCGTCGACATACTTTATTTCGATATTTGCGATAATTTGTTGCTTTTCCGTCGCGCACACACGTGACTGATTAATCGAGAACTGGTGGATTTGTTTCGACGAAACGAATAGCGAGCGCGAAGAAAATGCACTAGTTGCCTTTTCTTCGCACAAACAACTGCCCGACTAATTACGCCTCGGGTGATTAATAATGATAATAATAGTTTTATTGTTACCAGAGTGTAATAACCCTGTAGATAGAGAATTGACAAAATTGCCTGAGCAGAAAATTGAATCAACTTTCTGGACAAAAATATTTTTCTGTTGACAACCGGCAAGTTTTTGGCCCAAGAAAATTGAACCGCGCAGTTGGTTGAATACCAACTGCTACACGTTATTAGTTGGACCAACCAATAACCGGCTAGTTGAACCAAACAATTATATTTTCTCCGTGAAAAAGTGGCGATTATGAAAGAGTACAGGAGCATTAGAAACAATGAACGCAAGACAATCGAGAAAATTATGAAAAATAAGAGTAAGGACAGGCACAAGGACGCTATATAGGTCAATTGATGGTGAGCGAGTGTACGTGTACTCGTGAAAAAAAAAAAAAACGGAAAGAAAAACAAATGCCGGATGACGCGTTTGCAATACACATAGTGCAAGGATCGTGTACACGCGAGTATTAGCAGAGTATAATATCGCCGCGGTGTGTTCGGAGTTGTGTAATACCGAACCGTATACCACACATACACATAAAATGTCGAGCCGGCAAAACTCTTGGAGCGAGCGGCGTCGCGACGATTACGTAAAGCGTCTTTGCCCTTGTCCTCCCGCAGAGTGATCGATTAGTCGTTCGATTCTTCTGAGCCGATTATTATACTCTGACCTGCTTGGGGAGGTCAGAGTTCCTGCGTTCCTGGTATTGCTTCTTCCTCGGAGATTCCGTTCCGCGATCTGAGAAGATGCACGAAAAAATAAGAAAAACCAAGCAATGTGCATGCAGCACTTGAATGTGAATCGGGTTCGAATCATCTCGCTCTATTCAGTTCAAACTCCAACTTTTTATTCCCATCCGATATCATTTTTTTCAGTCAGAATCAGATTTTTTTTCTTCATATTCGAAATATATTTTTTTATTATAATTTTTTTTTTCATATAAGAAAATACCTCCGTGATGTAAGTATAGCATGCATGCCATTAAGCTTCACGAGTTCGAGTCATACTTCACCGGACGAAGGCCAGCTCGATCCAGTTCCGCAAAGTCAAACCGTAGAGCTTCGTATGACGAGACATATCAGCGGGACGGTAAGCGAGTTAAACGCTTTGGCCGCGTCCTTGCCGATAATATTAGTTACACTGTAACACAGTCGTGGCTGTCAGTGGCTCGAAAGGGTTACGCGCGTCGGTTACTTATCTACGAGCTTCACAAAGTGACGGAGCGCGCCCGGTCGCTCCGTTTGATTTGTTGCCCTTGAAAAAAAAAATTGACACGTGCAAAGAGCGCTTCATCCGTATTGTCACGTTGCGTGACAATATGGATCGGAAAGGTCACAAACCGATACCATAAATTCATGATAACGATATCGAGACGAACCCCAACCGAATAGCCGCGAGTCCCGCAAATTTGCCTTGGAGAAATACGTACGACAAGAAATCACTTCGCTTACGCACGTCATCCTCGATCGAAGCCCTGAAATTTGAACCTCTTATTTATTCCGGATTCTTTCATCATCGCAATCCCCTTCACTCCCTCCCAGCCCTCGAAACTACGCTGTTACGGAACGAATTTAGCTCTTTCGTCGTCGTCGCTCCGCAACAAGCTGCGGCTCCGCCGTTCCATAAATCTTACAGCGTCTCGAGCTAACAGCCAGAACATACGGGTTGTTGCGCTAACTTTCATTGACTTCCGCCCTCCGCTTTACTATCGCGCACGGTCTAGCAAGACCGCTCGTACGATCATTGCGAGAGTGCAACGCTACCGAGTACTGTCTCGATTGCAAATTTTCAAACTCTCACTATCGTTCTCCACCCTGTCTCGTCCGGAGGATCAACAACTCGCTTTCTCTGACTAACGGTATTCCGACGTGCGGGGTAAAGACCTCGAGCTCTTAACTAATGTAAGATAATCCCGATAACCCGAGACGAGGGAAAGGTATTGCAAAAGGAAAATGCCTACTGCGTTGCACAGTTCCAAATGTTGGTACGGTGCTGTTCACGAATGCCTGGACGATCTGAATGGGGCCGCTATAGGAAAACTGACCAGGCATTCATGAACAGCAGTGTACGTACTAGAGCGTATTTACTTCGGCTCTCGTCATCGCCGAGCTGTTTGGCTCTTTCCGCTTCAATCGTCGATCGAACTTATCCGAAAATCTGATTTCAGGTGAAATCAGATTTTCAAGGCAAGCAAGGTTGCCTGCCTATCGTCGAACTGAAAAATCATCCGCTGACAAGCCATACTGGACAATTCCGAGGGTTCAATTGCGCCTCGATTGCAAATTTTCGAACTCTCATTATCGATCCCCACCCTTTCTGTTCCTGACGATGAACGACTCGTTTTCTCTGACCAACTCTCTTATCTATTGCAAGATAATCGCGATAACCCGCGATGAGGGAAAGGTTACTGAAGATATCTGCATAAGACTACATTTTCATACATTTATAACGGCTCTATTTTTCATCGAACAAACTTCGCTCGGGGAAGTTCACTTATAGAATAACATTCTACAAGTGAACCATTTTTTCTCTTCGTAAAGCATTGACAGAGATTCACCAAAAGAGTAATTTTTTATGTCATGCATATATCTTCATAGTCACAGGGAAAGGTATTGCAAAAGGGAAATGTCTACTGCGAAGTGCATTTCCAACTGTTGGTGCGTACTGGAGCATATTAAATCAATTCTCGTCATCGCCGAGCTGCCCTTTCCGCTTCAACCGTCGATCCAACTTATCCCAAAATATAATTTCACCTTGCCTGCTTATCGTCGAACTGAAAAATGATCTGCCGACAAATCATACGGGACGATTCGGGGTAACATGGCCAATTGGTTGCACGTTTGTACGGCGCGAACCGATGTCCAGCCGTTTCCGGGAGTTCAAGTTTACGAGCCCAAAGTGACATTACCTCTAGAAATTTTGCCATATACATGTCCACATCACCCGGCATTACGTCGACAAACGAGAGACAAAAATTTATCTCACACTTCCAGTAATGCAGCTTGCAGAGGATAAAATATGCCGTTTGTAAGAAGAGGAAAAATAAATGTCTCGTCCACGTAACGCGATCGTTCCAGAACTTGCTTTGGAGGCGGTCTAGCAATTGCGGAACGAAGAAGCGGATATTGGCGAGGAGGGCTGACAAGTGATCTACCGAAAAATCATACGGGACAATTCAAGGTAATATGGCCAATGGCTTGCACATTCGTACAACGCCAGCCGACGTCCCTTTCCGGTTCCCACAGTGACATTAGCTCCAAAAATTTTGCCATATACCCGGAATTACCCCGAGTAACGAGAGACAAAAATTGGTCTCACACTTCCAGCAATGCTGCTTGTGAAGGATAAAAGCTGCCGTTCCTAAGATACCGGAAATCACGGACGCTTAATCGTTAAACTAATTAAAATTGGATGAAGAAGAAAAATCGTCCCGTCCACGTAACGCGATCGTTCCAGAACGTGCGGTGGAGGTGGTCTAGCGATTGCGGAACGAAGAAACGGACAGTGGCGAAGAGGCGGGCTGACGCACGTTGCCGGGCGAGTGAGACCGCGGTCGGGAAGCATAGCTCATCCGGAGTCACATGCTATTTTATATAGTAAAGTATATATATATACACACATATATATATAAAACTAATCGCGAGAGAGCTCCGCGATTACAGAGACACGGACCGACGGTGACCGCAACGGCAAAACCGGCAGCCTCGACGTCGTCCGATAACGAGGAAAGATTAATCCCAAGGACAAGGTCAGTCGCGCGCTTCGTTTTGCGCCGATGAGCGTGTCCGCGCTTCTCGCGCACACACACGCACGCCTGTGCACACATGTGTGTGTACGACACGTGAACATATGCGAGCTCGTAGACAATGTGCGAACGAAGCGGCGTGTAACAGCAACCGAGATTGCATATTGCGACGACCGGTATACGCAAACGACCGGTATATGCGACTGCACCGATGCACCGCCACGGGCAGATTCCGATAGGTGATCCGCACGTTGCCTCTTCTCACCACGTTTCGTCGCAACCGACGGGAAGATCGCAGAAGCGTCACGTTCCCGTTCGATACAACGGAGCACAATCAACGTCGCGCGTTGTCCAACGTTAAACAAACGGCTTTATTGACGCCGAGCGGACGTGCATGGGGATAGGCCTGTGCGCGACTATATGTTTTATCTGAAATATAATAAGTACGAGTCCTTGGAGTCGGACGGATACTCACACGGTCTCGAAGAGAGACACGCGGAAAAAAATATCAATGACTCAAGTAAAATTCGATTGCGAGCTCCGAAGGAAAAAAAACTGTTGTTTCAATTCTACTTTCTATCCTTACCATTCCATACGGGATCGAAACAATCACATGTCACCTTGACGGTCTCAACGTCGTTCAATATCGTATGGAATTGTAAGAATTGAAAGTAAGATTGAATTTTTTTTAAATATTGTTCGGCGGTCCGCGAACGATTTTTTTTCAGTGCGGAGAATCGTCGCAGAGCGCGCCGGTTTTACAACGAGGGAAACTTTCGATGGAGGAAAAACGGAAAAAGAATATAAAAAATCGCGAAAAGTTATCGGTTCGATAAATTCACTTCACGAGACCCGAAAGTCTGTAACGCGAGAGACCGAAGATCGGAGGCTCCGATTGTGAGCTCGCGAAATTTCGCGTTACCGGCGCGAAATATTTTCCGACCTCGAAGATCGACGCGGCAAAAGCCCTTGAGGAAACTCGAAGTCCTCGAGGACAGGGCTGTAATCCTAGCTTTTTATCTGTTTGTTAATTTATCAAAGTCTCCGGAGTTGACGGAGCTCCGTTAGTTTCTCACGCCGCGTATCTCCGGAAACCTTCGGTCGTGATCGATGGGCAGATGGATTTTCCATACAGCCCCCGTAACGATATTCGCCGAAGCGTCGGTTATCTTTCCTTTTCGGTGCAGCACCAAAATGAAAAGAAAAAAAAAATAACAGGGAAACTCGTACGAGAATCGTCATCATCGGAGCGTGCATGCGAGTAACCGATCGCCCGAGGCGCGTAACATAGTTCCGAGTTCGAGTGCGCCAATTGGAGCGAAACTTTGAACTCCATCTATTTCCGTAACGCAATTCGCAGTGCGTCCTTCCCGCACGGCCGCAGGTCCATCGGCACGAGGCACAGTGCGATCGGGTAAAATAAAATTAAGGTGCGCCCGCCGCTATTGTAACAGGCGTCGCGGCCATCGCCCGTTCGCTCGACCCTTTACTCTCGGCTATCGCTCTCCCGAGGCCGGCAACTGCCTCGCCGAGCCGCTCGTGGAACCCCGAAAATTGTGCCGGAAGTTACGAAATGTTGATACAGCATGGTGGTACGTGTATGCGCGAACGGGCATAGCCGGCGTCACGGGAGCGTCAAGGTTTCCCCCGAATATTCGGAGCCCTGCACAATCACCGAACCGTCTGTTCCGGTGTGTCCTACTTGCCGCTGTACTCTCTCATGTGGAATACATCGCATCTGGGCACGGGGAGACCCGGACAAAACGGAATCCGCGGGGCAAAACGGAGTACAGTGGGAATCCCTCACATGCTTCGTTCGGGGTGGTTGCATGAATAGTTAACATAGGTTAAAGGACCGCTCGAAGGGGGAAGGACTCCTTCACGAGTGTGGCCCGTCGCATATCGACTGGAGCTCACGGTAACTAGAAGCTTGGCGGTCCGCGCAGTAGAGGGCAGAACACCGGCCCATTTTGCCCACCCTGTCCCTTACATATGTAGGGGCGAGCGGCGCAAAACGGGGCAACTAAGTGAATATACATGAATTGTTAACATAAATTAAAGGACCGCTCGAAGGGGTGGAGGACTCCTTCACGAGCGCGATTGGCCCTTCGCATATCGACTGGAGCCCACAACTACTCGAAGCTTGGCGGTCCATCCAGAAGAGGGCATAACACCGGTCCATTTTGCCCCTGCTCTATCATACGCTTATATGTATAAGGGGTGAGCGGGGCAAAATGGAGCAGCTAAGCGGAAAATGCCGTTGCAACTGCACCCATGACATTGCATTGCTGTCTCAAAAGTCGAAGCTGCAAAGTCCGTTTTGACGTACCGAAAAAAAATACCATCGGGGGCAAAATGGAGCAGTCTCCAATTTCTTCGAAACATTGGGTTGGTTTATTTGTATCGAGCGCTCGCGCGGGATACGGATCATAAATACATCGCATCGTGATTGAGCGCAGGCGCGCTAATCCCATCGTGGAGGACGTAACCTTCTTTTTACAGTAGTCAGTCGATCGTCACTGTCGATGACATAACGTCTCCGGGACACACGATCGTTCGGACCCGCAAACAAACGACCGAAAAACAGGCATGGAAATCGCATAAACTCACTTTTCTAATAATTCTGCGATGGCCCATTTTGCCCCATCGATACATGATTTTCCGATTTTCTGTTCCACTTTACACCGCTGTCTCATTTTGCCCCGCTCTCCGCTATATCTCCGTGCCTGTAGGGGCCAAGGAGCACATAGATCTCCTAGCAACATTGGATTCAGTTAGCTCCCATACGAAAGAGTTGCCAAGGTATACAACCGAGGAAACGACGATATCTGCGGGGAGAGCAGCGACGCGACCGTGAGACCTAATTCGGGAAATTGCTCGGATTTCGGCTCCGGTAAACTTAACCGAGCAGTTAACACGCCCCGCCACGTGAAACTCGCTCTGGCGATTCTCGTTATACTATACGAGACTGAACTTACGTTATAGCGTTGCTAACCAACCTTGAAAACTGAGTCACATCACCCTCCGCGTCGGCAGCCGGCGGCGGAGGAGGGGAACAGTCGTACGTTAAAACACCAAGCGTCGAAATGAATTTTTTCCTCCACCAATGAACGAGCATACACTAATCGCTTCTTTTCGAGAGCCTCTTCTTATGCGCGATCAACTTTAACGAACCTCCGTCGCTCGTCTATCTCGCGATTGAACCCGAAGGTCTCGTAAGTGTCCCGATACCTAGTAGATAGTGTTGCGATGAATAGCCTTATCGTACGTTGACTCCTGCGTGGATCCGAGGCCTCGCCGACTGTGCTACGAAATCGTAACAGCCATTCGGACTCGATGAGGCATCGATAGTGTCGATCGTGCGGATAAGCCTCCTCAAATAAGCCGCTGGCTCGATAGAGCAGAAAATCTTTTTTGCAGCGAGAAAAGAAAAACTGCTAAAGAAATGAGATCGTGAAATCGTGAAAGATCGGTCGCGAGCGCTTCATCCGACGATCTCCCAGTCTAATAATAATTATCCACACTGAGAAAAACTTTCATAGTAAATAGTTCCCAGGGGGGACGTCTACATTTTACAGTTACGACAAGGACCAAAAATTATAGTTGTAACTATAATTATAGTTTAATTAATTAAGTATATACTATCACAAACTATCTATATAGACGTCCCCCCTGGGAACTATTCGTTATAGTAGGAAATACCATCCTTTTTCTCAGTGCACACGCGCTTAATCCTCCCCGAAGGTCCGTTGACTCCTTCGTCGATCCGAGGCCTCGCCTGCGAGGCTGCGACGACAATATCGTGACAGCTATTCGGGCTCGATGGACGGATCGATAGTGTCGATCGTGCGCGGAAGCCTCCTCAAATAAAGTCGCTCGCTCCATAGAGCAGAAAATCTTTTTTGCAACGGAAAAGAAACGCCACTGAAGAAAGGAGATATGTCAAATCGTGAAAGATCGTTCGCGAGCGATTTATCCGACGATCTCCCAGTCTAATAATAATTATCCACCCGAAGGTCCGTTGACTCCTGCGTAGATTCGAGGCCTCGTCGGCGAGGCTGCAACGACAATATCGTTACAGCGATTCGGAGTCAATGGACGGATCGATAGTGTCGATCGTGCGGGGAAGTCTCCTCACATAAGCCGCTCGCTCCATAGCGCAGAATTAGTACATTACTCCACAAGGGCGAAAAACGTTTTTCTAACGAGTGTGAGTTTGCAGCACGAGCCGAAGGCGAGTGCTGTTAATCACACGAGTTGTGTGATTATCAAATCACGAAAAAGTGTTTCCCATGAGGGAAGTACGAAATTTTTCATCACAAGGTGCGAAAATTGCGAAAATGCGAAAGTGGCCATTTCCGCACCGAGTGATGAAAAATATTTTTTGCACCGAAAAAGAAACGCGGCTAAAGAGAGGAGATATGTGAAATCGTGAAAGATCGTTCGCGAGCGATTTATCCGACGATCTCACAGTCTAATAATAATTATCCACGCGCGCGCGATCCTCCCCGAACGACCGTTTACTTTTCTCAAGATCGGGGTCTTCATCTATTTATCCCGTAAAGTAAATATATCGCGGAACCGCGAGGCTCATATTATCATTAAATCCGGCGGTTGCGCTCGTACACAAATCTCGTCCGAGGCTCACCGACGATGGTCCCTGCTCTCTTCGCTCTCCCCGGTTATAACACGCACGTGCCGCGGTTATTCGGCGACGAGTCAAGGACAACGATAAAGCGAGTTTACAGCACGATGAGCTCGTTCGTTTCCTGGAACATCAAGCCCTCTCCGGATAATGAGAAAGCTTTGTCCGCGGATCGCGAGGGAGCACGGTTAGACGATTCCCCCCTCGTTTTACGCTGCGATCGGCAAAACCGCACGAGAAAGCGATCAAATGCTTTTGAATAAGCAAAGAAATAGAAATAAAAAAAATGGACAAAATTACGTGCCTATTATTCCATGTCCCTGGAAAAATATGAACGAATGGGGTGGAGGAGGAAAATAATTAATTATCGATCGGGTTTAACCGAGATGGGAGTGAGAGCCTCGGAGATGAGTTTTCCACGTGAACCGGCCGTGACCGCAGGCGAACCGCCCTTGAACCCCTGGTTCTCTGCTCACTCGAGGTCTCACGACGGTAATGCTGACGGGAACACATACGCACGTGTGTACGTGTTTGTGTGTGTGTGTGAGCACACCCGGGTACCGTCGACCTGCGGCCAGAGGAGCAACGAGATGAGAGAGTACGTGCTTGCGGCGAACATCGAGATTCTTATTCTATGCTCGCTCATTCCCCTCTTTCGCTCCCGCGATCCCGGGGGATTTAATTTCACTGCGCAAGCACGGAGTGAGAGAGACAACATTTTCAATTTTCGCAACTGAGTTACGACATGACTGTTAAGAGGGAATATCATTCGACGAATAAACATACAACAATTTCAAGGGAGAAAAGCACGTTGAACACGTACTCGACTCGACATTTTCTATGAACGGATGCGGCTGGAGTTTATAATTGAATACGCAAGAAGACATCCGTTTTTTATCAATTTTATTTTTACGTTTTATTATTTATTATTATGTATGTCACTTTTTTCTAATATATGCATGGTGGCCGCGGTCAGGGAAAAAGTAAACTGTCGCCGAACCTTCTATAAACAAATAAGAATAAAATAAGAATAAATACATAAAAGCGAGCCTTGAAAAAGAAGTGGAATCATACATTAATAGAATAATTAGGCATTTTCATTTGCATCCAATAGAATAAAGAAATATAAAAAAATAAATAGAAGTCGTTAGAAGTTTGGTCAGGGAACATTTTTAATCGGTCAGTGAAAAGTCAGGGAAATGTCAGGGAAAAGTCAGGGAATCTTTTTCCGGGGAAAAAACGGCCACCATGATATGTTATAAGCGGATTGCAATAGAATGCTATTCGAAGTCTGGCAGAAATTTGAAAGCGATACATTAGGCACTAATAAGGTGCTGACAGCGCTCAGATTAAGTGTTCCAAAATTTATGTCGGACGACCTGTTCCATTTATTTGTTTAATCGGATAGCAGGCAAAAAAAATGGAGTATGCAAAAGCAGGTGAGATGCATCGGAACACTCCAGGATTCGATCCTGCGCTACACAATGTGCTGCAAAGAAAACAATTTCCTTCAATCCATTGCGGACCGTTTTTATTTTCCCGGTCAGGCTTTCAGCTATACAATAAACATACAATAATTTCAAGAGAGAAAAGCATGTCGAACCCGTACACCCGTACCCGAAGCGTGTCGACTCAACATTTTCTATGGACGGATGCGGCTAGAGTTTATTATTGACCATGCAAAAACGATGCCGTTTTTTATGAATTTTATTTTTATATTTGATTATTTATTATTATTATTATGTATATCAATTTTTTCTAATGTATGTTATAAGGGGATTGCAATAGAATGCTATTCGAAGTCTGGCAAACATTTGAAAGCGATACATTAAGTCCTGATAAGGTCCTGAGAGCGCTCCAATTTAATGCTCCAAAATTTATGTCGGAAGGCCTATTCCATTTATTTATTTTTATCGGATATCAGGCAAAAAAAATGAGAATGCAAAAGTAAGTGGGATGCATCGGAACACTCCAGGATACGTTCCTGCGCTACACAACGTGCTGCAAAGAAAACAATTTCCTGCAATCCGTTGCTGAAAGGTTTTTATTTTCCCGAGAGGCTTTCAGCTATACATTGTTTAACCCCTTCACTGTCAGAGAAACGTATTTCTCTATACGTTTTGGCCCCTACAGGGGCGCCTGACAGTAAAGAGGTTAATGTCGAATCGAATACGTGTTCGACGTGCTTTTCTCCCTTGAAATTGTTGTATGTTCATATAACAATTTAAAGGAAGAAAAGCACATCGAACACGTATTCGACTCGACATTTTCTATGAACGGATGCGCCCGGAGTTTATAATTGAATATGCAAAAAAACAGCCGTTTTTTATAAATTTTATTATTTATTATTATTATATATGTCAATTTTTTTTCTAATACATATTACAAGTGGATTGCAATGCTATTCGAAGTCTGGCAGAAATTTGAAAGCGATACATTAGTCCCTGATAAGGTCCTGACAGCGCTCGATTTAGTGCTCCAAAAAATGTATGTTGGACGACCTGTTCCATTTATTTATTTTTACTGGATGGCAAGCAAAAAAAAATGGAGAATTCAAAAGCAGGTGGGATGCATTGGAAAACTCCAGGATTCGTTCGTACGCTGCACAATGTGTTGCAAAGAAAACATTTTCCGCCAATCCGTTGCCGAACGGTTTTTATTTTCCCGGACTGGCTTTCAGCTATTCTCAGAATCGAAAGTAATTTCCTCGAGCGAGAAGGGAGCGGTGACACGGTCGTGAAAAATTCGTAAAGCCGGAAGCAATACCAGGAAGGAGGTTACAAAAAGAGCGGCGGGCTACGGAGGTGGTTGAAAGGAGGAAGGAAAATTTCTATCCGGCTTCGCGAGGCAGCGCGAAAGACGGGCGAGACCCGATCGAGGGATGCGAGGATAGATCCGGGTTGGCCTTGACCGAGCGAGCTGCCCTTGAACCGAGCCGGGGAGCGATGCTGAACTCACCAGCAGCACCGAGCAGTTTATTCGTTTCCTCCTCACTTACCTACCGAGACATGCACATACTCGAGGGAGTACGTGGACGAAGAACGGGCAAAGTGGCGAATTCTCTCGATTCGCGCCTCGCGTTAACCCGCACGGAAGGAAGTACGAGTCGCGTGTATCGAAAAACATGGCACTGATGTATTTTTTTTTTTATTAACGTTAAGTTTTTTTTTATTTAAGTTAAAATCTTTCGCTCCGACACTTATTTCCGGTCATCAAATTAATCGTCCCTTTGCAGAAAACGGAATCGAATTTTTTGGCTATCGTTTCTCGTCCATGGGATACGGGAGGATACTCTGCGTCGAGCTAAAAATAGTTGTATTAGAGATACACTCAAGATAAAAACGTGTGCGAAAAAAGGTCGAAGAGAGCCGGTCGGACATTTATTGGCTCGCAATCGAAGGAGGCTCTCCGCGGGAATCTTTCGGGGAGGCACTTTGCGGGATGGATTTATCCGTGGCGAGACGAGGCTCGGCGGGAAGCCCAGCCGGAGAGGTGAACGTTCTCTTTCGTCCTCCGGATCGACGGATTACTCAGAAACGGGGATGGGGGCTCGGGCTCAGCGAAAATATCGGCGCCTCCGAGGGCCAAATCCGGAGTAGACTTCCGCCGGCTTCGCACCACGTACAGGGGGGGGGTGGGGGGGGTGAATCACGAAATCGGCGAATATTATTTTTTTTCTGCTCAACAGCCAGTTTCTTCGACGACCTTAAAACTTGGTCGGACACAAGCTTCAATAAGGGTATCTGAAGGAATTTCCTAAAAACAACTCCGTAGAAAAGCGTTCAATAAAGGAGGCATAGGTTCGACATAGGCTCGGTGGAACTCGTGGAAAGAAGACTGTTCTCCTTCTTACTACTCAATACAGAGCTCCAAGTTGGAGAAACAATGTAACTATATTTATAGGCAATGGGCTTTTCCTACTTTATTTCACTACTGTCTATCTACGTACTTTACCTACTTAATTTCAATACTTATCTATGGTTGGCAATAGTAAAATAGATTATCTATGTACACTGAGAACAGAATCTAGTAAATATGACTATATCGTTTGAGAGATATTACCATAGCACATAGTAGTAGGGAACTAGGGCGCCATCTATGATATGGAGTACCGGATTTATAAGAATTTTTGGTACATATTATGGTACAATTTCTTGGAAAATATGGGTCTTTCTGCCACAGATAGAACAGATAGAACAGAGGGATGGTAGTGCCCTAGTTGGGTACTACCATGGTAATTTTTCCATCGCAATTTTTCTGTGGTAATTTTTCTATGGTAATTTTTCTTAGATGACAGGTAGTTTTTACTGGATCCTTCTCTCAGTGTACTTACTTTATCTTTTATCATTTACTTACTCTATCTACTTAACTTTCCTACTAGGGGGGAAGAGGGAAAAATGGCATAGTGGGGCAAAACGGGATATTGAGACAAAACCCAATTTTCAAATAGCTTTTGGATGGTGGCAATGGTGGTACATGGCGCAAAACGGGTTTCAAAATCCGGATGTATCGTTGGGACAAAATGGGGCATCCAAAAATTATTGTAAGATTGAGTTTTGCCCACACTGTCCCGTTGTGCCCCGCTGTGCCATTTTGCCCCGGTCTCCCATGTCTGTATTTGCCAACACTGTGTGTCATTTCACGCTTACGCATGTAAACCTTTTGTACTTACAGGCTGTAACACCATAGCTACAATAAAAACAATAATAATAATAATAATAATAATAGGTCTTCACGATCAGCAGGCTCGCATGGACAAAAAAGTATACGTGACATATATCGAAAAAGTATGTCAGTGATATATAAATATCTCTTCGTCGAAAAATTATATACTCCGAATATATTTTGAAATATATGTCTATTTGGAATATCTCTCGTCGAATATATGCTCATTGATATGATTAATATATTAATCACATGATAATTCAATATAATGCGAATATTTTTTTTTTTTTCGAGGACAATAGAACAATGCAATGTCGTGTTCTTGCTGTTTCCTGCCCGGCTCCGAGTCCGATCATCGTTGACTCACGTCTCGAATATCGTCGGGCATTGCGGTGTCAAGCGGTGACAGGACTGCTCTAAATAACAGGAAATCAGACACTCCGAGCGAGCGGCCGCCAGCCGCGAGTACCACACATCGGCTCGCGAGGAACGTTCGGGGTCTTTATAGTTTGTTAATTGTGACACCGTGTGTGCCTCGACCACGATGTCTCGCAAATTTGCCCGGCGAGTGTGAGCTCTCGCGCGCACTCTTCTCGGACCTCTCGGCGGCTGCTTTGAGCGCGAGCGTGTATGCGTGCTGATAGACGAGACAGGTTGCTAATATCGCGTTCCGTTATACATCCGCTGTTTGGAAATACTCTGGTGCGATCCTATGTATCCCCTGCAACGTTCGCTATCCGCACTGCCGGTGGCCGTCCAGTTTTGAATTTCACGAGGCGTAATATGTGTGCACAGTGCCCGTTCTCTATAACACGACAAGTTGAGCCATAAGCAACTTCTGTCGTCGGAGCTCTCCTCCGGTCCCACGCATCCACGTGCCAGAGCCCAGACATTACGTGGCTCGTTAAAACCTCCTTCTCTCAAGGACGATACCGATCCAGGATCGTAAAGTTAAAATCGTTTTATGTAATGGACCCTCGTATATCACGGGGTTAAACGGGCGTCTGTCGCTCCGGCTCGCGGAGCGTCTCAATCCTCACCCGTATTACCGACCACGGTCGACGCACTCGAGTTTATACAATCGATCGTTCGAATTTGTTCGATCCTGCACGGCGACGAAACTCGTTCGGGTGAAGGCATGTGCGGGATGACGATGACGAGATCTCCCGATGACAAAGCAACGACATTAAGCGTGTCCGATATTCAATGTATCGTATTTGACACGTAGGTGGGGAAATAAACTACATTCAAAAGCCCTTTCTTCAATGCCGAAAAATTGTGAAATGTAACATTTTTTCAATTACCTTCTTGTTTGGGCACTTCTGCTAAAATTATATTTATTTGGGGACGGGGCTTCGGACTTGAAGGGTCGATAATCGTAACAGGAAGGCCGTTCGATAGATGATCAACCGATCGATGATTTTAGGATCTCGGATCGCCGATTTATCCGGATCTGATTATTCAAATCCCCCCACGACGGATTTTAACATGACGGGGCAAAAATATTATTGGCGCTGTTATAACGGTGCCCAATATCCAATGTACCATATTTGCCACATTAAGGGAAAAATAAGCTGTTTTCAAAATCCTTTCCTCAATACCAAGAAATGCTAAAAAGTGAAATTTTTCCAATCAACCTTTTTGTCGAGCAGTGCTGAAAACATTATATTTTTAATGGTTCATCATTAAATCGATCTTGAAAAATATATATCTTTCAAAGCTTCGGACTTGAAGGACCGATAATCGTGACAGAAAGTCCGTTCGACAGATGATCAATCGATCGACGATTTTAGGATCTCGAATCCCCGATTTATCCGGATCCGATTATTCAAATCCCCCGACGACGGTTCTTAGCATGCCGGGGCAATAATATCATTGACGCTGTTATAACGAGAGCGGGATAATGTGAGCGAGTACAGAGAGTGAGAGAGAGAGAATAAGCGCGCACGGGGTCGGAGTGTCAACGGCCTGTTCACTATTCAGCGCAAGTGCGCCGCGCTCTCGGATCGGGTGGCAATCCGCGGGGGCGTCGCGCCGAGAGTGCCAGGGGTCGTTGCCACGGCGCCCGAGAGAGCTTGCTCGAGCTATGTTAGCGTCTCCTCCGAGAGGCTGCCGCTCATCGCCGGTGCCTCCTCGCTCTTCTCCGTTCGGTTTCGTTTCTCCTCGTTATGCAGCATCGTCCCGCTCGTCGGCGTCGTTCTTCCTCATCCGAGGCTCTTCCTCTTAAACGCTCGCGCTCGTTCGCTGCACGCATAGCGTTGCCGCGAGAGCCGCGCACTCCGTCCCGCTGCACCACGCAGCGCTACGAGAGCCACGAGATGCGAATACCGTAAGGACCGGTGCTCGTCTAATGTATCTAATTATTCTTAGACACCGTGTGCGTGCGTGTGTGCAAGACGCATCTCGTCTGCTCCGTTCCGTTCGATCTCTTCCTGGACGTACGGAACCTGCAGCAGCCTCTCGCTAATTACTTTCGATAACTCGGAGAGTCTTTCAGAGGGCATTGAGCCCTCGCCGTTCGCTTTGTTTGGTCCAGAGGTATACTCGGAGATTGGAGGTCAGAGTCGTTCCATCGATGAATCAGAAGAGCAGCCACGCTCTCGAGAAGCCAGATATCTTCTGGTAGCACGTGGGCCAAAAATCACCAGATCGTTAACGACCGGCTTAAAAGAAAAAAGAAATGGGGATGGGAAGAGGGTGGACGCATGGGTTAGAATACGGCTCGTGAGTCTGCTGGAAGGCTGGCTGAGAAGCGTATTCCATATTCAGGCCCGTAGTTTCGTTCGGAATACGGCTTGAACCTTCCTGGTAGGAACTTCGGATCGTTCCCAGGTGCAGTTGGACGATTAGCTTTAAGTCGGCGGCAGGTTGACAGTCGATGATCGGATTTCAACGAATGCCCAGCATTGGCTAAACTGTCAATTGACAACCACTCCAACGTTGCTCAATAGTTGGCAAAACGCTGCTTACCAGAGTTGAACCGGCGCTGGCGTATCGTCGTAATGATGCGTGTTCGGCGATATCAAATGGACGTTCGTTCACGGCGTCGCACGACTTTGGCCCAGTACCCGCTAGCGACGTTCAGCCAACGTCCAACACAAAATATTTATAAGCAATGATATTTTTATTTTTTATTTGCGCGAATCCTTTTTTATTATTCCAGATTTTTTTATTGTAGTTTTAACTACAGTAGTGCAGGCAACCTAAGTTTCATCAACATTATTAATTAAAGTGTGAATAAAAAAATAAAATAATAAAACTTAGACAATTTAAAGCAATTCGTAAGTTTATCGTATCGCAAATGCAATAGACATGCTGCGTTTATATAAGTTTCGAATAAAAAAACTAGTATACCCGGGGTCACGGATTCTCGAGTTCGCATTACCGACTAAAAAATATATTCTGATGATTTCAATGTGTGGAGATAAAAAACTAGGAAACAGCCATTGTGGGATGATAAAAAGGATTTAAAAGTCGCATTGATCGATAAAAATATTTTTTTATTGCTTATTAATATTTTCCGTTCAACGTTGGCTAGACATCGGCAGCCAACATTGGGGCAATCTCGTTTGATAACGTTGGGCCGATGTTATCATCCCGATGTTAACTAGTAGTCGGACCTACATTGGCGACCAGAGCCGGATCGACTTTCCAACACAAGCGGTCATAGTTGGTCCAACGTCAGCCCGGCTCTAAAACCGCACCTGGGTTTGTTTGGTCCAGAGGTATACGCGGAGATTCGAGGTCAGAGTCGTTCCATCGATGAATCAGAAGAGCAGCCACGCTCTTGTGAAGCCAGATATCTTCTGGTAGCACGTGGGCCAAAAAATCACCAGATCGTTAACGACTCGCTTAAGGACATGTGAAACAATTCAGTCGGTAACAAGAATCTGTAATGAATGCGATTCAGGGACCGTAGACTTTTCGGGAAAAAGAAAAGCATTAGCGGATGCACAATTTAATAGCGCGTCCGATGATGCTTCCGTTTTATCCGAAACGTCAACCGGTTTTAAATGGCATTGATTCGAAAAATGCATCTATCTCTCTGGCACTCATATGTCACGTGGTACATCTTTCACATGGCCTTAAAAGAAAAAGGGAATAGGGATGGGAAGAGGCTAGATGCATGGGTTAGAATACGGCTGGTGAGTCTGCTGGAAGGCTGGCTGAGGAGCGTATTCCATATTCATGCCCGTAGTGTCGCTCAGAATACGGTTTAAACCTTCCTGGTAGGAACTTGAGAGCGTCAGACTAGCGTATTTTCGAAAAACTTGCCCCGAAAAAAAGGGCATACTTATCACGTGGAACTTCACAGAGCTCTGTTGATTCGAGCTTATCTTCGCTTCGTCGAGAAGGAGGACCTTCGAGGTCGCAGACGCACTTCGAGCTCTTACGCACTCGGTTTCAGCGTGAGATGACCGCCCTCGCACGGCGGTGGCTCTTTGAGGCCTCGCCGCGTGTCCTATCTTCTTTCGCAAACACAAACGGGGCTCTCGGTGGGTTTAATTGCTTTTCATTCACGGCACGGAGCAACTGGCGGGTTTTCATCGTCCTCTTTTTTTGTTTGGATTAGATAACGCTCGTAAATCTCGCGCGAGATCCATATTATTATACGTGTCGATGATATACGACGTTATCGCAAGCCGCGCGAGGACTTTCGCGATTTATTTTATCAATGCCGCGAAGAGGTGTAGGTGAGAGCGTGTGAGAGTGTGTGTATGTGTGTGTTTTAAATTGTGATAGTGGCCCGATTCCCAACGAACCGGTTCTCTACGACGATCGGGAGCATGCGGGAGCACCAGTTTCGGTTTCGGGATCAATGAGCATCGAGTGGAACAGGAATAGATCGCGACGAAAAGCGCAAAGTGCAATCCGCGGCGCGAAGACACTTGTATGGAAGGTACTGAAGCATTCGTGTATCAAAGTTAGCCACTTCATGAAGATGTCGTATAGGTAATTTCCTCAAGCATAGATACAGAATTCGACAAGAAAGTTTGTAAAATTAATTTTTAAAACAAATGTCTCGAAACTTTCTTTACCGTATAATTTTGGTCCACTGACCGAATTCAGCCGAATATCTCAACGACGACATGCGCCAGGAATTTCTTATTGTTTTTCTACACTTAGCCACTTCGGGGAGATGCCGTATTCGTAATTTTCTCAAGCAAAGCTACAGAATTCGCCAAGAAAATGTGTAAAATTAATTAAAAAATAAAACATATATCGAAACTTTCTTTACCGTATTTAATTCGATCCACCGAACGAATTCAGCCCAATACCTCAACGATGACGCCAGGAATGTTTTTCTTTTAATTTTTTTAGCCCTTTAGTGCTTTGTCATTGCTCTTCGTTGTATGTTCCACTGACGCAGAAATCTGCGAACAACAGCGGAAGTATCAAAAACCCGACGTGTCCAGTAATTCCCTCAATAATTAGCCGTGCTAAAGAGACGAGGTCGACGGCTCCGAATTCGCGGCTCTCCTCGTGCCCGCCGTCCGTGCGTCCGAGTAGTTACAGCCAGAGCTAGGTATAGGGTACGACCGCTTGCGGGAGCCGTTCGGAAGTAACGAGATACAAATAGAACCTAGGGATTGCGATGACGATAGCGTCGGTGTGCCGAGTGCCGTCTGCGTCTGCGTTTGAGCTACGTACGGTTGCCGAACGAGGTGACTGGCCCCGTATTAGGTCACATTTGCGCCCGCTCTCGTGAGAGCTCTATCTACCGCGCTCGTGTGGCACGAACTACACGCCTGCATATGTGTACATGTGTGTGCACATAACTGACGGAGTGAGGTACGTGTAACACAGGAGCCGCTACTACCGGTGGGGGAGGAGGGGGAGGGGGGTGGGGGGGAGGCTACCGGTATTTCGCGCGAACGTTCGCCTGTACCTTTGACCTCGCGCGAGCGCGGTAGCACACTGGCAGCTGGCCCCTATTCGACATCAGCATCGGATGCGGTGAACGATATTAAAAAGAAAAAAAAAAGCAAATGAAAAAAATTATGATATAAATATAACAATGGAAGAAACAATGGTTTGTTCTTATTATTCGAAAAGCTCATGAATAAGGCATTTTCTCTGCCATTCATTTTCAACGGTGCAAGTTACTCTCTCGCCGGACGATCTCGGGCGTGGAGTTCATTGACCCCTCAGCTGGCGAACCTCACGGCGGCGGATTAATCTTCTTCTTTTCCTTCCTCCTCCTCTCCTTTTTTTTAATTCCGATAAGAGCCCCGGAACGAAGTCGGCCATTTCGGAGGGTTTGATGTCCCGTCCTCGTTCCGGAATCGGGTGGACCGAACGGGCCAATCTGTATCGGAAACAAAGAAGGTCGCGGACCTCCCGAGCGGCCGGGGATGAAGCCGCGCGATGGAGCGCGCCCCTTTCAGCGGAGGCCTCGCGTCGCTCGGCGAGCGGAATCGAGGCACTTTGCCGGGCGCGTCGGAAGAGCCTCGGAGAGAGAACGATGAACTCGATTTTGCTCGAGCAATCGCACGGGAGCCCGGTCGCTCGCTCCGAGAGGGAAAAAGAGAGAAAGAGCGAGAGTAAACGCGGGAGTTGGCGCGATTCGCGAGGAGTCGGTGGTGGCGGTGCGGCGGTGGTGATGTTGCCACTGCAGGCCGTTCGCGAAACGAACGAGAGGTGAGGGAGGGAGCGAGAGAAAAGCGAGGACAAGAGAGGACAAGAGAGGAGGCGAGAGTACTCTCCGGTGCTGCTGCTGCTGTCTCGGGGGCAACGACCGTAGACTCGCGGATTCCCGAGCAGGGAACTCCGAGCGTTTCTCAGTGAGCTCTTTTGCGGTTACGGTAGAAAAAGCGCTGTACACACCTATACAGTAAAGCGCGGCGTGCAATTTACGGTACGTATCTATGTAGGCCCGAGGCACCGTCTTATCTGATAATTACTCGATAATGCGTCGGTTTGAATCCGTGTGCAACGAAACTTTGCAACGTCGTCGAGCAACTATTGCTCCTCGATGTGTCGGCTCTTGGCAAACTGTGAGACTCCGGAAACCCCAGATACGGATGAAAATAAACCTAAAAATTAATCTAATTCGTGGTCGATGATCGAAGGCGATTTGAGTAAAATTGACGAGCACTCCCAGAAAGTTCGGCTGACGATTGGCGACCTAAGCAGGCTCAGTTTTTCCAAGGGATTTCCACGGATCTTAAGAATCATTGTTGCCGCGTTTGGTGAGTCTAATTCGGCTCTTTCAATTCCGATGCGAGACACTCGCGGTGCGGCTACTTGTTTATCTCAAAGATTCATCAATAGCGCGAATGGAAATTATTCGATAATAATTATGGAATCATTATTCGATAATGGAATATAATGGAATAATTATTCGATAATGCGTCGGTTTGAATCCGTGTGCGACCAAACTTTGCAGCGTCGTCGAGCAACTATTGCGCCTCGATATGTCGGCTCTTGCCAAACTGTGAGACTCCGGAAACTCCAGATTCGGATGGAAATAAACCTGAAAATTACTCTAATTCGGTCGATGATCGAAGGCAATTTGAGTAAAATTGACGAACACTCCCAGAGAGTTCGGCTGACGATTGGCGACCTAACCAGGCTCGGTTGTCGAAAGGGATTTCAACGGATCTTAAGAATCATTGCTGCCGCGTTTGGCGATTCGAATTCGGCTCTTTAAATTCCGACACTCGCGGCGCGGCTACTTGTTTATCTCAAAGATTTGACAATAGCGCGAATTGAAATAGCAGCGTTGGGTAAATTTTTACGTGATGCGGTATCATCGATAAAAATAGCCTAATATCTGGCGTCACCGGGAAAAACTGAACGACTCATTGGGATCGTCGAACCGACGAGATTCACTGCGGTTGAGTGTGACGATGACGGAGCGAAGGGGCGCGGAAAGCGGAGCGTGCGGTGCCCCGTAAAGATCTCGGTCGCCGATCGCTCGATGGAGTGAAATATACCGGTTACGGCGAGGCCGTAGTACCTACTATACCAGTGGAATATATATATAAGCGTACTGTACAGCTGGCGCGACGCGGTCAACGACCGCCACTGAGCAGGCGCCTTCCGTCCGTACGTCGTCCTCGAAGTGGAACGCCGGACTCTGTGTGTGACGAAGCGGTGACTCCCCCGAAAATTGCAACCCTTTCCCGGTCGTCGCCCTCTTTCACCGCGGTCCCTCTAGGTGCTAATCGTACAGTCATGGCGATGAGTCACTGTAAAAATAAAAGGAACAAAAAAGAAAATAAAAACCCCGCAGTCGACCAACAACGGAAGATTCCACATACTCGACTTCATTACGATATCAGAAGTTTTGGAGGGCTAAATCGGGGCCTGACATGGTCCTGACAGAGACTTGTCAGGGCCCGATGTGAAGTACCAAAATTTCCATTCGGGATTCCTCCGCAACATTTATCTTTGATACCTCCGAACTTGTGCTTTTAACAGTGGCTTTGTCAGTTATTTTTATCAGAGCCTTACCAGGAACCTTATCACGACCTGATGTAACACGCCCCAAAATTTCCAACAGCGATTTTGTAAATTTGATAAAGAAAAACCTAGCAGCCGACCAACGAAGGAAGATTGCACATATCCAACTTAATTATGATATCAGAAGTGTCGGTGCGCCAAATCGGGGCCTGCCAACGTTCTGAAAGGGCATTATCAGGGCCCGACGTAAGGCACCAAAATTTCCATCAGGAATTCTGCAAACTTTATCTTTGATACCTCCGAACTTGTAAGTTTAATAGTGGCTTTGTCAGTTATTTTTATCAAAGCCTTATCAGTTCCTTATCAGGGCCTTACCAGGACCCTTATCACAACCTGATGTAACGCCCTAAAATGTTTACCAGCGATTCTGGAAATTAGACGCCCGATGCCTCGGAACGCGTCCCGCAGTGGTTCCGAAAAATGAGAGTGTCCCTGACAATTTGATAATCGTTTGGACTGTGAGCTGGCCGGACGGCGCGGTTGTATTCTATTTTCGCAAACCGATCCCCGTTCCCGATACGGCCGCTCGTAACTTCTCGAACCTTTTACGAGGTCAGGAAGATTAGAACTGTACTAAATCATCGAGTCTGTTGTTTCGTTGTTTTCCTTGGTGAGCAACGAGCAATGAACTCTGCTTCTGGCGTCGCGAGGCGAGCGAGCGGTAGGGGGAAAAATAACGACGAAGAGGATGAACCGTTAGCACGGAACGCAGACGGGGCCCGTCTCTCGTTCTCTCGCACTCTCGTAGGCCGGCTCGCGCCGCGAGCAACACACCACACTAGTTTATAATGTACCTACACTTTACTGTACAGAGAAAATGAGCGAGGAAGCATCGCGAACGGGGCAACGACTCTATCGAGGCGCAACAACACTCCGAGGCTCCCCGAGTCGCACGATATTGTCTCGGAGCTCGACGCAGAGTCCCGCTCGATCGATAAGACCTCGAGAACTATCGCGGCATGGACTCGTTTTGATCGGCGTTACAATTACGATAACCATCGTCCGATATACATTCACAACTACGATGTAGTTTCGCGCCATACCCGCGCGAAGAAAGCTCGCTTATCTTTTGGAGTTCAATGAACTTATCGGGTTCCAAAAGAACCTTCGATTTCGTCGATTGTCACCAACGAGGCGACACGAACCCGCGAGACATTACGCGCATGGCAATCGCTCGCCATCGTCGTCGATCCGAGGAGCCAAAAATAAACTCGCCTCGTCGATCTCGGCGAAACACTTGTGGATCCACCATTGATCGTCGACGCGTGTAATCTATAATTTTCGATAACGCAACCGAAAATAAATCGGCCGAGAGATTGACCTACAAAAGTGTACCGCTCGTTAACTTCGAAGCGGCAAGAATAGACGATGAACAAAAATTTGTAAAGCGAATGAACCGCTCGGGAGTTCCGTATCCCTCCTTCGTCGAGCAGACGGCGTAGACTCGAAATCCCGGAAGTGTGAAACATTTTTTTTTAACATCTGCGTCACGATACACCTTCACCGGAATCTCGATTAATCTCGACCCGACATTCAATGTCGAATATCTACACACACGGGCGCTCGGATCACTTTATCAGTATCCGTGACACAGATTCGTAAGGAGTTAACCGTAGCACGATCGCTTGATCAGCCACTATAAAACTGATCCATTGAGTGACGTGGCAAATGAAAAGCAAAAGGGATACGTGGAACGATCGATCATCGATTCGAACTCGTGGTATGAAATTACCATAAAAAAACAAAATCTTCGAAAAAAGCTTCGATAAATTTGGCCCGATGGAGTTATAGATGAGGCACGGCGACGGCAAAAGGGGGTGAAAATGAGTTCGCGTTACTTCGCGTCGTATCGACGAGGCGGAAGGAATTTTCAGCTCTAACCGAGACCTTGCGGTCTTGACACTGGGGTTTATTGATAGGACCTCGCAAGCCGAGGAGTGACGCAGGCTGTTGAGGCTGTTATATGTTAAAAGCTATATTGAACGGTGACAGAGCGTGTGTGCCGATGGAGCCTTGAACCGCTCCTACGACGCGCCGGCACATCCCGGGTACGTGTCGAACGAAGCCGTCCTATCAGGAAATAGCGTCGTTCGAAGTACGAACATATCGCTCGCACACACGAAAATACGCACGCTTGTGTAATGTATTCTGAAAGAGAAGCGGCTCGCTCCTGTTGATTAATGTTACGTGTATATCGTCGTCGCTTCCGCGAGCCCCGCGTGGTTTCTCGGCTACGATGCTACGACGTTCAAGGCCGGATCGCTGCTCGCGCGAAATGAAACTCGATAAAAAAAAAATCGAACCGGCCGATTGATCGACGCTCATTGGCGCAATTATCCCTCCACGTGTTATACCACGCGGACCGAGAGAAAAAAAATGTCGTCACCTTCGTAGGAATTTTTGAGCGCATCCACTAACAATTATTATTTTACGGTATTTAAAATAAATGTTTATTTTCATTAAATAAATATTTATTTGTGAGCCGAAGAACCAAGGTCGATGGCTCGTTAGCAGATATTGTTACCATAGATTCATGTAATCACCAAGATATTTGTAACATACTTGAATGATCAAGAACCACTATAACATCTTGCTAATTAATTACTTGTACTACTGTTTCTTTGTTGGGCACCGGTAAAAGAAATAATTTTTTTTGGTGTGCATCGGGACGTCGGGCCATACATTTAGTTGACTCGATCAGTTTTATTTTTTCCCCAGTGTGTTCACAGAATGGACAAAAGCTTAAGGGGGCGAGGGGGGGACGAGTGTAAAATCTGACGCTGCGATATGTAATAACATTCGATATACGCTTGATTATTGTCCGCCGGGTACATCATTCAGAGCTATCAAGCTGAATATGATCGAGGGTACGCGTGTATGTGCACACGGGTGAATTCACTTAAGCTCGAGCGCGCCTCGGTCGTTCAACCCGATTATGTGCTCTTGAACCTTCAGGGTCATCGGTTATAAGAGCCTCAGCGCTGCGGGCACCCTGACGCCCTGCCTGTTCTTATCATTTCAACTAACCAGCTTTATCGAATTACGTCCTCTCAGTATATTTCTTATCGCCGAAGCTGTCTCTCTCCCTCTCACTGCTTCTCTCGTTGCTCGGGACGCGATATTGCTCGATCGGAACCCATGCGGAAAAACCGTGAAATCCGCAGATACAATCTATGCTCCAAATAGCAAATGATGATCTAATCGGGACACCTGTTTTTTCCATTTATTTGCTCAACAAGTCTTTCATCAATTTTTTTTTAATCATTAATTGGCAGCGAGCACGCAATTCGAGCGCGTATGCTTAAATCTCGCTACTTGATTATTTTTTTTACTTTTATAGATTAAATGTTATTTTCTAAGAAAAACGATATACCTGTGACTATTGATAGCCAATGCGTTGTCAATACAACACCTTTAACCACGGAACCATCGAACAGATGGTCTAGTTTATTCGACTGAAATTGGTCATCGAACGACTCAAGCTTCAGGCTCGTACGGGAGCGAATTGGTGAGCATTTCTTAAGCTACAACAACACATATCTAAAATACGAGTTATTTTGCTCACCGATTTTTTGAAGAGGCGAAATCTCGGTATTTGGTTTTTTAATATTTTTTAACGTTTATAGATTAAATGTTATTTTCTGAGGAAACCGACATACCCGTGGCTGTTAATAGCCAATGCGTTGTCAATACAACATCTTTAACAACAAAACTGTCAAACACATGGTCTGGTTTATTCGACTGAAATTGGTCATCGAACGACTCAAGTTTCAGGCTCGTACGGGAGCGAATTAGGGAGCATTTCTTAAGCTACAACAACACATATCTAAAATACGAGTTATTTTGCTCACAGATTTTTTTGAAGAGGCGAAATCTCAGTATTTGGTTTTAAATTTTTTGTCTTTTGTAGATTAAATGTTATTTTTTAAGAAAAACAATATACCCGTGACCACCGATAGCCAATGCAGTGTCAACAACTTTAACCACAACTTTACAACAACTTTAACCACAACAACTGTCAAACACATGCTCTGGTTTATTTGACTGAAATTGGTCATCGAACGACTCCAGAGCTTCAGGCTTATCCGGTAGCAAATCGGTGAGCATTTCTTAAGCTCCAACAATACACATCGAAAATGCGAACTACTTCGGCCACAGATTTTTTGAAGAGGGAAAAAAAGTCTATCATATATTAACCGAGTTCTTATGTTCGAAAAAGAAGCGCCATGACCCTCAGTCACCCCGAGCTCGAGGACCATTCCTCTCCGCTTCGGTGATATACTTTCCCGTATGTGGAGCAACGACCTTCGAATATTTCGCTTGCTCGAAAAGAATCCGCTGGTGCACGGGGTTCACGAACTCACCGTGAAGGTGGTATGTACATACGTACATACATACAACAGATAACGAAGGAGTGAATGAGACGGAGCGGAGGCGGGTGGGTATGCGGACGAGAGGCAAAATCCGAGGATGGATGGTACAGTTATGTCCTCCGTCTCCGCTTCCTTCTTCCCAAGTTGTTCCTCACAATGAGCGCAAGGCTCCTCTCCCGTCCGTTTCTACTCCCGCACATGCGACAGTACATAGCTGTTATTCTCGTCCCTCCTCTTCCCATCCTCCTCGCATCCCTTCCTTCGTCCGTCTCGTTGGAAAGGAAATACCGTATGGTCACCTCGCGGTCTGCTCTTGTCTCTTCTGTCCCGGCCTTTGGTCAGAGGAGTGGGGGGAGGAACATGGTACGCAAACCGAGGAAATCCCAGGATCCGACGAGCCGTGACTCCGGCCTCAATTTTTCCCTCGTTAAAATTTGCACCGGTACGGGAGGCGGGCCCTAGACCGTCAACCGGGAAACGGAAATACGGCGATCGGCCCGATCGTCGTCGACTTTCGAGAAACGTGAAACGCGTGGGTCCCGATCGCCACGAGGGGATCTCCCTGCGTGTGTGATCGATGGTAGCGGAGAGTTTACAGGCCCGCGTACGTCGCCCTCCCCCCCCCCTCCCCCCGTCCACCAAAGTGGGTCACTTGCAGGCGTTGTTTCTCCTCCCGAAGTTCCTGCGTCCAGACCCCGAGAGAGTTACGTACTCGCTTCTCCGTTTCGAGCTACGTAGAAGCGAGGAAGAGAGATAGGACGGTATCTAACGGTAACGTGAGTAATCGTCGGGCGTTGATGATGACGCTCATCTGGTCGATCCAGCCACGTAACGAATCGTCCGAAGATACTCGGGCAAACACACATACAAACATATTCACGATACTGTGAGATCTTCCCAATACGTGGCTGAAACCAGCGACCCAAGATGATCCGTTCTCGACTTGGGTTATGCATAATTATGACTAATGATCAGATCGGGACGATCGTCGTAATGATCCGGAGAAATGGATCTCCCCTGGGGCCTTCGCGTGTTGCGCCACGTCATTCTTCCGTCGTTACTACATCGGTCCGGTTATCGAACTCCGCGGTCTCTCTCTCTCGAGGATAATTCGCCGCAGTGAAATCGAGATGATGGGCCAATTTTTTATTCATCGACTCCACGTTTGTTCCGCACTCGCGCTCCGTTCAAGGATGCTGACTCTCGATTTCGTGCCCATTGCCATACGGTGTCGCCCGCTCGGATGATTTTAATCGCGAAACCTTTGGCACGATAACCGAACAAGCACCCGATTACCGTCGATTAGATTGGGATACTCTTAAACTCCGCCGAGTTACGGGTGCTTAAAAAAACTATCGCGAATATTGGTGCGTTAAGAAATTTATTAGTCTGTACCATTATTCCAAAAGAAAAATTTGAGTTGATGTTCTGCAATAAGTTTGCTATTACTCCGACGTGTTATTGGAGCGTAAAAAATGAACTACCGAAAATACCGATAACGTTAAAAAATGTATGAGTTGACGAAACTAACTTTTATGGGAACATATAGCTGACGTGTTACTTGTGGTCCCGAATGGCGTGTAATTGGCTGGCGAGACGCACGAGCCGGCTGAAGAGTAATCAAACTTTCAGCCCACACTGCAGTCCGCGAGATATTTGATCAAAGCGGAAACCGGAAGCTTATCAGTGACGCTTCTTTTTCTTCGAACATGTGGGGAATCAGCCCGGTCTACCGAGAACGATCCGTTCCGAATATCGAAAATAGGAACAGACGAGAAATGATAGGACTTTCGGTCCCGACGGGGGCGTTTCCCGGACGAGAGAGACCTTGAGGACACTCTCGCGAGTTTATTCCCCGACAGTCAATCATACGCTTCCGTGCTTCCGTGTCCTCTTCAATTCTCCGAGGTGTTATTCAACGTCGGAGAGAGAGGAAAAAAAACAACGATTAATCGAGAAAGTTCAATGTTTGCTCGCTCGGACTACACACGTGTTGGCCGAGAAGACTCTTCGACTCTTTTGCGAATAACAGTACGTGGGTTCGTTCATTTACAAAAATGAAGTCCGACGATCGACGGGAGATAATTCGACGATAAGGCCGAACTCGTCTATGAGGCTAGATAAAATTTATCTATTGATTACCTCCCGTAGCTCTCAAATATTATAATCGTCCCATAAGGCGTGTTGGATTAGGTATCAGTGAGGACGTTGCAGATACGAAATGATGCCTCGCAAAGCGACGAATGGAAGAATGAGAGAATCGAGGGAAATTTTTTTTTTTTTTCCCCGACTTTGCCACATTCCTTGCGTGCAACACAAGCGAAAAATCGCTTATTATTGACCAATGATCATCATTAACCTGAGCGCATTTACGGGACTGCTTCACTATTCTCTGGTGAGTAATAGGGCTCATTACTCCCTCGGGGAGCCCTATTATTCCCGGGGCAGTCATTTGATGAATATGACTATTTTACGACGCACGAAATGTGGTTCTTTTAATGAAGTCGGAACAAAAGTATCGTAGGCTGCACGGGAGGCAGCGGATTTTTACATTATCTATGAGACTATATAAGATTCATCTATTGAGTACACTGTAAAAAATGTCTGTTTGAAAATTCATAAATGTATATGAAGTTTAATGCATATACAGTACATGGAATTTCGTTGACACGTATGTAAGAATATTGTGTTACCGTATCTTAAAAACAATATTATTTGTATAATATTTGTAATAAAAACATAATTTTCATATACGGATGTCTTAATTTTCAATGCCATTACCGGTAATTTTAATATACAGGTATTGCATTAATTTATATTAAGATTAAATTATAAAAATTCACATACAATGTATATGAATTCTAATTTCATATATCGAGGTTATATTTCGTATAACTTCGTATATTAAACGTGTTGTAAATTTCATAACATTTTTTATAGTGTACCTCTCGTAGCTCCGAAGTATTATAATCGCCCAATAAGACGGACATGCAGAAGGTCATTGCAGAGACGAAAAGATGCCTCGTAAAGCGATGAATGGAAGAATGAGAGAATCGAGGGAACATTTTTTCCCCCGATTCCGCTACAATAACTACATTCCTCGCGTGCAATTCGGGCGAAAAATCGCCCATTGTTGACCAATGATCATCATTAACCTGTGCGCATGCGCCGTACTGCTTCATTACGCCCTAGGGAGTAATAGGGTAATTTCTCCTCTGGAGGTCCTATTATTCTCAGGAGAGTAATAGTCATTGGCGAATATAACAATTTTGCGACGCAAGAAACGTGGTTCTTTTAACGAAGTCGAAAAAAACAGTATTGTATGCTACACGGGACGGAGCAGTTTTTCATCTCGTGTGATTTATGTCGTCGCTTCGCTCGGGCAGCAAACTTCACACTTGGCGAAAACTCGCGCACTTCCCTCCCTTGTAGCATAATATACTATCTTGTCGCTGGTGAAACGTGACTCGTATCCATGGGCTGACTTGGATGAAAAGACAGTCTCCGACCGCGTGTCAACGCGCTGCGATTAATCCAATCGTTCCTTTTTCTCAGTGCATCGTCGACGCAGTAGTGAACGTTCACTTTCCGGTTCCCATCATCGGCGTGCATTATGCATATCGTGCCAACTTTCCAATTCCGGCGTTACATATCAGCGCACCGATGTTTAGGCAACTGTTGATCAGTACTTTTCCTTTCGGATCCGATGGAAACGTCTAGGGACATTTAACGCGGTGTTCCATTTAGGCGATGAGGCGTGTTACCAAACTCGACACCTCGATAGGATCGTCACGGAAAAATAATGTGGCGGACGTAAAAGCTCCGGAGGCCGATACGATGGAAAGGATTGGACGGGATTTGATAATATGCCTGTACGGGAGACTACGTCAACTGGCCGACAATGGGTTCGGCGATAAGGAACATCGATTTATCGGATGGCTTTCGGTATGTACGCGTCTACGAACTTAACACACTTTTAGTTCAGGATATTTGGATGACGGGTCGGAATGGGATTATACATCAAAATGTTGCAGAATGTCGACCTACAGTGAATCTCAGCTGTCTACGGAAATTACAGTTCTTACCATGACTTGAAATGTTTTTTTTTTTTTTTTGACAAAATAATGGATACAAAATAATTTTAAAAAGCCCTTACTGAGTGATTAGCCCTTACTGAGTGATGGGGTCTTTTTTATACACGACTATGTAAAATATAAAAAAAAATATAAGAATAAAGAAAAAACCAACAGATAAATAGATATGTGTAAAAGATTTTACATTACTATGTAAAATCATTTACACATATCTATCTGCATGTTGGTTTTCTTTATTCTATGGATATAGATTTTTTATTTTATTTTCCGCTCGAAAAATGTCTTATGTTATGTGTTCAAATATTCCATGCCCCGTGTTTTCGATTCACCACATGTAATTTCGGTATAAAGGAGTTTTACCGTCAAATAAATGACAATTATAAAATATTATTATTCTTTTTATTGCAACTGGGATATTTGAGTTATTTGTAGACGATAATGTCGCTAATTCGCATGTGACTATCGATAGTTTATCGTGTCACCTGCGACACACTTTCGCCTTCTCACTTGCACGATGACGATAAGAGTCGTTAATGATTTTCAAGCTCGCAATCGACTGTTCACCACCCCCGCGCGCTACAACCGCGGATCAACGACGTTAATAATGGCCTCTTTTTGTGCGAAACGTTAGACCTCGTTCGCGTTCCGCTCCGGCGGCGACACATCGATCCCGTCTGCTCGATGGAAAGAGAGGAGGGCATATAATCGAAGCCCGTTCACCGGATTGATTCGTCCACTGATCGTTCCGATTGATTCGACGTTAATTCCAGCCAACAGGCCTTGTCGTCGAGTCCCTCGTGCGGAACAACCGACGGGGGCGCCAAACCCTCGACGCTAAACGAGGATTCAATCTTTCGTGCCGGTTTTCTTTTCCTTTTTTACTTTTCTTAAATTTAGTTTTCACTCTTCTAAGCCGACAATGAAATTGCAGCCGCGATGAAAAATAATTAACGTCGGCGAGTGTTTTTCAAAATTTGCGAATTTCAGGATCTCTGTCGTGTTATGTAGGTCGTAGAACTTCGTAGAACTGTGTAAGTTATGCTTCAATACAATATAATTAGCGGAATAAACAAATCGATAAAGTTATCGTGATATCGACAATTAGGCGTCGACGGACCGCAGCCGGTGTGCTAGAATCTACTATGCAAATGTAAGTGGATAAAATAAAAAAAAACAAATCGTTACGCAACGTTGCTACTGACACGGTTTCTGCCAACGTTTGAATTTGTTATTACTCACCGTTCGATATACATGTATGTGTATCGGGTATTTCAATGCAAATGGATCGTGGGTATTTTTTTTCTTTTTTTTTCACTGTTGGAGTAAAGATAAAATCGCACAGAGGTGCGTAAACGTGCGTAAAGTGGCCGCTGGTCCCTTAAGTATGACGAAACGAACTTCCTTCCTTGTCCTCCTCAGGCTGAACTCAGCTCACCTGCCGCGTAGCCGACGCCCAGCTTCCCTCGTCACCTCGCCATTCTCATTCACCATGAGACTCGCCCTGAACAGAACGAGACGATCGTCCAACCCTGAACGCGATACTTCATTCCAGCTCACCTCAACATTCTATCCGGCGAAGATTCTAAACGAGCCGAGGTAGCTGCGAGGGAGACGCGCGATGACCTCGGCACTTCCGTTCGTCCAACTTTGAACGGAGCGAACAGTGTCTCAAGGTGAAAACCCGAGGGGATCGCCTTGTATTGTTTCAGCTCACCTCAAAATTCTACACCACAGTCTTCGATACGTATCGCACGTTTGCCGTAATAATAATGTTTTCTTCACGTGAATCGAGCGGCGGATGATATTTAAAAATCTTAGCGAAGAACTGAGATTTTTTAATCGGAAGTGACGTCATAAAAAAAATTCGAACTTTTTTTTGTGTCTGAAAATTTCAGTTTTTACTGGAAATTACGTCATAGATGAAAACATCATTTGCGGTTTGAAAATTTCAGTTGTTACCGGAAATTACGTCATAGGGGAAAAACAGCACTTCCGGTTTGAAAATTTCAGTTGTTACCGGAAATTACGTCATAGGGGAAAAACAGCACTTCCGGTTTGAAAATTTCAGTTTTCAAACCGATTTTTTTACAAGACGTGATGTTTCCTCCGATGACGTTACTTCTGATAAAAAATTGAAATTTTTAAACCGGAAGTGACCTCTTGTCCTATAACATCACGTCCGGTCCATAACTGAGATTTTCAAACAGTTAAAAACTAAGATTTTTAAACCGGAAATGACGTCATAGATAAAAAATAGAAAATATTGTTCGGGTCGCACTTCTGGCGAAGTGATGATAAATGACGGAGGGGCGAAGTTCAATATGCCACTCATTTGTAGATGTCTACAGTTTACTCTACATAATTAATGATGCAATACCCGCGTGGCGAGTTATTAGCTAAGTGGGTAAACATGATGCTGCCAAAAGACATAGAAAAGAGTGACAAGGTCAGACCAAGCGAGAACGAGAATTGAAAATTACCCTCTTGCCACCGGAGACGAAATTTGTCGACAACAGTCGGTGACAAATATTTTTGGATCGCTCACCAAATACAGCGAGAGGCTTTGTCAGTGAGCGATGTATGCCGGAAAGATACGAGCGACTGAAAGCAGCTCGCCGTTGTTCGTGTTTCCAAAAACATATTTTTTTATGTCCAAACGTACTCTGCACTCACACTCAATTACGTCCAAATAAAACGTCTACGAAGGTAGGCGTACAAAGATTTTTTTCTTTCCCACCTTTTTGTTTTTTTTATGACCCTGAAGATATCTGCACACCGAAAAAAAGGTTTGGTAATATCAAACTAAGCTGCAGTTGCGGGTGGCGAAAGAAATATTTGGTCGATTGAACAAAATGTTTATTAAATCGAAGTAACTATTTATTGAAGCAACTAAATATTCGGTCAAACTACTAAATATTCGGTCAAACTACTAAATATTCGGTCAAACTACTAAATATTCGGTCAAACTACTAAATATTCGGTCAAACTACTAAATATTCGGTCAAACTACTAAATATTCGGTCAAACTACTAAATATTCGGTCAAACTACTAAATATTCGGTCAAACTACTAAATATTCGGTCAAACTACTAAATATTCGGTCAAACTACTAAATATTCGGTCAAAGTACTAAATATTCGGTCAAACTACTAAATATTCGGTCAAACTACTAAATATTCGGTCAAACTACTAAATATTCGGTCAAACTACTAAATATTCGGTCAAACTACTAAATATTCGGTCAAACTACTAAATATTCGGTCAAAGTACTAAATATTCGGTCAAACTACTAAATATTCGGTCAAACTACTAAATATTCGGTCAAACTACTAAATATTCGGTCAAACTACTAAATATTCGGTCAAACTACTAAATATTCGGTCAAACTACTAAATATTCGGTCAAACTACTAAATATTCGGTCAAACTACTAAATATTCGGTCAAACTACTAAATATTCGTTCAATCAACTAAATATTTCTTTCAATCGACCAAATATTTCTTTCGCCACCCGCAACCGCAGCTTAGTTTGATTTTACCAAACCTTTTTTTCGGTGCATGAAATCAAATTTCATCAAGTTATAAAGGCTGCATTTTGCGTCGCACGAACTTTGCTCGGGGAAGTTCACTTGAAGAATAAAATTCTGCAAGTGAACAATATTTTTTTCTTCCTAAAGACGTGGATTGATGGAGACTTGCCAAAGATCAAATTTAATGTCATGCTCATTTCATCTTCAGGCATATTTTTTTTTTTTTTTTTGTACCCCAACGATATCGATGCACAACGAACGTAAGACAGAGCTCTCGGCAGTGTCAGCGTAAACGTCTTCCTTCGGATATCTCGGACGGGCACATATGTGTCTGGGTATGCTGAGACCATAAGCCCCGGAACGATATATATGTTCCCGGTCGAGCGTCTATCGTCGAAGGTCGCCGGGGCCTTGAAAAGTGCCGGCGACGGGGCGGTATCGGCACGGTGTAAACAGCGTCTGGTCTGGTATTGCGCACGCCTCTGGTCGTTTTGTCGTCAGCGTCGTCATCGTTGGGTTCGGTCCAGTCCGCGGTGCATCGTGGCCGCCGCCGCCGCTGCCGTTAAAAATTCGGGGACCCAATAGGAGCCAGACGACCTCGGACGACCTACACATATATGGCCAATGAAGATCCGTTCTCGGAATCCACGACCTGGGTTAATTTTCCACTCGTAGAACGTGCAGCGCGAAGACGAGCTGCATCGTGGCGAATAAAATGTTCGATCAGATATTATCACACGATTATTAATTTCGCACAAAAAAATGGAGCTTTTTTACTTTTAGCAATAAAGTAGCCATACTGTGGCAACGGATGTCGGTTATCAATCCCATTATTCCTAATTTTTTCTTCGCGAAAACAGAGCTGGGACATTTTTTTTTTAATTTTCTACGGTGTGATCACATAAAAAGCTATCCGTAAAATGTGTAAATAAATTAATTTAATGAATGTAGCAATGGATCCGAGTGGAACCGTCGGAAGCCTTGGGACCGGAATGGGATAGGACTTTGTCACGACGAGTTAGCACGAAATCCGAAGGTCGTCGACGTGACGCATCGAAAAAAAAATTCCATTTTCGGTCGCCCGGGAGCCAATCGATGACGAGTACCGGGCAACGATAATCGTTCGACCTTGTTTGTAAAAAAAAAAAAAAAATCGAAGTGGCGATAGCGACCACACATATTTATATATACCGTATCGATAATAAATATTTCATTCTTGTCGGAATGGCACGGCAAGAGCAGGAAGTTCAACTCCAAGAATTAAGATATTGCCCGAGGTCAGCAGGTACACTTAACGCATCAGATTCCAGATGTAGATCACAAAATATCAAGGAATTATGTTTTCAAGATTGAAACTCGAGATTCATTGAAGAATTCAATCGGTTGATTATATAGTGTACTCTCACACAGGGCATATAGAAGTCATACGAATAGATAAGGCGATTCGTCGAGGACTACGCTTTTATGCACATAGGAGTGCTTGTAATTGCTGATAAGTGAACGAAAGGTCGACAAACTTCTTCCAAGGACACTGAGAAAAAATTACATAGTAAAAGCGACGATACTGACTTTTTATCACAAAAAATGGTTCCCAAGAGGAACGTCAACATTTTATAGTTGCTACAATAACAAAAAGTCATGGTCGCAACCACAATTGTAGTTTAAGGGAATACGTCACAGGTTGCCGTTTCTTAATGGTGGGGGTGGGTGGGATGGTGGGGGACACGTTGCTAGCAATGTTTGAGGCCTAGATATCTATTCATATAGAGGTTCGAAGCTTCTTCAACTCGTAATATTTTAGAAAATCTATGGACACAGCTAGATATTATTTTTTTAATGAGTCCTTAATAAAGTTGTAACGTTATTTTAGAAAAAAAATCGGATACAGTAATCTGGAAATATATATATATATTTTTTAAATTATTTTTTTACGCGGCGTCATATGCAACGCATGCTAATTAACACAATTTTAAGCTCGTGTATATATATATACACGATATCGTCGATATATAAATTAATTTATTATAACAAATTATTAGAAAAAACCTCATTCATTTTAAAATTCTTGTGATTTTTAGTTCCAAAAGTAAAATAGTACATTACTCCACGAGTTACAAAAAGTGTTTCGCACGAGGGATGTACGAAATTTTTCATCACAAGGTGCGAAAATGGCGGTTATACGCACGCGAAGCGGGCGGAAAAGTGGCCATTTCGGCACCGACTGATGAAATAGTATATTATGCCACAAGGGAGGAAAGTGCGTTTTTTCACCGAGTGTAAAGTTTGATGCCCGAGCGAAGCGGGGGCAGAAATTCACACGAGGTGAAAAGGCACTTCCTCCCTTGTGCCATACGATATTTTTTTTCAGACATCGTTAAAATAACCACATTTCTTGCGTCGCAAAATCGTCATATTCGCCAACGACCATTTCTGTCCGGGGAGTAATAGAGCTTGCAGAGGGAGTAATGAGCCCTATTACTCCCTAGGGAGTAATGAAATTTTACTGCGCATGCGTACATGTTAATAATGATTATCGGTCAAAAATAGGGTCCTTTCCGCCCGTAGTGCACGCAAGGAATGTGGCTATTTTAGCGAAGGCGGGAAAAAAGGTTATTGTGTGACGTATTCCTTTAACCAATTGAATATATTCTATCAAATACTATCTAATATTGACGTTCCGCGTGGTAACTATTCGTTGCAGTTGGAAATACCATGCTTTTTCTCAGTGTACATTACCGCCCCTGTACACAAGAATCAGAAAAATATAATGTTGATACTAAAGATAAAAATACCGCAAACATTTGTATAGATTTACGCCGGTACGAAGTCTTCGCATTACGACGCGTCCAACATCGTACGTACGATGTTGTCACTCTGGAATTACGTTATCGTGAGATTAATTTATGATAATCTTGAAAGCACTCCTGAAAAAAAATCAGCCTGGCCGATATTGAACACAGGCCGGCGCTGGCCTGTTCACCCCTGAGCCCGGTACAGCAAAAAAGCTCGCGACGCTGTTGAATTGCGTGAGAATGTCCTCTCCGCCGAGCCGGAAGTAGAAAGTTAAGCCCAGGACGTGATCGACCTCGAGCTCGGCAACTTTTCCCGAGAGGGTTATTTTCTTTTTCCCATTCGGGGCCGAGCGATCGGTGATCGACAGGCTGCAAGAGAGTTCGGAGAATGTGCGAAGGTACCAAAAGTAAACCCCACAGAGAGGGAGGGTTTGTGGTCCAACTCGCTTATAGGATGGTGCGAGCAAAGGATCGCCGACGAGGAGCGCGCGTCGCGAGATTCGCAGAGGAAGACGAAGAGGAAGCTCGAAAAAGAAAAGATTGGGGAAGAAGGGTAAATTTCTTGGGGTGGCCTCTCTCTCTCCCTCTATCTCCCTCCCGTTTCTCACCCTCCGCCAAAGGGCGCCCGAAGGCCATGTTGCTCGTAAATTTCACCGCGTTGGGGTAGGAACCCTCTCGCTCCGATACTCCCTGTCTCTCACCTTCGTTCCCTCAGAAACCCGCCAGCTTCGTTTCGACTCTTCCCACGTTCGAGGTCGTTCGTCTCTCCTCTCTCGCCTCCCCACCCCTTTGCGCGCGTGCGACCCTCCGCGCAATTGCGAAGGCGCCTTTCTACGCACCTCAAGCGGTGCCGTGGGTAGAAGAACGCTCCGCGAACGGTCGTGACCTTGCCACGTGGAGTTCGGTTGGTCGGAGGACGAAGACTGCGAGGATGATTTCAGGGGTTGAAATGGATAGAGAGGGATGCGAGGTGGAGTGACACAAGGCGTTTGTTTGTCCTTCCTCTCCAAAGGCTGAGTCGTTTTGGGAACGATCCGACCAAGTCACGAGGCTTGGGTGGCGTTCTCAGCTTTTTTTTCCCTCTGTGCGAGGAAGCCGGGCGTCAACCCGGAAGCGGCCTCGACGATCTTCGGTCAATATAAGAGGGTGCGATGCGGAGAGATTTCATCCCCGCTGCCTCGCAACCGTCAACCTCGAAGGGTATGAGAGGGCTGCTCGTGCGTCAGCCGCAGCTTGATCGGGAGGAGCCGTGAATTCTGGATTCTCCTCTTCCTTAGCCTCGCTTTTCTCTCGGCCGCTTTATGAAGCGTGCGCATCGTTTCGGGGAATGAAAAATGAGTCAGGCAGCAGAGCTCCGACTTCAGTGAAAAAATGTGTATTCTCAAAGTCGACAATCCCCTGGGAATTTGGGATCTCTATCGAGAAGTGTACGACAGGCCTTTGAACAACTTTGGTAACTCGGAAATAACGATGGGGATTTTGAGAGACTGAGAAATACATTTCTCAATTGGTTCACTTCAACTGTTCTCATCATCATTCAATGCGATTTACGAGTAATCATTTTTTTAAGCTGTTTTTTATTTATTTATTTACTTATTGATTGATTTATTTGTTTATTTATTTAATTGTTTATTTACTTATTGATTGATTTATTTGTTTATTTATTTGTTTATTTATTTAATTGTTTATTTACTTTTTAATTTATTTTTGTAACTCATGCATGAAAAGTGTTGCTTTTCATGCCGACCGAGAGTGGCGAAAGTGGCGATTTACAGCCAAGTGTTCTATAAATATCCGGGGCATGTGCACGTCGGTCCGATCTTCCCTTACGCACGCACTTTACGCCCGCTGAAGCGTGCGTAAAGTACGGCGCATTCGCTGCATGCCTCGCTGTACATCGCCACAATCAGCGGGCACGGAGAAAAATATTACAACAAACATTATGCGATACTAGTGCGGTGTACCGAACATTATACGGGACATTCAAGCGAGTCGCACTCGCCGCACTCTTACCACAGGCAGTGCTTCTGTGGTGCTCGTGCGGCTCGTGTGACTCACTTCGCAGCGTGCGCATAAAGTTCGCTTTACCGCACTTGTATCGCAAACTACTATTATTAATGGGTAAAATCCTTTTACAGGACGTCATTTACATACATTCCAAATATAATAAAGGCACTTAGGAGAGTTTCGCACTGGTACATATCGTTTACCCTACACATCGTTTATCAATAAAAATATTACGTTGGAATACCTGTTGATACAATTAGGGATTGGATTTGCAGTCTCAAGTTGAAACTCATATTCTTGTAAGTTAAGTTGAAACTCAAACCGCTAAATAAAACTCCAACATGAGTTCAAACTTGGGACTATAAATTCCATCCTCAACTGCCTCTAATCACATAGATTCGCGTAAAAGAATTAATTACGGCATTCGAATGTAGTATTTTATTCCCTCACGATCTCCAGGCGTTAGACACGTGAGATGTCGTCAAGGCCTCAAAAGAGGAAAGACAACTTCGAGCTCGACTGCAAAGTATGCAGGAAAGATGAGAAGACGGTGAATAAATTATTCCTTCGGGGACCGGTGTGTCACACGAGAAATTTGATGGTCAGCAGGTCGATTCCGGGACCTCGGTAGCTCGGGGGCCCCTTTTTATTTATGCTAATAGCCGACCTTCGACAATATCATATTTTCGTTGGACAAGCGTGCCATCCTCCGCGCTTTTATTCGCTCCATTGTTCCGCCCTGACTCCGGGTGCTCTTTGTCACGTTAAATGTTTGTCGGTAGACTTCGCCATCCTCGAAACACACATCGGGTTTAAAAAAGAACCTAAGACACGTTTCTGTTTTTTTATACCTCTTTCCTCCACCGTCGCCTCGACTCGTCTCTTACATTTTTACCTTGCGCGGAATCTTGATGCCTCGAATCCTCCGAACGTTTTAAGGTCTATCAGTCGTTTCCCCGGCACGTATGACGCGGACAAAATTCGAATCGCTCGGATCCTTTTTTTTTCTCCATCCATCTTTCGACTCCCTTCGTTGTCTTCGTTCCCGGCGTCTGGGAATTAGCTTGGGGAGATTAACGCCGCCTACGGACGATCATCCCGTCGATGAGCCGCTGATACGTGGATTACTCGAGGAGGAATCTGCTTCAGACAAGATTTACGGTTCCTCGGAGCTCCGTCGCAAGTGCTTGTGTAATTAAAAAAAAGAAACAAATAGAAACAGCGTAAGAGACGAGAAAAAAAAATTGGCCAGCGTACAACGATACGGAACGTCGAAGCGGGAGGCCGATTTGGGTGGGAAGACACTCAGGCTCGCATTTATTATATTTACTCTTAGAGAAAACTGGAATAGCCCGACGATTCGCCATCCGACCGCGGCCTCCAACAAGTTGACCCGCGACGAAAAACGAACGACGCGAGATATTTCTTCTTTCGCCTCCCTCCGTCACATTATATATTCTCTTCGCCGATTCCCGGGCCAATTCTTTCTTTTAGTCTTTGCGCAACGCCCGAGCGATCGGGACTGTTCCACACTGATAAAAAAACCGTTGAATCAACTAAAATAAATATTTCGTTGGTACAGTTAAAAGATTGATTAGTTCAACAATTTTTTTGTATGATTCCATTAAAATATTTTTGAGTCATTGAAATACTTTCTTCGACCAACTAAATTATTTATTCGAACGTCCCTGCTCGAATCTTTGGTTGATACAACTGCATTTTTTTAAAATCATCGCAGCAAAGTAATGAAAAAAATTGTCTGCAAGCGCATCTTCCGCCCGATCCGTGCCACTTGGTCCGTGAAGCGGAGGAAGCACGTGCGGAAAACAAAAATGAAGGTAAAGAACGTATAAGTGGAGTGCGCTGTACCAACGAAATAAATATTTCGTTGGTACAGCTAAAAGATTGGTTAGTTCAACAATTTTTTTGTATGATTCCATTAAAATATTTTTGAGTCATTGAAATACTTTCTTCGACCAACTAAATTATTTATTCGAACGTCCCTGCTCGAATCTTTGGTTGATTCAACTGCATTTTTTTAAAATCAGCGCAGCAAAGTAATGAAAAAAATTGTCTGCAAGCGCATCTTCCGCCCGATCCGTGCCACTTGGTCCGTGAAGCGGAGGAAGCACGTGCGGAAAACAAAAATGAAGGTAACGAACGTATAAGTGGAGTGCGCTGGTCAGTGCCACTCGCTGCCGATTGCTGCGCGTTCCGCGCCGTTCGCCCGATCTCTCAGCAAAGCAAACAGCGATTTTCTCGCGCGCGCGGCTGCCGGTCCGTGCACTCTCCGCCCGAAGACGTTGCCGAGGGGAGTGCGAGGGACACAGAGACACGAAGGAGTCGGGTAGAGTATGCAGAAGCATCGGAATAACAAGAAGGAATTGTGAGGAAAGAAGACCTCAGAGAGAAATAAAGAGACGGCGAGAGAGAAGCTCCCTCGCGGTGCACAAGGAGGCGTGTAATTCCGTGCGAAGGCCACCGTCGCGGGGTCCCGAGAGATGATAGAAAGAGGAAAAAAGGATAAAATAAAAAATAAAAAATAAAAAAAAACAACAACAACAACAAAAAGAGAAACAGAAGTAAAGGATCGACGAAGTGCCCCGGCGAGTGAGCAAAGTGTGTGCACAGTAGAATTCTTTATCGTTTCTCTCTTATTTCTCTCTCCGCCTTTGCTCGTTCGTTTTCCATTGAGGAGCGAGGGCCGTGATCGCGGACGGTGAAGCGGTGCACCGGGAGAGCTCTAACGTCTTATCGTCATTACCATTACTATTACCATTATTCTTGGCCTCCCTTCCTCCGCCGACGATTCGACCTCTGCAGTCTGCGGCCGAAGGCGTGGAGCGCGGAATAGCCGAGGACCCCGTCGAGGGCACACGCGCACATTGAACGGACACGGACACATGTTTCCCGAAGAATCGTCGAGGAGGTGGAGGGCTCCTCCCGAGATCGGGGTGAGGGTAGTCCGATGGGTCTGCGACCTCGGGGCTGGACCTTGAACGAACTCGAGCGAGCTCTTTAGCCGAGCGTGGACGGCATTATGCGAGGCGCGAGCGAGGCGGGCTCGTCGGACCCCGACGAAGAAGGCGACTACCGCGACGATGGTGAAATAAGGAGAAAGAGTTGTGCGCCGGGAGAAGAAAGAGCGAAAACGCGGCGAGGGCGGCGTCCCGAAGGAGATCCCTCTTTTTGTCTAGCCGTCTCTCTCCCTCACCCGTCGTGGCCCTCGGTCTATCCGATAGTCTGGGAATGCCTCGAGGATTCCGGGGAGAAGACAACGCAGCGGCGAGCGACGTCGTTCTTCGGAGCGCGAGCTGGGGTCACGTTTATACACAGGCGGGGAGAGAAAATCAGCGTGACGGACTAGGCATATGAATCCGCGAAGAAATTGGAGACGAAATCTCTGTGTCTTTTTTTTTTTTATTGAGAATTTGAAGTGTTTGGGGGATTTCAGAATTAGGTTTGTGGAAGGAATCGTGATAGGAACAGAGAGAGAAAAAAAATGGTAGTTTGTATGCATAAGGCCTCAGATTAAGTCGTAAGACTTAATAAACTACCCCCCCCCCCCCCCTTAATAGACGCCTATAAAAATACAATTTTTTGATGCTTTCGTCCACGCTGGCTCGAGGTATTATTTATTTCTTTATTTTTAATAATTGTTTGTAATAACTGTAACTGAGCATATGAATCTGCGAAGGAATTGGAGACGAAATTTCTGTGTTTTTTGAGAATTTGAATTATTTGCGGGATTTTAGAATTAGGGTTATCGAAGGATCGTGATAGGAAGAGAGACATTTTTTGTAGTTTGTATGCATAAAGCCGCAGATTAAGTCTTAAGCCTAACGCCTATAAAGATACACATTTTTTTTATGCTTTGGTCGACACTGTGTCAAGGTATTATTTATTTATTTATTTTTAATAATTTTTTTCTTCAGAAAGGGTGCGGGCTGGCCGATGAGTCTCTTCGTCGTGTTCTTTGCTTTAGTTGCTCTTATGTTTAAGAGTGTGCATGCGTGCTTGCATTCGACCAGTGCAGCTAGCAATCCAGTTCTGAGAAACTGGGCGACTCAGTTGCGACTGGCATCTCGTTACTCGCTCGTCACATTTGTTTTGACATGAAGTTGTCTGCGATTAGTGACGCATGGCGGGCAGATAGATCATGGATGAACAATTTCACGAGTAGACATTTTTGAGCGTTACATTGGGCCCTGATAGGGTCCTGATAAGGCCTTATCAGGCCCTTATCGGGCCTTATCAGGACCCTATCAGGGCCCGATGTAACGCTCGAAAATTTCTACTCGGGTGTTGAAGTTTTTCAACCAGACTCATGAGTGGAATTGATATATCATTTTGCGACCGGAAATGACTTCATCTAGGGAAGATGTTACAAAATGAAATGTTCAAACCGGAAATACCAGTTTGAACATTTCATTTTTCAACCGGAAATTGTGTAATTTCGGGAACACGTCATTTCAGATTTAAAAATCTGTTCTTCGACCGGAAGTGATGTCATCGAGGGAAAACATTACATCCGGTTTGAAAATCTCATTTTTCGACCGGAAGTCGCGTCATTTTGGGAAAAAGTTACTTCCGGTTTGAAAATTTTATTTTTCGACCTAAAGTGACGTCATCCACGGAAACGTTAATACGTGTTTGAACATTTTATTTTTCGACCGTCATCTAGGGGAATTTTTCAAACCGGTCACGTTTCCCCTAGACGACGTAACTTCCGGTAAAGAAAAATGAGACTCGGAGGATTTCGGACCTTGAATTCGAACCTGCCCAGACGCTTCGACTCTCGAGTAGAAAAAAACCGCGGAGAGAGAATCGTCGTCGAATGTATCTCGAGAAACAAGGACGAATCTCGCGATGCCCCGATACCGAGCGACGAAAAATTACGAGACGGAGACCTTCGCGCCGGTGAGATGCAAGGACGTTCGTCTGCATTCCATAAAAACCACGACGCACGATAAGATCCTTATTATTGACGAATTGTCGTTCGACATTGTGCTCGGTCGGAATTAATCTGGAGTCACAATCGTTCGTAAATATTATGCCGATGAAAAGAGCGTTCAACGTTCGAGTCGGCAGAGGACGATGTTCATTTGTTTCCCCGTTGTGACGAATTTTCTGTCGGAGCTCTCGTTTTTCGTACCGCGAGAGATAAATTCGAACCGGCGTGCGGAGAGACAGGGTCGTGAGAGACGATCAATGTATCGGCTTTGTTTACACGCGTTTAGTCCGATAATCCGATAATCAGTGCGTGACGCGATTAGGGGACGAAGAGTCACGGCTTCCTGAGCCGATAATTCTCACGAGGCCACGTATACATTATTTTCATAAATCATCTTTTATAACCTGTAGCTCGAAAAAACCAATCGGAACGTTCTAGATTCCTCCGATCTAATGACAATCTTTGATCCGAAATGTATCGAACTAGTGTAAAGTGGCGGTGTTGATTTATTCGTTTGTTAATTGACCTATCATACAAAGCCAAAAGATCTTCATGGAGAAGTTGAAGCTGGAAGTTTCTCATCGCTAGTACACTATAAATCAATTTCGTATGAAATTTAATGTACTGGTACTGGTTTATTAAAACTGGTTTATTAAACACCATGTACAATTGTCATGAAAAAATAAACGCGCAGTATGGTAAAAACTTTAGAAATACTTTACTCTCAATAATTTACTTTAATTTCGCTCTAAGGGTCGAATTTTAAGATGTTAGATTGAACTTATGGTCGCTCTTCGGATCGAACTTAAGATCGAAGATGGGCACGAACTTAATTGCGTGCTTGTGACTTATCTTAAGTTCAAACTCAAGTTCAAATTTAAGATCAAACTCAAGTTCGATCGTAAGTTCAAACTAATGTCTTAAAATTCGACCCTAAAAGTCAATTCATTCTTCATGACAATAATACATTAAATTTGATGTACCAGTTTTTTTTTTTAAACTTCTAATCCGGTACGTCAGATAAAAAAATTTTTTAACAGTGTATAAAATGCTGCTGGTAATAAAAAAAAAAACCTGTACATTCTCAGAGTTTAATTTCTGGCGCGCCTTGCCGCCAGTCGACACGTGAATCCTGATATTTCTTCCCCGCAGTTTCATGAATGAAAACGCTTGAGCCGAAGCAGGCGAAACGTGGTGAAGGAGGAAGGCCTCGCGAACGCTCGTTGCTCATTTATGAAGTCGTCGTCCCTCCGTCGCGTACGAGCGCGGATGGAGATATGGAGAAGGGGTTGTTGGCTCTCTGGTGGGCGAGTGCGAAGAGCCGCGAGGCCTTCACGTCGACACCTCGTCGTTCTCCCAGTTTCGTTCTTGCGCCCCCATCCTCTCGTCGCTATAAATAAAATACGAATAAAGAAGAAAAAGAAACATCTCCGCAATACAGCATTCAGTCTCTTGTTCGGAAGAAAAGAGAGTATCTCGTTACGATTAAAAGCATGAAGGGTCACTTTCGGAGCTTCCTCAGAATCGCCGGCAATCCAAGCTTGTTTGGACTACCGCAAGGAATAGCTCGAGATACAATCGACTCGTTTGGTCGAACGTTCTTGGATCTCGCGTTACGTATCGCTTTACGCATCGCGAAATTGCGCTCGTATGCCGCTGATATAGACTGAATCGCTGCATATATGCATATATATATATATACACGTCGTCTATCTATATATAATATAATCGCTTAAGATGAACAGGACGAAGAGTATACACGAGTCGGCCAGTTTAATTGACGAGATAACTGCTTCTTCTCCGAAGGAAGCACATAGTCCAATCACATTCTACAATGGTACAGAGCGTAACCCAGAATAAAGTTTGAGGACCCCATAGAATTTTGTTCAGAGATTTTTGTACGGTCGCGTAAGGTAACAGTACCAATACTCGGGCACGTCGCAGGCGTCCGGACACTCCTGTGCAGATTTGTTTTAGTCCGAATTTAAGTATTAGAAATTCAATTTCAGACTTGTAATCGTATGTTAACATTATTTGATGCCCAGAAAAGAGTTATAGAAGGTTTAAGCCCAAATTATTTTCTATCGTTGCATTTTATTAAAAGATAGAGGATATAGTGTTGGTATAAATTGGTACAAACTTTACTGGATACGCGGTCCAATATTCGGACAGTTCGATGAAGTTAGGTGAGCCAGCTTTCTCCGTACCTTATCTTTTTCAGTACTGTTTCGCGTAAATATAATTTTTTCATTGATTTAATTAATATAAATAGCAAAGAATTTTTTTTGTTAATATCAACTAGTTGAGTTCGTACATGAGAATTCTCGAAATCTATGATTATCCGAAAGATTGGGACATACAGTGTCCGAATATAGGGACGCGCCTAAAAACCGTGTCCAGAGACTGGTACATTTGGACTATCCTGTTATTTTCTTCCACAATTAAAAAATATTTATCTCTTTGTAATTAATCGATGCATTTTGGTAACTAGAAACTATCATCTTGATCTTGGTTTAGATTATTTTCATGCGAAATTTCTTCTTGACTAATTAATAATTGCTGGACTCTCGGGAGGCTCTCAACCGTCCAAGCATTGGTACCTTTGCCTTATGGGCGTATGCTACAGTAAATGGGTAAAAACGCGTGCGTATGTCGTGATTTTTTTTGGTCGATAAATATACGTTTTATCGATTTAATTTTTTATGGCGGAAGGAGGATATATTAAAGAACATTTTGGAATTTTTTCATTTCTTTTTAATGTTATTACGTATTTTTTGTTTATCAGACGGCGCAAACAATTGTTTTGGAAAGTCCTTTGTGGTCTCCCTCGTTTCAACTTGTCATTTTATCGGAAATAATGTTTTATTATTTCTTTATATATATATATTCTATTAATGTTGTACTATTTCTTAACAAATGATATATAATGCGGTCCTTGACGAGGGAAAGAAAATAAAACAAAAAATTGGTAAAATGCCAGCCATTGGAAAAAAGTCGATTTTTACCAATTTTTCAACACTGTGAATCATTTAAAAAAAGAATTTTTTATTGTTTTCTTTAAATATGACACCATTAAGGACCAAAGAATCTGTTAAAGTATATCGGTACAAATTTTCATAAAAATCCATCGGGCCATTTTTGAGATATCAGGAGTCCCGATCTTGAAAATCACGTATTGAAAAAAACGGCTTCAAAGTTTGGCCGCTCCGTTGCTCGAGCGCTTCGCAACTTTCCGTATAACGGTCTCCAATTTTCGTCATTCGTTGAATATCGACATAAAAATTTAGCAGAATAATCACACATCATTTAACAGAATTTGAAACTATAAACTGAAAGAAAAAAAAATCGAAATTTTACTGTGGCATAAGCGCTTAATAGAACCTTTATTTGCACACAGGAGGACGATCCATCGCACCGGAAGAGGACTCGTCGTGTTTCCCTCCCCGAAGGAAGAGACACCGCGAATCCACCGGAAGTCGAGGTTCGCCGCAGGAGGCCAAAGGTAAAAGTCGTTAACCGGTAGCCATGCGAATGCAATCCGGGACGGGCGACCGAGGGTGGCGAGGGTGAAATGGGAGGAAACGGGCGCCACGTGTCCCACGCCCGTTCGCAGCTCCTCGGCAATACGGAAATGCAATATAAACTCGGTGCGCCCGGAGAAGATCAGAGTTCAAACCGAGGACCGACGGCAAGAGGATGCAGCGAGGAAATTACCGGGCTGAACGAGCCAGAGAACGATGGACCGGGTTGCCCGGCAACGAACGCCCACCTCGTGCCACGCGCTCGCTCTCCTACCTGTCCAGGCTAGCACACGCAATGCGATTTAGATTTCTCGCTCGCTGCGTACCCGCTATGTACAGGATGCGTTCCGTGGGTGGATCCTCGAGATTCAATGAGGCGGACACGACGTATCAACAACTTTAACCGATACAACCGTCGCTCTCATCTGCTAATTGGTATCCAGTCAGAATCACGATATCCGACTGACGAATCTGCGTCGTTTCCGCATGCAGAACCTGACTAATCCGCGATCTGGCTGGTAATTAAATATCGCAATATATCATCATAGTGCAATTCTAATGTTTCTCAAAAATGTATTGTACCTGGCTGCTAATTAAAAATCACAACATATCTTTATAGTGCAATTATAATGTTTCTCAAAAATGTATTATACCTGGCTATTAATTAAATATCGCAATATATCTTTATAGTGCAAATATAATTTATCTCAAAAATGTATTGTACGCTCGCTCTTGTTAAATTGTTAAATAAAATTTTATAAAAAAATGTTATTTACTCTCTCAAGCACTCGATTTATAAAATCTTTTCCCGAACCCCACAATGTACTGTTGTCGAGTTGAAATAAGCTTTCGACCAGAGCTGGACAAATACACTACTTGAAGTACGTATTATAGGATCAAGAACTGAGTCAGTGCTCAGTACTCAGAACTTCAGCAATTCAGTTTTGCCAGTACTCAATACATCAGTACTCAAGAATTACCCGGCGCTCAGTACTTGAAGTACTTGATTCTTCAATACGTACTTCAAGTACTTAGTCTATTTGCCCAGCTCTGCTTTAGATTGTTTAGGGTAATTCCAGCGGAATAAGGGACAAGATATAAGATCGACAGAAATAAATATGCGTGTATTGTATTGGTATTAAATGTAATCCTAATTTTTATTTGAAGTCGTTTACTGCTCGCTCTGATGAGCGATTAATCATGGATTAATCACTTGTAATTGGTCATTGCCCGATTATCATGAAAATAAATAAATGAAATAAAAATAAATGTCCATGTACGATAAACGATATTCATGATTAAAAGACTCTTCCAAGTTCCATTTATAATGTTTGGACGTTACGTATATATCATCCGGAAAAAGGCTTCTACTCGTCAATAAATAAATAAATAATAAATAACAATAAATGTGTTGATAAATACCTCGACGACTGAATCATTCGTTTCGATAAATTCGTCGAATTTCGGGCAATAGAGCGCAGATTATTAGATCTCTCGATTGTCGCCGAGAGGAATTGTCCGGGTTTTATGTACGAGCGTAGTTATTGTACTTCTCTCTTATTCTTCGCTGGGGGACGACAACTTCGGTAACCTCTCTCGAATGTGTTCGACCTCGTTCTCGTCGAAGCGGAGATTCAACGTTCCTCGAGCGAAAGAGATAAGACGATAGGAGCCCGTTATCGTCGCTCTCAACGGCTGAGGACAGCCTCGGTGTCGCGGTCTATCGAGAGATACTTTGGCAGTGAGAAACGTCGCGTGGGTTCAAGGCGTCGAGAGTCACACTGCGGCCGATGTGATATTTCGCCAGAGATTTTTCGTCGACGAACGCTGGAAAGGAGGATTGATCGGGATTTGCTTTGGAAATAACGAGAATGTTTTTTTTATGTATAATTCACCAGACAATGTTTATTCAGACGACCTCACAACTCCCAAGCGTACAAAATGACGTGCTCACTGGGCAATATGCGGGGCTGCTTTGTATTTCATGCGTAGTACTTATTATGTTTTTTTATTTTTATTATTTTTTTTTGTCACCAGAAACAACAACTGCGTTTGTATTTCCTTTTTTTCTTAATGGATAGAGAAATATATCATACTTTATGTATCGCTTACTATAATAATCATTATGTGTAGTTTATGCATAACAGTATTACGAATATCAACGCTAGGGTTCTTTCCTTTTTTGCTTTTTTTGCTTTGCGGGCTCCGAATATTGCGGAATTAAAATCATCGTCGTCAGCATAATATGTTCTCGTGTTCGGTCAATTGGATTAAATGAGTAGAGTTTGGTCGATTGTTGGTTTTTTTTTTTTTTTACGATATGAGCTGAAAAGTGATTTTTTTTACTCACTCTCTCATTTTCGAATCGCTCATCCGATTACGCCAATTGGCTCCAATATTCGAAGTTATAACGTGTTATGAGTGTTTCTTCGCGTTTCAATGACCCTTCTTTCTTTTTTTTTTTAAATAACTTTCCCCGTTTTTACGCTGGGTGCTCAATGATTTAATACGCGCGACAAAAGTGAACGAATTTCTTGGGAATGACTCTGAGTTTAACGATAATAAATATGCATGCGTCAAAGCAAAGACAGCGAAAGCTGCGCGAGAGATGAAAGACGTAATTGCCTCTCGTCTCAGATATTTTCATTTTATTCGCGATGTGTGTGATTTTGTTTTTTTTTCTCTGGGATATTTTTGCTGCGTGTTGATTTGTATGTATTTTTTTTGTTTCTCTATAAGCGATGCTGTTTATGTGTGTGTATGTGTGTATGTGTGTGTCTCGATGCTGGGAGTATATCATTTTCTAAAAAGAGGGCGGGGCGGGCGTCTCAAAAACACGTCGGCGGCGGCCCGCCGCGTATTCTTTCTCCACATGTGTCTTGTTTCTTTCTTCTTCTCGACGGAAGACAAAAAAAAATTATTTTCATTCATTTTTCAGTTTTTTTTTTGCTTCCGTCCCACGCACGCCAACTAAATTTCTACACCTTACGAGCATAACTATTTACAAGTATTTTGTCGATCCATCCAGGGCTCGCTGTGCGCACGACTTCCGCGTTGTTTATTCCTTTTTCCTCTTCCAAGAAGAGATGAAGCACGGTCCCGATCGTGCGCCTCTCCGCCTCACACTCTAAGCACTAGCCCCAATTATCAATTTTTTTTCTTCTCTTCCCTCTGCACGACTCAATTAGTGATAATTACTCAAATTTTTCTTTTCCTTCTCGAATCATTTCTTCCCTTCTCTTCCTTGCTGCTCTGCTCCTCTCTCCGGTTCAGACACGACACGTGGTATAAAGGTACGGTAATTGCAAACTGGAGGCCGCGGCGGGCCGATCAGTCTCATAACAAAACTTCTTAAATCGTATTTTTTTTCTTTCGTTTAATCTTCTTTATTCAATTTTTCAATATTATTTTTTTTTCATCCTCCCTCACACTTTAGCCGAGAAAACACAGATTTCGATTGCCCCGACTCGCTCGAACACATTCACTCTTACGCTCTCTCTCGCGACACTTTCACTCCTGCTCACTAACTCTCACACACGATCCACGCGTATCTACTTGCTCTCTGCGCAAACCAATCAATCATGCGCTCGAGCGCGCACACATACACACGAGATGATAACGTTTACGATTATTATACCTTACAGATATTACAATAATTATTAATTACCTTCATAATATTCAATTAATAATATAGTTATAGAGTAAATGATTGATGAATGAGGTGGAGACTGTACAGGATGCGCGATGTCCATGATTATCACATGTAATAGATTATTAATTTTTTTGTTTTTTTTTTGTTTCTGTAACATTTAAACCATTCTTTTTTTTCCTTACGGGTGCTGTACGCTATCCTCTAAGTTTACCTATGACAACGGTAGGTAGGTAGGTAGATAGGTAGTTTTTTTTCTTCATTTAGGTAGGTTTTTTTTAGGTAGATTCTACACGGCACTGCATTATAGAATGCGGCACTTTCGGAGAAAGCGTCCCCTCTTTCCCGTGAATCTTCGATCTTCCGTTCACCTTATTTCTTATTTTTCCTCACCTCGACCTTTCTTTCTCATACGTCGTACTTGCACTTCGTAAAACCCATTTTTTCCCTCCCCCATCGTATCTTCAGCACAGTTCAATTCATAAATACGTTGCTCGGGAGTCGATTAATCGAATTGATTCTCCCTTCAATTCTATTCCTCTCGATCTCTCCTCCACCGACCTCTAATTTTTATTAACCTTCTCTCGTCGGTCCTCCTCCGCGCCAAATTATTATCGGTTATCGGTTAGTTTTAAATAATAAATTATTTGGTTTGTCACGCGCTCAGAGCGTCCTGGCACTTTTTATTTTTTTCGAGGGTCGTCAAGCGCGGCGCGGCTCGCCCTTCTTTTAACCCATCGTTTATAGGAATTTCTTTTCTCATTTACATCCTCATCTTTTTTTTCTATATTAAATCGCCCAGAAACGAGATGCTCGTGCTTCACACGACGAACATTACAATAATTAATAATAAAAAAAAAATAACATCACTCGTTTACGCGCGAAGGTGGGCTACTCGTATTCTCGTTCGTCTCCTTCCGATTCTTTAATAAAAAAAATCACGATAGTCCGTAGTAGTTATGATCGCTGATTCGTCCTCACGGTAAGGTCGATCGTGATCGTTCCGTCAGCACTACGCCTCGAGCGACAGCGCCTTGCACGGTCCCACGATTGGCCTCGGTGACGGGGACGGCGATTTTTTCGAGAGGTTCAACGGTTGTTGACTGTCGGCGATGTCGACCTGAAGCTCCATCATGTTGCTGGGACAGCCGGACAGGACGAGTGTCGCTGCGGTGCTGGACGTTGGCCTTGGACTCGAGCTACTCGTACTACTCGTCGCGACCGCCGACAGGTATCTCGGTGACGACGCTGGCGAGTGATTCCCAACGACGAGATAATTCGAGGAAGACTGCTGCTGCTGTTGCTGCTGTTGCTGCTGCGCTTGATGCTGAAGATGTTGCTGATGCTGCTGCTGCTGTTGCTGCTGCCGCGCACCGGTGGTCGTCGTTATGACGGAGGTAGCCGGCCATCTCGCTGTCGAATAGCCGGAGGTTGCGCACTGAAGAAGACCCTGCGAGCCCTGTGGCGATCTGAGGGTTATCGTCGTCGTCGATGCGCACTGCTCCGCGGGCGAGGGCGACGCGATCGGCGACCTCGGACTCGCCTCACCCCTCATTATGTAATTGTGTATTATGTCCGTTCGCTTGAGCTGCTCGGCCGTCATTCTCGGTCCCTCCATGAGGCTCTTCGCGAGGGTCGAGTGGGTGCTCGAGAGAAGGCTCGCCGTCTGGGGACACTGGGACTGCGGCTGGGCGGACGGGCTTCTCGAGGGCGGCGTCGTGAGATGCAGGTGAAGCTGCGACTGAGCGTGGTGCTGCACTATGACCGGCTCGGCCTCGGCGCTGTCCTTCTGTCTCAGTGCCCGAAACTTCTTGTGCGGCTTGTACGCCTCGTCCATCAGTGAATTCGTGTCGTAGAGAGGCGGTGCTTGGAGTACTCTCTTCAAGACCGGCATGTCCTCGACTTCCTTGTCCTCGGACCTGGGACTCGAGCACACCGACGTCGGGGCGCTGCTCGCGCTGCTGCTCGCAGGCTTGTCGGGCTTCTCGGTGCCGGACTCGATGCCGCTGTCGCTCGGCGAGTCGAGCTTGCGGAAACGCGGACACTGCGGTGGTTGGGGCGTCTTCGCCATCGAGGCGCGGTGAAGCTCGTCGTCGCCCGAACTCGTGCTGCCGGAATTCGCTCGGCGTCTGTGAGGGCACAGACCGCCGGCAAGGGTCGCGGCTAGGAGGGGCGCGCTCGACGCGTGATGACCACCCTGGGGCGCTACCACGTGATGGTACTCCGTAAGGGAGGCCACCTCGCCGCTGCACGTACTCTCCGTACTCGACACACTACCGAGGGGACTCTTCACCGCTTCGTCGAGCGTCACGTCCGACGACGATCCCCACGAAGCCGCTGGCTCCTCCTCCATAGGCCAATGCTGCTGCTGCTGATGCTGGAGCTGCTGCTGCTGCTGTTGCTGTTGCTGTTGCTGTTGGTGCTGATGTTGCTGCTGCTGGGCCGCGTGCTGGGCCTGCTGCTGCTGCTGCTGCGCCTGCAGCTGCTGCTGCTGCTCGGTCATCTTGAACGCCAACAGTTTCTCGGAGTGCAACGTGTTCAGCGTTCTCAGATCTGGTATCTTCTTGAGCAACTCCCGAAGTATGTCCGGATGCTGGGGATGATTTTGAGCGAGAACCGTCTGAAGTGCGTTGCGAAGCTTGTTGTGCATACGCTCGACGAGATCGGTATTGCGCAGACCCGGCCTGTCCGCCGCTATCACGACGACGGAACAGAAGAGACCGAGCTCAGCGTCCGATAGTCTCAGGGTGTTCACCCTCTCGGCAAAGTCGAACATCGAGTCCATGAGGAAACGGGCGTTACTGCTGTTGTGAATCGATTCTCTCTTGAGCACCTGACCGTTCAGGCATATCATACTGTTCGTCTGGGCGTCGAACATACACGCGAGACGGACGAGGAGCACCTCGAAGACACCGGCCTTCAGCAGGGTCACCTGGTCGTCCTGTGCCAGCAGGCTGAAGCCAGGTATGCGCTTCGCGAACTCTACGACACCGCGTATCGCCGGCGAAAATCTCTTTGAGAAGTCTTGGAGCAACTCTTGCTGGCCGGTCAACGGCTGCGGATTGGGATTCAGGGGGCATGCCTGAAACACATCAAGATGGGATTCTGAGGTTAATAAAAAGTTTCTTTTTTTTTACGCGATTTTAATAAATAGTCATAAAAATCGTCGCGACGCGGTGATCGTTTTGTAAACAAAAAAATCTAAGGTTAATACATTTTTTTGTACGCGAGCAATAATAGCGCGAAATAGGCGAATTACGCGAAATAGGCGAATTACACGAAATAGGCGAATTACGCGAAATAATTTTAAAAATATCGCCGTGAGATAATCGGTTTGTACGATTATGATAAAAAATAGATTTGATTATAATCCTTGAGCGCTACAGATTTTATCTTTCATCTGGAAATACCTAAGCGCGAATGTGGAAGGTCGCGTATCGAAGATCTGTGTTGTCGGAAGACGACGAGAAGATTATCGTTTTGTAAAGAAAAAAAAATCTAAGGTTAATCCAAGTTTTTTTAACGCAAGTTTAATAAATAATTAAAAAAAAAAATAATCGCGATGAGATGATAATTGTTTTATAAAAAAAAAAAAAAAATACGTGATACGAAATATAGTATTGCAATCATTGAGCGCTACAGATTTTATCATTCTCATCTGGAAATAACGAAGCGCGAAAGAGGAAGGTCGCGGATAGAAGAGATCTCGGTTGTCGGAAGACGTTTCGCCGTGTGTATACGACCGCGCGTCTATCAAATCCGACGCGTATATACACCAGACGTCCTCGAATCTCACAACACACCTCGTGCCGGTGCCTCGCCGCTGTCGTTCAGCCGAGACTTTCAAAGCTCCGGCGAGCACTTCCTTCTTCTCGCTTACTCGCGTCTCCCGAGGACGACTGGTTTGCGCGACGTTTCCGCGTTACTCTCTCTACGCCCGTACATCTAACGCGCATTAATCGCTCGCCCGACTCTACCCGGCTCTGTCCTACGTGCCCGGGGTCGGTGACGCCGCTTACGACCAATAAACTCAACGCGACATTCTCCCGCGCTCGCGAGCCGCCGCGCGCTGCGACCGTGAACAATTTTTTTTCTACTAATACGAAATTTCTACAAAAAAAAAGAAAAAAAAACACTTTACGTAAGAGATTTGTCAATTCTTCGAACTTTGATTTAATCCTTTGCGCAATGTCGCCTATTGCTTCGAATTTTAAGGAATTTACGAGAAAAAAAAGGAATTTATCTGATGCAACGAGATCCGAGGAATAATCGAGCGAGATATTTTCGAAGGTGGCGTGAATTTAATACTAACCAAGGTTGGCGGACACGCGGTGTAGTTCGGCGTCTCCCGCGCTCTCGCGAGTACAGGCGCGACCTTGTCCCTGGTGAAGTCGCACGTGTCAAGGTGAGCCCGGACGACGGTTGCGAGGAGACGCTGCTCGTCCTCCAATTCGGCGGCTACAGCCTTCTCCTGGGAACGGCTGTGGGAGCTCTGCTGCATCGCAGCCAGGATCCTTGCCTTCTCGCGCTTTGGCACACGGCCGAATCGCACAGCTGTAACATGACAAAAAAACAACCTCGTTAGTCAAATCGTTTTTCACCCTCCAGATAATAAAAAAATAAAAGAAAAATAACGCATATGTATACAAAATTTATATACATAATTTACATATTTATATATTCGGGGGAGCGCGCGGCAAAGCGGAACAGTTGGGCCAAAAGCAATTTTCCAATATTTTTTGGATGGGCCATTTTGCCCCATCGATACATCCGGATTCTCTACACCGTTTTGCCCCACTGTCGCATCTAAACGTTATTGGAGAATTGCCTTTTGCACCGCACTTCCCTATACGTATAATTGATACATATATATATATATTTATACATATGTAATATATATAAATTCGTATGCAGAAATAGTCGTAGCAATGTCAATCAATGGGATGAATCATGCCGAGCGTAAGAGCTCTACGACGACCTTGCTCGAGTACCGGAGTTCGTCATCGTCGAATACAGTGTGGGCCGGAGTGCCGGCACTGGCCGGTGGCCGTCTGTTATCGCGTGACGACGACGACCGTACGGGCTTGGAAGTTAATTTTCGTACGAAGGAGCTTACAATAGGGCAACGTAGTCTTCGTGACCGAGGCAAGTCTCGACTCCCACCTTCGGTGCAACGTGCTATCGTTCGCGCACGCACTCTCAATAAATTCGACGCAATATTACTCTTTTTCCGAGCAAGACCGCGGAGGCCGCGCGTTCAGGCAGGAAGAAATTCCTCGTCTGACCTGCACGTTCGTTATCTAGTAGACAGCGTTTTTTTTTTTTTTTTTTTTATTCGCTCGAGTTCTCTCAAGGGGGAAAGCGCAGCGAGGCGAGAACGAGAACTCGCACTCCTCGACTTTCTCGCGAGTCAAGATGAAAGTGCCCTGGAGCACGCACGACGAATCTCGGGTACCCGAGTAGAAAGTGGCGCTCCGCGCGACCCGATATAAAAAAGGTCAACGAATTAATTACGATTTTTTTTTTTTTTTTTTTTTTTTTTTTTTTTTACTATTGTCGAAGATATTTGGTCGAATGTCGCACGGCTAGAGAGACACCTACGTGCATTGTGATAGTTGACTACGCCGTTCAGGATCCCTTTCAGGATCGGTAGCTCGTCTCCCATGACTGTGAAGTCGTTGATATTCTCACGGTAACGATTATTCATATATCCCTTGTGCGAAAATATCCAAAATTTATGTAGCATATAAAATACTGCACACACACTTTCACTTCAATGACGATTATTATTTATCGTACGCGCTCTTCGATCGCACTTTGTCGATCATCGAAGAAAAATTGTAGAGAAAAAAAAAAAAGAGAAAACCACACAATCACTATCGTAAATTATATAATCGACGAGACACGAAAGTTGCAAAATTTTTTTGTCGAGTTATTTATTGCATTTCGATGACGCTGACACATTTGAGGATCGATGAAAAAAAAAAACTCGTCGATTCGTACGATCTGAATCGGGTCGTCCGCGGTCACGGCTGACTCTCCAAGGTGCGAGGACGAGTCACTCCGCGGTTCAAACGATGCGATAACGCGCGCGGTTCTAATGGCACAAAAAAACTCGCCTCGACTATCGGCGCTTCGAATCACCTCGACCGTTTCTACGGATTTACATATACATGTCTTTATTTATTTTTTTTATATTTATTTCTCGTCCCCTTCTCACATCAGTGAAATTTAATTTAAATACATATATTTATATATATATATTATAATAACAATTTTGTTTAAATTTCTTAACGGAGAGCGACGAGAAAACACGTGCAAGCGCGAGACAGCATCACCGCCGACTGAGTGACGTTCCGCGAGTTGCGTTCAACAGTCCCCCCACTTATTCAGCCATCAACGACGCTCTCCCCCCACTCTCCCTCCTTACACGCTGGGAGATTGTGGCCTTTGCCGAGCCTTTGGCCTTGAACTTGGTTTCAGCGACAGCCGCGCGAGGCGTACCACCGACCTATATTACTATATAGCGATGAAAACGCCGAGCCACTATACTTCTCTGCGTGGCTCGCTCTCGCTCTCTCTCCCACCAGTCCCGACCGTACGTGCGGGACGCGGCGGACGCGCGCGCGAAAATCCGTAGCAACGAACGGGAGGTTCAGGCGACCCCGCGCCCGCCTCGGCCATTCCCATTGCGCAGATGCCGAACTCTCTGCCTAGGGGTAACCTACCCCCGGCGACCTTGCACGATAATCCGCTTCTCCGACGTACCGACGATCTCGAGTGGATTCACCCGATCGACTCTGATCACCCCCCATCCCCCCTTTCAGTCATCCTATTCTTTGTACGAGCGAACAATCTCGAGATCGAGGATCGAGTCACTAAAACCATTTTTTGTTTAATCCAAGATCCTATCCAAGGGCTTTAATATCAAAATTTCGGGAATCCATGGATGACTTACTCTGAAAATTATTACAATCATCCATCGTATTCCGAGCTCTGAACGATCCCTGACCTGGGACAGAGAAAATAAATCGAACGGATGGACATCGAACGGTGCGGAGAGCTCGTGCTCGGTCGGGAGCGGCTCGCCGAGTGCGGCCCGTTCGCTCCGACGGTCCGAGCGAGTTTGGCGGTAGGCAGTCGGCGGAGCATGCGCTCCGTCAGGTGGATCGAGAGTGGGTGGCTGCGCGAGAGTGTCGCCGAGGAGGGGGGAGGAGGCCGGGGAGGGGGGGCCGTTCGAGTGGATGGTGGGATCGCCGAGAGGGTCGACGAGAAGCGGAGAAGTGGGTGGGCGCGGGAGGGGGGGAGTACGGTATAGAGGCGCGAGGCATAGTTATGTGAAGCGGTAAGTTCGCGAGGTCTCCGTGAAGCGCGTAGCGCCACGCGACGGCGCGTTGTCCACCGTTCGACGGGGCTCGGGTGGGGGTAGAGGAGAAGAGGAAGAAGAAAAAAAGAATGGTCGAGTTCCTCTACCGCTAAACCGAGGAGATCGAGGCGAGAGGCTCGAATCGAGATGGAGGGGGGGGGGGGCGAGTGGAGGGGGGCGGGCTGTGTATGGCAGCCGCTACTACTGCTCGGCGCGGAATGGGAGAGAGGACACGTATAGCGGCCTGTGTATAGCGGTACTCTTTCTACTGCGGGAAACGGCCGCCGCCGCCACTTGCAAGGCGAGCAACGGGCGACTATTGACCCCGCGTCGAGCGATCCACGCGAGACTCCCGTATCGAAAAGCGAAGCTCCGAGGAGAGCTTCGGGAATAAAACGTGCTCGGTAGCTCCGAGCGCTTTTATTTATTTATTCCGTCGAGGAGAAACTCTGCAGAGGCCTTAGTTCCTCTCTCGGCGATTACGTCGGGAAAACAAACAACCCCTCGCGGCTCGTCGCTCGAAGGGTCTCGCCGCGGCACCGTTTCGTCAGCGATCGCGAGACGGGAGGGCGTTTTTTATTTATTTTATTTTTTATTAATGTTACAAAGGCTCGAACTGATCACCGGGTTGTTTTGATAAAAAGGAAGGATTTATGAGTCGAAGGAAAATATTATTCCCGAGAGAGGATCGTTCGGGGGTAATGGAACGTTCGAGACGGAGCCCGCGCGCCGCCGAGGTCAACGACCCCGAGCTCTCGTTGCAACCGAGAGTAAAGAGCCCCGAGAGCGAGGCCGCCCCGCGCCGCGGAAGCTTTTCTTCTTCCGAAATCGACTTCTTTCTTTTTAAGTCTCTCTCTCTCTCTCCGGGTTATTCTTTTCTCTTTCTCGCAGTGCCGCAATTTCTAATTTCTCACGGGAGGAACGCGGATCACGCGGAACACCGTCGGAATTATACGGCCGTTACTTTCTCGCTACTCGAATCGGCCGCACTTTCGCCCGCTCGCGAGGGGGGCCCCGATTGCGACAGTCCGCATAACCCGGCAGAGCCCGCCCGACGGAGAGAACGAAAATTGCGTAAATGGTCAATGCCCCGGCAACCCGAATTTCTAAAACCTTTTCCAATCGTCGCTCGCGTGACCGCCCGCGTATCCAAAAATCGTCTGTTAGCTCGAGGAGCTCCGATAGGCTTGCGAAATACAGATTGTATTTAATTTTTTTAAATTTTTATTCTATCCTATTTCGGTCAAAACAACGTCTCGCACGATCGATCCCATTGAATTCATCTTATCGACAAATAGGTACGATTTTTTTTTTATTTTATTTTAATTTTTTTTTTTAATTAAAAAAATAGTCTAAGAAAAGAGGGAAAAGAATTTTGTTGATTGTACTCACCATCTCGGCTCATGCCGACGGCGATGCACTTCTTGAGCCTGCAGTACTGGCAGCGGTTTCTGTTGATCCGTAGAATGCTGCACTGTTGGTTCTTTGTGCAGGGACGATACTGTATCTTCTGTTGAATGCTCCGGCGAAAGAAACCCTGCGAATCACCAGCGAATCCTTCGTCAGTTTGACCGTCGCTATCGGACGATGACCCGGAGGAACAAGCGTTCCCCGTGCTCGGGCTGGCCAGATCACACTCGCACAAGCACCCCATTAATTCCGTGTTTTCAATATTGTTATCCGTGACTGACGCTAATCACGGTCGCTCGCGCCGCTCGGTTTATTTGTTTTTTGCACCTCCTATCACCCTAATATATACAATGATATATATATATATATCAACAAAAGTCGCGCGACAGTGTAAAATTAATCCTTCTCTCGCGCGCACTCTCGCACCCGATATGCAAAAACAAAAAAAAAAACAAAAAAAAAAAGATGAAAAATCACACTGTAGTCTCCGCCAGAGTCACGAATAATGTCGCTCTATCGACAGAGAGCTCCCGCTGTCACTGCGATCTGAACTCGCCGATCAAAAACTTCGATCTGTGCATTCACACATCTATATCGTTCAGCACGATAAGCCTTCAGCTCATCGCTCCGTCACAGCTTCCCTCGCGTATCGTTCGCTCCGAAATTGTTTATCTTTATCGGTACACCAATTACGAAATATCTTTTTTCGTCGACGACATATATAATTGTTTATTTTTTTTTTTTTCCGTTTTTATTCGCTTCAGTAAGGCAAAACGATACTGCGTGTATATCTCGATTTTCGCACGAGTCGAGTTTTGCTCTCGTCGTAAAGAAGCGACCGTTTGTATCGAAGCTTGGCTGTCGACTGGCTCACTCTAGCACAGAGAGCATAGAGCCTCGACGGCACATTGCCTGTGGCAGCCCGCGATGGCCGACAGGGTGGGGGCCCTCTGACCCAATTCCCGGACATTCACCCGCAGTTCACCGCGTGAAAGTGAGAGTCCCTGCGCCGCGCGCGCACGGATCGCGATGGGGCTCTCTCTCTCCCTCTCTCTCTGTACTGTGCTCGTAGCTCGAACCTTTGCTCGCCTCCGCTCGGCTATATATATATATATACATATATATATCGTTTTTTTTCTCTCTATCTTATCCGTGTCTTTCTCTCGCGCACTGACGTATTTCGTACGTTCGGGGGATACATAGCGAACGCGAGTCGCGCGCGTAAAGCCCCCGACGGAGCACCATAAGCGCGCTCGGTGCGGCGCTCTACTAACGGGTTTCTCGGCGAATGCTCCCTCTCTCGCCCTCCTACTCCACCTTCCCTCTTCCTCCTATTGCCGATCCGCCGTGCTCGCGCTGCCACTCTTCTTCTCGTCCCGCCCTTCCGCCGCGATAGTGCACGTACGTGTGTCGACCGTGTGTGCGCGCTCGCCGCACGACCGAATAGTCGAATAGTCGTGTCTCCGTTCGTCGCGGCTATCCACCTTCGAACCGATCGACCACCCACGCTAGCTGGATACCTATGCGATCTCGCGACCACGGCCCTGTTCCCCGAGGTCACACGCAATATTTCTCGATATCGAGGGGAATAATTTCCGAACGAGGGTCGACCTCTTTAAGCTACCCGATTAGGATCACCTGACGATCGGCGGATATTTGAAAATTGTATTTTTATGTCACTATCGTTTTGGAAAATTGTATACTATGTACTTGTAATTTTTGGGAAATTGTGTGTTATGTATTTTTAATTTTGGATAATTAAGAGAAAATCGTTTTACCGTCAGCCGATAAATTATTAACCCGTGATTGACGACTATTTTCACATGACTCTCTGCATCGCGGCAAACACGATACACGATAAAGATAGATTGTAAATCTAACGCACTGGAGCTTAAAATTTGCTTGCATTGCATGCACTAATTGTTTTTTTCGTAAAATAAAAATACCAGATATTAAAATTACAAACTGTACGAAATTTACAAAAATCTTTATTCCAAAATAGAAATGTTACCATAAAACTGCAACGCACCTTTTGAAATTTCAGAACCACTTTGTGTAAAAAAAAAAACTTCCAGTACCGTTTATTAATTTTCAACAAAAATGTTTTCGCACAATACAAATATATATTAAAAAATATATATACGTATTAAAAAAAAAAAAAATTAATTACTCCGGGTGTATGATGGATCGGAATGGACTCGCTAATCGTCCAGGGCCGCGTGAATGCAGCGTGCAGAAGCGAAATAGGACCCTGGGAAGGGAAGTCCCTGGCCGGCTATCGGTCAACGACCTCGCGAGTGGAACGCCGGGGCTCCGCGGGCGGACGGGGCCGAGGGAGGGGAGGGGGGTGGGGGGTGGGGAGGGATGGAAGGGAGGGTTACGTAACTATACCTACGTGTACGCGTACGGGCCGTAACGTCGAGTAGGAACGGATTTCGGGCGACCCCATCCCCCTTCCTCTATTCCGCAAGTGAGCGCAAGCGCCCCCTCTCCCCCACCCCGATTTTCCCTCGTACGACGACCCGCGCGAGATACGTGCATGTGCATCGGCGTCGAGTCAACATGCACAGAGAGCCGCGACACGACGATGAGAAACGGGCTACGGAGTCGTGGCGAGCGAGTGACTCGTCGCGTGACGTCAGAGCACCGCGCGGCGACCTCGCCTACCTCAACGTCGTGCAGCAGCTACTACGGGAGCTCAACGGGGCGAACGAACGAACGAGCGAGAGCGAAGTACCGTTGCATCTTGCAGCGGGGATATCTCGTGACTCTATGCCCGCTACTACGAACCGCTCCCGATTCAGCACTGGGATTATTCTATGTTTCAATTTACGACCCGACACTCGCCGAGTGCAACGAGAATTTTTCGTTTCCGATCATTTTTACCGATTACCATTTCGACCGTAAAACTTGCCGCGCGCGTCGTACATTTTTCGCGACTCGTACCATGCAATTTCATCCAAATACACCCAGAAAAATAATTTAATCGACGGCCAACGTTTATTTGGTTCAAGTAAAATATTCATTTCATTTAAATAAATTTTTATTTCATTTAAATAAATATTTATTTCATTTAAATAAATATTTATTTCATTTAAATAAATATTTATTTCATTTAAATAAATATTTATTTCATTTAAGTAAATATTTATTTCATTTAAATAAATATTTATTTCATTTAAATAAATATTTATTTCATTTAAGTAAATATTTATTTCATTTAAGTAAATATTTATTTCATTTAAATAACTATATACTTAATCTAAATAAATATTTTACTTAAACCAAATAAACGGTGGCCGAAAAATAATTTTTTTTCTGCATGTACGAATAGCTTGTGGATCGCTGAGAATCGCTGTTGTATCGCTTTTCTCTAACAATTTTTTTGCGTTATTTGAGTCGGATCATACCGTTAATTTCGACAGTAAGGTCGTCCATGAATTTTTAAGAAAAAAAAAAACAAAAAAATGTTCGTTAATTAAAAGAGTCGAATCTCCTCAGGATGAAATTGGGGGGCCGGAGGGGGAGAGTCGGGAGCGCGTGACCCCGTGCAGAGTATCTGGTACGGCGGTTGTATAGATTCCCGGACGAGGGCAGCAACCCCGGGTGAACCCCTCGGCAGTCGCGGGCGGCAGGTATGTGTGTACACACGTACATACGTATGTATGTAGGTGGGGTACAGAGTCGACGGCGGAGGCCGTGCGGTGCATCGATCTCTCGAAGCGTGCATTCCCCAAGCGGGTCAGGGGGCGACCACCTTCTCTCGTTCTCGGCTTCCCTCTGCCTCGAGTCGCCGTGAGCCTTCCATGCATCCTTCCTCCTCCGTCTTCGCCGTCGAAGCTCTCCGCTGAAATGCGCACCCCCGCGCTTCGCATTCGAGCTTTCCGACAACCCCCGCCGGGGGAGCGTGAGGCGAGCCTCCTCGAGCTCTCCGTACACACAATCCGTGTCGCTCGTCGGAAAACTGTGGGGTTGCCATGGACACTTCCCCCGCGAAATATGCGAATTTCCGAAAGGACGAGAAAGCGAACCCAACACCCGATAAACCTATGTTCCATTTTCCGCACCCAGAAAAAAAATTATTTGACGGGCACCATTTATTTGGTTTAAGTAAAATATTTATTTGATTTACATAAATATTTATTTAAATTAAGTAAATAGTTACTTAAATTAAATAAAAATGTATTTAAATCCAATAAATATTTTACTTAAACCAAATAAACGGTGCCCGTCAAATAAATGTTTTTCTGGGTGCGATCGACGCGTTTTCATCGTTTTTATAAAAAAAAAATTCCAGCGTCTCTCAGCGATATTTCGCTCCATGCGGAGCAGCCCATCGTCGTCAGTCGCGCCGAGAAGCCGAAGGGTTGATAATTGGGACGACTCTGCCTGCGCGGCACAGATCGCGGGAATCGCGGAAGAGCGAAGCGAGTTCGTTCGCTGACCGAGACTCCGAGCGGAGATTCATCGAGAGGAACGGGAAGACGAGGTCGTCGGGACTATTGCTTTTATTTTCCTCGAAGCCTCTATTTGGTCGAGTGCGCGGCGCTATGCATCTGTGGCGCGGCTACTTTAGTGTAAGAAAAGAATTTCAGGATTGCTCCGCTGTGCTATTACTATAAACATACGTACGGTATTGTGCGGGCTCTCTCGAGTACGTATAAGAGTGCATCGCGCGAGCCTCGGTCATGACGGCACGAGATTGTGCGCTCACGAGATTCGAGAGTGTGGGATGCCACTGCGGAGTGGTTATAGTGAGCGCGAATATATATGTATATGTGCGCCTATATATATACACGTATATATACATTTATACCTATACTTATATATATATAGACACGACGTGGCGGCCGCGCTCGCGAGAGGCCAACGACCGGAGCGAGCCGCGTGCGACCGCCGTCGTTGTCGGGAGAGTGGAAGGGGGTTGCTCTGGCTGTTCCCTGACGAGAGGCCGGGGTAGGGGAAGTCGCGTGGCGCGGGCCTCGGAGGGTAGTGGCGGACGCGAGCGGGAGTTCGGAGCGAGCCGAACGGCGATGGAAAGAAGCAAAGTGCGAGAGAGAAAGGGGGGAAACCCCCGCGCGAAACGGAGTAACGGTGACGTACGTAACATTCGCGCATGCGCACCGATAACTCGGGTAAGAGAATCGCTACGACGACGGCGGCGGTGGCGGCGGCTGTGCTACCACCGCGCGCGCTCGGGGGCATTAACCGCGCGCGCCAGAGCGCTCACGTTCTCCCCTCTCGGCCTCCACACCCCCCCCCCCCCCACCCCACCCCACCCCGCCCCCAAAGAATTCGCGATTCGTCCAACGCTCCGAACGATGATCTTCGATGTCCCCGAGCTATCGCTGACTTTGTATGCACACGATGCATCGGCCTCGCGATCCCAGTGGTTCTTTCACCTTTGTTCCTTCGGTTCGGAGTACAGAGGGAATGAAAAAAGAAAAGGAAGTAACAAATGACCGGCGAGTTGCAGAGAAATTTTGGCAGGGATTTTTCGAAGGCGCTCAAAAGAGATCCTTTTTTTTACCACTCAGGCGCATTTAACGAATGTTAGGTCGACAATTTTTTTTCGTGTTGATTTTACAGTTGTACAATTTTTTTTACATTTTAAAGTGAATTTTTATCCGCACGAAACAGATAATAGCGTGTAAAACAAATTGAGAAAGTTTGTGGACATTCGTGCACGAGAAATGTTTGTTAACTATACGAACGATTTTGTTGCGCTCATGGAAAGGATAATTATACACGTAGCCGGGCTATCTATAATGTAGCATGCTACTATTTACTATGTAGAGCTCTTTTTTATTTTCCTCCCGTCGGAGATAGATATGCAAAGAGCGAGTGCAGCCCGCGAGTAAGTATAACGCGATACCGCGTTACATGGGCATACACACACACACACACACACCTACCGCAATAATAAGCGGCTGACCCGATTCTAAAGTAGATGCACCGCGACGCGATGGGTCAGTAACCCCGAGCGGAGAGCGCGTCGAGTGCACCGAAATACCCGAGGAGCGTGCGCGCGCGCGCGCGGTCGCTGCGAGAGCGCAATCAAATGAAAATGAGATCACGACTCGTTACGACATCAAAAGTGATGGTGGTGGAGGAGAGTAGCCCGGTGAGGGGGGGGGGGGGGGGGGGGTGAGGGGAATACCGTGCGGACGGGGGGATTTTCCGATGGAGGGAAGAAGGGCGCGAAGGGGAACGCAGAAAGCGACAGAGCGAGACAGAACGAGTAAGGGTGGGAGTCGGAGGGACCAGCGGCAGGAGGACCGCCCGTCGCCCGAGTGACGTAACTGGCTCGCGAAGAGGTCGACGACCGGAGGGGTTAATGCACCCCTTGCCTCGATTTCAACCCCTCCGGAAAAAGCTCTCACACTGCCTATCATCTCCTGCCCCTCGAGCCACCCCCCCCCCCCGCTCCTTCCTCCCCCTGCATCGCTCAAAATGCGGGCTACCGAACTACATGCCGGGAGTCTCGCGTGGGTGATCTGCCCTACCTGACACCCACGATTTTGCGTACGAGCTCCCGAGGCGGTGGGCGAATCGACGCAAGTGCGCGATTTCTTCGGTCCTTTTCTTTCCAACACTGAAAAAAAAAATTTGCTTGCGGGCTGCCAAAGAAAAAAATGTTTGTTTCAATTGTACTTTCAATTCTTACAATTCCGTACGATATTGAAACAACGACAGCAAGACCGTCAAGGTGACATGTTATCGTTTCAATCCGGTATGAAATTGTACGAATTCAGAGTAGAATTGAAACAACTTTTTTACTTCTTTGGCAGCCCGCAAGAAAATTTTACTTGAATCAATGATATTTTTTTTTCAGTGAAGGAATCGACTCGATTACCGGCAATTTTTGTTTTTTTTTAAGCTGGGACTCGTAAAACGCGAGAATCCGAGAGAAAAATGAATCGCGAGTATTATGTTGGGAGGTGTGTAGCGTCAGGTTGGCTGGGAGGTGTGATAGTACGACGATCGCCACTAGTGCAACAGTAGTGCGACCGAGCGACCTAGTCTTTAAAGATACCCAACACTCTTCCGCGTTCTCTTCCCTTTCCACGGAGCGCGAGGAGAGGTTCTCTCCGCCTCGCCGGAGGTGCCGCCGATTCCGCACCTATGCAACGGTCTCCCGGTCTATCCTCGGGGATGGGCCTTTTCGCTCTTCCAGCCGACGAGTGCGAGCAGAAAGAGCGGATGGAGAGAGCCCGCCACCATAAAACGCTCTACCGCTAGCGGCTAGGTCGCTCTCCGGAGACTCGTTCGAGGCTCGGTGTTACGCCTCTTACGGGCGCCAGCCACCGGCGGCGTCGCTGACGGTGGGACTCATCGGGAGCCGATGCATGTGTGTGTCTTCGGCCACGTAAGTTACTGACCTAGTCAACGTCAGCGAGGCCGCAACGCTCGTTCGCTGCACGGCCTCTCGCGAGAGACTCCTTTCAACGAAACGGCAAGCGAGCCACTTTGAAACTTCGTGCCACGGTTGAGTTTGGGCATGAAGCGTGGTGCACCTTGAGGAAAGCGGGACTGCGGAAGGACGTAACTTTGGCGTCGTTGCGAGATAGCTGTTTTCCATGCGCCAGGTGGTCCAGGCAAGTTCCAGACTGATCTACATTATCGTTACTCCGAAAAGGCTCTTTTCGAGCCTTTTGCAGCGGTTTCACGGGTTTCGTCGTCCTTTTCCGGGGAATACAATGGGAATTCGAGGTCTCCGGGTTTTCGGCAGGGATCGAGGAGGCTTGTCTCCGGTGGCCGAGTTTTACCTGCTCCGCGGGAAGGGACCGAGATCTTCGACGGAGATCCACGAGAAGAGATGCTTTCGCTTCTGCGGCCGGGAGATGATTTTCCGGTCGGGAGGGACCTGCGTCTTTGAGGATCCTCCTCGCTCTCTTTCGCTCAGCTGGAAAGATCACCGGACTCTCGGCTGCCCGGAGCTACGGGCAAAAGGGACAAACTTCCCGTCGTTCCACCGGTCGCGATACAATGTATCCTGTATTTCTCCTCGATCTTTCGACGGCCGAAAGGTCAGTGACGAACAATCGGGAAGACTCTCCCGGGGAGGCGCGGCCCGGATCCGGGTCGGCTTCGGCAGACCACCGAATCATCGGTGCGGAGGTCCTGAGGTTTTCGGTGAGAATTTCACTTGCTCGTCGTTGCGCAAGAATTACCGGATGGTGCCATTCAGCGAAAATTTGATGAAAAACTTTCAAAGGTATGAAAAGCTTCGGAACATCGAGAGCATACGGCGAAGACGACCGGGGCGAAGTTCCGCGACGGCGGAAGGGAGGATGACGATGATGCGCTCGGCACGAGAGCCGGGGCAGATCTGCGCGCGGACGCGAGAGTTCGTCGATCCGCGGGCACCTGGTGCGCGTTCGCCGGCGTGGAGGTGGTAAATCGCCCGAGTGAACGAACATCCGAAGTGGAGGGGGAGTACATAGCAGAGACTCGAGTATCTTCCACTTCCAAGGGAGTCCGCGGCCGACGCGGCTGCCCCACTCCAACTACGAAATCCCCCCCCCCCCCCTCCTCCTCGCGGTGCTTACCTTCGCGCGCCTTCCGCCCTCGCGCGAAGAGCACGAGGACGTTGACACGACGGCCTTCGCGAGAGCTCATACACTCGGCGCCAATTTATCCGAGGAAAACGTAGTTTTTACTCCCACTTGGCATTGTTTTATATTCTTGGAAATTTAAGAAAAAAGAAATAAAAAATTTACCCGAATCGCATCAGAGCCGGACGAGAAATTTTCGAGGTAAATAACAGGACAGCGCGGATATGGTGAGGCCCGAAAACTACCTGCTCCGGACCTTTCTCAAGCGATTCTGTAACCGCGCTGCGGAGGAAACTGACCGAGTGTCCGAAAGACGAGGAGACGGATGGGGGTTTTCAATTTGCTACATTTTCCGCTTCTTTTGCGCAATGGGAAAAAAAAGATCCACCCGCCGGATTTTTTGTGCATTGTGTATGCACCCTCGGCGCGGGGGGCGCACTGGGGAGGAACTCGAGGTCGGACGTCCACCTCGCCGGTCGCACTACCACGGCCAGAAATGAGTATTGTGGAGACTTTAATACGTGTACGCTGAGAAGACTCAATACCGAGTTTTACGAGATCGCGTTACGGGCCTCCGGTTTCTATTTCGTTTCGCTTTTATACCAAACGTCCTCGCGGTACCGCGAATAAGCCGACTCGTGGAAACCCCGGCGAGCTCGAGCCAAGAGCCTACACATGTGGATCGCCCATGTGTGCGTGCAGATATACACATATGTGCGTACATGTAGTTTTCTTTTACTCATGTGCGTAAAAGCTCGAGGACAAAATCGTCCGTGAAGGGAACACGAAGGCGATGCTCGGGTGACGGCCGGACGTTAAACCGAACGTTCGAATGACACAGTGGCCATGAATATTTTTTTTTCTCCTTTTTTTTCGCGTATCTTTAGCCGCTCGAGGTGAGCAGCAAATAACTCGCCAACAGCTAAGAGCGAGATCGGCACACTACCGGGTTAACGATTAAATTCATGGCTAGGAGACGAGAGCGTTTTCGGAGCCGACAAGGCCCACCTCGCGAACGAGCGCGGTCGATAACTTTATCGGCTCTTCCTCTACGGCGACGAGGACCGTGAATTAAAAAAAAAAAAAAAAAATTATCGATAGGATTGCCAAGTACACATTCACACGCCATTCACTTCCTGGCCTCGCGAGCCACCGACGAAAAAGTCACGTAGACGGACGAACGGACGTTGACTTTGTAACGAGATACACACTCGTCGGTCGAATCATCAGTTTAATTTGATCCTTTGGCATTCGACCGCTCATGGAAGGAATTAATTTTTCATTTTTACTTTTTTTTTTTATTTGTTCGTCTGTGTTGAATTTTTCGTCGGTAGAAATAACTGCAGCGCTCGCAGGTGAGAAACTTGTGTCTCGCGATTTAAATTCTTGGAGAATGAATGAATTAAAAAAATTACATGGAGTTCCGACGGCGGTGATAGTCTCCATCCGGCGAGAAAACAATACTTAGTTGGAAAAAGCGCAACGAACTATTGAGAGCAAAATACGAATGCTTTCACCGCCGGAGAGAGGAGTGAACCGCGCGCCGAGTCACTTTCGCTCGGTGTGCATGCACGGAGAGAAAGAGATTGATATCGGATTGCGAACTGGGATCGAGTTTTACACGGTTTCTCAATTGAGCTACGCGCTGCAGTGCAGTGTGTCGGAATTGCAATTTGCGATATTGTCGTGAAAATTTCTCTTACCTTGCATCCTTCGCAGGAGTGGACACCATAGTGAAAACCGGAAGCCTTGTCACCGCATACCCGACAGAGGACGGTCGTACCGTCGAATTCTGCAAATAGAAGAAAACAAACATTTTAGTCAAATTGGACTCGAAGATTACGTCAATTTAAAAATTTTTTTTTTTAGTTCCAGTTTTGTCGGAAGAATAATAATTGGAATAAAAATGGTGGAAAGGTGGAATTTCTCGGAGAATCTTCGCCACGTGGCGTGGATCGAGGGCGCGATGCAGCATCAGATGCACACACACACACGTACCAGCGGAGGCTCCCGCGGCCGGAGTGCAGCGGAGAAAGGAGGGAGGAGAAAGAACACTTTCTCCGAGCGCGCCTGGAGCAGCACGCTCGCGGTTACAGCATCGCCCCCGTATTACAACTTTCTGCTTTCACTCGGCGCTTGTGTCAGGCTGCGGTTCTTTCAACCTCACGGATGGATACGCGTAACCAATGTCTCGAATTTGAAAAAAAAATATTAAAAAATTCTCCGCTCACGCAGTTTCGTGGATTATGTAAAAATAAATAAATAAATAAATAGACGATGAACGACAAATGCTGACAGAGATTTTTGAACTCCGCAACCAATGTCTCGAATTCGAAACAATTAAAATTAAAAAATTCTCCGCTCACGCTTTTTCATGGCTTATGTAAAAAAAATTAATAAATTAACGAAGGACAAATGCTGATAGGTATTTTAGTTAACCCTTCATCGCTCCAATTTTTATGGTAAATTTTTACGGATCGTACTTTTTTTGTTTTTTGTTTTTTTGTTTATCGATTGAATTTTTATTTCTTGTACCTATATTGAGTTCGGGCTCTGGCCGTGCGGACGAAACCGTGGAGTCCATCGTGGGCATGCTAGGCGCGATATGAGGGACTTGGGCAACGTGATAAGGGCTCGACATGCCGGAGACGCAGGATCTCGCGACACTCGAGGCTCTCGAGCAGTGGGACGATATGCTCGACATCGGTGATTCCGGTGCGGATGGATGTACCAAGCCGCTGTGCTGCATGCTGCTGTCGGGCGTGAGAATCATGTCGAATCTCTGAGCGTGCGTTCGTCGCTTCGCCAAAAAAAAAAAAGAGTCTCGTCGATATTATTTCAATATTTTTTGTATCTCCAAATTTCAATGAATTCAAAAACAAAAACTCTCGTAATCCAGAGAGTCGCGTCCACTGTTCTCACTGCACTGAGTCGCGACACGGAGCATTTGCGCGCCGTGCCCACTGTCACAGAATGATTATCAAAACCACTTCTTTTTCACTAAAAAAAAAAAATATATATATATAAATAATTCACAGCTTACACAAGAATTAATCGCGAGCCTCAAAGCGGCGAATATCCGACGTTAGATTTTTCAAACAAAATGATAAAAAAAATCCGATACAATTCACGAACTACCGAGGTACGAACACCGTGATTTAAAAACTCTAGAGAATAATATTCTTTCCACGAGAGCTTCCAAGTTAACAATCCTCCCCGTGCGAAGGGCAGGTGCGTTCTGTGCTCGTGCGAGGGTCGTGCACGAGTGTTATATCCGTACTGGCCGCGTGTACCGCGTGTTCCGACTTTTAACACATATATCCGTACACACACATAAAACACATGTGTATATATAAATACAAATGTGTGTATATCCGCTTTATACCCGGCGCGATTTAGTCAGCGGTGAGCGGTAGCGCGCGAACGAATCCGCCACACCGAAGGAGAGTGAAAGTGAGTCTTCGCTCGAGGGAGGTTCGCGTTGGTCTGACTCGAGTTTGGCGCTGCCGAGTGTTGGTTACCTGGCGTTTGCTCTTGGCTGCTGCTGCCGGTTGCCTTCGCTGCAGCCCTTACTTGCCCACGAGGCCTGCGGGAGCCGGGTGGTGGGGAGGGTAGGCGAATGGTGTGTTTGTACCACGAGTTTTGCCTCTGCCAGCGTGCCAGGCCGTCTACACAAGTCTACGCCCTGGCTACTAGGAGTACATGTACAGTAGGTAGAGGGACACGGCTGAGCACAGTCGAGCCGCCGCCGCCGCCGCCGTCGCCGCCGAGTTCATCGTATTTTCAATGTTGGAGGTCACTGACAAGCGAGAGGCCCCGGTACAATGCCGATCTCGGGAGGCCCCCGGCCAATGGCAGTAAGGCCCGGTACGCTCGCCGAGAGAACGATTGGTCCCGTCCTCTCCCCACCACGCCGGGCCCTCCTTCCCAACGCCGAGGAAGTTCATCGGCCGAAACCTTGACTGAATTACCCCGCAGCAGCGGCCAAGGCCAATGCGCCCCCTCTCGCTCCCGCCGACCCGCGAGGCTCCCCGCGACCAGACTCGCGGCATTCTCGCTCGCTCTTCTTCTTATTTCCTCCTCTTCTTCTTCGCGAGTTCTGGCTCCTTCCTTCTCAATCTCGCTGTCGTCGGCCGTGCTCTTCCCGATGTCTTGCCGCAGACGCCTATTACGATACGTCGAGATATCTCTCTCTCTCTCCCCCCCCCCCACCCCCACCCCCCCTCCCGGCCTTCCGTCCCTCTTCGCGGCTCGGTTTGTCGTCCGTTCGGCTTCTTCCCGTGATCTCCTTGGATGGTTTCTCGCTCGCTTCTTAAGCGTGTCTTTCCGTCTCGGTGGACTCCGAGAGCATTCATTCTCCTCTCGGTTCGGGGAGTGCGTGTGTGCGTTAAGGGGCCTTTGGTATCTCGCCGGTCGCGTGCGATCCTTTCACTCGCATGCGAGTAGCGTCGTCGTTTCATCCCTCCCCGCTCGATTCGTGCCTCCTATTGTACCGCGCATGCAGAGCTCGGTCGCGATTTTTATATTTTTGGTTGTATGTGTGCGTGGGGTTTGTTACGCACGCATGAGCGAGCTACGAGGATGCTGCGACGCCGGCGCCCCGCGACCGGTATCGACGCGGAATATAACGCGACCGACGTGCGATTTATCGATTCGATACCGCGCCGGAAAATCCTATCGTATGTCCGTTTATTTGGGACACTCGAGCGGCGATGTCGCAATTACGGGGCTGTTATTAATAACGCGGGGTCAACGGAGCGCGAGGAAAATTCTGAATGCACTCGGATAATTGCAAACCGTGTTAATCACATCGCGGGCTAACGTCCCGTCTATTTATCGTAATTATCGTTTGATTACGGTTAATGACGGAACGAAAAAGGGAAATTGAGTGAGAAGTCGATACGGAATAGTTATAAAAGTGAACGGTGCATCTATTCCAACTTTTTTTCTTCTTCTTTTATATTTTCGCGGAACGATGCAGTATAAATACACATCGCCGGAAACGGTGATAATTGAAACCGCAAGCTTGTAGCGAGTTTCGGTCCGTCCTTCTTTCTCTCTTCGTATTATTATTAGGTTTTTTTTTTGTTTCGCGCATGAATCGGAGATGCTGACGTTTTCGGAACGAGCGAACAGGTAAAGAGTTCGGCGAACTCTCGGCGATAAGGCCAACTTTAATGCCCACTGATCCTCGCCGAATAATACATATATATATATATATATATGATGTATATATATATATATATATATAACCTACGCGGCAGATTCACATGGCTGACACACACCTGCCTCGTCGTCTCTTCGCGCCCGCAGCTAACAGTCCTTTTTTTCTGCTGATACATGTACTTTTGGGTTTCATCGTTCGAGGGACTCGGATTGAGCTGTAGACTTCGAGGCGTTATAATTTTTTTGTTTTTTTTTTTTTACCTAAATACGTATTTGGCAGGTTTGTAGCTCGAGACTCAACACCGACGGTACGATAACTACCGCGCGAAAAAAATATTTCACAATTTAATGATTTTTTTTTCGTAAATTTATCTACGATCAGATAGTTTTTATTTCGCTCCGTAAATCGCACGGCAACAGTATGTTTAACGATGATAATGACCCCGTCGGGCAGAGGCGTCTCGATCGGGCCGACCGTGCGAGAGACTTGAATATAATATGAAGCCTCGCGCGCTCACGAGCGCGCGAGGCGCGCTGCGAAGGACGCGCATACACGCTCCGTCTCTGTACAGGAAGAGAGGTCCTTGAATCGTTCACCGAACCGTTCCGTATTATATCCAACTGAGGCCTCTCCCGACCTCCCGGCAACTAGAAAAGAACGATCGTTCGGCGGCAATGAAATTCCGCTGTTTCCGAGGACGCGCAGAATGCCAAGGACCTCCGCTTAACGAACGAACGATGACTCTGCCCCCCCCCCCCCCCCCCCTCCTCTCCCAAGCGGATGTGCTAATGGTCGAAAGATTTAACGCAAAAGTAGACTCAAAGAAAAACTTGGGTAAAAACAGGATTGCGTCCTCGCTCGTGCGACAGTTATTGCTCAAGCGAGAACTGCAGGAAACCCGTAGGGCTCGTTTCCCTCGTTTATTGGGTTATGCAGTGTATAATATATTTTCGGGCCATTGTGCGAGGCAATAAAGCGTCGAGGTGACAGGAGTCTCGGGTCCGGAGTCGCCAAAGCACGCGCCATCCGCTGCACTCGCCGGACATCGCAGGACTTCACTTCCGCACTCTCGCGCGACGCAAAAATTTTCGTCGATTTTACTGCGGAAAATAAAGACAGTCAATAATGGAAAAAATATTGCTGGATGGACTGCAAGGCCCACGTTCCTTGGACCAGTTTTTCGGAAGTTTTATTTACGGCGCAGTAACGCGCGCGATCGAAAAATTGGAGCACACATCTCTCGCCCTACGACCGGAAGCAACATCCCTTATTATCGATATATATATATATATATATTTTTTTTTTTCTCCAGAAAACGTAATCCTTCCGACCCTCCGTCAACTTCCGACCGGTGAAACACGATATTTTCCCTAGAAAAACCACGCGAATCCTTTTAAAATCCCCCTCCACAGTGATTTCGGGAGGGTTACGACGAAGAGCCAACAATGACCTGAGACCCCTTCGGCGGGCTGCAGGTCGGGTCGAGGAAGGGTAATGTCGAAGCGGGGTGGAGTGGGATTCTCGAGGCCCTCAACCCTTCTCGCGCGAGGCAACCCTTTGACCCCGGGGCCGAACTGCACTTCGCACCGGGCCCTTCCCCCCCCCTCCCCCCTCCGGTACCACGTTCGTGTCTTCGCGACAACCCTGCAAAGGTCCTGCGACGGTGCTGATTTTTTTTTGCATTGTTTGTATTCCTCCCTTGACCTTTACTGCTCCATAAACGCATAAACTAGTAAACTTTCTCGAGTTTCGGCGAGCGACTGACGATGCTTAACGGTCGAGAACGTCGTATAAGTGCGGACGTCTCTCTCTTTCCCGCGAGCTTTTGGAGGCTACGACGAAATTGGGGGGGCCCCGAAGAGGACGAGGGAGGGGGAAGAGAGCCCTCTCGGAGTTAACGTTCAACCATTATCGAGGCGATAATTTATTTTCATGATTTTACGATTCGACCATAACGAGCCTCAGGCGACCTTCTGCCCCTCATTGCAAATGCGCTTTGAATTATATCCTCTGTCGTTTCGTTTCCAACTGTCGAAGGACCCGAGCGTACGCGACGTGCACGATGCACGCGTGAGAGTCCGCCTTGTGCGCAACGTTTGGTCGCGTGGGCCTCTTAACGCCTCCGTCCGTTTTCAATCGGTCGGCGCATAAATCTTTCGTCGCGACGAGTGCTGATGTAATGGAGTACGTCGATGTCCGTTACCTTGTTAAATTTAGCGATCGAGCGAAACGGAAACTGTGGAACTCGGTGCCGATACGGAAATCGGAGTTTGCATAAGAATTAATCGGCTAACAGTCGAATGTCTTTTATTATTTTTTTTTTTTTCGCTCTTCTTTTAGCGTATGCACTAAGAAAGTATGCGGAGGCTGCCAAATAAAAAAATTGCTATTTCAATTCTACTTTCAATTCTTACAATTCCATATGATAATTGAAACAACGACTGCGAGACTGTAAGGTGACAAGTTATCGTTTCATACCCGTATGAAATTGTAAGAATTGAAAGCAGAATTGAAATACCAATTTATTTTTTTTTGTTGAATTTATTTGAGTCATTGATAGTTTTTTTAGCGTGTCCAAGCGTAGCTAATGCAGGGATCAAGTATGCACTAAGAAAGTATGCGGCGGCTCAAAAAGAAAAAAAAGTTGTTATTTCAATTCTACTTTCAATTCTTACAATTCCATATGATAATTGAAACAGTGACTGCGAGACTCTCAAGGTCACATGTTACAGTTTCGATCCGGTATGAATTTGTAAGAATTGAAAGTAGAATTGAAATAACCATTTTTATTTCTGGTCTCCAGTACGCAAATTTGCTTGAGTCATTGATATATTTTTTTCAGCGTGTCCAAGAGTAGCTAATGCAGGGATCAAGTATGCACTAAGAAAGTATGAAGCGGCTCAAAAAAAAAAGTTGTTATTTTAATTCTACTTTCAATTCTTACAATTCCATATGATAATTGAAACAGCGACCGCGAGACTCTCAAGGTGACATGTTACAGTTTCGATCCCGTATGGAATTGTAAGAATTGAAAGTAGAATTGAAATAACAATTTTTTTTCTCTGGTAACCCGCAAGTGAATTTGCTTGAGTCATTGATATATTTTTTTTCAGCGTGTCCAAGAGTAGCTAATGCAGGGATCACGTAGGGTTCAAGACCCCGGGCCGCTTACTCATTCCATCTCACCGGGATAAAAGAAAATAAACGCTCGTTAAGTTCTACCAAGGAGCGACTCGTAGTACCGGCAGTAGGGATGTGACAGTGTGGAGCGTGTTTTATAATGCGTCAACGATGCGTCACCGGGCATACGGCGTGCGGCAGCGGTACATGTATCAACGAATCGAAAACGAGTCGGCCCAGATCAGTGTCACCGACTCACGAAGCCCGAGGGAAAAAAACATTAGGCGGCCGGTTTCTATCGGCTGCATATCAATAAATTTGCGTCACGTTTGACCGCGTGTGACCACCGCGGGTCTTTGACGATTTCGATCGTGCGCTTTGCTCCCGAAAGCAAATCAAACGGAGCGGAAAGTCAACGGACTCCGAGCGTCTCAACCCCTTTCGAACAAACATAGGTTATTATTATTATTATTATTTTTTTTTTTTAATTTCAGCCCTCGAATAAAATTAGCATGGAATTAATTCGACCGACTGTGTCAGGTGTGCGAGTGGTGAATGACCTTTTAAATAATTCACATGGACGAAACAAACCTTCTTTTTTGGCCTCGGTTAGAGGGACGTATTTAAGACGACCCGAGGCTAATGGACCGACACGAATAGAATTATGGACACCACAAATTCCTCCGGGGAATTTCCCCTGGTCCGGAATGCTATGCGAATGGTCGGTAACGAAAATAGATATTTTTGTCTCGAGCCCGGATTTCCATACGACATATCGAGCCGGTATTAAATTTTCAAAAAAATTAGTGACAAACTCATAATCGCCGGATAAAAAAATATCTCGATACGGAGTCGGAAATCCTAAAAATGCATGGACTAATTTTTCAATCCCGCATCCTTCGCCCATCGCAGCGCGATCGAAGCTCGATGAACCGAGCTTGCGATGAGAAGTAAAATGGAGAAAAAAAACTGTCGATCGCTAGCGTGGAAGAAAGTTTTTGCGCGAAACAAAGAGAGGCAACAAAGCGTTCGTTGCACCGGGACAGCTCTTCTCTCGAGGAAGTGCAGGGAGCCTCGAGGAGCCGAGGAGTCCTTGGCACGGTACGACCGGTCGGCGACCCGCGCGCCGGCAAAACTCCTGTTCTTCGCTGCACGAACTCTTTTTTTTTTTTTTTTTTTTTTTTTTTTTTTTTTTTTTTCATCCTACCGGTGACGCGATTAGCCGATCGAGTTATATACGTACGGAACGCCACAGTGTCAACGACGTCGGCGCATCGCGGAGAGAGACGAGCTGCCCCGCGGTAATAACGATTATTATTATTGTTATTATTGCGAGTGCAGCAGTAACCGTAGGAACTTCACGATTCCTATGTCGTCTTCGTCGGCGACTACAATATACTTCCGCAGTGGGCGCTGTGTCTAGCTATGGGCATAACGGTGCACGTGGAACGTCACGCACGTGCGTGTGTATATGATGTCACTGAACCTGCAGCGGCAACAGCAGCGCGCCCAGTGACTCCCTCGCGTACGTCGCTCGCCACTGTGTATACGTAAATAAATTCTACTGTGGTAATTGTCAAGCTGCGGGGGAAGAGAGCGGGGCAAAACGGACCGGTTGTTCTCCATTCCAGTTGAGGTTTCTTTTGTCCCTCGCATTCCTTTTTTTAATCGTCCATTTTGCCCCATCTTTTCCGTCGTGTCGATTCGAGTCTGGAGGGGGAAAAAAATGAAACTGTAGCGTTTTTAATTTTTTTCCGTGCGAAGGAAACTTCCGTCCCGGATGGCAAACGGAGGCTTGCCGATTAACCCTTTGCGTCACGGTGGGACATGAAAACTGAACGAACCTTCGTTCGCTCAGTTTTCAATTGTTTACACTAATTTATTGACATGAAATACCGAAGTTTGGTTTTTATATCTATATGTATTGCTCAAAGATTCGAAGCACCCCAAGTGTTGGCGGTCGAGCAACTTCTTTTTCTTAATTTTTATTTTCAAGCGCTGAAGAGCGGGGCAAAACGGACCGGTGTTCTCCATTCCAGTCGCGACTCTCTTCGCTCCTTCGAATTTCTTTTTTAATCGTCCATTTTGCCCCACGTTTCGGTAGTCGTGCGTCGACCAGAGTCCAGAGGGAAAAAAAATTACTTCCTGTACCGTTTTGGACTTTTCTCCATAAGAGGGAAACTTCCGCCCGGGAAGGCGGACGAAAGTTTATACCGACGAAACCACCCCGAGTGGGTGGCGGTCGAGCAATTTATTCTTATTTTTATTTTCTATTTTGAATATCATGCGGGCTTTCGGACTGTCGGAGAAGAAAATATAGAGACGTTACGTAAGTCGCCCGAGAGATTCGAAAGAAAAGAGAGAAGTTTCACGTTCTCCGGGTCGTCGGTTGGCCGGCCGGAAAGAGGCGGCGAGAAGCTCTCGATTTCAGAGGCATTCGGGTCGTTGGACCACGAAAACTCGGGGCCGAGTGACGCGCTGACACAGATCCGATGCTGATGGGCCATCGTGTGTGCATACGAGCTCGGGCACTCTCATGATTATTAATGACCGCCGATAGTAACGAGAAGGAGCGAGGAGGACAGATATGATCGGGGGCACGCGTGTTGCATAAAAGAATTACGAGCGAGGCGCGATCGACGTGGCCGTTGATCGAGAGCGAGAAAGCGAGAACGAAACGACCGAAGAATGGAGTGGGACGAAAAAAAAGAACTCCGGATGCGCACACACGGGCGTCTTCACAATGCCTCCCGCAGCTGCATCTCTCCACGAGGGAACAGTCTTTCCTGCACCCTTTGGATTTCGTGACCAGATATTTTCCATGTCCCAAAAAAAAAAAATTCTTGTAGAGTCCCTTTTCTGAATAACAATGAAGCAAAACCCGCAGCAATAATTATTCCTAAATGTTATCTCCCTTTACATAAAAAGATCCATTTCTTCTCCACGCATTTCTTTTCTCGTTGAGTTAAACGAAAAAAAAATCGTTGAAGAAAAATTGTAAGATAGCGAGAGAAAAATGTGGAAGTTTGTGACGATAAATAAATATTTGTTGAACGCATAAATTCTTTTTTAGCTGAAGAAAAATTGTATTGGCGAGGGGAAAAAAAATGTGTATCGACATTAATTTTTATTCTGTCAGGTGTGATAAATCGAATAAAAAAAAAATCAAAGAAAAATAAGAAATTTCCATTACGTTATCCGCATTATCGCCGCCTAGGGGGCGTTTGTCGACAATCAATAAATGTTTGTTGACTGCACAAACTCTTTTTTAACTGAAGAAAAATTGTATCAGCGAGAGAAAAAAAATGTGGAAATTTTCGACGATAAATAAATGTTTGTTGAACGCAAAAACTCTTTTTACCGTGTATCGTAATTAATTTTAATTCTGCTACGTGTGATAAATCGAATTTAAAAAATGAAAGAAAAATCGGAATTTTTCATTACGTAATCCGCATTGTTCCATTATCGACACCTTATGGACGTTCGTCGACAATAAATAAATGTTTGATGAATGCACAAATTCTTTTTACCATGTATCGATATTCATTTTAATTCTGCCAGGTGTGATAAATCGAATTAAAAAAATGAAAGAAAAATAGGAAATTTTCATTACGTTATCCACATTATCGCCGCCTTGTGGGCGTTTGTCGACAATCAATAAATGTTTGTCGACCGCACCAACTCTTTTTTAGCTGAACAAAAATTGTATTAGCGAGGGAAAAAAAATATGGAAGTTTGCGACTATAAATAAATGTTTGTCGAGCACTCAAACTCTTTTTACCGTGTATCGTTATTAATTTTAATTCTGCCACGTGTGATAAACCGAATAAAAAAAAAACAAAGAAAAATCGGAATTTTTCATTACGTAATCCGCATATTATTCCATTCCCGTCGACCCCGCGGAATGTGTTTCGCGGGCCGGACGCCGGTAACGATTTCCCCGGTCGTTGCGCCGTCCGCGGCATTGAACCGAGAGTCCCGCGAGCTTAGGCGCAATGTGTACAGCGGTCGAGCTCGTGTACAGCTCGAGATGACGGGCGCGGAAGGAGCAGGAAGAAGAAACGTGGGAAGCGATAGAGGCGCAACACGGAGAGCGAAGGAGATCGCGAGGGAATCGCGAGCGGGGTTCGCCAGGCTCTATCGGAGGTTGAGCGTTTCGAGGTAAAGGAGACGGAGCGAGGCGGAGCCACGGAGAGAGGAGCGAGCGTGCGATAAAAAAAATTGAAATAAAAATAAAAAAAAAAGAAGAGGGAGACGTCGAGTAAGGAAGAGGAACGTGTGCCACTAGCCGCGGCCCCGCGATGCCCTGCTCCGCATTGCCACTTCGAGAGATTCAACTCGATTACATAGCGAGTTCTCGTTCCCGTTCACTCGCTCACTGGTATACAACAGTCTCGTTGCGCTCGTTCCCTTGCTCGCTCTCCGTGCGCTTCCTCGCTGCACGGCGAGGAGCGCAACGACTCTTCTTTCCTCTCTCCGTTAACCGGCGGGCGCGCCGATGACGGAGTGCCCGAGCGAGTCTGTATCGCGCATTTATTTTCTCTCACTCTTGATTAATCGCGTGTGCACATTACGCGCCTACGGCCGAGCGATCGGCCGCGAGACGACGACGGGCGCGGTGAAATCGACGACGCGATCTCGGAAACGCGAGCGCGTTCGGCCATGCGCCGGAGGACATGTCCCGTATACGCGAGAGCGACGGCTAGCGATAATCGATGACGGAAGTGGGACGACTCCGTAAGATCTAAAATTAAACCCGAGGAGGCGCAACCGTCTAATGCCGGGGGGGGGGGGGGGGGGAGAGGAGGGTAGACGGTAATCTTAAAAGGTTTGTACATGTAACGAGCGTTTCCGTTCCACAGGTGTCGAATTTTTCCTTTCGTCAACGAAAGGTGTTTTTCTCGGTTTAAATAAGATTTAATCGGCAAGAAAGAAATGTGCAATCGACGAGGAGAAAATATTGTAAAATTAAAGATTTAGTTTTTATTGACAAGAAAAAGAATTGTAAAATTAAATATTTTGTTTTTGTTGACAAGAAGAATTGGAAATTAAAGATTTAGTTTTTATTGACAAGAAGAATTGGAAATTAAAGATTTTGTTTTTATTGACAAGAAGAAGAATTGGAAATTAAAGATTTTATTTGTATTGACAAGAAAAAGAATTGTAAAATTAAATATTTTGTTTGTATTGACAAGAAGAACAATTGGAAATTAAAGATTTTGTTTTTATCGACAAGAGGAAGAATTGTAAAACTAAAGTTTTTTTTTATTGACAAAAAAATGTAATGTCGAGTTGGGAAGAAATTTGTGAACGGGAAACGTTCGTTAAATGTACAACCCTTTCGTACCGTGTAATGAAACAAATACCAGGCCACAGCACAGAACGGTTGAGAAATTTTTGCCGGCCGTCCCCGGCCGAATTCCCGATAAAGCGCCGATGCAACTTCGCCGTAAAACGATCGATCGTATATCACCCAAAGTCACCGAGCGAGCTTCTCGCGCTCGGCGGATAAAGTATTTCATTGTTTTCATTCCGTTCCACGACAGAGTCAATATATCAATGTTGTTCGAGCAGCGCGGCGATCCCCGCCCCCTCAGCGCGAGAGTGGAAGTTGCCGACTAATTATGTCTCGGTACCTGCTACCCCGTCGAAATATACGGCTCTAATGCGATTACGTTGTCCACTGTTTGTCATCAAAACGACGCGGGGGCCGCGTGACTCGAGAGACCCCGGGAGATTATTCGTGCTGTGGCCGAGGCTTGTTTGGATTTTCCGGAAGGATAATCCAAAACAAACGAGGAAAGCTCTCTGCGCGTTGGCCACTTTGGATCCCGCGGGGGCGAGGATGTGCGGCCGATAGGGTATCGACCGGGTCAGCAAATTTCGGTAGAGCATAACCCTTAAGCCTTTTCCGAATAATCCTTTCCTCGACCGTGTTTCTGCGCCCCCCTCGTTGCCCCGTTGGCCGCAAAGTCTCAACCCTTTGACGAGACTCGACCAACATTAAACACAGTCGTAGTGAACAGTGGGGCAATATAACGCGCTTAAAAGGCGGCGAAAAGATAGTGCGAAACATAAACCAACGACGGTGGTTTCGTCTTAATCGAGAAGACAATAGCCGAGTCGTTACGTTGCGGCGTACCCGTGGTCTGGCACTTTCTGGGCGTGGTGCACCCTGCGCTGTTTCGCCAGCAGGGGAAGAGCAACGCCGTGGGGTGTGCATGTACACGGACGGTGTACACTTATACCGGGAACGGCGGAGGCGAAAGGGTTGCGAGGACGATCGGACCCTCCGGCAGCACCGAGAGCGGCGCGAGGGGCGAGCCGGCTTTTCAATGTCGTAAATTAATATAGCCAGTAGCGGAATACTATAAGCGAAGAGTTATCGTACGACCGGGGACGATTTCACGGTGGCGAGAGTACTCAGTTTCGATGCCCCGTGGTTTCCAATTTTGCTGCAAAAACCCTTGAAATACCGCGCTCTTCCTCCGGACCAAGAATCCCGGACCTACGATACGGAATAAAAATATTGAACGGGGAGTCTGATCGACTTTTTTTTTATATCGGCTCCGACTTGATCTCGAAACGCCGCAGGATGAGCGGTGCTCCGAATGGATTAATGAAAATAAATTGTCCCAAGTCGACGGTCCCGTCCGCTCGACCTCCTTCCCCTGGCGATAATTCCTCCGTGCAGACCGTTCTCGCGCGCGCGGTTACGATGACTCCGAGAAATTCGAGCGTGTCGAGCGATACCGGAGAGAATCGCGATGTCGTATTATTTATAACATCAGCAAAAGTGCAAAGCGTCGGGAGTCGGAGGACGAGACGCCCCCCTCGGTACAGCGGAGGCAATCATCTCCGTGCGCTCCGGGTCCGGACCTTGAGATGAACGTTCTCGCGAGCCCGCGGGTTCGACGCTCCGCGGAATGCCGCGAGGGTGATCGTCCTCGCTCGAGGCGAGCCTCGAGGATATCACTGCCCGCGGCTCGTCGCTCGAGACGGATTCCAGGACTCTTTATCGCGGGACTGCGACGATGGACATGGAAGAAATGAAATTGAAATACAATAAAAGCACTGAAATTGCCCAATGGACGCATGAAACTCCTCCGTACCGATACCGATTTTTATCGGCCTGCGAGAGGAGCGGGCCTTGAGGTAGTCCTTGCGAATAATGTTCACTTCGCATAAGTTTCAAGGAAATGGCAGACAATTGGAAACACTTGTGGGTGATATAAAGATCTGAATAAAATCAAGCATATTAAAGGTGCTGAAAAGATTGATTTTGTATAATAGTGATTGGAAAATTAAATTTTTAAAGTTAGGTTCCCGGGAGATTGGTTGAACGATTTGTTCAACTAATCTCCCGGGAACCTAACTTTTTTTTGTGACAATGATTCGTTTACTTTTCTGAATACGTATGCATTTTTTCAGATTTTCAAATTCATTTTGATTTTTTTTTTAATATGGGAAAAATGTGTAGAAAGTCACAGAATTCAAAGTGAATTTTAAAAGCTGCAAAAAATTCATACGCATTCAGAAGAATGAACGAATTACATTTTTATTAAAAAAATGTAGGTTTCCGGCAGATTTGTTGGACGATTTTCTTTTTCATCAATTTGTCAATAACATTTTGGAATCATTATTATGCAAAATTAATCTTTTCAGCACCTCTAATATGCATGATTTTTTCAGATTTTCATACCATCCACAAGTGTTTGCAATTCCCTCTCACTCCTCTAAAACCTATGCGAAGTGAACATTCGCAAGGACTACATTAATAGAAACATGTTCTCGATTTCAGTCAAGTCCTCTTTGTTTTTGCCCGCGACAAATTGCCTGAGCATAGTTCATCTTGCCCCGCTCCCTCCTGCAACGTTGCTGCTCCTTGCTTTTTTTTCACAGCGTACTGCACAGGGCTCCGGGCCCATCGGGCGGTGAGCCGACGGAAAAATGACGAGATGCCCAGCGAGCCGATGAATCTAGAAGGAGCGAAGGAGGCTCGAGCGGCCGACACGAACGAGGGCTCAACGTGGACGACGACGAGGACGTCGTCGAGCGGAGGACGGTGCACCGGACTGAGCCGGAGAGAGGGCGTAACAAGGGGGACCCACGGTTCCGCGAATGTTACGGGACCACATAGCGACGTGGGAGTGCAACAACTGCATCGCGTTCATGCACCGGGCGCGGATCCGCGGCACGGCGGGCGCGCGCAGCGGCAGCATGCGGCATGCATACACGCACGTGCGGCTCGTACGTTCGCGAACTTTCTTACACCACAATAATACAGAATGCGAGTGTGCGGTTCGGCCGGTATAGGTTGGACCGCATATGTTGCACATGCACGAGAGCCGGCTCGCGGGATCGCGGCCTGCCGGAGCGAGAGAGGAACCGATGGGAGTGCGCCGACCTCTGCCGCTTCGCAAACGGTCGACGACCTCGCCTCTCCTGCCGTCGAGCGGAGAGCGTGATCCGCACTCGCGTTCCCCAACGATCCTCGTGTGCACCTCTGGCTCTCCCCCCCCCCCCCACCCCTCCCCATGCGGGACGACGAGGACCGACGATGCATCGAGCGTCATCCACCACGACGATGCGCAAAGCGCGTACCGTTCCCGACAATCGAGAATAGATTGGAGTCAATCGAACTCTCCGATCGACCGCGGATTAACTTGCGATCCGGCTCGTCCCATGGGATTACGTCATTTGCCGCGTCATCGCGAGCCCGAGCGCTGTGCTTCGGTTATTTGTGGAGTAATAAAATCCTTAACATTCCGATTAAGAGGGTAATTTTTGTTGGCTCAACGAATGTGCATTTGAAAAAAAATGGCACAAAGGAATTGCCATTTTACAAAATCTGTTGCCATGTTTATATAGGTTAAGGGTTTAGCTGAAATGCGAATTAAAATGAAACTTAGGAATTTTGTCCATAACCGATTGGCAAGATTTAGGATCGGGGAGGATGATCGAGAGATCCCTCGAGAGAGAGAAGGGTTGACCCAGTGCCCCAGCTGGGATAGCTAGCCCGCTCGCCGAGTCGCCTCCACCGAATCCCACTTTCTTCGCGTCGCTCTCGCTCTCCCGGTCGTTCGTTCACCGGGTTTTCCGGAAATATTCCACGATCTCGCATCGTCGCTTCGGCACCTCGACGCCCGGAACGAAAACTCGATCGGATCGCACTCGCTCGACCCGGGAGAGCGACTCGGTCGAGGGGGCATTTTGTGCCGGTAATTGGATTAGCGGGAAAGCGTAGGACTCGTCGAGCGCTTTGAAAACCACGGGAAACCGGGGGAACGCGGCCGCTCGGACAATGGTACCGAGACGGGGGTCGTTGTACCGGGAACAAGTACTTAACCGCAAGGAAATAATTCAACCCCTTCATTCGATGGACAAATTTAAACGCGCTCCGTCTCCGTCACGTGTATATCAGGCTCGCTACAACCGATTTTTTCTGTTACTGTCGCTGAATTCCCGGTAGATACACAAATGCGCTTTGTCTCGCATCCGTTAGATCGGATTTCGAGCGCACTCACGGATTCCCCGTCGTTCGGCTGCTAAACGTGTACGAGGAAAAATAATCCACTTATGCGCGATCGCGAAAAGAGAGGGGGGGGGGGAGAGGAGAGTAGTGGAGGAGGCGTCAGCCTGGCGTTCGCCGCTCTCAGGATCGAGAGAGGTCAGTCGCACTTCGAGGGCATTGTATGCGCCGGCGAACGAATGGAGAAAATGAAATAAAAAGAAGAAATAGCTATAATAGACAGAACGCGATATCCGATCGGTTCGCCGGTAGGGCAGGGGGGGGGGAGACCGCTTCTCTCCGCTTCTCTCGGAGCCAGGTCGATCGACGGACTACTCTCCACTTCCCGGTGCATAGGAGAACGCGCAACGGGGAGCGAGACGCAGAGATACGTGTCGTTGAGCCCAGGCGTGGAAGAAACGACAAGGAGGTGCCGCTCGCTCTCCGTGCAGCGGAAAGTTCTCCGCGGCTGAAGCCGCAGAGGAAGAGGACGAAGAAGCGGCGAACGAGGAAGACCGCGCCGACGAGAAACCCGCGAACGAGCGAGAGGCGAGAAGCCTCTGCCTGAGCGGAGAAGGAGTCATCGGGCTCTGTTGCAGAGTATCGGCAGCGGTTCTTAACCTTTTCCAATCATAGCGATTTGCCCCTAAAAGCTCCCGGAGCCGCGATGTAAAAATAAAATTACACCGAGAAAAATAATTTACCTTCAAATAAATATTCATTAAAATTAAATGGTATCTATTTCAATAAATTATTTTATGTCAATAGCAAAAAAAAAAAAATAAATAATTTTATTAGAAAAAAAAATGAAAATTTTGCTTATATGCGAAGTATAAAATAGCAAATAATGAATTTTTCAAAGATACTATTTGCATAAATATTCCTTTAATAAAGATAATTTCAATATTCGTTAATTATACATCAATACATTTTTTTTATGTATTGCGATCTTTGGAGGGGGGAGGGGGGGGGAAAGGTTTAATGGACCCCAGGTTAAGAACCCCTGGTAAGGAGGCTCGGAGTGAAGGCAGAAAGAGGCAGGTAGGCGAAAAGAGGGGAACGCATCCTCGGGGCCGTCCTAACGGTAGGGCGGGTCACTGGACGCGGCGCATCGAGCGATGCAGCTCCTTTGAGCGCGGAGCCGAGTTGCAGGCGCGCTTTTGCACGGCGACGGCGACGGAGGAGACGACTCCGGGCGACGGCGACGACGGCGACGAAGAAGAGCGGCCGATAGCCCGGCCAAAGACTTCTTCCACGTCCCCACGTCGCCTGAACGAACGCCTCGGTATCGCGGTGCAATGCCCTACCTAGGTGTAACGCTCCTTTACTCTTCTCGCGTTGCCCTTATACACGGGCCCCGCGCGCACCGGGAATTATACTGCTGCGCTGGCGAACGCCGGGGCAGATGCGGGCATGTGCGAGCTCCCCGGCAGCCACCGGAGGCCCGAGCGGAATTATTGTCTTCCTTCTGCGCTCGCCGTCCTTTTTCCGACGCGGTCGAGGAACGCGAGAGTCCTTGAACTCTTCGTCAACTCCCGGGAGGGAGAGAGAGAATCCGCGAGTTCGTTCTCATCGCCCGACTCTCGGCACTTCCTCCGATTCCGATTCTTCCTACTGTTGCAACTGTTCGGAGGCATCGAGAGCCATCGGCTCTTTGTTCCTCGGGACTCGTCGGGTTCGATCGAGACAGAAAATTTCCTGTCTCCGATACCGGATTCATTTTCCAGAGTCTTGGGAAGCAGGGATATTTTTTTTATTTTTTTTTAGATTATTCTTCTTTTTTTTTTTTGAGGTCAATGACCCTCTTTTTCGCCGTTCTCCACCGAATGTCGGCGAAGCTTTACGGGGCGCTTATCTCCCGAGATCGCGACACGAAAGGTGTATCACGAAGGTTATTGTGATTGTGATGTATTATGTTGCTCGAAGAAAATTCTATGTAAAATAAAGAAAGAAAAAAAATAGAAGTCGGTTACTCCCGTTGAACTTGTAACAGCGCGCTGTTACAATAGAGGTGTTGCGAAGGCACTCCCAGCCCGGCGATCTCGGGAACGCCGACCGACTTGTCCGGTCGGAGAATGGGAGGAAGCGCCTGTTGTGCCGAAAAAAAGAATTATAAAAAAAATAGGAAAATACGAATCGAGGCTATCTTGACCTGGATAAGAGGCCGGGATCAACACTCCGTAAAACGGCTGGTAAATCTGGGAAGTTGTGACACATTCGCGCCCTCGCGCACGTCGATGACTCGCCATCGGCTCGCGTCGGGCGTCGATAGGACACTTTTTCGTGGAACGATGAATCGGGCCATTCGTCGTAGAAACTCGTTCGGGAGTTCATTGATTCTCCGACGAGGAGAGATGGTTCCTACTTCGTGTCGTCACGGATGACGACGATGTTTTCGCGGAACAGGCAAAGACATTTCGCCGGGGCCTTGACCGGAGCGGTCCGCAATACGCGTGTCATCGGGAAGTTGTTTGTCTCACGATCGTGGTCAATGGACCCGGTGGATCGTCGACCTTGGAGTATTCCGCGGAAGCGTGAAGGAGGAGGTAAACAAAATCCACGGTTTTTTCCAACAAACTGACGAGGCGTAATATAATACAGGATTTAAGAAAAAGACAACAAAATGATCGACAAGTATGCTCAATCACCGTATCGACGAGACGGCTTTTTTTGTACCGAGAAATTTGATGACCGGCCCGGTTTTGTGTACGACAATATAATAACAACACTCTCGGCTATTCGGTGTCAACGAACCCGAGCCACTCTCCATAGCTTCCTCTTCTTTTCTCTTCCGTCGTGACTAAATAATCCCGACAAAGTTTTATCAAACTCAAGCTCGGCCATCGCATATCCACCGAGTACGATGTGAAAGCCCTGCGAGCTGCAACTGACTTACGAGAACGCTCTCGAAGAATAGGCTAACTGTTATTTTACGTTTCTACGACGGCGACGAGTTTGAGATACGAGCGTGACCGTTCGTACACAAACCTATACGCGCGAGCTTCGTGCGCCTAATATACATATGGCGAGACTCGATGCGTCTCGTTCACACATACGTGTTAAACTATATATATATGTAAATATATATATATATAAATATATATATATATATATATGTTATGTGTATATATATTCATGTCTCGAGCATACACAAGCATGAATGACATAACGACAGTGACTGCGGTGCGAGGGAAGGAGCGAGGGACTGTCCCGGGCGTCGACCCCCTCGTGCGATGCACCATCGTGCTCATCTATGCGTTGTCCACCCAAAGAACCGTTTTTCTCCCATCACGATGGAGTACCATCGACAACTCGACCGTACGAATCGTCACGAGGCAAGCTTGTTCATCGATGCGGGGTTAGAAAAATTAATACACGTACGGTAAAAGTGGTGAAAATGGCCCACCCCGTTTAATACGAAAATCCACTATACCGGGCCATATTCATATACATATACAATACATATACAAATCTATGATACCGGGCCATATTCATATACATATACATATATATATACAAATACAAGGTACAGGAAGTCAGACCCCATTTAAAAAAATTCCAGATTGTGAAGGTTGTTCTGAGTTGTTCTACGGTTGTTCCACGATGTTCCAAAAGGGTAAGTTTCTAAAATAAAATCCGTAGCGGTAAAGCTAACAAAAACACTTTTTGGCGCGCCCCCCACTTTTGAGAAAAAATGCTGGCTGCTGTTTACACCCTAAGGAAACTAGATTTTATTGATCGTGATGAAAATGGCCCAGTTCATGTAACATCGACTTACGCGATAAAAGGCGTGGTCCATATTCACCCTTTTCACCCCTTTCACCCCCCCCCCCCCCCCCCCCCCCCGGTGCGCAGGTCTGACTGGCTCTAGTTTCGCGAAATATCTTCGTCAGAGGCGATCGGTTGGAGCGTGGCAGAACATCACCGGTTACGACGAAACGATGACTAAACCCGACGCGACCAACCTAGCGTTACGCGTATCGCTGGGCCACGTGAGCCTCGTGCGTAGTACGATTCAGAGCCATTGTAATATCGGCATCGACGTCGCGGTAATACCCGTGACACCGGCACTGATTATTTTTCTGACCCACATTATCGAAAGTTCGTTGGCACCGCTCCTACGATCGAACACGCCCATTGTAAACTACGACATCGCAGACGGCACTGTTATTATTCAACGCGAAGCAACAAGGTCTTACACTATATTTCTGTCGTAATAATTTGTATCGCGTGCCTGTGTCGTGTAAGAGAGAAACTACCGTGTGTATCTTCGATTTAAAGGAGAGTGCGTATCGTTTGTCAAACTCGATTTTCCACTTTGTATACTTGTTACGAGGGTGCGAGAACGGGCAGAGTGGAGTCATCGCGATGTAATTGATGAGTTGTAACAGGTGCATGCCCGGAATACGTTCCGAATTGATTTTGAAAAAAAAATAGTAGATAGGTACGCGTTGTCGTGGTATCGTGGGTGAGTCAACGGCGCCGAGTTTGTTTGCCTTTAATTGCGGAGCGATGACTCCGTTTGGGGCTAACCCAAAAAAACAACGGTAGGAGAACTTGACCGGAGATTTTTAGAGCACAGGTGGTCTAGGCCCGGATTTCTTATCGGGCGCGATGAGCATTGAAAAATTGATAAGGAGCAAAGCGCGATTGTCGAGAAACAGGTACAGTGGGATTTAACCATTTTTTATGGACTATTTAACCATTTTTTACCCATGGTTCCGTTTTGGCCCGCTATTCTCCAATTCGCTCCCTGGTTCTACGAGCATACTCTGGTCGACGAGAATACAAAAATTGATAAGGAGGAAAGCGCGATTGTTGGGCAACAGGAATAGCGGGATTAAAGAAAGTCCGGGGCAAGCCGGACCATTTTTTTAACAATTTTTTACCCATGGTTCCGTTTTGCCCCGCTATTCTCCATCTTGCTTCCCAGTTGCTACGAGCATGCTCTGGTCGACGAGTTGACTGCGAGCGTGGAAGTATAGAGGGAAAATATAGAGTACGGAACATGCTTGAATCTATCGAGTGACCAATATCGAAAGCGTCCTACCCTGAGAGATCACATACAGAAAATACATCGAGATGAAAAAAGTATGCCCGTTGTGGATATCGAGATCGGGATCTCGTGGAACCGCGGGCACGGTTGGGCGACCGATCGCGTGCGGGAAATCACGGTGAAAGCACTTTCGCGCTGGAAGGTTCTCTCTGTGTTCGAGGAGAAGAGACCGAGTCAGGCAGCGACCTCATCTTTTGTGGACTGGGCTTGGCCGTCGCGAAAGAGGCAATGAAGCGGACGGCACAATCGACACTGTGAATTTCCCACATCGACGAGGAATCGCACAGAATAAGGGGATGAAGAAATCACGAGAACAAAAGAATCCTTACATCTGGATACAGAGACTGCAATACACGATCAGAAATTTTAGTACATCTAACAAACATTTCTGGTCCACAAGGATAAAAAAATATTCCCATTAATTTCACCATCGTCTTTTTTGCAACGAACTCTGCTTCTTCAAACAAACAACCAAAAAGTTGTAAAATGACGAAGAAATTCTTAAATTTGTTAAACCGTCAGATCTACCAACATTTTTCACCGTCTAAATATATTTGACATACATATCGGTTTATCAGATCCAACCAAACATTATTAAACAATAAGAACAATACTATCAATAAAATAAATATATTAGAAATTAATAAACGCTCTGTTACGTTGTGAGGCAAATAAACATTTTTCTTCGTCCTTGATAAATTTTCCTCGATTGGAATAAACTCGTTTCTATGTGTAAACAATGAATAATCGGTATGAAAAAAAAAAAAATTAATCATCATTTGTTTCTTGTGGTGTGTAATAGTAGTTACTGTGGGGCAGTACAGTAGCGGATTCTACTGTACATTGCTCTACAGTGGAGTGCGGAGTGCCCGGTCTTCGCCGGGCCTCCCCCCGCGGCGTCCTCGTGAGTCGTTCGCGTCGCGAGATTAGCCAAGCTGTAAGAGGGCCGATGCCAGTGAACTCGGTTGGCCGGTCACTAACCAGGTAACCCACACTAGCGTTCCCTTCCTCGCTCGGCTCCTCGGCTCTCACTCGCGCACGTCAACGTGCTATGCAGCAACGGCAACGGTTACGCTACGGGCTTTTTCACCGTTTGCCCAGCAGCAGACGGGCCCGTAGTTACACCGTCCTCCTCTTCTCCTACCCCGAGACGACTACGCTCCTCCGCAGCGGCAGGAGTTTCTGTTCTCTCTCTCAGCGAATGCTCGGGGTAATTGCGCGCTCGGAATTCTTCCTCTCGTGCCTCTTCGCCTCCTACCTTCGAGAGGGCAACTTCCCTTCCTCGCAATGTTTTTTTTTTCTGCTTTTACCGTCTTTCCATCCTCGTTCTTCCTCTCGTCTCATCGTGAGCTCGTCGAGCTGCCTCTTCCTCCTTTTTCCTCACGTTTCTTTTCTTACATCGTCGATGCCTATTATTGTGCAGCGTGTTCACGCGATTCTTTCTCAGGCTCGGCGTGCCCGTGTCCTTGGAGACTCTCGCGGAAACCGACGGCGGATGAAACGGGTGGAAGAGGCGCACTCGAAACGATCTTCCGGGTTTGGCGACCGAGAGCTTTCAGCACTGAGAAAAAAAATTTGTTGGGTTAACCAAAAATCGCGGTGACATACGTTCAAAGCTGTTATTTGTTTCGTGTAAATAAAGCATTGTTTTGTTAAACGGTTATTTGCTTCAATTTATTCAAAATTTGTCGACTGAAACAAACATTTTTGATGTACCAACAAAATACACCTTCGAACGTATGTCATCGCGCATTTGCTTAATTCGACCATTTGTTTTTCTCAGTGAGGCGACAGTTCTTACAACTCGGTGCTTCGGTCAGGACAGTTTTTGCACCGGAGCACGATGCAATCTGGATTCGAATTTCAGATTTTTCCCGCCATTTTTCGTTTTCTTCACTGAGAAAAATGATTGTATTTTCTACTATACCAATAGTTCCCAGGGGGAACGTCTATATGGATAGTTTTTGATAGTATATATTCAATGGGTTAAAATATAATTATAGTTATAATGATTTTTTATAATGATAGTTATAATGATTTGTTGTCACTGCCGTAACTATAAAATGTAAACGTTCCCCTAGGAACTATTTTTTATGGTAAAAAGTCATGATTGTTGTATTTACTATGTCATTTTTTCTCAGTGTTCTCTGATCGCTTGAATTGTTTGTTTTTTCGCGTGCCAGAAGGTGGGACGAAAACAAGGTCCAATTTTTGCGCGGAGGGCGGAGATTCGCGACCTAAGAATGTACACGCCACCTTCACCCGATCCTTCGTGCTCGCTCCGCGCGGGGAGCTCTACGTGCTTTCCGCGGCGCTCACGCCTGCCGCTGGGCCAACGACCTCTCTCGCTAGGCTGGGAATCGAGTTAATGAATTGTTGTTTACGACGAACGTTACGGTGAGCGACGACACTGCCCTGCGCCACCGCGCGAGGCTGCGCGAAAATCCAGCTTCGCCCGGCTCCAATTTGTGAATCATCGCGGCCGACGATTAACAGCCGAAACTTCTCGGCTCTTCGAGATCGAGGGGAAAGATCGAGGAGGGAACGTACGCGGAGCGAGAATTCGCGAGTGGTCGGACGACAGAGCCCGAGGCTCGAACGGCTTCCCTCCCACGTGGAAAAAAAAATATATATATGTGGCAAATATCGTATAATATATTTTTTTGTATACGAAATATATTTTCACCGAGAAATGTTCTATTTCGAATATATTTTTGAACACATTTTTTTGGAAATGTATGTGGGAAATATTGTGTAATAAATTTTGTATATACATGAAATATATTTTCACCGAAAAATGTATTTCGATCAAAACATAATACGCAAAGTTAAACACCCATGGCATACAATATACCAGACGCTCGAAATAATGAACGATGAAGTTAACTGAATCAGCGTGTGTCAAGTACCCATTCACACTATGTAAAAAAAAAAAAAAAAAAAAAATGTTCATGAATAATGTAAAACCCGTGGCTGAAGAACTTAGGTCGATGGCCAATTGGCAATACATTCTCATGACAACTTACGCTATGTAATGCTATGTACCAAAAATTGTTCCATCTGGAATATTGTCAATAAATCCACTACTACTACTGTATTTCGATTATATTTATGAATACATTTTTGGAAATATATGTGTCTTCGAATTTATGCGTTTGATGTGATTAGTTATAAATACTACAATTTATGCGTTTGATGTGATTAATTATAAGATCGCCGAATTTAATGGATATTTCTAATATATTATTTTCGCGTATATTTTATTTCCGCGGAGGCTCTTGCGGAACGGCGATCGCGAGTGTACTCGCAAGTTGCACTTTGCCCGCACACAGCCGAAGGAGGACTCGAAGGTTTCGCGGTGTGTGTCGGTGATGACGGTGCTCGCCCTCCACTTCTGACGTCGCGATGGTGGGGCCTGCAGTTTGTTGCCCGGTGACCGAGTTCATCGCCTCCTCGCTGCCGTCTCGAAATCGAGAATCTTCGATGCAGCCAGCAGAAGCGGCGTCAGCCTCGATCGGCACCCACCACGGGCTCGGTCACTTACTGTACTCGATGTACAGTGCAAGTCAACTCCGCCCGCCAGGAGACTCGCTTTTTCATCGAAAGCCGCTCTGGCACCGTGACCGCCAAATAACAGTGGCGATTTTATCGTCGAAATATGAATGATTTATGAGAGTCCGATGAATTATACAATATGAAGGGGAAAAAAATCATAATTTATTCCATCGTGCGATAAACTTGTTCCTTTTTTTCATCATTTTTTTTACCTCATTCAATTGACTTTGGAATGAGTGTTAGTGGCGCGAGTCCGGACGAAGGTTAATCGACGAATTAATCGACAGTTCTAATGACTCGACGATAATCGAAGCGGATCGAACGACGAGAAAAAGGTGATATAAGAGGTCACTGCGCCGTGCGTTGGCGTCGCCGCAACGAGGACTCTACGTGGGTCGGGAGCGAGTCCGTGAACCTTCTTCTTTCGGATATTGGCCTTTAACGTTTCTTTTTTTCTTCTTCTTCTGTTTTTTTTAATTATCGATGGCCTCGAGTCATTCGCCTCTGAGACTCGGGATCGATCGCCGACTTCGGACGACCTCGCCTTCCGGATGAGGATCTCCCAATAATATCCAAGGACAACGAGCCTCTTTGTGCGATTGTAACAGCGATCGGTGTCTCCCGAACGGAGCACTGCGAAAGTGCTTCCGGTCGAGCGGACCGAAGATATTTCTCCGGTACTCGGCAATTACCGAATCCGAAGTAATTCCACAATTTACCGTCCTCAAGGTAACCATCGTGCCCCCTCGGCTCCATAAATATTAAATCTGCCAAGAAATGTTGCGAGATCCGTTACGAATGCACCGTGCAATAATTCGCACGCAACCCTCGCCGGATGATTTTTCAAAGAGTTATGTCGCCTCTATGTGCCGTTAGACGGTGCGAATGACAAGGGACGGCGAGCGGGACCTCCGCAGTTAACCGTGCCCGAAGGCCGATACTGGCTCGTTGACGCTCCAGATTTTCCGAATTTATGGAGCGGCCGATCCTCCGACGCTGTCCCGAGGCTCGCGCCTCCACCCTGCCATTGTCGACGATCCGAACGGAACTTTGACGAGGGTCGAGGCACAGCCCTTTCGTTACCTTCCGGTTCTCCGAGAGTCCTCGCACGCACTTTGCGCAAAACCCTTTCGTCACGCTAAATTTTTCGAATATAAAATCGCACAGTCCTCTTAGGTGAAACTCGTGCTCGGTGACGGTCGTTCGGAATTTCTGCAAATCGAGATCGTAAACGAAGAAGATCCTCGCCCCGGCGAGGTTCCGACAGCGGGTGAAGACATTGTTCGCCGCGAGGCGCGGGGGGGGGGGGGGGCGACTCGGGGGACTCTCGACGTCGGTCATCGGCCGTGGACAGGAGCAGCGGGGCAAACGGACGGTTACGCATCAAGTATTCACGACGCGATCTTCTCTTTGATCGGTCATCGGCACGACCCTCGGACAGCGCCGCTCGATCGCAGTCACTGGACATCGTGCGGGAGACAGAAGGCACGCACCAGCACCGCCACGCGGCGGCCGCATAACACGCTCACATCCGTGCCCGGCTGACCGCGAGATGTGGCGGAGATACGGCAGTACTTTGTGCAGGAAACAACCGAATACCCGGAATTTCGACCAATGCCTCTGGTTGACTACATTGTCCGGGCGTTGAATAAAATCGTCGATTTTTTTCGTCGTTTATATTGAAGTAATCGATCCTTCACTGTACAACGCGATGCATCCGCCAGGCTGGCGAAAACAGCTGTTTTTTTTTTACAGTCGTGTTCAAATTTTTATGCGAAATTTCGTGAAAAATTTGGCTGGTTGCAATAAGGTAAACGTCCCAATTATCAAACATGTTCCAGTGACTGGACAAAGCATGCACTGTAAAAAAACTTGTTTGAAAATTAATTAAAGGTATTGGAAGCTTTTTTACATCATGTGTTTCTGAAATTTTAAACACATGTGCGTTGCAATTTTACAGTAAAATTTGTATTTTTAATGGAAATTTTTGAAAATTTCAGCCAAAAGATTTGTAATTGTAATATCTCGAATTTTTATTTTACAATAAAAGTACATTAATATTCAATTAATGTAAGCAATGTAAACAAATTTCAATTTCCAGTACATTAAATTTACAATTTATTTTTACAGTGTGCGTGGAAGAGAGACGGAAGCACGATTTTTCACGCATGTACAGAGACTGGGACTGCCCCCTTGGGTGTCCGACTATTAATTCCTTTCCCTTACAACACGAAGAAACTTTTTCGAACGTATCTTTGTGGCAATTTGGACCGTTGAAAAATTATTAATCGGGTAATTTCTCGGCTCTCTCCTTCTCGAGAGGAAGAGGCGACCGAAAGCCCGAATATCTGGAGATCCGACGAATTCCTCTGGTCGTCTAAGTTGTCCGGGCATCGAAAAAAAAATTGTATATTTTTCGTCGATTACACTAAAGTAATAGAGCGCCGTCGCGCCGCGTTCACGGTCCGTCGCGGCGCATCCGCCAGGTTGGTGAAAACAGCTGTTTTTTAAAGTCATATTCAAATTTTGTCCGAAATTTCTTGAAAAATTTGACTGGTTGCAATAAGGTAAACGTCCCAATGACCGGACATGTCCCGGTGGCTCGAAAAAGCGTGAGTGCGAGAGACATGGAAATACGATTTTTCGTGCATGTCCGAAGAATCGAAGTGTTCCCTAGGGCGTCCAGCCATCGGTTCCTTTCCCTTACGCATCACGAGGAAACTTTTTCGACGGAAACTTCGTCCCAACTTGTACCGTCGAGGAATTATTAATCGGGTAATTTCTCGGCTCTCTCTTCGAGAGGAAGAGGCGGCCGAAAGTCCGAGCGCCGAAAGTCGAGTTTATCGTTTCGCGCGGCCGTTAACGGGAGGAAAGTGCGAGTATCCGATAACTGGAGCGTCGCTCGTGCGAAGATTCTCGATCGGGATGAAGGGGCGAGGAACGCTCGCGTAATTTTATCCGATGTGACGACATCAGCGACGGTTTAAGGTCCGTACGGAAACGGTTAACGCGAGAGCTCCCCCATCGGCATTCTTCCGCGCGAGCGTATGTAATTGTTCTGCCCATTAGGTTAACTGTTAAACGGGCCCTGCAATGCCGGACTCCGATTGGATCCGACGGATTATCTCCAACATGGCTCGCCTGCTTTTTCAATCGACACCCGAATGAAAAGAAAAAAATCCGAGATTAAGCAGCATTCGATTGATCTCCCGTTTTTTTTTTTTTTTTAAATTTATTAATCACGTTTTATGATTAATCCTTTAATACTACCCACAAGATCGGTTCACCTATCGAGTGTGTGGTCGACGAGGCGAGACGAAGCCAACGTGTTATACGTGATGCAGAAGCGAGCCGCGAGTTCAGGTCGCTCCACATAGCGTCGCTCTAAATTCATGTACTCGAGCCTGTAATCAAGACCACTCGCGATAGCTCTGGCCGAGCGTGTGCTTCGGCTACGCGCTTATCCGCGAGCTCGCCGGGATCTCCAATTCCCTCTCGCGTAAGAGAGCTCCGAGTACCGCATAACTACGACAATGGTTTAGACCGTCGGGGGTGAAGCTGGTGCTCGCGTGTACAATAAATACACACATATTTATGTATATAAATATATATATATATATATATATATATATATGTAGGTGTAATAAGCGAATACGAGTGGGGATCGCGGGCGAGAACGTGAACATGCAGCGACAGGAGGAGGCGGAGAAGGTGGAGGACGACGTTGCAGTGCGGAAGGCGTCGGAGGGAGGGCAGTGAACGCAACTGGACGTCGGTCACTCACCTCACCCAACCATATTGCTCCATATCCATGGAAGAGCGATAAAGACAGAAGAAGAAGAAGAAGGAGAAGAAGGGGTAAGAGGGACAGTTGCGTTGCTCCCGCGGACTGCGAGTTGTATACCTTGAACGATGCATTGATACATCAAATCTCACCTTACCGAACTGGTGCATACATTATTGTAAACATTTTTCTGAAATTTATGCGACGTCGTAGCTCGCGCCCGTTCGATTGAATTTTATCAATTAGTTGATGAGTTTACAGCAAAAAATTTAAAGGGTCTTATTCGTGTCTATTGATGACTGGCGAGACGGGCAAAACGCAACACCCGGTCCAAAAGGACTCGTTTATGTTTTGATTATCATTATTATGTTCCCAAAAAATTGGCAAAAAGGTAGTTCATTCTGCACCGTTGTCTCCCGCAGTTGGCTCTTATATTATGGTGAAAAATGTTGCGAAATTTATGCAAAGTCATCGCTCGCCAGCATTCGGTCTGATTTGATCAATTCCTTGACGAGTTTACAGCAAAAAATTTAAAGGGTCTTATTCGTGTCTATTGATGACTGGCGAGTCGGGCAAAACGCAAGACCCGGTCCAAAAGGACTCGTTTATTTTTTTATTATCATTATTATGTTCCTCGAAAATTTGATCACATTATTATGTTCCCCAAAAAATTGGCAGAAAGATAGTCAGTTCCGCCGCGCTGTCTCTCGCAGCCCATTTCGCACCGATGTAACACTTCATCGAGAGGAAAACTTAAACTGGATCTCTCTCGTGGGAGTTTCTCGTTCCTGTGTCCATAGTTCGGATGTTTGCGTGCACACTATGCGCCGAAGAACAGAATAACGCGCGATGACGGAGAAACGCGAGATAGACGGAGGGAGAGAGAGGGGGAGAGTACACGAGTGAGTGAGTGTATCGCGAAACAATGAACAATGATGTCCGGAGAAAGTACATATCCACGCAAGGGCGAAAGCTGCGGCTGGTGTCTTACGATACCTGATTGTAAATATAGTGTCTCACATCGTGCCTCTACACATCCTTCTAATTTTATCTCGGAGTTTATCCTATTATTCATCCGCGCTATAATCTGGGTACATAAAACAAGACTCGACCGATCGGCCAATACGCCGATACATAGAGAGCGCATGGGAGGGGGTAACAAAAAAAGGTAACAAAAAAAAAAAGATTTATGGATCAACTTTATCGCGACGAGGAAAGTAAGATCGAGTATAGTCGTCGTCGCGGCTGCCGCTGATACACGTTACGAGCGCACGGGGGACTCGGAACGCCTGCACGATCGCGAGAGCTGTTGCGCAACGTGGAGGAGAAGAAAGTAGGCAAGCACGAATTTGGTTATTCGGTCAGCGGTGTGCTCGCCCCGGGCCAATGCTGCTGCTGCTCCTCTTCTTCCACCGAGCGGCCACGAAGAGACCGAGGAATCCAGTTTCGCCGCTGCGATGCGCTCTCCACTTCCTTTGATTTCCGATGACCGATCGATCGACGAAAACCCGATTATTTCTCGACTCAACTTAAAGGCCTTTGAGCTAGGGACGATGCACCGTTTTGGGCCGATGCAACATTTACGGGCATTTTTTAAATATGATTTATTTTTAATTGTCGTTTTTTCGAATTACTGTATTGAAACTAGGGAAGTAATCGTATGTAAGTTTGTACGGAGTTACCGACTCGATGTTCCTTTTTGCTTAGAGGAACCTTTGTATTGGTGAACAATTTTTTTTTTTTTAGATTTCAATGAAAGCGTTTAAATTTTATGTAATTTTGAATTTTTGAATTTCATGAAGAATTGAAACTCACATTCTACGCAAGACTTCGTATTCAATATTCACCTACAGATAAAATAAGTGGTAGATTTATGATCGCCTTGAAAAAATGCATTAGGTAAATATAGTCCTGGAACGACGACTAACGCAAAAAAGTTTACCGGGAATTTGTCCCGATCAGTTTTTACCAAAAGTCAAGTGCGACGTTGGTATATTTTGTCCGTGTACTTTTAACGTCGAACCTGAATCGAAAAGCCGTTTTGCCCAAATGTCAAGCACGACGTTGACGTTAAAAAAAAGTGAAAAAATTGAAATTTTCATATCCCGTTATTAACAAAGCTTCCTCTACGAAGACGCCAAAAATACAGATAATTCTTCCTCGCAGAACAAGCTTTGCGAATAAAGGGACATAATGAGCCAGCGATATGAAAATTTCAATTTCCAACTTTTCCGTCTCTTCACTCTCAGAGTTTTCAAGTTTCGTCCTTTCGGACAAAGTAAAATTTTCACCAACGGTATTCTAACCCCGCGATACATCGACCCCTTTCGCTCAAATAAATCTCTCCCGAGCCACTGAAAGAGGGAAAAAATAAAAGTGACGAGGGAACGCCGTTTTTGCACGCGGTGCAAAAGTTCACCGAACTCTTTAATCGATTTCCAGACCCCCCTCCACCCGACGAATCTCACCGCGATCTTATAATTCCGGATGTGTGTTCATACCCGTAAGTACGCCGTGCAACGATAGAGAGCGTTGTGTATTTTAGCGGTTAGGATGTACGTACGGGCGATGAAATAAGTGGTCGGAGGTGGTTGTTGAAGGCAACCGCGCGCGCGCCCGCGCTCTAATTATCCAGTTCCATAAAGCCTCGCGGGCTTCTCGGGAGGCTCTCGGAGAGCTCCTGCTGGCGCGTCGAGCCGGCGAGCGCAAGGTGGAGTTATCCGAGTACGTACGTAGACGTACCTCTATACCGCCCGCGAGTACCCACTTCGCCCGGCCGCTGCCAGCGTTGTAGTTACGGGTTCAGTAACCTCCCTGTAACCCCGCTATCGATGCTAATGGGAGTAGTGTGTAGAGGTACTATATTCTAGAAGGATAGTATGCATAGTAGGTGTACCGAGAAATACACGGCGCGACGCCTGCACCGCCGACGCACCGTGAACACCGCCATAGACCGATTCAAGCTATATACCTATGCGAATATATGTATATATATATATATGTGTGTGTATATATACGCTCACCGTAGACGAGGGACGACTTGCACAAACCGCAAACCCTGTTACCTATGCGACAGGCATGATTTCCGCGTCGGGATTCGCGGCACCCCGCGGCCCCCGTATACCTCCCTCCTCGTGTGCACGCCCGACCTGAGCCCATACTAAACCCGGAAGAATTGCAACGACTATCGAGCATTAGAAAAACTATGCGCGGTGAATTACAATTTCAATTATTTCTTTTCTTTTTTCTCGTTCTTCGGCCTATCTTTCCATTAAGGATATCCGAGTGCGATCAAAAAAAATTTATAATGCGATTGCACATTGCGATCGAGCCTTTCGAATTATAGATTTGATCATCTAGAATTATTGTTTCAGGATTTTTTTTTTATTTCATTTTTTTCTTTTATTATGTTTCGGAAAACGCGTTTATGGGGTTTTTTTTTTTTTTTTTTTTTTTTTTGGTGCAGTGGGTGGAGCTGGTTTGAGTTGCGGAATTTATTTGTTTAAGGTAACTTATAATATCTACAAGGCAAAAGGTCGCTAACCGAGTGAGCAGACGTTTACACGCCTAGACCCCCTCGTAGTCGGTCGTTGCACGACCTCTCGGCAGCTCTCGGGCGCATCGGCGTCGCCGGGACTTAGAGTCCCGGACGGCGCGCAGCACACCGCGAATACAGTTAGGCGAACCAAATTCGCGCGTGCGACAATGAACGAGGAAGCGGGGTTTGCTGCGCGCGATTTCTGTCGTCGACCTATTTTAGGATCTTGCATACGTTTCTATCCTAACCCGATAAATTTGTACCCGCACGCCGTTCCCCTCGATGCGATGACTGCGTCGTCCGCGACTTCCCTATTTTCCCGCGGTGTTTTCCGCGCATCTGCCTCTCGCGGGTCATTGACCCTATATTGTATGAATATCGCAATATAACGATCGATACTATATTTTATAAATATTAGTTTAAGATATATTACAATCATTATTATTATTTTCTTATTATGATTTTTTTAGTTTTAGCAATTTAATTTTTTTTTTTTCTTATTTTTAGTCGCGTTTTTCCGTTATCGTTTGCGGTATTCTTGAGCTTGGTTTAGTCACTACATATTGTAACGAATAGGGAGATGAGGATGGACCGCGACACACGATATTATATAGATGACTGGAATAGTTCGGTATGACAACGAAAAACCTGATGAGAACAGTCTCGATCGGACTTTCTGAGAGAACAGACGTGTGACAGTTCGTGCTCGAGATATTTAGCTGTGATTGTACTAATAATATCCGCCCTAAAACCAAATACGCGCATTATTTATTCCACGAGAACGTAACGTAATATGTACTGGGAGATTTTGCTCGCAGTCCCGGACAACAAATCTATCTATCGATTTAACTATTCGTCCATCTGTGCAGAAGTACGAGTCACAAAAAAGTTCGCGAGTGTTAAACGTTGTACTTCGAGTAGAGCTTAGTTTAAAATATATTACAATAATTATTATTTTATTGTTATCATTTCTCATATTGTCTGTTGTTGTTATTTTTTCGTTTTGGGTGTTTAATTTTTTACTTTAATTTTCAGTCGCGTTTGGTTTAATCGCTGTGTGCGTACGGGGAGGCTTTGGTCGTGTTCCCGGACTACAAATTTATCCGTGGATCTGACTATTCGTCCATCTATGCGGAAGTACGAGGTACAAATAAGTTCGCGAGTATTAAACGTTGTACTTCGAGTAGAGCTTAGTTTAAAATATATTACAATAATTATTATTTTATTGTTATCATTTCTCATATTGTTTGTTGTTGTTATTTTTTAGTTTTGGGTGTTTAATTTTTTACTTTAATTTTCAGTCGCGTTTGGTTTAATCGCTGTGTGCGTACGGGGAGGCTTTGGTCGTGTTCCCGGACTACAAATTTATCCGTGGATCTGACTATTCGTCCATCTATGCGGAAGTACGAGGTACAAATAAGTTCGCGAGTATTAAACGTTGTACTTCGAGCGGAGCCCACGAGAGCTCCGGGAGCGACGACAGGGCCGCGCACGGCTTGAGAATTTTAGTCACGACTCATTATCGTGTCCCCGCGAATGTACGACTCGTCTTTTATCGGCTCCCGAGGTCTTCGAACCAAGAAAGAACGTCGACGTAGCCGCGTCGTCGCCCTTCGCGGTCACGGCCGGTCGATGGTGCCGAGATCTTTCGGCCAATGGTGGATGTATCATAAGCGGGCTGATATATATCTTCCGTGAAGATAAAATCGAACGCCCGACAGAAGCTGACGACCTTCTGGCATGGTAATAATCGATTCGGATGTTTTCCGCGCGTGGAATTGATTGCGATAATACGCTGTTCAGGGTTCAAGTTTCGTCTGCCAAACGTGAGAGACACTTCCTGTATCGCATGTTTCTCAACCTTCCAAATTCTCAATATCGGTGTATTTTTTCTGAATTTTTTGCCGGCGATTGGTATATCTATTTCTTAAACTACTTGCCATTGATTATAATATGCCATTGAAGGTTCGCGTGTCGTCTTCCAGACGTGAGCGGCACTTCCCGTATCGCATGTTTATCGAGCTTCCAAATTCTCAATATCGGTGTATTTTTTTCTGAATTTTTTTCCCAACGATTGGTGAATCTATTTCTTAAACTACTTGCGATTGATGATAATACGCCATTGAAGGTTCTCGTGTCGTCTGCCAGACGTAAGAGGCACTTTGTGTATCGCATGTTTCTCAACCTTCCAAATTCTCAATATCGGTGTATTTTTTCTGAATTTTTTGCCGGCGATTGGTATATCTATTTCTTAAACTACTTGCCATTGATTCTAATACGCCATTGAAGGTTCGCGTGTCGTCTGCCAGACGTAAGAGGCACTTCCTGTATCGCATGTTTCTCAACCTTCCAAATTCTCAATATCGGTGTATTTTTTCTGAATTTTTTTCCGAGCGATTGGTAAATTTGTTTCTCAAACTACTTGCGATTGATGATAATACCCTGTTGAGGGTTCACGTGTCGTCTGCCAGACGTGAGAGGCACTTCCTGTATCGCATGTTTCTCAACCTTCCAAATTCTGAATATCGGTGTATTTTTTTCTGAATTTTTTCCCAGCGATAGGTAAATATATTTCTCAAATTACTTGCATTTGATGAATCGTTATTTCGCGGCCGATCCGTCAGCTAGGTTAATTACGCAAGTGTGTTAGTGGGCCGTCGGTGGAATAAAACGGCACGGTCGTTGCGCGTTGATTCGAAACCGAGCGTTCGGCTGTGTACTACATGAGCCCGGGGTCGACCGCATTCTTGTTCTCTCTTCGGGGCAACTTCGCGGTTTACGGCCGAGTTTTTCGGGGTCGGATAGCTGGATCAGCGGGAGCGATATTGGAGAGGTCATTCACGAAAATCCGTGGGATTCTCGGATGTGCCTGAATCCCAGGCGGAAATGCCGTAAAATCCTGACCGGAGGATCATCGACGGGACGGCCCATCTTCGTTTCACGCGATTCCCAAGGGACTCTCGATCGCCGGGTTTATTGCGAAACTTCCCTGCTTCCGCGTCGAGCTTATCGCGCGAATAGAAACAAAAAAACTGGCTATAAGCCAATCGATTTTCCTACACTAGGACCAAACGATTGGAATACTTGTTCACAGGTCGAGCGACGAAAGGAAGAAAGATTAATGATCGATTAGCTCCGGGTCTTCCCGATCGATCCGACCCATATCGAACAAAAGTATATTTGGAAATACCCAAAAACCCAAATACCCAAAAATATTTTAAATAATCGGTAATATAAAATACATTTATTCCGAAAATATATTGAATAAAAAATTCCGAAAATGTTACTATCGATTATTCGCCGAGCAAATGTGACGAGTGTACAGGCGACTTCTCGCGAATAAAAAACAAATACCTATAAGCCGATCGATTTTCCGACTCTCGGACCACCCGGTTGGAATACTCGTTCGAAGATTGAACGAAGAGAGCAAGAAAGATTAATGAACGATTAGCTCGGGGTCTTCCCGATCGATCCGACCCACACAGAATAAAAGTATATTTGGAAATACCCAAAAAAAAAAAAAAAAAAGAAAAATAATCTGTAATCTGCATTTACCCCGGAAATATACAGAATAAAAAATTCCGAAAATCTTACTATAAATTATTCTCCGCGCAAACGGGCCGATTCTACGGCCGACTTCCGGGCCAGATCCGCGGACCGACGCGGTCGCGCGTCTCAATGGTTCCTCTAATCTCCCACTCTCCTCCCTCATTTGTACACCGCGAGGCGTAATACTCGTGCGTATGTAAAATTACACACGCACATGGGCCAGCGTGTCGACGATCGCCACAAATACGTCAGCTCCGCTGGCCTTGAACGGTCAGTGGCTCTTGAGGAAAACACATTCGGCCGAAAGGCCCGCGTCGATTGCTTAATATGCGCGTTGAGTGTGTCAGTGTGAGCGGCAATACGTATTCCCGCTGTACAGCACGTCGAGATGGTTTTTTTTTTTTCGGCGTGTATGTATTCCGTCCCGTGAGAGAGGCCATCGTTCCCTCGGCGGGTCGAGGCCCTCGGAGTGTTCGCTCGCTCGGAGCTCGCCGGACCTTTATCCGGAGTCACGAGCAGCCAGAAGCGGATTGCGAACGGCGCAAACACACGCGCGGGACAACGTTACCGCCCGGTATCCGCCGAGTCCCCCGAACGCCGGATCGTATCGAGAGGTACGATAAACCCGCTGGCCCGGTGCGTGCGTGACGACCGGTGGTCAAGGTCCCTCACCGGCACGGCGTACTGACCCCAGAACGAAAGACGGAGAGATAGACCGGAAGTCGCTCTTTGGGCGAGCAGAACGAGACTTCGCCAAGGTTTAAAAAAAAAAAAAAAAAATTCTATACAACGGCTAAACATCGCGACGCCAAAAAAATCCATAATAAAGTCGTTAACGATCGGCGACTATGTGTGAGTCCGGAAGATTTATGAAGGGGCCGAAGAAATGGGAATTTCATGGTCGTCTGGCTCCGGAATAATTGGCCGGCAACTTTTTGCCGCGAGGGCCGATAGAGTGCGAAAAGTCCGTAAGAGAGTTTGAGGACAGACGAGCCTATCGAAGACGATCGAGTTTGCATCGGCGTCTCGCGCGTCTGCGCGCAGTTGGACACGCGATAATGGGTATGGTCGAGCGAAGATTCCCGCGAGCGCGATGACGAACGCGCGCTTCCGGACGACAGACGGAGACGACGGAGCGACGGAAACGTGTCGGTGTCGGGGAATTCGGCAAATCGGGACAACGTCCTAATCGCGGGGCCGCGATCTGCGCGACGCGTCGTCGCTGTCGACGACTACAAGGATCGCAAGCTCCACGTGCGAAAGATCCACGTCGCTCCTCCTCGCTCCGAATTCGCTAAAAAAATCCGGGAAGCTGGCGAATGGGAAAACACTCTAGCGGCGCGGACGGGCGCAAAATGGAAAGATTTTATTAAAAAATAAAAAAAAAGGAGACGGAACGGGAGGAAGGAGAATCCCGCGAGCCCGCTGGAGGTGTCACTGACTCCCGTACGTAGGTGATCGACCTCCATCGTCCCCACCATAATGTAACGAGCACATCGTCCTCGTGCTGTTGCTGCTATTGCTCGCCCCCCCCCTTCCGCCCCCCTTCCTCCTCTTCCTCTCCGCCGTCAACCATCACCGAGAACTCTTTCGCTCGAGCGCAAGAGACCTCTTTCCATCCTTCTCGCGAGGTACCCGTTTCCCTGCCCGCGCGCGCGTCACGCCGCGAGGCTCTTCGGCAAAACTCCGGAGAGACCAACACAGTCACAGCAGTGACGTAACGCCGGTTATTCAACCTGGTTCGCCGTCTCAGTGACGAAATGCCACGCTGTTCCACGCTCGACTCCGCCGGAGTTCCTTTCGCCCCTTCGAGAAACTTCTTTGATTTTTTTTGGAGCCGAGTCGCTTCGGGAAACGACGATTTTTGGACACGATGGATTTTTCGATTTTTGGGACGAGATTCTGACGATTTGTTGGACTTTTTTTTTTAATCGCGCGACTGCTTTTTGGAGCACTAGTTTGGTCCGGCGCGGCTCGAACTCTCGGTGCGCGCAGCCTACTCGCGCGCCGGACCGCCGTCCGGAGATCTAATGCGAATCAAATGGTGTGTATAAATAGAGGGGATACACACAACGCCACGGGTGAGAGCGCGACAAACGCGGACACGCTTCTTTCGGCGTGGGCTACTCGACGATAACCGAAAGTGTTTACTGTTTACGGAACGAGGGGCGGGTTCGTTGTGTACTTTTTTTTTTCTTTCTCTTTTTTTTCTGTCACGCGGCACTCCTGGCCCCGTTTGAGAGAGCGTTAGACGAGACGACTGAGTTTGCGAATTTGGGAGTGGCGCACGCTGCAGATGGGTTTGTGGGTTTGTTTGTTTCCATTACGCATTCGCGAGGAAAAATTCTGTATTTTTTTTACACGCTTTACGTTTGTACAGGTAGTCGTTAAGGCGATTATAAAGTTAAGGGGAGAGACTGTTTTTCATTGAAAATTAATTATTTTTATCAACAGCTCGACAATTTTTTTAATAACAATTATTTTTGGCAAAAAAATATGTTTTTATAATTTTTTAATCCAACTTATGAAGAATCTAATGAAATATACTGCACTAATAATTTTCTCAAGGATTCATCGCTATTGGTCAAATTTTTTTCAGAATTTGCAGACAAAAATTTTCGACGATATCAAAAAGCAAATTGTACAGGTGAAAAATTTTGTTGCGAATATTATTTCCTTGTGTTAAAAAAAGAAAAACGTCGTGCCGAAGATAGAATGTAGGTTTATCGTTATTCATTTTTCGTACAGCCAGTCCGCGGTTTATCGTCGGAGTTTACCCCAGCGTGAGCGTTCGTTTTACGATGGCAACGCTCCCGTTTCGCGGGCTGCTGACTCGATAGGTTGTTATAGTTTTAGTAGTTAACCGCGGATTACGGTCCATTGAGCTTCGACCGAATCATCGCGCTCCCATTAATCCCCTATGTAGCTGTGGCGTTAGACACAGAAACCTCTCGAGAGCATCGGCGGATTTGTGTCGAACTATCGTTGTACTCTCCTCCTGCAGGGACAAAGCTCTGGAAACCCCGGGCTCCACCTCGCGAATTAATCGGTCATCGGCCCCGATAACGCTCGCCCGCGCCTCCGCAATCGTCCTCTCGCTTCAGTTGAGTATCCTTTTTTTCCCCGTCGTTTCTCGCTTCCGCATCGCGTGCCATAATGTGTAATGATTTTAATAATCGTTTGTGAACTCGTCACCAAAATATCGTTGTAGGAAGCGAAACGTTTCCCTTTTTTTTACAATTATTTACGCTTCGTCTCTTCTCATTGATCCTCCAATTTCAATTTCGCACCTATAAAATCGACAGTTCAAAGCGTTATAAACTCGAGTATAAATACTTCAAAGTCTTTCATTTCTTTTTTCCCGGTAATAAAAAAATCTCATCGAAAATCACCACGATCCACCGTTCGCAACGGTGTTCCGATCGTGTAGCAAAAAATTCCTCGAATAAAAAAAATGTTAGGCGTTCCATTTTTTTTCAATCTAATTTTTTTATACTATCTGGCTAATAAAATAAAAAATAAAAAAATAGAACACCCACGATGGAAGAAAAATGGAAGATCCCGCTCGTCGAGTGTGGGAACGGCGTGTTTACTCGAGTAAGGGTCAGTGACTAGAGATCGAGCTTGCGAATTCGCATTGCTCGTAAGAATCGTAAGATCCCGAACGTTCGAGGGATAAATCGGCGTAATATACATCGGGCTCGGGCGATTCGACCCGATCCAAAGGCGATATAGGAGGAGGACGATCCTCCTGCACGCGCGTGTCTGCCGACTCGATTCCGTTACTCCGTCGGGATTCTCCGGCGAGGTCCTGGCGAGAGCCACGCGCGCACACACGGCACACCTCTCTTTCCCTCGCGTGTGCCCTCCGCGGTGTCTGCTCTCGCTAAGGATATGCGACGGAACGAACCGAGCGAGCTCCACGAGATCTGCGTACTAAGCGTTACGCGCGGAGTATAGGAGCAGATGAGCCTATACGCAGGTACGCAGGAATGCGCGAAGAGCACGTGGCACTCGGTATATCCTAGACCGTTTCGCCTCCGTGTGACTGCGCGGAGATACGCACTCGAAACATACACGCCTCGAGGCATGCATGTGTATCCTTACACTTGGCTCTCCCGAGCGGTGAGTGACCTATGAATGTATCTTTCGCGCAGGCTCGAGTGTCCGCGAAATATCCCGTGTCAACGCACTTGGCCGCGAGAGCTACGGTATTATCGGTACATAACTGAGTATAATAGCGGAGAGGACACTCGAGGAGGCGCGTGTTATCGCCGAACCGCAACGCTTCACTGTGACTGTGAAATTTTATTTTTTCGTCTCGCGTTACTGCGCGATCCTGTATTGTTATTTCTTTGTGATAAATAAGGAAACAACATTTACAATAACGGCTGCGTTATTGTTATTTCTTTGTAATAAATAAGGAAACAACATTTATAATATCGGCTGCGTTATTGTAATTTCTTTGTGATAAATAAGGAAACAACATTTACAATAACGGCTGCGTTACTGTAATTTCTTTGTAATAAATAAGGAAACAACATTTATAATAACGGCTGCGTTACTGTAATTTCTTTGTAATAAATAAGGAAACAACATTTAAACTGAGACAAAAATTTAAATAACGAAAGAAAAATCATCGGACGTTACTCGTTTGTTGTTCCAATGTTTTCTTCAATTACTTGGCCGCGAGCGCTACGGTATATCGGTAAATAACTGAGTATAATAGCGGAGAGGACACTCGAGGAGCGCAAGTCATCGCCAACGTGTAACGTTTCATTGTGGCAGTGAAATCTTATTTTTTGTTCTCGCGTTATTGTGCGATGCGCTGCGCTATTATAATTTCATTATAATCGAGCTTCGATCGTTTATTGTTAAATAAATAAATAAAATTGAAACTGTGGGAAAAATTTAAATAACGGAAAGAAAAATCCTCGTTCGTTGCACGCTTGTCGCTCCGATATTTTCTTCAATTACCCGAGTATTACATTCGCCCGGTTACGTGTGCGTTAAAGAGCCGGCGAGTCTCGCTACGAGCGTGAAATCTAATTACGAAACGAGGTCTCCCCCCCCCCCCCCCTCGCCGCGATTGAGAGAACGAGGTTTCGATGGAATTCCACGATCGATAGAAAACGAGCGAGACAAAAATGATTATTCCAAAAAAAATTAATGAAAAAAAAAAGTTCTCGAGTCGGACGTTCGAACATAAACTCCCAGCAGACAATTATGCAATTCCGTAAGCGGTAAGCGTAATGACCGAAGCTTGTAAAATCGGGAATGTTTTTTTTCTTTCTCGATCATTCTTCGTTGATTAAATTTTCGGTATCGAATCTCGCGGCTTGGGTTTCCGACGAGTGAGCGAGGTGATTTGTTTCGAAATGTCATTAGCAACAATAAAGTCTCGGAGATGAGGCCGTCCGGCTCGCAACGGTACCGGAAACTTTTTCAACTCGTAGAGATAAAAAAAAAGAAAAAAAAAATAAGAGAGCATATATTTATTTCTTTATTTTCGTCTTAACGAGACGAGTCCAGAGATATCGTAACACCAGCGCGCGGCGCGAAGAGGAAGAAGAAGAAGAAGAAGAAGAAGAAGAAGAAGAAGAAGACGGTAAGGTATTATAGAAACTCTGTTGCTCGCTGGCAAATGGGTCGGAGGGCAACGAACTCGCCGCTTTCTGCTCTCAAATTTTATTAAGGACACTCTGTTATGTACAGCGGTCTATACAGCTACGGAGAGCCTATGTACAGTAATACCTCGGCGTTGTATAAGTACAGCAGTAATACCATGACGGCAACGACTACGAGCGGTCCGTCGGATATTGCGCAAGTGGTTGTATTACGCTTCAATTTTACAGCGAGGGATTAGAGGGGGGCACTCCGAGCCCCGGGTAATGTACGAGGACGGCACGCGCTCTCCGTGCACTCTTCGTTCTCGGACCATTTGTCCTAATTGACTGATATATCCCCACCAGCAGCGGGCACGAAGTCGCCGATAGAGCGACGGCGAGAACCGAGCCCGGAGATCTCGCTATTTCAATTTCGCCTTTCAACCCCCTCGGCCGACGGGACTGTCGGGTAGATTGGAAGCCTCGTGACTGATTTCTCGTTCGGAGCATCGATCAGTCAGATTTTCTTTTTTTTTCCCCCAACACCCCCTCGCTTATCTCGGGGCCCACCGATTCGGAAGAAATATCACGGTGAACGTGACAGCGATCTAATTTAACTACACGGACTAAGATTAATTGAATCGATTCACCGAGCCGCGAGATTCCCCGCTGAGAAATTTGTGAACCGTTTCGGCTCGCACGAAGAAAAATAGCTGTGCAGCGTTCGAGTTCCGGAAACTTTCTAATTGTGTCATCGACGACGCCGATGTGTGTGTGTGTGTGTGTGTGTATGTCGAGTTGTGGGTCTAACGAAACTGTTAGGTCATAGGAGACGGAGAACGATCGCCGCCGTGCGCGAGAGTCGGAGCGAGGAAGAGTGGAATTCAAAAATAATCATCGTCCAGCGGTCGGAGTGGGAGGCAGCACCGGTGTGGCTGGAGCCGGAGACTCTTTGCCGCTCCGAGATGTTGGCCGGTTTCGCAAGACGCACCGCCGCGCGAGAGCGTCTCGGTCCAGCGAGCTGCAGGCAAGGCCACCAGGTCGTAGGCACAACCTGATTGCGTTAATATCGCCGATTCGACGACGACGTGTGGTCGTGCGCGCGCTACCGAGCGATCTGCCACCGGTCGCACGATGATAGGATAAAGGAGCCGGGGAAGGAGGCGGATCACGACTATCTCGCGTAATCCTTCGAGCTGGCCTATCCTTTTATAGACTGGCGCATCGGTGAAGGAACACTCGCTCGAAGCTCGTTCCACCCCACCAGGATATCGATATCATTTTTATCTCAAATCGATTTATGCAAGATATCTTTTTTTTGTTATTTAATAATAATATTATCCTTAATATATTTTTTTTATTCTAGGAATATTCAGATAATAAAATAGATTTTTTTAAATATTAGAGATAATATTGTAATATTAATCATTTTTATATTTAGAGATATAAATTTAATAAAATAAAACGAAATTATGGCTGAAGGGCTGCGGTAGATGGCCAATTGGCAATATGCAATACAGGTGAAAAGAGAAAAGTTTGTTAGGTATAAAAGAAAATTGTTACATGGTATGTATTGTTAATAAACTCACTACTGCTACTAAAATTAAGACTAAAAGAAAATAAATAAATTTAATATTAAAGATAATATTAGTTAGGACTGAAGGACTTTGGTCATTGGCCTATTGGCGCACCCTAAGGCATTGTAATGCATAAAAAAATAATGAAAAAAACAGTAGAACTAGCATTGCAAGGCAGGTTAATAAACGTCTTTCACTACTACTATTATTATACACAAATAAAAAAATACATTTTGTATAAATTATATCAAATAAAATTATATCGATATTATAGAAAATGAGCATCCAATTATCACAACAATAACAATAATTGTTGCGATAGAAAAAAAAATCCTGATCGACACCATCCGATTTTGTTAATGTAAGCACAGTTCCGTTCGAGCGATTGAACTTTCGGGACAGGAAAAAAAAAAATAGAAACTACGTGGGTTATGCCTTGCGCGCGTCGAGAACGATTCGATAATCCTTTTCATTGAATTACGAAACTCTAAGTTCTCCGCCGCTCGTGGCTGGGAAAGAGCAGATAGGAAAAGATACATTCGCACCTACGTATGGCCCGAATGCGCGATCTCGGTGACACGAGAGATTTCCTCTCGTCGGTGCCGCGCACACAGACGAGAGAAAATAGTCCGCGCTCGGTTACAGGAGCGCGCCGCGACGCGAGGCTCACGCGCTTCGTCGTGAAAGTAAGAGCCCCGCGGAGCGAGCTCGCGGGCTGTGTCGCGAGCCGCCGCCGACGACGACGACGCGGCCTTGATTCGGCCGGGGTTAGCGTCCGACATCCAGGACGGCCCGAGCAACGTTACACGACGAAGTTCTCTCTCCCGAGAGAGTCTCGCCGAACGGCCGTCGGGCGCTTCGTAGTTGTTGCTCAATCGTTTGGACAAGTAGGCCCCGCCGCGCCGCCTGCTGCTGGTATATCCGATCCGTAATGTGGACCTCGAAACTCCGAGCGCGCTCGCGCGCTCTCCTTCTCGCCGTCGTGACGAAATTTTTTTTTTTCACCGTTTGCCCCAGTAGAACGAACGAGCCGGAGAGCGAGAAAAGCGAGAAAGAGCTTCTACCTATGAGAGCGCCGGAAAAAAAACGCACATAGGGGTTGCGCCAATACACGCGAGTGAGCTGATTTATCCTTGAATTAATTCCGATGAATGCCTGCAAAAAATCTGCCCCGAATCTTCTTAGTCCCCTAGCTAACTCGAAGTCTAACTGAGTGGCCTTTAGCATTTAAGTAATTTTTTGTTTATTCGTTCTGGTATTTATTATTTATTTTTTGCAGACCGCTCTTGGGAAGAATTTGCTTGTTCCTGACAAAACGATAATAATTGGCATAATAACAATCGAATTTTGCGAGATGAAACGCTAAGGATTTGACAAAGATACGTACGGTAGGGAATTCTGGTAGTTATTATTTATTTTTTGCATAACGCTCTTGGGGGGAACTTTTTTTGTCCTGGAGCCTAATAAAAACAGATGTCTGTCCTGTGTATGCTCCTTTAAGCGAATTTCGCCCTAATCAAGATCCCGAAAAAAAAAAAAAAAAAATTGGGCCCGAAAATAAAAACTCAAAGGTATTGAGGAATGTGTGTCGGGCGCGTGGCCTGTTGCGTAATTTGGCGAGATGAAACCACGAGAGTCGCCGAGGCTTTGACAAAGATGCGTAAGGTAGGTAAGAAAAAAAAAAGAAACATCGGCGTTACGGGAGAAAGGTGTGTGACTATTACGTGAGTGAGTGTCGTAACTGGTAACCCCGTAGAAAAACGAAGAAAAAAAAGTGTCGCGAGACCGTCACTCTCGACGAGTCTTCGGGATCGTGTATTATACGTGTAACGTACCGGAGAGTTGTGTCGCTGCTTTCTCCGAGCGTCCAAGTCCGTGGGAGACTCGGCGCGATCGAGAGTAAAAGCTCTTTCCGCGCGCGCAACACACCGAGGAGAAATGCGAGGAGGTAAGAAAGCGCGATTGACGCCGGGAAGGAGAAAAGAGAGATGGCGAGGAAAGAGCAGCCGGGCAGCAGCAGCAGCAACGAGCCGGAGAAAGGTGAAAGCACTCTCACCTCCACGAATGTGCTCTCCTCGCCGCCGCTTGCCCGCGAGTCCTCACGTACCCGATGTTCTTTCTTTTTACACGCTCGGTTCGCCTCGCTCTCGCGCGTCGAACGATTTTTCCCGGTAAACTCATCGCGCCGAGACGAATTACGATGATTTTTCTCGGCTCGCCACTTCTCGCGGTCGTGAACCTTCCTTCTCTAATGTTCTTAATTTTATTGTTATTTTATTTAACATTTTTTTTTTATTTATTTTTTTTTTGATCGTGAAAATGTCGTATCGAAATTTCCCAGAATTAGGCAAACGCCTCAATTATACGGTTAGTGTGTAAGAAAAAAAGAGGAAGCCACACGCAAGAAGACGTAACGGTATGTCGCAGGTGCACAAAAGCTCGTCTCACCGTCGAGAGGAGGAGAGAACGAGGAAGAGGAACGAATAAAAAGAGATAAAAGAGGAGACCGGCGAGACCCCGATAGCGGGCGTAGAACCCTGCTGAATGACTCGCGTCCGCGTGTTTCGCGGGTAAACAAATCGTGAGTCAGCTGAATTAGTCGGGACCACGCGAGGACCGGTGATAAACTGCTCTGGTACTGTGCTCGAACGATTAAAAATATCGCCGACGCCGAAATTGCGAGATCGCCCATCGCAACCTAGTTTCACGGTTCAATGAATTTATAGCCAAGGTCCCATGAGAATCCTCCATCATCATCATCATCATCATCATCGTTCCTCAGACTTGCCGTCCAGAAGTACCCCGACTCGATTATGTCCCAGGGTCAGAACGGGGCAAAACGGACCAGTTTGCTCCATTTGAGAAGAGATCTTTTTTCACATCCCTCGAAAAAAATTATTAAAAAAAGAGTTCGTTTTGGTCCGCACTGATAAAAAAGTACAGTTGAATCAACTAAGATTCCGGCAGGGACGTTCAAATTAGTACATTTCGATACGAGTGCGAAAAAACTTTTTCTGACGAGTGTGAGTTTGCAGCACGAGCCGAAGGCGAGTGTTGCAATCACACGAGTTCAGAAAACGTTTTTCGCACGAGTATCGAACAAAATTTTATTTCACAAGGTGTGAAAATGGGGGTTTTCGCACGCGAAGCGGGCGAAAAAACCGCCATTTTCCCACCGAGTGACATAAAAATATTTAGTTGGTCTAAGAAAATTTTAACGACGCAAAAAAATGTTGGTGAAATCACCCAAAAAATTGTATTTAAATTAAGGAAATAGTTACTTAAATGAAATAAATATTTATTTAAATCAAATAAATATTTTACTTAACCTTAATAAACGGTGGCCGTCAAATAATTTTTTTTTTTTGGGTGTAACCAATTTTTCAGCTGTACCGACAAAATATTTAGTTGAACGTCCCTGCCCGAATCTCAGTTGATCGAACCGTATTTTTTTATCAGTGCGCTCTCCCCTTCGCCGACCCATCGAGAAAAATACGTCGACGCTCCTTTCGATGAGCCACGTCGATTGTAACGTGTTGTTGTTGCTCCTGTTCGTCGGTCTCCGCCTTTTTTGTCCCGACGAATTGCCGATCGAGCGAACGTTATTGCGAAGGGGGAATCCCCGTGCGTATCCGGCTCGCAATGCACGATTTGCCCCCTTTGGTTAACTGTAACTTGTTTGTAGTTTGCGAACGGACAGAAAAATCAATACAACTCGATAAGCAGCGTTGCGAAGTGTTCAGGGTCAGACACGCGTTGTTGCATATCATCTATCAAAGCCCGTGCCGTAAATCGCTCGCGTGTTTGGCGCAACAGGACACACCTCGCGATCTCTTTGCCTCCCCGCGTTCTTTATACTTTGCGTAACCCAAGCATTTTTTTTTTTTTTTTTTTTTTTTAAATCGTGCAAGGCTTCTAGTCTCCGGATAAAGGAGAGCTGTTTCAGAGAGAACTCCACTGTCTCGGCTGTCGGCGCGTTGCGCAACGGTCGAGCGAGAAAACGGGCTCTTGAGAAACGCTCCGTTCGTTCGTGTGCCGTTAAAAATGTGGGCCATCGGGACGTTCGCCTCTCGCGTCACCGAAAGACGTAAACAACTTATGATATCGTCCCAACGAAGCCGCCCAACAGCGTCGACGGTGACGCGAGAGACTCTTCTCCTATGGTCGCCTCCAAGCGGTTCTTATTGAACATGTTACGTAGCTTTACGAGGTATCGAGTGCGCGGTCTAAATTAGCCCGGGTAAAAACATCGGGACGATCATTCTCGCGATAATTGTTCGTTGAATCTCCGGACGGTATTTCGTAAGCCTCCAGCCGTCTTGCGTCAATTCCGTAGGGTAGAGCGAGGCAAAACGGACACTGGTTTGCTTCTTCCCTGGTTAACGTTTTATAAGGTTATCGGACCTTCGTGCAGGTCCGATGAGGTTCCGAGGAAGTCTTCTCAGTGCCCAAGTATAACGCTCTAAAATTCTGCCAGCGAATTTACTTGCGGCGAAAAAAAATTGTTACAGGCGGTCCGTTTTACCCTGCTCAGTCCCCTCAGATTTTTTTTAACGGGAAACATCTGCAATTCATGATTCGCGAAACGCAAAAAAAAATATCATTGAATGAAGTAAAATTTGCTTGCGGGCTGCCAAAGAAGTAAAAACGTTGTTTCAATTCTACTCTGAATTCGTACAATTTCATACCGGATTGAAACGATAAAATGTCACCTTGACAGTCTTGCTGTTGTTGTTTCAATATCATATGGAATTGCAAGGATTGAAAGTAGAATTGAAACAAACATTTTTTTCTTCGGCAGCCCGCAAGCGAATTTTTTTTTCAGTGTAGGAATCGATTGGAAAATCGATACAATGTTGCCCGGAACATACATTCCCGGTGTGCGCGCCGAGAGGCGACGACCAGTCGAGGCGAAGGGTCATCGGCAGGTTTAGCTCCGTTATGCACGGACCCTCATCCTCTCTCGAACGGTCCTTCCGCTTTTTCTTAGCTGGAATATACCGCGGAATATTTGCCGGAGCGCGAGTGACCGAACCAGGAAGCGTTTAACTATTTCTCCCCGCGATTGCAACAGTCCAGTACGTCGCGCGCAATGTGTGTTGCATGCAACATTGGCACCGGACCCGAGCTCTCCACCCCGCTCGCGCTTCTTCCCTTTTTGTTTTGCCCCACCCGAGCTACTTTCCGCGATACCGCAGACGGATAGGTGGATCCTGCGGCCGCGGAGCGTCCGGCGAACGATTCCCGACGCTCGTAAAACGTCGACATAAATCGGCCTAAAAAAATCTAAACCCCGTTCTCCCACGAGATTTACGGATCGCCGACGAGCGAGGAGGACGGACGAAGGAAGAGAGCGAGAGGCCGAGGAGGCACCACCGGTACCGCAACCGCTGCACTGACGCGCGGCCGATGCACCGGAGAGCCGACGCGGCTCGCCGTTGCACCGGGCCGTTTATCGCAACAATGGCGGACGACGCAAATTCGCGCGCGCAGAACTCCCGCGTGCCGGCCGTAACGGTCGCGACGCTTCCGAACGCGGCGTTTGAAAATCGCGGAACTGCCGGGGGGCAAGCGCGCGCGCGGGCTTTTGCCCGATGCCCAAGCGTCATCGGACGGGAGGACGGCGAACCACCTCCGCGTCGCTGACACGCTTGCTACACAAGTACCGTGGCTGTGCCACGAGCTCCGTGTGTGAACGAGATATTCGCGACGGGAATTCGCGCAGAGATGGCGCGGCCTCCGCGCTTTCATCCCGGTTTCGCTGGTAATGGGGAATCAGCTGGGCGGCGGAGAAGCGGTGGCTCTGCGCGCTCCGCTCACGGGCAATGTCAATGTCAGCGAGCACGTGAGAGACCCTCCCGAGGAAAATCGATACGTTTCGGTGTCAAAGCCTTTCCTTCCCCGCCCGGCTTGTTCGGAGATGTTTCTGCGACGTGGAACAGGAGGCGGCCGTATGGATGGTTCTAAAGTCGACATCCGGAACCCCAAGCGGACGAAAGAAAATAAATAATACGACGGCTATCCGGGCGTCCGGGCAATCGGGACTCTCGGCCCCACGACGCGGAGCTCCGAAGCAAAGGCGAATCGCTCGGTGCGAGACGGAAGAGCCGGGACTGTCGCGGAGATTCTTTCGATGATGAAGCAAATAAGCTTTTGATTGCAGGTTGTAACGCGAAGGCGGAGTGCCGAAGGGACGAGGCTGTTAAAGGGTAGTTTCCTGCCTTCCTGCATGCGTGATGACTGTGTCTTTGGTAAAGTGTCCCCTTGGAGCCGGAAAAACCGCTACACCAGTAAATTATCGCGCTCCGGGCCGCCTCCGGACGCAAGGGGTTGCGGATGGTTCGAGGGCCAGGTAAACCCCCCGCTGACTCCGGGGGGCAACTAAGCGCGAGCAATTCCGGTCGTAATTTTTGTGAGCCACGGCACTCGAGCCGTACGCGGAAGAGACGCTCGGTGGGAGCTCGAGAATACCGTTTCGCGGCTTGAGTTTCAAGGGTGAAAAAAAAGAGTTTTTTTTCGGGAAGACGACTCCGGTCGATTTAAACTTTTCGACAAACTGTCGCATGGACGATGTCCTTCCGGTGACGAAGGTGATCGTTAAATTGCTTCCGCATCCGACACCCATTTTCACTTCGGACCTGCGCGGCTTCGATGTATGACGCGTACGAGAACATCTGTGAGATAATAGTCGTGGCTGCTGGATGCAGCTCGTCCCGGGATTCTCCGATTCTACCAGGAAAAGTTACCTTCGATTCGAGCCTATACGATCTAACCGATGGGAATTACGCGGAATGGATGTGGATCGTAAGGGGTGACTTTGCTCGAGGTCATATTCGTTGCTGCAATTATTGGTTTGAGTTTAAAAAAAAAGAGTTGGCCAGAAAAATTCTCAATCCAGATATGACGAAAATTTATGCAAAGGCAATCGACGATTGATGACACCGTCTTTGAATCTTGCGTAAGGGAGGGAAACGCACCTTTCGACCGTGAAACGGACTTTCCGGGTGCGACGTTCTCCGTGACGGGCTCGGTGATGACGATGGTGACCTCGCAGACATCGACAGGACTTACGCTCTTGGCTAGACTCGCTCGGAGCACGACCTTCGGAACTGACTGAGCGCTCGTCACACCACCCGAGCCCTGTTCCACGACGCACGACCCTCTGATATTCTTGTTAATCTTGTATTCGATATTTTTATTATTATTCTCAGCCGGTGACATGTTACCGCGTGACCGCGCAATGAACAACGTGCGACGCGAACTGTTGGGACCCGGTAAAGAGCAACGTTTTCTCCCGGCGAGAGGGTTGATCCATGAATGGAGGGGAGGGATGAAACACGCTTTTTGCGCAAGCGTCGAGATATGCCCACGCTTTGTCATAATATACCCCGGGATTCCATTGCCTCGTTTCCAGCAGATAAATTAACATGCGGCGAGAAAAATCTTTGTGGCGGACGGACAGAAATTATCAGCGTACAATATTGCGTTGAAAACGTGGAAGTTCATTATATTCAAGTAAAAATAACATAGCATCGATCCGAGCTTCGACCGTTTTGGAGTGTCGAATGCTTTATGTGTCTCCAAATTGTTCATTTAACAGGAGAAATTTAACGAGCAAACGAGTCACTTTAAAATCAACATGTGGGAAGAAACATCTTTGGGGCGGACGGATAGAAATTGTTATCGTACAGAATTGCATTAAAAACGTGGAAGTTTATTATATTCAAGTAAAAATAACCCAGCGTTGATTCGAGCTTCGACCGTGTGGGAGTATCGAATGCTTCACGTATCTCCGAATTGTTATTTTAATAGGACAAATTTAACCAGTAAACGATTCACTTTTAAATCAACAAACGGAAAGAAACATATTTGTGGCGACGGACAGAAATGATCAACGTAGAAAATTGCATTCCAGATGTGGAAATTTATTATACTTAAGTAAAAACAAGCCGGCGATGAGCCGAGCTTCCATCGTTTTGGAGCATCGATAGTTTTTCGTGTCTCCCAATTGTTGATTTAATAGGAAAAAAATTAACGAGTAAACTTTTCACTTTTAAAGCCGAAGTGCTACGAGCTACTCCGCTGCTTGATGAAAGAGATAAAACAGAGGGGGAAAAAACATGAGGGTAAGCTCGAATGAATGTGAGACGGAAATGGCCTTTGACGTCATTTTCCCGCGGATAAAGCGAGGGATTAAAAAAAAACTACTCTGGCGTGTTATCGGTGGAAGATAATCCCAGGGTGGAGAGTGGGCGTGTAAGCACACAATGGGAGAACATTGCCGTGGGCGAGAGGACTAATTGCAACTTATTCGTGAACGGAACTATAGCTTATTATTATGATGCTTATGATAATCTAATTATATCGAGAGGCCGAATGGGATCGCGTTCGATTTCGGATTAAGAATATTTCTATCATCCCCCTCGCAGCCGCTCGTCCCCTGGGTAGTCGATACGAACGTTACGGATATTTTTAAGCTTCGACGTCAGCGAGACGGGTCGACGAACCTTCTAGTTCGGATAATTGGCCGATGGGTGTGGTATCGCATAGTGCGTCAACGCTGAACAAACAGAGATATTAATATTGAATGGACTCACGATCTTGGGAGACTGGCGCGTCGCTCGGATGATCTTTTTCGCGGTGCCTTATAAGAATTAAAGATGAACTTACCTGCAAAGAGAAAAAAAAGAACACGTTAGTCACAAAACAAATGTTTACAAAAATTCGAGACTTCAAATTCCTTCCAATTACTTGCTTTCAACTCTGGAGAATTAAAAAAAAATATCGAACAACCCTAGTCACTTAATTCCTAAGCGAAAACTATCCGTACAGGAAATCATTGGTAATTCGAAAAATTGACTACAAAAAATACGCTTTAAAATTTTTTCTCGATACGTCTTTTCGGAGCTGTGTCCGATGGAAATCTTGTTCCCGCTCATAGCGAATCCACCCCTTGCTGTGACATTGGACACGAAAAATTGTGCCGGAAGTCTTCAAATAAAATAAGCGAAATTATCCCTCAACTCCGATTTCCGGTGATCTATCTACAATCTCGATATGTCACCGCGCCTACCACCTCGCGAACGTGCGATAAAGCCTCTTCCCGCCGGGCGCTCTGTCACGACGGGGGGTAGCAGTAGGCTCGTACCCGATTCCCGCGAAGGATTCTCTCTCGTACCGACGTCCGCGCGAGGTTCTCTCTGCCCGCGATATCCGCGATAGCCTGCAGTACCGATGCCCGCGAACGGCAACGAGCGCGAAATATTCGCGAAAGTACGGTGGCGCCGCGGTGCGGAGACGGGCCGAAGCGCGAGTGGAGTCGCGAAGCTCCCTGGGTGGGGGGGGGGGCGGCAATGTGGTGGGGATGATACCGAGCCGGTGGTGGGGTTATCGAGCGCCGTTCGCCGGTGGAGGGGGCAAAACACACCAACACCGATGGCGCGAAAGTTGTACGAGGCTTTTTCCCAGGGTGTGTGAGTGCACCTTGGAAACTCACCTACCGGGAGGCGAACGACGTCCGTGGGTCGTTGACCGAGCGCGAAGGAAAGTGGGACATCGGCGTCGCTGCGCGCGCGCTCGAGGCGAACTCAAAGAGCTAATACGCGAAGGCCTTGAGAGCACTGACGCATGCGCCCTCGCGCGCGCACAACCGCCACACACTCGCGCTAGTTCTCTCGTCTCGTCGTTCGTTTCCACTTGATATACTCATCCCACACTACAAACTCGTACACTTGTTCGTCTCTTTGGTATGTACCGTTTCGTTAGGTGGGTAATTGAACACACGTGCACAGCTGTACGGGCGTTTTATTAGCTACGAGATACAAAGAGATGCTGGCCCTTCCTTTGTCGCATTCATTCCCGCTACGCTGTGATACGAAAACGAACGGAAAATAAATTTGAAGAAAAAAAAATGATCTCATTATTATTTGGTATTTTGGTACTCCAGTGCCACGGACTTTGAACCGCTTTGGTTGTACGAGAAGAGAGCGTTAATTGGAGAAAGGTGCCACAAGTAGATTTCCTCACTCGGTGCATTATGCTCGAGTGTGGCGTCACAGTTATTACAGTATTAACCGGGCAGTCATTTTTGTTTTCGTGTTGGTAATCTCTTCCGCGCTCGGGGAATCTGCGGTCTGGGAAAGACAGAGGCACGAGTTTGCGCCGGGAAAGTAGTAAGCGGCTTACAGTTATACGGCACTCTAATCTTAACTTTGCCAAGGGTCAACGAGGTCGCGGCTTTTTCTCGGCTGTTCCGCAAAATGAAGAAAGCAAAAAAAAGAAAAAAAAATGGGAAAAAAGTGTGTCGGTGGCGTAAAACTCGGAGCTTTTCCTTATACATATGTAACGAAGGAAAAGTCGTCGGGGGTGTGGATATAGGTGGGCGAGCTGCACAACCGCGGTTCGCCTTCCGCTCTATTTTTACCCGCCGAACCGCTCGACTCTCAATCTCGCCCAATCCCGGAAGTTTTCCGCTTGCCGGAGCGTCCGAGATTCTCCCCCCCGAGGGAAACTCTCCCGGACGAACGGTACCGACCGCGAGGAATCACAATATTCCTCGGCTACGTCGACTTCTTTCCGGGAATCGGAGTGAGGATCTTTTTGGCAATCGAACTTAGTTACCGCGCGTCGCGACGATTCGAGCGACACGCCAGTTACGATCGAGGAAGCCCGACGTCAAAACGACCACCGGTTGGCTCACGGAATTTCGTCACGACAGGTGAGAACACCGTCACGTGACACATGGTTTCACGCGATTTTACATAAGTCTCAAAACTTTTACACAACTGTATCCTAGTCTCGTGTCTCCGATGTCCGAAACACACTTTCGTTCTCGTCGGCATCGACGAGATCATTGGCCGAGGCGAATTCTTGTTGCTTTACTTAAATATCCGAGACGCTCGATGGAATCCAATTCCGGAGCGATGACGAGGAAAAGAACAGAGGAAAGGAGTTCATTCATCTCGAGTCTCGGCGAGGAGAGACGAAGGAGCGGGAGCGCTGACTCCGAGGAGTCCCGCGGCCCGCTCGGGCGACGCTCGTAGAAAACGAGACTCGCTAGAAAGTTTGTGAAAGTTTCGAGCCAAGTGCAATCCAGGTTGAACAGTCGGTCGCTACTGGCTGTGTTAGCTTGGCTGCTCCTGCTGCTGCGGCTGCACCGGCGAGACCGAGGGGGAATAGAGTCAAGAGGTTGCGCAATCGCGCGGGATTGCATCGTATATTGGACGGGCGGCGTTGCATTTGTGCGTCCGATGGGTGGTTATGCTCGCGTAACGTATGCAACGATGCAACAGGCGTCTATTCGCATTAGCATTCGAACACTGAAAATCATGCGAGAAGACTTAGCCGAGTAGAAATTTTCGAGCGTTACATCGGGCCCTGATAGGGTCCTGATAAGGCCTTATCAGGCGTTCTCAGGACCTTATCAGGGCCCGATGTAACGCGTGAAAATTTGTACTCGGGTAATCCTCGGGTCGTTGTAACGTTGGGACAAAGAGGGTCATTTTTTTTTTGCCCTGGAAGCGGGGAAGAGCAGGGCAAAAATGAACTCTGGGGCAAAACGGAATACCTTTACCGATCATTCGCGGGTCAAAAGGAAAACTCTCATCTCAAACGGAGTTCCGTTCCATCCGGTTATCGCTTCGCTACGTCGATCCAACTAATCCGTCCCAGCGTTCAGCCGATCGAGCACGGCTCGTCCTGTTGAAGTTCGCCAAAGCGAAGAAAATGACGGAACTAATAAATCCTCCGACAGTCATAGTCGGAGAGAGATGAAACTAGGGAAACGAGGAGAGGGGGAGAGCCGCGGGTGAGGGGAGGGGGATTACAAGCGAGAACGAGATGGCAGATCTGTGTCGAGGTTGACCGAGTTAAGGGTCGTGAGCTGGTTGCTCGGGAGCGTTGCCCTCTCGCGAGTGTGGGTTAGGCCGCGTTCGGGGGTTCGACCCCGCCGGGCAGTGGGGATCGCGCTCTGACGTCAAAGCCAAACGTGCCTCCGAGCTTTGCTATATGGGGTAAAACGCGAGGAAACTAATAGAGGAAAAAAAACACAGAAAAAAGAAAAAGACGTGCTAAGAGGAAGAGAAATGGACGCAGAATGAAATGAACAAAAGCGCTCGTCCTGGCTGAACTCATCAGGACGGAATGAAGAAAGCATCGACGCTTCTCTTTTATTTTTTCATCATTTTTCTTTTACTTTTCTTAACTCGAGAAGATAATAAAACGTTGATTGCTACTCCTCTCCCCGCCCTTCCATCTCGTCTCATCTCGGCTCGCGAGGCCCGTAGGAATAAACCGCTCGAATCAGGTCCCCGTTGGATTAAGAGCGGGACTGCCACGTGGGACCGTGTTCCGAGTGACGACGAGGGAGATTTATCGCGGATGTTTCGCGAGCGTGCTCGGCGATTGTGGCGAACGTATATTCGATCGGCGAAGTTGGATATCGAAGGGTAATGCAGCCTCCGTATGCGGAGGCTGCATTAAGTTTGCACTTCTTACAACAACTTACACTGAGAAAAACTTACATAGGGTGAAAGTGGTGAATATGGCCCACCTCGATTAACACGTAAATCAATGATATATGGACCGAGCCATATTCCCCACTTTTACCCTAGTAAATAGTTCCCAGGGGGGACGTCTACATTTTACAGTTACGACAATGACCAAAAATTATACTTGTAACTATAGTCATAGTTTAATCAATTGAGTATATACTATCGCAAACTATCTATATGGACGTCGCCCCTGGGAACTGTTCGTTATAGTAGGAAGTTCCATCCTTTTTCTCAGTGTATTGTTCACAAACGTCCATAATTTTGTGTGTGTTAATTTTCTAGTTTTACAAACAAAAGTACAAACTAAAATTGTCAATGACACGGGAGATAAAAGGACAGGTTCGTATATTCAAATAAGTGACAAAAGAGTTTGTCACTTATTGAACATAATTTTTTTTTTTTTTTTTATTAAGAGCGGGAATGCCACGTGGGATAGTGTTTCGAGTAACGACGAGGGAGATTTATCGCGGATGTTTCGCGAGCGTGCTCGGCGATTGTGTCGAACGCATATTCGATCGGCGAAGTTGGATATCGAAGGGTAATGCAGCCTCCGTATGCGGAGTCTGCTGCAGGGACGTTCGATCTTGCTCGCTCGCTCGCTGCTGGGGGGTTTCAGGATTGAGAAACATTCGCGACCGTCGATCGTCGCGGATCGGCGAACGCGTCCTTCGAAGCCGGAATCGGAGTCGCGCGGCCGCTGCTGCTCAACGTTGGTTCATCGACATTAAACGAGGATAATCGTTTCGTATGATACATAGCCGGGGGATTAAACACTCTACGAGGCTCTCACACTCTCTTGCTCGATACTCGTTAACTCTCGATATAACACGCTCGCACGCCCGTTCCCTTCGTTTACTTTATTTTTATTTTTTTCGTTATCGTGTCTTTTGTAAGCGGAGATAAATAATTGCTTGCCCAAAGTCACCGATAAATGAGTCGGTCGTCAACCGATTGATTGGACCAACAAATTCGTTGTTTACGAACGAACCGATCGGTACGGCCGACAAATTAATTTGTTGGGCCGATAAATGAATCCGTCGGACCAACGAATTAATTGGTTTGACAATCAACTCATTATTTTTCAACTAATGTATTTTGTCGGCAAACAACTGACTATTGTAGACGCGTGTGCAGATTCACAGTGTAAAACGACTGGTGTCAGAAAGCATTTTTGTCACAATAAGAACCAGAACAATAGCGACGATGAACCTTCCTTTATTTTATTCTTATTTATTTGACTTCCTTATCGTCTCTTTTATACCCTGAGAAAAATAGTTATTTGCCCAAACTAACCGATAAAGTTGATTACAATCAATCGATTGGATCAACAAATGCGTTCTTTACGAACGAATCGATCGGTACGGCCAATAAATTAATTTATTTGGCCGATAAATGGATTCGCCAGGCCAACGAATTAATTTGTTTGACAATCAACTAATTATCTTTCAACTAATATATTTTGTCGGCAATCAACTGACTATAGGAGGCGCGTGTGCGGATTCGAAGTGTAAAGTGACTGGTGCGTCCAACGGAAGTGAATGCGCGTTAACGGTTCGTATCGGAAGGAATTTGTATCACAATGAGAGCGCAGAACAACAGCGACGTTGAACCTTCCTTTATTTAATTTTTATATATTTTACTTCCTTATCGTCTCTCTTATATCCTGAGGAAAATAGTTATTTGCCCAAACTAACCGATAAAGTTGGTTGTCAATCAATTTATTGGACCAACAAATGCGTTCTTTACGAACGAATCGATCGGTCCGGCCGACAAATTAATTTATTGGGCCGATAAATGAATTCGTCGGGGCAACGAATTAATTGGTTTGACAATTAACTCATTATTTTTCAACTTACATTTTTTGTCGGCAAACAACTGACTATTGTAGTCGCGTGTGCAGATCCGAAGTGTAAAGTGACTGGTGCGTCCAACGGAAGTGAATGCGCGTTAACGGTTCGTACCGGAAAGCATTTCTATCACAATGAGAGCGCAGAACACTGGCGAAGGTGAAAATTCCGCGCGATAGTGTAATTTAATCGAGAGAACGCACAGCGATTCTCGCGCGTGTCATCATGAACGAGAGTAGGTAGCCGTTCAATGCTGTGTAGAAAGTAAAATAATGCTTGGGAAGATCGGGTACGTGGCGCCCGATGGGGAATGTGAAAGTGTATGCAATTTCGCGCTAGAATGCACCGCGTCGTCTATCGTAATCGGATTTAACGTGCTGATGCACACGTCCATGGAAGTTCCCTACCCCTTCATCGGAGCTTCCTAATACATCGATCCTAACATACATCCTAATATACATCGATCACACTTCCCGATCTGGACGCTTGCAAACTCTCCGGACAATTAATTTCTTTATCCTCGCGCCTCGATACGATTTCCCAGTTTATCGCTCGAGGCAACGAGCGCGAGGTATTAATTTTAAAGCTTTAAAAAAAAAAAAAAAAAAAAAACAACGTGAGATCCTCGACGACGGAAATAAACTTTCCGCCGTAATCTCCCTCGTTGCGGTTCCTCGTCGCGCGATAAACAGTGCCCGTTGTTATATCTCACGTACACAGTACAGAGATCCGAGCGCCGTGGTACTTGGACACGAAGACCGTGGCGAAAATAATGAAATATTAAATCGTTCCTGTGTGCGCTGGAAGTGTCTGCGACATCGACGGCGCAGAATGAAAAGGGCGTAACGCATGTACCTTCATAGCGGGCGTTGCGCCCTTGCGACTGTTCGCGACCGATAAACCCATCGACGGGACGAACGGGGGCTGCAACTTGAAATTGAGGGATGCCGAGCTTTGCCGGAGTTACGACTTTTGTTTATGAGACAGTCAAGTACTCTCGCGAGATCGGGAATAAGGTGTCGTCTTCATTGGAGCCCAGGCATGTATCGTTGCACGGAGGATCGCTGGCAGGTGCGCCTGCAACCTCCCCGATTTTGAGATATGACGCAAGCAATCATGACACAACGACGAAGAGGAGGCGGCGGCAGCATCGAATCCCCCACTACCTTAAAATACGAGGTCGCTCCAGATACAGGTGACCTCGTAACTCCGAGCGTTCCGGAGAGGTGTTATGCAGCGGGCGGGCTCAACGGTGAGGTCGGCGAGAGGCGGATGCGGCAGCGAGGGATGAAACGGTCATTCTCCTCCGATACCCCCGACAACCTACTTAACGTCTCGTGTAATTGGGTCTTGCCTACTCGTCGTTCCGTAATTATAGAAACGAGAGCGCATAAAGCGCCTCGAATGTATCTTAGAACGCGTGCGGTGTGCATTTGAAAGTGTTCATTTCTATAAAGATTTTCCATTTTTTTTTTTTTTTCTGGGAAGAAAAACGTACCGGAAGCTCGAAGATATTTTGAGTGGGGGCCGAAACGAAAGCAGTGTCGGCGAGAGGCGGATGCGGCAGCGAGGGATGAAACGGTAATTTCCCCCGTTACACAGTAAAAAAGTTTGTACTTTTTACAACTTATTATCCACAAACGTCCATAATTTTGTATCTGTTAATATTGTTATGAATATATAGCTGACTATTCGTTGAGACACACGATATTAGTTAGGATTGACAATAGACGGACGAACGGACGATCGATACAAAATCGATCGTCATGTAAAACAGTCTGGACTGAGACGTCTGAACGAACAGACATGTGACAATTCGTGCTCGGAATGTTTAGATGCGATTGTACTAATAATATCCGCCCCCTAACTAAATACGCGCGTTGTTCATTCGCTCGATCATTACAATATTCTAGTTTTACAAACAAAAGTACAAACTAAAATGTTCAATGACATGGGAAATAAAAGGACAGGTTCGTATATTCAAATATCAAATTATTTTTACGAAATTTCGCATTCCGATTTTACGAAATTATTTTTTACTGGTACCCCTGACAACGTACTTAACGTCTCGTATAATTGGGTCTTGCCCACTCGTCGTTCCGTAATTATAGAAACCGTAATTATAGAAACGAGAGCGCATAAGCGCCGCGAATGTATCTTAGAACGCGTGCGGTGTGCATTTGAAAGTGTCGAGTTCTATAAAGATTTTTAATTTTTTTAAATTTTTTTCAGGGACGAAAAACGTACCGGAAACTCAAAGATATTTTGAGTGGAGGCTGAAACGAAAGCAGTGTCGGCGAGAGGCGGACGCGGCAGCGAGGGATGAATCGGTAATTCTCCCCCGATACCCCCGACAACCTACTTAACGTCTCGTGTAATTGGGTCTTGCATATTCGTCGTTCCGTAATTATAGAAACGAGAGCGCATAAGCGTTTCGAATGTATCTTAGAACGCGTGCCGTGTGCATTTGAAAATGTCGAGTTCTTCGAAGATTTTCATTTCATTTTTTTTTATTTTTTTAAATTTTTTTTAAGAAAAACGTGCCGGAAGCTCGAAGGTACTTTTCGTGTAGGGTGAAACGAAGAAGGAAAAAAAAATTGAAAGAGTTACATCCCTTTGGGACTCTCAATATTCCGGCCAAACGCCAACGCCTCAATACCTTCGTTATTTACGGTGGCCAGTCTTTTCGACTCTTTTAACGGTAAAAAAATTAAGTCCCTTTTCCTTTCGACTTTCCTCGGACGGCGAAAAGTTTGGCCGTCGACTATTTTTCCCTTCGCGCCCCGACGGTGTCGTCGGGGTCGCAAGCCGACCCCTAACTGTACTTAATAAAAAGGCAAAAGGGTACGCGGCCATGCCTCGTGCGTGTCCCGTCCAATAAAGAAGAAGGGTACGCGGAGTCGAGAAGTTAACCCCATGAGTCCCTTAACGGGTTTAAAAAAAATGTCCTTTCCCGTAGTCGAAGAGTCAAATTTTTTTTCCCGTCCCCGTTCGAGCAGTCGAACAACGTTTTTGAATATACCTAACCCTATCGTAAAGGCGTAAATACTCAAAGGATTAGAGCCGAGTCGACGACGCTGGCTTTTTTTCGCAACTATGGTACACTTTTCTTTTTACTCGCCGTGTGCAATATAAACATTACCGAGGGTTATAAGGGTTAAGCCGGCTTTACGGTTCTCGAGAGGAACGACCAAAAAAGAAAAAAAAACGGTAAAATATTTCACTGTTCTTTTTTTCCCATCCTTCAACGCTCCGTCCACCCGCGTCGTACCCTTTTTCCTCGAGAAAAAGAACCTCACGGCAATTTTAAAGTCAGTGGAACGCGCTCCTTCGCTCGATGAAAAAAAAACACACCAAAGTCGCCGTGTTTTTAATTTACAGCAGAAGATTGAAAAAACGGCTTACTCTTTTTGACGAAAAAAAAAAAAACTGGACGTCAGAGTCCAAAATATACGACCACCACCTAGTAATTTTGGGAGTCCGCTTTCGAGCTAAAAATAAAAATAAATGATCTAGGTAGAATTTTGTTCGAGAATAAAAGAAGCGAATTATCGAAATTTGAGCGAAACTTGCGCGATGCTGGGACGATGATACACTAAAATCGATAGCCTACGAGTCAGTCCCTACAGTTCTCCCGGTCATGTGACGTCAGTCTTTTCTCACCCTCCGGATCGGGTCGTTCAGTGAGAAATCGTGGCCGAAAGTTACGTTGACGAAATAGCACACGACGGCTATGTCGAGGGAGGGCTGTGTGTGCGTGGGTGTGTGCACATGCACGAGGCAAGTGTTGGGCTGTTCTAATCAGGGCGCGGAAAATGCGCGCGTCAAGTGGTCACGGGCCGACGGTTGGTACGAAGCGGAGGGTGTGAGAGGCAGGAAGGGAACGAGATGGATAGACAGATGTGTGCAGGAGGAGGGAATGAGAAGATTGACGAAGAGGGGGAGGTAGGTCGCTCGCGGCTAGGCCGATGCGCGCGCCGAGGTCGCGGGTTCGTTGACCGGCGAGGGTGCCACTTCGCTCCTAACTAGGCCAGTTCGCCCCCTCCCGGTCGCAGGGAGGCGGGGGTCGTGGGGTTCGGCTATTTCGCGGGTTATATCCTCGGCTCCCCCTCTTGTTCCGCTCCGCAGTCGCCAAGCTTACACGTTACAATCGGACATTCACGGGGATCCTCCCACTCGAAATTGCCCAGAGCATACATACATGCCGACGCTAATTTCCTCACCCGAGAGCCCGCCCGACTCACCATCGATTCGTTTATGTTCACCGAATCTCTGTGATCGCCGATCGCCGAAAATCAACGGACATTTAAAAAAATTCTGATCCAAGAATTAAAATTTTGCGCATAGCCTTTCGCCGTGAGAAAGTTCGTTGATCGATTTTTCGCTCACTCGCAGAGGAAAATATCGGCGAAATTTTAATAAACGAGAAAACCATGTGCAAATTAATTTCCACCATTTTTTTTAAACAAATTTATGAAAACCAAGTTTTCTCCATGAAGCGAAAAATAAATTCTTTTTAAAAACCAATGATAATTTAAACATACTTTTTATTATCGTCGTGTAAAATAAGGACATGTAGAGCGTAGTTGCAGCCCCGAAGATTCTGAAGTTTATGATTATACATTTTTTACTGAGTGTTGAATCTTACAGATGTGACACACACACATCGACCCAAAAAATTTTTGTAAATTTTCGACGTTGTGGAACGTTCTGAACATGTTTCGATGAAAAACGCGACCAATATTTTTTCACGAAAACAAAGCTTCCTCTATGATGAAGCAAAATGTGAAAAAATTGAGAATACAAACACGAAATTGCTCCAATTTTGTTTGTTCACTCCGCTTTAGAATATCTCCAACAGAGCTCGGCGAATACCTCAAGTACTGACAGTACGTACTGAAGTCTACCAAATACTCGAAGTACCGAACACCGGATAGATCTTGAGTACCGAACTGCTTCATGCCGGGTAGGTCGAGTACTCGAGTATCTCAACAAACACGCAAAGTACTTCGGGTACATCGCCCAGCCCCGGTCTATAAATACAAGACCCATAAAAACCTCGAATGGAATGGGGTTTAATCGAATTTATCAGCGTCGAACAGTGGGCTAAGTTGGGAGCGTAACGGCGTTGGAGCGTTCGAGAGCGGGGCTCCGGTGCAGCTGGGGGTATAATTGGTATAGGGCAGCCGATAAAGCCGGAGGACAGAATTACCGGGAGTGACCGAGAGAGGAACGCCGGATCGGGAGAGCTGGTTGCTGGTTGGAGGGGGCGTGCGGCGGGAGGGGCGGGGGGGAGGGGGGGGGGTGGTAGAACGATATGGTATTATGCTCGCAGTGGAGTACAAGTTCGGGGTGGTGCAGTGACGTTACAGATATAATATCCGACTCACAGGTTGGTGGAAATGGGGTATATACTTAGTACAACCGATGCCAGAGGAGTGGGGAGAATCGACGATACCGGGGGCGGGTAGGGGGGAGCTCTTCTCGTTTGTTCGCTGGGTCAGAGGTCGTTGACCCGAGAGCGCGAGCAGATTTCCGCGAACTCTCCCAGCGCTGCTCCGCGCTCGCCTACGCATCCAGCGACTCCAGGGACGGGGTTGCTCCGTTCAAGCTGTAAGAGTAATCGTTGGGAATTCCGTTTTTTTTTTTTTTTTTTTTTTTTTTAATAATCATGGGAGAGGTACCACCGATGGGTGCCTCTCAGACTTCTCCGACCGTTCACGCGATCCACTCATCGTTCCACTTTGACCCGCAACGTCGATATGCGACTCGAAAAAAAAAAAAAAAAATGAAAAGAATGGAAGGGGCTATTTCCTCGTGAAACGAGTGAACCGAGCACCCGATCCTTTGATCCGCGGAGATATCGAACACACAGACGAAAGCTCTCTGTAAAGCGAGAGCACAGCGCGTTTTGTTTTCAAACCATTGGTTGCCTCCGCTCCGATGGCTCGGTCCATTATAACGGATTTTTCCACAAAGAGAACACGCCGCCAGCTCGCTAGCCGTACTTTCCTCTCTGTACTATTATCATGATCGGTGTAAACGATCGTCGCAATCGTCCGACCGTACCGTGTCATTGGGTCAGCGCGTTTCCGCGGAAGGGAACACAGTTGCAGGCACGGAAAAATTGTGGATCGGTCCCGGAGAGTTTCTCGATCGGCCGGGCGGTCTTTCAGGGGAAATCGGCGCCGATCCGAGAGCGAAAGTCTCGAAGGAGAGTGAAAAAAAAGAAATCGTTCGGGGGGCTAGCGAGGAAGCGCGGAGAGGAGGATGGAAAGAGGCGCTCGTGCGGATGAGAAACGAGAAGCGATCGGAGCACGTGGACCCGATGCCGGGCGAGAAAGGAACACACGAGATCGTTCCTCGCTCTCTCTGTCCGCTGCAGCCCGTCGGTTTCTTTCCCTTTCACCGGCATCTCGACTAAACGCCTACCGAGCCGCGGCTCGATGGACCACTCTCGCTTTCTTCCCGGCGAACCGTGACTCGCGGCTGGGACACCCCATCGAAGAAAGTGACTCGTAAGAAAGTGGCCCATCGCGGAAAAGAATCGAGAGGCCCGCGACCGATTAGCGAGCGATCGCCGGGCGGTGAGCGAGGGACTGAGAGGAAAGAAGCAGAAACTGCACTGAGAAAAATAATAGTATTTTCTACTATACCAATAGATCACAGGGGGAACGTCTATATAGATAGTTTTTGATAGTATATATTCAGTTGGTTAAATTATAATTATTGTTGCAATCATGATTTTTTGGCACTGTCATAACTATAAAATATAAACGTTCCCCCTGGGAACTATTTTTTATGGTATAGTCAGTATTGTTGCTTTTACTGTTATTTTTTCTCAGTGTAAGAGACGTGTACGGCGTCTATATAGATAGTTTTTGATAGTATATATTCAATTGGGTAAATTATAATTATTGTTGCAACCATCATTTTTTGTCACTGTCATAACTATAAAATGTAAAAGTTCCCCCTGGGAACTATTTTTTATGGTATAGTCAGTATTGTTGCTTTTACTATGTTATTTTTTCTCAGTGTAAGAGACGTGTACGTCGTCTATATAGATAGTTTTTGATAGTATATATTCAATTGGGTAAATTATAATTATTGTTGCAACCATGATTTTTTGTCACTGTCATAACTATAAAATGTAAAAGTTCCCCCTGGGAACTATTTTTTATGGTATAGTCAGTATTGTTGCTTTTACTATGTTATTTTTTCTCAGTGTAAGAGACGTGTACGACGTCTATATATATAGTTTTTGATAGTAACATTCAATTGGTTAAATTATAATTATTGTTGCAACCATGATTTTTTGTCATTGTCATAACTATTAAATGTAAACGTTCCCAGGGGGAACTATTTTTTATGGTATAGTCAGTATTGTTGCTTTTACTATGTTATTTTTTCTCAGTATAAGAGACGTGTACGGCGTCTATATATATAGTTTTTGATAGTAACATTCAATTGGTTAAATTATAATTATTGTTGCAACCATGATTTTTTGTCACTGTTATAACTATAAAATGTAAGCGTTTCCCCTGGGAACTATTTTTTATGGTATAATCAGTATTGTTACTTTTAGTATGTTATTTTTTCTCAGTGTAAGAGACGTGTACGACGTTCAGGAAGCCTGCTGACGAAGCGAAATGAAGTATGCTGACGAGACTCCGGAGACGGGACTGGCAATCCTACGCTCTCCGTCCGTCGAGCCGGGTGGACCGAAGTGGATGGAAACCGAAGGAACGCGGGAGCTCGGGTCGCTCCGTTACGCCCGATAAGGGTCCAACCTCAAGCGATAAGAGGCCCGACATCGTTCGAGGTTGTTCACCTTGATGCGCCGGGAGTTCTGTGACAGTAGTAGGGATAACGGGACGGGCGCGGTTCGGTGAGAGAGGAGAAGCTCCGAGAGGGATCCAACTCGGTATCCTCTTATCGAAATTTGCGGTTCGATCTTGGTGGTTCTTCGAGGAAAAAAGTGAGCATAAAAATGAGTAACGACGTTGGGATCTTCTCGAGTGTCTCGGGGGGATTGATCATCCCTCGGTGAGCGAGCGGGGTAGTCGAACGCCGAGAAGCCCGGAGAGTCGAGGAACGATGCTGCGATTGGATGTCGAGGAACGCGAGTCAACTCTTCTCCGCGAATCGCGACATAAAGGGGGACGAATGGGTGGAGGGTGGGGGAGGAGGAGGCACAGCGAGAGGGAACGTGAACGAGCGAGAGAGCTAGACGAAAGCGCGCGCGAGAAGGCTAGAGAGGCTCTCAATCGAGGTCATCGGAGACCGGGAGGAGGCCAGGCCATTGCCCGCGCCTCGGTTTTCAGGTTAGCCAGTCGTCACCGTAAGCGTCAGCGCCACACAATTAGAAAATACCCGAGAAGAGGTCCTGAGCGGCACGGGGGGAGGGAGGGGGATACAGAAGGTTTCGACATCATGAGAGAGCAAAGCAGCGGCAGCGGCTCCGTTGCTAGTGTGCCATGCATCATTGACTTATACGATTCCACACTGACGCAACGCAAATGATTATTTTTTAGTGGTACACACACATGCGTCTAAAGTGGGCATGCAAATTTGCCTCGAGGCCATTGAGACTTCCGGTCCACGAGCGATTTAAAACCATAATCTTTGTTTTGAATATAAATTAAAAAATAACGCCGCTAGGTACAACAAAAATGGTTCATATTTATTGAAGTTGGAACATGACACGGACGTCCGATGGACAAAAAAATTGAAAAAAAAGGTTTTTTTTTGTTCTTAACTATTCAGTCTACCAACATATGTTTATATGTGTCTAATTGGTTTAATATTTTCCAGACTTCATGTCAACGATCAAATAGTACTGCGCAGCAAATTTCAGCTGCATCGATGCAGTTGTTGCGAAGATATACTACGACACGGATGTTTGATAGGATTAAAATGAGCATGAAAGTGATTTCAATAGGCACTTTTGCTGTAAGGAGTGAGTGCCTAAAAAGAGGACAGGCTGTTGAGAGTCTCGAGCGATAAGTCAACGCGAGACAATTACGAGAAGGCAATAAGAAAAATAGAGACCAGGAAAAATACACTAGGATCGGATTAGATATCGAAGAGTGGCGAAGAGGGTGACTCCGATGATGGGTCGTAAAAGGGTTCACGAAAGGTTTCCCTCGCGTCGGAGCGATTCTCTTTCCAGCCCCTTTTTATTGTTTCCTCAAAAGCCTTATGAATGCGGGAAAAAATGTAACAAAAAGAATTATAAAAAAATCCTTTAACTTCGAGAAACAATGTCTTTCGGTGCTGGTCCCCGATTCTAACGGACACCAAAATTTGGTCCACAATGTCGAAAAGCATAATGCACGGTCAAAGCGGCGGGACCGGCCCGTCTGGAATGGCAGTGTGGCAGGTCAGTGCACCGAGCGAGTTGCGCCCGCTATCGCCGTCGGTGCATAAAGAGATCCACGTACCGCCGCGCGGCTCTTGAGTCTGGGTGAAAGCATTTTTCTGCGTTGGTTGCGTTCGGAACGGGGGAAGAAGGAGAATGAAAGAGAGAGTGATCGAGACGCACGGTCCAGTGGCACGGTGCGGATGTACTTTCTCCGGGTGTGTTAGCTCACCGAGCGGGGCCCTCGTTAACGCGCCGCTTCTGGCGACTCCCCGACGATTGCGTAACTCGCCATTCGGCCGGCCATTCCGGGCGTAGGTCTCCATCGGCCCGAGAGCCTGATCGAACGAGGACCAAAAGATTGGCGATTCTTCGACCGGCTAGAAACATCCCAAGGGATGACACAAAAAAAACCGTCGAAGAGTGCAAACGCAGAGTGCAAACGCGCATCGTGCGTAAGCCGTTTATTGGCTCGTTCGCCGAAACACGCGTGTGCGTAAAAGCCTGCGTGTGCGTTTTACGCGTTCCGAAGCGAAACAAAACGAGGCGCAACTACGAGAGCCGCGAGTGTCTGTGTGCGCGCGTATGAACCGCGCGCACACTTCTCGTTCACTCGCTCGACGCAAGTGTGGTGACCTTCGCCGATAGACGTGGGTGGGGATTATTCGCGAGTAGGGTAACGGAGGTGGTCGGTCGAAGGGAGACGGAGAGATCCGCGAGGTTGGCAGCGAGTGGAGGGAGGACGGAGAGCGAGCAGCGACGAGGGTCGGTCGGTACAGGAGGGAAAGTCCCAGTTGGAGTTTGTTGAACCGTTCCGCCGGCGATTGGCCGCGGAGGGTATACAGCGAGCTCGGAGAGTTCAGCCGCTCTTGCCTCGTGCGCATATATGTATATACGTGTGTATTAGAGAGCGAGGGAGGCGGGTGTCGAGCGGCGAGGGGGGGGGGGGATACTCGGTTAATTTCATCTTGCCCCAGTTACGGGCCGGGCAGGGTGAACGAACTAGCCTCGCGCCAAGGCCCCGTCGACCCACTTTCCTGTGTGAGCCGCGGAGCTGCTACAGCGCCGCTGTGTGCGCGCTCCGGTGTGTGCGGCTCCGGCCAATGGGACAAAGAGCGAAGGAGACAACGAGACAGCGATACAGAGGCAACGCCGACGAGAGGAAGCGAGAGAGGGCGCGTTACGGCCGCGTCGGAGGGAGCGCGCGATGGCCGATGGAGGGGGTTGGCTCTCCGCGCTCGTGTGCGCTTCGTCCTGCCGTGTGTGCGAGAAGCGCTCTTTTACGAACGTGTTGGCCCGTGCATGAAAGAGACGGAATGAACGAGAAGCTAGAGTTCGCACAGAGCAGCTTCGCACACGGACACAGACCATCCAGTCGCGCGGGTGAGTATGCGAGTGTGTGTCACATGTGTGTGTGTCACATGTGTGTGCAACTTCGACGAGAACGCGGAGGAGTGGGAGTGTCCCGTGGAGCGGCTATCTCGCTCCGACGCTATCTAGGCTAGGAACGACACACAGCCGGGAGGCTCGCGAGCGAAAAGGCGCACTCGCGAAGGGGGGGGGGGGGATACATAACCGCGGAGACGACGGAGCGAGGGGAGTGGGGAGAGAAAAAAAAATTGCCAGCGCCGAGTGGAAGGCCGCCGAGGGGCAACGAACTAGCCTCCTCTCCCGGGCCCCGCGACCTACATTCCGCCGCTGGAAAGTGAAACTGCCGCCTCCGCGTACGGCGCGCCCGATGCGAGAGACTATAACGCTCCGCGCGATACTGCCATGTATCGTATATACTACTGTCCGCGGTATTATGATAAAAATTAAACGGGACGCTATTTTGCAGTGGCGCTTGTCTAGCGTGAATGTTTTTTTCTTATTATTTTTTCTTTGCACACATTGAGATTGTTTTTATCTGCGACTTGGAGTCATCACGAAGCATCCCAGATCGGAGCTTTTTCGGGGGGAGTTTTGGATGAGAATTTTTTTTTTTTTTTTTTTTTTTTTTTTTTTTATTGTTCGCTTACCAGCTAAAACACGACCGAGCAGATTCTCGCTGTCCTGCGGTGGATAGGCAGTTGGATCGGAGCGATGATAGCCCGACGAGGACGATTCCTTCTCGTTCTCGAGAGGATCGGGAGCGGGAGACAGGATGTCACCCGCAGGTTGCTCCTCGGCGCTGCCGCGCGGCTTGAACTCCTGCACGGTCATCGCTTGTACACACCAATCTTCTACCCGTCTGTCTATCATGCCACGTTTATATCCTAATTGGTCGAAACCTTGGATTCGACTCCGTCACGTGTACGCGGGATTGGAAAAAGAAATTTTCAAACTTGGCGAAAAATATAAATCGACGATTGACTTAAACTAAACGCGAGATAAAAGTTATTCGTCTCGATCAATGTTTCTTTGTCGCGGTTCAGCAAAATTATTTCCTTCCTCAGTCGCACTGTGTTCTCGCGATTAAACACCCGATTACAGGCATAACAAATACGTAACGGTGACTCACTGGGGAGGGGTTAATTTTGTTTTTAGCCAATTTTTTTATTTATTTTTTTTCAGTGAAACTACGCACAATTCTCGGTGCCGCTTCGTCGAGCTGCCGTTCAGTATTTCACGTCGCACTTCATAAACCGATCGGTCGATCGTCCCTTTCGCGGGCTGCACGTGCCCAAAATTTAATCTCCTCGAGATCCAGCGTTACATTCGACGGATTTAGTTTGTACCTTTTTTTTTTTTTTTTTACTTATCGCTGGCTCTTTCGGGCGCTTCCCACCTCGAGGTATGACACTTCGCTTCGCGCACTCGTGGCACACTGACCGTCAATGTTTTCCTTTTTTCTTTCTCGCTTTTTTATTACTCGCTTCCGCCACACCGCGATCGGCCGCCGGCGATCGATCTATCTAAAACTTCAACTCAACCGTTTCGCCGTGAGACTTTTCTCGTTAAAAAAAAAAAAAAAACACGTCAGTTTCGTAGCCAGAGATATTGACGCACGAGTTCGGGACCGCGTGGTCTCACGGAGCGGAGAAAGAGCTTGGTTAGTGGTTGTGTATGGCGTGCGGTGCGGTGCGCGAGTGAGTTTGCCGCGTCTGGGTATATCGCGAGTTCGCGCGCTTGCGCTCCTTCGGCCACCGCCGCTCCGCTGATGCCTTGCCTTGATGAACGTGTCGCGTCCACCGCGGGCCCCGTTCCTCTACCTCTTCCTTGCTCGGAAGCCCATTTTTCGAAATCGCTCGCAAATCGGAGCGCCTCATCCTCGAACGGCGACTCTCATCGCTCCGACTAAATGTTAAAATTTTTAGCACCACACCAACAACGATCGCGCGCGTATGCCCAAATCTGGGTATTTGGTTTTATTTTTTTTGACTTTTTTTTATAGATTAAGTGTTATTTTCTGAGAAAAACGGTATTAGAGCAAGTGAGGGTGATATGATCACCCGTAATATCTTTTAACGTAACAAACGTTTTTGGTATATGTGGATACAATATGATTGCACCGAAAATTATATGATTGTATGTGCAAGCGTCAGTACGATATACCACGTGGCGACTTCTCCTGCAATTTCCGGGTGATATGGCCAGTAAAACTGCTTTCTTTTTGGTTTGGCATCCGAAACACTTGGCGGAGGCAATTATTGTCTTTTTGATAGTTTATGTAGTTCGTGTAGTTCATGTAGACAAGATAAAATAGAGACAATATAAATTATACTAAGATATGTTTTGAGCGATCCCTCTATGCTTCTCTGGGTCTAATCGCCTACCATTATTACTACGGCCAAGTAAAGGCGCTATGGGAAAATTGACCCAAAGCCAATTTTTTTTCAACAAAAAAAAAATACTATGGCCATTTCACCCGTAGTGTCCGCGTGATATGGCCGATAGCAAATATCCGCTTATAGAGCTGCAATTAAATCACCCATCGAAAATATCGAAAGTTCTGAGTGAATTACTTCAGTTCGATGTTTCTAGGGTTGGTTACGGCCAGAATTTAAAGGTTTTCTTAACGTTAAACCTCCAATCTTCAGTGTTTAAAAAGGCATGGCCATACCACGCCGACTTACCCTACACGTGGCTACTGATAGCTAATACAGTGTCAATACAAATTTAACCACAAGTGTGAAACACATTGTCCCGTTTATTCCACTGAAATTGGTCATCGAGCTGGAGTCAGCTCGTAAACTGAGAAAAATAAATGGTAAGATTATGCAAATGCGCGGTAACATACGTTCAAAGGTGTATGTTCTTTGTGCAACAAATGTTTCTTTCAATCGACAAATTTGTAATAAATTGAAGCAAATAATCATTTAAAATTATTAACGACACTTAAGTTAATCAAAAATAAGGCACTCACACGCACCTATAAAAAAAATGTATATATATTTATAAAAATATAAAATCAAAACCTCCTCATCATCATATGCGTAACAAATGCCCCACTGGATACCAAAGATTACCTTGGACTGAAGGACCTCGGTCGATGGCCTATTCACATTATATGTATTGTATATCGATTGTAACTGTCCCATCATCATTATTGTAAACACCATTGTCAATAAATATATTTACTACTATTACTACTACTAATCGTTTAACAAAACAAACAGAAAACAGCTTTGCACGTATATCACCGCAAGTTTTGGTTAATCCAACCATTTTTTTTTTCTCAATGTAAGACAGTCGATCAGGGAGCATTTTTTAAGCGACAAAAATACATATAGAAAATGCGAGTTATCTTGGCTATGGATTTTTTGAAGAGGGAAATTTTGGGAAGTAAAAGATGAAACGGGAAGCAGAACGAAAAAGAACTGGTCGATTTTCTTCCTCCGATCTTGCGGTGGTACTGCGAGATTTCGGAGCGAGATTCGAGCCACGTTTCTTACAGCACTCAATCCCGGATTGTTCACTGAGATGAAGAAATGGTTGGATTAACCAAGGCACGGTGACGTACGTTGAAAGGAGTAATTTGGTTGGTGCAACAAAAATGTTTGTTTCAATCAACATATCTTAAATCGACTGAAGCGGATAATCATTTAACAAATCGTCAGCGCAACTTTCGGTTGGCCGAACCACTTTTTTTCCGTATATACAGGTGAAATTTCAGACTTCGGTGAACAACTTCGAAATTTTCTCGGTCTCGGTACCGAACACCTCGATCGCGCAACTTCAGCGTTCGGGCAATCAAGACTTCCCAACTTCAAAAAAAAAAAAAAAAAAAAAAAATGTACAGACAATCTTGTCCACTTCGAACGTTTCTTGATCTTGCCGCAACATTCGGTCGTACAGAAATCGAGTGCAATCGAGAGGGAGACGGTGAATGGAGTTTCGGTCGTGCAAGCTATGGAAAACGTAGACGACGAGAGAGAAGAGAGCCGACGAGTCTCGCTGTCGTTCGGTCCGCCAATTGGCACGCTTGACCCGTCATTAGGATCAAGGATTCCCGTCTCGCGAAGCAAATTCTACTGTACCGTTGTCAGGGGGGGGGGGAGGTCGGGGTGTTACCGACGGGTCTTTGTTACTACAGAAACCGTCGTCTCCCAGCTCCATCGCCCTTGCAGTGTGTGTCTAAACCGTTCTGATATACTGGCTGTACTATATCGACCGCGAGGAATCAAAAGGGCGTAGACCATAAGACGAGGTACGCAAGTTACGTCCTTTTGATAGTGGGGCGTCGATACAGCGCGACTGCACGGGGTAGGTAACGTCAAGCTTGCCCGCGAAACGCTGGGCGGACTCGTGTCAAGCTGCACCGCAACCGAACCACTATCGCAACTCGGCTAGTTCGAGCTCTCCGTGTTCTCGCGTACTTTACAAGACCGGGCTAAATTTATGGCTGACGGACGGGACCGAGACGACGGAGGCGATCCGGTCTCGCGAGTTCGCCAAGGCTGTTCCTTGTCTGCGTCGTCGAAAATATATATCGGTGCGAAGTAAAAGTCAAAAGGCCATTTACGTTTTAGGAACATCTCTCCGTTCCGAGATACACCCTGGCGGAGATTCGAGAGCCGCGCGTCGGGTCCTGATGAGGCCCTTCCCGGACCTTGTCAGGTCCCGATGTAACGCTTCAAAATTTCTGGTGAGGCTGTGGCAATCGCGTCGACGCAAAGATCCTGGGTCGTTTGAATCTAGGAGAGAGAACCGAAGAGTGGGAATTGAAATGCGTCAGTCAATTGCAACGATGTAAGTGTTGTTTTTATCAATTTACTTAATGGCCCGCCTCAAGGTGCTCGAAAATTTATACCGGGCGAAGCACACACTCTAAAGATAAATTGTAAAAATAAATTACATTAATTGAACATTAATGCACTTTTGTGTAAAATTGAAATATCAAATATTAAAGTTACAGATCTTTTGCCAGAAGTTTAAAAAAATTTGCATGAAGAATAAAAATTGCAACGTACATGTGTTAGAAATTTCAGAAACAGTTTAATGTTATTTTCATGAATTGTAAAAAAAAAAAAAAATTACGGCGCTTTGAAGATCTTTGATGATCTTTGAGGAACATCTCTTCGTTCCGAGATACAACCCGGCAGGGAATTGAGAGCTATAGATCGGGTCCTGATGAGGCCTTTCCCGGACCTTGTCAGGTCCCGATGTAACGCTTAAAAATTTCTGGTCAGCCTGTGGCAATCGCATCGACGCAAAGATCCTGGGTCGTTTGGATCTAGGAGAGAGAACCGAAGAGTGGGAATTGAAATGCGTCATTCAATTGCAATGATGTAAGTGTTGTTTTTATCAATTTGCTTAATGGCCCGCCTCGAGGTGGTCGAAAATTTATACCGGGCGAAGAAAAGCCAAAAGCCCACCCTCTAAAGATAAATTGTAAAAATAAATTACATTAATTGAACATTAATGCACCTTTGTGTAAAATTGAAATTTCAAATATTAAAACTACTGATCTTTTGCCTGAAGTTTACAAAAATTTGCTTGAACAATAAAAATTGCAACGTACGTGTGTTAGAAATTTCAGAAACAGTTTAATGTTATTTTCATGAATTAAAAAAAAAAAAAATGTTTACAGCGCATTTATCTTTCAGGAACATCTCTTCGTTCCGAGATACAACCCGGCAGGGATTTGAGAGCAATAGATCGGGTCCTAATGAGATCTTTGCAGAACCTTGTCAGGCCCGGATGCAACGCTCAAAAATTTCTTGGTAGGTCTGTGGCAATCGCATCGTCGCGAAGATGCCGACTCGTTTGGATCGAGGAAAGAGGACCGAAGAGTGGGAATTGAAGTGTGTCATCCACTTGCAACGAAATAATTTTATAACTTTTTATCAATTTACTTGATAGTCGCGCGTCCGACACCTCGAGGCTTGATGCGTATTCGAGCGAGCGTCACAGCGCAGCACGTGTACGCGGAATATCGCGAGTCAACGTGCGTGTCTCATTCGCGCTCGAGTTGCGTGGCTCTCAACGACGCGGTCGAGATTTCCTTTCCCTCCTCCGACCCGCGCAGCGAATTAATCGCCGATCGAACGAGAATCAACGAGACCCAATTGGACAGCCGATAAATTGGCTATAAAAGAGTTCACAGCCAATTCAGCTCCCGATGACAAGACGACGGTGTCGAATTGGACGTCTTCGCGACACGATGACTGTCGCGCGTCGAAACGCAGAGGAACAGGTGTCGCGCGCCTGCGTAAGGAGTCACGTCTCGCAGGTGAACGGAGGTGAACAGCTAACAGCTATACCATATACGAAGGCTAGAGTAGAATACGAAAGTGGTAGGGGGGAGACGTCGAGAACTCGTCTGGGCTAGCGGTAAAGTCGAGGGCCTATCCCAACGTGAGCGACAGCGAGAGTAGACGAAAACCTGCTGAGGTAACACAGCGAGCTCTTGAGCCCGCCAGGTATTGGGCGGTGGTGGAAGAGCTCGTCTTTTCACTCTCGTCTTCGTTCTCTTCTTTCTTCTTTATTTCTTTTTTTTGCTGTTGGTTTCTTACCGAGTGGGTTCGGTTAAACTGGTCCTTTCGTGGTCCTCCAGCGGCTTGAAACTTTTTTCACTTTGCTCTTCCTCTTATGCCGTCAGAATGGTCGGTCCTCTCGTTTTCCTTCGGACTCTTCCGGCTCCTTTGGTCGCGGAACCGTCCTCAAACTGGTTCTTCGTTCCGAATATAGTCGGACGTCCTTCCTTTGTTAGAGCCGGACGCTAGGGAAAGTACACTGCGGGGGCGAAAAGACAGCAGGGAAACGTATCGATAACCAGGGATAGATGGAGTGTGCGAGTTTGTGTGTGATCGACCTTTGCGCTGCATGTCCATGAGGGAACGTACCGTACGGACACCTGTTACCAGCGCAAGCCGCGCCTTCCGGACTCGCAAGACCCGCGGTTTTCACCCCCCAAGTGGGCTTGCCAAGAATTCATGGATATTGGTACGTGACCTTTCCGCTCAGCCTATCGTGACGTGTCAATTTTTAATTGTACTTTTTTCAATTTTATGGCGACATGTATCGTAAAACTTTGATTATCTTGAAAATAAAAATAAAAAACATTCACGCAAAGGAATAAAAGGCAATGGTAAAAATAATGATTTTTTTAAAGCAACTTGTCTCTCCGGCGCCTGCTGCGCACCTAGCAGACACCCGATGCCTTCGTTTATGGGAGAGACATAGAATACCCTTTGTGGGCCTCATACCGTGAGAGAAGGATCTAGGAAATACGACTATATCGCTTGAGATATTAGCATAGCACATAGTGGTAGGGAACTAGGGCACCACCTATGGTAGGAAGTACCGGATTTATAAGAATTTTTCGTAGATATTATGGTAAAAATTCTTGGAAAATCTGAGACTTTCCGCCATAAGTGGCGCCCTAGTGCCCTACTATGTAGAATTGAACTGTGTAGAATTGAAAATATTTTTTTTTCTTTGGCAGCCCACAATCAAATTTTACTTGAGTCAATGATTTTTTTCAGTGCATAGCGTGCACTTCTCCTTCCAATATTCAAAATTGTATCCGATAATATATTTTATACTGGGCTGAAGGACTCCGGTCGATGGCCCATTGGCGATGTTATTAAAAGCGCCTTATCAACAAATGGAGAGATGTATCGGAGATTGTATGGACGAACTGTTATTGTCAATAAATACCGTTTTACTACTACTATATTTTGTAGACGAACATACGATTTTATAGCCTCCACAGTCTGCGGTTTCTTACATTGTGGTGATTATCATCGTCAAATTTGATGCTGATGGAGAAATAAAAAGAACTTGAAACTCGTCAATAGTAGCGATTCTAAATGTTGGAGTTATTGGCTTCTTGAGCCGCGGTAGCAGTTTCAAACGGAGTGGAAAAACGTTATCCCAGACAGAATAACGCATAAAGCTCCAGGCGTTTGGCAGGTAAGAGAAGATTTATTGCAGAGGGCTTGGAAGCGGTCACCGGGTTGCGGCCTGGCGTTTATGGCCTGCGGTTTTCACACTCTCTTGCATGCGCTCCTCTCCTCGTCATAAATTATCGAGAGTAACCGAGTTGCAGCGGCTACGTGTATAACGTTATTGTACCAACACAGTGCGGGAGGAGGAAGAGCCAACGCGACCCGTAAATTATTCGCAGAGCCAAGAACAGCGGGGAAAATGGACAAGTGGTTGACAAATGCGCGTTAACGGACAACCGCTGCGTCTTTATTCGACTAACCTGCTGCTGCTCTGCCGACGTCGTCGAGTCGAGAAATTGGCAAAAAAAATGCCCACCCAAATTTTCCGTCGAAATCGCTCGAACTCTGTCAGGACACAAAAATTTGCGCGTCTTCGCGGTATGAATTTCGAAGACCAGATCAGCGCGAATCCGGAGGACACGAAACCACAAAATTTGCCCGTCTTCGTGGTATGAATTTCGAAGACCAGATCAGCGCGAATCCGGAGGACACAAAACCGAAAAATTTGCCCGTCTTCGTGGTATGAATTTCGAAGACCACATCAGCGCGAATCCGGAGGACACAAAACCGAAAAATTTGCCCGTCTTCGTGGTATGAATTTCGAAGACCAGATCAGCGCGAATCCGGAGGACACAAAACCGAAAAATTTGCCCGTCTTCGTGGTATGAATTTCGAAGACCAGATCAGCGCGAATCCGGAGGACACAAAACCGCACCGAACTGTTCGCAAAAGAATACCGAAATAAAAAGGACAGCGATTTACGGCGTCTCGTAAAACTTCGATGAGCCAACCGTCCAGCTTCGGTAGAACCCGATTGGCCGGAATCGAGGTTCTCAAAACAGTCAAACATATAAACTCCGCTGATCGCCTCACAAAGTGTCGCTTCTGCTGTCGTTTGGCACGAGGATGTAATCAAGCGATCGTACGATTTGCGTCAAAGCAACTCGACACAGCGCTGGCCTTGGGCCGAACAATGACGCGGCACGAGCGTGATACATAAAGAGGCATGTTGCATCGAGAGATGCGACGAACTCGCTGACGCAGCCCTCGGCGCGTCAGCACGTAAGAAAGTCGCCCAAATTGTACGAGACTTACGAAACTCGCCCGATTCGTGCCACCGTGTCAACCGACGTTTTACGGTGAAAGTCGCAAATTCGTTACGAGCCTACGGCGCGCGCTCTTGTTATCTGCATCTGCGATCCTTGATGGGAAAAACGAAGGAAAAAAAAAAAAATGAAACGAATCGGGGGAAAATATCTGGAACCGATCCCGTTCCCGCAAGACCGCGGGGCAATGTGAATACACTTTCGCCGACTACTGCCAAGCTGTTTGATTACCGGCCGCCTAACGTCACAAATTATACAACGCCGAACGGAGGTATGCGAGAAATGCTGTTGCTGCTGCCACCCGGGTTTCTGGTTATCCGGCGGTGCGATTTATTAGTCAGCCTGGAGAATCGTGCGCCCGCGTTCCGGGAGCCCGGCCGAGAAGGCGTGGGTCGACGACAAATCGCTACCGTACGGTTATCAATGTTTCGCTAATTTTTTGTCTTTTCGTCACCTACTCCATGAAGAGGTAGAATGCAGTTATTTTATATATATATACATATATATATATATAATATATATATATATAATATGAGTTTTGGAAACGGGCTAACGCGAGATTAGTTTGGTCCGCGAGACGAGCACGAGATTCGCTCGGTCCTAGGTCTATATCGATCTATATATAGGTGCCCGAACTTACCTATAGCATTACCCGTGAGCGCGAGCGCTCCTCGCTCAGTGATTTCGGATTTAAATAGATCGACGCGACCCGTACACACGTAGTGGTATATTTGGCTAAAATCGGTCGTTGAACTCGGGCAAACCGAATTAGAAAATCTATTTCGATTCTCAGTGCAGCGGCTACGCTCGGCGTCCCGTGTACAGCGCGACAAGAACTGCAGTTCCGTCGGTGCGCACCAAAAAGCAAATTGTTTCCATTTCATCGCTGTCTTCGATTCATCGATTTCCATTTGTCCACCGCGTTGCATACCAGTTTTCTTTTTTTTTAACCCCGCGGGTTCGTTTTCGTTTGCTTTCAAAGCCCGCGCTGTGTCTTGGCTCCTATCGATAAATTCATCGATTGCATTCTGCAATGCATTTCTCGCTTCGCTGTCCATTGGGATTTTCCAATCTGCCCCGAGCTGTTTGGTCTATCTCGGGCTATCGATCGAGATACGAGAAGTTTTGCCGGGTGGTTCCATTCTGGTCCCGGTAATATTATCGCGAAGCGGGACTGGCGGTCAAAAATTCATTCCATCTGTGGGCTGGCCGCGCGCAGCTGTTGCAAAATCCATCGGGGGAAAAAGAGAGACCCACGCGAGCTCCCGCAAAGCGAGAGATAATACGTAGGTATTGTGGCATACGGCTCGGCGAGACAGATAGCTCGTTGTTGCCGGCTGGGATCTAATGCAAAAGCGTGTATTGCGCGCGTATCGCGGGGCCCCATTGTCTCTCGCTCACTTTCGCGCGGCGCTCAACGGGCCGGGACTCTAACGGAATGCAATAAAATTTTGTATCTCCTTCGCCCGGTCGCTCCTGCTGCCGTTTTGCGTGGGCGATCGAGAGGCACGCGTGGATTCCTTCCGCTCATTGACCCGATATTTCAGGACTCTCGCTTTCCGCGCCCTGGTGCCAACCTCAATTCGCCGGCGAGGAGAGAAAACCCCGAGAATCCAATCGGTCAACCGATTGTCAAGCCGGAGGTAAATAGCCCGACAATTTCCTCTTTATTTTTCCTCACACGGTAGAAAAGAAAATAAGTATACATTTAATGAACATTTTTTTGTCCGCCAGGATGCACAATTTTTTTTCTCGTTGATACATTTGTTTGGGTTAATGTGGCAAAACACAATTTTCCAATAACTTTTGGATAGTGGCGGTGGTGTTGAGTGGGGCAAAACGGGGTTGAAAATCCGGATGTATCGTTCGGACAAAACGGGGCATCCAAAAATTATTGGAAAATTGAGTTTCGCCCCCACTGTACCGTTTTGCCCCCTGTCTCATTTCACCCCATTTTCCCCTAATTTAAACATTCTTTTTTCAAGTTAATTCAACAATTTTTTGAAATTGTTAATACGCCTCGTTCGCAATTAAGAAAATGGTAAAATTGATGACAATAAAAATGCGGACTTTTGCGAATAATAAATGGTTGTTAAATGTACAGTTATTTTTTTCGCCGTGTATGATAAAAGGTACGAAGCGGAAACAACAAGTTTCAGATCGCGCAGGCTTCCGATGAACGTTTCTGCCGTCGATGTCGACAATTTACGTAAAAGAAAATGGCACGGTAATCGCAACGACGGAAGTGGTCGAAACTCGGAGCGACACCGTCGAGCGGGCAATGCCCAGACGTTACCGCAATTATTACTGTCCAGTACGATCGAAAGTTTCCTCGGGGGCTTTTCTTGCCACATGTGTCGAGTTTGAATCTCAGCCGCCTCGTTTCGCTCCGTGCAGTTCGAGCTTCGGATGTTCCATGCGCGCACAGCTTGAAGTCGCGTATCTTCGAGTAAATAATTGCGAAACAATTTGCGATCGCAGCCGCATAGATCGAGCGTACCCTCAGGCTCCGTACGATGAGGCCAATCGCGCTTGCCAATCGCAATTTGCGATTTTTTTTTATTTTTATTTATTTCCACTTTATTAAACGTCGCGCCTTCAGCGACCGAAACAAAGAGCATTGAAAGCCTCGGCAATGCGCAGAGCGGCTGTCCTACAGATCGACGACACGAGTTTGCATCGACGAAATTCCTCGTCTATCTGTAAACTGCCAATGCAACAATTTACAAATTTCACTTATCTTGCGTTTACATTTTTTTTTTCGTCTCGATCGTAGGAACCGATAATATGAATTACACGAGGCGTTACAGGTTGGTACAGTAACGAAGCGTGACGCGCGGCGTTTGTCACACAGGCCGCCACTGTTCGTTACGTGTTCCTCGTACAAGCTCGCCTCCTATCCGGCGCATACATAATACTTTACGTTCGAGCGGTTTCGAACGCAAGGCGCCGACCGACGTCGAGATAATGATTCAGATAAGTCTTATCGCATCGATGCTAATTATATAAAAGTCGTTTCAAGATCGAGTGCAACTAGTTCGTGGCTCGTTGCTGGAATATGAAAAAGTAATTCGAATAAATAATTTTAAAAAAACTTCCCCCGAGAGAACGAGAATTATTTCGCGAAAAGAAAAAAAAAAGCCATCGAGGCTTTTAGATCGGTGATCAGAGCTGCCGGAGGAACATGAATATTTATAACCCAACGTGTGAGTACGATCGCTAGAGATAGACGGATTTTGCCAGATATCGTTTTATCGTCCCGCCGATATTGGCGCGTGGATTGCCGTAATCGCGACACACACGTTTAGCCCGACTAGCGCGTACACGCCAGTCCTCGGGTATCTCGCGCGTCTGTTGCGTACGTCGTGTTACACACGAGCGGAGCAAAATACACACGCAACATGGTCGAGAGAAGTTGCGACCGGGTCTCGTTCTCTCGTCTTGTTCCCGCACTTTCAGCCTAGTTTCACCGCTTCTAAGATGTTTTTTTTTTCCTTTCCGCTCCTGCCGCTGTTGCTGCAGCCGCTTCTGTGCGAGAGACGAGAACGCGCGCGAGCTGGCAGAGAGCATTTACCTCTGGCTCAATCGCTCGCTCAAAGTTCGCACGGTTATGAATCGTTAATAAACGAGAGCACATTATCCAAACAACAAATTCCTGCATAGTAAAAAAACGTACCGACTGTCGCGATAATATCGCGTCAAGTGTAGATCGGGGCAAAACGGGCCACCTTCACGAATTTTTCGCAGGACGTTAAAAACAAAAAGTCTCATCGCAAAGGCAGCTCCGTTTTGCCCCGCGGTCCCCCATCTCGGTCAATTATCGGCGGACATTGGCAAATTTTTTTCGCAACATCTAAAAATTCTTTAATTGCAACACACGATAAATTATCGTCTACATTAATCATCGACATTTCATCGATCGCCGATCTCACGTCTAATATCACGTCCAGTGGACATCGGGGCAAGACGGGCCACCGTCACCAATTTTTCGCAGGACGTTAAAAACAAAAAGTCTCATCGCAAAGGCTGCTCCGTTTTGCCCCGCGGTCCCCCATCTCGGTCAATTATCGGCGGACATTGGCAAATTTTTTTCGCAACATCTAAAAATTCTTTAATTGCAACACACGATAAATTATCGTCTACATTAATCATCGATATTTCATCGATCGCCGATCTCACGTCTAATATCACGTCCAGTGGACATCGGGGCAAGACGGGCCACCTTCACGAATTTTTCGCAGGACGTTAAAAACAAAAAGTCTCATCGCAAAGGCTGCTCCGTTTTGACCCGCGGTCCCCTATCCTCAGCCAATTATCGGCGGACATTGGCAAATTTTTTTCGCACCATCTAAAAATTATTTAATTGCAACACACGATAAATCATCGTCTACGTTAATCATCGATATTTCATCGATCGCCGATCTCGCCCGTTCGCAACTTCTTCGTTCGGACTTCGCGAGCTTCTCGGACACACACGACGGAGCGAGATAGTCATAAACAATCCTTGGCGATTGCCAAACGCGCGTCCCGCGCGCGGAATGCGCTCGGCAATTCACCGCTCGGCGTCCGCGGATTCGCTTCGCTGATTTAACCGGCCTGGTGTGGTTGCCCGCCGTCGCTCGGAGTTGGGCAACGGGGTGCCGTTTGCCGAGGTGTACCGATTTACCATCGGAGGGGGGGGGGGGGGGATTCGTCCGAGCGTACACGTGCTCGCGGCACTACAATTATGAAATAACAGAGTATCTCGGACAAGCTCCGTGCTGCACAAAGTGCGTGGAATAGAGTACAGCAGCGCTAGCCGATCGCCGCGTGGGCACGTAACGCGGTAGCGTGAGTGTCGCTCAATCGGCGTCTAACGATCTCCCGTACCGATGCGTTGCGTACCGATCGAGACGCAGATTTTTCATTTTTTTTTTTTTTTTAATTTCCATTTTTATTTATCTTCTCCATAGCTCCAAGGCTCCACGCGTTTCCCGTCATTACAAACGCTGAATAATCAATGCGTTTCTGCCTATTGCTCAATCGATAATTCGCCTTCCCGACCGCGCGGAACACGCCTTTCGAAAGGAGGACAAAGGGGTGAACGGGGGCTTTTGCCGTACATTAGAATTAGTGTATAAGTTCACCGGTTCGCGAGTCGCTGAGAAAAGGGGTATAAACAATGTGAGCGGCGAAACTGATTTCAACCGCGTCTGGCCACTTGCCGTTGAGGATAAAGGAGAGTAAAACTGCTACGGGCGCTACAAAGTGCAGTGCAATCGGGGCTCGTTCTCACTCTCGTCGAAGGTATGTACTTATCGCCGCTGCGAGAGAGATTTCTCGATCTCGCGCGGAGCCGAGTCGAAGGAGGACGGAGGAGAAGTTGCCGCACAGCGGGTGAGCGAACAATTAGGTCCGTACGGAGACCGTGTTACATACGAGCCGCGACCACTCTTAGTATTTACGTCCGGCGCTGCACGCCGGGGAGAGAGTACGTTCACCTCCTTTAGACGCGCGCCACGCTCGCTTTATTCGTTCGTTCGCACCCTGCGAAATACTTAATGCGACGGAGTTATCTTCGACCATTCTTGGCATCGACCTTTCCGACGACTCGCTGTCGATCAACCCTCGCCGGATCGCCTCTTGTCGGCTCGATGGGGATAGACTTTCCACGTTCGAGTCGCTCGAGCCAACCTACTGGCGATACCGAAACCGGGACGAGACCCGATTACCCACATACCGGGCTGGGCACGTAGCTAGAGGTGGCAACCGAGTGGCTGCAGGGCGAGGGTGGAGAATATGGCCCACCTGGATTGGCGGGTGATTATCGGCACGTAATTATTATGTTCTGGCGGTTATGTCGGCTACCGCGCTTCGCGTGGCTCGCATTGATCGTGCTTCGCGCTCGCGATCGCATGGCTCATAGCGTGCGGAAATCCATCCCGTGTGGGATGAAATTCGGCTTTCAGAAATCCATTCCGTATGCTATGAAAATCGAATTTTTGAAAGTATAGCATATGGAATGGGATTTCGGAATTTGGAAACTCGATTCTGTCTTAGGGTAAAAGTGGTGAATATGGCCCACCTCGATTAACACGTAAATCAATTATATATGGACCGGGCCATAGTCCCCATTTTTACTCTATATATCTTTTGGAAAATTGTGGATTTGTTTGTTGGTTTGGATGTTTGTCCCACCACCTCCCACCCAGCTTAGCCACCCTTTCGGAAAAGCTTACAGCTGTCGGAGAAGTTTCCAGCATATAGAATGGATTTCGATATTTCGAAATTCCATTCTATGTGGAAATGGGTTTTTATAACATATATAATGAATTTCGAAATTCCGAAATCCATTCCACATGCCGAAAAATGAATTTTTGTTATGAAAAACAAATCCACAATTTTCCGAAATACATAGAAAATATTGACCGGTCCATAATCGCCACTTTTGCCCTGTGGATAACTTGATCGAAGAGCAAAGCAAATGGAACTTTTTTTTTTTTTTTTTTTTTGTACATTCACATTTCATATGAAACGGCGGACACGATTCCGTTTTGCCCCGGTCTCCAACCGCTCGGCTAGTCCGTGCGGCGAAGAAACTATCCCGCGCTCGCGCGATCGGCGAGCGCGCGATGATGCAATGTCTCATCCTCCAACGAGACCTAATTTGAATATCGTTCTCATTCGTTTATCTGTTAAGTTGTTTCACCGCTGGACATTCTCGTTCGTCACGACGCGGCTCGCAGAGCTTCACCTTCCTTCGGAAATACGCGCGCAGGCAACGATTACATCGTTCCCGTTTATATCTCGGCTCGAAGAAATAAACGCGACGATTGCCGCTTTCGCGGGAAAGTAATTGAGTCTCCCGGACGCGAGTTTTACGTCTCTATCGATTCGAGACCGCTCGATTTCGATCTAATATCGTGTACTCGCGACTCTCGGGATATAACTTTCCATAATTAGCGTCCCGCTTTCTGCCGCTGGAAATCGCACACGCGAACGCAACGTATGCACGGGTACGGCTGCGCGACAACGCATAAGTCTTGCCTAAGAGCGTGTGTGTGTTTCTTCGCTGGCAGCGACAAGCTGTTCACCCGCCGAAGATTTATTGCTCGGACTCGGCTTATTCATCGGGAACACACTCCGGCTTCGATACAGTACGTAACTCATGCAACCGGCCCGCAAATTCTCGACTACACTGAGAAAAAGAAATGGTTGGATTAACCATTAAGGATAATGCGCGGTGACATACGTTCAAAGGTGTATTTTGTTGGTACAACACATATGTTTGTTTCAATCAACAAATTTTAAATACATTGACGCAAATAATCGTTTAACAGAACAATGTTTTATTTTTACCAAACATATAACAGCTTTGAACGTATGTCACCGGGACTTTTGGTTAATCCAACCAATTCTTTTTTCTCAGCGTACCGCTCGCTAGCGTGATTCTTCGTTTTCCCTTTTCCGGTCTTCGGACTATTTGAAAATACAAAAGGACCACCCAAAGTCCGCTCACCGGAACCAGGAGGGTTGGTTTTCGACCCGCCGGAGCGGTCAATCCAGGCTGCGGCGGGTTCAACGAGCCCCGCGAGGCCGAATTAAGCAAATCGCGGGTGAACTCATGCGCGCTTTCAATGTACGACGTAGCTTTTTTTTTACAAGCCCACCTGCGTATAAAAACCGCCCTTCCGCGGCCCTCCGCTCTCCCTCTCAGTCGGGGAACGTGGAATTATAATAAGGTTGCATGCACGTACGGTACGAGCCGGGCCTCATGGAATATTATGTAAAACGGAGAGCGAGCTTGCCACCGGTGTTATCGACCCCTTCGAACGAGAGCGCACGGAGCTCGTCATATCGGCAAACGAGCATATTATAAGCTCAACTATACCTCCACAGTCTCTGCACTGTATTTGTATACATATATACGTATATAAATAAATAAATAAATATGAGTAACTATTTTTCTCGTCATCGGCACAGATAATCGATGACTCGACGACGATCCACTCGTGGGACTAAATGTCGAGAGGTTTCCGAGCCGGAGTCTCGTCGAGGGTCGTTCAACTCGAGAGCCGCGATGTCCAGCTCGGGGGACTTTTAATCTCACGCATAAACTCCGTCTATCGCCGAGCTCGGTCATTATTTTTCTAGTTATGTTTTAAATGAGAAGGCGAGAGAGAGAGATACGAATGGCGTTTCCTCGGGCATGCCCGATTTCTTCACGATTCCCAGCCCTCTCTCGACGAGCCGGCTGAAACGACGAGTGTTTCGCTTTCTTTCTTTCGCACGCGGTTGTGCGTGTGTCGCGGCGAGAAACAGCAGGAAGTTCTCGCGGTAGGCGGACTGCTAGGATAAGGTAATACACACAGTTTGGATTTAAGATTACACAGTCTCGCCTCCCGAGCGGACCGCTCAATTACACTGCCATTCCGGTCGCGGGAGCAGAAAAATCCACCGCCGCTCTGAGGACCAGCACCGCGAATTTGAGATAAACGCATGGCAATGATCGGTTGGGCAACGGCCCACGCCGCTTCCAGACGGGCAATTCCTCGAACGATTCCACGAGGAATCTTGGGCAACGGCCGTGCGAAAAATCCTACCAGGGTCACACTCTCGTTATTACACAAACATCGTTACGATTGCACCGGATCAAACATCAACGGGCTACTATTATTTTCTCTCTTTCGATCTTTGCTAAGTAAGTCCGGATAAGGTTGTCATTATTTTTTTGTACTTTTCAGCCTGTCACTGGTTATGCTATTAACCGATCAATCCATCGGTTAATAGCATAAAATAATAACAGTAATAATAATAACAATAATAACTGATGATTGAACTGAATAATAAGTGATGATGATCCACGAGGGATCTTGGGCAACGGCGGTGCGGAAAATCCAACCAGGGTCACACTCTCCTTATCACACAAATGTTGTCACGATTGCACCGGATCAAATATTAACGAGCTACCATTGTTTTCGATTTTTTTCTAAATAAGTCCGGACAAGGTTATAATTAATGTTTGGACTCTCCAGCCTATTACTCTTTATGCTACTAACCGATAGATCGATCGGTCAAAATAATAATAATAATAATAATAATAATAATAATAATAATAATAATAATAATAATAATAATAAATGATGATTGAATCAGTCGTTACCGATGAAAACTGTGGATATAGTAATCTATAGAGATGGCTGAAGAGGGCAAGACGGTAATAAAATGGAATAGAGACTCGGAGCAAGTGGACGTTCTGGGGCGTATCGTCGCGGCAATTTCTCGGCAACGGCTGTGTATTACGGCGTATCCGGTGGAATGGTATGTGAGAAGTAGGAACAGAGACTAAACGGGTGATAGAAGGGAGACGGAAAGCGCGGGGAGGTCAGGTTTTATCGGGAGCATAACCCCCCCGGTAAAAATATCAGAGCGATACGTGCGCGAGGCGGGAGAGCAGCGCACGAGCAGCAGCAGCAGCAGCTTTGGAGGGCCGCGAGCTGCTTTTGAGGACTCTCTCTCTCCGTAGCTCTTGCACCCGTTCGCGCACATAGCGTACAACACACCAGCCCTCTCGGCTATCTTCGCACTGGTTCGCCGTGGCTCGGTGTGTCCTCGGCCCCGCGGGTGAACGTCCGCTCACTGGGACAAACGGCCGCTGCCTCAAATGCTCGGGTGAATATATATATATGCAGCTCGTTCAGCATATACGTATAGGATGTGTGACGCGTTCGGCACCAAATCGTTTTATGCTCGACGATAAACAATGACGAAACCAGATAATCATTTATGGACGAGAGAGAAACTTCGACGAAATAGCTTCTCACCGATAGCGTTTTTTATTTGTTTTTTATTTGTTTTTTATTTGTTTTTTAATTTTTTTTCTTTTTTTTTTTGTAAGCGATCTATGCATTGGATGTACTTGGAACTGGTCCAGAATGAACAATTTTCTTTAGCATTAAAAAGTTGATTCCCGACCGGTTCCAATCAAGTTTGATTTACATATCACTCGAAAAAAAAATACTATTAGCCGAACCACTGAGAAAAAAACGGTTGGGTTAAGGTAGTCCTTGCGAATAGAACTACAAACACTTCTGGATGATCTAAAAATCTGAAAAAAAATCAAGCATATTAATTTTTTGAGATTTTAAATTCACTTTGATTTTTTTTTTTTATATATGGGAAAAATGTGCAGAAAGTCACAAAATTCAAAGTGAATTTAAAACTCTCAAAAAATTCATACGTATACAGAAAAAAAAGAATCATTTTCATAAAAAAAAGTTAGGTTTCCAGAAGATTTGTTGAACAGTTTTATTTATCATCAATTTGTTAATAACATTTTGGAATTATTATTATGCAGAATTAATATTTTCATCACATTTAATACGTTTGGTTTTTTTTTCAGATTTTTATACCATCGAGAAGTGTTTGCAATTCCCTTTCATTCCCCGGAAACTTATGCGAAGTGAACACTCTTCGCAATCCCTTGACCAAATGGCGGTGACATCCGTTCAAAGGTCTTATTTGTATAGTACAACAAAAGTGTTTGGATCGCCAAATTTTGAATCGATTGATGTCAATAATCGTTTAACAAAGCAATGTTTTATTTGTACCAAACACATAACAGCTTCGAACGTATCTCACTGCGGCTTTTGCTCAATCCAATATTTTTTTTTTCACTGTAACGATTATTCGACCGATCGGTTAATTTTCCACGGCGACGATGGACGCGCAGACGAATGGTGCTCGTACCGAACGAATTACTCGGCAAGGGTCGGTTCCACAAGCGGATGGAGGCGTCGCTTGGTACAGCGTCTGTTACAGTAGGTAATAATCCACAGGATAGACGTGATCCGACCGGGAACCGGATGATCCCGTGCTACCGTCCCCAACTGCGCTGTGACACCCGACACGCGCCTCTCGCTCTTCATTAACGTTTTTTTCCCCGGTTAGTTCTCTCGTACAAACTACACGTGTGTGTATGCGCGTCCGTGAACGCGACGACGAGATACACGAGACAGACACGCCACATCGAAGCTACATAAGCTCGGTACATCGGCAACCTTGACACGGGCCATCGAGCGTCGAGCGGGCAATTTAACCGGGCGGCTCTCCTCCCGTCGGATCCGCAATTTCGCAATGCTTAATAATCCCGAGCTAAGCCCGAGCGAATCTCCGATCGGCTGCAACCGGAGCAGATTCAATATTTCAATTTAAAAAAAAAATTATAATTGTATCTTCACCAGGCAGATCATCGATGGCCCGAGTAGAAATTTTCGAGCGTTACATCGGGCCCTGATAGGGTCCTGATAAGGCCTTATCCGGCCCCTGCCAGGCCTTGTCAGGACCCGATGTAACGCTCGGAAATTTATACTGGGGGGGGGGGGGGGGGGGGGGAGAGCAAGTAAACGAAAAAGTCTCAGCGAACAGAAATCGCGACGAAATCGGGCAAAAGCGCGCGAGTCTAAGTCATCGCGAGATGAATTTATCTCGCGCGGGGGTGAATCCGCCTACGCTCCGGTGCAACCGCGTTTATAAGCGTATGCACGCGGAGTCGATGTTCCCGACGAGAATAAATGCTCGCGTCGTCGAGGCGTGTACGCTGCGCCGGCGAGGGGAGGCGAGGGAGAGGAAAGATATGTTGGAGCAACGTTCGCTCGGTCTTTCTGATTTGTCACGGCGTGCATCGGGCCGCGTGCGGGTGCACATGCATCCATCGGAGCGCGAGTCGGCGCCGAGAGTGGTGGTCGCTGCCGCGACTGCCCCGTCGAGCTCCCTTCGTCGTGTGGGTGCAGAGCGAGCTCGCCTCCTCGAGAGTTGGTGCACGCAAACCACAGCGAGCACGCCGACGTCGGATCCTGACCTGCACCACGCGAGCCACGCTACAGTAATCTTTGAATAACGCTAACGCGCGTTCGCTCCCCTCCCGCGCACTGCACGCGTCTGTACGGAGTCCGCTGCGATGTGTGCCGCACAATCTTGTCGGACGTTGCAGGCAGCCGGTATGCTTTATAGGTACGGGCTGATACGCTGACTCGGGCGTTCAACGCGTCGTCACGAACGACAGCGATGCATCGCTCATCGTCTCCGGATGTAGGAGACTCGACGAACGCGTCGCGATTATGGTGATCGTCGCGCTCAACATGATTGCTCGACAAAGTGTCGGCCGACAAAGTGCCCGACCGGTGGAGACTTTGGATCCAACCGCCGAAAGGGTCGACGACCCCTTCGTGCGAGGCTCGCCGACACGGAAATCTTGTCCGACTCCGAATTGAAGATGCCCTTTGGTTGTCATTAATTCTATGTCCAGCCCTTCGTAGTCACGCATATTTCACCGATCTCGATGGGCAGACTGGGTCGACTCCGTCCGGTCTATTTTTGAAACGGTATTGTGGACAAACTATCGGTGGGAAAAATCTCGAAAAATTACAGAACATCGTTCAAACATTGTAGTTGATGTATGAACAATCTTTTTATGAGAAATCAAATGGCAACGTATTCAAAACGTGAAGAAGAAAAAATGGAAAAGAAAGTTTTTTCATTAAAAAAATTATGATTCGGTGAATTTTTAATATTTTTGCATAAAATTTGAACTTGATAGTCCTTAGATATGGTAAGGTGGTCGTTTCTTCGACGAGATGGTTCGTTATCGCAGACCTAAAGGATCGCTGCTCCCAGAAAAATAATTTATTTGACGGCCAACGTTTATTTAGTTTACGTAAAATATTTATTTCATTTAAGTAACTATTTACTTAATTAAAATTTTAAAAAAACTTAATTTAAATCAAATAAATAAATAAAAAATTCTGGGTGTGCTGCGGGGAAGGACAAACGTTGTGCTGCAACAGAGTTTGTTATCGCCATATCGAGTAGGCAAATTAGTTAAGTAATTTCACGCCGCGCCGACAATCTTTTTTATATAATTTTTTTCTCCGTTCATCGGTCCAACATACGACTACATAGTCTGTGTCCGACCCTACCCACCCGTTACAGTTTCCGATACAAGAGCCTACAACAGATATGTTGCGGCACGCTCGGGAGTCTGCTAAAGTCTGTAATCAAGCGTAATTGCCGATAGCTCCGTGGCGCGTGGTAAACCGAACTGGCCCTGCGTGAAGCTCACGCCTTCCCGATAGTTTCTGCCGGAGATCGTGTAGCACGGATTGCAGCCGATCGGTCAGTATCACGCCGCGGAACCGTCATTGACGTTCGCTACACACGGATAATACACGTTCGCCGATGTCGTTGTCCTGCTCGGTGTAATACATCGATCCGGCGAGTTAACAAATTGCCCTGTGGCAACTTACGGCTAGTTTGAGGACGTAGGCATTAACATCTATGTCGAAAGGCGGATAGACCGATAGATAGATGGATGGATAGATAGTAGGCGCATTATTATGGAAGTCTCTATAGGCCGTTGGAAATCTGGGGGGGGGGGGGGGACTAGCGCCAGCAGTAACAGATCATTTTTTTTATCACTTACGCTCACACTCGCACTTGGATGGAGAACTCGCGGCCCGACTGTGTATTAGAACCGACAGAGAAACCGATCGACTGTCGCACGGTAGCGACTCGCGTGTGTCGGCACGGGCTACTCGGCGCATGCATCGACGACGGCATACCTTTACTTGCTCCAATAATTCTTAATAGGCCATTGTGACGTTTCGCAACCGGAGTACCGTATGGTACAGTGGATACCTGCCCCCGCGACATTACAGCGGCTTATCGATACAGATGCAAACTTTTCATTCTCAGTGATTTTTTTTTTTTTTTTTTTCGAAGTTATAAGGATTTAATTAAATTAGGATTTAATTAAATTATTAAAAACATTTAATTCCTACTACATTTTTTTTTAAAACGCACTAAAAAAAAAAATTGTAAATTTAATGTACCGGAATGGAAGTTTTTATGCAAAAACTGGTACATTAAATTTAATGTACAATTGTGATGAGAAATTAATATACTTTTTCATTGAAGTTAAAGTAAATTATTAAAAATAAGGTATTTTCAATATTTTTAATACACGGAAGATTAATTTTTCATCACAATTGTACATGAAGTTTAATATACCAGGTTTTGAATAAAAACTTCCAGTCCGGTACATTAAATTTCATACGAATTTTTTGTTTTAGAGTGTGGATCCTGGGAATTTTTTGACACGGTCGGAACACTGTTCCGAGCAGCCGATAGTCGGGAATTTTCGATCGAATATTTTTTTACCAAGAAAAATAAATAAACTTAAATAGATTTAAATAAACTTAAATAGATTTAAATAAACTTCTTAAAATTAAGCTGTAATAATATTTTTGTTTCTCTTCTCCAGACATTGAGGGTGGGGCTGGTATGAGAATCCGTGAATACCTCAGCGGAGTCACGGACAATCGGAGAAAGGAAATAATAGAAAAAGAGACAACGGCGTCGCCCGGCGCTCGCACGGGACCGCGGTGCTCGTTATAGATAGCCTGGCATTAGAATGGTTATTCGAGCTCATCGATCGTGACGCATACGAACAATGAGAATTACCGCAGAAACTGCGGGGCGATCGTAAACCGATCCTCGGTTGCAGGCTACCCGTCCGATAGCGAGGCGTGGACCACGAGGCAGTCGGGACGTTGCAACAACGAAAGCGGTGGCGCGCAGGTGCACCCACCTGTGTGCGCTCCGCAGGCGCACGGAATAAAGGCGCACAGTTCTCCGGATCGCCACACATCTATTGCGTGGTACATTTTATTTTATTTTTTAATATTTTTACCAACAGACTTCCTTATCTTCAGCTCGATCTCTCGAGGCATAACCGCGGTGGCCTTCCTCACAGGATTATCGATCTAAAAGTGGAACGCCCTTCTCGTCCTGTCGCTCCTATTTCATATACTAAACAATGTATCGGTTACACAAATCTGTATCGGTTACACAAATCTCATAGATACATGTATGTATTTTTATATATATATATATATATGTATATATATTAAATTTTTTTTCTTTGATAATGTTTATAATGACAATAAGGCTGCAATCGCTCGCAACAAGTGTCGCGCCTATCTGGTTGCCCGACAAATTAATAGCGTTGCGGAGCTCGAACAGGGCGGGCATTTCGAACGAGCAAATAGACCGTATAAACGAAGGTTTATCGTGACGTTCAAGAAAGTTTCGAACTTTACGTCACGAGTCACGAGATAAGGCGAGAGTGTCAGACTCCGAAGGTTTTTCCTCTCCCGATAGTTTATCCTTCGGTAATACGTATATCCTCTCGGCGTATTATAATGTATATGTGTACCTAATGTATGTCCCACGAATAGCGAACAGCCCGACGCGTAATGAGCCGCGCAGGTATGAGAGATTTTATCGCTGACACTGTGCCGCGGTGTACGATGTATTAATCGAACTATCGTATATATCGACGAAGTTATCTGGTCCATTAGCGGAGGAGTAAATTTATCTTCATTTTTTTTTTTTTTTTCATTTCGATGTATTTCTTAGCAATCGAAGCGATAAAGCGCAAAAGCTCGAGATGCACGAGCGCTTCGACAGAAATCGCGATACCGGGAAGCTCGGCCCGAGTTTATTAACTGTCGTCGCTCTCTCGGCATTGCACAAGCGATGCGCGCCAGCGGCGGTTCATCTACCCGCGGAAAGATTACTTTGCCGTTGGCGATGACTCGGCGCGAGAAAAAAAAACGCAGCGATGACTCTTTACGCGCGTCCTTTTTCGTAGTTTTATCTTTCGACACACCGTACCGACACTTGAGGCTACCAGCTAACGTATGATCATCGTCACAGATGAAAGACACGCTTTTCGCTGCGTGTATGCATGTCGGAACATTAAACTCGAACGTGTTCCTGGAATTCTACGTTCCCGTATTCAACTATCGCTCTCGGAGCGCGTTGCACTATTTACACCCGTTTATCGGTGCAAATTTCCTCGCGATGAATAATTGAAGCTAAGAAATTCATGACAACTTTTTCGAGCAATAATAATAATAATAATAATAATAATAATAATAATAATAATAATAATAATAATAATAATAATAATAATAATAATAATAGTAGTAGTAGTAATAGTAATAGTAATAATAATAATAGGAATAAACAATTCCGTTCCCGGAGAAACACAAATAAAAAGATAAATACTTCGAACTCACGACGAAAATTCGTATCGAAAGCCCGAACAATGAATCTAGTGTATAATAACCGAATTATTGATAAGGAAAACTGGATCTGTTGCAACATTTCGTGGCGAGGTCGCGGCCTCCGGGGGTCTCGGGTTTCAAGGATCAAGTGGAAAGCATCCGGTACAATGCACAACATTCATATTTCCATCAACGTATGATTTCGATCGATCGTGTTTCTATCTCAGGATTTATGCATGAATAATGTTGTATCTCGGGGGCTTGCTGTGCGAGTTTCTCACAGAGTAGACGCGGGAGTGTGAAACATCTGTGAAAGACGGAATACCGGAGGACGAGCCGGTTCGACGTGCAACATTGTCGGAGGCATCAGCCGCAGATCGCGGGATTATCGGCGTCCCGCGTGGATACACTTGACGCCGCCAATCACTGGAGCGGCATGACGACGCGATTGCTCGATGGAACAAGTCGTCCCCGTGGAGGAGTATCGCCGGTGCACTCTCGCTTCGAGACGCGAGGTGGGTTCATTGCGGTACGTTGTTCCAGTGGAACGCCGGACTTGATCCGTCGTCGTCGTCGTCGGGAGAGAACCTCGACCCGACCACCTCTACTCTCCCGTGCACTGATGCATGATCGTAAGAGCGGCGATCGTTCCCCGTCTGCTCGCGTAGACTTTCGATTCCTTCGCGAATAGCACCGAAGCTCTCCGGTTCTGCTCACGAATAGAGCTCGTTTCTACAAAAGATTGCATAATGATCTGTGGAATTCACTCGATCCCGGAGACGAAAGTCGCGAGATAGTTTTGTTAATTGGTCCATGTAACATCTCCCAAACTGTGAAAGATACGGTAATTACTTTCAAACTCAGTCGCTGCTTGACCATACTGAGAAAAAATTACATACACTGAGAGAAGGATCTAGTAAAAACGACTATATCGCTTGAGAGATATTACTATAGCACATAGTAGTACGGCGCTATGGCGCCACCTATAGTAGGAAGTACCGGATTTATAAGAATTTTTGTTAGATATTATGGTAAAAATTCTTGGAAATCTGAGACTTTCTACCATAGGTGGCGCTATAGCGCCCTACTACTTTGTGCCATGGTAATTTTTCTTAGATGATCGGTAATTTTTACTAGATCCTTCTCTCAGTGTAGTAAAGGCAACAATATTGACTTTTTACCATAAAAAATAGTTCCTAAAGGGAACGTCTACATTTTATAGTTACGGCAATGACAAAAGTCCACGGATGCAACCATAATTATCGTTCGACCAATTGAATATAGACTATCAGAAACTATCTATACAGGCGTTCCCCCTGGGAAACTATTCGTTATAGTAGGAAATATTATCCTTTTTCTCAGTGCACCGGAGCTTCAGCTTTCTAGGTCAGTTAATGTTGTTCAGGCGAGTCGATTGCTGAAAGAGTTTCCTCTACCTCTAATTGTTCCGTAGATCACGATGATATATGGAATTCACGCGGGCAGGTCACGAAACGCATGAAAATAGATGCCTTCGTCAAGCGAAGATTCCTCAAATCTTGGAAGATGCTGTAGCACTTTGGAATCCAGTTGCCGCTTTAAGAAAGGGTTTCAAACCGACCTTCGCTATCCGGCAAGCAACGCAGTGACCAATTGCTAGTTTCCATCGGTGATGATATCTCCGTTACTCCATTACCCCGGAGCCATTGATGTAGGAATTCACTCGATGCTAGACACAAAAGACATGGAAATAGATAGTTTTCTTAACTGATCCATATGAGATCTCCCAAACTGTGAAAGATGCGGTAATTACTTTGAAACTTAGTTGCCGCTTGAGCACCGAAGCCCCAGCTATCCAGCTCACATAATGTTGTTCTGCCAAGTCGATTACTGAAAGAGCTCGTTCTAATTGCTCCATAGATCACACTTTCATGATCTGTGAAATACGCCCAAGACCCAACAAGAAACCGACGAAAATAGATATCCGCCTCAACCGGTTCATCGAAGATTCCTCAAATCTTTGAGGATACTCCAGCACTTTGGAATCCAGTTGCCGCCTCAGAAAGGGTTTTAAACCGACCTTCGTCATTCGTCGACGAACGCAGTGACCAATAGCTCGTTTCCATCGGTGATGATCTATCCGTTACTCCTACGCGAAGGAAGTCGACCTAGAGCGATAGTGTAGGATTTCTGCCTCCACCGGTTCGCGTTAATCCGACTCTCTTACTGTATTTTCTCGAGTGCAATACCGCCGGTTCTAACAGCCCACACATACGCATGCTTCGATGTACCTAGCTGGTCTCTACCCAGTCGCTGTTGCGAACACGACGAATCCCGGGCGTCGGTATTGGGGGATATATCTCGACAACGATCGTCCACACACTCGCTCGCAGTCGTACGGTACGAAGACATACTATATCGTGCATAAGGTAATCCAAGCCAACCTAGAAACGCGACTAGACGAAAAGCGGACTCGCTTCTGCCGCTGGGAGTCCGAGGTTTGACCTCGTCAGGCCGTCGGCCCGGCACACGGTGACCTCCCTCGATCTAGGGCGATGCAACCGTGCGCTCTGACGTCATTCACCGCGCGCTCTCTCGCAGCGTCGGCACGAGTGCGCTCACACTCTGTGTGCTTCAACTGCCTCTCTGTGCCTCCGCTGTGTGAGTACTATAATGCTCCGGCCTGCTCCGGAGAGACCCGGCCGCTCGTACGGTGCAGTTCGAGCCAACATGTGCATTCAGCCGCGTACGATTCACACGTACGCGGCGCACTTTCGCGAATCTCGTGGGTCTATTACGATTCCATGTACTCATAGCGCTGCCGAGCGCTGCGCAACGAGAAAAGACAAGAGGAGAGAAAGAATGCTGCGAAGGAAAGCGATGCCAAGGGATTCGAGGCTATTGGCTCGCTGTAATCCGGTACTGGATTAGACCGTGATGAGGAACCGGTGGGGAAGGCAGATGGGACCGGCAGTCGATCGAGATTCAAATTGCACGCTCCCACGGGAATACGACTAGTGAATGCAGTCGCTGTTGAGATAACCAACCGGGTCGAGTATCAGAGCTTACTGTGTACTCACGGCTTTCACAGTAAAACCGATAGATACAACCAGAAAAAAAATTATTTGATAAAGAGAAAAATATTTATTTGATTTAAATAAATATTTATTTCATTTAATTAACTATTTCCTTAATTTAAATAAATATTTATTTCATTTAAGTAACTATTTACTTAATTTAAATAAATATTTATTTAAATCAAATAAATATTTTACTTAAACCAAACGGTGGCGGTCAAATAAATTTTTTTTCTGGGTGTACGGATGTTACTGAATTGCTTTTTTTTTTTTGGTTCCTCATGGAGGAAGCTATGTTTTCGTAAAAAGAAAATACTTTTTTTTAATGTAATGCCAAAACGTGCGGTATTACATTTGGTGAAAATTGATCCATTGATTGATGAATTGTTTGAAATGTTTTTTTCATCTTCGTCGTTCAAGAGTTTCCCGAAACGACGAGAGACACGAATTTCAGTTTGCTATTTTTCTACAATAAATTTTGACGGTTTAAATTTTCTGAGATGTATACATTTTTTTATGTGTCGAAAAAAGGTGCAGAGGAATTTGCACCTCTGCGAGGAAGCCAAAAACGATCAGCGAACTTTCTCATGGAGAAAGCTGTGCGCGAAATTCTAATAAGTGAAGTAAGCAATGTGTAAATTACTTTTTTTTATACTTTGTGTACCAACATTTTAGGGACAAAGACAAGAGTGAGTTTGGAACAATGCACAGGCGACTATGAAAATAGACAGACGAGCTCGTGGCATGGGGAAACTATCGCGAATTCGACTCTCCTCGTTGTCGCGAATCGCGCACTTAGTCCAACCTGCGCCGTCTCACCTACGGCGTTCTTGCGACACCGTGCACCTCTCTCTCCTATCTCTATTCGTCTCTCTCGGCCGCCGGTGCGGTTGCAATTCACTTTCATCTAAATTATGCAGTTACTTCGTACTGCTGTTGGAAGCTGACCGAGGGGGGGAAGAGCGGACGCGCTTTTCCGAGTGCAGCGACGGTAACTCAGCAGTCGTGTCTTCCTAAATTGGATTCTGCCACTTCTAATCGAATCCAGCAAAGATCGGTGTGATAAGCGACGAAGATTCGATCCTCGATGGCAAGATAAATTGGGACGAAAAATTTAATGACGGGAACGAATCAGGTACTGTCGGCCAAAAGATCATTTAGATTCTGTCGCTTTTAACCGAATCCCCTAAAGATCGGCGTGACAAGCGACGAAGCTTCGATCCTCGGTAGCGAAATAAATTGATACGAAAAATTTAACGAGGGATACGAACTACCATTGGCCAAAAGACGACTTGCATTTTGCAACTTGTAAGGTAGTCCTTGCGAATAGTGTGCACTTCGCATAAGTTTCAGAGAAATAAGAGGCAATTGTAAACACTTCTCGATGGTATAAAAATCTGAAAAAAATCAACCCTATTAAAGATGCTGAAAAGATTAATTTTGCATAATAATAATTCCAAAATGTTATTAACAAATTGATGAAAAATAAAATTGTTCAACAAATCTCCGGTAAACGTAACTTTTTTTTAACGAAAATTATTCGTTCATTTCTTTGAATACGTATGTATTTCAGATTTTTAAATTCACTATGAATTTTGTGTCTTTTTACACGTTTGACACATACACAAAAAAAATTCATACGTATTGGAGCCGATTGGGATTTGAGCACATTTAATCGAATTCGATTAAGATAATCGTCATAAATACCGAATATTCGACAATCCCTGCCGAACGATAAATTTAGATAAAGAAAAGTTTTAAGGAACCATGCAAATCGCTTCGCTAGTGAAGAGGATTACGACCGGTGCCTATTGTACTTGTACTGTATATACATATACGTTGAGGGTACTAAAAGTCTCGCGCAGCCTAGCACTAGCAGAGCCCCACACCCACACGCGAAGCTTCGCGTTTAACGATACACTGGCCCGCCCCGAATGAATTATGATAAAGAGGCTGATAGATCGCGGCAGTGGTGGATAGCTCGCACAGCCGCGAGCGGCCCAGATACGAAGGACAGGCCGATGAACCGTCGAGGACGAAATTCGCTCGCGGATTCCGTGCCTTCGCGCTCGCGCACTTCGCGCTCTCGGCAACTCGAGAGCTCCCCCCCCCCCCCGCCCCCACGCACGGGCGCTTTTATATGTGATCTAAAAGAGTCGCTCTTCAGCTAGGGCTATCGCGTTCTATCACCGGGTTTACATGCACTGGAAATAGAGGATACTGAGATATTAATCGGAATACATTAAATCCAAGAATGGCACTGGTGTGTAAATTAAATATCGTAGCGTTTTATTTTTAAAAAATGTATAACATATATTATTAAATATTACGTTGCCTAATTCGGAATATATTTAATCTAGGAATGGCACCGATTTGGAAATTAAATATCATCGGGCATTATAAATAATATGCAACATTTATTATTGCTGATTATGCTGTTTACTTAGCAGATTTATTTTCACTTGGGGGGAAAAATTCAATGTTCAGCGTAAAAGTGGTGAATATGGACGAGTAGGCGAATGAGGTTTGGTCCGGGCCATATTCCCCACTTCTGCCCTAAACATTGTAAAAACTACATCCGAATATCAATCGGTAATTGATAATAAAGTAACGTCGATGCAACGAACTCTGAAGTAATATTCGCTCGAGGATTCTCGACCTGTGGAAGCACAGTAGTTGAAGCAGCGTACACTGATAGAAAAATATAGTTGATTCAACTAAAGATTCGAGCAGGGACGTTCAAATAAGTATTTTGTTGGTGCAGCTAAGATTTTTCTTAATTCAACAATTTTTTTTTTATGATTTCGCCAAAATATTATCGAGGCGCTCAAATATTTTGTTCGACCAACAAAATATTTATTTTAATATCCCTGCCCGTTTAGTTGATTCAACTGCATTTTTTGTCAGTGTATAAGCTTTTGAGTGGCTCAAAATAAACCGAAAAAAAAGAAAAAAATCGCGTCGTTACGCCGAGGGAAACAACGCGCGTATATTTAAGAATCTCCCTTACATTATTTCCAACCGTTCGCAACATCTCTCCAAAGGTGATACATAATTTTTCGCTCAGAAAAGGTGTGACCCGAAGGGTCGACCCTTTAGTTTACCTCAATCCTAGCGCCTATAAAAAAAGTATTAATAATAACGACATATAAGAAGACATCGTTAACCGAAGGTAAAAAAAAATCCGAAAGCACGAGTCCTTCCCTGATCGAAGAACCTATTTTAATCGCCCCAATAAAAATATCCACGTACATCGAACAATTCCCGAAAAGCTCCGAAACGCCGATTATCAATTTAATCGCCAAGTCGGTTCGCTCTTCGTGTATATGTGTGATGGCCTCACGCGAAGAACAAAACACCCCGCCGCTCGGCATCTCTCCCTCTCGTCGCCCTTTTTTTAGCCGCGCACCGCTCTTTATACCGGACGGCCGAGGAGTGTGTTACTAAAGAACGAGCGAGGAGAGCGAGAGTTCAACGTACGCTCAGCCTTCGAAATCGAGGGCGCATGCCTCGTGGGCGACAAGGGGGTTAGAGGGTCTCGCTCGCGAGGTGGCTCGCGGGTGGGTGGAGGAATCGACGGGGTCGCGAAGACTCTTTTCTCTCGTCTCCGTGCGCCGGTAACGTCGCGGCGTCCGAGCGCGAGAGCGGACCGCATGCGAGTGGCATAACCGTGACTGCGCGGACGCGCTAACTCGCGCGGTCCTCCACATGAGCCTACAAGCGGCGCCCGAGCCTTGGGTATTATAAGTTTCGTAAAATGTCTTGCCATCTACGATAAAAAAAAAGAAAGATATATATAGATATACACATATGTGTATGGTCGTATGTCTCGTATATGAATTTGATCCGAGGCTAAAGAGCGAAAGGAATTGAGCGAACGGACCGTCGTGTCTCACGGATTGGTAACACGGTATAATGTAACACAGCCATGAATCGTTCAAAGTTAAAAGCTAGCGAGTTAACCCGTACGCCTATAAGCTCGTATATAATGCAACTATGTATTGTGAAACTTGCCGTCTGAAGTTTTTCCTCCGCACGGGTTGTGCGATTATTAACTCGGCGCTCTGTACTTATCGACGGTTTGCGTGCGGCTGTTTCAGCTCGCCAATCAATTATCGATGAATTATAGCGGCGCGTACGCGAGCTCTTTTCCCCGATGGATTCGACGATTCCCGAGTCGTGTCATCGATCGGATTTGCCGGGTTAGGGGGATGAAACTTTCATTTCGGAGCGCTGTTCGAAAGCCGGACGAGCGGGGACGGGAAGGCGGCGTGCCGAACGCACCCCGATGGGGCCGAGGCGAAAGCCAGCGGAGAGGAGTGCGGGATCGAGCCTGGCGGCTCACCCCGTCCTCGATGGTTCGTCGGCCGCGCGGCCTTCGCTAAACGGGGGCGCACAGCGCGGGACGCGCGACACGCGGCGGGTAAGGTTGCCGCGCTTGTGTCAGTCGCGTATCACCAAGCTCGGTGCATTTTCGCTGAATCGTGAAACGCACGTCGATGACCAACTTCGCGAAGTCCGCTCGAGATCCTGCCCGAAGAACAACGATATCTACCGTATGTGGAGCAACTGTTCGACAAACAATGATTCAAGCGAGATTAAATTACATCGGTAGAACGTTTATTGGTATTGAGACAGTTAGAAAAATTCGACCCTTCGCGACGAAGATCGTGTCTCGATTGCCCTCTTTTTATATTTCGGTACGTAGCAACGATTCTCCGTTGTCCCTTGGTTCACACTCGTCAACTCACTGCCGTCCCTCTGTCGCTCACACACGCATAGGGGAGAGCGGGGCAAAATGAGACAGTGGGGCAAAATGCAGTAATGGGACAAAACGCAAGTTTCCAATAACTTTTGGATAGTGGCGATGATGGTCAGTGGGACAAAACGGACTACAAATCCGGATGTACCATCGGGACAAAAACTGATCCAACCAAAAATGATTGGAAAATTGAGTTTTGCCCCACTGTCCCATTTCGCCCCGACTCATGTATCCGACACCTAGATACAGACGTGGATGTGCAGACACGCGGGTGAGACAAAAATTTGGTCCACCGCACCCAGAAAAACAATTTTTTTGACGGCCACCGTTTATTAAGATTAAGTGAAATATTTATTTGATTTAAATAAATGTTTATTTAAATTAAGTAAATATTTATTTAAATTAAGTAAATATTTATTTAAATTAAGTAAATATTTATTTAACTGAAATAAATATTTATTTAAATGAAATAAATATTTATTTAAATGACATAAATATGTATTTAAATCAAATAAATATTTTACTTAATCTTAATAAACGGTGGCCGTCAAAAAAATTGTTTTTCTGGGTGCGTCGGTACTCGTGTCAGGACGTTATGACATGTCTCTGCCGAAAGTCCGCCCGCGCGATTGTTTACGCAGAACGCACTCCTCTTTACGCGTACTTGAACGACGCCGCGCATGCGCGAAGGTTGGTGCGCTTTTGTGCAGAGGCGGAGGGGTCGGTTTGCCCGTAGTGACCATCGTCTATGAGACATCCAGAGAAAGATGGACGGACGGCGAACGAGGCTAGAACATAAGCGAGGGAGAGATAGACCCGCGAGGCGAGCAAGCGAGAGCTATTCGAAACGATTCGAAGAGAATATGCACCGAGGGATTGAGCGAGACCGAGATAGTTGGCACACATGTGCACGCTTGGAATGGGGGGGAAAGGGGGGAGGTTTACCCCTCCTACGTAACTGGTCACACAGTGCTAGCCGACGTACTACTAGGCAGTGGTGGTGGAGGAGACTACGAGTATGCTGGCTCCTCGTGACGATGTGTGCGGACCGCTGCAGCAGAGCGCAATGCACTCTCCGCGCAAGGCCTTGTACGAGTCAGCGGTACTCAATCGTTCTCGGGCACAGATAGCCGGACTAAACTGTTGAGCGGGTTACAGCTCAGAACTAAGTGTACGCCACCTCGGGTTTAATATAACGCGGGATGGGGCAATATTACAGCCATTGGCAGTTTAACCCTTTTACGCTGCTCGGCTCTTTATTGGCTGGCGAGCGCGGTTTAAATTGCCGAGCGTGAGACAGACATTTTTGTACTTTTACTTTTTCCTTTTTTTTCTCCTTTGCAGCATTTATCGGAATGTTGACATGTAAAGAGTTGACAACAACGGCATGCACGGGGTTATCTCGGGAGTCTCTGTTATTAACCGTTATATAGAAATCACCGTATGTATCTGCAAAGTCCGTTTGTCCGTCAGTTCGATACAGTGAGAAATGATTCAGTCGCATGTTTTCCCCCAAGGGTGCAACATTGTTGGCGTGCAACACGATTACCGTCGATAAGTTTACGCTTGTGCAACGAAGCGCATAATTTATCGATGTACACTTTATCGAACCGCTATTCAAATACCCTCGTTATCTCACAAACGAACGTACCACGACTAATCACTCCCACGCGCGTTCGATTCCTACGAGAAATTGTCACGCCGCGAGCACGTAACAAACTTGAATTCTTAGTAGGCAATTTTTTTTTTTCTTAATATCGGTAATCCTTGGTTCAGGATTATGTAATTGAATCGAACTCCCGATAAAAAAATGAACACTTGATAGGTATGGGGACACATGGGGCATGATGGATAGCCAGATTTCCCAGTCGAGTGGTGGTCATTTCGCGCCGGATGACGAGGTGGATGGAGAGAAGGCGCGCTCGAGCCGGGAGGGGAAATTCGAGGCGATCTCTGGTGAACTGGGAGCTTGCCGGCTTCCCCATCGCTAACGAGGTCATCGCAGAGACCTATATATAGTTGGCTGGTGCAGCCCGCGGGAAAGGGTATGGACTCGGCCTTCTTGTCGTTCTCGTCGTCCGACGTTATGGAAGCTCGTCGGAAAGGGAGAGAAACTATACATACGTAGATCGCCGGAGGGATGTAGATGTAATTTCAAGGACTTCGTCGCGCCATCGTCGGATCGACCGACTTTGGAAAGAGACTTGGCGCTCATTTTTTCCACCGAAAGTTTTCACGAGTGTGGTGGATATTTTTTTTTATATACAAACTTTGTGCATTTTTTTACGTACTGGAACATTTGCATATTTACCGAGATATAACTTGAGATATAACTAATTATAAGTGTCGAATCAGAATTATACCAGATTTAACGACGGCTCGTAACTCTATTTCTATCGGTTCTATACGGGAATGTAAGTGTTCAATTATTTTATATAAAGTTGAATTGAGTTAATGTCAATGCAATAATATATCACGAAGATAGTGGCATGTTTATTTCTAGTTTATCATAATTCAAGTGTATACTTTTTTAATTACCATAAGTAATATTTTAAGATAATTGTAATTATTGTATTGATTTATTGCAATTTTGTTTTTTACGCATCATTCCCGGTTTTATCGGGGAGAATTCTTACAGGTGAAAAGTTGTAATCCGGTAGATATCTGATACGCTCGACTTATTACTGGCAAAGATGTAAACGTGTTTGTTCATCGATCCACTAAATCGCCTCGTAAGGCCGTGAGACGAGAAAAATTTCATTTCTTTTAATGTAATTCAGCTGAATCAGACAAATCGTTTCCAGCATTGTGCGCGAAGAAGATGCATTAATCGCCCGTTGTATCGCGAAAATTTCTCACGAGATACAACCAACTGCTTCTCACAATCGCTACACAGCGCGTCATTTTCGTTGTTTCACTCGCGTCTAATTCATTACTCCTGTGAATAAATGTTTCCACAAGCAGAAGGGTTGCCGCGGGAGCGTTGCGGTCTCGTCTGACCTCGTCCAGTGCAGTCGCGCGAGCGCGACCGAGGCATGAAAAGGAACGGGTTAATCGTGATCAACGAGCCAGCAGCACCTGCCGGCTCGACGCAAAAAAAAAAATGATAATAATAAAAATAAAAGAAGTCGAACAACGGCGCAGGGGAAGATTTCATTCAAGTTCGCTTCTTCGCGGGAGATCTCAGATTAGCGAGTTACGCGATCGTTGCTCCATAAAATTACTACGATACGTCCGCCCATTCCCGCGCCGCTGTCGATTCCTCCAGTTACGGCAATTCAGCGCTATCCAACTCTCGGACAGTCGACTTTCGGTCGGGGCATGATAAAGCAAAATCTTTTCAATCAACTTTCAGACTTGCGGCACCATACACGCGCGGTGGCAAAGTGCGCCAAGGTGCGCGGATTGCGATGGTTAGGCCTTACCGATTGTAGTTACGAAAAATCGTGATGCACGAGGTAACCGGCATTCCCATAGAAAAATCCTAGATTTCACCGAGCCGACGGGCATATAGACACACCCCGACGCCCTTGGCTCCGATGGGATATTCAATTGCGTATAGACAGTAGGACGAGAACTCTATGGAATTGCTGTAACATTTTAATACGTTAAGCCAATCGCGCCTGGAAGATGACACTTTCTCTTTCAATATTTTTTGAGTGTTGAAAAAAGGTGGGCAACCCAACCATAATAATAATAATAATAATAATAATAATAATAATAATAATAATAATAATAATAATAATAATAATAATAATAATAATAATAATAATAATAATAATAATAATAATAATAATAATAATAATAATAATAATAATAATAATAATAATAATAATAATAATAATAATAATAATAATAATAATAATAATAATAATAATAATAATAATAATAATAATAATAATGCAAGTCTGCATTTGGCCGACAATAGAGCGCTGAGTGTAGAGTACAGCGAACCCGGCGGGATCTCTGCATTTGGCTACCGCGCACGCTGCGCTAAGGAAAACGGGGGCTGCATCGATTTACGAGTTGTCTGGTAACAGTTGAACGGCTAGAATTCTAGTGGTGCGCGTAAATCGTTTCTCGTTGACGCGCGAACTAAGCGAGAGACTTTCTCGGCAAGCGACGTTGGCCACCAGAAAGCTGGTGTTCCTTGCCACCGTTGAGATATCATTACCGAAGTATATTGCAGTACTACTGTAATATCGCCAACGCTCGCCTACGAGACACACTTTGAGTTAAGAGTGCATACCTTTACCGATCTGCACTCGACGCAGTTGGGTAACGTATAAGATCGACCTACTAGAAATCGTCGACACGCGAATCGACCTCCCTCATTAAAATATAATTATAATAATGAAAAATTGTTATATTTTTTTATCGCTGCCGAAATGAGGTTCTGTGAGAGTAACACACCGAAAACAATAATTTATTCGGCGAGCGCCCGTAAATAAATAGTAGTAGAAGTAAAAAAATTTTTATTGACAATATCAATTAGTCTATACAATATTCGATATATCTCCTATTTAGCAGTTACAACGCTTTCATTAACATTGCCAATGGGCCATCGACCGGAGCCCAATTAAATAAATATTTCTTTGATTTACTTGATTTATTTGATTTAAAGAAATATTAACTTAAACCAAGTAAATATGTATTTGCTGTTGCCCGACAAATAAATCGTTTTTCTGGGTGCACGATATAGTAAATCTCCTCCGATGATGGTATTAGAAGAAGAAAAATCTACATACCGTTTGCCCATCTTCGGGTTTTTTAGCGTATTTCATACGGTCGTATCACGGTAGGACACTGAGTTACGGGATAGCAAAATAGTCGAGACCTTTGTGGAGTCCGGGGCTCCTCCGGTGTGCACGAAGCAGCGGTGCGCCTCGCAGTTCTCTCTCGCGCGCGCGCGCGCGCCTATTATGAAATGGAGAGTTGTAAGAGTCACAGTGGATATATAGTTGTTTCGCGTTGGAGGAGAGGCGCGCCGTTTCGATGTATATCGACGGCAGCAGCAGCAACAACAGCCAGGAGAGACTCGGAGTTGTAATATGGCAGTGGAAACCCGCGCGGGGCGTCGAACCCGGACTGCTCGCGTTACGAAATGAGGAACTTTCGAATTGGAATTTACATTCTCTCCCAACGATTCCTCTCAAGCCTCCCCCCCTTTTCGATCACCGCCATACTTCACGATTATTAACGTTATTACCGTCGGGATGATCGTTCGGTACTCATCGCCCTCCGGAGACCAAATTATTCCGCTCAACCTCAATATAGACTCCGAAGCATTCCATCGCCTGTTTCCCAATGAACTTTTTCTTCGATTGTGTTTTTTTTTCTTTTTTTAAGTTTAAAAATAATTTTTCATATTTTTAGATACGAGTCGATTATTTCGCCAACCGCGCGCTCGTTGCCGGTCTCGCGAGCGAAAAATCGATTACCGATACGATCGGAAGGATTGTGTGCATTTTTGCACTTCGGGCACAACAACGCGTTTCCAGCCGAGTGCCGAGACACAGATCGAAACGCTGCTGTGCTCCATTATAATACCCGGGTTGAACTCTCGCGGTCTGTGTTGAGCCGTTGGAAAGCCCAAGGATACGAGACGCCCACCGGAGCTAAAGAGCGGCGTGATAGTCGGTTCGTTATAGTAATCTCGAATGTATCTATATGACGCCGGCGTGGAGTCGCGTTGCGAAATTCATTAGCGGCACGAGAGAACTATCGCACGAGCCTCCCTGTTACACCGTCCCTCGCGGTTTATGTACTTTGCTCACCGCGTCTCACTCACTGGCCGGTGTTTCGATCGGTCTCTCGACCCGGGAGTCCCGTCTTGTTATTAGGTGCTACGACGGGAGGGAAACGTGCTATTAAACGAATACCTACAACAACCCCCACCTCACCCCCCTAAACCCGCCCCGGCGAACACAACGAGTTGCGAACCCGCGAGAGATCCTTTTAACTTCTCGTCGATCTCGTTCGCGCCGCGGCCACTGCCGAGCGTCTGTTATTGCACTGATCGGTAACTCAAGCTGCCGAGATAAGTTGCAACGAAAGCCAGGCTTTCGTTGCTCAATGCTCCATCGCCGAGTCGGCTAATGTAAATTGAATTTTTATCTTTGAGACGCTAATGAAATAGTTCAGTTCGAGTTTCCAATCGGATCTGGTAGGGCTGGGACTGTAGGTGCGATCGAACGTTGCACGACTCACACCCAGAGACATAATTTATTTGACGCCCCGCAAATAAATACTTGTTTGTTTTAATTAAATATTTATTGAATTAAATAAACATTTATTGAATTAAACAAATATTTATTTGATATAAATAAATATTTATTTGATATAAATAAATATTTATTAAATTAAATTAATATTTATTAAATTAAATTAATATTTATTAAATTAAATGAATATTTATCTAAATCAATGAAAATATGTATTTAAACCAAATAAATATTTATCTGCGGGTGGCCGTTAAATAAATTATTATTCTGGGTGCAATATCGATGGTTTTGTTTTTGTCGTTGCGAAAATAAAATGTCAAGACGGGCGATCGATCTGAGGGAAACGGGGGCGAAATGGCGCACCCCTGAAATTTCTGAATAATGTATTGGAGGACATAATGGGCAACACAATGGGCATTGTGTACATTTTTTTCCCCCGTTCTCAGAATAATTGTTACGAATGTAATTTTTTTTTTTTGGTATAAAGTGGTCCATTCGAAGTTCCGTAACTATGCGAATGGCGTTTGTCTCTCAACTTTCCCAGTGCGGCACCGTTATCCCCTAAGTTTGGAATTCAAATTGAATTCGACTTGCATAACAGCCCACGACAATGTTGCGACGGTGCCCGGACCCGCCGAAGCGAACGAGTTTGTCTCCCTATCCGGAAGTAAATTCCAAAGACACGATAGAGAGATCGCTGGGATCGGTGGAGATAGAATTTAGAATAAACCTACAAGTTCGTACAAGTTGAACGACATGTAGAATGCTCGCCGGGTCTTTCTCCCCTCCGGCTCCAACACCGACATATCGTTCGGGCATTACGGCGCAAAATATTTCATTGAGCGCGCTCGAAAGTCTCCAATTTCTCGCACGGTTCACTTATCCTCGGATGCGGTCGGCCGCGAAATTTTCACATTAAAAAAAAATGTATTTATTCATTTTTTTTTGTTCCACAAACTCTGCCGATATCGCGCATTTTTCATCCTGTTTGCCCGAGGGACGCAACGACGCAGTTTCATTACACGGTTCGGACGTTCATTTCCGCTTTGTTCGCGGTATCGCCGAAGGGACGAACGAACGTGGAGTCGATGCGTGACAAGCCGGCATTGAGTGTCGCCAGTTTACCCCGTCGAAGGGTCTGTCGATACGTTTCCGGCATACGGCCGCGCCGAATGAGAAAAGGGATCGCAATACCTATATCGCGACCCCGTTCCACGCCGCTGGGAGTGCTTCGCGAAACGCGATGAAAGTACATGTACACATGCATTCCACATACCGTGACGAAGTACAGTTCCGCGTTGCAGAGTTGAGGGAAAAAAAACGCCGCATATGTAACAATCGTAGGAGAAAAGTTTGGTCCCGACCAAACCGACTGTTTTGCCAAATTTTAGGCGGGACGTAACAGTATATTACGTTATTATGGTACAAGGGAGGAAAGTGCGCGATTCCCGCAGGGCACAAAATAACACGGGGTGAAAATTCGCTGCCTCCTGTGTAGCATGAGATACTTTATTTCACTCGGTGCGAAAACTGCAGTTTTGCACCGGCTTCGCGTGCGTAAAACCCGCATTTTCGCACCTTGTGAAGTAAAATTTCGTACGGTACTCGTGGGGAAAACTTTTTCATAACTCGTGCGTTTACAACACTCGTCGGAAGAAGTTTTCTCGCACTAGTATCGTAATGTACTATTTTTTCCGACTTTGTTAATCACATTTCTTGCGTAGCAAAATCGTCCCATTCGCCAATGACCATTACTGACCCGGGAGTAGCAGGGCTTCCAGAGGGAGTAACGAGCCCTATTACTAGGGAGTAATGAAACAGCACTGCGCATGCGCAGAGGTTAATAATGATCAATAATAGGCGATTTCATGATGACATGAGACCATTTTGCCCCGCTCCCGTCCATGAACTCCCCCGCCCTTAATATTTCATTAATTTATTGCCAATGTTCCGGTCAAAGTTTTAACCGTCCTCTTTGACGACTTCCGGTATGTCGCGTGCATTAGTTTCCTTTTTTCGTTTTCATTTAGGCCCGAGATATTTTTGGGGTGAGGTTTGCTTTGCCGTTTCAAGATAAATCGAGCAAACTTCGGATTTCCCGACGGGCTCGGGAGCCAGCCTCTGTTCGCTTCCGCTTGCAGGACGAGGCTGGAAAGAGTAGGGACTTTAGCTCCACGCTAGGGATTCGTTTCGGCTGGCGTAGGGGGTTTTGTGCTGAAAGCTCGACGGTTCGCTTGACGAAGGACAACGAACCCGGGTCAAGAGTTGTCCGGGCTTAACCTCACCCTCCCCCCACTACCTAAACCTTCCCCCCCTCCGCCGTTAGCCCCGTCCATTTCACCCTCGCGAAATCGATGTAGGCAAGGAATTCGTGTCGTGCTTCGGCACTGGAAAACGTTACGTCGAAAAACAGCGCGGCCAACGACATGCAAAGTTTGTTCGTGCGATAAAATACTCTTTCCAGAAAAGACGGTATAAAATAAAACTGGGGTGAAGTTTGAAATATTTGAAGGGTCGCGCGCATCTACAGCGGAGCCCTGGAGTTCAACGTCCCGTATCGAGCACGTAGCGCCGTGTGTCGCGCGGACGATTTATTTTTTCCTTTGTTCGGATCCGCTACCGAGGATTGACCGGAGGGAAATGAATAATCGATGGAGCGAAATTTACAGCGGGTTTCAGAATAAACCTCGCTGCTCCCCGGACCGCCATGGAAGAGGGCGAGCTACGAATTTTTTTTACATTAGTGACAACGACGATGAATGTGTAAACGGGTGCAGCGAACACGTATAGGGGAGAGCGGGGCAAAATGGGACGTCCTGAAAGTATTCTTATGAAATGATATTATTATAAAATTATTGCGTTTTTACAAATGCAAATATTTATTTTCTAATAATTTTAAGAAGTTTCATTTTGGCCCAAGGATTTTCTGTCCCGTTTTGGCCCACTGTTCCATTTTGCCCTGCTCTCCTTTACCGTCGGGTGCAGCTCGTACGGCACGGTGTGCAAGCGCAACGAACAGTGGGTTTGCAGAGGGATATAAGAGAATCGAGGGAGATAATATATAGATGTGTATATATATATATGTATGTATTGTGAACAAAGTGGGAGAGGGTCATCGACTTTGCCGATCTCAGAATAAACCGTACACAACGCTCGGCTCGAATCCCCACCTACCCGTCCCGCGTCCCGATTGCAATAACGATGTCGCTCCATAGTCCGATAAAATTCGCCACCGTCTTTACAATAGATTCCAAACTAAAAGCGTCGAGCGGGAAGACAATGGCTCGATGAGCAGAAAAACTGTCCCGATAACAAGTACAACAAGAGCAATCGATACGGTGATGATCGCCAGGGGATTAGGAACACTTTGCACCGATAAAATAAAAAGCTTCGCGCTCTCGACAAACATTTATTGTCCACGAAAATCTGCAATATTTTTTCTCGCTCGACCAATCGGTTTAGTTGGTTTTTAAATTCATTCCCATTTTTTAAAAATCTTGTTGCCTAGACTAAACATTTTTTCAATTCAGTTCGTGCAATAAAAAAAATACCAAAAAAAAAGGCAAAATTTACAAGCAAATATTTGCGGACGTCTGTGATCGGAAGCGCTCGTCGAGCCAAAACCTAGTTTTTATTTTCGCTGTGTCTATTCGCACCCCTTTTTCCGTGACTCTAAGCAAGAGACACGAGACACGAGACACGAGTTTACGTGTCTCGAGAAGATCATTTTCGTGTCCCGTGAAGTTCGTACGCTTGGAGACACGACACAGCGGATACGACAGTTTAGTATCGAGGGCGCGTTTTCACTAACGGTATTGTAGTTTACAGAAATTTCAAATGATTTTTTATATGTTTCCGAATGCTCCTCGTACAAAGCAGCGAAATACTTTTTCTTTACGCATTAGGATAACATTTCTAGGTTATGACCATCGTCGAAGTAAATAATACGAAATATTAAATAAAAATCCATTTCACCAAATCCTCACGCAATCATTTCCAAAGATATTACACTTAAGTGGCCCGAAACGCTAACTCTCAATACGAGATAAGAAATAAGAGACACTTGTTCTTTTTCCTTCAATTTGGATAGGCTTAGCAATCTCACTGGGTGCCCGCTTGGCCACTGCAGAGCTCGTGTCAGTCAGCTGTTGGATACAAGACACGAGACACGAGACACGAGACACGAGACACGAATGGGCATTTTGTCAATATTGTCTACATCTGGAGACACGAGACACGAGACACGAGACACGAGACACGAGACACGAGACACGAGACACGAGACACGAGACACGAGACACGAGACACGAGACACAAGACACGAGACACGAAACAAATAAGTGTCGCGTCGATTTGATCACGTTGAAGAGGCACAAAATTACGTGTTTCCCGCTCCAGTCTTATTTCACCGAATCTGCCGAAGGTGTATACCTCAGTATAAATTACATGTATAAATTAGATTACATGTATAAATTACAACATCGACGAAATTCTTTTTTGTAACACGTGCACAAAAAGTCTTGCTTTTCGTTCCTGTAAAGTCTGGCGAAAGTGGTGCTTTCAGAGGATGCGCGAAAAATGCTGTATATTCTATTTTACACGGTAGTGTCTTTTTGGCACACTTTTTTCACCCTCTAGCTACTTTTGCGCACACTTTTTTAACACTCTAGTTACTGTCACGTACCCTTATCTGACACTGTAGGTATTTTCCTGCACGCACTTTACAGGCACGAAAAGCGGGAATTTTCGTGCACTCGTCACAAAAAGTACTATGCTCGCGTCTCGTGCGAAAAAAATAGTGCATGCGTACAAACGCAATATGGTCTCCTTTCCCACGCGAATGCGGGAAATGACTATTCCGTGTCTTCTGAGAATTCGTGTCTTGTACATATCCGTAGTGCGCGAGGCACGAGACACGGAGACATTAATTTTACGTCGATTTTATCACTATGTAGAGGCACGGACTCACCATCATGCTATTACTTGCTGAGTAAAATTACGGGTTTCTTGCGGTAATCTTATTTTTATCGAATCTGCCTCAGGTGTATAAATTACAGCATCGACGAAATTCTGTTCCGTGTCTTCCGAGTATTCTTGTCTTGTAGATATGCGTAGGGCACGACACACGAGACACGAGACACGAAATAAGCATTTCGTTTATATTATCTACTGGCTCGAGACACGAGACACGAGACACGGGACACGAGACATGAGACACGAGACTCGAGACACGTGGCACGAGGCACGAGGCACGAGGCACGAGGCACGAGACACGAGGCACGAGGCACGAGACACGAGACACGAGACACGAGACACGAGACGCAAGACACGAGACGCAAGACACGAATAAACGAGACACGGATGCGTATAGTCCGAGAATCACGTTATTTACTGCAGTGACAATAACGAAATGCTTATTTCGTGTCTCGTGTCTCGTGTGTCGTGCCCCGTGTGTCGTGCCCTACGCATATCTACAAGACAAGAATACTCGGAAGACACGGAACAGAATTTCGTCGATGCTGTAATTTATACACCTGAGGCAGATTCGATAAAAATAAGATTACCGCAAGAAACCCGTAATTTTACTCAGCAAGTAATAGCATGATGGTGAGTCCGTGCCTCTACATAGTGATAAAATCGACGTAAAATTAATGTCTCCGTGTCTCGTGCCTCGCGCACTACGGATATGTACAAGACACGAATTCTCAGAAGACACGGAATAGTCATTTCCCGCATTCGCGTGGGAAAGGAGACCATATTGCGTTTGTACGCATGCACTATTTTTTTCGCACGAGACGCGAGCATAGTACTTTTTGTGACGAGTGCACGAAAATGCCCGCTTTTCGTGCCTGTAAAGTGCGTGCAGGAAAATACCTACAGTGTCAGATAAGGGTACGTGACAGTAACTAGAGTGTTAAAAAAGTGTGCGCAAAAGTAGCTAGAGGGTGAAAAAAGTGTGCCAAAAAGACACTACCGTGTAAAATAGAATATACAGCATTTTTCGCGCATCCTCTGAAAGCACCACTTTCGCCAGACTTTACAGGAACGAAAAGCAAGACTTTTTGTGCACGTGTTACAAAAAAGAATTTCGTCGATGTTGTAATTTATACATGTAATCTAATTTATACATGTAATTTATACTGAGGTATACACCTTCGGCAGATTCGGTGAAATAAGACTGGAGCGGGAAACACGTAATTTTGTGCCTCTTCAACGTGATCAAATCGACGCGACACTTATTTGTTTCGTGTCTCGTGTCTTGTGTCTCGTGTCTCGTGTCTCGTGTCTCGTGTCTCGTGTCTCGTGTCTCCAGATGTAGACAATATTGACAAAATGCCCATTCGTGTCTCGTGTCTCGTGTCTCGTGTCTCGTGTCTCGTGTCTCGTGTCTCGTGTCTCGTGTCTCGTGTCTCGTGTCTCGTGTCTCGTGTCTCGTGTCTCGTGTCTCGTGTCTCGTGTCTCGTGTCTCGTGTCTTGTATCCAACAGCTGACTGACACGAGCTCTGCAGTGGCCAAGCGGGGACCCAGTGAGATTGCTAAGCCTATCCAAATTGAAGGAAAAAGAACAAGTGTCTCTTATTTCTTATCTCGTATTGAGAGTTAGCGTCTCGGGCCCCTTAAGTGTAATATCTTTGGAAATGATTGCGTGAGGATTTGGTGAAATGGATTTTTATTTAATGTTTCGTATTATTTACTTCGACGATGGTCATAACCTAGAAATGTTATCCTAATGCGTAAAGAAAAAGTATTTCGCTGCTTTGTACGAGGAGCATTCGGAAACATATAAAAAATCATTTGAAATTTCTGTAAACTACAATACCGTTAGTGAAAACGCGCCCTCGATACTAAACTGTCGTATCCGCTGTGTCGTGTCTCCAAGCGTACGAACTTCACGGGACACGAAAATGATCTTCTCGAGACACGTAAACTCGTGTCTCGTGTCTCGTGTCTCTTGCTTAGAGTCACGGAAAAAGGGGTGCGAATAGACACAGCGTTTTATTTTTGTCTTTTCGTTCCCTCGGCTCTCTTCGTGAAAAATCGGTATTGTACCTTCGTCAAACATTTCTAGTCCGCGAAAATCCGCAATCTTTTTTCTCGCTCAACCTGAATTTAAAAAACAACTAAACCGATTTAGTAATTTTTCAAATTCAGTTGCAGCTTAAAAAACTATCCTCAGACTACAACTTTTTTAACACAGATAGTGTTCCAAAAAAAAAAAAAAAGATCACCAAAAAAGGCAAAATTGACCAATATTAACGGACGCCTGTGAACGAGGAGCGCTCGTTGAACCTAAACCTATTTTTTCCTGTATTTTTTTCCCTCCGCCCTCTTCGTGGAAAATCGGCATTGTTAGGATCCCGGAATAACTCCGAGGCTCGCAGCGAAAATCAATGAGAGTGATGCCCCTCGTTGGTGCTGGTATCGAGAATTCGCTCTCCTCGCATGCACGAAACCATACGCCGAGAGCGAAACTCCGCCGACCGTTGTTTGTGCGATCCAACACAACCGCCGTCGTGCCACACGTACGCGAAGAGGCATGCATGCATATAGTCAGCGCGGAGAATATACGCGAGGGCTCGTCGTGTATGTGTCAGCCACAGAAGCAACAGCAGCGGCAGCGGCAAGGTTCGTACGTATCCCACGGGGTACCGAAGCGCAGTATCTCCGCGTGTGTGTTTCAGTGTGTGTTCGGTGCGCCGGCCTAGATTCTCCCGGGTTCAACACTCGCTATCGAGGTGACTGCTGTATGCTGCTGCTGCTGCTGTTCGCCCCGTTCTCGCTTGCTCAACGCGAGAGCGAAGCGCGGGGACCGAAAGAGACCGCTTTGCCTGCTGCTGCGCTCGCACTCCTCGATTATGCTGCATGCTATGTCCCGTACACGTTCGAGAACGCGTCCAGGGTCTCGCTCCGGCGACGCCGCCGCTGGCTGCGCGTCCCGAAACCGGGACGAACGTAAATGGAACCGCCAACCGGGAACAGGAAAATCCCCAAGCCGGGAACTTGGATTTCGCGCTTAGGAGATCAATAAGCTCGGTCCCCGAAGCTTTGCGGCTGTTGACTCGTGCAGTTCTGAGACGACCGGGGACAAAATTGGACTCGCCGTAATAACGATATTGGTCGATGAATTTTGTATTGTAAAAAAATAATAGTAAAAACATCGAAATCTGTCGATAGGTAATTAATAGTCGATTAATTATTTGATCGTTGTTATTCTATTCGTTGTGAGGATTTGAAAACAGTGGAAATAACAGAGGGGGTTTTTTTTTTTCTGTTTTTGTAGGACTTTTTTTTGCTTGCTCCGATCCGGCCGACGGAACTTTCGGAAAGGTGAGGAGGAAAAAACGAACCGTCGAACAACTATAGGTATATTCCAGCTTTGTCCCTAAAACTCTACGGCGGTTGACTTGTGCAGGTCTGAGACGACCGGAGAGAAAATCGGATTCACCGTACACCAACAAAATTTGTCAAGTTCGTATTTAAAAAAATAATAATAATAATAAATATAATCAAAATCTGGCGACAGGTAATTAATAGTCGATCAATTATTTGAAAATTTATGAATCATCCATTCGTTACGAGGATATGAAGGCAGTGGAAAAAACGTGGCGGAATCATCTCCGAGATTTGGTTTCTTTTATCGGTTTCTGTAGGACCTTTTTTTTGGTTGCACCGATGTGGCCGACGGAACTTTCGGAAAGGCGAGGAGAAAACGAACCGTTGAACAACTATAGGTATGTCCCAGCTTTTTCCCTAAAGCTCTGCGGCGGTTGACTCGTGCAGTTCTGAGGCGACTGCAGAGAAAAACGGATTTTGTACTAACAAATTTTGTCAATAAATTTTGTATTAAAAAAAATAATAATAAAAAAAATCTGTCGATGGCTCATTAATAGTCGATCAATTGTTTGAAAATCAATGAGTCATCCATTCGTTGAGGACATGAAGGTAGTGGAAATAAGGTGGGGGAATCATCTCCAAGATTTGGCTTTTTTTAATCGGTTTTTGTAGAGTCTTTTTTTTCTTGCACCGATGCGACCGACGGAACTTTCTGGAAGGCGCGGAGAAAACGAATCGTCGAACAGCTATGGGTATGTCCCAGCGGTATAGGTGTACCGTAAGCTCGTTCGTAATCCACAACCGGACCGGGCGCGAGCGCGGTGTTACTCAACGCACGTATACACAGACACATACACACACAGGCGACGAGAGAGCAACGCCGATCGAGGTGGTATACACCTCCTTGGTCGAACAGGCGGGGTGCAGCGACCGTTCGAGGACGCGTTCGGAACACAGTTCGTGGCCGCGTGTACCTACTTTTACTTTCGTGACGCTTGGCCGTACACACACGGCCGCTCGATCACGGTGCATCGATGGGGTAGCGTGCGTGGATGCTGAATCGATCGCAGATCGGCGGATGGCCCCGTTTCGTTTTTTATTTTTTTATATTCTTTTTAGTATTTTTTTTTATGACGAATTCCAGTCTTAGACGAGTCAAAAGTACATCCCCTTCGACCCGCTCCCCGGCAGCAATTTTGAAGGGTTAAATCGGACCCTGATGAGGTCCGGAAAAGCCTCGATGTAACGCACCCAGAAAAATAATTTATTTGATCGGGAACCACCCAATAAATGTTTATATCATTGAAATAAATATATGGGACAGTGGGGCAAAACTCAATTTTCCAATGATTTTTCAATCAATACGACCGAATTTTCTGAACCGACTTGTTCTACTGTCCCATTACATTTTTTTGGATAATTGCGTTTTGCCCCACTGCCCCATTTTGTCCCGCTATCGCCTATAGTTAATAAAAATAAATATTTATTAAAAATAAACAAATATTTATTTTAATTAAACAAATATTTATTAACAATAAACAAATATTTATTAACAATAAACCAATATTTATTAACAATAAACAAATATTTATTTTAATTAAACAAATATTTATTTTAATTAAACAAATATTTATTTTAATTAAACAAATATTTATTAACAATAAACAAATATTTATTTACTTGCGAGGTGCCGTCAAACAAATGAGTGCGTTTGAAAATCCAAGAAAAAACAAAGAAAATGATATATATTTTTGAAACTTCGAAAGGCCAGAATTTAGTGCGATGATCTAGGAAGTGGCGGGGCCCGAATATGCGAGAAAGTTTGCCAATCGATTTCGCACGGGCGGACACATCGTTGGGTTCCGAATTGGCTTACCGTACGCGCGTTAGCGAGAACGAAAGTGAAAAACCGGTCGTGACTGAGAGCCACTGTGTAGAAGTGTGTAATAGTTTCGATTGAAAGGAGGTTACGGAGTGAGTGAACTTTGGGCCTCGATTGTGTGCGAGAACCGCGAAGCGTCGAGCGGTGCCACACGAACGACACATCGATATGTCGCGCACACATACGCGCGCACGCTCGTAAACTCGCGAACCCGGCCGCGGATAGCGAGTCTCACGCACACCGACGACGGTACTGGCGGAACGAGGAATACGTTCGACGGACACCGTCGCAGGCACTCATGTGCGAGCGCACACATTGATGTCCGAGCCGAATGAGACACGGCATCGGACACGCGTCAACATTCGCGAACGAACATCAAATTATGTGCGATTATGTGGGGCCAGGCCACATAATCGCGTCACTGCTCGAATTTCCATGAGCTCTCGGCGAATATCATTCCAGACACTCATTGGGCACCGCGTGCGTGTGCGAGCCCTCGCTACGAAATTCGTACGAGATACAAAATGGTACGTACATTTGGCAACATGTTTGTGTCCCCAAAAGTGCACAATTGTAATTTTTCTTTCTATTATTGTACATAAAAAGAATGGTTGATGATGCGACAAACAGAAGGACAGATTTGTATATGGCCATCGACTTTTTGGTAGGCATCTGATTTTACAGTTGTTGTTGTTATTGTTATTGTTGTTGTTATTATTATTATTATTATTATTATTATTATTATTATTATTATTATTATTATTATTATTATTATTATTATTATTATTATTATTATTATTATTATTATTATTATTATTATTATTATTATTATTATTATTATTATTATTATTATTATTATTATTATTATTATTATTATTATTATTATTATTATTATTATTATTATTATTATTATTATTATTATTATTATTAGGGCATGAACGACTGAAGATCGAGGCGATAAGGTTACGCGAATGCCAGATAATCGATTACTCTATATGCGAGAGTGGCGACGAAATCGAAACGCGATGTGAGCCGAGGTAGAGAGGACTGAAAGTTCGGAGACCTCGTTTTACGATGCAATAGTAAGTTTTATCTATCCGCGCGTTCCACACTGGCTATTCAAGCGTTCGTTAACTTTAACACTAGCGCAGACCTCCACTGGATTCGTGCTAGCGAAAAACGACAGTCGAGAATTAATGGGATAGTTTACGGCATTATAGTTTGCACGGTCGGTTGTGCGTGTGGGTGTCTGCGCATGCGCGCGCGCGCGGAGTGAAAAGTGCATCGTACCGGGGCGTACGACGCGGCGTGTCACTTTCACGTCGTTTTAAAAGAGAGGCGCGAGAGCGTGTTTCAGCCCGGGCTCGGCTGCACGCCGAGAGCTCGGGGACGGAGCTCGAACAATAATGGGAGATACATTGTTGAATGTAAAAAGCGCCGAGCCGTTTGGAAAGAAAGCGAAACTATTCGCGACACGGTATGCGTTACCAGTACAAACAGCTGGTGAGCCACACGAAGGCAGTCGTACGTCGCGTGGGTCACACGACGGAGAACACCCGGCGATCTTTCGCTCGTTGCCACACTATCCTCAGCAATGCGAGTCTTACGTAACTCAAGCTCCCTCTAGTTTAATTAACGGGGTTACAGATCCATCGATTCGTCCTCTTGGGAGTTAAAGAGATTTTTTTCGCGGTCGGTGATTTTACGACACTCGTTTTGTAAACCGGAAGTGAGCAACTATTTCGACCATGGTTGCCACGAAATTCTCCAACTGGAATTCCGTGATTCTTCCCGGTTTTTCAGAGCAAAGTTTAATTTTTCCTGTCTATCGCTTGGCGTATGTAAGGACAACTAAAAATAACGTAAAATGTAATATATAATGATTATTGGCATATTAGACTCAGTTCGCAATATTAAAAATTCCCAACGAAAATAATATCACGACATAGCCGTATACATGTTACATATAGTGGTCAAGTTTGGTGAAGCGAAAAATGTAGACGTCGTGTAGCACGAAATTCAACGAAAAACATCAGATTCAAAAAACTTCCAGGGAAAAAAATGTCCATGACTTTTCCCCGACTTTTCCTGGTTCCAAAAAAATCCCCTGACTTTTCCCGGCTTTCCAGATCCATCGCAACCATGTCAACGCTCTCACGGATAGTCACAGCTCAAGTAAAAAAAAAATAAACAAATAAATAAAGTAAAAATGAAAAGACGCTTAAGTTCTCTACAATTGACAAATCCTTTAATTTTTTTTTTTTTTTTAAATAAAACTTCAACCGAACTACCGTTAATTGTTTCGTGATGGAAGTGAGAAAGCTCGCTCATGGTAAAAGCTCGCATCCGGCAATCCCGACCCGGTAAGAGACACGATCACGTCTTCGTGTTATTTTCCGTCGGCTACAACGCTGTAGAATCCGACGTTAGCGTCGCTCGAGCTGTCCGAAGCTCTGCGGCAGCTTGCATCAGCAGCGAACTGCGATATCATGCCAGTAGAGCAGTTCCGTGCCGACTGGCCACGAGTACAGTAGATAACTACCGTACCGGGCCGACCGGATCGCGACGGAGTGAGCGCGACTCCGCGAAGTAGTAGGTGGCAGTACTGATCAGACGCGCTCGTTTTATCTACCGACGAGAGACTTTCGGCTTTCGCCACCGGCGTCGGCGGGGTCGCCAGCTCCGCAAAAGCTCACCGGTTCAGTCGGAAAGCTCGCTACGTGATCGACTTTTTCAACAGGTACGCTAGTCGCACGTGGCACGCCGAATTTATCATGGTATATAAAATTTTTCTTACACCTTTACTTAATTTCGAGCTATTTTTAGCCAGTCTCTCCTCTACTTACCGAACGGTTGAAAGCTCAGTATTCGAGAAGGTTGCTTAAAGTCCGTGGACACTTACCTGTAACAAAAAATAAATAATAATTTGGTTAGATAACTCGTCCACCGGATAAAAAATGCATAAAAAAAAATTATTTATATAAAAAACAAACAAAATTAAATTTATATGTAAATTGAGACTCGAAAAAAAAAATCGCCGAAGTTGCGTTACGAGATAGAAATGCATTGACTGCGCACAGTAAAAAAAAAACAGTTTCGTGAAATCTGAATACGAAGTGTCGTAAAAATTGGCGGTTTTTGCGCACGTTTCGCGTGCGAAAACCCCCATTTTCACACCTTGTGTAATAAAATTTTATCGGATACTCGGGCGATAAACGTTTTCTGAACTCGTGTGATTGCAACACTCGCCTTCGGCTCGTGGTGCAAAGTCACACTCGTCACAAAAAGTTTTTTCGCACTCGTATCGAAATGTACTATTGTTAAATAAGTGAAGAGCTCGTTTTTTCAGGTTTGAATATACAAACCTGTCCTTTCATTCCCCGTGTCATTGACAATTTTACTTTGTACTTTTGCTTGTAAAACTATAGCCGAATAGCGCGATTGGAAAATTAACAATTAAAAAATTGCGTACGTTTGTGGACAATAAGTTGTTATAAAAAATACAACACATTTTTTATTGTGCAGTGAATATAATATAATGCAGCGAAAGCTCCGTCGATAACTTAATTCGTATTTCATTAAGTTTGAAAAGTCGATCAGTGAACTGTTTGCCCCAGATAGTCGTAAAATGTGGTAAACACGTTTATCCTTGAAGTTTCTAGAAGTCACCCATGCAGAAATTCATAGTCTGTGTGGAAACATCCTTTGATGCCGTGAGCTGCCTCAGTTTATCCACGCGTACTTCGTACCACGCGCGTTTCGCACGAGTGCCCCATACGATATTTTAGTTACGGTAGATTATTACGACGCCACGAGCGGTTTCGATGTTTACGGTTTAAGCCGCCGCCCGCATACCCCGGCAAACATTTATTGACAATGAAAACAACGCTGAACGCGCTATACACCAGCTTCTTCTTTCTGCGGTTCTCCAAAGCTATACAACACGCATACTAAGCTACAATAATAATAACAACAATAACAATAACAACAGTAATAATAATATGGAATCATCCGGCCGCGCAATGGCATGCGTGAAAGAAAAGTTGCGTCTATGCTCGGTATTCCAAGGTCGTCATATCATTGCCAGAGAAAAGCTCTTCGCATGCGGGTTCAATTACACTGTAAAAAAAATTGTAAATTAATATACCGGACAGGAAGTATTTATTTTTAAAACTGGTACATCAAATTTAATGTACAATTGTGATGAAAGATGAATATACTTTTTCATTGAAATTAAAGTAAATTATAAAAGTTAAAGTACCTTTATACTAAAATTAAAGTAAATTACAAAAAATTTAGAATTTCCAATGTTTTTAATACACTGAACATTATATTTTCATCGCAATCGTACATGAAATTTGATACACCAGTTTTTGCATAACAACTCTCCAGTCCGTTACACTAAGTTTCATACGAATTTGTTTTTACAGTGTACTTTCCTATTCGTGAAAGTATTTCGATATGAGAAATCTTCGACGGAGGATTCAGTGCAGCTGGCCTCGGCAATATCTCGCCGATTTTATCTGCAAGGCTGAATGATTATTTCTACAGTGAATCTCGTTGCGCGGCGCGTTCACGTGGTCGTGACACTCCGTTGATCCGCTTGACGCATGAGACTCCTTTTTTATAATTTCATCTTCCTATTCCTCTCGTTCGTATTTTTTTCTTCACTTTCATTTATTTTCAAGAACTAATCCGCGGTTGAAAGAATTTCTCTCCCGCGGACGCTTCACCCCGTGACCGTCCGTGACTGCTGAGAGACGTGCGCGCGGACCTCTCTCATCGTCTACGTCAAAGAGCGCGAGAGGGGTTACTGACCGGGCATCCACCCCATGAGCGTTTATACACTCGGAAACTTCGCCGCTCGCGAAGCGCGGTGCACAGCAACTCTCGGTGCACCGCGTGCCGTCGTCGCGCTCGCAGTATGCACGAAAGAGAAGGCGCTCCCCCGATGGCACATTGCTCCATGAATTCTGCCCCCCCCCCCCCCGCCCCTCCGCTCGCGGACATAATATGCAGAATGTTGCATGTGCGCCGGGAGGTTGAACGTTCGTTCGGCGTATTGCAATGTAACACTATCATCCGGTGACGGCACGACTCGCGAGCTCTTTGGATGCGGGCGTGTTAATGCGACCAAAATTACAGGCAAACGAGATTGCGAGACCAGGGTGGAAGAGGAGGGGGTTCGAGCATTGGTTCTCTTCTGCATCCCACTGCGACACAAACCCACACTGAGTTCCCACTTGCTCTAGGTTAGGGACACACGAGGCTAAATGATCTAATTCGAAGTCTCGGAACCGCTGCCGTGGCCGGAGAAACCACACGGGCGGTTCCGTAGGAGTTGGGACTTGAAGTTTGAGCTGGTTAGCTGGTTTGTATTAACCCTTCGCGCGCGGGTTGAATTTATGACCAGAGTAAACCACAGTGTGCTCGCTAGCCTGACATAAGTTAAGCTCCAGTTGAGCTTAGCTTTTTGAAAAAAAAATTACGTACAAATGGCAAAATGGTACAAACCGGTTAATTGAAGGCAACGTAGTTCGAGGCGGCTAGATTAGATGCTCGCTGCTGGGTATAGCGCGAGTATAAACAATCTTCGCGAGTCACCCGAGATTCGATAGAGGGCCACAGCCGAGACAAGGGCCGTATTCGTCACAAAGAAGATGTGACGTAATCAGCAGGCGACTGGTCCATCGATCGGAGGACCAGCGGCAATCATCATCGACACGTCGAGTCGAGCACTTCTCTTACTACTGTTATAACTTATACTCAGAATATTATATTAAACCTTTATACTACCGATTCAAATATACTCCACCACGTTGTTTCTAACATAATATCTTTGTAAATCCGTTGCTGTTGATGTACTTTCAGATTAAGAAGATGCGAGTCGTAATTCACTGTGATTCGATTAATTGAGCCTTTGCAGAAAAGATTTGTGAAATTGGTACTCATAGCTCAAGCGTGGAGCGTCGAAACCTCGATTAAGCTCCGAACTCCATCTGGTCTCGTTCATCGAGAAACCGGGGTGAAAAAGTGGAGTGCTGAAACCTCATTAATTAAGCTTCGAGCTCTGTCCGCCCTCATTGATCGAGGGGGTACACGCGAGGTCGACACTGCAGTCTGATGTCATTATGCGTTCGTCGAAGTGGAAATATGTGTCTGACACGTGTCCTTTCAGCCACCTACCTTTAAGTCTCCCACGCGAGCGTTATACCATAGGAGCATCGACAAGCCCCGCAACAGTGCACGAATCGCTGGTAGGCGCTTTGGGCGAAGAGACAAGGGGCGAAGTGTCTTAAAAGCCATTTGGGAGTGTCCGGAGATTAACATATGTTTAGCCCGTCTGCGCGCGCAGCTCCGCACAGTTGAATCACGCCGGCTCCAGGGACGTTGGAATTTATCGAAATTCACGGGTGACCGAGCGACACGGGCGTGGAGTTCGCCGAGGGTTTTCCACCGCGGAACCCGGAAGCTCGCCGAGGACGGGGAGGCTGCGTATACACCGGAGGTCGGGCCTTCTCGAACTCGCAACCCTCAAACCATTTCCGTACGCCCGGCTTCCTCGTTTCGTCTCTATCGTCGCTCACTCCGTCTCGCTCCGGCTTTCATTTCGTTTATACTTCGTTTTTCCTCGTTCGATGAATTTCTCCGTTCCTCTGACTCACTTCTCTCCGAACTTTTATATACCTCGCTCCGTCGACCAACCCCAACCCCTCCCGCCGCATCCACCGTGCTCCAGCTTTCTCTCGCCGGCCGCGCCGGCAAGCCCGAATCCGCGCGCTCTTTCTACGGCTCTCGACCCACCCTCCGGCACCCCCTCTCGTGACTCCACGCAACCGGCAGCGTCGCCCCCCTACCCCGTTCCCGGCCGACTCCGAGAGGAGAGACCTTCACCCCATTTAGCCTTCACCGGAGCTCGGCACCATCCTGGATTTCCGCGTGTGCAGAGGCGAGAGAGGGATCGCCGGAGAGTGGGAACCGAGTTCACCATTGGCGAGCTCGCGGCTCCACCGGAACATGGTCGGGATCCTCCGGTCCAATGTTTCGATCCTCTCGCACGTGTGTGTTTCATGCATAGAATATAACTCAACGGCGCATACTTTTACCGTCCGATGAAGAAAGAAATTGAATTTCTTTTTTTCGAGTGTTCGGAAATTCGCTGGATTTTTAGGATTTGAATTAAATTGGTGTAGCGAGTTTAGTTGTAGCGAGCAAATAACGCCCTTGATTGTATGTTCAAATTTGGTCAATGAACCCATCATTTTTTTTCGATCATCGTTTGGTACAATTGGAACACTCGGATCGTCTCGACCACTCGCTCTCCTGAATGCAACATGTGAGAGATTTCAGTGTGCTTTCTAGGGGAGACCGGGGCAAAATGGCACAGCGGGGCAAAACGGGACAGTGTGGGCAAAACTCAATCTTACAATAATTTTTGGATGCTCCATTTCGTCCCAAGGATACATCCGGATTTTTAAACCCGTTTTGCCCGACCTACCACCATTGCCACCATCCAAAAGTTATTGGAAAATTGGGTTTTATCTCATTATCCCGTTTTGCCCCACTATGCCATTTTGCCCCGCTCTCACCTATACGCAATTAAATAAATCCGGTCACATGGCTAGTGCGATAGGTAATTTTTTTTCTATTTACTGCATGCATTATAAATAATTTGTAACGCCTTTGCAAAAGATGTCAATGTTTCATGGAAAGTCCAATAACCGAGCAAATGACGACTTTGATTGTATGTTCAGAGCCGCTTTGATCAATCCAACCGTTACTTTTTCACAATCATCGGGCCAATTAGAGCACTCGGATAGCCCCAACATTTGCTCTCAAAACCTCCTGAATGCAACACGTGAGACTTCCACTGTACTTCCTATAACGCAATTGAATAAGTACGGTCACGCGGCTTACGCGATAAGTACTCTTATTTCTATCTACTGTGTGTCTTTATTAAATGAATGTTTTATAGCCTTTGCGAAGGACGTCAATGATTCTTGGAAAGTCCAATAACCCCATTCGCCGAGAGACCGATATAGTCGTTCGAAAGGTGCTGTTATATATTATGCTTGGTGACGAGCTTCCTCGCTCCTGCCGGAGGACGAGCGTGGCAAGAGCACGGGGTGAGGAACGAGGGAGCCAGTGAGAGCAACAGACGAAGATAGAATTTCGAAGCACGTGCCGTTATCCCCGTTGCCACGGTTACGACGACCTTGTCCCGCGCAACCATTACCGGAATCCCGATTCCCGTGGAAAAGTCTTCCGAGATGCCAGCAGTGGGGGGGACCGAAGGCGAGAAACTTTCTCTCTCAACGACGAATGATAGCCCTGCCGCATTACTTGCTGTTCTGCCATGCGGCGATAACAATGATTCGATCGTGCTCTACTGCCCCCGAGTAATCATTCTCGGTCAGCCGGAAAAGCTCTACGGGACCGTCAAATAAATGTATTGATTTTTTATAGGCCGACTCAATTCCCAATGAGACTGAGACTCTGTATGAGCATCGATTACACCCTACAACGAGACCCTCTTCTCGTCTCCTTCACCGAATTTCGATCGGCATTTTTATTACGATTATTTTTACTGGATCATAAAAAAAAATACTTTTTCTTTTTTTTTTATTTGAATTTTGCGAATAATCCTCTTTTATAAATCCCGGCAGGTTGAAGGCCCTTGAAGGAATTTTAATTCCTTCAAGGTGCCCGCTTTTCCCCTGCCTCGATATTGTTGAGCGTATTTTAATTTCGAAGCTTCGAAAAGGAAGCTCGTAAGGAAATGTGAATGCCCATGCTCGGCACGCGTCGTAGCAGTCCTCGGTGTCGAAGATGCGTGAAGGGGAAGGACAGGGGGGGGGGGGGTAGTACGTAAACGGAGAAACAGAAAATACCCCTTGCCAGTCGGCAGACTCTTCGAGGGACAGCCCTCCTCGTCGTCGCCGTCGTTGCGATCCTGAGAAAGCCAAGGGGTCCTTTCACGTGTTTCCACCCTCGTTCGCTACTGCCTAGCCGGGAGAGCCCGCAAGCATTTCGGAACAAAGACCGCTCTAATTCGATCGGCCGAAAGGCTTTGCTCGTCGTACGAGTAATTCGTACGAAACTGCAGTGTACACGACCATGCGATGAAAAATTTTCGATTCGTCGACGTTGACTATTTTATTTTCGATACATTCGGTCGAAACGCGAAAGAAAATGTAAAGTTCTATAAGAGCAAGTCTAAAATTTTAGATTTACAAACTTTGGCGATTTTAGTAGTAGTAGTGGATTTATTGACAATATTCCAGATGGAACAATTTTTGATACATAGCATTACATAGTGTAAGTTGTCCTGAGAATATAAATATATTGTCAATATATTTATATTGACATTGACATTGATATATTTATATGGCCATTGACCTAAGTCCTTCAGTCAAATTGGCGATTTTATTTTCGATACATTCGCTCTGAAGGTAAAACTCTACAGGAACAAGTCTAAAACTTTCGATTCATCGACTTCGACGATTTTATTCTCGGTACATTCGCTCCAAACGTGACAGAAAACGTTAAACTCTAAAAGAAGAAGTCTAAAATTCTCGATTAATCGACTTCGAGGATTTGATTTCCGGTACATCCGCACGAAACGTTGAAGAAAATACACAAGATAAGATATGTCAATCCGTTACAGGCATGACGAACCTTCCAATGTTTCAGATCCAATCGAGTGTTCTTAAAACGACAAACCTGGACCACATCAATACGATAGGGTAAAAGTGGTGAATATGGACCACCTCGATTAACACGTAAATCAATGATGTATGGACCGGGCCATATTCCCCACTTTTACCCTACATTGTTTCCGGCCGAATTCGAGTCCGACGGCAATTTTCAGCCAAGATCTGGCCATAGGTCTAAAATCGTCAAAAACCATTTGTTCGTTCAATTGATCCGACATATTTGTCGTTAGTGTCGGAGGCTTCTTTGTACCCTAGCAGAACGTCGATTAGTGGCGCCGTGCGCACCGAGAGCGGCGTGGCAGCAGGTTGTCCCTGAACTCGGCCGTCATAAGCCAGCAGTAGCGGCGAGGATGAATGCCGAGGTTGAGAGCGCGCGGTGGCCGTGGCCGTTGCGTGCAGCAGGGTGCACACAGCGGGATGAAGCACAGGGGGCGCGGGACCGTCACCGGGCTTCTCGTTCACGATCAAGGTCCTCGGTTTACCCGGCGCTGCGTCGGATGAGCCGCGGGTGCCGCGGGTGCTGGATACCTCCACACCGACGAGAATTCGCCACACAAGTTTCGCATAAAAAAACATCCACGCTCTCGCGATTCTACACTGTCGCGGACACGCGTCGCGAGGGTTGGCGCAAGCAGGCTCTCGCTATTCGCCATCGTCAATGCTCGCCGCGCCGAAGATACGAGTAGGTGTAAGTCTCTCGACGACCCACACGGAATACGCCGCGTGTAGGTGTAGCCATAGCAACGGCTCGTACTGGCGCGGCGCGGACCAGTTCACCGGATCTGGCGAGATACGATAAAGTACGACATCGAGATACCCCGTGGAGCAGGTGCGTGTCACACTTTGCTTTACTGCGACGGAACCCCTTTTTGAGAGTCTCAATTTGCTTTTTGTTAATTCAGCTTCATCATAGAGGAAGCCCATGTTTGCGTTAAAAAAACAAAGTTGGGATTTCACTTTCAGAATAGTTGAAATAGTCTAAAGCTTCGAGAAATGCGATTTTTAGCTGGCGTCGGGGTGCATGTGTTTGCACTGATAAAAAAGTACAGTTGATTCAACTAAGATTCGGGCAGAGGCGTTCAAATAAATGTTTAGTTGGTCGAACAAAATATTTTAATGACTCAAAGATATTTTGGTCAATTCATCCAACAAATTATTCAAGTAACCAATTTTTTAGCTGTACCAACAAAATATTTAGTTGAACGTCCCTGCCCGAATCTCAGTTGATTCAACCGTATTTTTTTATCAGTGCGTGCGACAGACTTGCATCGGTTAAAACGACTCGGAAACGGCTTGAGGTAGCGAGTTGAAATTTGGTACACTGAGAGAAGTATCTAGTGAAACTACCGATCATCTAAGAAAAATTACTATAGCACATAGTAGTAGGGCACCAGGGAGTCACCTATGGCAGAAAGTCTCAGATTATCCGAGAATTTTTACCGTAATATCTAAGAAAAATTCTTATAAATCCGATACTTCCTACCATAGGTGGCGCCCTAGTGCCCTACTACTATGTGTTATATGGTAATATCTCTCAAGCGATGTAGTCATTTTTACTAGATCCTTCTCTCAGTGTATAGCGAGGTCACGTCGTTTGCCCCGGTGCAGTTTTCATTAAGCCAAAAAATCGATTAAGGAACTTGCAAAATTGCGCAAAATTGTAATGAATGGATAAGTCATATGACAAATTACTTTTCACCTTTTTAAAAATGTTCTCTTAGAGAAGATGACCGAATTCATTACCGCAGTTGGTCCTCGACCGTCAGCATCCTGCGCAACAGTTTTTAGTGGGCCATATTTACCACTTTTATTCTGCACCAAAAACGGACGAGAGTAAAAGTTCGTCGCGGGAAGGCAAGAGAAATACAATATTGCCTCGGGCTTCGAAATGTCTTGCAAGCCGTCGTTGTCGGGTGTACAAAAATTAAATATATATATATAATGGAGAACTGATTCCCCGAATCGTACAGGGACTTCGAAACTTATCTTTTTTTTTTTGCTTTTTCAGGGTCAAAGCCGTGGAGGCTTGAGGGTCGAATGGGAGGACATATATTTGAGGAAGTTTATGGTGTGGAGGCGAGACGACGATAGACGATAAACGGGTAGAGTTCAACATGGCCAGAGCAGCGAGGAGCCTCGTGCAGAGACTCTTCGCTCGTGGTTGTGGGACTCGTCCTCGTGTAGTCGTAGTCAGGGATGGGCACCCTCACGTCCGCCTCCGCAGAATCGTTGTGCCCTTCGATTCTCTCGTTCAAGGTCCTTGATGGGGTGCACTGTACGCTGTGCCGCTGGGGTTTCCATGACGACCGCCGCTAAACTACCCTTGCAACGCCCATTGCGCGACCAGCAATAGCAGCAGCAACAGCAGCAGTAGCAGCATCAACTTTCCACCCTCTCGGATGTGCCGTCTCGGGAGTATATCCAGCGTTGGAATACGAGAACAGGGATAGAAGCACGAAGGACGAGATCGCGTCACGCTTTACCGAAGGACAATATTTTAGGGCGAATTCCGGCAAAGGCACGACTCGCCGAGACTGGAGCGTAGGCCTTTGTGATAATCTCTTGCGAGCGAGAGGCAGGTCGTGGGGAGCGAGGGGGGAGAGGGGAGGAAGAACAGGGACAAATCTTAACCCTCCGTTAGATCTTAGGAGGCCATTGGGGGAAACACGACCAGAAATCTCTGATGTCATGAGCGAATTGCTTTGGGAAATTAAGAGACCCTCCGCGAGTACACGCTTTGCTGGTTCCTCGTGGTTTATATGCCAAGGATCTTGGATACTCATCGAGCAGCAAATTCCCGGAATCAAAATGAATTCGAATTAAATTTGGGCCCTCGAGACGGGAGTGTTATTAGAGTCGCGCGTGCCCCAATCTCAACCGCGCGTCTCCAGATAGTCCGACACACTATGATCACGAGTCGAGACTGAGGACCATAGAATTTATGTTTTCAGGTAAAAACTACGTTTTTCTAATGATCGCGGTTTTGAATTTTTTTAAACTACCAGAAGAAAGAACTCTAAACGAAAGGGAATTGCAAACACTTCTGGATGATCTAAAAATCTGAAAAAAACAATCATATTAAAGGTACTGAAAATATTAAATTTCCATAATAATAATTCCAAAATGTTATTAACATATTTATGAAAAATGAAATTGTTCAACAAATCTCCCGGGAACCTAACTTTTTTAATGAAAATGATTCGTTTACTTTTCTGAATATGTATGAATTTTTTATATGAATTTATATGGCAAAAATATGTAGAAAGTTACTAAATTCGAAGTGAATTTAAATATCTGAAAAAATGCATACGTATTCAAAGAAATGAACGAATTGTTTCCATTGAAAAAAAAAGTTAGGTTTCCGGAAAATTTGTTCATCAGTTTTATTTATCACCAATTTGTTAATAACATTTTGGAATTATTGTTATGCAAAATTAATCTTTTCAGCACCTTTAATACGCTTCATTTTTTGCAAATGTTTATACCACACTGAGAAAAACTTACATAGTAAATAGTTCCCAGGGGGGACGTCTACATTTTACAGTTACGACAATGACCAAAAATTATAGTTGTAACTATAATTATAGTTTAATCAATTGACTATATACTATCCCAAACTATCTATATAGACGTCTACCCTGGAAACTATTCGTTATAGTAGGAAATACCATCCTTTTTCTCAGTGCATCGAGAAGTGTTTGAAATGCCCTCTCATTTCTCTGAAACTTATGCGAAGTGAACACTATTCGCAAGGACTGCCTTAAAAAGTACCAGAAGAAAGAACCCTAAATAAAATCCACTCCATCGCCAGAAATATGATCTCCAGATAGCAATATCAACATTTTTTCTAAAGAGCTATCATCGTTCTCTCAACAAAAGTTGGCAGATCCGAGTGTGGCGGATCTCGAGCCGAGCCCATAACCGAGGAGACCGTGCGTGACGTTGGTTTTATCGATAGGACTGCACTGTACCGTCCAGCAGAATACCTTGGGCAGGGTGACTCATCCGCGAACTCTTGCAACGACGAGGTTCACAGAGTTCATTGCTTCGTCCTCGCGGCTCCTAGTCCCATTCGACGTTTCGTAGCGCGGTACTCTTTTTGCCCTCCGACGATGGAAACAATAAACCGCGAAGGAAGGAAATAATTTTTTTTGTTCCTGTTGTTTCCCTTCATCTTCGTCTCTCGAACTCGTTAACGATCCAACGACGAAGGATGCTAGTTAGCGAGGTTCTTCGCACGGTCTGCTTGATCCTCGGTTGCGAGATTAATCCGTCGCTTTATTACCCGGAAGCGTCGTCGCCCTCGCAATTTTTCACTTAATTTCTCTATCGCGTTATTCGCACCTGGTTAATTGCGTAACAGCCAACTAATTTGATGGTTATAGCCTAGCTCGCGGTGCGACAAGGCTTTGGGGCTCGGGTGAACTGTGAGATGCCAGATGAGAGCCGCACAAGATACTCCGGAGTGCAATTAGGCCCGATCGAGCGAGAGAGGCCGCGCCTTGCCGAGAGATCCAAGGGCTCGAGAGGAGCCTCTCTTCGGTCTCTTTGGCGAATGCCTTCGCCCTAAGTACTTCCCATTCCTCTCTGCATACCGTGCGAACGTCGTGGCTTCGACGGCAGAGAAGCAGAAGAGGCGCAACGGGGCGATTCCGTGGAATCGGCCGAGCTCTGCCCGCGAGCCGGAGGTCCTTCGCCTCCTCGCAGGGATCGACGTCCCGGTCACCGACTTCGAGCGGATGCCCCAGCATAACCAGCACCGGCGAACAGTAGGTTAGCCGGGATTCTCGGTCTCTCTCTTCGTCTTACCCGATCGAGCTCTCTCTCTCTCTCTGGCGCACGTGCGAGGTCGGCGAACTTGTCGGGCGGGCGACTGGCCGGGGGTCGGAAAAATCGAACAAGGCTCAGGACCAAAGGGGGTGATCGAAGTTTGCAATTAAAAGTCGAACGCACCGTTCGATTCACGATTGCATTAAAATTTGACAAATTAGCCGATGAATCGAACATTTTAACGAGATTGAGCGAAATAAAATTGGCAGGATAATGATGAATGAGAAAAAAAAAAAGAAAAATGTTCAGTAAAGAGACCAAGGGATAAATCTTTGGGCGCGTGTCTTGAGCCGACTCGCCTGAGTTCTTTGCCCTTAACGTCAAAGGTCCTCGGCCTTCTCGCCGTGGCGTCGGCGCAGTGCGACGACGTGAACGGCAGCGCGGAGAACAACTGGACCACCCTTCGTTCCCCGAGCCGGCGCTCTTTTTTGCCAACACCTGCCGGATCGACCAGATGCCTTCGCAGGGATACTTTTTCTCCCGGGGCTCATCCGAATCTCGGTGGAGCGTACGAGCTATTCGATTGAAAATCGGCTGTCCCTTAGGGGGTTGAAAGAAAAAATTCACCGACAGCCAAGGGTCAAAATACATTCCACAGAAAATCTATCGGGCCTGTCCCGGCTGTAGCCAAAAACGATTGACCGTGGCCAAAATTGTCTACACAACTTTTATAGGCGAATTATACTTTCATAAGTCCATTTTAGCAATTCAAATTTGCATCGTCTACTAAGTCCGATGCAAATCCGTGCCGTGTGCGAGCGAGTGAAGACGTCGGGACGGGGGCGGATGCCCTTGTTGTTTTATACGTATTAATGGGTCAGTGGCATCGTCGGCACATGCCCGAGAGCTCGCGAGCTCTCTGCGTCTTTCTCTGTCCGCGCAGCTGAGCGTCACTCGAGCGTTGCACTTTTGCGCAGTGCAATACGACTCGATTAGTTTTCACTGTTCCCTCACCTTTTTCGTTCTTGATGAAAGAGTAAAAAGGGATGATTTTATCGAAATGAAAGTCGCATAAATTACCACGAAAGTGCATTTGTCGCCGCGGCAGTGCGGAGCTGCAGTGACCGGTTGCACGCAACGAGGTATGGCGGAGTGCAGCGTAGCGCGACTCTGACCGCTCAGAAGTAGCTGGGACAAGGCCGTCGAGGGTGCATCGTCCTACGTGCCTGGGGTCTTTGGCCCTTGACGGCGAGAGCGCGGACCTCGGACTACGCGGCTTGCATTCGCGAGTGCGAGTGTTATCCGCGCGACCCAGCATAGGAGCCGGGGGGACTCTCGAGGATCGCTAGACTCGGCAATGTGGGACACGGGCGCTTAGTTTTTTTTTTTTTTTTTTTTATGGAACGAGGCTCGCTGCATACTCGTACTTTCCATCGGGAGACATCGCGATCTATATCGACGCTCGCGCGCGTCGCTCGTCACATACGTGCCGATGTGTATTCCACGGGGTGCGTTAGCCCCCGAGATTGGTTTAAATGCATCCGGAACCATTTACAAAATTTTGATACATGTACCCGAGAATTTTATTATTGGCGAAAAATATCGCGACATATTTTTCAAAAATAATAAAAAAGTGCTACGATATGAGCACGCGAAACATTTTGTATTATTGTTCACATGTTGGTGTTGTTGTTGTTGTTGTTATTTTTATTTTTATTATTATATGTTATTGAGGAAGTTCGAGAAAAATCGAGCCCTTCGTGAGGCAAAAGGCTTTGAACAGTAACTTGGAATTTAATCGCATTGAAATTGATCAACTTGCAGTCGACTCGATTCCCGTCCTATTAGGGTCACGAGTACTTTATGATGCACGAAAATACGGTATATTACATGAACGGCGAAGACCTGAAGATATCTGCATGACATCAAATTTCATCTTTAGAAAGTGTCTGTCCATTAACTACTTTAGAAAGAAAGAAAAATTGTTCACTTGTAGAATTTTATTCTCCAAGTGAACTTTCCGAACGAAGTTTCTGCGATGCAAAACACAGCCGTTATAGCTCGATGAAATTTGAAGTGCAAGCGCAACGGAAGAAAACGGTGGTTTGAAAAAGAAAAAAAATCGCAAACTTCGTGAGGCAAAAGTGTTTGAATAGTAAGTTGGAATTTAATTGCACTGAAATTGATCAAGTTGCAGTCAACTAGATTCCCGTCCTATTAGGGTCACGTGTGGCTACCCAACCCCCCCCCCCCCCCCCCTCCCCGCGAATGCTTACACCCAGAAAAAAAATTATTTGATGTCCGCCGATTATTTGGTTTAAGTAAAATATTTATTTGATTAAAATTAATATTTATTTAAATTCAGTAAATAGTTACTTAAATCAAACAAATATTTTACTTAAATCAAACAAATATTTTACTTAAACCAAATAAACGGCCGCCGTCAAATAAATTATTTTTCTGGGTGTAACGATGCACGAAAATACAATACATTACACTAACGGCGAAGACCTGAAGATATCTGCATGACATTAAATTTCATCTTTAGAAAGTGTCTGTCTATGAACTACTTTAGAAAGAAAGAAAAATTGTTCACTTGTAGAATTTTATTCTCCAAGTGAACTTTTCGAGCGAAGTTTCTGCGATGCAAAACACAGCCGTTACAACTCGTCAAAATTTGAAGTGCAAGTGCAACGGAGGAAAACGGAGGTTTGAAAAAAAAAAATATGACAATCTTCGTGAGAGGCAAAAGTGTTTGAACAGTAACTTGGAATTTAATTGCATTGAAATTGATCAAGTTGCAGTCAACTCAATTCTCGTCCTATTAGGGTCACGTGTGGCTACCCCGAGTGCTTTACGATGGACGAAAATACAGTATATTACACGAACAGCGAAGTGCAAGTGCAACGGAGGAAAATCAAACAAGACCCAAGCCATGCACCGTGCTTCGTGCGAACGAGAGTCCCGTCGCAAATTGCTCCGGCATAAATAACGGCTTTATTTTCACGCAACTCTCCGCTCGTACCTCTCCGGCCCCCTGTCGACTGTGGCCGGCTCTGGCACAACTCCGCCTCGCCCGCGGCTCTGCTTGCTTTTACCGTAAATACAACGCAGCCGAGAGAGAGAGAGAGAATCGTAAATCACCGGCCTAAGGGTCGAATCATTCGAGGCATAAATAACATTATGGGTTTATAGCGCCGAGACGCGCGGAAAACAGGATCGGCCCCCAGAACTGCGCGAAGGACGCTTCCGTTGCATCCGTCGCGCTTTTGACAAACGTCGCGGATACCTCGAAAAACGTCCGGATGATTTACAACTTTTTCTACGCGCCAAAGCCGACACGCAATTTTTGGAATATTCGACCTGCCGCCCGAAACGCCTGCTCGATTCGACGAATTTAAGGATTTCTATCAACCTCTCCATCAATCCTTTACCCACTCGAGAAACGACCTAGAAATCTACACAAATAAAGAAATTCCTGTTTTTTTGTCGTCGCTCTAGTTGGCCTCCGAAAGCGGTGAAAAGAAAAATTCTATAAAAAATCGTTAAAAAAAGAAGAGAAAAGTACACAACGAGTATCGTATTTCCGACCTAGATAAAGCACGTTTCCCAGGATTCACGACATCGAAAAATTTAACAAAAACGTTCGAGTCTATAGGACATGAGCGGCGTCGCGCGCGAGTGCATCCCCTCGCAGGTCACGCGGTGCTCCATTTAATAGCGACGAGGATACACGCGTACACGCCAGACAAACGATATATTGAATGGGGAAAAAACAGAAAACGTAGGTTGCGAGACCTTTGTCCCAAGTACCATCCGTGCGCGATAATGCGGTCTCGATACAACCCGTTCCAGATTTTCTCTTCACCGGTAGGAAAAAGGGGAAAAAAGCCGAAAAAAGTGAATGGTTGCAGCGCGACGGAGGTCGGGGCGGGCGGAGTTCTCGCTCAGAGATCTCGACGAAATCGTGAAATGTGTGCGAGAACCTAACGCAGCTATCTATGAGTGCAGTTTGGGAACAATAAACGAGCCGCACGATAGAAATAGAGGAAAACCCACGGACCCAATTCTTCGTGTACAGAAAAGTGCGTTATTTTATCTCATGGCCCAAGGACTGGGAGGAAATAGCGGAAGGCCCACCGAATATTATTTGGGCGAAAAATTTCGATATTTGCAGCCCTTTTCGATGTTCTCCAAGGCCCGCCGTGCGCGATAATACGGTCTGGATACAACCCGTTTCAGATTTTCTCTTCACCGGTAGAAAAATGGGAAAAAGGCGAAAAAAGTAGATGGTTTTCGTTCAGAAATCTCGGCGAAATAGTTAAATGTGTGCGAGTACCTAACGCACCCATCTATGAGTGCAGTTTGGGAACAATAAACGTACTGCACGATAGAAATAGAGACAAACCCATGGACCGAATTCTTCGCGTACGGAAAAGTGTGTTATTTTATCTCATCGCCCAAGGAGGGGTACGAAAAAGTGGAAGACCCACCGGATATTATTGGGAGAAAAATTTCGATATTTGCAGCCCTTTTCGATGTTCTCCAAGGCCCGCCGTGCGCGATAATACGGTCTTGATACAACCCATTTCAGATTTTCTCTTCACCGGTAGAAAAATGGGAAAAAGGCGAAAAAAGTAGATGGTTTTCGTTCAGAAATCTCGGCGAAATAGTTAAATGTGTGCGAGTACCTAACGCACCCATCTATGAGTGCAGTTTGGGAACAATAAACGTACTGCACGATAGAAATAGAGACAAACCCATGGACCGAATTCTTCGTGTACGGAAAAGTGTGTTATTTTATCTCATCGCCCAAGGAGGGGTACGAAAAAGTGGAAGACCCACCGGATATTATTGGGAGAAAAATTTCGATATTTGCAGCCCTTTTCGATGTTCTCCAAGGCCCGACGTGCGCGATAATACGGTCTGGATACAACCCCTTTCAGATTTTCCCTTCACCGGTAGAAAAATGGGAAAAAGGCGAAAAAAGTAGATGGTTTTCGTTCAGAAATCTCGGCGAAATAGTTAAATGTGTGCGAGTACCTAACGCACCCATCTATGAGTGCAGTTTGGGAACAATAAACGAGCTGCATGATAGAAATATCGAAAAACCCATGGACCCAATTCTTCGTGTACGGAAAAGTGTGTTATTTTATCTCATCGCCCAAGGAGGGGTACGAAAAAGTGGAAGACCCACCGGATATTATTGGGAGAAAAATGTCGATATTTGCAGCCCTTTTCGATGTTCTCCAAGGCCCGCCGTGCGCGATAATACGGTCTCGATGCAACCCGTTCCAGATTTTCTCTTCACCGGTAGAAAAAAAGGCGAAAAAAATGGATGGTTGCAGCGCGTCGAAGCTCGGGGCGGGAGGAGTTCTCGTTCAGAAATCTCGACGAAATCGTGAAATCTGTGCGAGTACCTGCCGCACCCATTCATGAGTGCAGTTTGGGAACAATAAACGTGCCGCACGATAGAAATATCGAAAAACCCATGAACCCAATCCTGCGTGTACAGAAAAGTGTGTTATTTTATCTCATCGCCGAAGGAGGGGTACGAAAGAGTGGAAGACCCACCGGATATTATTTGGGAGAAAAATGTCGATATTGCAGCCCTGTTCGAGGATTCTCCGAGGCCCTCGCGTCTGCTGCAGCTGCCGATGTATACACCTAGGCTGTAATAATGCGAGCGGACGATATGTATTTCGTAAATTCGGAAACTCTTCCCACGCCTCGTAACGCCGATCGAAATTTTCCGATAAATCGAACTCCCCCCTCCCCTGATGCATGCAGAGGCATCGGGTCTGATTTCGGCGTTTCCCGAATTTCTTTAGAAATCCCCCGCGGGATGAAAGGCCCCGGAGTGCTATGGGGCAAAAAGGGTTTTCGACCTTGTCACCCGGGTTCCAGATCGGCCGAACGAGGGGACCGCGGGGTTTGCTCTCTCGGTCACTCGCGTTGTCGATGTGCTCCAGATACGCCATTGTATTCGCTTTCGAAGCTGTGTAGAAATGTTTTTCCTGGGTATGCATTGACGGCCGAGAGTCGAAAGGGCGTAAGTCTGGTGTCGAAGCGCACGGTTCAGGGCCATTTCGATCTTCGGCCCTCGGCATAATGGCTGCAAGGCCCTTTTGTCACGGATACCTGTCCGCGTGAGTCGGTCCCATTTTCGTGCTTCCATAAGAACGGGCTATCGGTTTATGCCATAAGGGACGAAGACTCGACCGCGGTCACGGCAGCGGCGCTGCACTGGCCGGCATTCACGGACGACAATGACCCCCTAATAATTTAACTGGTTCGGATCTTTCGCGCACTCTCGAGAAACCCTTTCTCGGGAAATGGATAGCACGACAGCGGAGCCGCAGTCAGCACAATAGGGCCAAGATTTCACGTTCGCGAGAGGCTTTCACCTACCGAACGGCGCGTTAGATACAAGTATGATTTATGGAACGTCGAGAAGTGCGGCAAAAGTGTCATCCTTCATCCGGGCCACGAAGAGATCCAACACGGTGGCGATTTAAAACGCTGAAGAGCAAAATTTCCCGACTTCTTCCGGTTTTCCCTGAATTTCATTATTTTAACTCCCGGCTGTTATCGGGCTTTCTCCCTGCTCGACAGCCACCGCGTGCGACCGGGTGCACGATACAGCAAACACGGTATCAGATATTTCTTATCAATTTTTCGGAGTCCCAATTTTTTCGGGATACTATTTAACCCTTTCCGTCACGGTGGGACACGGGGTGTCCCACCTCCTTTCGCTCAGTTTTCAATTTTTTAAACTAATTTCTTGACATAAAAACATACCGAGGTTTTGTTTTTATAGTGTCATAATGTACGGCTCAAAGGGTTAAGAAAGGGTTTCCGACCAAAGCCTGTTTTAGATAAAAGGATGATTTACGGGGCGTCGACAAGTACGGAACAGCAGAGTGTCATCCTATTTTGCTCTGTACTAGCTCTGTTTTTCGCTTCATATTTGCTCTGACTCTGCTTTGTTTTTTCGCTCCGTATTTGCTCTCATCCCACTCTGTATACAACATTCTCAAATGCTCTACGTAAACTGTATTCAATCCACTCTGTACTCAAACTTTTCTTCGGCTCGCCATATGTACCGCTTATATGTATCGCTTGGTCCTTAGGGAATTTATCCCAGAACACAATAAACCACCTATCTATCTATTTCTCTCCGGGTCACGAAGAGATCCAACACGGTGGCGACTTAAAAAGCTTAAGAAAAAAAATGTCCCAACTTTTTGGCGATTTCCCTGTTTTTCATTCTCTTAACTCTTAAACGTTTCCAAGTTTTTCCTCGCCGTCAGCCACCGTAGGGGAAACCGGCCAATGAATGGATAGTTAAGCAGACGAAAAGGCCAATGAAAAGACGTTTTTTATGCACGTGCTCTTAGGGAAAGTGTCTATTCAATGGCCCTGTCCATTCATCCCGAGTAGAAATTTTCACGCGTTACATCGGGCCCTTATAAGGTCCTGAGAAGGCCTGATAAGGGCCTGATAAGGCCCTATCAGGACCCGATGTAACGCTCGAAAATGTCTACTCGGGATTGGCTCGTTTATCCTATAGGACCACCCGGTCGCACCCGCACCGTACATTAAACACGGTATCCGTAATTTCCAATCAATTTCTCGGAGACCCAATTTTTTTCGGGTTATTATTTAAGAAAGAGATTCAGCTACGATCCCATATTTGGGAGTTATTAAATCGCCGGGTACAATCCCGTTATTGGACGGATATTGGAAGCAGAGGGCACGTAGAGTCGAGTCACCTCGTCTTCGGGAGCACGCGTGGTAAAAGAGTTTTTCTTTTTTTTTCCTCCACATTAGCCCTCATCGTGCGTTGTCACGGTCGAGCGCGCAAGGGAATTGTATATAGAAATAGCTTAGTCTAGAGGAAAAAAGGTTGGGGGAGGGGGGGGACGGGGTGGAATAAATGAGACGGGGCATGGGACTAAACGCGAGCGTGGGTGAGCTGTATCCCGAGGAGTGGGACCCCAGCGAAGGGACGGCCGAAGAATCGGCCGCCTATAGGTCTGTAAATACAGCTATACGCTACGTGTATCCACCACACCGAGCAACCCTAAGGCGTTCCAGGGCTGGAAGGTGGCCAGGGGTGGTTACACGAGCGTGGCCAAGGTCGGGACCGGTAAACAGAGCGATCGTTACCCTGACAACCATGGCCCTTCGAGGATGTATCCTCTTACGTTTCGGACAACCTTGGAAGGCCCTACCGCGACTCATGGGTATCTCGTATGTCGCGATAACTCGCGACTATCCGCCGTGGAAGAGCAGAGACAATACAGGGCCGGGTGTACCGAACTACCAGTAGACTCAAGGAAATCGGCTTGCTCTTCCAATGGGCCAAGGGAAATTGATCGAGAATAAAATTGTCGAGATATCGTTCATCCCGGATACGAAACTGACGATAAAGGCAAGGAAAATCATCTTTCGATAGAGCTTCGAATGCAATGTTGCGGAAAATAACGTAATTGGAATTTCCGTAAGGTAACGGTAAGAAATTTCTCGGACACGTCCCAGTCAGTGGAGACCCCTACGCAGATTTTATTTATTACGAATTTATGTATTAGAAATACAATTTGACAATTGTAATCGCATCTACAAGCATTGCTTGATGCAGAGAAAAAGTTATACAAGGTTAGCCTAAATTATTTTTTATTGTTACATTTGTGTTAAAAGACCGACGATATGGTGGCCGGAACTTGGTACAAGCGTCACCACATTGCGACCCAATAGTCGGACAGTTCGAACAAAGTTGGGTTAGCCAGCTTTCTACGAAGCTTATCTTTAGTACTGTTTCGCCTAAATATGAAATTTCATTGATTTAAGTAATAAATGACAAAGAAATTCTTTTAGCTAATATGGACTAGTTGAGTTCGTCCATCAGAATTCTCGAAATCTATGATTGTCAAAAACCTCGGGACAGTGTCCGAACATAGGGGCGTGTCGGAAAATGTATATTTGTGTAATTTGGCGATGTGTTTTGGAAACAAGAAATCAGCTTGACATCGGTTTCAGTTATTTTCACAAAAAAATGTTCTTAGCCATTTAATAACTATCGGAATCTGCGGATGCTCTTAACCGCCCGAGCATTGGTACTTTTACCTTACGGCGAATATTCGCCGCACAATCGTAAATCAAGTTCTTCCGATCCTTCCATCTCAACGTTCCTCTTTCCCTCGAGGGGGCGGTGATAACGAGCCGCGGCACGACCATCGGAGGAAGACTGAAGCGTTCACGCTCCGTTCGTCACAATTATGCCGGGAATACCTTAGGCCGCTCGGGGGAGATGGCGAGAGCTGAGGGGTCGAATTATACGTTGTCTACTCGCCGGGGTGGTTTAGTCGCTGCGGAGCTCGGCTTCGTTACAAACTCCGCTCGGCCGAATCCTTGCCGTCGCCGAGCGGACTCGCGCCCTTAATTTCCACCCTCTCTGCCGCTCTTTGTTCCATGTGCTCACGTCCGGTTGTACGTTGCTCTCGTCGTTGTTACCCTCGTGGACGGCTTCGTGTCTTTTACTCTCTCTCGTTCACCCTCGTAAAGAGGGTGTTTTCCGGGGTGTCTTCGTCCCCGGGGAAACTCTACGCTCCGGAGCCTGCCTTACTTCCCCGATTCAATAATGCCTCTCAAGGCCAACGATTCCCGGCACGCGGACCGTCCCGACTCACGTTGAGGGAAGGAAGAGGCAACGAATAAAAAAAAAGAAAAGTTCCGACGAAACCCCTGCGGATATTCGGCCGTGCGCCTCGTCGCGCCGACCTCGGCTCGAAATACACAAGTCTCATCCCTATCGTCATACTTCTCGAATCCCGGAACTCGGGTATTTTTATCCGAAAATACCACATTGATATCCCTCGATCGTGTAAAAATGAATAAATAAATAAACGAACCGCGGGGACACTTTGTAAAATCGAGTTTGAGGAATACTTACCGAATCTCACCTTCGGTTCCGATTCGGACGACAAATATCCATCATCGGTCTGAAAGACTGTTTGCTGAGGAATTCAATGATTCCTCGCACGATTTGTCCCTGATTGTCCCTTTATGGTATGTGGCACATAGGGTAGAGCGGGGCAAAATAGGGCAACGGGGCAAAACGGGGTTTTTGGGCAAAACGTCATTTCCCAATAATTTTTGGATGCCCGAATTCGCCCTATCGGATACATCAAGCTTTTCTGCCCAGTTCTGCCACCTTGTCTGATCCAAAAATGATTGGAAAATTTAGTTTTGCCCAAAAACCCCGTTTTGCCCCGTTGCCCCATTTTGCCCCGCTCTTCCCTACAAAAAAATATGAATGATATTAAAACTACCGATCATCTAAGAAAAATTACCATAGCACATAGTAGTAGGGCAACCAAGGCGCCACCTATGGCAGAAAGTCTCAGATTATCCAAGAATGTTTACCATAACATCTAAGAAAAATTCTTATAAATTCGGTAATTCCTACCATAGGTGGCGCCCTAGTGCCCTACTACTGTGTGCTATGGTAATATTTCTAAAGTGATATGGTCATTTTTACTAGATCCTTCTCTCAGTGTATGAATCATCCAATGACCCCGAGTCTGATGTAGGGGAGAGCGGGGCAAAATGGCACAGCGAGGCAAAACGGGATAATGAGACAAAAGCCAATTTTCCAATAACTTTTGGATGGTCGCGATGGTGATCCATGGGGCAAAACGCGGTTGCAAATCCGGCTGTATCGTTGGGACAAAATGGGGCATCCAAAAATTATTGTAGGGGAGACCGGGGACAAAAGTAACACGGGTCAATTGTAACAAGTGGCTGCGCATGATCGGTCGCATCGGATATGAAGTGAGCAACATTATCACATCACCTTATGAGATGATGTTTATAATGTTGCTCACTTCATATCCGATGCGTCCGATCATGCGCAGTGTTGCGCAGCCGATTGTTACAATTGACCCGTGTTACATTTGTCCCCGGTCTCCCCTAAAATTGAGTTTTGCCCTCACTATCCCGTTTTGCCCCACTGTCCCATTTTGCCCCGCTCTCCCCTATCCCAAATGCATCCATTGGATGAATTTGATGTCTGTCAGGTCATCCTAGGTGATCAAGTGGCAAGAGCTCATATGTCCGCTCATACGCCGCCAGCTCTCATCCAATGCCTCCCAACAAACACGCCACCTACACGTACACCTCGCGCCATACATGTTTTCACTGGGACTAGAAACAAAGAGCGGCCTCCAGCCTAGAGTAGAAAGAAGTGAACCGGCCGTGCTCGGCTGTCCTTCGGCGACGCGCGAAGTCTTCTCTCCCGAGCCCTTGAATGCGCACGGACTCGAGCCTGGCGAACAGAGTTCGTGCCTCGGTGTCCGCGCGAGCCTACTCGGCAAAAGGGCTCGTCGGCGAGAGTCGCCGGTGCTGCTGCCGCTGCAGCAGCGCAGAAACTCGAGAGGGAGCGAACACGGGGAGGAAAGATGGAGGAGGAGGAAGACGAAGTAGGACAGAGAATATCGGGTCTGTGACCGAGAAGGATCAACGCACGCTGCGGACCTTGAGAGAGACTCGAGGCAGCGTTACCAGCAACCCACTGTTCCTCCTCCTATTCGTCGTCGTCGCCGTCGTCGTCGTCGCCGACGCGGTTCACCTTCTTCTTATCCTACTTGTTTCTTCTCCTCTTCGTCTCCGCTTCGTCCCCCCCCCCCCCCCCCCCGCGAGAGATAGCCTCTCGCGTCCCTTTACCAATGTGGCCACTCGGCTCGTCCCTCCATCTCAATACACACGAGACGCCGGCGCGAAGTTGGCCCTTGAGAAGTCAAGCGACGCAGCAGCAAACACGGCCCCGAGGAGAGATGGCGAAGACGAGGACGGAATAAGAATTATCATTCCCCGGTGGTGAAGGGCGGGGGGGGGGGGGGGGGGAGACTCGGCGAGGAACGCTCAAGATTGCAGCTTCCTAGCAGCATGCAACTTACTCGGTAGTTTTAGTTGTCGAGCCAGCGTCTCTAATGCCGCTGTGTGCAGAATACCCGCATAACGTGACTAACACACTTCAGGGTGCACAAACGCGCTGATATGCAGGCCGATGCACCTATGTCAGCCCCGTCTCGGGCCAATGCACCTCTCCATGGAAATTGCTCTCGTTATTTAAAATCCTGTCTCGCGATTGACCCTTCTGACTTTTGAATGAAAATATATTTGTCAACTGTCACGCTTGTTGCTTCACAGTTGCGCATTGACATTCGGAGTCAGGTTTGAATTTACCGGTGAATTGTATAAGTTTTTATTAAGTTTGCAATTTTTAACGACTAAAGTTTGCCGGTCATTCAAATAAATTACGCGCCAATCGCGAAAACTGTGGGTTTTATTTTTGAAAGTGATTGGTGCACATTAATTATTCTCAAAATGGCCCTTCCTATGGAAATTGCTCTCGTTAATTAAAACGTTATCACACGATTGAACTTCCTGACTTCTGTATGAAAATATATTTGCCAACTCTCGTGTTTGCTGTTTCACAGTTGCGCATTGACATTCGGGTTTGCGTATGAATGTACTGGTCAAGTATATCAGTCTGTATTATATATGTTAGTTAATTTGTGTAATTAAATAAGCTATTTATAACGGCTAAAGTGACCGCTCATACCATAAATTACCCGCCAATCGCTAAAACTGTCGCTTTTAATTTGAAAATTCATTGGAGCATGTTTATAAGAGAAAAAAAAAAAAATTGTTTACTGTCCTTAATTTATCATTTATTTTATATAAAAATAGCCATCGGTAAAATATAGTTCGCGGCAGGTGGTCCATCAACCAGTTTATCCACCGTTGATATTTGACCGGTTATTTACCAGCTCGCGTCGCCGCAATCAGTGAGGTTTCACTGTACACAGGCCGGACGATTCTCTCCGGCGGCTTTGCAAACTCCGTCACCTACTCACCGGAGCACGAGGTGGACGGGTTTATTTCTGGGCTCGAAGCCAAGTGCTGCTCGCGTCCTTCCATCGACTAACCGTATATACGTTGCTCCCGCGAGCGCCGCGCCCCCGTCTTTGCCAAACGCGATTTCTTCTTCGTCCTCACTTTCTTACCTCTCCGGGGGCTAAAGCCGACTCTCGCGGAGACGCCGGAAGTCGCCGGCAAGATTAATGGCGAGGCCTCGACTCCGAACGCTCCCCGTGGCCTCCTTCCTGGCCGACCTCCCATCCGACGAAAGGATCTCGGTCTTCAGTCGTCCTCTCTCGTCACCTTTTTTTTTTCTTTTTTTCGTACATTTTTCTCAATTTCGAGTGTTTCGGCCGGAAGAACCGAAGCGCGCATGCGCTCGGTGACTACCTGAGTGCGCGGGGGCGGTTGCATCACGGCAGCTGCAACAGGTCAACCCCTTCCGACAGCGCGGGCCGGTGCGCGAACGATTCCAATACGCATATGGAATAACTTATATTATAGAATACTATGCACGCGTTTCCGTGGAAAAATTTTCAGCAGCTGCTGTTTACGCAAAAAGCCCCTTTTTGCCGAATGACCGCAAACGCGCTGCCCGGGGATTTACGATCGGGCTGACAGATGCGTGGATATGACGCGATGGGTCTATTCACACGATGACGAAATTCCGTCCACGGCATAGCGGAGCGTGCTGCAGATGAGGCCGAGGTATGAATTGAATTCTATCAAGTTGTTTTGTATTCGCGAGGGAAAAGGGTTGCCCTTCGAGTGAAAAATAAAGAAAAAGATCCGGCGAAGGACTCGTGCCAGCGAGACCCTCGAGAGTCCTTCGTTTATTGTACGCGCACGGTCGCGAGAACTAAACGTGAATACACGGAGTCGTTGTTCGTCGGTTATTCGAGTGGGGATCCAAGGACAACGATCATCTCGGAAAGCTACGTAACCGAGCGCAGGCTTACAATGGAACGAGGTCGAAACCGCTCTTCTGTGAGTTTTCTACAGTTAAAAAAAAAACCCCCAAAGTCGAGCCAAATCCACTGTAAGTCGACATCCGTCGATATCGACCATAATTTGTTGTGGCAATTTTGTATCGCGGCTGCTGAGAGTCCGTTTATTGTACGTGCCGGTTGAAGAACTACACAAAGAAAAAAAATTATTTTACGGCCACCGTTTATTTGATTTAAGTAAAATATTTATTTGATTTCAATAAATATTTATTTAAATTAAATAAATAGTTACTTAAATGAAATAAATAGTTACTTAAATGAAATAAATAGTTACTTAAATGAAATAAATAGTTACTTAAATGAAATAAATATTTATTTAAATGAAATCAATATTTTACTTGAATCAAATAAACGGTGTCCATCAAAAAAATTTTTCTTCTGGGTGTAAATGTGAGTACACGAAGTCGTTGTTTGTCGGTTAGTCGAGTGAGGATCCAAGCACAACGATAATCTCGGGAAGCTACGGAGACGCGCGGAGGCTCACAATGGAACGTGATCGAATCCGCTCTTCTGCGAGTTTTCTACAGTTAAAAAAACCCCAACGTCGAGCCAAATCCACTGTAAGTCGACAACCGGCGATATCGGCCACAATTTGTTGAGCCAATTTTGTATTGCGGCCGCTGAGAGTCCGGTAATTGTACGCGCCGGTTGAAGAACTAAATGTGAATACATGAAGTCGTTGTTTGTCTGTTATTCGATTGGGGATCCAAGGACAACGATCATCTCGGAAAGCCACGCAACCGCACAGAGGCTTACAATGGAACGAGGTCGAATTCGCTCTTCTGCGAGTTTTCTACAGTAAAAAAAAAAAAAAGAAACAGAAAGAAAGTCTCAAAGTCGAGCCAAATCCACTGTAAGTCGACATCCCTCGATATCGGCCACAATTTGTTGAGGCAATTTTGTATCGCGGCCGCCGAGAGTAAGTTCCTGAGCCTGCGGGCCGGACCGGAGCTAATCGCGGGGGCTCAGAGTTTTTGCTCGGCCGCACGGACAAACCGCCACCGCCCCTTCGAGCTTGTCCTCATCCTCCCGAAGTTTCGTAAATATTGGCGAAAACTTCCGGGCAGAAGAAAGGTGAGGAAATTCAGGGAAGACCGAGGGCGACCGGGACGACGTTGAGGCACCTGTTGTTCGGCCCGTGTTCGACCGCCTCGGGATTTTACCCACGAGGATTTAACGCCGGTAAAACAGGACGCAGTCCAGTCTGAACGTTCTCATGACCAAAAAAAAACTTCAACATTTGAATCTACACCCAGAAAAAAGATTTATTCAAATCAAATAAATTTCGATCTTCAAATGACGTTTATTAAGATAAAAGAAATGTTTCGTTGCCTTAACAAAATCTTTGTTAGATTCCAATAACGGCTTTTCTTTGCTTTCAGTAAAAAAATTTATTCGAAGTGACTATTTATTGATTTGTACTTTAAAATAAATATTTATTCGACACAAAGAAATCGAATCATTAAAAATACGATTTTGAATAGACATTTATTCGCGCCAAAGAAATCATATATTTGGCACCAAGACAAAACACGGCTATTATCCGGCAATGCGCATTATAGACTCATGAACACGTCAATAAAAAGAATAATACTATCAAACAAATAAATAAATTAGAATTTAATAAATGCTCTATTAGGTTATGAGCCAAATAAACATTTTTCTTCGTCCCTAATAAATTTTCTTTCATCGGAATAAACTTTTTTCTGGATGTACGAAGCTCGAATCGTGAACCGGAGATATCTCGCGCGTCGAAGCTCTGGGCGAGCAGACACGTGCGGCGAACACTGAGCCGATTTTGCTTTTCCTCGTAGCGTGCGTCAAAGCGAAATCTCGACGGTTGCGAAGTTTCACATTGTCATGCAAGGAGCGGTCGGCGGAGCGTGTGGGCGCCGATCGTCGAGAAAGTACTGAAAAGCTCGGAGATGCTGGGACGAAGGATCATCGCGATTGCGCGTGCGCAGCATCCGTAAGCGCGCACCCATACATCTATTGGGAAAGAAGAGCAGATGCGACGAACCCTTTGCACCCGGATCGCGCAATGATACAACATCGACATTTTTGTAAAAGAGTTGAGAAAGAGCCCGATCACCGGCCGTTGATTTCAAAGGGAAAGGATTTTCCATGGAAAGGAGAATTTATCCTGGACCGAGCAGCTGCTCTCTCCGACCACGCATGTTCCAAATCGAATCCTGGATTCCAACAGTTTCACGCAAAAACTCGACATCCGCGCACTTCCGACTATTTCCGCCGCACGGAACGGGGGCGTATGATCCTCCTCGATGTTCCTCCTGTGATGCAATGGGGGTTCGAAGAGAATAACAAGAAGCGTGTCGGGATGGCACACGAGATGCAGCTGTCTTCTCTTGCGTACAAACCGCAGCCACGCGTCTCCACTCCGCCCTGGGTCCGTAACGCAATTGTAGGATGGAAAAAAAAGGTAGCTCATTATGTCGGCGTCTCGACGGCTAAGGGTAAGTTGCGCAATATAATAGCCGGGAGGGTATAATTACTGGAGGCCCCCAAGCGGCGCAACGAGAGCTTTGATTGACGCACAAACGATATATTTTCGATGGTCAATCGATATCCGGTGCTGTGGGGAGGCCCGGTCTGGATCGCTTCCGGGTCTCGAGGATGAGACGACCCGGAGGGGGGCGGGGGGAAGGGGAACTGTGAAACCGAATCCTCTGGATATAGGCAGGAGATACCAAGGGAAAGGCTGCGAGAGCCACAATAAAGCCCTCCGGTTCGATATCGACTCTCATCCTCATCCACCGAATCGTGGAATTTTAAACGAGGATTGAAGTTTTGAGGAAATACCCTCGGCATGGCTCGAATTTCAATAAATTTGTTTGTTAAAATTTGATAACGGCGAAAGATGGATCATAAACGTTGAAGGTAATTTATAATACTTAAATATTTTATCGCGTTTTATTTTAATATTTATAATAATATTTTAATCATGGAAATTTAAACGATTATTTTTTCAACCCCAATTTCGACCAATGAGAGCGCGGTATTTGACATCACGTGGTACAACTAGGTCTAAATTATATCGATAATTTTTCGAAAATTTTCCGGCTAGGTTGCTAGGCGATAAACATTAATTTTTCTGTCACTTGTAACCTATGCGAATGATTAAACGTCAAATTGCTATTCACGAGCATGGACATGCTCGTGAATAGCATGTCCTAAAACCTTGTCAGGAAAATGTTAAATACCACAATCTCATTGGTCGAAATTGAGGTTGAAAAAATAATCAGCCGAATACCCCTCAAGCTTAAAAATTAATCGGGTATTTCCCTCTTGTTTCCCTGCGTAGCATCGATCGAGATAAGTTTTGCTCAAAAATCCCTCGCGCTGCGCGCTCGGGATTTTTTTAAGCAAAACTTATCTCGCTCGTTGCTACGCAACGAAACAATCGGGAAATACCCGATAATTTTTAAGCTCTCGGGGTATTAGAACCGAGAATTGAAGTTGTGAGGAAATACTCTCGGCATGGCTCGAATTTAAAAAAATTTATTCAAATTTAATAACGGTGTTATTAAATTTAATTTATAATATTTAAATATTTTATCGTGTTTTATTTTAATATTTATAATAATAACTTAATCATGGAAATTTAAACAAGAATTGAAGTTTTGAGGAAATACTATCGGCGTGGCTCGAATTTAAAAAAATTTGTTCAAATTTAATAACGGTGTTATTAAATTTAATTTATAATATTTAAATATTTTATCGTGTTTTATTTAATATTTCTATCAATAAATTTTTTTGATCACTTTAATAACGGCGAAAGATGGATCGTAAACGTAGAAAGTAATTTATAATATTTTAATAATGATAATTTTTAATCAATACATTTTTGCAACTTGTTTGTATGATTGATATTTTCATTTCATTGTGCGAAGGAAAAATGATATAGAAGAAAAATAAGTTCGACCGCGGGAAGGAGCGTTCGAGGGACCGTGGGAGCTGCCTTGGGTGAGCTCCGAAAGCCGATAACCCTTTCCGACCGGATACACGTCACTATCGTGACGGCTCCATCTGCATCTCGTCCCCTCAGGAATCCTGTGCAAATACACCCTCCGAGACCCTTCGAAAAACATATCTGCCACTACCGACATCAACCCTTCGACGTATCCCTTTCTGTCCATTTCTATGATACAGAAATTCGTTTTATCTCAGGGGCCGTCGCCGACGCTCGATTCTCAAAAACTGATGATTCACCATAAAATATTCGAGATTCGAGATACAGGCAAGAGGCGGCGCGATTTCGTAGTTTGATCACGATTTTATTTTTATTTGGAATTTCGCGAATCGCACGCTACGGCGCACATTCCACGATTACTGTGCATGCGCCCTTCGTCCTCGAGCGGTGTGAAAGTAAAAAAGAATAACAGGAATACCTTTCCGCCGAATTCACCGAAGTTCGATGACGTGGGCCCTTTGTGGTGTTTGCGCGACTGGGAAAATTTATTCGATTCGTGCGGTCGGGCGCGTGCACGCACGCGGATGCGTCTTGTAACCAACCGGCGGGATTTCTCGACGTTAAAGCGTATTCGTAAGACGTAAAGGAAAAAAAAAGGACGCGTACACGAGTCTCCATACGAATTTTTCAAAAAGTTATTTCGACATGCATCTGCCATATTTTGTAACACGATGACGGATGCGGGCGAGACACGCGCCCCGTAACGTGAAACCCTTTCAGGAAAAGCGCGCTTTTACGTAACAGATGTAAAGGATCTCGGGGCGGGATCGCGCGTGGCTCTCGAGAATTCTCCCGACGGCCACGTAACCCGCGGAAGGGACCGGAAGACGATTGAAATCTCGGCACGCATGTGCCACGCGTCGGAATCACCGTTACTTCGGTAACCGAAGATTTTTTTTATCGCAGGTGCCACAAGAATCGCGGCTATTGTATATTGGATCGCATATCCGAGTGGGGCACAGAAACATGCTTCGATACGAGACAATTTTTGTTCCTTAATTAATATCGTAAATTCGATCTAGGGTAAAAGTGGGGAATATGGCCCGGTCCATATATCATTGATTACGTGTTAATCGAGGTGGGCCATATTCACCACTTTTACCCTATTCCACAAAGCTTTATTTTTCATGATAGTTTAAGTCTTCAGTTGATAGTTTAAGTACCGGATCCTGGTTCAACGAAGACCCGGAATTTGTTGGTTCGAATGACAAGTTAATGTGCTAAAAAAAATTTGTAAACATCCACGGACGTACCTTGAAGTGCAGTTTTTTGATTTATTACGAACATCCGTATCGATTTTGTGCTTAAAAGAAGGCTTGTAGCTCAGGACTTAAACATTTTAAAAAAATCATGTATCGCTTAGGTTTTTATTGAACTCTCTAACAGTCAAGTTTGTTATCCGTTGAAAAAGATTATTTTTATCAAAAGCTCGACACACTTTTCTGTATCAAAGTACGTTTAAAATAATCTCGATTTTTTTAAAAGCTTAGTTTTTCGATTTCCTCACCCAAATCATTTTTTTGTTTCAATCGTAAAAGAATAACTTATAGAGGTACATGTTTTTAATAGTCGTAACCCGAAAGCAGCAAACATGCTGCACAGAAATCCAAATGGTTAATTCAACCGCGCTTTCGTCCCTCCATTATTAACCGCTTCCTCGCTATAAAAAAAAAAATCTAAATTCTCATTTTGAAACTCGACACGCCGATCCTCGCAGCGTCATCTGCCAGGGGCCCGTGAGTCCCAAAAATGCCCAAACAGCGGGGAAACCGCCATCTACCGAAATCCCATCGAAGCCGCCAGACGCGTCCCCGAGTCCCAAAATAACCTCGCTTACCATAAACAGCAATTTTACCAGACGCAGATAAATGAAGTGATGGTAAAAAAAGGTCGCGCCAGGGGGGAGGGGGGGGGGGCAGGGTGCAGACGCCGAGAGGGCGTTTCTTTTCCGAAGCACCGACGAGTAGTAAGGGCAAACGAGGAGCCACATTGCCAAGAGCGTCCAGACTGTGAACAAACACAGGGGGGGTTGCAGGGAGTCCGGCCGGGGGATGAAATTTGACGGTGTTGGTGGCCGATGCACCGACACGGAGTTCCACGTGGTCGTGTAGCTCGGTATGTAAGCCGTCGGCGATGGTGTGCCGCGGTGCGCACGGTGGTGTAGAACGAGAGGCAGAAAGAGCGTGCGGTGCACTGCACCGCCGCTACCCCCTTGTGTCTGCCCGAGGGGGTTGGATCGATTCCGGGCGTTGGCGCCGAGGTCACCGGCTCGCCTTGCCTCGGAGTAATGACCCTCACCCAGTGCAGTGCAACGGCACCGACGTCGACCACGGCTACAAGCTACCTACGACACTACCACTGCTGCACTACAAACTACGAACCACCCCCCCCCCCCCCCCACCACCACACAGAGCTCGCGCATAGCGTTGTACTATGCGCGGCGAGGGCGAAGCACGTCCCGCGGATTGCTGAGGGGAAGGAAGCGGGTGGGACGAGAGTACTCGGAGAAGGGATGTACAGAGGAGCTGGTACCCAGTTTTACGATGTAACGACCCACCCCTCGTCAACCCCGTCGTAAAGCCCACACGACGCCTCCGGAAAGCTCTCTTCGGCTCCGCAGCTTCCCTCCCCGTCTCCGTGCGGGGGTGGCGGTTGAACCCGCGATTTTCTGATGAAGTATACGTGTCCCCGGGACCTTAAACTTCATCGATAAACCGACGCTCCGCGAGTTCAATATCCGCGTTAAACGCGAAACGAGCGCCGCCCCTCTCGAGGTCGACGATCCTCGGCAATGATTCTTGTATGGATTCCGGAGGCTTCGCGCTAGGGGGGGATTCGCGAGAGACATTTCGGGATCGACGATACGCGGGGCTGGGGATCCTCGGTGGGGATTTATTAATTGAACGAAGCGGAGGAGCCATAAGACAATTTTGCTCGGAGTGTTCGTTGGAATATTTACTTGCGACGTTAATTTTGAGGCTCAGAAGGCGGGTCGATCGGGGGGTCTAACGGAGGGTCGGCAATTGCACGGTCGGCTGCAAATTATATCGTACGTGTGTGCTATTCATGCTGCACGAGTGCGGCTGTAGTTTCCGCAGCTTTGGGTATTCGCACGGTGTAACGTGTATGTATAGACCCAGAAGGAAGTGTTTTTCGCGCGAACTGTGGCCAACCTGCGATGAAACCCCACGAGCGCCCGAGCAACCTAACTATAATGCGGCCCACTGTACGTACCTCCTGCCTACCTATCCGGCTCGCGCAACACGATCCCCTCCTGCATGTAACTGTATGTACGCGCCTCGATACCCTATTTCCGCTTTGGCCGGCAATGTACACCGGTGTCGCTATATCGGTGCGTGTACAACGATACAACGACGCGCACATCGACCCTCCGTCTCTCTTTCTCCGCAACGCTGTCGTCGCGTGCTGCGTGCAACGAGAACGTCAACCCCAATGCCAATTTCCTGGCGTCTCGGAGTCGGTACATCGACGCTACCACCTCTCGGAACTCTTACGGGAATCGAAAAATAGTTTCGTGGATTTGCCTCGTGAATGGGCTTTCTGAGAAGCCGTTCTTATTGCTGCGTCAATAATTTTTTTTTACTTCATGCCGGGAATAGAAAAAAATTAATTAAAAAAGAAATCGTTTCGGAAATGATCTATGTTTCATTGTTCGTAAGGGTGTTGAACGTTGTTGTACGGACTATGTATAAATATTTTCAATTTGTTATTCCTTTTCTTCTGTGCGTGTTTAAGGGAATACGTGACACAGCGACTTTTCTACTTCTTCGACTAAAAAATCACAAGTGTTGTAAAGCAATGAATAAGGTTTTTTTTTAAGAATCGACATGGATTCCGAGATACATGAGCTTAAAGTTGTGTCAGTTAGCATGAACTGCATATGGAAATGCATATGTATGTACATATGCATATATTTTTTTTAAAGAATCCACATGGATTTCGAGATACACGAGCTTAAAGTTGTGTCAGTTAGCATGTCCTGCATATGGAAATGCATATTTCCGGACTACTTTATTAAAATTTTTTCTAAAATAACATTACAGCATTATTAAGGACGCATTAAAAAAATAAAATCGGGCTGTCCATAGATTTTTCGAAGATATTACGAGTTGAAGAAGCTTCGAACCTGTACATGAATAGATGTCTAGGGCTCGACCACTGTTAGCAAAATCCCCCCACCATTAAGCAACTGCGACCATATGACGTATTCACTTAATTAATAAGTTGTTCTCATTGACACGGGGCAGTTTTCATTTCGCGTTTTGTTTCTGCACGAGAAATGTAAAATAAAAAAAATGAGGTTGATCCTCGGCGTTTTATAAAATCCGCAACTAGGATAGACGAAAGTGGGGAGGGGGTAGCGGAGAGGTCACGGACTAGGTCATTCCCCCTTCGCGTAGCCGGCTTGCAGCGGTGTCGGCTACCCCGGCGCGCAGGGGTCATTGCGAGACACTGAACCCTTCGAATGGCAACCCTCGTCGTCCCTTGCTGCCGTCCATGCACCTCCTGTTTTCTACCCACGGCTCGCAACCCTCCGATAACGCCGTGCCACGGCGGTTTCTACGTTTTGCACGGAATCGAACATGCTATTTCCACGTTCCCCGTATCCACCACAGTACAAAAAGTTTGTACTTTTTACACCTTATTATATTGTTCACAAACGTCCATAATTTTTTATTGGTTAATTTTCCGATCGCACGATCCAGCTCTAGTTTTACAAGCGCAAGTAAAAACTAAAATTGTTAATGCCAAAGGAAATAAAAGGAGAGGTTTGTATATTCAAACCTTGACACACGAGTTTGTCACTTATGTAACAAAACTATTTTTACGAAACTTCGTATTCCGATTCTACGAAATTATTTTCTGCTGTATACGAATTACAAAAAATATTCTCCGGTTTACGAATTTATGGAAAATTAGGCGCGGAAAGCCGTCCGATACTTTTCCTGACATGCGATTTATTTCTCAAACCCGCGATAGCTTCTGCCCACCGATTGGATTAAAATTAATGAAAAAATCACGCTAACGGGAATTTAGCAAGCGACGTATCGTCGCGGTGCAACGATCGTCTGACCTTGAATGATAACCGGGCGTTGCGAATCGTACAGTTTAAAAAAAATAATGACTTCGAAGCGCGAGGGTCGCGTACATTTCCAACGACTCTCGCTGCCGAACATTCTTTTTTTTCCTGCGGCAATCTGCAACCGCAGTCGTCGGGAGTTTCGATTGACGCCGCCAGCGCCCCGTCGAGGCGGCGATTTCGCTGAGTAATTGACGAACCGATCGCGGTAATTCAAGTTCGACGCACCCGGGGTGGGGATTTTTTCCACGCGATCCGGAGCATTTTTTTTCTATTTCGAATTTCATCCTCATTAAACTATTATCCTATCTTTTCTCGCCAATATTCAACCGGCAAGAATCGAATTGAGAATTCAATTCGATTGAAGATCGAATCGAATGAAAAATTCACGAGAATCCGGAATCGAATGAAGAATTCACGAGGCTTTCGGAGAACCCGAAGAAGTCGAAAACGATACCTTCGCGTGCTCGGGACATAATTGAACCAACTTTCTTCAAAAACCGATATTTTTCCTTCCTTATCTTATCCCAGATTTTGCTGGAAGATATCGTATTCGATCTCGCGGCTCACGATGGGAGAGTGTTGAACGCCGTGCAGCACTTTGTCGCGAGTTTACACGGTACAATGAATGCATCACCGGCCGGCTTTCATTCGCCGAACAATGGACATTGCCCGATTGACGCATTCAAGGCGGTCTCTTCGCGAGACGACCGGCCGTTCAAATCGGTCGCACGATTTTTAGAACCGGCAAACCGTAAACAGCTCCGTCGATTTGCATAAACATTCTCACCCCGATCGGTTCGTCCATACGCGCTCGGCTGATCGTTCCGAGAACGCCGAACTTCCGATCGGCATGACTGAAGCTGCTCGCACACAAAACTACGTACGGAACACAGACGTGATTGGCTGATACTCGCGTATTGGTGTCCGATCTGGCTCGATCGACTGGACTGTGTGACGGAAAACTGCAAACGTTGTTTTATGTGCGAGGACCTTAAGGTTCACCCAGAAAAACAAATATTTGTTCGGTTTAAATGAATATTTGTTTGGTTTAAATAAATATTTGTTTGGTTTAAATGAATATTTGTTTGGTTTAAATAAATATTTATTTGATTTAAATGAATATTTATTTAAACTGAATGAATATTTATTTACGGGTGGACATCAAATATATTGTTATTCTGGGTGTAGTACTTGCAAATGGTGTTCACTTCGCATAAGTTTCAGAGAAACGAGAGGGAATTACAAAAACTTCTAGATGATATAAAAATCTCAAATAAATCAAGCATATTAAAGGTGCTGACAAGATTAATTTTTCATCATCATAATTCCTTCAATTAATTCTGAATTTTTTTTTTTATATGCGAAAAACGTATAGAAAGTCACAAAATTCAAAGTGAATTTAAAAATCTAAAAAAATGCATACGTATTCAGAAAAATGAACGAATAATTTTCTTTAAAAAAAAGTTACGTTTCCGTGAGATTTGTTGAACAATTTTATTTTTCATCAATTTCTTAATAACATGTTGAAATTACTATTATGCAAAATTAATCTTTTCAGCATCTTTAAACCGATCATTTTTTCAGATTTTTTTACCAGCCAAAAGTGTTTACAATTCCCTCTCATTTCTCTGAAACCTGTGCTACATGAACACCATTCGCAAGGACTACCTTAAGCGCGCGTAGCGAGGATGCCCCGCTGCAGGACAGGGGCTATGAAGACTGAAAAAAAAATCGTCTCGGCAAGGGAGAGGGCGCAATTAATTTCCTGCCGCACTTGGTTAGTTACATTGGCGACTCGCGAGAGCATCCGCTCCGTTTCACTCGCCTTCCCGTCCTCGACAGTGAATTCTTAATGGCTGCGATTTTTTTTTGTTTCTTCTTTTTTTTTGCAGCCGAGTGCATCAGCACGTCGCTGCAGACGGGACGGGCCGCGTTTCTCTGCGGACGCCGATCGAGAGGAAGAGCAGGAAGGACAGTCCTGAACAACGACCAGCGGCAGGACAGACGGCGAGAGTTAAAGAGGAGCGGAGGGGGAGGATAAAGCAGTTCGCGAGATAATAATGGTGAGAGATAAAGAGGGAGAGGGGGGGGTGGACGCTCATGCGTGAAGTCGTCGGGTGGATGAGTTAGTGAGTCAGCTATTCGCGAGCGGGGCGACTCGAAGCTCATTGGCAGGGATGTCTGGTCCGACTGCAAAGCTCCCCCCAGACTCTTCTCGCTCCTCTTCCGACTCCGACTATTCCGAGTTCCCTCCCTCCTCTTCATTCTCTTGCCCCCCCCGGACGAGTCTCGCGTGCTCCTCGTCCGAGCCGTACGCGATTTCCGAGGAGAGGCTACCCCGATGCACCAATTAGTCGCTTTTAGCAGCGAACCTTCCTCTCTCTTTCGGACGCTCGTCTGCGATTGCGGGAAAGAGAGAGGAGCGTGCACCACATAGCGGAGCGCAGACGGACCGGCAGACAGCGCGCTGCGCGGAATTGAGTCGTTACTCGTCGAGTCAACGAATCAATGTTACGATCTCGCGTACAAATATCATTGCTCAACTTCTGTGCCGTAATTTATGTTTAAAAAAAAAATGTTAAATGATAATGTATCGACGGTCGATAATGAAGATTTCTAGTATTACTTGATTTTGGGGAGAGTTCTCGGAAACACTCGGGAGATTTCTTTTTTTAGCTTCTCTCCGTTGTTGTTTTTTTCGTGAAATATCTTTGAGGCGGGACGAGCGAGTGAGGGTTTCTGGATGCATTCGGTAGTCCCTCCCGCGACGGTATCATTTTTCTTCTCGTGTTTCTTTTTTTTTTTTTTGTTTCTCCCTTTACTTTCTCATGCGATCTTTCTCGCTCTCTCTCTCGTGCGAGGCGCGGGACAAAGAGAGATAAATTCCGGAGCCCTAAAAATACAGTCCGCTGGAACGGGGTCTTATCTGCCGATCCCCCCTGAGCGCGAGCGATAGCGTTGTCTCGCGATACGCACATGGACGCACTTGACACTAACGCATCGCGGTCGCTACCGCGCGGCGTCGTTAGTGGGTGCGCCAGAAATGTAAGCAGTCACACCAACGCGCCTTAACAAACACACGAACTACCGTTGTATCTTAGTCATTCACGAAAGCGAGCAATTGCCTGGCGGGGCGCGCACTCGGGAACGTCTGCGTGGATAACGCTTGAGGTAAAAGTTTTTAAATATCGAAAAGTCAGGGTGAGGTGCATATTTTCGAAAACTTATTGATTTACTGATGCATATTTTTTTTTTAATTTATAATTCATGTCAACTTTCTATAAGTACACTGAGAAAAAGAAATGGTTGGATTAACCAAGGCGCGGTGAATTTTTTTTTTTACATACTTTGTTTATATTGACATATTTTGAGTCTACTGAGGCGAATGATATTTCAACAAAATAATGCTTTAGTTGTACCGTTCGAAGAACAGCTTTGAACGTGGGTCAACGCGACTTTTGGTTAATCCAAGCACTTTTTTTCTGAATGTAAAGGAAGCGAGAAACAGCGAAGATCGAACGAAACAAGAATGGGTCAGCATTCACACCTGCGCGCCTGCACATACACACGAACTACCGTTGTATCTTAACAAATTATAATTATCGTTGTACCTTAGTTAATAATAACTATCGATGTATCTTAGTCAATTATACCTATCGTCGTATTTCAGCCAATTATACTTATCGTTGTATGTCAGTCAATTATAACTATCGTTGTATTCCAGTCAATTACAACTATCGTTGTATCTTAGTCAATTATACCTATCGTTGTATTTCAGTGAATTATAACTCTTTCAGTCAATTACAACTATCGTTGTATTTCAGTCAATTACAACTATCGTTGTATTTCAGTCAATTACAACTATCGTTGTATTTCAGTCAATTACAACTATCGTTGTATTTCAGTCAATTACAACTATCGTTGTATTTCAGTCAATTACAACTATCGTTGTATTTCAGTCAATTACAACTATAGTTGTATTTCAGTCAATTACAACTATCGTTGTATTTCAGTCAATTACAACTATCGTTGTATTTCAGTCAATTACAACCTTCGTTGTATTTCAGTCAATTACAACTGCAGTTGTATCTTAGTCATTCTCGAGAAAGCGAGCAATAGTCTGACGGGGCGCGTACTAGAGACTGTCTGCATCGTTAACGTTTAAGACAGTGGTTCTTAACTTCGCGGTCCACAGGGGGTCCCTCGTGTATTTTGGGGGTCCATGGACCCCAGGTTAAGAACCGCTGGATTAAGAGAAAAGTTAAATAATCAAAGTCAGTATGAGGTGCATATTTTCGAAAACGCAATGATTTACCGATGCATATCGAAACAAAAAATTAATAATTAATTTCAACCCTCTGTAAGCAAAGGAACTAGCAAGAAACAGCGACGATCGAACGAAAGAAGAATGGGTAAGCAGTCACACCAACGCGTCTACACAAACACCCGAACTATCTTTGTATCTTAGTAAATTATAACAATCGTTGCATCTTAGTAAATTATAACAATCGTTGCATCTTAGTCAATTACACCTATCGGCGCATCTTAGTCAATTACAACTATCGTTGTATCTTCGTCATCCACGAAAGCGAGCAATAACCGGCGAGGCACGCACTCAAGAACGTCTGCGTAGTTAACGCTTAAGAGAAAAGTTTTAAAATTCAAAAAGTCAGTATGAAGTGCATATTTTCTAAAACGTAATGATTTACTGATTCCCATCGAAAAAAAAATTATCTCAAGCCTCTTTGGGTAAATGAAATAGCCAGAAACAACAAAGATAAAACGAAAGAAGAATGGGTCTCACTGCGGACCCGGAGGACCTTCGGTAGCGGGAGCAGCCGAGAGCCGGGCCAGACACAACATCCGACGAGGCCAGACATCGGCTCATCTACCGCACTGATCGCCCGTGAGATCCCTCTCTGCATACGAGCTTCGACAAAAGCGAGAGCGGGACACAGAGCGAAAGTTAATGAGCGAGCGAGAAACGGCGCGGGAGTAAAAGGGAGGGATGCATATACGTGGATGGATAGGAACCCCTCCGTCCTACCAACGAGATCCACTGCCGCGGGCATCAGCCACTGAAATCGTCGTCGATGCGGGCGTGTCCCAAAGAATTAACACCGTTCGCTTCGTCTCGTCTAGCCTCGTAAAAAAAAAAAAAAAGTATATATATATATATATATATCAATAAAAAAATAATTATATAGAAAACCATATCCATTGCGACAGGTTACCGTAGTTGCCCGTAGCTGAAGAATAATTCTGGGAATTACAGAACCCGGGGGGAATTTCATTCTTCGATATTTCTTTTTTTTTTCTTCCGTGAGAGGAAACGAGGAAAAAAAAGATTCCGCCTAAAGATAGGTCGAGTAACATCGTACTCCCGCGATGCTTAGCTTTAAGGTCTTTTTTCTATTTTTGTTTTTTTTTTTTTTTTTCATATTTGTATCTCCCAGATATGCGGGAGCTGTTGATCTCGAGTGGGTCAAACGGTACTTCAAAAATAGAGTCACTCACTCTGTCTCTCTCTGCTGCAGTCGGAGCGGAAGGGGAGGGGGGATAGAAGGAAGGAAAAAAATGAGAGAGGAGAGCAGCCGAGAGGCTTATCAGGGCACTCGACTTTATCGCCTCGGTGGAGGCCAAGGCCCAGTGACGTATCGTCGCGGCAGCGCGCCACGCAGATTACACACTTTACGGGGGGGGTTTACAGCTTCGTCAATCTCGCTCGTTCCTGCGATCGTTGTCGCGCCGGTGCAAGCGAAGATTGCGCTCCGCACGCGATAAGTCTCGATATACCTCCCACCCGAAAAATCTCGTACCGAACGCGGTGTCATCGGCCGTTCGTCCGTGAAAACTCTGGCTCGTAACGCTCTGCGTCTCGAACTTGATCAAATCATGTTTCATTATCTATCTATCAAATCTATATTTCGTTAAAAAAAAAAAAAAAAAAAGAACAAAAAACCTCGAGTGTTATCCTCGAAGCCGCGTACGGAGACGAAGGAGTTTTGCTCCTCCCGATCGAACCCCCCCCCCCCCCCCCTCTACGCCCCGCCCCGCTCGCCAACCGCAATATATCCGGACGGAATGCTGGCGCCTGACGACTCTGCCAAAAACGATTCTCCCGTACGACTCTACGCTCGAAAAACCACGGAGCGATTCGTAATCCCTGCTTACTTATCCCTCCTTTCAGTTTGTGTCATCATCTCTCACCCGCGCTCTTCTTATCGCCGGGATAAAACGCGTAACCGTGCCTTTACTTTTTCTACTCTCGCCCCCCTCCCCCTTCGGAGATTCGAGCCGGGTTCGATTTTGAAAACAAAAAATAATCAACATTTTTGTTATTTTTATATTTACTATATATATATATATTAATACATTAATTTTAATTCTATATATATTAATTTCTTTTGTTTACAAAAATTAATAAATTCCACTTTCGAGAGCGCACGTAGAAAAATAATTTATTTGGCGGGCGCCCGCAAATAAATATGTATTTAATTTAAATAAATATGTATTTAATTTAAATAAATATGTATTTAATTTAAATAAATATGTATTTAATTTAAATAAATATGTATTTAATTTAAATAAATATGTATTTAATTTAAATAAATATGTATTTAATTTATATAAATATGTATTTACCTTTGATAAATATTTAATGGCGGGTTACCCGCCAAATAAATTATTTTTTTCCGGGTGCATCGGGACAAAGGACTCGATAGCTTAGCGGGGTCTGACGAAATAAGGAAAGTTCAAAGTCATTGCGAAGGTCCGCGACACAGGATGGGGGGGATCTCTAAATTTAAAGCGCGAGACGGTTGAATGACGTCACGCGTGTGCGGTTCCACGCGACCGTGACCATGAGAAATACCGAAAGCCGTGTATGTGTGTGTGTATGTCTAATAGGTGTATAGACAGAGCGAGAGGAAGCCTCAGAGGGGAGATAGAAATACACGGTACTGGAGCAGAGGGTGCATACAACTAAGTCTGAAGGACGAGCATTCGCGGCTTCTCTTCTCGACGGCTGGCTTACGTTCCCCACCTACGTTTGCGACAACACCGATCCTCCAATTCGATAACGGAATATCGAATGAAAAAAAAAAAAAAAAAAAAAAAAAAAAAAAAATATACACATTCCTCGACGATTCTCCGGATTTCGATGATGTCGAGAACGAGCCGAAAAATTTCTTTAAATAGCTGTAACGGACACGCGATAATTTTGAACGATGATGATGTACGAGGCCACCGTTGGTAATCGCTTGGCTGTACGATATCCTCGGGGTGGCGACACTGTCCGCTGTGTGACTGCCGCCCGTTCGTTTCAGCCCGCGATCTACTCGCCGGTTATGATGATGATAATAAAATCGACGACGAGAAAAGATTTTATACGCCGCTGTCGCTCGAATATACTTTGAATTTACCCCCACTCTTTTTCGCGTAAATTATTATTATTATTATTATTATTATTATTATTATTATTATTATTATTATTATTATTATTATTATTATTATTATATTTTTCGTAAAAAACAAAGGTTCAAGTTTTTAATGTCAAAGTATTTTAAATAGTCTCAAACGTTGAAAAATGCAATTTTTAGCTGGTGTCCAGATGTATGTGGGTGTGTGTGTGTACGTGTGAGACGGACTTGCATCGCTTAAGACGACTGTAACGGAAACGGCTTGAGAGTAGTGAGTTGGAATTTGGCTCTAGTAGAGTGGTCAGGTCGCTTCGCTCAGTGCAATTTTCATGAGGAAGTCCGGTTCGATATATTGCGTAATTTATTTTGAATTTTTAAAAAATTCTCTGTGCTAGCTCTAGCTTACGTAAATTTTGAGCTGTCATTCTAAAATTGCACACAAATACAATATTTTAATTTAAAAAACTTGTTATTCGAATCGTTCGAATGTTGCGTCTTGGCAAATTCTAGGTGCTCGTCGAACAAAGATCCTGTACGTGAAAGGTTAAGTTTGGAGAAAATGGATGTAACCATTGAAATTTTATGATATTTAAAAAAAAATTTATGTTTCAAAAAATTTTATCGACATGAACTTTATTACTACATTACTACTACATAGATTATTATATTATTATTTTGTTATTATTATTATTGGATTCAAAAGGACTAAGTTGTATAGTACATTTTTCCAAGTGTGTGCAAAATAGGTTTACTTCACCCGGTGCGAAAATGGCAGTTTTAAGGACACTTTGTATGCGTCAAACCACAATTTTCAACACCGTGTGAATTAAAATTTGGTACAATACTCGTGCAAAATCCTTTTCCTCAACTCGTGTGATTGGAACAGTCACCTTCGGCCCGTGCTGAACACTCACACTAGTAAGAAAAATTTATATCACACGAGTGTCGTAAAGTACTGTAGCGTTATGTGCATAATGCACAGATATGCGTAATGGTATATCCATCGTAGTTTGCGCGTAGCTGAGATAATACGATATGTAGTATGTGTATACGATGCCTAACGCGCGTGGGCCGTGAGTAAACTTAGCACGGGACGAATCGGGCCTCCAATAATCCCTAATAATTCTGCAACCGAGCGCCGCTTGGACACTAGACCGATGCGACTGTACGCGGGACCCTGACATTACGCGATCCTCGATTGTATGCATAGTAACAATTTCGTACAAAATAGATACAATGATTATTTTATGATGCGCGGGTGAGGTCGTCGCGATCCACAAACTGTTGAAGCTTTCATTATACATAGTTATACGAACTGGCAGCAAGTTTTAACGACACCGGTGTTTCGAGGAATTTATTATTATTAATCCGGTTTTCCGGACGCTGATGAGCGTACGGACGAGAAAATGGATTTTTTGTCACTCGTGCATGAATCGCGGCACTTTACATGGCAGTCTTGCGAGCCGAAAGTGGCCTATTGCATGCCAGTTGTGAACCTGTGGTGAAATGACAGAGTCGCGCATGCGCAGTTCGCATTCCGTTCACTTTCGTCCCTTGGGATTTTGAGTCGCGCATGCGCAGTTCGCATTTCGTTCATTTTCGTCCCTTGGGAGTTTTCTTTCGACGTTTTCCACCCTGGAGACATAAGCTCACTTTTCAGTATTCGTCTCGCGCGACTGCCATTCCAAGTGCCGCAGATTCATGCACTTGTGACAAAAAGTATGATGTGGAACGAGGGTCGAATTGGCGATTGCGACTCGTGTGATTACAGCCCTCGCTTCGCTCGGGCCGCAAACTTCACACTCGTCGCAATCGCCAACTTTCGACCCTTGTTGCACAATATACTATTTTTTTTGTCATCCACGAATTGAGTCTCGAAACTGAACATTCAAAAAGCCTCTTGTAGCATGGGAGACTCTCGCTTCAACTCGATCCGTCAAGATTACTAAACTAAACGTTGAAATCAATTCCGCAGACTTCGCGAAACCGGGGGCGGGGGTCATCGTTGACCCCGGTCAAGATCAGCGAAAAAACAGCTAGGCATTGAGACAAGGCCGCTTCATCGGTCGATTATATACTTCTGTTCCGTTATTTTCGCTTTGTAATGCACATTGCAGTATGCAAATCTATAACATTGCTAATGCTTAAGGGGAGTCTAAACCCCGTCTCGCTCGCTCTAACACAAACTTTATGGCGCTGTCTCTCTCGCACTCGGCCGCTCGCCTCACGGGTTTAGCCTCGTCTTAAGGTGAAGTGAAATACAGGAGAACCTCGATTATCCGAACACCCATTATCCGAACCCTCTGTTATCCGAACTGCCGCTGGTTCGGATAAAGTTTCTATTATCCGAACAATTGCGCGAAATTCTAGTATTCTTACATTGTTGCACGGTCTAAACAACAAGCCAATTCAAGAACGCTCGGGCTCGCATAGACTCACACAGAGGTACCGTAAATGCACGCCAGTCGTATGCACAGTATTTTTGAGTTTCTCAGCCGAGCAAATACGCACGTATTCAAAATTTATTTTCGTTAATCTCGTAACTGGTCTCGTAGTTTAGTGCGTTATGGATTCAGCGTCCAGTCCTTCGACCTCTAAGCGTAAGCATAATGTACTTACGCCGGAAAAAAAATTAGAAACGCTTTCGACACTCGAAACTCGATTTCGATTTCGAAACTCGATAAAGGAAAGATGAGCACATTGTTATCGGGCTCGTATGATATTTATAAGTTAACGATCTCTGACATTAAAAAAATTTGGCTGCAATAAGACGTACAAAACTCTTGGGTCAAACGAAAACTGTGGATTTCGTGATGAAGGTTTGAAGTTATTTAAAATATGTGGGTACTGTAATTTTTTCGATATGTACCATGCTATATAGCTTAACACAGTTTGACTGTTCTGTTATCCGAATTTTCGTTAATCCGAACGAGCTCCGGTCCCAATTGGTTTGGATAATCGAGGTTCTACTGTACGTTTATTGTCGGTCTCTCTCGCTCCACTGCTAAGACGAATGCCTCTGTCTCTCTCACACTTGTGGCTCCATCACGTGACTTTGACTTCACCTTAAGCGAGGCTAAACCCGCGCGAGGAGCGACCGAGTGTGAGAAAGACAGCGCCATAGGGTTCGTATGAGTGTGAGCGTAAGGGGGTTTAGACTCCCCTTAAGAGGAGGTTAAACCTAGCCGGCGATAGGGGAAGTTAAACCCACGCCATACGAAAAAGTGCCTTTCTGGGTACAATTCACAGGAACGGAAAACGTGATTTTGCATGCATGCGTTAAGAAACAATGTTTTTCACCAATATGTGGAAGCGAAAGAAAAATAAAAATTTTTACCGTCAAAACGCGAAGGCATTAATTATTTATCATTGAAGGTCTCACGAAGCCGTCCGACTCGGTTATTTTGGTACACGTGGCGATTTTGTCGTGGACCTTTTATGAAGAAATAAAAAATATTTTCAAAGTCGTGATCGTGACCGAGTTACATGCAAACAGCCACGATTACGTTAAATAGCGAGCTATCTGCGAGTGCTAAACCATGAATCGTACAGTTACACTGTACGACGCGCTTGCAATATCGTGTGTCAACTCGAGTTATAATCGCAATGCGCGCCTATCGATCGATCCTCTCTGCGCGTCCTTGAGAGAACCGTCGACGCGTTATTGCTCGCCGGATAGCCGACGTCGAAGAGCACAGACTTCCATAATTTCGCGCTGCGTTAACCCTTGGTGCAGCACCGATATTTTTTTCGCACCTCCTCAAGACCGCACATCGTTTAGCCAAGCAGTTTTCGTTAAGATACTTAAAAAAAAAAAAAGCTAGAAAATAGTCTACCAGTGGTGTTCCAGGGTCAATAATTTTATCTTGCCGGCTACTAAAAACGCTGCTCGGGAGTGTGTATAAGTTTTTTGTTTTTCATAATCATTCTTAATCGATTCGAGGCGTGTCGATTCGACGAACTTCGCGCCGGACGGGACGACGAATGGGAGGGTCGACGGAGATACAATTTACATGCTTCAGCATCGAACCAAAATCGGCAATTTTCAATTAAGCGAAATTTTGTTACAAGACCCACCGTGTGGCGTACCAGGGTGAATAATTTTAACTCGCAAGCTACTAAAAACTCGAGAATGTGCATAAGTGTACACGTTCACGAGCTACTCGAGAATGTCTACGAGATTTTTTGTTTTTCATAATTATTCTTAATCGATTCGTCGAACTTCGTGCCGGACGAGACCTCGAATGGGGGGGGGGGGGGGGGGGGTCGACGGAAATGCAATTAACGTGCTTCATCATCGAAAATAAATCGGCAAATTTTTTATGAAGCGAACTTTTTTGGATGATTTTTCTCTAAATACCCACCTTCCGTTGCTCCAGGATCAACAATTGTATCTCGCTCGCTACTAAAAACGCTATTCGAGAATGTGTATAAGATGTTTTGCTTTTCATAATCATTCTTAATCGATTAGAGCCGTGTCGATTCGGCGAACTTCATGCCGGACGAGACGACGAATGGGAGGGTCGGCGCAGATGCCCGACGTATAAACAACAAACGAAACTCGAGAACGAGGCCAAGTGTAGTGAACAATTCTACGAAAGGCTCGTACTCGGCTCAAAGAATGAGTGGTATTGAGTTATTGTTTGACAAAACTCAATCGAATTATTATTACGAATCGGCGGGAGAAAATCGAAACTCTGAGCCTCGTAAAAGTATCGATAAAAATCGCGATGGCGATGCATCAGTGGGCCAGGAGAGAGGGAACGGAGAGATATCGTGCGAGTCTTCGAGGGCAAAGAGCAGTGAGAAACTGACGACGCGACTGTCCTCGCTCGTGACGTTCACAGTGCCGGCGACGCAGAAGGGAGCGCTCCGCGCCGCACCGTGCACGGCCAAACGCGCGACAGCCAACCTAGACCTTCCTCACTTTCGATTGCCTTTCACAAGCGCCGACGCGTGTTCGCTGCCAGCGAGGCGCAGCTATCGCGTGAACGCTAGAACTACGGAGCTTTCATTATACGAAACTCGCGAAGCCGAACACGTTTCACTAGCGCATCAGCGATCACGTGCCTCTCAGCAATAATGAGACTATAGTAAATTCATAAATATCGAGATGTTTCTCATCCAATTATTTGATAAAAAAAATTTAACTGCAGTTTTTTTTGTAGTACCAACAGCTTATAATAATTGTAAGCCGACTGACTTGGAAGTGATTTTGTTTGTCACGTTTTTTCGAAGGACTTCGTTGCTAATTCGCTCGAGCATCGAAAAGATGCCGGTGACCTTCGATGTTAGATGTTAAATACTGTTACTTCACTCGGTGCGAAAACGGTTTTACGCACGCTTCACGTGCGTAAAGCCCTTATTTTTCAAACCCTGTGAAATAAAAATTGGTACGATATTCGTGTGAAAAACTTTTTCTCTACTCATGTGGTTGCAACACTCGCATTCGGCCGTACTGCAAACTCACACTCGTCGAAAAAAGCTTTATCGCAAATGACTATATTGTAACCCGACTAACTACAAAGTAATTTTGTCTGCACGGTTTCCTAAGGATTACTGTTGCGGATCCCTCCGGCCATCGAAAAGATGGCGATGACCTTCGATGCTAGATATTAAATACCATTATACTGCAGACTCGTAAGTCTTCGATAAATGATCATAACATAAAAAGTTGAATAGTATGAATCGCTTTGAATAATTGACTTAACTCGGTGCGAAAATGGCTGTTTTACCCGTGTGTAAAATCCCCTTTTCCACACAATGTAAAGTAAAATTTGGATATGATACTCGTGTGAAATAGAAGATTTCGATACGAGTGCGGAAAAACTTTTTCTGACGAGTGTGAGTTTGCAGCACGAGCCGAAGGCGAGTGTTGCAATCACACGAGTTCAGAAAACGTTTTTCTCACGAGTATCGAACAAAATTTTATTTCACAAGGTGTGAAAACGGGGTTTTTCGCGAAGCGTGCGAAAAAAACGCCATTTTCCCACCGAGTGAAATAAAAGTTTTTCGTAACTTGTGTGATAGCAACACGCGCCTTCGGCACGCGCTGCAAACTCACACTCGTTGGAAAAAGTGTTATCGCACTAGTATCGCAAATTACTATAGTGTAACGCGACTAACTACAAAGTAATTTTTGTTTGCACTATTTCCGAAGGACTACGGTTGCGGATCCCTCCGGCCATCGAAAACATGCCGACGACCTTCGATGTTAGATATTAAATGCCATTATGCTGCAGAATCCTAAGTCTTCGATTAATGTATCATAAAATAAAAGTTCAATAGTATGAATAGCCTTAAATAATGATCGTAAACCAAATAACTTCAAAGTAATTTTTTTTGCACGCTTTCCGAAGGGTTACGCTGGCGAATACCTCGCGATCGAAAAGATGTCGATGACCGTCGATCTTCGACATAAAGTACCATTATGCTTCAGACTCGTAAGTCTTCGAAATAAATTGTCATAAAATAAAAAATCAATAGTCCGAAACAGCCTTTAAACAATTATTGTAACCCAACTACAACATAATCTCGTGTTGCACGCTTTGCGAAGTATTACGGGATTGCGGATCTCTCCGGCCATCGAAAATATGCCGATGACCTTCGATCTTCGATATTAAATATCTAACAGCAGACTTAACGGCAAAAAAAAACAAAACAAAAAAATCGAGTCGACTCACCGAGATCGGGAATCGAGCTTGTGGGTTCCTCGTGGTGACCTTTGCCTTCGCCGGAGGGCCTTGCCCTTGGCGGAGGCGGTGGTGGCGGAGGCCTCATGCTGCTCGACGTCGAGCTGACCACGACCGACGTCGGAGGTACGGAAGGTTGCTGCGACGGTCCATTACCACCTAATGGTCCACCCCTGTGCCCATGCGTTCCTCCCCCTCCCCCTCCCGCGCGCATTTGTGTCTGCGGTGCCATCAAAACCGTGTCACCTCTTCCACCCCCTCCTCCCCCTCCCCCACCTGCAGTACCAGCGGCGGTCACAGCGTGCTGCTGTTGACTCTGAACTTGCTGCTGCTGTTGCTGTTGCTGCTGCTGCTGATGACCGGGTGCTTGCTGCCCCGGCGGCCTCGGGCACCAGCCATGCAGTACCCTTATGGCGCTTCTTACTTCCGCCTGCAACTCCGCCGCCCTGTCTCTCGACGCGTGAGCCACCTTTGAAAATTTAAACCCGCTTCCCGAGCGGGTCGACGATTATCCCTTACGACACCGAACCCTGTTACGTACAAAACAAACGAGTCTCACGACTCTCGCGCACATATAGATCACCCGAACAATAATCGATATTTATTTCCTATGCACGTTTCCTTTTTTTTCTTTTCTTTTTTTTTTAACTTTATAATCCTATATTCGAACGTCGAGAACCGCACGATTCACTCGTAGACGAAAAAAACACACTGTTCACAGCACTTTTTTATTTTATTTTCTAAACCGTGAACGTTGCAGTCAGTCTCACTTCATCACTTTTTCTTAGATCGAACGGTGGACTTAAAAAAAATATCCCAGTTCCTGTATCGCACTAGGAGAAAACTATCCTGGCACAACAGATCCAAGGGCGAATACACTCCCGTCTCGACCACGATCGAAAGAAACACACCACTTCGATAAAGAAAAATACTAATGATTATGAAAAATAAAAATAAAAATTATGTGCGAAACAGCACGGTGTAAAAATGTCAGTGTCCGCCGCGTGACAGTTCGCGATCTCCTGAGAGCAGCTTGTCGAAAGAGCGCGAGAGAAACGAGCACCTCGAACCCGAGGGGAACGCACCGCGTGCGAGAGTAGCGTCGTTTGCAGTTCACCGAAAACAACAGCCCGTTGCGCGCACGATCTCGTTGGTGGCGCGGCGCGAGCCGGTCTCTGCCTCTCTCTCTCCTCCGGCTCTCTCGCTCGCTCGCTCGCACTCCCCGCTGGCGCCTCCCACCAGGACCTCTCCCACCCTCCCCGCTTTCTCGCCCTCGCTCCGTCCCGGCGCTGCTCTCCTTATTTCACTCGCGAGCCTCCCCACTGACGAATCACTGGCGGCAATGATTTTTTTTCTTTCCCTTATCGCCAAAGCTCACTCGTCGAGATTAAACCTTTTTTTAAATTTAAAGAAGATTCAGTACGTTCCGAAAAAGAGATATAAAAAAAAAAATGTACTCTCGTAAGTAGATTTTGAAGTAAAGTAAATTTAAAGTAAATTTTAAAAAACGACAAAGTGAAAAAAGAATGGCTCTTGGACTCGGAGCGAATCTGCGACACTCGTCGAGCAACGGCGACGAGAGTTAAAAAGTCCGTAAAAAAAAACAAAAACTTCCGAAGTTACTTCCGGCGAATTTTATTCGTTTTGAAAAAACATATCCTGTATTCGAGGCATTCACGATCGACGGCTGTCGCCGAGTAAAATTGTCCGTGAAAGTACTTCCGACTTTGTGCTTCCGGTTATTTTGTTTAAAAAAAATATATCCTGTATTCGATGCATTCACGTCGATTGCCGGAATAAAATTCGATCATTCCCTGTACTTTAAAAAAAATTATAATCTCATACAAAGTCACTTGTGAGTCTATCGCTGTCCGGCAGACCACCCAACTACGGCGACGACAAACGACACGTCGACGAACGGGAATTTATTCGTAACAACGACGTTTCGCAGCGACTTAGCGCGCCTGCCGACACGACCGTCGTCGGTGCCGGCGAAAGTGAGAGTGTTCGAGCCTCCGCGGCTTCGCCTCGGAGAGCTCTCCGCTCGGGGAGCCGGCGCGCGCGTTGTATCTCACACAGCGGTGCATAAGCTGCCACGCCGGCTCGCGAGGTTTCGTTCTCTGTCCGTCTATCTCTCGCATATACACACATACGCATGTATGCACATATATATATATATATATATATGTACCGCCCTTTTTCACTTTATACATATATACATATCTCCCTTTCCCACTTTACGCATATATATATACATATATACATATAGCGCGCTATCTCACTTTTTCCTATCTCTCTTTCGTCGTGTTTTCCTCGTTTCTCCCCCCCCCCCCGTTCTGCCGCTCGTACCCTGTCTCGCCCTTGTCTCTTTAGCCGTGTAGGGCCGACCAGGCTGGCTGACTGCGGGACTCCCGTATTACAGACGGTCTGCACGCACACGCGACAAACACTAATGCCCGATACACGGTGTGCAAAATTCTCTCGACGGGGTTGACAACGTGTGTGCAAAAGCTCGTCGACTCTCTTCCCCCTCGTGCGTATCCCGCCTCGACCTACACCGTGCCAAGTTTCGTCGCACGCTATTCGCTCCCGGCACCTTCCGAGCCCGTACGGACGATGCGGCACGCTCGCGAGAAACCCCGTAACTCCGCACGCACACTTTTCGGCAAACTTTACCCCGCTGCTCGACGTCGCGCGCGCACACGCGGAAATATATCTCCGCTGGATGTGTTACTCGGAGAGTAGAGCAGTGGCATTGCCGGGCGTAGGCAGCTCGAGCGGGCGTGCGCTGGCTCGGTGTGTGCGTCGCCCGCAGGGACGAACGCACCGACGAGACATTAGTCGGAGGCTCGCTCTGTCCCGTCGCACACACCGAAAAAAAAACGATTCGCTGGGACAGGCTGGAACGGGTCTTTTCATCCATCGCGCGAAAGGGAAAATTTGGGGCGCGTGCGCTCGTCGACTCCGCGCACGCGGGGACATGGGGGTTGTACCGACCATTCGCTATTACCAAGAAGGTAGGGGGGAAATGTATATATCACGGTCGCCACTAAAAATGTGGGGAAAAAGAAACGTGATTTTTTTTTTTTTTTTTTTTACTTTTCCCGGACATTTTTTTCAGATTTTGCCGAAGAGCTTTATCTTTTCTGCGTAAAAAAAATATCTCTTCGGAAAAATATAATGGAAAAAATTCGTAACTTTTTTAAAAACTTTTTCCAACCAAAACTTTTTTTTACCGACTAAACCGTTCGCTAATGGTGGCAATATGCGAAAGTTATTTAAAAAGTTCCGAATTACTCGGTATTCGAATCTTACGTTTGCTATTTGTTCAATGGCCATGAAAAAATGTTTTTTCATCGTTCGTCGCTAGTACAAAAAAATTTTAAGACCTTTCGACCTAAATGTACCAAATTTTCAACACTTTGCTTCTATCTTATTTAAAAGTTCCAAGGCATGAAAATAAATAAAATCATCGAACTTTGCTTCTTCGTGAAGGCGATTTATTGGCCGTTGCATAATAACCCTCCCGATATGTGAGAGATCGCTGGGCAAGAGTCGTATAATTTTGGGCAGTTCGAGGCTCGACATTAGATGTATGTAATAATTAATCATTTAATCCATCAGACTAAAGCGGGTATGATGGATATAACAATGACGAAGCTATTTCCGTCTCAGTCGAGCACCTTCGGTTGTGATAATTCGGGCTCGAAATGAAATAATTCACGTTTGGTAGTTCAGACGGAAATAGTACAGGGGAACTGACACGCCGAGCGTGTTAGTGACACCGTGTCGCCTAGGCGTTACGTTAAGGATGTTTAGGCCAAAGCGTGTTTCTGTTCGATCGCTATAAAACATTGCTACTTTACAGGCAAATACACACTGAATCGCTTGCAATTTTTTCAGATTATTTGACCATGTACTTTTTTAGTAATGCGTGTATAAAGCTACATAAGGTACCGTGTAAACGTTTCGGAAATCGGTCGGTAACGACAGAACGTAGTGATTTTCTCCACCCATTTCTGTTAGATTCTACTAAAAAAGCTACCACAACGAAGAGGATTGTTTCTGAGATATTTATCTCAAACAATAACCAATAAACGAATTTTCAATAAACGAAAGACTATCTCTGTCCAGCCACTTGCTATGTCTGCGTTTCTCACTCGCACACTGACTAAGGCGGTCAGCGAAGCCCCTCTCCCGTTCCTATCTCGCGATGTTGGCTCAAACAACCTTAAGGTTGGGCTAAAGATCAACATGACCGCAAAATATTTTGGAACCATTTTTCTCCGAAACGGTTTTATAAAACAAAAAACGTTTTGGAGAAAAATGCTTTCAATATTTTGACTCTGTGTCTCTTGCACTAATACGTGTTTAGCGTTCCTTTAACGTAAAGGTACTGGTACCTCGGAGGTCTGAGCATCCCCACATTCCAGCAGTTATTAATTGGTCGAGAAAAACTTTTTAGTGAAAATAACTGAAACCAATGTCGAGCCGATCGTTTCTAGTTTCCAAAGCACGTCGATTAATTACAAAAAGCCAAATTTTATTTTAATTCCGAAAGAAAATAAGAAGAGAGTCCAAATCTACCAGTCTCCGAACGCGGTTTTTCAGCACGTTCCTATATTAGGGCACTGTATGTCTCAATGTTTCGGCCAATCATAGATTTCGATAATTCTGATGTACAAACTCAACTAGTTCATATTAATTAAAAGAATATATTTGCCATTTACTAATTAATTCAATGAAAAAATTATACTTGCGCGAAACAATACTGAAGGCAAGCTACGTAGAAAGCTGCCTAACCTAACGTCTTCGAACTGCCCGGTTATTGGGTTGCGCATGTAGTAACGCTTGTACCAATTTCCGAACACTATATCTTCTGTCTTTTAACAAACTGCAATACTAGAAAATAATTTGGGCGGAAATTTTGTATAACTTTTTTTCTGTGCATCAAATAATGCTTGTAGTTACGATTGCAAGTGTCAAATTGGATTTCCAATGCTTAAATTCAGAACAAATCAAATCTGCATAGAATGTCCGACGACTGGGTCGTGTTCGAAAATTGGTACTGTTACCTTAGTTATCGGATGCAGTAATAATATTGTAGGTAAGGTATTAGTCGCGACGCTAGTTGGCGGCATCGTCGACGACTTCTCTGCGCAGGGTCGCGCTGCGGCACATCGCCCTCTTGTCCCCTAGAAGTTCCGAGCTCGCTCAGTTCGCAGACTCGTTCACGACAAGTGCTTCCTTGGCTTCTGCATACTTATCGGCGATCGAGTGCCGGAAGGGCGTAAATACATGGCTCGTCCACACCACACACACTCGCTTTACTGTCGGCCGTCGATATATATTTCCGTCCTCCTCGGACTTTTTATTGCACATAATATTATAGTCTAGGGTGCTAAAAGAACACGGAAAAATAGACGGTAGGGCCGAGCGTTATGACGCTTCCACCCTTAGCGTAGGCGATGAAAAAAACGCGCGAGGCGCGAGGGTTCGGCTGAATTAGGGGGAGAAAAAAAACTCTGGAACTACGACTACAAACCTGACCCGGTTGACCTAGGCTAGCTTCGTCAAGCGCTATACGATCCTCAAAAAAATGTCCGATCGACCAGTCACGAAAAATATAAAAAAAACTTTTAAAAAATAAATAAAATTAATAGTGTCTGGACAATGATAAAAATAATAATGGTCTTATCGATACATTGCATCGGTGGTGCACAAAACAAAAACTTCCGGCCTATTCGTATTCAATTTTTATATTATTTAAAAAAATAATAGATATCTATATATACATATATATATGGAAGTATATTTGGTAAAACAATTACATTTTTCGGTTGATCTAGGCTAGCTTCGTCAAGCGCTATACGATCTTCAACAAATTTACCGATCGATCACGAGTCACGAAAAACCAAAAACAATTTTTTTTAATCGGTCACGAAAATCACAAAAAAACCTTTTAAAAAGAAATAAAAAAATGAATAGTGCCCAGACAATAGCAACAAAATATATATCTTAAAATGACTTTTCCGTGGATTGAATCGGCGGTGCAACAAAGAGTTTTTATTTTTGTTAAGTAAAGACATAAAATAAAAACTTCGGAAAGATCTGAACAAAATTCCAAAAATGCAGTGTTGCGTATAAAAATGGTAAGCGATAAGCCATAATGGACTGATTTTTTCTTCTAATATTCAGTCTTTTTCGAAAAAAAGTTAGAAAAAAATAGTAGGTGACGTCGGCCCACTCCGGCTCAAATCTGTACAACGTTTATATATGACACAAGATTTTTCACCATTTTTTCGGACTTTCAAATTGTGGCGATCAATAAGTTCATTTTTTAAAAATCATAAGTAATAATAAACCACTTTTTAAACTCTAATAGAAAATTGGAGTGTTTTTCAGAGTTACTTCAGTCGTATAAAAAATCGCGTGCCCAATCCAAAATGTGAAGGGTCAGGCCGAAATGATCGCAAATGCCTCATATACATATATACATATATGTATGTATATTTTGTAAAAAAAAAAATAAAATAATAATAATTTTCCATGAAGATTTAAAGTGAATCGCGCAAAGATATTAATTGCGACATGTCGGTAAGAGATGCAGGCCCGTTCCCGCAACAGCCGTCCCTGGGTCCGAGCGACCGAGCCGCGGGATCGAGGCAGGGGTGGCTAAGTGCGCGTCCGCGGGTGCGCGCCCGCTATCACATGGCCTTGTCCTTGAACGAGGCTCGTGAACCCGACTGCCGCTTTTATCGATCAGCCCCCGCATCCCGCTTCGACGCACTCCCCGTATAACCATCTATCTATTGCGATGCAATGCCGTACCAATGAGTACGCTCGCGACGGGCGCTTCGACGAAGCGACCGAAGAGCCTCTTCAAGCCAGCGAGCTAATGAACGAACGAACGAGCGAGCGAGCGAGCGAGCTATCGCGATAACGCGGGAGACGAGACGACGATATAAACCCGCTCGTCTCGTTGCCTCACCCCTTTCTTTTTTTTTTTCCTCGTACAAATTCTCTCTTCTCTCCTCGCGTTTACGACACTCTTTCATACTGAATTATTCAGATAAACGAGTCGCGATAGGGGAGGCAAAAAAAATTAAGATATTATATACAATGGTTTTTTTTTACGATTATCGTTTCGCCTGCCTCGTTACCATTTGAGGCTCCGAGATTCGCCGTGACCCCCCCCCCCCCCCCTCCCAAGGCACTGTGGTGTACTATAATTTATTTGTGAAAGAAAATTCGCTCGTTCGAAACCGTACGTGAGGTTAGGGCTGGAGAATTCCAAGCAGGAAAGTGAATAGAACGAAAATAGAAGGGGCAACGAGGAAGTTGAAAAAAAAAGAACAAGCATTATAAAACCTTTTAAATTTGGTCGAAGCTTGAGGGACCCGCGTGTTCCCGACGGCTAGACGCACACGCACACGTTAAACGGAGAGTAGAGCACAGACACACGTGCAACGATATTCGAAGCGGGCGTTGTAGGTCAACCGGCAGCGACGACCGAGGTCAAGGTCTCGATGGGAACTCGGCTCGGTGGCCTTCGGTCCTTATTGTGCGTGAAGGTTCATTGGATTAAAAACGACCGCGCGAAGAGAACGAGGACGAAGGAGGAGAGAGCATTTGCCGATGTGCGAGCGTTCCGCACTGTGCGCGAAATATATAAAGTGATCGGCTCTGCGAGAGACGAGTCGCTCGACGACCTCGACACACGCTTTGTGTCGAGCGAAAATACATTCGATACAAATTTTCACACCGACGAAACAAATTTTCAATTTTCCACTCGGATCACCGGATAGACGAAAAATTATTATTTTTAGTTTTCTCGGCATCCACGGCATAACGAACGAATTTTTTTTTGCCCTCCCTCAAGCTCGGTCGGAAAACAAAAGCGATGCCGTTTTTCATCGCAAATGTTGATATTTTTAACCCCAGTAAATCATGTTCCCGCACCCGATAAACATCAAAGCTGGGCAAAATACCAAAGTATACTTCACGTACAGAGTACAAAGTAAGACAAGTACTTGAAGTATTTCTCAAGAACTTTTCGCAATACGTTTTCTAGCGTTAAGCATTATCTAGGCTTAAAAAAGGGTGCAAGGCCATTTGCATATAGCTTCCTCATTGTATTTTAGTATTTCGTCATTTTGAGGTTATTTTTAATCTATTCTTCATTTTTTTCGTTACAAAAAATCCATTTAAAAAATGCCATAAAAACCAAAACTGAGAGGGTCCTTTCGTCCCGTCTCTTTTTTTAAAATGGCATTTAAAAAAAATACTCGCTAAACTTATACTTATTGGAAAGTTCAGAAAGATAATCATATATTAATAGAAACAGAAAGTCATGCACTCATTGAGTATCCGTAATGCGAGCGTGTGCTCAAAAAGTAGGTGTACCTGGTACTTGAAGTACCAAACAAGTACCCGCTACTTCAAGTGCCGTCCAGCTCTGACAGCCACACCTACGAAAACGTAATACATTTTTGCCCCGAGCACGAACAGTCTCCCGAAAAAATTTAAGAAAATCGAGTCGATACAAATTCGCTCTTTCCGATATTAAATTTTAATTGCCCGGAGGAATTCCGGGAAGGATCCGACGCGTTTCACACGCGACAGACGATGGGCCGTCGTCCTTCTCGTATTCGTACTCTTTAATCTCTTATTAAAAACCGGCCGAGTCTATCGTTGTGGCGAATTATACGCTGTCTGTGTGTGCAGGTCTCGTGCGAGCGTTTTTAGATCTAGATGAACTTGAATTATTGAAACCGGTCTAGGGATGTGGTGTGCCGGCGTGGTGTGTAGTAGGGCGGGGAGCGAGTCGCCTGCCGTTGGCCCGCTAGCGGCCGTAGCACGGGTTATAGCTCGATGCGACTCTCGTTGTATTAGGTCGGGGACAGGACTCGTTATAGCACGCATGAGTTAGAATAGAGCGAGCGTGCTGGTCGGTTCCGCTCCTCCCCGGCTGCGGCGTCGCCTCCAGTGGGAATATACAAACCAGTATAACACTGCGAGCGCTGAGCCGGGATATCGAGATAGCGAGGAATCTCGTTGGCGCTGAGCGACGGTGAAGAGAGCCTTCTTGACCGACCACGATCTCGCACGGATCGCGTGGAGCAAGGGAAGTACTGAACTGTCAAACCGAGACGTCGCAGAGGAGAGGTAATAGTCTCAAAAGAATAACTCGAGTGAGAGAAGAACGGAGAAAGAGTGATGCAAGGTCGGCTCTCACTCGAAGTAGGTCCGCGCTACGAGTTTTGTCGTCTATTTAAAGAACCCATCCGGAGATATCCGGCGTTGCTTGTTCACACGCCGAGGCTCGTGGCTTCTTTTATTTATCCACTCGACTCTGCCCACCGTACTGTGGGATCGGGAGCTCATAATATTTTGCCGGCTCGCTGTGCACACAAACCAAACTCCGAACATAATTCCGGTATCCGCTGTTAATAAAAGATATGGAAATTTAATATAAGAATAAAAAATTAATGTATCGACGGATTTATAGTTTCTTGAAAAATATTTTAAGAAATGGCATTACGTTGATTAGAAAATAAACTATTCATATCATATTGTGCCGGTTCGCTGTGCACACAAACGGAATATAATTCCGGTATCCTCTGTTAATGAAAGAAATAGCAATAAATAATTTAAAAAAATATATCGTCGGATGTATAGTTTCTTGATAGAAATTAAAAAAGGTATTACGTTGATTGCAAAAAAATAAACTATACAAGTTTGACGCTCGACGAGCTGTTGGAAGTTGTTACGTAAGCGGTAGAGAAAAAAAACATTGAAAAGAAAAAAAAAACATTGTGTGTAACGGATAACAGTTCGAGTGGTTTCCTGTCGGCCGTGACCTACTGGGAATGCCACAACGGCGATCGAAAGAAATAAGGAAGAGGCGGAAGGTGGAAGCGGTAAAAAAAAAAAAACTAAAAAAAATCTCGTTATTGCTTTATCGCTAACACCGGACAGTTAATCGGCTACGCCTGTCCCCGAACACGGATGCAGTGCTGTTGCACGTTATAAATCGACGACGCTCGAAAGTCGTCGAGGTTCCGAGGCGGTCGTGGTGGGAATGACGCACAGGACCGGTGCCGGCCGACGTTGGACGAGCACTGGCCGACGCTGTGCCAGAGCTGCACCATCGTTTATCTCAACGAACCCGTTCGCGGATGATTAATCGCATCGTCTAGACGACTGACGAATTTTGTCTACGAAAGTCATTGGGCCGAAAGGAATCGAGAGATTAATTAAGGAAAAAATTATAAATCTTTTTTTAAGTAAAAATATATATATATATATAAAAAATAGAAAGGACGAAGAATTGCGTAAGTCGACGATTCGCATAGGATTCGTGCTACAGGGTCTCCACAGGTCGCCGGGTTTACTGCACGAGACACACGGGGAGAAAGAGAGACTCACGTTTCAGCGAAACGTGCGAGCGAGGAGTTTGAACAACGCGCTTCGGTAACCGGCAGGAGAGCTCCGCCTGGTGCACACTGGTGCAGGACGAGGAAGGTGGGACTGGTTCAAGTTCACGACGCTCGCTCGCTCGCTCGCTCGCTAGCCGAGAGACTCGAGCAGGAGCCCAAGGCCGTCGGAGAAAGCCTTCCTTGTTCGCTGCCTCTCCGCCGGCCGGCCACTACTGTACGGAATAGTTCGCCGATGTTGTGCGGCGACGTAGCGTACCGGTCAGAAACGGCCACTCGATATCTCGTCGCACAAACGCACACCGAGTCACCGGCTCGGAATACCCCGAAGCATCCATTCCCGTGAATTAACTAACTTTCCGGTTAATTCAGAGAATTGTGTCGACGAACCGGAATCCAGGACAGAGGCCAAAATCGATTGGTTCGATCGTATACGGAGCCGCTATTTTGCATCTCTCCGGCCACGCGACAAAATTGAAGGTGTCACTGAAATGTATGTTCCCGATTTCAATCATTCCGACGAGAGATTACAGATTTTTTATCGCGTTCTCGATCAACGGAGCCAAATAAGGAAAGGTCACTCGAGTGCTGGCATTGTGAAAAAATTTTGTTTAAAAATGAATTAAGGGTATTGGGAGCTTTCTTACATAAACTGTTTCTGAAATTTCAAACACACGCATTGCAATTTTGCAGTAATTTTTTTATTTTTAATAAAAATATTTGCAAATTATAGGCAAAAGATTTGTAATTTTAATATCTGGTATTTTTATTTTAGAAAAATGCATTAATGTTCAATTAATGGAAGCAAATATTTTTGTATTGTTGTGATTTTGTAATTTGTTTGACGAAAATTTCTTGGCACAGAAATTACATGTCCTGAATGGAAAACACGAGGCATGGAATATTTGAATACAATATATAAGCCATAAGGCATTTTAGTAGGAAATTTTTATACATATGTATATATATATATATATGTATATCCATGGAATAAAGAAAAATCATCAAACAAATATATTTGTATAAAGGATTTTACATGAGAGTGTATAAAATGGACCCCCTCACTCAGTAAGGGCTACTCTACTCTGTTCCTATTTGTATCTCAGAACCACTGCGTTCGCCTGCGTCTTAGACGCTTCGAACGATACCCCCGTAAAACTTCAGCATACTGAACAAAAAATATCAATGACTCAAGTAAAATTCGCTTGCAGGCTGCCAAAGAAAAAAAAAATGTTATTTCAATTCTACTTTCAATTCTTACAACATGTCAGCTTGCCATTCTTGCAGTCGTTGTTTCAATGTCATATGGAATTGTAAGAATTAAAGAGAGAATTGAAATAAATTTGTTTTCTTTGGCAGCCCGCAGGCGATTTTTTTTCAGTGCATTTCCTACTTGGTGCCCGAGCCTAGCAATTCGTAAGATCGTTGAGTTGTTCGCCAGGTTCTTTCTGTTTTGACTTTCGCAAAACGCCGAGACGTAGCGAACCGTGGATCTTGTCCAGAAACTCTCAAAGCGATGAGGTTCAAGCGCGCAGATGATTTTATGATACCGTTTAGTACTTTATACAGAAAATATACATCCCCCGTATAATGTATAAAAAATAAAAAGTATCGTCGACGATACCGTTCAGACGATTAAATGAAATCTCGTCCGGAGCTGCTTCGGACTCTCCAACAATTATCGGTGAAACTCCTCAGTCGGGTAATTAGCGATCGGGCTTGTAATTAGAGCTGACAAGAGAGCGGGCGACGGTGGCTCCGCTTTCGAAATGACCGCGAGCAAAATTTCAAATACAATAGAGAATCATATACGTTTTAATAGAATTTTTTACATTTTTTTCAAGGTCACTCTCGAAGGAATGTTAAACGACGGCGGGAGGCACAGTCGCTGACTTTGCGTGCACAACGGGCTTGCTTTCTTCGCGGCATCGCGAGGATATTGCCCAATATTTTTGTTCGACGCAGGTGAGAATTACTGGTGTCGGGGAGTTCGACGACCGGGTGTTTCAAGGTCGCGTTTCTTCGAAACCGCTGAGAAGACCACACCGTCGCTTTCGTTTAGTTGCGACCGTGAAAGATTCGGCTTGGCTGCTGCTGCCCGAATCGCGTATAGCCACGGGCGTACCACAAAGCGCGAAACTAACGAAAGCGAGAGCGCCATTCGAAGCGAGAGAGTTTTAGAAACCAGACTGCGGTATATTAACTGAGACGGTTGCAACGAATACATCGTGAAAGAGCTCTGGGCGACTCACGAGAGTGAATGTGAGAGCAGAACCGTCTAAGAAAGCGAAACTTTGTGTTTCACTTCGCGAGAGCGGATTCACGAGGACTTTCCACGTGCGCTCGGGCCCACGACGGCAAATTCACTGTGAAATCCGAGCATCCATAATGCCATCGAGGTATTAAAAAAATATATATATATAACATTTTTTAATTCATCGCTTGGAAAAATTACATCGCGTAACAGTAAATATCGCAATATTTATCGTTAATAGGCTACTCGTACAGTTAGAGAATGTGACGTGGATCAAATTTGAGCCTTCGAAACTTATTACACACCGTTTCAATGTCAATAACTATAAAATACTTTCGAAACAGGATTACAAAAAAAAGTTTAAAAAAAAATTGCAAACTAAGGTAACAAGCCCCTCGGGACGTTATCCAAATTTGACAAACTTTTATGACCATCACGGCGCTTCAAACGGTTATAAATGAAAATTCTGTTAAACTCTGGAAAAAAAAGTTTATAACAGCCGTCCGAGTTTGCAGTAGTTACTACCTAGGCCTATCACTATGAAATCAAGTTATTGAAAAAAGGAAGAAAAAATAATGATCGCTTGGATGCTATAACAGTACATTCGCAGTATTTATCGTTAATCGATTACTTAATTATGATACTCTATCGTGAAGTCAGATAATCGTGACGTTAGTCAAATTTGACCCTTTGAAGCAGAGTGCTCCATGTACACACTGTTTCAATGTGAAGAACTGTAAAATATCTCTAGTGGGTTTTAAAAAATTGTAAACTGACGTAATAACGTAAAGCTTAGATAAATTACGTATTATCAAAATTTGACAATATTTTATGGAGCCTTTAGGAAAATTTTCTTAAACTCTTAAACGAAGGGGAGAAAAAAAAAGTTTACAACATCCGGACAAGTTTGCAGTAGTTGCTACCTAGGCCGATCAGCCACAGCGGCAAAAGTAAAGTGGGTAAAGGTGTCGCGACCCACATTGCCGCTTCCACGAACGAGAACGCGTTGTCGTTCACTTTCACTCCTGGACTCGGATAGGCTTCGAAATCAAAAGTAAATCTTTCTCTCTGCCCGTCCCTCTTTCCCTCTGCGCTGCCCAACGCGGTGCTCGAAGCTCGCCGCTCGAAGTGGCGAACAAACGAGAGTGCAAGTTGGCCGCGACGAGCAGGGCGCTTTCACCTTGGCATCGGGAACACGCAAACGAAAGCGAGAGTCTACGATGTTTCACCGCAGCGGGCCCCGACGGTCCCGAACTCTCTTACTCCCGCTCGAAGGCCCGTTCCCTCGACCGACGAACGAAAGTGAATCGGCGCTGGCCTCGCGCTCCCTTTCTCTCTCTGCTTCCACTGTCTCTCATCGACCCTCTCACTCGTAGCCATGGATTATTTTTTTCAAGTTTTTTTTTTTCGTACATGTCTCACTCGCTCACTCGCCCTGTGCGAATATACTACGCGCCATTGAACTAGTGACCTTCATACGGAAACCGGTCTTTGTTTGAGGCCCTTGGGCACCGAACGCGTATACTATATCCCACCCCCTCTAATCCCACTATGCGCAGGGCCTAGGGACGGTCTAGACGCTCCCCCAAGACTTCCTTCGTTTTCTTTCTATCGGGCTTCTGCGCTCTTCTCTGTGTTTCTTTAGTCGATTTTTTTTCTTTTTTTTTTACACGGCCCGAGAGTCGAAAACGCTCCGGATCAAATGTCCTTCATTTTTATTCGCGGGCCCAAAAAACTTGTTAAATTTGGATAAAACTGACAATCATTCGCTTGCCAAAAAATATGTATTGTTAATTCTACTCTTGCGTTTCTTAATAATTACACATGAGATGGAAACGATAACAAAATACATTATCGATTTTACGGTTATTGGTTCGATCTTGACGTGCAATCGTTGGAATTGCAGGTGGAGGAGTATAAGAAACAAAATATTTTTTTGGCAAGTGAATTTTTTCTCGGGTCTAACATTTTTTTCCTCATTGTAACGATCCGTGGAAAGTAAAACGACGACACTTTTGATTCGCTTAGATCGAAAGCCAGATGTTGTTTCGTTGTCTTTTTTTTTTACTTCCGAAGAATCGTACCGAGGAAAATTAACGAATAATCTGCTGGGCGCGTGTAGGATTACTGCACCGCAGGCGGAGCAAGCTCTGGCGATGACCGATAAACTTGCTCGAAGGCCGTGCACCTTGATTCAACAAGCTGCGACTGTTGCGATACCCGTCTGTGTTGGAGTTTAAAGTCTCAAGGTTTCTGGAAATATTGTTCTTTCGAGAATCGCGTGCTTTGCAAATAGGCACAGTGCGTCCGATAGCGTCGGCCTGCGCCGTGCCAGCGTTTGTTAAGCGTTTGTTAATTGCTAAAAACCTCGTCAACAAATCGTCCATTCATGAGCAATTAGTTTCGAGGCTGAATCGATAAATCAATGTCGCGTGATTTCCGAGTTCCGCGCTCCACTCCTGCTGATCGAATAAAAAATTTCCTGCACCTGTTGAGCGAATCGTAACACTTTAACCCGCCCCGTCGAGAGGCCTTTCGGCTCCCTGTAATAAAAAAAGAACATTAAAAAAAGAATAATAAAAAAAAGTTTAAGGTCCCTTGGCCGAGACACTGACTGGTGGCGTGGAGAAGCCATGACCTGTCGCAATTAAGATATCGCACTCTCATTATCCAGAGCAGCAAACATCTACGCAGACTCTACACCTGTGGCATGCAAGTGTTATTTGCGCCGAGATCGCGTCATTATTTTTTTGTTTTTCCCCCGTTATCCGTATCTTTATCCGAGTGCAAAGAGGCTGCAGTCAGCAGAGCTGATTCGATTCGTTAAATACATTGAGCTACGGTGCATCAAGTGCATTATTCTAATTACTTTCGCGGGCATTGTCGATCTATTTTTTTTTTTTTTTAGATCCGCGTTCAGTTTCGCGCTTGCGGATGAAGGCAAGCAGAAGATTTAGCCAAATAAATAAAATCGAAAAGTCGTTACGACTGACTTCAACACTTATCGTAAATATTCTGTCGCGCGAGCAGACGTCGTTAAGCCATGTCGGCTCGGCATATCACCTGTGATAATTTTGTTTTAACATTGAGACAGAAGTAGGGTCGTCCAGAGGACAGTTGCAGCCCGACGTTTGCAGATTCCGATAAATGCTATCTTCAGACATCGATATATTTTAATATTAATAATGTTGTTTTTTTGTTTTCGTTGCGTTAACCTTTTGGCCTTCGTCGCCAATTTGCAACGACCGAATGAATCTAAATGATTTCCGCGAATCCTGTTAATTCATTAACTCACGATTTTTTTTATCACCAATCTTTAGTCACTTGCGATAGCTCTAGCAGTGAGATTATGAAAATTCAATTGATAAACGATAGATAACGATGGCGAGTCCGTAACCCGACTTGACACATACTCACTCTACGATCTACGACCTACGACAAAGAATCAACTCCGAATATTCGGTAGCTCGGGTTGCAAAAAAATCATCGCCAATTTGCAACGAGCCAACGCATGTAAATTATTTTCGCGAATCCTGTAATTCATTAATTCACGATTTTTAATCACAAAATAAAAGAGATCGACACCTTTAGTCACTTGCAAACGCTCTTGCAGCGCAATTATGAAAATTGAATTGACAAAAAAAATGGATAACGATAGCGAGTCAGTAACCCTACTTGACACAGGCTCGCTCGACGACCTACGACCTGTGACAAAGAACCAATTCCGAATATTCGGTAGCTCGGTTTGCAAAAACATCGTCGCCAATTTGCAAGGCGCGAACGGATCTAAATGATTTCCGGAAATTCTGTTAATTCATTAGCTAAGATAAAAAAAAAATTTAAACAAAAAATGTATCATAAAAACAAAAATGTTATGATAAAATAAAAGAGATCGGCATCTTTACTCACTTACAATGGCTCTTGCAGCGAAATTATGAAAACTCAGATGATAAAAAAATAGATAACAATAGCAAGTCAGTAACCCTACTCGACACAAGCTCACTGTACGACCTACGACCTACGACAAAGAATCGACTCCGAATATTCGGTAGCTCGGGTTGCAAAAAAATTATTGAATCCGCGAGCAACGAATCACCGTTGATACGCGCTATCGGTCTATGGCGCTTGACATTGAACTTCTTATCGGGCGATTATTTGGCACACTGAACAAAACAGCGCCGACCGAGAATACGAGAGAGTCTGGGTGATTGCGTTTTCACAACCCCTTCCTCTTTTTTTATATATACTTTTTTAAAGCCTCATTTAGATATTATTCTACTGGATTGTTAATTGCTCACATTTATAGACTCGTTTAACTCATGTAATTTTATCGAAACCCTTTTGCATCCCCGGTTAATATATTGCTTATTCTCCGATTATATATTCGCGTCGGGCAGGGGGCTGTACTCTCGTTTTCCCTTGACAAACTGTGGAGAGACGAAAATATTCCGCGTCACAAGATGCAAAGCTGTTTACGACGGAGAAACATTTTTTTTATTATCATTATCTCTGAATGCGTCTCAAGGAGGAATTCGGTTATCAGTGACATTGAATTTTGATTTGACGGTCAGGAGCACTGGTTTCGTCATTCGCACTTGTTTCCGTTTTTTTAATTTTATATATATATTTCTTTTTATTTGAAGAGATCTTTCCGCATTCGGTGCACGACTGACGCACATCAGAATCTTTGTGTTAATATTCGACTTCAACAAGTTATTATTTGCCTGTCGCAAAAAAAAGGAACAATCTCTCCAGCTCGAGATTGTTGATTTAACAAAGAAGCAAAGTTTGGATGGTCGATTAATAAAAGCATTCTGTATAAGTTTCTTCCAAACATTAGTATTTCCGACTGAAAGGGCAGTCGAATAGATGTTGCAGATAGTGGAATTATCGGAATAATCTGAATGAGGCGAGACATACCTTTTTTTTTCTTAGCCTTTACCATTCCAAAGTTCTGCCATCCTTGTACAACTTGCCCGTCGTTCATCGTACAGGGTTTCAATATGGAGAGTGGAATGGAATCGACAGAAGCGTTTTCCATCGGCGATCTATCCAGACGAATATCGATGTCTCGAGCGATGCTAGTATCCATAGATTCTGTAAACCGTTAAAGAAGCAAGAGTGAAGTTAAAAAAAAAAAAATTTCACAATTGGAATATGTACTCTGATGATGGAGAAAAATATGACTTTTACATTTAGATATGCAAATTCAACGTGTCATTATTTGCCCATTGTGAAAAATATGAAGTAGTTTTATTCTGAAACTCGAACTCATCGATTTAGAGGCGAGCAAAACCCAGATCGACAGATAACAAAAAAGTGTTATCGATTGGTTTTTTTATATAGAAAGTTTTATCTATAGGCTTGATATTAAGTTTTATCGATTGGTTTTTTTAAATATAAGAAGCTTTATCGATCGGTTTGATAAAAAGCTTTATCAATTGGTTTTACATAAAAAGTTGTATCGAGCGGTTTAATATACAAAGGTTTATCAATTGGTTTTAATACAAAAAGTTTTATTAATCAATTTGATATAAAAAGTTTTATCAATTGGTTTAATATAAAAAGTTTTATCAATCGATTTGATGTAAAGAGTTTTATCAATCAGTTTGATATGAAGAGTTTCATCAATGGGTTTGATATAAAAAGTTGATTCGCCCGATAGTTTTTAACTCGAGAAAAATCTTTGCGGCAGAACGCGAAAAGCTGCGACAAGGACAGAAGAAAGTTTCTGGTCAGGCAGCAAATGCCAAAGGCGATCCAGGAAAATGGGCGACTCACCTAAATTTTCGCTATAACTGAGATACTTATGTTATTTCGGGCATCAATCGTGTCGTAATCAACACGTCGGTGTTCGATACGTCGTAACGAATGGGGTGGCGTATTCGACAAAGCTGAAAAACAAGAAAAAGACGCGAACTACTAAAGACAACACAGGCTGAAACGGAAATATTGGTCTGTAAAACGTGGGACGTTCGCCGGCCGGCAACTGGAGGTCCAAGGCTTCGGCGAGATTCCCATATCGACTGCAGCGCTCGAACTGCACTACCGTCGAAATTATATCAATTATAACCACATTTCATACGCCACGTTTCTACCCGTTGAGAACTTATAACATTTGATGAACGACAATACGACGAACAATGAAAATCTGGGTCGATAAATGATAAAAACGGTCACTGATTGATTTCGATATAAAAAAGTTCATTCGTTCGTGTTTTTGGCTAGGAGAAATATTTGTGGCGGGCTGCCGGATTTGGCGATACAAACAAAAAGCACGTTTCGAGACTAAGAGCGAAGTTAGTTTTGATACGAACAGCGAACACCAAAGTCAATTACGAAAAATAGGCAACGTACCCAAGTTTTCGCTATAACTGCGATACTTATGTTATTCCACGCCGTAACGAGGAGGGTGGTGAGTTCAACAACGCTGGAAAACGAGAAAAAAGATGCGCACTACAGAAAACAGCACACACGCTGAAAAGCGGCCATCTTGGACTGCACTGCAGCGCGAGAAGACCGGCCGGCAAGCGGAGGCCAACGGCTTCTGTAAGGCCCCCGTATCGATTGCAGCGCCCGAACTGCACTACCGTCGAAATTTGGAAATAGCGACATTTCATACGTTGAGAATTTGACATGGGATCAACAACAATGCGACCAGGAAAGAAAATCCTGATCGCCAAATGACTAAAACGTTATATCGTTTAATGGTTATACAAATAGTTCGAACTACCGATAATTTTTAGGTGAACAAAATCTGTACGGTACGCTCCCACGTTTCACGATAGGGACATAGCAAGTTTCGAAACGGGCAGCGAAGCAAGTTTCGAGAAGAACAGCGAACGCCAAAGGCGACGTCGAAAAATATACAACTGAAGCAAATTTTCGCGATAATTGAGACACTAAAAGCTTTCCGTTCACTAAACACGCCGTACTCGTTTGATACTGCATAATGGCAAGCGCGGTGAGTGCGAGGAGGTTGTAAAACGAGAAAAAACACGTGCTCTACTCAAAACAACAACACATGCTGAAGCGGCCATTTTGAACTGTAAGGGCAGAGCGCGCCGGCCGGCCGGTGAGCGGAAAACTAAAGGAACGGTATCAATGGTCGAACATGTCCCAGTCATCGGATACTCCTATGCAGATTTGATGTATTACGAATTTAAGTTTTAGAAAACAAATTTGACACTTGTAATCGTATCTACAAACAGTGTTTGATGCACAGAAAAAAGTTATACAAGGTTTAAGCCTAAATTATGTTCTATTGTTGCGTTTTGTTAAAAGACGGTGTATATAGTGTCCGGAAATTAATACAAGCGTTGCTACATACGCGACCCAATAATCGGACAGTTCGAAAACGTAAATATAAAATTTCATTCATTTAATTAATAAATGGCAAAGAAATTCTTTTAGTTAATATGAACTAGTTGAATTCGTACATCTGAATTCTCGAAATATATGATTGTCAGGATAATTTAAGGATCTGTTTTGGAAACTAGAAATGGTCGGCTTGACACTGGTTTCAGTTATTTTCACAAAAAATAAGTTCTTGGCCAATTAATAACTGCCGGTATTTGGAGATGTTCTTAAGCGCATGTGTAATACCGCGGTCGGTAATAAAAACTGTAATCAACTTTTCTCACGGATTCGGGCATTCGCGATTTAAAAAAAAGTCTCATCGAAGGCCGAGACGATATCCGCTTCCGACACGATTTTTCTTTTGACCGTACATACAAGAATCTATTAGAAAAGTTTATTACAGTTTTTGAAACCGTTTCACATGGTCTTAACCGTCCGAGCATTGGTACTTTTAACTTACGACTACAAGTGTAATGTAATGAAATGTGTTTTATTGAGTCCTGCGAATTCTCCCCTAAGGACCGGTGCGATACAGGAGAACAGTGCTACATGAGTAAATTATATTTTAAAAATATATATAGTAAGTAGGTAAAGCATAAGTAACAATGGAGGTAAAGCAGAAGTGCTTTCGATTTGACGTTTTTCATTATCACAACGTCACTGCGCATGCGCACTCGCGTCTTTTATACGAATTATTACCAAAAAAACGACCGTGCGCATGCGCAGTCACGTTATAATAACGAAAAACGCCAAATCGAAAGCCCCGCTGTTGTACCGATTGCAGCGTTAAAAAGTACACTACCGTAAAACTTGGCAAATACATTTCAAAACATGCTGCCACGTTTTTCAGACATCTTGACGGTTAATGGTTCACTGACTGAGCGAAAAAAAATCTTCGTAGCTTGAAAATTCAGTCTGTAATACGTAGTTGATGACAAAATAGGGCACATCCTTCAAACGAGGACATACTGTTGTTTTTTGTTTTGTTTACTTAACCCAGCAGTAGAGCGTCCCGAAGTATAGCCGAGTTTAAGTGAAACTCCGGGTGCGTGGCTCGTGACGAAACGTTAATGAAACGAAGGGCCATGACCCTGTGGTAGGTCGAGGTCCCAAAAATAGAGTTCCACTACCATCGTCCAAACGGCAGTAGCTCCAAGAATTACGTCACGTTGCCGGCGAGCCTGTGACTCTGCACTTTTCTCCCCCACGATGAAGAAAAAAAAAAACTTACTGGCTTTCTTGTAGCGAACGCCGGGCTCAATATTTTCCGACACGAGATGTGACTCATCGAAGCGAGGGGGGGTGCGATCGAACCATTGAGAAGGATCGACGTCACGTACGCGCCAAATATCACATAAACGTGCCTCACACAATTGCATTATTTTAACATTTATCTACACATTTATTCCGAACAATAGAACTCGTATAGACCCTCGAACTGCTTATAGTTACACGAGTGCAGCGCAACGCGCTTGTGATTCCATCGAATGATACTCATGAATAAGTAACTTGTCACGAAAACTTCATTTCAATGCCTAAAGTCGCTATTTCATTAACAACTATTATCATTCCACCTGTATAATCCGTCGGAATATTTTCATTCAGTTCTTCACAAGAATAAAAAAAAAATCAAGGTTATCCCCAGTTGTAGCAAAGTCGTTTAGTCATACGTCCCATTGTAAACTTCACCTTTAGACTTCATCGTTCGGTTTACATTGACCTCCCTCTCTGGACGATATCGCCCGCCGTACCAATTATTCATCGTACATTCAATCCTCGAGGCCGTCGTTCGCTAATAGCTCGAGCGAGACACATAGTCGATAAATTCGATGTCTCGTCGACTAAACATGCTAATATAAATGTACGATTAATTCGTGAACAAAAAAAATCCACCGTCGTCGAGCGCGCTTTCCGGAACGGTATACTCGCTCGACCACTCGTGAACATTGAATTCGTGTGCGCCATTGAAACTTCGAGTTTAACCGATCGTTCGCCAATAGCTCCGTCGATAAACGTGTTCGGCCTTTGACATCCCTTTAACTACGGCTCCAATTAATTGTCAACGACCTCCCGTCCGAAATTGCATTGTCGGGTCGGCGGAGCATTCCGGGAGAGTTTTCTGGGCACAGCGGAAGAAGCCCGCGTAATTACTCGTTAATATTAAATTCGTCGGGGAAGAGTAGTTTGTCGGGTTTCACTGTTGTCCCTTCGGAGCGGCTATCGCGCCCACATCGGACGGGCCAAAGCCGCAAGGGGCGCGGGAACGATAGGGTTGGGTTTATCGGTGCACGACTGCCTCGTGCACACGCGGCGATACCGCAGCGACGACCGACCGGCTCGGCGAAGAGTCACCTTCAGCCTCGACGACCCTACGCAGAGTCGTTTGACGCGAGCACGGCGAAGATGTCGAGCATAGGTAAGATAACTAATGTCGCTCGTGCGCAAACATACTAAACCATATACGCATGTAGGGAAAGGAAAAATAATGAAAAAAAAAATATATATATATAGCGAAGTATGCGCGCGAAGCCGGAGCCTCGGAGGGCTGAAGGTGACGCGTTAAATGTTGCAGCAGTCGCGGAAGGGCTGGCTTCAGTCGGGAGCCGCTACCGGCGAAAGTTGAATGGACTGTACCCGATAATATCGGGGTTCTCAATTCCCTCTGCTCGAGCGTTTTCACAAATTCACGAAAAAAAATGTGTAAAAAGTGCCTGACAATTGCAGAGCGGAAAACCAAAAATTGCCTTATAAAAATGTTTGAAATGTTTAAAATAAAAAAGTTTTTGATGTTTGGAATGAAAATGTTTTTTCCAACATATGTATTTCGTCGGCACGTGGGCGCAATCTAGTGGAATCAAATTGAATTGCTTTTTACGGGTGAATTACCTTTTGTTCATTTTTTTAACTTCAAGTTTGTTTAGCCAAATTTGTATCCTCGTACCGGAGAAACATTCTACGGGGAATGATGTGTATTTAAAAAAAGTATTAAAATTATTCCGGCTTGCTGGAGGTACTGGGCGCCGAGGCATGACTGAGGCACTGACCTATGCCAACGAAATAGAATAACGCCTCGTCATCGAGATCGGGACACCCCTTGCCCTCGGCCCTTTGCCGTCGACCAGTGAAATTTTTCGTGACTCGACTAGTTCCTCGTCGGAATTGGGGCAGGGCTGACTTCGATATATTTATACAAGACGCCACGTGCCTTCCCTGGGATGTACTAAAAAAAAACGTTAACACGAACCTAAATTGCCATACATTTCAGCACTAATGAAAAAAAAAAGATCATCGATTGAGGAAGGTAGGGGGGGAGTGGGGCAAAATGAGTACGCGGGCCAAAGTTGACGCTTTTCAAGATACCCAAAATATTTGAAAACGTCAATTTTGAGGCTCGATCGTCCACTCTGGCCCGTCCATTTTGCCCCATGGTACTTCGGCACTCGAGCGATTTTGCGAAGGAGAACAATATATTTTCTATGAATCGCTATTTTAGCTTCGAGACTGGACTGGGGGTAGATCCGGACTGAGAACCGACTGTCTAGCCTTGACTGCGCGTGGGGGTTGCTATGGCGATGTCTATGCCAGTGTTCGCGGCTCCCGACCCTGCCGCTGTGCCGCAGTGGCCGTCGACGGATCCTCCCCGCCGCCCATGACTCCGTCCGTTCTCCGTCTCTTTCTCTCGCTCGGTTCTACGGCTAAGAGCGTGACCCCGACCTTTCAGGTGGATGACCTCCACTGCAACGGGGCTGCGCGCGCAGCTCCGTGTCGGGCGACACGGCTTCGGTTCACCTAGACGAGACGCGACGCTAGCCACCCCCGCGACGCCCGGTCGTCGGCTCGGCGCGCGAGGGGATGCAAGCGAGTTACGCCGAGACTGACGGGCGAAAACCGGAATTGACGTGCGAATCCGACGGTTCTCTAATTTTCATATATTTCCGTCGAAATTCGTATATGTTCGATCTTCGACTCTCCGCGACGTCATTTTTTCTTCTTTTCTTTTCTACCTTCGTTTATTTATTGGAATACAATGGGAAGTTGACACGTATGGATAAAATCGGGGAAAACCATTTTCAGAATCGAGAAAAAGATGCAAGTTGGGCTCGAAAAGCGAAATTCATTTGGCCGCACGCAGGGCTCGTGGATTATTTCTCCACGACGTTATCGTCCACGTACGACGGGGAGCGGGGCAAAACGGAACATTAAAAAGAATGCCCGGTACCTTAAAAATGCTCATCTCAAATCTCCATTTGAGATGAGCATTTTTTTGCAAGAACCGTTTTGCCCCGCTCGCCGGTCACACTTCGTTCTAGCGGCTTCCCCGAATATCAGAAGTAAGGAACGCGAGGTAAAATTTTTTTACTGTGTAGAAAAATTGTTTACCGCTGAGTAAATTTTACATCATAGCGTAAAGTCTACGAAACTTCCGCCATGACCCGATTACTCGTGCACAGGCGTCGGAGCTTCCACGCGGCGCTGGCAGATCGGCTGCTGGGGTCGACTACGCCATTGCACCAGACGCGGGGGTGCGCTCACCCCCTTCCTGTCTGCACCATCACAGGGACATCCGCGCAGCCAACCCGGTCTCACACAGACCGGAGGGTGCGAGTACTCGTACCCGATATACATGTATTTTCACCGCTGCTGCGGGAGCTTTTCCCTCTACCCTAGTCTGGTTTTCTCCATCGACGCCGAGGCCCTCCCTCCGCCTCGCCCTCCCACGGCTTTGACTTTCGTACCTAGACGAGGGACGAAGCGAGAGCGAGATCGTCGGGGGGTAACGGGAAGGCGAGAGACAGAGCCGAACAGCGATGGAACACTCTGTCGGGCACGCTCGAGCGGGGGAGTACGAAGGATGGGGCAGGATGGGTTGAAAAATCCTCCCCCGTTTCTGCACCCCCCCGGAGCCCTTGGACAGACGCGTCGCTCCGCAAAAGTGCGCAAAGTCCGCCTCGGCTCTGTCCACGAAGCATATTATTGCGAGGAGGCCCGCGTATCGAGAGGCGCCAACGCACACGCGGAAAGGGCGCTGCAGAAGGGGTTGAAGTCAAGGGAAGCGCGACGATGCAGCACAGGAGAGAACGGCCGCACGCTTGGCTCCACTCGCTCGGCGCTTCTGCGGGGACGGTGTCACGGGGGTGTGCGTGCAACGGGGCTGCAGCACGAGACTACTCTTCCAAAGGGGTGGTTAACTCCGACGAGGCGGGAATCGACCTGGCAATTTATTCCTGAGCCTATAGAGCGCCGCGGAGGCCCTCGCAGTCTCGTCGAAGAAGGCCTCTGGGTTTCAAAGTGGCTGGGCATGGAAGCGAGCCATGATACACGCCGCGGCTACGCGGAACGATCGATCTTTGTCCTTATTTTTAAACATCTTTATTCGCAGCGATCGCACAACCGCTCCGACTGCACTGATGAAAAAAAGTGCGGTTCAATCAACCAAATATTCGGGCAGGGACGTTCTTATAAATAGGGTAAAAGTGGTGAATATGGCCCACCTCGATTAACACGTAAATCAACGATATATGGACCGGGCCATATTCCCCACTTTTACCCTATGTAGTTAGTTGTTCCAAATATTTTAATGGCTACGAATTATTTTTGTGAAATCATCAATAGGATTATTGAACTAACCAATCTTTCGGCTGTATCAACAAAATATTCATTTGAAGGCCCCTGCCCAAATCTTTGGTTGATTCAACCGCAGTTTTTATGAGTTTGGGGGAGGAAAAATGCGATCGCGGACCCCGTTTGAGAGCGACTCCGAGGAAAAATGGGTAAGGCGAGCCGAGCGACCAATTTTGCGGTGCGATTGCAACCGTCGATGAACAGAAATGTTGTTAGTTAACTGCGGCTACGAGCGATCCGTCGACACATTCGTAAGGTGGAGAATAATGTGCTTACTCCTACATCTTCGTTTTGACGTTTCGGCCAAATTGCTGGCTCTCTTCTGAAATTTATTTGTTCCTATAATTACGCGTCTTAGACAGAACCTTGTTTTAAACAGTTTTGTTTTATACAATATTTCCGGTAATTATATAATCTATCTGCCATTTATCTATATAAACCTTATCAGTGGGAATTTTGCAAGCTCACCTTTGTCATTTGTTGCTAAGACCTTATTATATGCTCTTGTATTTTTTTCCTGTCGTGCATCTTTTAGGTCAAGCCTATGTTTTCCTGTACTACAAAAATTGTTGTTTCTTTTAGTTAATACATTTGTCTTTCTTTGATTTTAGTGCATTGACGATTATTTGTAGAGAGTATTAACAATTAACTTACGAGCGACCAATGTCCCGGTTCTCCCCCGACTTACTCTTCGTATTCCACTCTCAGACTTTGAGGTACGTCGATCTTGATCAATGGGTTTAATGAGCGCGGGATACGGAGCAGGGGGACAGGTGTTTATCCCGGCTTATTCCGACAGCCTTCGCCAAAGCTTCTGGGATAACCTCTTGTTGTTATGTGCGATTATGTTGTGACTACCCTGTCGATCCCTGCTCAGCACGACCGCCGGAGGGGTGTCTTCGGGTTCTCGACAGCGTGGATTACCTTATTCCGGCTCGATGAACTTCATGCCCTGTGCGTTTCGGCATTGTAATCCACTTCCGCTGAATCACGACGAGCGCTTCCGCTCGCGCCCCCACCCGGAGATCTTCAGAGAAACACTTCGCGCATTGCAATTACGTTCCGCCAGTTCGCGAGCAGTCGACGAGTTCAATTAATACTCGCTAATTAGAATTTTCCTGAAGATGCATCCTGCTTCGGCAACGTCAGCAGTGTACCTAAAGCTGCGAAGAGCGCAGTGAGGGTTGTTTCTCCCGGGGCGACAACTTTGCGAATTTGTACATTACATTTTCTTTTTCTTCGTACAAAAAAGGCTTAGGTCAATGAGGAAAAAAAATGGCTGGATTATTAAAAGGCACGGTGACATACGTTCGAAGCTCTTGTTTGTTTCGTACAAATAAAGCATTGTTTTGTTAAAGGATTTTTTTGCTTCTAGCAATTCCAACAAACATTTTTATTGTACCAATTAAATAACACCTCTGAACGTGTGTCACCGCACCTTGTTTAATCCAACCATTTATTTTTCTCCGTGGGCGAATGCGGTGAATATGGCCCACCAGATTAGCATGTAAATGAATTACACTGTTGAAAAAAATTATAAATTTAATGTTCAATTGTCATAAGAAGTAATGGAATTTTACAGTGAAATTTAAGTAAATTATTGTAATTACAGTACTTTCATAGTAAAGTTTCAGTAAATGATTAAAACGAAAGTGGTTCTAAAGTTTTTAATATACCGTACGTTAATTTTTCGTCACAATTGAACATGAAATTTAATGTACCAGTTTATGTATAAAAACTTCCAGTACCAATACATTAAATTTCATACGAATTTTCTTACAGTGTATGGCCTGGGCCATATTTACCACATGCTCTGTGCCTCATTCACTTTAGGCCATCGATATTGAAACTCCGCTTGATGAACGCTAAAATGTATACATTTTTTATGTTTATCATTGCCGCAATGTTCCGGAGCGCTGATACTGTCGGTCTCTTTCGTAAAATCATAAGGACTTCGTTCCGGTTAGAGCCATTAAATTTGCGCATCATTTGGCCGAAAAATAAAAGAAACAGCGGAGGGATTATTCAAATTATTGAGCGTCGTTATACGTAATGCGAATTTTCGTACGCAGTTAGTCGGTGTACCAGGGCATCGTCGATTCTGCACGCCTTAATAACCCGGTGACTGGATAGGGAAAGAGGAAGAGTCGGAGAGACCGGCATGGCAAAGCCGGGCCAACCACCTGCGCGTCGCGTGCAACTGACCCCATCTCCCCCCCTTTTTTTGCACGCCAACCAAATCATCGCGTTTCCCCGTAAATGCAGTGGGCGCTGTACTAACTATACATATGTAGATACGTGTATGCAGATTGTACAGCCGCGATCGGGCGAACCCCTCGGCAATGGCTAATTGAGCCCGTAGAATCGCTCGGTAATATCTGTATGCGTTCACCAAATTATTCCTCTGGCAAGTTTACCCCGTTTCGTCATACACAATATACCGACGTTTTTCGATATTACATCAGGCGTTTCCACGGTCCGAATTACTAATATTTGCTCAACAGTGATTGGACAATAAGGATTTTAAAAAATGCATATTAGAAATAAACTAAGTGCATTAATCAGATATTAGGAAGTTCTCTTCTCAGATATTTTCCCACTAACTGGTTCTAACTGTTGAGATTTAGATAAATAAATAAAAAATTAATAATCTTTTATTTTGATTTTTATAATCGGGTAAATCAGTAAAATATGTGCGAAGGAATGCCGTTTGCAAGCGTAATTGAGTCGGTAGAATCGATCGGTAATATCTGTATGCGTTCACCAAATAATTCCTCTGGCAAGTTTACCCCGTTTCGTCATACACAATATACCGACGTTTTTCGATATTGCATCAGTCGTTTCCACGGTCCGAATTACTAATATTTACTCGACAATGATTGGACAATAGGGATGAAAAAAATGCATATATGAAATAAACTAAGTGCAAATCCCTATGCATTAACCAGATATTAGGAAGCTCTCTTCTCGGATATTTTAAGACCAACTGATTCTAACTTTTAAGTTTTGTAGTGTTTAATTTTTTTAAATTTAGTACAATTTTAATAAATAAATTAAAAAATTTAATTATTTTTAATTTTTATTTTTATAATGGAGTAAACAATAAAATATTTGCAAAGGAATGCCCTCGGTGAGCCTAATTGACCCAGTAGAATCGATTGGTAATATTTGTATGCGTTCGCACAAATGATTATTCTGGCAAGTTTCCCCCCGTTTCGTCATACACAATATACCGACATTTTTCGATATAACATCAGTCATTTACTCGGTTGGAATTACGAATTTCTGCACGACAGTGATTTGAATATCGGGATGAAAATAATGCATATAAAAAATAAACTACGCACAAATCTCTATGGATATTAACCGGATACCAGGAAGCTCTCTTCTCCGCTATTTTCCCCACTACCTGGTTCTAACTTTTAAGATTCTGTGTTATATTTTTGCAAACTTAGTACAATTTTAATAAATAAAAAAATGTATTTTAATAATTTTTAATTTTGTTTTTTATAATGAACTAAATCAATAAAATATCTGCGAAGAATGCATAGAGTAAATTTTTGTTATAGAAAAAGAAAAGTAGTTCAATGCCATGGGGGAGGCTCGCGCGTCGGCTAATAGGCCCGGGAAGATGGTGCAGCATCACGAGGACTCTGTTTGCTCTAAACAACGCGACGTCTAGACGGCTCGGTGGCTTTTGTGCAGACGATCTCTTTCCCTCTCGTTCGCCACCCTCGAAACTTTTACCCCGACGATGGCTCTTCGCCGCACCCGACTCTTGGTCCCTCCTCGCACTCGCGTCCACTTAGCACTCCTCACGAGCGACTCTCCGAATCTCTTCAGCATCGCAAAAAACATACTCCCAACCCGCCTCGCGTACGCACCGCCCGGATAGATCTCGCCCGTCTTTGACGAGTTCCGACCGAGGGCTCAATCGAGCTTCGCGATATACTTTGTCAAGTGCTCCAAGCGCAGTATTAAAGTACCTCAACGAGTGAGCCTTAAAAGTGAGATCAGCCTTTGAAGCCGGGTCTATGCATTCGAGCTCTGAAAATGTTCACCCACAGAAAAAAAAAAAAAAAAAAAAATCGCCCGTATCGTCGAGCGGTCGTTATTCACCCCCGTATAGTTTCGAAGATCGGTTAATTTTCAGTTCGTAAAAAAATTAGCGGCTACTTTGACGAGTGATAATAAAAAAAATTACGACGTGTCGACTTCCTTGTTACGTGTCGCGAGGTACGCCATCGGGGTTTCCGATCCCTGGCATTTATCGCCCGGATCTCGGGGGTTGGTAAATCCAAGGGGGCTGCTTAATTTAGGCAGCGCCGATCCTCGAGAAAGCTCTCAGCTCACCGCCGCTGTTGCAGATATACACGCACTGTAGAGGTGGGGAATATGGCCCACCCGTATCAGCGCCCGAATCGATGATACACGGACCGGGCCATATTCCCCCCTCTCGCCCTGTATGCAGGTAGACGGGGTACGGCACGAAGACATAGAAGGGGCTGCATACAGATTGTCGCAGTGGGGTTCGCGCATAATCGTGATTAATTAAAAACGGCTTTGGTGTTCGCGCGGCGGCTCGCGACCCTCCGAGCACAAAATCCCAAGCGTCGAGCCCGCGTCGTTGATGGCGGCGGACATCGATCGCGTCGGTTGCACGGGAGCGGGTCGTCGTCCGCACTTTCCGTCTCTTTCCTCCGTGGGCTCGGGGGCGTTATACCTTTCCCGCATCCCCCGAGACCCGCGGACGGGACGGAACGGGGCGCGTTTCTTTCTCACACCCACGCGGCTCGCCCGGCCGATCTTTCGTTCGAGTCCGAGCCGCAGAGACCCGGACACCGTACACGTATCAACGGGGGGTGAAACACCTTCGGACAAAATCCGTCATCCGCGCGTCATCCACCCTTCCAACCTTCACCCGTTCCTTCCTCGTCACGGTTATTCAGAGGACTAAATTAAATTTTCGATACAAGCTCAAATATTAATTCGCGACTCTTCACACGCAAATTTAAATTAATCCTCTATAACATTGAACTGAGACTTTTTTCGTTCGGGAAAGCGCTTGACGATTTTTGGGTTTGTAAACTCGCGGTAGGGAGAGCGGGGCAAAACGGACCGGTCAACTCCATTTGGTACGGGATGTTTTATTTTATTTTTTTGCGTATGGCGAAAAATCACTAGAGTAGTCCGTTTTACCCCCACGATCCGTTTTACCCCGGCACTATATCTGTAATGAGATTTAAAGTTTGGAAAGAGCCGGCGGCCCTAGACGAGAAGTTGTACTGTCTGGTTGTTTTCAAAGTCCACTGGGGTACCGGGGGAGAAGGCAAGCAGCTAAACTAGTACTATCAGGTAGTAGTGGAAGCATCGAGCGCGTTCGCCGTTGCAGCCGTCGAGCGTGGCGAGAGAGCGAAAGTTCGCCCCAGTGCCTCCATCCTGTCTGCACTGTGCTCGCTGGCTGTGCGCGTTCTCCCTTCTCTCTGTCTCCGTCCATCCGCTCTCTCCGGCAATTTCTATCGGTGTCTTCGTCCGCGTTGCCCGGTTTCGCTGCAGTTTCGCGACTCTCCGTCCGGGCAATCGCGGGGGTGGCTCCGTATAGCCGGTAGGGTTGCCAACGGCTACGTGCGTTTACGGGCTACGTGTTACGGGAACGAGAAAATCGATGCCCGTGCAACCATCCAGCGTGCACAGTTGAAATTTACGGTACGCCCGAAGTTATCGCTAAAGTTGATCGCTCTACCTCCAACTTCCTCCTCTTAATTAATACCATCGTACGCAGGCACGCGAGCGTCGAGAACAAAAAAAAAAAACAATCTCTTAATTTTTCGGTAATAGCAGCGAATGTATGCAATATCATCTTTGCGGAACGGTGGGATTAATTTAATTCTGGAACTTTTTTAAATTTGCATAGTTCCCCTATTTGCATATCGGTGCTTTAACACCAGGAGGGCGTTACGAGCGGCGTTTGTACATGCCCTTGCCGCTCTCAGCCATCGACCTGCTTTTGCGAATTCCTTCTATCTCCGCCGAGAAAAATAGTTACATTTTATCTTTGTATTCTATTTTATTTTTATATTTTTATTATCAATATTTTAAAGCATTTTAACTCATTACCATTGCTAGCTATGTACCGGTCTCTAAGTGAGAGCACTCTAGGGCGTAAGGATATCAACGATACAAAGATTGCCGTAAATTTTTGCCGCATGTGCTCGAGTGCCAGTGAATCCATAACTGTACGCCACCCCTTTCCGTCCGGGACTCGAGACGACTCTCTTTTCTCCCGCTATCGAGTCTGCGAAAGTTCGTTCATCTCTGTCGCTGGCGCTTTCTCCCGGCGCGGGGGTGTAGCGGAAAGTGTGTGCCCCAGTACGTTGCACAGTTTCCCTCGTAGTCTCGGCCGCCCTTCCTTCCTCTCTTCCTTCCTGCTTGGAACGTCGGGCCGGCGGGAGGAGCCTCGCCACCCTCGTTCGAGCAGTTTGCTGCACCGTCGCTACTACCACTGCCTACCACTACTATCGCCGCGACGGGGTGGAGGGTGGCTCGTGCACACCACGTCCCATCCAGGAGAGCCGGCGTCGGGCCGCTCGCCCCGCTGAGAGTCGCTGCCGCGCGGCGCTCTCGAGCGCTGAATCAATACCGGCAGACATCCTAACTCACTGGAGGTCAATGCCTCGTTCCCGCGGGCCCGACGACCTCAACCTCCTCTGCCTTCTACCCTACAACCTACTCATACCGCGCGCGGCCGAGACCACCCAGATCCACAGAATCTCCCGACGCAGACGTCGGGACGCGCACCGCGAGGCTCGGGGGGATGACGTTTCGGGAGAGAGAAAGCCCGATGCGCTTTGCAACCGGTAGAAAAGAGGGAGTCAAGTTTTGGCGAAGCGAAACACGTTACGACGACGGGAGAATTTCCACGACGGATGCTCTCCTCCTCAACCCTCTCGCTTTCTCCGGCGAGATGCCGAGCCTCAGGGCTCGTTCACAATGGAAATCATTGATCGAAGGATTAAACGGATGTATCGCGATTTTGGGGATTCAATGGTCTACTTATTTTTTTACACTGACCGTTACAATTTAGATGTTTGCAACCTTTTTTTACAGTCAAGAAATATTTCGAGTTCATCGAAGTTCACAATTTTTTTTAAATTACGTACTTACTTTTTTATTTAAATACTTATACACGTATTAGGAAAACATACAGATATAATATAATGATACTATGGCGATGACCAAAATACGTACAAGTACGAATACATTTACATCTTATTTAGTATAAAAAATAAAATAGTGTTGGTTACCTAAAAAATTGTTAAATTAACAATAAAAATAAAAATTCTCTCATGCCAACTATGTTAGCTCTTCATTGAACTTCCAAAACTGAAAGATTATTATGTTTTCTTCCCTTTCTTTTAGAAACTCAATGTTCTGCTTATTTTTTTATGCTCATCGTTTCCATTCGAATGGTTAAGGCGTTTTTTTTTACATTCAACAAACTTTTCTCGTTCATGGCAGTTCACATTTTATTTTTAATTATTTATACACATATCATGAAAAAATACAAATATGGTACAATGATACCATCCCGATGACATACAGTTACATCTTGTTTAGTGAAAAATAATTATAACCTAAAAAAATTGTTAAAGAAACATTAAAAAAAAAATTGTGATCTTCCAAAATTAAAAAATAATTTCTTTCGTTCCTTTCTCCAATTTAATTATGAGAGGCGAAAACTTTTTCGAACTATTCAGCCTCGAATTACCGAACATCGTTAACAATTCAATAATTTTTCTTTCGTTGTGAACGCACCCTTAATGTGCTTTTCTATCGCTCTTTCGCTTTCTTCTGCTTTCGCCTATTCTACTGTGTCGCCTCTATTCGCCCTTCGGAATAGCGATTTTCTCTTCTCTTTTCTCCCAGTCTCGCGTCTCGTCGCCTCGCGTTTCCTCCCGCGCGCCCCTCTCGTCGGTCCTTCGGAAAAACTTGGCTTACCCCATCGGAGTAGGGACGCTGAGCCATTTCCACTTCCACACTAACCGAACTCTATGTCTCGGTACTTTACTGCCTGTACGTGCGGTCCTTCGAGTGCCATTTTGTTTTTATTGATTCTCCGCCGACCGAAGCCGCGATAGCAGCCTCACTGGCGGTTCCCGAAATTTTACAGTTACAGTCAAACTCGTAAGTCTCCGCTCCGAAAGTAAAATAAAAAAAAGAACATACCACCGAACTATTCGCAGGATCGTACTTTTTGCAATTTTCGCTTAAAATAGTCCGAAACAAAGCATGGGAATTATAAAAAAGAGAACCCCAGGCGAAGACTCGGTTGAACTTGCAGGGCTCGTCTACCCGCTTATGAAAGGGGAACGAAAATCGTCGTGTCTCAAGGGGCTCTCGACACGCCCTTAAAAAAAAGAAAAGTACAAAAAGAAAAAAAAAGAGAACGAACGAAGAAGATAAAGGGAGCAAGAACTACACTGTGGCAGTGTCAAAACATTCGTTGTCTCCATCCCCCTCGTTGTCGTTAAAGAACGGAGGACAGGCAGAGCAGCATCAGCGAAGCCAGACAGGCCGGCGAGCGTGCGTGATCGTGGCGGGGGGTAATGGGAAGAATAGAAAGAAAAGGGTTCTGCAATGCGCCCAATGCGAAGACAGCGAAGAATTCGCAATATGCATTCCCTCTGCTCTCTGCGACTACTAAAAAAAAAAGAAGAAAAAAAAAGAAAGGTTTCCATATACATGACCCACCCGGAGTGGTGGTGGTGCCCGAGCGCCAGGACGATCCAGCGAAATGGAACGAAACGACTCCGCCGGGGGAAACAAAGACATTGACATTCAAAAGCAGAAAGCAGCATATACGGCTGGCATCAGCGGCAAGCCAACCATCTCTGTGTTTCCTCTCTTCTGTCCTCTCATCCTCCGACAGCGGCGATGCCACTCCATATACCAGAGTTACTTCGAGCCAGACGAGAAAACCCCCCCCCCCCTAAACCCTTCCCTCGCGAGTCAGCCGATGAGGCAAAATGCAGCGAGGGGGGAAGTACATTTCGCGTACGCGAGCGCGAACAGGAGAAACCCTATGCGAGAATAAGCATTCACCCCGTCAAGTTACCGGGGTGACGCCGCACAGGCACACTCTCTCGCGTCACTGTTTCGAGCCGCATGAAAGGCCCGGCCAGGAGACTCTCGCTGATGGTCTTATCGAAAATTGCTTTCGACCGCCTTCCGAACTGCAGCTCCGGATTCGCCATTGGCGCGTTACGGGAGGGTTATTTGGCGCGGTGGTTGAATCGCAGGGGAGAAACGGGGCGAAACGGACTATTTTAAGGGAATAGGTCACCCAACGACTTTTCTACTTTTGGAACTAAAAATCATGACAACTGTTATACAGCAATGAATGAGGCTTTTTAAAGAGAATTTCTAATAATTTTTTACCACATGGATTCTGAGATGCATGAACTTGAAGTTGTGTCAATTAGCATGAGCTGTATATAATAGCGCATTACGGGAGGATTGTTTGGTGCGGTGGGTGAATCGCAGGGGATAAACGGGGCGAAACGGACTATTTTAAGGGAATAGGTCACCCAACGACTTTTCTACTTTTGGAACTAAAAATCATGACAAGTGTTATACAGCAATGAATGAGGCTTTTTAAAGAGAATTTCTAATAATTTTTTACCACATGGATTCTGAGATGCATGAGCTTGATGTGCCAATTAGCATGAGCTGCATATAGTGGCGCGTGAAAAGCAACATTCTTTTTTTTCAACATATATTTCCAGCCTACTTTATTAGAACTTTTTTCTAAATTAACATTACAATATTATTATTAGGAACGCATTAAAAAAAATAGAGCCATGCCCATAGATTTTTGAAGATATTATGAGTTGAGGGAACTTCGAGCCAGTATATGAATAGATAACTAGGTCTCAACCACTGCTAGCAATATGCCTACAACCAATCTCCATCATTAAGAATCGGCGACCGTGTAACGTTTTCCCTTAACCATTTTTTTCAGAACGGTTAAAAAAGGGCTTGTTTCGAATGCAGAACACTGGTCCGTTTTGTTCCGGGGTACAAAATGCAGCGACGAGGAAAGTACACACGCGAGCGCGAACGACATGTACTTTCCCCGCATAAGCGAGCGCGAACGAAATGTACTTTCCCCTCATACGCGAGCGCGAACAGGAGAAACTCTATATGAGAATAAGCATTCACCCCGTCAAGTTACCGGGGTGATGTAGCACCGGCAAACACTCCTTTGCGTCACCGTTTCGAGGTGCATGAAGGAGATTCTCGCTGATGGTCTTATCGAGAATTGCTTTCGACCGCCTTCCGAACTGCAGCTCCAGATTCGCCATTGGCGCCTTACGGGAGGATTGTTTGGTGCGGTGGTTGAATGGCAAGGAAGAAACGGGTCGAAACGGACAAATTTCAACCAATTTTTTTTTTAGGCCGGATAAAAAAAATGGCTTTTTTTGAATGGTCCGTTTTGCCCCGGGATTCCGTCTTGCGCCGCTGTTACCGCGTATGGGTGAGACGAGCGGGGAGCTTATTTTCCATTGCCGGTCAACAGTAAGAGGGGAACGCAGTAGCGATTGTTGAACTCCGCAGAGGAGATTTGGACGAATTCGTGTTATTCGAGCTAGACCTAGAGAAAAACATGGCGAAGTGCGCGCAGAGGCAGGACGTAAAATTAGAAGGATCGTTCAACTCTACGGGATTTGAGACGGAGCCAAGAAAGCACCTCGCTCCGACGACTCCCTCCCTTCATCATCGTCCTCTTCTTGTTCTTCTTCTCCTCATTCTTCTCGTTCATTTTTATTTCTCTTTTATACACTTTGCAGTGTTTCGCCGCTGCAGTCAGCAGGATAACAGCCCATAGCTCCGTTATGTCATCGTGACGTTATCGTCACGAAAAGAAGAAACCGGAAAAAAAAAGAATTTCGTAATATATTCCGTCCCCGGAGTCTCCCCGCTCTTCGTCTCGCTTTGCGCAAGCGTTTTTACCCTACGGAAATTTCTGGATTAAATTGAAACAAATAATTTAAAAATATGTCTGATCGTTAAAAATCATTGAGTGTCACGTGCGACGGCCATCGAGCAGCATGGTAATTTTCCGAGTCGGCACTGCAACTTTTTTATCGATCCTTCTCCGTCCGGAAATGGTCCGGGACGTTTATCGCGTCGAATTCCATGATGGATGGTTTTACGTTTGGCGCAGCGACAAATGATCGCGGACATTTCTGCACTGAGAAAAACTTACATAGTAAATAGTTCCAGGCGGGACGTCTACATTTTACAGTTACGACAATGACCAAAAATTATAGTTGTAACTATAATTATAGTTTAATCAATTGAGTATATACACTGAGAAAAGGAAATGGTTGGATTAAGCAAATGCGCGGTGACATACGTTCAAAGGTGTATTTTGTTGGGACAACAAATATGTTTGTTTGAATCAACAAATTTTGAATATATTGAAGCAAATAATCGGTTAAAAAGACAACGCTTTATTTGTACCAAACAAATAACAGCTTTGAACGCATGTCACCGCGACTTTTGGTTAATCCAAATAATTTTTTTTCTCAGTGTACTATCGCAAACTATCTATATAGACATCCCCGCTGGGGACTATTGGTTATAGTAGGAAATACCATCCTTTTTCTGTGTGCGTCCAGTCCGACATCGTATAAATTATCGTCCGTCGATCTTTTTGGTCGTGTATGCGATCCGCAAGACGTACCCGGTATCGCGGCGTATATGCATTTTGAATGAGGCGCGCAAGAGTGGGAGTTCGCGAGGGGGTTGAAGTAGTGGGCGGCGGCGGCGGCGCCGACAATGAGGAGAGACAGACATTGCACTTTCCCGTCTCTCGCCCTCTATCGCGTATGTGTATCGCCGGTCTAACGCTGGAAGGGCACATGGGCTACGCACATGTACACCCTATACGGCCTTATGGCATTGAGCCGCGCATATACACACCCTCGATGCTTCACCCCCGCTGTCTCACCGAGCCCCAGTCTGGCGCACGGTGTTTTCTCTCTCCCTCTGGTGTTCTGCTCGGCGAACCAGTGGTGGGCAACCTCCGCGACGTTGAGGGAGTCAAGTTCACCCCCCCCCCCCCCCCCCGGACGACCGCGCCGCGCACCCCCGTGCAGCGACCGACTCGATTCGATTCGAAGCGAAGGCAACCCGGTGCTTCGGATTCTGAATTATAGAACCCTGAATTCGACAGGCAAGAGCCCTCGATACATAACAATTTTGTTTTCGTTTTTTTTTTTCCCCCGCAGAGATGTCGATTTCGCTGAAGGCAAATAAATAGAATTGAAACTCTTGTAGCATCGCATCGAACCCCAAATATTTGGTAAAATAAGTATTGGGAAATGAAAGTATTCATCAATATGTTATGTCTACTAATATTATTAGCGTATTACATATTTTACTTGTATGATTAAAATATAAGTAAAACATTTTTTTTATGTCAGGGTGTAGAGGGGCAAAATGGCGCATCCGTTTGAGACAAAACTTTTTTATACGCAGAAATTGTTGATTTTGCTGAAGGCATATAATAGAATCGAAACCCTCATAGTATCGCATCGAACCCCAAAGATTTTAGTAAAATAAATATTAGGGAGTTGAAGTATCAATCAATATATTTTGTTTACAAATATTATTAACGTATTAAATATTTGACTCGTGTCATTAAAATATAAGTGAAACATTTTTTATATGTCAGGGTGTAGAGGGGCAAAATGGCATATCCGTTTGAGACGACAATTTTTTTCGTGTTTCGCAAAAAATTGTGCAAAAATATATGGTTACCTACGCGAATAGTATAATCATCCGTTTGCCATAGTTATTTTGACGAAACTGCGAGGCAACTCTCGAACGAGCTATCGGCGCCAAAGTTTCGGGGAAGCCGCTAGAAATTACGGAATTGGGTCGAGGGCGTGATGGCGAGGCCGGTATCGGGGTAGACTTTCAAGGGTAGTACCTGCAACTATGTACCGATGACTTTCTGTCGGTGCTGCATCCACTACCGAATATAGTCCTACCACACTAGTGTGGCACTCTTTTTCTCTCTTCAACTCCGTGCTATACGAGACATTGAGTTTAACGCAGACGTTCTTTGTTCGCGAAGCGGAGGGCGGCACCCCTCGAATGGGCGATCGAGCGAGTCATCCCGACGCCGACGGGAGCATTAGCCTTATTATCCAACCCCACTTTCGTTACGGACGATCGATAAAAGAATGCAGACCATGGTCAGGTCGTCGGACTGCCGCACCGAGCAATCATGTCCGCGACAATGATTTTCAAACGATTATACAGTACACGCGTTATTTATCAACATTCTCTCTCTCGGCGTAAATGAACTAAGGATAACCGCCAGTACATCATAATGATAATAATAACCCTAGACCTCATGTATGAGGTTGAAAACGACCCCAGACAATATTCAAAAAATTCATTATTCAAATATTCGATTTGGGCTTTAAGTGCGATTTTCACCCGTAAACTTTAATAAAATCAAATTTGCCGCCTGCCATTCTCTTCCTCATTCAAAAACGAAGCGATTCATGAGCGGAAAACCCTATTTACTGCTCATCGGACCCTTGTATGTAGAAGAAATGCGTGGGGTGGATATCTACCCCAATCATGAGTTAGAAGATAGAAAAAATGATAATAATGATAATAATGACAATAATGATAAAAATGATAATAATAACCCTAGACCTCATGTATGAGTTTGAAAACGACCGCAGACAATATTCAAAAAATGCATTGTTCAAATATTCGATTTGGGCTTTACGTGTGATTTTCACCCCGTAAACTTTAATGAAATCAAATTTGCCGCATGCCATTCTCTTCATTATTTAAAAATGAAGCGACTCATGAGCGGAAAACCCCATTTATTGCTCATCGGACCCTTGTACGTAGAAGAAATGCGTGGGGTGGATATCTACCCCAATCATGATTCAGAAGATAGAAAAAATAATACATCATAATAATGATGATAATATAATGATAATAACGTTAATGAAAGTTACTCTCTCCATATTCACTACTCCATATCCGGAGCATTGTCCCCCGATCGTCGGAAACACCTCAGTGGCCTTGATCCCTCAGCACGATGCTTACACTGAAAAAAAAATATCAATGATTCAAGTAAAATTTGCTTGCGGGCTGCCAAAGAAAAAAATGTTGTATCAATTCTACTTTCAATTCCTACAATTCCATACCGGATTGAACTGATAAGATGTCACATTGGCAGTCTTGCCGTCGTTACTTCAATATCATATGGAATTTTAAGAATTGAAAGTACAATTGAAACAAACATTTATTTCTTTGGCAGCCCGCAAGCGAATTTTTTTTTTCAGTGTAACTCCGTGCAATGGTCAACTCTTTTGTCTCATCGACGCTGAAGTAGTACCGGTAAAGAGTACGAACTCGTATGGTACATTATTTTTTCAATATCACATCGAAGCTCGGATCATCCGAGGTCGAAGCCATTCGACCGCTATTTTCGATCTCACATCGTAATTTCTCGGACAAAAACGACCGAACGATCGCAATAAATTTTCTAGCGAGGTGGTATTTCACGCTAGGCTCGGGAGGCCAGTTGGGATTAGGGGATGAGTAACGGTTGCTCACTCGAAACTATAAGAGCCGCGATATTTTGTGTCTGAGACTCTCGAAGTATGGAGAAAAGATATAAAAAAAAAAATCTCGAAGGTTTCCGTACATGTGTGGATATCTAAATCAGCAAGTGGTATGACCTACACGAGGGTCGTCGCTAAATTCCGTCTGGCTCCGGGTATCATGGTCACGCTCTCGGAAACGCCGGGATCGCTTCCAAGAGTGCCGTTCGGCGAATAATTAAAAAAAGCAAAAAAAAAAAACAAGTGTTGAAACTAAAACGATGAGGTTCGCGTCGGCCAAACATTTTTCTCCATAACTCCGGACGTTCCGGGATTCCCCTGTTCAATGTCACCCGGTTGATTCACAGCATTTCTTAGCTCTGAATCATCTTCGAAACTAGGACCGCAAAACAGAATCGTCACCCAATAAAAAAATAAAAAATAAATTACCATTTCACCGATTTTCAATCTGTCGCCTCAGATAGAAAAAAAGGATTTGTAGTGTTTGTGCATCAAGCAGAATTTACAGAAAGCGTCGATCGAGCGTCGATTTAGTGGAATAAAATGCCACAAGCGGGGGGAGGTGGGGGGGAGAGGGGTGAATATGGCATAGGCGAGAAGTAGCTTCGAGAAGCTCGTTTGCCGAGAAACTGTGCAATGAGAGAAATCTCAAGAGGCTCGGTGAGGCCAGGAATAGTCTAGGACGTTGGCGGGTGTCGACTCTGAGCGTTCATCAGTTCAAGGTTGAGGGCGCGGAGCATCGAAGCTCTTCGGTGTACAGCCTCGTCGTTGCACGACGCTCTGACGACGAAAATACATCCCCCGCTCCGATATATAAATACGCGATGAAAAGCCAACAGAACGATGGTTCAGCAAGAGATAAGGCAATAAAGCCGGGGGTCGGGGAATTTGTCGTATATGCCCGAGAAATTCGGCAATCTCGCTCCACCTGCTGCGGACCCGACAACTCTTAAAGTACCTTAAAATATGTAACTTTCACGGGGAATATGGAGCCCATCATTTTGGGCTAAACCCACTGATGGCTTCCGAAAAAAGAATCTTTCCATCCGACCATATAATTTTATATAATTATAAAATAATAATAATGATTATTGTTATAAGAATAGAATAGAAGAAAGACAAAAAATGATCCTAGGTATTTCGTGAATACCTCGCACACTTCATACATATAAGGGTACAAGAGGAAAAGAACTATATTAGTAATAATAATAATATTATAGTAATATTGTACTAATATTATAATATAATTATTATCAATATAATTTTTCTCCTCTTTTGCCTTGAAATCTACAAAGACTGGACATTCATAAAATACCCGGGATCATTTTTTTTTCTTTTTTCGTCCCGTACACTGTAAAAAAAAATCGTATTAAATTTAATGTACAATTGTGATGAAAAATGAACGAACATATATTAAAAAATGTACAAGTACTTTTTCATTTTACTGCAATTCCAATAATTTACTTTAATTTCACTCTAAATGTCCATTAATTTTTCATGACAATTGTAAATTAAATTTAATGTATCAGTTTTTGCATAATAACTTCCAGCCCGATACATTGGATTTACAATTTTTTTTAACAGTGTAGGTCGTTGACGCTCTTGGAAACCAGAAGGGACGACGATAGTTTCGTAGGCCAGGTCGTCAGTAAGTATTGTGTTACAGTCACACGTGTTATAATTTACAAGTGTATTCGTACATATTTGCACACGTTGACAATGCGATAAGGTTATCTAAGACAATAGATGCGTTGACCTTTTTACAATGGGAACAACCGGAGCCACGGCCGTGTCGATGACACTGGTTTGTGCTCCATAAAGTTAATGTTCCAAGGGGAGGTAGATTATTGCTGCTCTCAGCCGGGAGAGAGACACTTTCGTCGGCCTTTGTCTCCTCTCGATCGTCGACGAGCGGCGCATTGAACCCGTCCCCGTGACCGAGGACGTTACGCTACACGAGAATTTTATGCCGATCGACGATTCATTAAATCGTTCCATTAATCGGCGCCGATCGAGAGAGGAGCGAGATTGTTATGCATTGATACCGATATTCGATATTCCGCGCGGCAAAAAAGGCTCGCACATTTGACAAACGTTTCCCGTCCCCTGAAGTCCACAATATTTCTCTTGTTCATTTTTTTTTACCGTAAATGTAACTAAACGTAACGGTGGAACTCGCGAAAAGAAGATTGGTCACGTTCTTACTACTCAATCCAGAGCTCCGAGTTGGAGAAACAATGTAGTAATATTTATTGACACTGGTAAGGCACTGGTTTTCCTACTTTGTTTCAGAATCATCTAATCGCTAAAAAATAATTTCGTAGAATCGGAATACGAAGTTTTGCAAAAGTAATGTTGTCAAATAAGTGACAACCTCGTTTGTTTAGGTTTGAATACACAAACCTGGCCATTTATTTGCCGTGTCATTAATAATTTTAGTTTGTACTTTTGTTTGCTTTTGTTATAGTTTGTAAAACTGGAGCCAGATGGTGCGATCGGGAAAGTGCCAAAAAAAAATTGTGGACAATCAGTTGTAAAAAGTACACTTTTTTTTACTGTGTACTTACTCTATCTGTTTACTTACTCTACCTGCTTAATTTCACTGCTATCTGTATTTGAGAATAGTGTGCGTCGTTTTACGCTTAGATGTGTAAACCTTTGGTACTTACAGGGTGAGACACCCCAGCTACAATGGAAAAAAAAATAATAATAATAAAAAAATTGCAACATTAACGAGCAAAAAACAAAATCTTCGGTTTCGATAACCGCAACCGGCAAACGAAAATTGCTCTCTCTGCACTCCGAATCCATCGGTACGGTAAAGATGCAACACGCATTTCGCCGGCGCAGGGTGAAGCGCAAAAACAGCGATCGCTCTTAAGACTTAAGCCATAAATATTCGAGGCTTAGGCTGAGCCTATCTTATCGCTCGATTAACACTCGCGGCTTACGACGCTTGCCTCCTCCGCGGGACCAGAGACCTACATTTTTCTCTCGACGCCCCCACTCCGTCGAACGAATGCAGCGGCGAAGGGGTAGTGAAGATTCCTCGATCGGACGCAAGGATTCGCGTCATCGGTTATACAATCGAGAAACAATTGACAAAACTTCACACCTCTATGGCAAAACTCTTTAATTGTATCGGGTAAGTAAAAAGAAAATAAAAACACATTATTTATTTTTTTATAATACCTTCGCTCGATACTAAAATTCTATAATTCAATGTAACTCATCGAAATTTATTGTTCCGCGTAAGCGTCAATTATTAATCGAAAGTCCGCCTACTAAATAAATTCATTCATTTATTTAAATAAGTCAAGTAAACCTAAGTAAACTTAAGTGTTTAAAATTGTTGTACATTTTGTTATCTTCTCACACCGGAGCTCTTATATTTAGGATTTATTATATATTATATTTCGATTCTTACTTCAATTCTAAATGAGAAATCCGTCAAATACATTATTATTATTAATAAATAAATTTTTAATACTGTCACTCGATAATAAATTTCGAAAATTCAATGTAACTCATCGAAATTTATTGTCCCGCATAAGCGTCAATTATTAATCGAAAGTCCGCCTACTGAACAAATTCATTTATTTATTTAAATAAGTCAGGTAAACTTAAATAAACCTAAAAGCTTCAAATTTTTGTAAATCGTAGACTTAAGTGTTTACAACTTTTTTAACTTTCATTACCTTCTCACACTGAAGCTCTTATATTTAGGATTTATTACATATTATATTTCGATTCTAGATGAGATATCCGTAAAATAAATTATTATTATTATTATTGTAAAATAAATGTAAATTTGACGAGGTACGGCGCGCCTAACCGGGGGAGCGGCCGGCGAATTGAAATCGCGAAGGTACAATGCACCTCGGTGCAGTCGGGTCAAGGCCGTATGCATCGTGATGAAGCAGGAGCGGAGGCCCGTAGAGCTGAGTCATTCGTGGCAGTGGAATCGTGAATGCATAGCGTAGCGTCCATAAGCCATAAGAGGGCCGGGAGAGCAGGAGAGTCGCGGCGAGAGTGCATCGAACTCTCGCTTATGACCGTTGCAGCTGCGGGCAGGCGGGCCGGATCACGACTGCATCGGATGCGAGCGATGCACTGCTGCTGCAAGAGCTGCCCCGTCGGGCTCCCTGGCCGGCTCTCTCGGCCATCCTCGGAAATCACTCGGCCAACTCCGCCCGGCATTCCGCGTACATCAACCCGGGGGACCGCCCTCGAGAAACGCAACCGCGAGTGCAATGCCCAAAGGCCAATGCAACCGGGGATAGAGGAGATTCATCGAGGTCCAAACAATTGCAGCGCGACGCGGTTCGCGACCCTGGACCTTCCTCTCGCTCTCCACTCTCTGCATCGAATCTCTCTTGCACTCCATTTTATTTTTTTATTTTGTTTTTTTTTTTTTTCGTTCTTTTCGTCATACTTTTTTCTCCGCAGAATCGACGCATCAACAAGGCCAGCCTTCGGAATCGTTTGAACTCCGTTACCGAGCGAGATTAAGATTGCACCGCAAGTTGCGTTTGGCCAGAACTTCTCTCGAAGGTAAAATATAATTTTCCAATAAAATAAAATCTCGTCTCTTTCCTGCGGAAAAAAGATTCGGGTCTTTGATTCGTGCATTATTCTTCTTTTAAAATATAAAAAAAATATTTAAGAAATGATATTATTATTATTTTTACTAATGTGAAGCTTATACAATCCAACATCGCCTCGGTAGCCGAGTTGCGTGCTCAAAAAAGTATTTCGGCCATGAGCAAATTTTCAGCGAACCATCCTGTACTCCGTTTACTAGATCGGCTCGTTTCGGCTGGGTCGCGAGTCAAGCTAGCCAGATCGTCGGTCAGCTCGTCTATCGCCGAGCGAGATAAAGATTGCACCGCAAGTTACCTTTGACCCGAGCTTCTCTCGAAGGTCAAATATAGTTTCCAATTTTTATACGCTTCTCTTCCCCCTTTCCTGCCTAAAATAAATTCGTACATTTGATTCGTGCACTATTTTTTTCCAAATGCACAGAGAAAAACAGTTCTGTTTCTCTACCAAACTATAGCTCGTTAATAATTTATTGTTGTGGCAGAAAAAATATTAGGCTGCTACACCAAAATATTTTGCTGTCCCTATGTGAAGCAGGTAAACGAGTTATGGTAACAAAATTCTTGCTGTCTCGACAAATTTTTTTCTCCTTGTAAAAAAAATTTGAAAAAAAGATGATAATAATACAATTATTATTCATATAAATATTTTTTTTTTCTTCAAATCACCTGAAGCTTATACGACCCAACATCGTATCTGTAGCCGAGTTGCTTGCTCAAAGAAGTATTTCCTCTGAAAAACTGAAAAAAAAATACCTGAAAAAAATCTTCGCAGAATCATCCCGTATTCCATTCGCAGGATCGTTTCGGCTCGATCGTCCGGCAGGCTCGCAAGAGTCTCGACGCCGACGACAGTGTCCCGATGGTCTGCCCCCGGACAATGGCGTGTGACGCGTGTTTTCGCGAAGGGCATGTACCTTCGCTCACGCATCCGCGTACTTTGTCAGCTCGAGTCGAGGCTCGGCGGCTCTTGCGGCGGGGTGGATCCGTTTGAGAGACGCTGCGAAGGGCCGACGCACCGAGCAGGGTTAACGCACTTCTCTCGGGCGCTCCGGAGACTTGCAGCAAGCTCGCGCGCGAAAGAGGGAAGGGGGCGGGAGGGGAGAGAGTGCAAACTATGCGTGTACCGTGGATTATATACATGGGCGTGATGTACTATAGAACGGAGCGATGATCGGGCAAGAGGTGCGTGCACATGCGGAGCGCCGAGCTCTCCGTCCCTCGACGGAGTCTCGCCGATGCATCGGTCGAACGAAGCTCACACGTACGCGAGAACGATTACACGCTTGGCTCTCGCGCTCGGTTATGTTGCGTACGGGAGAGAGAGAGAGATGGAGAGGGGGGGGGGCGACATGCGGGGCTTTACGAGAGCCGGCTCGGAATGGAATAGTGGACTGGAAGGTACAGTACACGACCGCGTTTCTCCCAACCGCATAATTCCGAACGACCGCGCACTGAGAAAAACTTACATAGTAGGGGAAACCGGGGCAAAACGGGGACGCTAAGCAATAAAACCTGGTACAATGATACCGAAAGTATAGATCCATTGTTTTTCACACCAAAATTGTATTGGCACCGGTTTTGAGAGGTTAAAAAAAAACTCATCTGGGGAAAAACGGGGTACATGTCCCCATTTTGCCCCACGTCCCCGTTCTGCCTCGGTTTCCCCGTAGACCGGGACAAAACGGGGACGCTAAGCAATAAATCCTGTTAAAACGATACCGAAAGCATAGATACATTGTTTTTCACACCAAAATTGTATTGACACTGGTTTTGAAAGGATATTAAAAAAACCATCTGGGGCAAAACGGGGTACATGTCCCCATTTTGCCCCATATCCCCGTTTTGCCCCGGCTTCCCCTAAATAGTTCCCAGGGGGGACGTCTACAATTTACAGTTACGTCATCGACCAAAAATTATAGTTATAACTATAATTATAGTTTAATCTATTGAGTATATATTATCACAAACTATTTATATAGACGTCCCCCCTGGGAACTATTCGTTATATTAGGAAATATCATCCTTTTTCTCAGTGCGTATTTCCGAAAATGACGACCGCGTAAGTCCAATTCGGCCCCTTCTCAAGGTCCGTTACCTGCTTGGTGGGGAAAGAAACGACTCCTTCCCTTTTGCTACCTGCGAATGAAATCGTCGCTGCTGTAATTCCGACAATTTTTGCGTATGGAAAGGGACGGCGGGCAGGTACTTGGGCAGGTAGTGGGGTATCGGAAATACGCGGTCGTGCCTAATTGGATTGGCTCCCGAGGAACGGAGAAACGCGGTCGTGTACTGTACACCGGACGGGAGGGACACGATGCATGCGCTACACCGCGTACAGACTGTCGTGCGCGCGCACACACGCGCGCTTCGAGCGCACCCGATGCATCGGACGGATCGCCTACAGGACGATTCATAACTGAGATCGCAGTACAGTAGAACCCCGATTGAAGCTGCTCGCAGACAAAATTACGCACGGAACACAGACAGGCCGTGTCGTATCCACGGCCGTGATTGGCTGATGGTCGCGTATTGGCGTCCGATCTGGTCCGATCGACTCGGCTGTGTGGCGGAAAACAGCAAACGTTGTTTTATGCGCGAGCACCTTGACCGGGAAGGGATTAACCGGGTAACCGATTAACCGTGCATCTTCCGAGGTTTTATGCGCGGAGCGCTGAAAAATGAAACAGGTGCTTGATGAAAATCGATGGAAGCACAAGAAGCAAACCAAAGTCACTGAGTACGTAAAAAAAGAAGACTAGCTTAAGTACTAGCGCTAAGACTAGCTTAAGACGAGCGCTAAAAAACCAAACCCAAAAAAAGAGGGACCACAAAAAAAAACCCAAACCCAAACAGGAGGGACCACAAAAAAACAAGCACTAAAAAACCAAACCCAAAAAAGAGGGACCACAAAAAAACCAAACCCAAAAAAGAGGGACCACAAAAAATACCAAACCCAAAAAAGGAGGGACCACAAAAAAATCAAACCCAAAAAAAGAGGGACCACAAAAAATACCAAACCCAAAAAAGGAGGGACCACAAAAAAAACCAAATCCAAAAAAGAGGGACCACAAAAAAAAACCCAAACCCAAAAAAGGAGGGACCGCAAAAAAAACAAGCGCTAAAAAACCAAACCCAAAAAAGAGGGACTAATGAAAAAAAATACCCAAAGCTTTACATTCTAGTTCACTCTATTTAAGAATTAAGTGCAAGTTGTACCAAATGTCATTGTAACTAGTTAAAGTAAAGTTGTATCTGTAACCGTTATTGACTTATGTATGTTATGTACTTTCGCTTTCTAGTTCGGATTCCGAGCTACTTTGGTTCCGAGCATCTTGGTTAACGGGGTTCTACTGTACTTTTGACGTGACAGTTTTTAGAACACCGGAAGGGCTCGAAGAAGATGAGGGAACTCCTATTCGGCGCTGTCGCGGGAAATCCTTTTTTTGTTTGTTACTGATTGAGGACTCTTTTTGTTTACGCTGGTTTCTTTGAGGCGAATTATTTTGGAGTATCCTGTACGGGCATGCGTATAGATATAGATACGAGTTTAGAGCAGTATAGTGTGCAACGGGGATCACTGTCCCCGTCCAAGGCCGCGGGGGCACCGCCCCACTGAACCAATTGTGCCACTTTTATGCCCGTCGGCATAATCTTTTTCCTTCTGTTTTCTTTTTTGTTGCTGTGTTTTATTACTCGTAAAATGCTTTATCCACCGTCACGTCATGGACGTGACGCGACATTACCGGCCCAAGAGCGAACAGTTTCGGTGCCGAAGCGCGGTGACGATAAAAAAAAAATTTGTTATTATTCGGCATTATTTGTAGTGTAGAAAGTGTAGCCAAAATATGATTTTTTATAATTTAATTTAAAAAAGAAAAAAAAATTACTCCCGTTTTCGTATTTCGAAAGATAATAAAAGTAGCGCCAAAATTCGATTTGCTGAAAAAAACAAAAATCTCTTCGTTCCCAACAGCAAGAGCAAGGAAAGGATCTATTATTATTGTCCACGAAGAGTATTCGGTATCGCAGAGAGGAAATATAATTTTTTTTATTTAATAATAAAAAAAAAATTGCTTCTTTTTCGTGTTTCGAAAGATAAAAAAGGTGGCGACAAAATTCGATTTGTTAAAAAAAAAGGCTACCACAATATTTTTATTCCCAACAACACGAGCGAGGAGAGATCATTATTGTCCGCGAAGAGTATTCAGTATCGCAGAGAGAAAATATGATATTTAAAAAATGTAATACATTTTTATTTAATTGCTCCTGTTTTCGTCTTTCGAACGATAATAAAAGTGTCGTAAGAATTGGATCTGTTAAAAACAACAGCAACAACAACAACATTTTTATTCCAAACAACACGAGCAATCAGAGATCACTATTGTCCGCGAAGAGTATTCGGTATCGCGTTGAGGCCAGGATAAGAGGCATTTGCGAACCCCGGGAAATGCGTTCGGAATTGGGAACCCCCAGACTGGAGGGGATTGACCCAGACACCCCCTCCAGGGCAGACAACGCTCCCTCCATATCGGGTCTATCCGGCTTTGCTTCTGGAACCTTACCCTACCGAGGGTTGGTGCTCGCCGAGGATGAAGAGCAAAAGGGACCCACACAAAGAGAGAGAGAGAGAGAGAGAGAGGGAGGGAGAGAGAGAGAGAGAGAGAGAGAGAGAGAGAAAGACAGGAAGAGAGGGAGATAGAAAGAGAGGAAAGGGCTCTCCGCCCTAGCCCCGCTGTGGGTGCGATAAAGCCGTGCAGCCACCCACGCGCCTCACCTTACCGACGTATCTAGTCTCACAGTGCCATTTTTCAAATCCACGATTTATCCGTGCTGCACACGCCGGCAATCTCCCACGAGCTTCCGAGAATTTTATTTTTATTTTTCGATGCCCTTCCTCGTGTATCGCGCGTTAACATTTGGCGTGCATGCACAGCGGCGAAGCCTCCGCAGGAGAGGAAAACGCCGGGCGAGAGCCGCGGGGTTGCGAACCCCCGGTAAAGCTCAGCAGCCAGCCAGACAGACAGACTAACGTGAAAGAGGGTGACCCAGACGCCCCCTCCACACCGATGTTTTCGAGCGACTGACGCGGCCCCACCGCATTGGGTATAACAATTGCAAAAAAAAAGAGGAGAAAAAATTACGTTGTATGTAGGCGCTTACACGATTGCACGCGGTTAGCGTACGCGCTGCAATGATGCCAGTGAAAGTCGTAGTAGTAGCGGTTTAATAACGCATACACAGGGTCATTGTTACGACGATGCTTACGATGGGCACGTTACTCGTGGACTCGGGCATCAGCGCCCGTTCCGTGAATTCCCATTTATCGATCCGCGCCGACCGGACGAGCGATTAAATTAACTGTCGGCGTTGGACTGTCGGATGAGAAGTTTCGATCGACTCAACGGCAAATTGCATGATTATATTCGTCGATAAATTTTAATACGAGCGGGCTACACGAAGACGGCGGAAAAAGGTCCCCCACTTTTTGTTTAGCACACAGTAAAATGGGTACTAATATTTCTTTGTCACAAATGGCAAAAATTCTTTTCCGGTTAATTTTAGAAACTAAATTTTGTTCATTTTATAAATAATAGTAGTTGTGAATTTTTTGACAGTGCATAACATGGAAAAGTTTTTAATATATACCTAACAGACTTCAATCACATATATGCTGCCAATCGGCCATCGACCGAAGCCCTTCAGCCATTTAATAAATATATTTCGTTAAATTAACGAGTATATAATGGTGGATGTTTGTGGCCAAAAAAGTTTTTTGAACGTACAAATCGTTTTTACTGTGTTGCTCCGACCAAATTCAAACTTATAATGCCAATAACAATAGATCACCATATAATTGTTATTACTAATTCCCTTGGCCCGTTCGGAATTCCGAAAAGAAGGTATTAATGGATATTGTGCAGTGAAAAAATACCGTTTAACCGAAAACAAAGAAAACCGCGGGGCGATGAGGAACGAATAAAAAATAATAAATAAAAAGAAAATGTATCGCAATTGAGGAAGAGTGGCGTGGCGCGTAGACCGAAACGCAACTATATTCGTAATTATATTTTAACTATATACTCTGAGAGAAGGACCTGATAGAAATTACCAGAAATATAAAACTGACAGGTAAAAACTGACAGAACTTTCACGTATGTGGGGAACTACAGCGACATCCTGGTAAACATTCATATTAAACTTAACACATTCTGCTGGAAAAAATGGTAATTTTCTAGAATATAAGTACTTGTTATCAGAAAATATAGTAATCGGCGGCGTCGCGGCGTTTTATCTATACATACATAAAAAAATGTTATCGACGAAATTCTGTTTTAATCCATAAAATTCTGAGCCAGATACACAAAGTTTTGCCAACCCGCCTTCTGGAAAAAATGACCACATGGAGTGGATAAAAATTGCTGTGAGGCTGTGAAAATTTCACATGTCGCTAATGGTGACGCTTTTTTACCATGGTGTCTGGTCAAAATTTACCATACGTCTTGGTAATTGTTCCGCGATTCTCCTCTCAGTGTATATAATTATATTCTTCAATAAATGTTGATACGCGATGGGCACCAACAACGGAAGAAAAAGTTCCCTCACCTATCTCGATTAGCTCCGATCAAATTTAAACTTATAATGCCATTAACAATATACCCAATAGATCACCATAGGATTTGCCTCAATCATTCCCTTCTCCCGTTCGGAAGCCCGAAAAGAGGGTATTAACGGATATTATGCAGTGAAAAAGTGCCGTTGAACCGAAAACAAAGAAAACGGCGGGGTGAGGAACGAAGAAAAGAAAAAAAAATAAGAAAATGTATCGCAATTGAGGAAGGGCGGCGTGGCGCGTGCACCGAAAACGGATGGCATCGGGTATGTGGAAGGGAGAAAGAAAGAAGCTCTCGCGACAAGGGTAAAGAGGGCGTATCGTAGTGTTGCTGACCCGACGACCGCTGTAACCTTGCGCATCTCCCCCCCCCCCCCCCCGCTCCGTGCCCCGCGCGACGCACATACAGATATTAAAACGATCTCTCAAGGATTATCTCGAGTTTTTCACCCTTCGATATTAAACAGGCGGAGCCTTCAGCGTCGAGCCATCGACGAGTAATATACCTATGTCGCAAATAAAGTAGTCTCCGTACGAGATCGGATTCTTCTGCTCGGAAACTTTTTTTTTTTCGTCGTTAAAAAACGACGCAGGAAAAAAATTCGAGTCGTCGGGCAAAGTCGGACGAAGAAGGATAAAAGGACAAGTCATAAAAGTGGAGAGTCTCGATCCGCTGGATGCCTATCGAATGCTGATTAAAGGAAAAGCTTTCCCCATCCTCCATCCGAACTCGAACCTTCGCCGTGAAATTTGTCTCGTTAGCACGATTTCTATTTGGATGGTGTCTCGGCGCGATATTTTATCTCAAGGAGAATACGTGACCAGACGCATGGGGTCGAACACACGTACGGCACAGTAAGCGGGCCAGATCCTCGGTCGCCACTGTCGCTAATACCGCTGTTGCTCTCAGCGAGCGAAGATGGCAAAAGCGAGACAACTCGGGGCATCGTGCAGCAGCACTACTCTCTCGCAACCCCGTGGACCCGCTGCAAGTCGTTAAAAATAGGCACCGTACAACGCAGGCGTATTCGAAGACAAGGTCATTCTAACGTCTGGGTCAAGACCCTCCACTAAACAAAGGCTGTCGAAGCGATGCCGCTTCAACGATGTCGAACTACTTCTGCGGTCCGCGCTGCGGTGTATTCCGTACGTTCGTCACGGACGAGTGGCGTACGCTAAAAAGAGCGAACGGAGAGCTTCGTGCGAACGATAATTCGCTCGATAATGGTTGACAAAAATTTGTGATGAATAAAAAAAATTTCATTTCGTTTTACGAAATGTACTTTTCTCGGAGATCTCTCGAACCCCGTGGAGGTTAAGAGGCATCGGTTTCGAGATAAACCGAGAGCGTACACTTCGAACGCAAAAGTTCGACGAACCTCGCCCAATGCAACGCTCTCGGCGGGTCATCTAAATGCCATTTCAATTAACAGTTGTTACGCTTGCCTGCAGCGAGGATAGTATAAATTTTCATCGGGGTATCGAGGAAGAGAAATAGTTTTTTTCAAAGTTTCGTCACAGCTTCGCGGTTGAACTGGGCCATCTGGGCGCAAGTTGCTGCATTCGATGAGAAAAAGGTTTCCTTACCGCTCGAGAATAAACGTGGGGGCTTCGTCTGCTAAGAACGTCGTTCCTACCTTGCCGAGCGTGGACAACACACCAACGGAGTGTGAGTTCGAAGGCGCTGGACTCTCTTTCCTATTGCTAGTCATTCCTTTCTTCGATCAAACTTTCCTCGAATTGAATAAAATAACTATGATTCGACCTACGATTACCGTAATTCAATCAGGAATTTTGCACCCATTGTGAAAAAAAGTTGTCTGCGCATGCGCACTTCGAATCGGCTGATGACCAAACGCACCAACGGGGTATGAGTTCGAAGGCGCTGGACTCTATTTCCTAGATTGCTATTCCTTCCTTTCTTCGATCAAACTTTCCTCGAATTGAATAAAATAACGACGATTAGACCTATGATTACATTAATCCAATCAGGAATTTTGCACCCATTCTGAAAAAAAGTTGTCTGCGCATGCGCACTTCGAATAGGCTAATGGCCAAAGTTTTTATGTCAACAATTATGATTATACAAAACAATGTTCCCGTTAACACCATAGATCATTCAATCGTCGAAGAGCTATCGACCCTCGATGTTCTTGCCTGGATCTCGAAAAAAAAAGTATATACGTAGTACAAAAGCGCAGCCTACCTTAGCGACGCCGGATAATCGATGAACGCTCCTCGGGACGAAGTCCGTGAGTTCGGCGCTAACCTCTTCTTCCTTGCGAGTTTGAGCTCGCTTGCCGCCGTCGTCGCTGCAATCACCGCCATTCGGTATCCCCGACCAAAAACAACTCGACTCGATGACTTCGACGAACATTATCTGCGCTGATTGACTATTCAAACTTGCTACACATCGCAGTAACGCGATCAAACTGGCCGAACGTACTCACGACAAACCTCTGCTCGCTCGAGTCGCCTTTGAAACTTTAGCCGTAAAAACCAAGTTTGAATAGTTGTGCAAAGTTGCTACACTGCGAGTGGAGCGCTGTTGTTCCGGCCGCAAGGCGGCGTTCCTCACAGATAAATCTCCCAGCACATGCTGTGCCCTCAAATCCGGAGCCGCCATATTGTTCAGTTAGAAGCCAGGCAAAACATTGTGTTCACGTGGAACGCCGCATTATCAAAGATAATAAATCAGTTACTCTGTGCTACGTTTCAAAGGGAGCTAAATTCCGGCGGATACGTCGTTACTGTTCAGCGTGAATTTACGGCCCTTCGGTAAGTAATAACAACGTATTTTTTTCCTTAAATAACGTCGAGCCGCTCGCGTGCTCTCCGTTGTCTCGCGGCGTGGCGGCTTTCGTTTTTTTCTTCCTTTACCTCCGACCACACATACGATACGAATTTTCTCGCTATTCTACTCTTCTCTCGCCGCGAATCGTTCGACGAATCTTCATCGCCGACGCATCGTTCAGTACTTCACAGTGTACTTCGATGTTATTTACGGTAAATATAACCCCAAGAGACTCACGGGCGGATGCTATTTTTCTCCGCGTAGGCCATTAGCCTTGCACAATATGGACGCGAGGCAAACGATCGGAAACGCAACACGTTGGACCGGGTCGTATTTCTCGAACACACGTCCGAAACTGTACGATAATCCGCGGCGGACATTGTCGTCGATATTTTTAACAGTTCGATCGTTCATTTTTTCTGTTACGGATCGACGACAATAGCGCTTTTATTTTGTCGATGCCGACGGCGATTGGGTGTATATACAACATCTGGAAATAGCGTGCTCGCTAAGCATTCCACGGGCGGTTACGCTGTACCGGGGAGTCGTTGAGCTCGACGACGGTGTAGATTATTGTACGCCTCTGGTATAGTTAACCGTCGTACCAGCAGCAAACCCCATGGTTACGATTAAATTTCACCATTCAATAGAATAACATTAGTTTTCTCTGTATATCGATCGATGGGCCGTGTAACGAGGTGTTATTCGTGTTTATACCATTGTATACGATTAGAGCTCGCTAATGGAATGCGAAAAAACGTCGATACGTCGAGAAATTTACTTACAAATTTGTCGTTCGCGATATATGAAATATGTGAAAAATTAATTTCAACAAGCTTCGTTGTAATATGCTTTGAATATTTTTTTTTTTTACTCTCTTCTGCTGTTTTCAGTAAAATGTCTTGAAATAAAGACCTCGCTTTCGCAGAGTATAGATTACGATAGAAATTACGGAACACCGGCCGGAATTACGGGCCGGCGTTAACAACGTGTATCGCGTAAATTGTCTTTTTATAATTGCTGAATATTCGATTGCCCAATTGAGGATAGTTATCGTTAGCAACTGATAACAAATCTGCCCGCGCGCGGTTTTCGTCGTGAAAATTGAACGGATACCTATCTCATCGATGTTGAAAAATATGCTTATTTTTTGCTTCCTCATAGAGGAAGCTTTTATTTAATTGTTCGCCTCATTGCCGTAAAACTTTTTTCGATTCTGTTTACATTATGTTTCGTTTTTACTTGTTAATTTTTTTTCTAGGACGTAAAAGTGTGCTTCCCAGCGAGAAGCGCTCGTCCGAAGTTCTGATCCGTTCCGAGATAGTAATCGAGCGTGGATGTAAAATTCGTGAGATAAAGATAGCCGCCCATGCGCACTGTGATATCTCGAACGGAAAGTTGTTAATGTCTCGTCGATTACTAGAAAGGAAAGACGAACGCTACTGGTGACGAATCTAACGGCTCTTCCCCCCGCCATTACAAATTCGTATCGCGAAGCCTCGTAACCATTGCAACGTCCTTGATTTTAGACGGGAAGTTAAAATTCGATTTTTTCGACCTCCATAGCCATCCGCCACGTGCCCGCTTACGATCGCCGGAAACCCTTGGCGAATGTTTCTTTTCGTTCATCCACCAACAATCATACATTTATATCTCCTTCGCGTTATTTTCATCGTTCTATGAGATATATATATATAAATTCGTAGTAAAATCGAGCCTAGGATGACGCATCAGCGACACGCGACTCTCCACTGATCTCGAGACTTTCGTCCAGTGACTTCACACGGTCAGGAGCTCAATGTTGAAATTGACCGAGTGGCGAGAGCCGGAACTCTCGAAACGAAACAGCCTTAAGGCGAGGTGGAACAGACTCGGTCGGTAACAAATCTGTTTCCCTATTTTTTTCGCGACTATTAATATTTTGGGCCAAAGCAAATTAGGTTTTCGTAGACTCTATATAGATACATGAAAACCTAATTTCCTTTTGTCTGAAGTATTAATAGGTGCGCAGAAAACAGGGAAACCGTTTTCTCTACCGACCTAGTCTGTATCACATGCTCTTAAGAGCATGAGAAACACTATGGAGTGCGAGAGAGATAGCATTAGTGGCGCTCTCGGCGGAGCGAGAAAGACACGCCGAGAACGTGTTTCACATGCTCTTAAGGGCATGTGCAATACCGCGATCGGTAATAAAAACTGTAAACAACTTTTCTCATTGATTCTGGCATATACGGTTAAAAGAAAAGTCTCATCGGAAGCGGATATAATTTCGGCTTCCCATGAGACTTTTCTTTTGTCCGTATATGCGAGATCCAGTGAGAAAAGTTGATTACAGTTTATGATACCGACTGAGCCCGGGAGGGACGGGGAGGGGGGTGTTTCATATGGTCTTAAGAGCATGTGAAACACTATGGATTGCGAGAGATAGCATCAGTGGGGCTCTCGGCAGAGCGAGAGAGAGACACGCTGAAAACGTGTTTCACATGCTCCTAAAAGCATGTGACGAAAACGAAAACTGTAATGAATGCCGTTTCGTGGCCGCAGATGTCTGAGGAAAATAAATAATTGTCGTTCATCGCGGAATTGATGGACACCGTGAACGACAATTTTCCTTTTCCTTAGATGTCTGTAGTCATGCAACTGTATTCATTGCAGTTTCGGTTACCGACTGAGCAACGCTCGTCGAGAAACAGAACGATAAAATTCCCACTTCATTTGCAAACAACTCTTTCTCCAAGTTGATTGTCGTCTCTACATTGGGTTTTATCGTTTCTTCTTCGCTTCTTAAGGATGCATCACACATACATACATACAAACACATGCATACACATGCATACCAACCAAAACGTTAATTCGGTCAAAATTTAAGTACTTCGCGATATGTAAAAAATCTTTTAAAAAATCAGCCGAATAATGTCAAGACCTTTCATTTTGCATAATAATAATGCCCAACAGTTATTAACAAGTTATTTCAAAGATAAATTATTTTTAAAAAACCAGAAAACCTTTTATTTTCTCGTTTTAAATGAATTACTTAATTTTTTCGAATTCCTATAAATTATTTCAGAATTTTCTTATATTTCAACATTTTTTCTTTCGGTAATTTGAAAAATCGATGTAGAGATACGAATTTCGGGTATGATTCTGTATCACGATTCCACAGTACACACAAAAAGTTATGCTTTTAACAAAATTTCAAAAACGAAAAATTCAAAAGTGTGAGAAAATTCTGAAAAAAATTATGTGGCTTCTAGAAAATTAATGAATTAATTTCAAAAGAGAAAAAAAAAGTTTTACTGATCGATTGTTGAATAATTGTTTTTAGCAATTTGTTAATAACTTTTTGACATTATTATCATGCAAAATAAATGTTCTTGTAGAATTAATAAATAAGTAGTCGTCTATCTCGTGAGTCTGAGTTTATTCAGATACGAAAATTGGGCTACTAGGATTACGAAAAAAAAGTATCGTGGGACACTCGAGGTATTTTATCGCGTCTCTCACCGCCGGTGCAAGGCACCAGCAGCGTGCGATCCTCGAGTCGGGCGTGGAAGTTTCCGACGCGTGTGACCGACGACTTTTGCCGGAATGTTCGTTGCGCACGTGAGGAAGAAAGACGGAACGTGTATTGGAAATACTGGGAGAGGTGTGCGGTAACAACCGAGTCTCGTACTCGTCCGTCGGCATAGGTCATCAGGAGACTGTTAACGAGATCGCAGATCAACGATACTCGTTCACGTTGAGAAAGAAAAAAAAAATTAATAAAAAAAAAATTCGTATCAAATAAAAAAAAAATTCGTATATAAAAATTAATAAAAAAAAACTGTCTCGTTGAAATCCGTTTCTCCCTCGTTCGATGAAATTCCACAGTCTTCATTTCCGTAAGGTTTCCCTTGTTCCATGAGGATGTTTTGCAAACAGAATGCTTCTCCTACAGACGTACATTTTTCTCCCTTTCATCGTCGACGTGAAATAATTTCTCGAAACAGGATCGCATCCTATACAAATTTAACAAAATTCGTCGTTTCATCTCATACCTCGGTCCTCCCTTCCGGGCCTTTCGCTATCTGCTTATACCTGTTACAGACGCTCCAGGTACAAAACTAGCTCCGGGAGAGCCCGTGAATGAATAGCCTCGAGGGCTCTCCGTGTATGGGTTTCCGCTTTCTTTCTCCAGCGCCTTGTCGTCGAAACTTTTCTCATTTCTCAATAATACCGACTCGCCGCGACCGGGCCTTCGAGTGGTCCGAGTCTGCGCGTCTGCGCACTGAGCGGCTCACCCGAGCGCGTTCCCCGAGTCCCCGGGTGATCGGTACGGGGCTTAACGACCACGTGTTGAAAACCGGTGAACGCGCAAGGCCCCCACCAGTAACACGCCGACCGCGATCACGCTCGCAAGAGACTGCTCGAACGCTATTGTCCATTTTCGTTTCTTAACTTATTCTTCGTCCCAGTAAATATTTAATACCGTATTCAGTAATATTTTTTTTTGTCAACGTCGTCTCGATCGTAAAATCGTTGTTGTGAATTTGCCGTTTCTTGTTCTGTGCAGTTAAAGAGTTTCGTTGTGGTTCATACTTATTTATCGTCGAAGTTGTCCATATGCCCGTTTTTTCCGGCCGAATTCGAGCCCCGCATTCGTAGATTTATCGCGTTACGCGTTGTTTGCCGATCGTCTGTAACGCTTCTGTCTAGCATGGCTCTGCAGACGGTGAGTCGCCGAATTATTCGATTACGCTTAATCTCGCAATTCATTTTATCGATGCAATTGCGCCAGCAGAGAGCTCTGCTTTACGGGCGAGTGCAACGTATGCGCGTTGCACAACGTGACATAATATTTTTATACTTCCGCGCACGGAGTTTTACGACGCGGCTCGGTTAAACGCGATTTTTATCGAAAATACTATGTTTGCCAAGAATGGATGATTCATACGATCGCCCATTGGGTACCCGGAAATTTCGCTTGGCTTATCAAATCCTTGAATAATCGTCTATTCACTATTTATTATTATATTTACGTAACCTGTAAAAATAATAATAATTTATTATTATTTATTAATAATCGATCGACGGTTTCCAGTTTAGATATGATATATATATATATGTATATATATACACGGCTTACAATAATGCTACGAAAATACGAATCGTCGATGCCTCGAATATCTCACAACATTCTAGTAAATTCGTAGAGACATTATTCGTGCGAACAATTTCTCCTATCGACGAATCAATAATCCTCATTGAATCACCCAGCTCGTTCCAAATTGTATACAATTTCTTCACTCGAGCCCAAATTGTCTGTTGACACTCTTGCGACCTTCGTTACACGTGGAGAAAAAAAGCCCACTATACTGCGTACAATCACAAATGTCGTGACTGTTGTACAGCAGAGTAGATTTCGGGTACGTGATTACCTACGCGAATTGATAGCATGCCCGAGCTAAACTGATTGGGTCGAGATTTTCATCGGGAGTTATGGAATTATTTTATACACTGATTATTATACATGAAATTCGCTTACGTTACTTACATTAATCGAACATTGATGTACTGTTCTTGCAAAATAAAAATACCATATATTAAAATTACAAATCTTTTGACTGAAATTTACAAAAATTTTCATTAAAAATAGAAATTTTACTATAAAATTGCAACGCACATGTGTTTGAAATTTCGGAAACAGTTTATGTAAAAAAGCTTCCAATTCCGTTCATTAATTTTCAAACAATTTTTTTTATATTGTAGTTATCGTTGCCCCGTGTACGCATCGCCCGATATTACAGGGCAACAGGAATAACAGGAAATTTTATATAATTTCTTCATTCGAGTCCAAATTATCTGCTGACACTCACGCGAACTTAGTTACACGTGGAGAAAAACAAAACCGCTATACTACATAGAATCATAAATGTCGTGACTGTTGTACAGCAGAGTAGATTTCGAGTACGCGGTTACCTGCGCGAATTGATAGCATGCCCGAACGAAGCTGATTGGCCCGAGATTTCCATCGGCAGTCACAGAATTATTATAGTTATCGTTGCCCCTTGTGCGCATCGCCTGATATTACAGGGCAACGATAAGCCTCGTCAAATAACCCAGCTCGTTCGAAATTTCATTAAAAAAACTTCGCTCAAGCCTAAAGGGTGCGTTCTTGAATGTAATTCTGCTGTGTTCGGGAAAATCTAGAAACACGTTTGTTGTATCCACGCGTATCGTAGCTGAAGTGGGCGTTCTTATATTCCAGTCTGCTCTTAATTCAGAATTTAGTTTTGACAAAAATAAGCTCGGATAAGCGTTCTTTCCTTATCAAATCGGACGAAATGTAACCCGTGGACAGAATCGCATGTACCTTTGGCAACTAAAAAAAACCGACTAACAGTGGACAGTCATAAATAAAAGAATGCATAGTTGAGCATCTGCATTCAAGAATGCACCCAAATTGTCTGTTGACACTCTCACACACCTCGATACACGTGGAGAAAAAAAGCCCGCTATAAAAAGTACAAAGCTCTGGAACAAAAGTTTGTACTTTTTATAGCAATTTATATCCACAAACGTCCGCAATTTTTGTTTATTTTCCGAACGCAACGTCCGGCAGTTTTACAAGCAAAAGTGCAAAAGAGCAAACAATATTTGTTTATGAGGCGGTGAATAAAAGGAAAGATTTGTATTTTCAAATCTGAACAAACGAGTTTGTCACTTATTTAACAAAACTTCGTATTTCGATTGTACCATATTCTTTTTTATAGTGAATAGAATCATAAATCTAACCGTTGTATAGCGGAGTAGATTTCGGGTACGCGGTTACCTACGCGAATTAATAGCATGGCGGACGAAACTGATTGGCTAGAGATTTCCATCGGCAGGCATGGAGTTATGTAGTTATCGTTGGCCCGTGTACGCATCGGCCGATATTGCAGGGCAACGAGAGCCCGCCGAACCGTGGCTCGCACTCCCGCCGCCTCGATATACGTACCAGCTATAGAGCGTACTCGGACTTTTCACCGTGCGTTAACCCGATCGCAAAGTGCCCCGGGTAAACCGGTCCCTCGCACTTGAGGCGACTCCGCGAAAGTTCAACGAGATTTTTGCCCCTCCCGACTCCCCCCACTCCGCCCCCACGCATTCTTCATCCTCCACTTCCACTCGTTCGTCTCCCTTTCTCTTCCGCCGTTTATCCGATACATTTTTGTCCAGACGCAATTAAGAGTCCGCAGATTTTCAATAAAAATCGCCGAGGCAGACGAACCGTCGCTGGTGTACGATTTCCAAGGTCGGACCTGATTAGCGGCCGGAAATCGTGCCCGCGAATCGTCGCTTGCTCAGCGATACTTAAAGTAGTCCTTGCGAATTTTTCTTTCTTATATGGCAAAAAATGTGTAGTCAGTTACAAAATTTTTAAATCTGAAAAAATTCATACGTATTTAGAAAAATACACAAATCACTTTCATGAAAAAAGTTAGGTTTCCGGAAGATTTGGTGCACAATTTTATTTATCAACAATTTGTTAATAACATTTCGAAATTATTGTTATGCAAAATTAATCGTTTCAGCACCTTTAATATGCTTGATTTTTTCAGAATTTTATAGCATCGAGAAGTGTTTGTAATTCCCTCTCATTTCTCTGAAACTTATGCACATTGAACACTATTTACAGGGACTACCTTAATCATCCCCGCGTAACAGGAGACCCGCAATCGAACCAAAAATATTAAGGTCTTTGTTACAAAAAAAACCTTCGCGGCAAATCCATTGACGTTTGCGAATTCACTGAAACAAGTTGGTGACACGAGTTATTTTTTTCTTTTTTTTTTTGTACAATGTTGCACTGTTTAGTTGGCAAAGCCTTCTTAGAAGCCTACAAGTGTGTTAAACCAGTACCGCGGCGAGTCCACGACGGTCTTCCCGGTCCGCTGCTTTCGATGTTTCGTCCCCGAATCATGTCACCTCCCGTGGAAAAAGTTCCCTTCGATTTGTGTTCGAAACTTTTCTTTTCTTACCTTCTCAAGAAAAAAGAAAAAATTGTCTGACAGCTGTGACTTTTATGCGGAATCGCTATCAGTCTTCGAAACCCGTTGGTTTAAATCGGCGATGAGCTTGAACGTTTTAAATATAATTTAAACAATTTGTCTTGTTTTGTAACACGCAATCACTGGGCTAGTGACTTGAGTAAAGATGCTCGTTAGAACGGTGACAGGGAAACTATCATAGTCGTTGACATTTTGATGGCCGATATTTTCTGGTCGCGCAACGTTCATCAGCGTTTTTACATATTTATATTTTTTATTTATTCGACGGAAAAACTCCTTTACACAGAAAACACGCACAGTGAATCGAAAACGAGGCATGGAATATTTGAACACATACATAATACATAATACATTTTTCGGGATTTTTTTATGTATATATCTACTGTATAATAAAGAAAAACCAACAGACAAATATATATGTGTAAACGATTTTACAATACTGTGTTTAAAATGGACCCCATCACTCAGTAAAGGCTACTCTAATATATTCCAAGGTGCCATGTTATCGTTTCAGTTCCGTGTGGAATTGAAAGAATTGAAATACATTTTTTTTCATTAGCAGCCCGCAAGCGTATTTTACTTCAGACATTGAATTTTTTTTACTGTATTCGTATCTCAGACCAGCTGCGTTCACCTGCCTCTTGAACGCTTCGAACGATACACCAGTAAAATGCAGCATTTCATATTGGGTCCCGAGCCTAGCATTCCAATTTATATTTTAGCCTTCTAATAAATATATTCATGTATGTAACAGTTATTATACACTGTAAAAATAAATCGTGAATTTAATGTACTGGGACTTAAAATTTGCTTACATTACTTACATTAATTGAACATCAATGTACTTGTTTGCAAAATAAAAATACCAGATATTAAAATTACAAATCTCTTGCCTAAAATTTACAAAAAATTTCATTGAAAAGAAAAATTTTATTGTAAAATTTCAACGCACATGGGTTTGAAATTCCAGAAACAGTTTATGTAAAAAAGCTTCCAATACCGTTCATTAATTTTCTAATAAAAATTTTTTACGTTGTACATATATCAGCTATGCGTACAATTTATTGCAAATATTCGTAACGGAATCTCATTACCGAATATCACACGGGAAAGCGTAGAGTACCATTTTACAGTGAAGAACGTCGAGACATTTTATTTTCTATCACAATAATTTAATAATTGCTAATTCATTTTTTTATGTTGCAGTTTGTACGAGTTCTGAGAGATATTAGCTACCGTGGACTTGAACAATGTCGTCCACGAACCAGCTCGTAAAGTGGAGCTTCCCAGCGTTCGCTCTGATCGTTGGCTTTTTCTGGTACAAACGCCGACGTGTAGACAGAGTTGACCCTGGTGGAGAAAGCAAATTGAAGAACGCTATCGATGATAATAAAAAACAGGATTACAAGTGCGAGAAAAAGGAGCAAAAGACGAATTTGAATCTCTACGATTCGGGTATACACATCGACGAGTCGTTCGCGTTGAATTCCTCGAGTCAAACAGGGGACGAATTAATCCGTAGTCCTAGACGAGTGAGCGAGAGTCTGGACATACCTTCGAGGAGATCCGTGTCCCAGGCGATTTCCATGAAATCCGGAAAATCATTGGACGACACTGAAGCTTGGTACGAGGAGGTCGAGGACGTGCCCAATCCGAAATCCGTCGTTCTCGGCAGTAATCCGAAATCTTCAAATTTCGATATGATGGCTCGTAACAAGCCCGCTGCGCTCTTCGAAGCCAGCAACGCGGAGAACAAAGTTGCAAAAGTTTTTGAAAATTTAGCCGAGGAAGAAGAGCCGACTTCCAACGGCACGAAAAAGTCGCCCGTTTACGCGACCAAAAAAGTTTCGTCGGTGACCGAGTGCAGCAGCATCGAGAATTGTCAAAAATCCCTCGTTCCCATGTCTATCAACGACTCGAAGATCCAGGGTCAAGCGATATCCGAGAGAGACTCCGCCAATCACAGCCCGGTCTCCGGTGTCCTGGAGGGAAGCGTCACCGACGAGGTACGAAGCGAGGGTAGCACCGACAGTGGAAAAGGTAATGTCTATGTGTGAAGAATAAAATTCGAGGTCGAAACTCGATGGGCTTTACTGACTCGAGGATTCCTCGTTTTTTGTTTTCTAAGGTGGAAGTATCAAGGGAAACGCGAAAGACAAAAGTCCGACGATCTACGAGTTCGAGATACCGCAAACACTGGTAGGAAGACTGATCGGGAAACGCGGCTCGTTTCTGCAGCAGATCAATGCCAAAGCTTGCGTCAACATTGTCGTAAGGCATCATCCGACCTCGCGAGAGGACAAGATATGCACCATCGACGGTTCGTCCGAGGGCATAAGCGCGGCGCTCAAGATAATAAGACAAAAGTTTCCGGAAAAGAGATTCTCGAGTCTCACACTGAAGCAGATATCTCTTCCAAACAATCCTGAGGAGATCCCGTGGTTGTCCGAGCTGATGCATCTGCCGCTTGTCGAGGGCGTCAACAACGATGTCATGGTCTGCCATATATTGAAACCGACACGTTTGTTCGTACAGCTTCCCACACATCCCACCTATCCGTCGTTGAGAATTTTAGATCAGAACATGACGCAGCTCTACGACACCATCGAATCGCCGCCAGTGCCGGATCAGCTGACGAGTAAGTCGTTAAAGTTGCGAACGTTCGAACTTAGAGTAATTTAGCATTTAACCGAAGGTGTTTATTGTAATTTCCTGTATAACTTTCTCAGAGGGAATGCTCGTCGTGGCAAAGTGGTACGACCGGTGGGTCAGAGCGTACGTGGAGAATCCCGATCCAAACGGCCAACAAAATTTAGTCCGTTTGGTGGATCACGGTGGTTATTGGACCTTTAGCAACGCTGAAATGCGAAAAATACGGTCCGATTACCTTACCTTGCCCTTCCAAGCGATCGAAGTTTATCTCGCGAATATACAGCCGGTAGACGGTAAGAATACAATCGAGAGAAAAATCTATAAAGCCAATTCATTGATTGATAAAATAAAACTAATATATGTATCTTTTCACAGGCGAATGGAAGCAGGAGGCGTATGATGTAGTAGCTCACATATGTTCGGGTAGTATCGGCCAAGCACAAATCGAAGGATACATCGATTCGAACGTTTACGTAAGCCTTTACATTAACATCCAAAAACACGGGGTAATATCCCTAGCCGACGAGCTTGTGGCCCGCGGTTTCGCCGTACCCGTCACATTAGAGGACATAGTCCCGGAGGAGCAATTACCAATCGCATAAACCGAAGTATATAATTTCGTTTTTTAGAAGTCGCAACATCCGCATGATACCGTATGTCGCGACGAATTAAACTGTGCGGTGAACGCTTGTCATTGTGTGATATACATTGGACTGCGTGAGGATTACGAACGAGTGGACGAACATTGTTGACGAACGTTCGCGCAAAATCATTTAATTCTTTTCCGGCCTCGACGACAAAATCTCTTTTAATTAATCAGTAGAGTCTCCGATATCGATTCATTCTAGTCTCGTCTTCAAGCTCTTTTTGTGATAATTTTCAATCGCGATGCAATTTTCAATACGACACGAAAGCTCAGGGGCAGAGATGCTCAACGATGGTAAAAAAAATATCGTCCAAAAGATTAAAACCATTACCTACTCAATTTCTTCGGCTCAAGATCGAACTTGCGTGTCGGTGCAATCAATTTATTCCCAACATGCTCGGTTCACGTCGTTCTAGTCCGTGTAAATATTAATGACTGCATGGAAGAAAAAAAAGTGGCATTTTAAATAATGAAATTCATCAGATACGTGGTAAAAGGGATTTTATCGATGGCTGCTAACGATCGTTGAAATCATATTTAAAAAAGGTGTACTCAATGCTCCTAGCTGATGACTTCAGTCACCTAGCGTTTGTTACAGCATTATTGTTTTCTACCGAAAAAAAAGAAAAGAAGATATATACAAAAAAGAAACTTGCCCCGTTTTGCGACCAGACGCAAAGCTACTGATGACTGTCACTGTGAATGAATGTCCTTCGTAGTATGTGTAAATCTAATAATTGTTTTTTTTTCTCGAGCAGGTTTACTTGATACGTCCTAGCTTTTTTATATGCCATGAAAAAAAACAATGTTTTTTTCACCAAAACGTTGATCGATATAGAATCATTATCCATTCGTTCGGGCTGGTTCATTGCGATTGAGTAAAAAAAAAAAAAAAACAAATAAGAGAGAGTCTCGCGGTTGTGTAAACGAAATGCAACTTCGGTCGTGTTTTTTTTTTTATAAATGTGCTCCAGGCTGACTATGATCATCATACCTCTTCCTGTATATATTGTAAACATTATATCTCCGACTATAAACAAAAACTATTTATAATGTACCTAATATTAGTTGAAAAAAAAACACACGGTTAGATGCTAGCTAGCTCTATACACGTTGATAATATGACAAGATAAGTGTAGAATATTTATTCATTTAACTATCACCGAAAAAAAATACAAAAAACAAAAAAATAATTAAAGAGAAAGAGTAAAGCTCATGAGATGCAGTTTCTAACGAATCGGGAAATTCGCTTATTCATTTATCTACGATTAAACATAACTTTGTTTTTCCTTTTTTCCTTGGTTTCAAGCTAGTGAGTAAAAGTTTGTAATATAAACACGCGAAAGAGAAGGAGAACCTTAAGAAGAATATTTCTTTGAAAATTTGATAAACTCAAACTCCCGCGTATTGCATCAAAGATATATATATATACATACATATATCAACGCTGCGAAGCTGGGGATCGCTGAAAAACAAAAAAAAATAAGAGTGTTATTGTCAAGTATTGAAATATGTAATAAGAGAGGAAAAAAATAATCTTTAGGTATTCATCAAACTCTAAGATTTATTGTAACTATTGTTATTCAGCGCGTTATTCGTATGATTTTTAAACGTGTAATTATGATAGATCCATCGTATCATCGTAACTCGGAAATTACGTTAAATTGAAACAATATATATATATATTCATTTTCTATATCTATGTTTTCGATAAATTTATTAACAGTATCGTAGAATCATTACGTTTTTTGGTACCATTATCATTATGTAAGAAGACCCACGTGAGTGCGTCACCGCTAGCGCGTCACTTGTGTGCGCGATAAACGGTAGTCTGATAATTTTTTCAAACGAAACGCTCAATATATCCTTAAAACTCCATAGTTACGTGGTTGCGCGAAATATAACAATTATTGACGGGTTTATTGCCCTATCTCGTTCTCGAGAGCAGGCAGAGTCTTACCGTGCCAACGGTATGAGGGCAAAAAAAAACATGAGACGGAAGATAAAAAAACAAACAAAAAAATTGCAAAAAAACAAAAGAATTTATGAACGCAACGTGAAGAACGTACAATCCTTACGCCCAACTCGATAAACTTCCAGAACTGTTACATGTTATGATAATACTTGATACTTAATATTGTTGGTTTCTAAACATAAAGCAAACGAAAAAAAAAAGAAAAAACAAAAACATATTTTTCTAGGAATATTCTTAAGGTACGGCCGATTGAGCGACTATAACAATTAATGTGTAAGAAACCACGTCATTTTCAACGACATGCTAGTAACTTATTGTAACATTTATATGTAATTTTGATTGGTACGATATTCTGCCATCGCTGCAATCGAGATACCAAGTTTGTTTGTTTATTTTTATTTTTTTTTCCTTCATACTAATTCTTTTTCGTTATCGAATCGGGGGAGTGGAAAAAACTTCGTGACACGACTTTGTCCGATTGCTTGTTTCTAGCGTCAACTTAGCTTCTCGCGAATTATCTTTTTTTTTCACGTACGTGTATATAATAATATCTAGTATCAAAACGTAGTCCCCAGCTGTATCAGTTAAGCATACTTACTTTTTCATTCACCTGTATCATCGTCGAAGAAACGAAAAAAAAAAAAACGGTTTTTTTGTATATATTTCAGTGTAATAACTTTGGAGTTTTCATTAAATTTGCACCAATTTTAATTGTATGTGTACGTAGATTTTATTCGACGTTTTTCTAGATGCGTTATCACCGTACATCGAAGTGAACCGTATTCAAAATCATTCCGATGTTCCCTTCAATGACCAGCTAACGCTTGGACAGTTGGATAGAAAGATCGGAGCAGTTGGCACCGATCGCGGTCGACCCACAAGCTCTTCTTCTTCATTACGAGATCCTTTTCGAGCGCTTTCCGAGCTTTTGTTAAATCGTCGATCGAATCCGTTGCACGCTTTATCTGCGACAGCATAGCGCTCACGCCTTCGGAAAGCGTTTTCACTTCATCCACCAGTCTACAGAATATATCCTTTTCTCATTATTGGCGTAAAAAAAACAAAAAAAATTATAAATAATTCATAATTAATATTAATATAATATATTAATGTTAATATTTATTTATGATTATAAATAAGTATATTTAAAAAAAATAAAATGACCCAAAGTGAGGAACGTCTCGGCAGTTCTCCACTTTGTTCCTACGGGATCGTAGATCGAGACGAGTCTGAGCGCATTTCATAGCGCCGTCCAGTCTTTTCGTGGCGGCTCGAGTCTCGTCTACCAGAGCTTCGGCGTCGGACAGAGCTTTCAGGCACTGCAAATCATAAATGAATTTTATTTATTGCCCGTTTGAATCAATGATACATCGATCGAGTTATTACTTCGTGTAACTCGTTTTCAATTCTTCTGCAGGCTTCCACGGTCTCGTCGATTTTCTTCGAAAGCGCTATTTCCACACGATCCGCCTGAGCTCTGAGATCGTGCACGGATTTCTCGTGGATATCGTTCAGATTGGATCGCAGGATTCTCGATCTTTGTAAAGCTGTCTCGGCCATCGCGAGAGCCTCCTTGCAGCAATGTTCGTAACTTGTGGGTGTCGATTGGCTGTAACATTTAACGATGCATCACACGTACATTCCTAGCCAAAAGTGAGATTCAATGAAAATTTGAATACTTCTTGATGGTAAAAAATCTGAAAAGAAATCTGTATTAAAAGTGCCAAGAACATTAATTTTGCATAATAATGTCAAAAAATTATCAACAAATTGATCGACAAATAATCAAAAAAACATAATCGAAAAAATAATCGAGCCGAATAAAAAATTGTTCGCCTCGAAACTTTTTGTTTATACTGCGCTATCGTGATACGGAAACGTATCCAAAATTCGTGCCTCTACATCGATTTTTCAAAAATTAGAAGAAAAAAGTTTGAAATCTACAAACCTAAGACAATTTTGAAAAAATTCATATGAATGCTAAAAAATTAAGGAATTTATTTAAAGTGAGAACGTAAAAAATTTTCTGATTTTATTTTAAACAATTAATTTTTGTAACGACTTGTATAACTTTAATAACTTTTGGTCATTATAATTGTGCAAAATCGCAAGTCTTGACATTATACGGCTGATTTTTGTCACATTTTGTTGGCGTATGGCGAAGTACTAGAGTACTTTTACTTGGGAATGTATGTGTAATGCATCCTTGAGTAGTTCTCCCTCACAATAATCGCTAATCGAATACAATTAAAAAAATTAAGTTTCGAAAAATTGATTTTTGCGCTCACTCTCCTGGCATCTTGGTACTACCGGCTTTCCATTCCAATGTTGGCGAAGTGCTTGTCAAAGCTCGACAAGCCACATCGATGCTCCACGCTTCCTTCTTGTCAGTCAAATCTATCTCCAAACGTTGTTTCGCATCCTTCAGCTCTTTCAGCTGCGTTTGAACCTGATCGACGCATCTCGTGTAAACGTTGTTCACATCGGCGCATAGATCCAATTCCTATAATAACAATAGAACTAATAATAATAATTAAAAAATGCTCAATCTCCTTATCTCGTCGATCTGAAAAATGTATATTTTATTCTGTTTCCACGGATTATATTGGAAGCAGTTTATATCGAATACATTGCTCAATTCGTCTTCCACTTCGTCACGAACAAGCTCCGTTTCCATGCGCAAGCATCGCACGCTCTTAACATCCTTGTCTATGGATTCTATCAGATTCAAGGAGTGCTTGGACCGCATCAGCCGTTTCCTTTCCTCCTGTACAGCGTCCAGCTCGCTCTTGAATTCGGCGATCTGCCGTTGAAACTCCATCTTCCATCGTCCCACAAGACTGAGTCTCGTGCTCAGTCGAATATTGTTGTTTTGTTGATCCTTATCCGTTTGGGCGAAGATCCGTTCCATGCAGCGATGAGCGTTGAAAGCCGCCAGCCTATTCGGGAGTTTAATTATTTATTAATTACATTTTGTAAAACAGTTGCATTTCGATATTTGTCAAGATTTTACGTGCATTTCGTCGCGAACGCTCTCGTGAGATTCCTTGAAAACTCTATCGTTGCGCAATCGCAATTCGGCGGGGCTGTAACGGGTTGTGGACAGTTTTTCGACTGCCGGTCTCGACCCGGTTAAGTCTGCCAGAGGTGCCCAGTGTTGCTGAGACGCCGAGTAATCCTCGCTGAGAGGAATCGGTCCCAAAGGTGCCGGCCGTAAATTTCGCGATTCACGAAGAGCTCCGGCGAGCTTCGCATTTCCATCACCGGAAGTAGGTTCGCTTCGATACTCTGGGCAGATTCGAGCTCCAACCGGAAGTTCCGGAGCATCCGGTGGACAAATCTGTGACTCCTGAGGACCTCTCTTTGCACGGTTTTGAGAAAGCGACTCTTGGCATTCTGCAATGCCATGACCGGAAGTAGGTTCGCTTTTATACTCTGGGCAGATCCGAGCTCCAACCGGAAGTTCCGGAGCATCCGCTGGACAAATCTGCGACTCCTGACAATCTCTCTTAGGACGGTTTTGAAGATGCTGCTCTTGACGTTCTGAATTCCCATGACCGGAAGTAGGTTCGCTTCTATACTCTGGGCAGATCCGAGCTCCAACTGGAAGTTCCGGAGCATCCGCTGGATAAATCTGCGACTCCTGAGGACCTCTCTTAGGACGGTTTTGAGGATGCTGCTCTTGACGTTCTGCATTCCCATGACCGGAAGTAGGTTCGCTTCTATACTCTGGGTCCATCCGAGTTCCAACCGGAAGTGCCACTGCATCCGGTGGACACGGCTGTGACTCGCGAAGAACAGACCTGTAGTTTTGAGAACGAGGCTCTTCGCACTTTTGTTCCAATAGCTTTTCGACCGGAGGCACACGATCGGTACATTCTACGGGTCTCGGTGGAGTTCCGGCTCTGGCTAATTGCAACTCTCGGCAACTTGTAGGCTCCGGCATTTTTTCCAAAGCAAGTTACGTAGACTCGAAATCAAGTAAGTAAATACTATAAAAAATACCTCCTAAAATGCAGAATTGAGATAGTTGCAAAGCTTATGAAAAATTGACATTGACAGAAGAAAAGGCAGCGTGGAAAAAGAAGATCGTACATCCGTAAATGAGTTTAATAAAAGCATCAAAAACAAGTGTAAAACAAAGGACAATAGACTGTAAAAAAGATCATAAATGTACAACGGGTAACGTAAAAGAGGCTCAAAAAGGATTAAATATAAAGTAGGATGAAAAGTGTGCGAAGGGGGTGGGGGCAGAGCAGCGTGAGTTCGGATTTCACGCGTGGCCGGAAAGCGCCTCCGCGGAAGGGTAGAAAGAGCGCAACAACTGTCCGCGATCCCTGTCGACGTATAGCGATTTCTTTTTCACTACTATTTCACGTTCCAGGTCGCTTCTGGCTTTCACTAAGCCCGCCTGAGCATTCTCAGCCTCTCTCAATTGTCTGGCCATCGTTGACAAATTTTCGCCGAGGACTTTGACCTCTTCTATCAACCTGCAACACAAAGAAAAATAAAAAATTTTAATAACAAATTTATTGAGTCTTTGGTTCTGCTATGTCGTTATCGAGAAGAGTGTTTTTATACTTACCCGTATTGAGGAACGTCCCGGCAACTCTCGACGTTGCGTCGAAGCAAACGATTGTCCAAGCGTGTTTGTGCGACCTTCAATGCGTCGTTTACTCTCTTCGCTGATCCTCGAAGCTCCTCGATCAAGTCTTCCGTTCTGGATAACTCCGACAAACACTGCGAGAAAATATCACACAGTCGATTATCTTTAGACGAATTATAACTTCGCGTTCCTGTAATTTACAGTGGACAACCAGACGAGTTAACGCTTAGTGTGCATTAGGGGTCATTTTGACCCCAACGTTATCTCGTGTTTTTTTCGCCCAACATCAACTTTAAGCACGTTCTTGGAGGGTAAAAAGGGTTTTTCTTGGCAATCTGATTGCGCGAGCTTAAAGTTTGATCAATTCACTACAAAAAGTGTCTTAACTTTTTTTTTCCGAAAAGTGCATAGTTACCGAGATATTCGAGGCCGGGGGTCAAATTGACCCCGCGCACTTTGATTCGTTAAGGAGGTGTGCTCATTAAGGGTTCATAGCTGGAGAGGCAAGGCACGGCCAAACGGTGCTCTCACCTTGATCAATTCGGCCTCGAGCTGCTGGCAAACTTCTTCCGTGACATGAATCTTTTCAGCCAGGGCAGTATCGACACGAATAGCTTGATTCCTCAAGTCTTTTAAAGACTTCGAATAGATTGCGTCCAAAGTAGATCTGAGGTTGACCGATCTCTGTCTAACCATGTCGCCAGCCTCCAATGCCTCCTTCGTAAAGCGATCGTATCCGGCGGGAGTCGATTGCCTTGACGAAAAGAGAAAATAGCGAAAATTCGTCTCCATCGCTGTTATAGACTAAAATCGCTATTCTAAAGAGTTGAAAAATACAAGCATTCTTTTTCTCCCTCAAGGTCTTAGCTCCACCAGGTCCTTCGGCCGTTGTAATTAGCTAAGCATAAGCTTCAGCTGGTCGGTGTATCAGCTTCAACGAAAGTGAAAGCTAAAGGGAAAGTGGAATATTGTCCAATCAGAGACCAGGTCAATCGAAGGAGAATCGAAACCTCGATTGCAGCGCCACAGTCGACCGGAAGTTTTACAAAAATGGCCGCATGGACGCTAACCCACGCTAACCTAGGAATGCGCTGAAACTAACAGGACGCGTGTTGCCGTAAAGTTTATAGTTATCGAAGATGATATATTATGCTCAAAAGATTAACATTTCTAAGTATGTCGAGTCTTACGTGTCTGTCAAACGTTTTGCGATGTCCGTCGAGAGGAGAAAAGAGTTGTGGAGTTTCGTGGTCATCGAGATGAAAGCAAGGGCAGCAAGGGTTTGCCTACGACCCGAGCGTTTTGTGGCTCAGTTATGTATGTGCCACAAAGTAAGAATCTGTCGTGCGATCTGCGCCTTATTTCTCATCTTTTTCTACCTCGCACTGCACTATAAATCGAGACTCTCCCAACTGTTCCCTCATGACAATACCCATTTTTTTTGGCAAGGTACTGTTTGTGTTTTTTTTTTCATTCTTAATGACCCAAATTTTTTTCGATTGTTTCCATGTTTATTTTTTTCATGCTCATGGATGGAGAAGATTGATACATCAAATATGCAGATGAAGAATTTCTGTCATTGATGTAATTTCTATCAGTCAGAAGAGGATGCGTTACAATGATGTAGATAATGCCAAGGATCGTCATATGGAACAGGTGGACAAGTAACATCGATAAGGTTGTGCTCGCTAGGGTAAACCGGCCAATGAATGGACAGTTAAGCAGACGAAAAAGCCAATGAATAGACGTTTTTTATTTACATGCTCTGATGGAAAGTGTCCATTCATTGGCCTTGTCCATTCATTGGCTGGTGTACCCTATATATCAGCAGAGAACAAAGAAAATCAACGTCATAAACTTTTTATGCCTGGACATAACACTCCGATATGCGGACTCCTGTTTTCACTGTTGTCTGTATTCATTGAGATATGCCATTGTGATTTGTTTAGTTAGAGGTATCAATGACATTGATTCAATTTTTTGAGAATTTTCTATTACGCTTGTCTGAACAGCACATTTTTTCTACTGTCTTCACTAACTTACACAAAACAGTATGCCAAAAGGTAGAATATCTCAGAGTATTGTTTTGCTGCCCAATACCAACACAGGAGTCTGAAGGAAGTATTAATCTGGGCAAAAAACGCTTAATATTGACATAAAAAATCGCGTTAAAAGACAAAAAAAAATGTCTATCAGCTCTGAATCATTCTCGATCGTGCGAGGCTCGGCGATGCCGCGATAAAACGTGCGCCGTGATAAAACGTGCGCCGTGATAAAACTTACTCCGAAGGAACTCTTGTAGCTCCAGCCTTCAACATTATCACAGGAGAGTCGTTCGTCAATCCGACGCACTCGGCCTCGATCCCGTAAGCATCTTTCTTGTCGGTAAAATCGAATTCCATCCTTGACTTTGCGGTTTTGAGCTCGAGAAGCTCATCTTCGATTTTCTCTCGGCTTCTCACGAGGGTGTCGCGTATCTCGGAGCAAAGAGCCACTTCCTAACGCGACAGTATAATTGGCAAAAGAAATCAACGAAATATAATCAAGGGGGTCGTTCACGCCCGCCGCGAATAAATGTTACCTTGACGAGCTCGTCCTCGACCGGATCTCTCACGAGATCGGGCTCGAGACGAGTCGATCGGAGCTGCAAAAATTCGCCGGCTATCGATTCGGGAGTCGTCAAGACTGAGAGGGACTGTTTGACTCTTCGACGCTCGCCCTCCAACAGCTCAATTTCGTCGGTTATCTCGACGAGGGCTCGTTCCAATTCGGTTTTCCATCCGTAAACGACACCGGCGCGTTCGCTCAGTCGGTCACGATTTTCCGACTGATTTTTGTCCGTCTCTCTGTAGATATTCGCGTTTCTGTCTCTCGCTTTGTTTGCCAGCGACCTGCGGGCCGCCGATTGATCACTTGGATTGAGAATTATTTTTTTTTTGTTTTGTATTTGGCAGGAAATACACTTTGGAGGCCGTTACCGAGCATCGGCAATCCTTGCGGCGGACTGATCGAAAAACGTTAGATTGTGCGCTCGCCACTCGGCCGGACTGTGTCTTGTGACTGAGTAACGATCAACCACAGGCCGAAGCCCCGTCATCCCAGCTACGTGGTTGTAAGTCACACGACCGGTTGCCCAAGGACCGATAGGCTCCATTGGGCCTTCGGACTCTGCCGGGAGATTATCACCGGCCTGAGGAAAGTACGCTGGGGCGTCTGCGCCATCGTCCAAGTTCCTCTTCAAAGCCTCCAGCATCGGGCAGGGTTGATTCTTTAAGGATTTAAAAACATTATTTTATGTAACTCATGCATGAAAAGTGCTACTTTTCGTACCTGTCGAGAGTGGCGTAAGTGGCGCTTTACAGCCAAGTGTACTCCCGCAAATGAAGAAGTTGATAAATCAATGAAAAAGTACATTAATTTTTCATCACAATTCTACATAAAATTTAAAGTATCATTTTTTGCATAAAAACTTTCAGTTTTATTACATTAAATTTACAATTTTTTTTACTGTACGGTCATATGACTAGTACATTATAGTAAGTAAAAGATAAGGTGCAAGTATGGCGTTCAATGGATCACTGCATTTAACATTTTCTTTTTCTTTTTTTTGTCAATAATTGTTATACTATATTGTCACTATAAATACTCGGCGCAAGCGCACATCGGGCCGATTTTACTTTACGCACGCTTCTCGGACTTTACGTACCTGGCTGTGCAGCGCCACAATCAGCAGGCACGGAGTAGCGCTTCTGCATTCGATACAAAAATATTATGCGATACTAGTGCGGTGTAGCAAACATACGTACACTGGGAAGTGAGTCGTACTCGTGCGGCTCGTGTAACTCACTTCCCAGCGTGAGGATAAAGTTAGCTTTATCACACTGGTGTTACAAATGACTACAACAAAACTCCCCTCGTCGAACCAGAGCTTTAGGCGAGACTTCTATTCGATTGAGAGCGTTTCTTATACTCACGGATAACTTTCGAGGACCTGGAGAATGGCACGGCTCGGTCTGAGAAAACGTTTTTCCGTTCTGATCCGTCGCAGACTCGTCACGATATCGACGCTCGTTTCCGGCCCTTGTTGGATCAGTCACCGTGCATCTCTCGTCGAGATGGACTCGTTCCAACATTTTTTTCCTTCGCTTTATCCGATCGGAGTAAGATTTTTCCAACTTAGTGGAAGGACGATTCGGAACTGGCTGAATACCTCCGCTTAAATACGGATCCCTTCGTTCGCCCTCCGGGTCACGCGAACCACCGCTACCCCGTGCGTGGCTCGCATCGAAACACGGAAGAGACCGTGGGGAGGGACGTTACCAAGGTGGCATAACACCTGGCAATATCAACAGGGAGTTTTATCGATCGTTATTCGTATCCGGCATTGCGTTGTCGAAAGAGCTCATCCCGAAACGTACTTGACTAAGTCCCTTCCGGCGTCAGGCACGCGTGTCTCCGAGCTCACGTGTTCCCCAAATTTGACGTTTTAGTTGTAATACGATGATAGTCAACTGTCCTGGCATTTTATTCGCAGTGGAAGGTCCCAAGTTTGCGAAAAAGCGTACATTTTTCATGTTTCTTTTCAGCAAGACATTCGTCTTTATCTGTAGATGGATTTAGAGGATAAAAATATTTGTTTTATTAATATATTTTTTTATTAATTGGTCGATTACCTGTGTATTAACGAGAATCTCCGCACTGTAAAAAAATTCGTATGAAATTTAATGTACCGGACGGGAATTTATTATGCAAAAACTAGTATATTAAAGTTCATGAACAATTATGATGGAAAATTAATGTTTAGGGTATTAAAAACATTGGGAATACTTTATTTTTTATAATTTAGTTCAATTTCAATGAAAAAGTATATTAATTTTTCATTATGATTGTACAGCCAATTTAATGTAACAGTTTTTGAATAAAAATATGCCGTCTGGTACATTAAATTTACAATTTTTTTTACAGTGCGGTTATATGACTATAACATTATAGTAAGTAAAAGATAAGGTGCAAAACTGGCGTTCAAAGGATCACTGCATTTATTTATTGATTTTTTATTTATTTATTTTTAATGATTGTTATGATTCGTATTATTTATACGTCGCAGGATAAATTTTCAAATTAGATCCAGTCCAATGTCTGCCGTAATTATTACAACCCTCGATTCATACATTGATTTTGGTACAGATGTAATATTGATTCTAATCCAAGCTATCTTGCTTTTCAGCCTTCATCCGGTGTGTCTCTCGAATGCGATTGTTGGATTTAAACTCGGTTAAACCGAGGGGTAGTCGGGCGTAAACCTCGAGTATCCAAATCCTCGAGCGTCGGCCTTTCGGTGGTCGGAAGGATTCGAGGCGTGCCTGACAGGGTGGTCAGGAGGCCTCGTACAGTTTGTTCAAGCGAACGACGCGGCTCAACAGAACATACACACGCGCGCACACCCTCTCAGTGGATTGTCGGACGCCTGGGAGCAGCGTTCGCCTCGACCGCTCGACGCGGTCCGGCTGACCCGTCGTACGTTCTCCTCTTTGTCGTCCTCAGCGCGGTTCACCGCCCTTAGGCTACACTCCGAAATCGAAGAGTAAACTCGACTCGGTTCTGCACGCGCCACTCGGATCGAGGGTGTGAGAAGAACGAGGATGAGACGAACCGAAAACGTTCCGCGAATTTGTTTCTCAGGTTGGAAGATTTTTTTTCTTCTTTTCATCATTCGTGCAAAATAATTAACGGTCAAAGGGATTCGTTCCTTTTTTGTTTGTTTTCTTTTAGAGCTCATTTCCTTTGAAGCAAGAAGCGAATGGATTTCAAAGTCCAAGCCTCCCTAACAGCTGTTCGATTCATCGTTTTTTCACGAGACGCTTTAGATCGTTGAAAGATTGAGAACTGGCAGAGGAAAAGCAACCGAGTGTGCTTTCAGTGTCACGAAGCGCTCTACCATTTGAGGGCTCGGTAACAACCCTTAAAGCTTGAGCGGGTTGCATGCTCGAAGCTCCTTGCAGCTCTCTCGACGTTGGGGTGCCACGAAACGAAAGAGGATTCTCCTCGGCACGGAGCCCGCTGTACCGCGTATATAACGGAGCCGCTAGATCGTGTAAACGCAGTTTTATGATGCGTGCGGAGCTTATCTACTTCTGGGGCGCGTTTCCGTCCTCCCGCTCTTCTACCTGTATTACTTTTCTATATACACTCGAAACGTAAAACCCTTCCAGCGTAAAATCTGTTCCGTTAGGGAATTACAGTAAATACTAAATAAAAAAAATTAGTGCCAATTATAAAAAAAAAAAGAAACGAGAATTCCGAGTACCAGCCACTTTACTATATATTTCATACATCGCGGATTTATCTTTCTATACGGGCCACATATACGTTTTTTTTATTGTGACCTCATAACTGCGAATAACTGGCATAAAAATGAATGCTCATTATTTAAAAAAAAGAAAAATGGAACGAAAATTCGGAGCACGAGCCTCTTTCATATATATTTCATACATCGCGGATATCTTTTTCTATGCGCGCCGCATATACGTTTTTTTCATGCGCGACCCATAACTGCGAATAGCTGTCGCACGATCCGGAACCATCGTCACGCTCCGCTATCCACAGCTCAGACGTGAAACGACGAAACATCGCAGTACCTGCTATTTTCCCGAGTTTTATCTCGCTCGTTTCGTTCCGAAGAGGAGGGCGGAAGCTTCTCACACCGATGGGTTTCTCACCCGAGGTGCGCGAACGTTCACCGACCATCGGCCTGGCGATGAAACGGTGTGTCGCACCCCCACACAACCAGACGGGTCGCTAAAAAAAAAAAAGAAAAAAGGTGTTATCGAGAATCGCGTCGCGAGGAAATAAGCCTCGGTAGTGGAAGTAGCATTGCACAGCGCGGTATAACATCATCGGAAAACAGTAGTTCTCCCGCGCATTTGCCAAGGGTCGAATAGGCGTGGCCGAGAGGGTTTCGCAACCCTCGCGAGAGCCACGCCCACCAACCCCCGACGAGGAACGTACCGCAAGCGTAGCTTTCCCGCGAGGGTGGAGTCGACCAATGACATAGTGGTGGCGTCGTCGGGAATCCGTCCGCGCGATAGTCAGCTGACAACGTGGCCTCGCGGAGCCGCCCCCGTCGGTGGCTAACTAGCAGAGTACAGCAACCACCCCCGCCGTCCCTTCGTGCCGGGTCTCGGCCGTGACGAGATAGCGCGGCAGCCACTCAGCCAGCAAGTCCGAGGATAGAGCGAAAAGCAAAACATAAATGAGAGAGGGAGATGAAGCGATAGGAGGGATGCGAAAAGCGTTGGTTCCGCTGGCCTCCTCTACCACCCCTCGAGCCACTCGGCAGAGCGCGGAACAGAGCAGAACAGGACGTCGCACATCGAGATCGGCCGAGGTTCCTCTCCCCGGACCACCGCCGCTTCTACGCAGAAACCAACCCTCTCCATGCAGCCCCCTTCGCTCTTCGCTCTCCTCTTCGGCCAACGATCTTCGCCGCTACCACCACTGGCTGCTGTTACCCCCCTGTATACCAACCAGCCACCCGGCCACGAAGGTGTTACGCCAGCGGGAGTGAGAGAGAGTCATACGCTCGTGAGTACCTTTTTACACGTACACTCGCTTCAGCTCCCACAGTTGAGCTTTGCTTTTTTTTCTCTGATATATTTATTTATTTATAAAAATAAAATATATTTTCTGTTTTTCTCACTAGAACTCGGGGCTTCCCCGCTGCACGGGACAACTCCGCGATACTATGCTCGTCGGCGTCGTAGTTCTGCTTCTCCTCCTCCTCTTCTTCGTCCGACGGACGCCCTTACTATCGCACACCCCTGTAACCATTCTCGACTCCGTACTACCATTGCGGACACCGATACGCGCTGACTCGAATTCGTCCAGGAACCCGAGGCACCCCCGTCCCCCTCCCCCGGCCGCGCGCGAGGAGGCTCTATCCCACGAGGACTCACACGCGTTAACAACACGGCCCGACCGACGAGCCAGCGAGCGAGAAGGTGGGTGTAGCTACTCGACGTCAAGACCCCCGGAGCCAGGGAGCCAGGGAGAACGAGCCGGGAATCATCGACGTTGCCGAGTCAGATTCGAAATCGTCGGCAAGCTACGCGCGGCTCACTGAAACCGAATATCGCGGTGATACCGTCACCAACTAGGGATGTTCGACTTCTGAGCCGGTTCGGAGGATGGGCACAGGTCAGTGGGATTTTTGCATTCTTCTTTTTTTTTTATCGAACTTTGAACGATCGTTCCGCCCTGTGTTATTCGAAAAATTTGTGAGAAGTAAAAGATTTGTTTTATTTTTTTTTTATAATAATTACTTATTATTATTTTTTTACGATGTGCGACAGAAGTGAGGATTCCAACTTCCGTCGGAGATGAATATTTTTTTCGAGGCTAGAGGGTGAACTTCGGACAAAAGTGGATTTTCGATCGCGTGGCGTCGCCGGAGATTTCTTCTTCCATTGGCATAGTTAAAGGGACGATTCGGAAATAATTTTCCGATCTAAAATTATTTCGTTAATTTGCTCGTTTGATGATTCCCGACGAGATATGAATTTTACACGGAGCCAATGGAGTTATAATTCAGTGTGCAGTTTCGCGACGATCGGAGTTAATCTCGACGAGTTAGAGGTACGCGCGAGAAGACGCGAGGGTGCGAGTGCCTCGACGCGAAAGGGGACGAAGCCTCGGTTGGCTCAGGCACGACCGTGTTTTTCTTGGCGCGGATCATTAGAACGATTAGGGTTGCCGCGCGAAAGGGAGAGAACAGATTAGCGACGCCGCCTCTGACGAGCCGAGCTCCGCCGCTTTCTTACACCCTCAAAGTTTTTGTTCACTTCAAGCCGGGCATTTAAGTTCGGCTCGCCTCTCTTTTCGTTCGAATTATCCCATCGTTCATTCGCGCGTCTGATTGTTGCGTAGATTTTTTTTTAATCGTCTTTTGATCTTATAGTCTCGATGTCTGATCCCGAATCCGATTGCGCCGTAACTATTAGTGCATTCCGTGGTGAAGTTGGACCAACTCGTGTCAGAACGGAAATTACTGTTTCAGGAGACCGACTGCTCGACATTCCCTGCAAGGTATGCGATGACCGCAGTTCCGGAAAGCACTACGGTATCTACAGTTGCGACGGTGAGCTCAAAAGCTAGTTCGGGTTGAGTTAATTAAATTTGATGTGAGGGAGAACGAGGCAAAATGAAACTCCGCGGCAAGATGAACCAGTGTCCCGTATCCGAGATGAAACCTTCTTTGTGTTTCGCGAAAAATGGTTGAGAACAGGACTTTTTATGTTGGTCTTCCGTTTCGCCCTGTTCTCCCCCCTTGTGTCAATGCACCTTCTGAACACAGTAAAATAAGTACCAACGTTTATCGTCCACAAACGTCCACAATTGGTTTCACGTTAATTTTACATACAACATTTTCTTGTCCTTTTTACGAAAAATGTTGTTAATTAAAAAAAAAAAAAATTGATTCCATTTTACGAAAAGGTTTGTTAATTTTTAATAAAAAGAAATTGATTCCATTTTACGAAAATGTTTGTTAATTATACGAATATTTTTTGTAAAATTACCAACGAAATAATTGTGGACGTTTGTGGACAAAAAAAGTTTGTTAAATGTACAAATCTTTTTGACTGTGTACACTCAGCGAAATGAAGAAGCGGAGGCGAAACTCCACGCTGCGTTCGATGGATTTCTAACATATTTGATCTCTTCCTCTGCCCTATCGCAGGTTGTTCGGGTTTCTTCAAGCGAAGTATTCACAGCAAACGCAAATACACCTGCAAAGCTCATGGGGCTATGACAGGCCATTGCCCGATCGACAAGATACACAGGAACCAGTGTCGCGCTTGTCGTCTCAACAAGTGCTTTCACGTCGGTATGAACAGGGATGGTAAGTGACTTAGCCGTTAATAGAACAAGTACAAACATAAGTGTACGAATATGTACCATCATTTTTAACGCTTCAGGTATGAACTTCTTACATTCAAAAAACATCTGACGCACGGCGTAGTTAATCATAAAATAACGTTAGGTAATTGCAATTTCTCGGGTACGACACTTTGCACCGAATATCCCAGCTGACACTTCTTACATTGGAAATTATGTGATGAAAGATGAAATGATGAAATGAAGTGATTAACTTGTTACATTCGAAAGGCATCTGACGCACGCCGTTTTTAGTGGCTAAAAAATAACGTTAGGTAATTGTAATTTCTCGGGTACGACACTTTGCACCGAATATCTCAGCTAGCATCTGACTTAATTTAACAAGTACAAACATAGGTGTACGAGTATGTACCATCGTTTTAAACGCTTCAGTCATGAACTTCTTACATTCGAGGAGCATCTGATGAACGACGTATTTAATCGCTAGATACGTCAGCTAAGTGCAATTTCTCAAATATGGGTGGGTCATAGCTCCAGATACATACGAGATTCACACGTGTAATTGTACGTGTGTGTCTGAGGTATATATCCGTAGTCCATGTTTCCATTCTCGGCGAAACATGACGTAGCTCCGGTGTCGTGAAGCGAATCTGGGACCAACAGAGATTATGCCCTTGACAGAAATGCCAAGGAATGCGGATGCATTGGCGAAGTCGGCTGCAGGCGCAAGGGGGGACTGGCTACTGACCTAGACCGACGCTGTACAGGCACAATGACTATAACGGGGAGAAAATGCAGAAATAAAAAAATAAAATATAATTTCAATTTCGCGGGCACGACACTTTGCACCGACGGTCCCAGCGATCATGCGAGTCGTACTGTGTGTCCGCTCTTGATGCTCGAAGAAGGGTCTCCCACTTCCGTCTCACCATCAAATCCTATTAATTTTGGCCTTCCACGCTCGGCTAACCATTCGCCAGGATTATACTTCAACCCTTTGCTTCCTCGACTCGCGGGCGGGAGGAGGAGTCCAAATAGAATCGATACTTCGCTTTCGAAAGCATTCGACAGTTTCCCGAAGACTCTTCATCAATTATTTGATGAAGAGTCCCCTCTTTCCTCCCTCAGGCAAAAAAAAAACAAAAACAAAAACTCTACCCACTGAACACCCTCAGGACTATCACCGGCTGCATTCGGTAAATATCTCTATGCGATCAGAAAATTATGATCTCATTCGTCAGGCGAAATTCCATCGTCACGCTACCTTGCTCTTTTTCCCCGTGACGTCTTTTTCTCGATCGCATCAATTTTCGATTCACCGCTCTCGGCGATATCCGAGTCTCTGCTATCCGCGCCCTGGCTCTCTATCGGGTGCTTCTCCGACCTCACCTTTTCAATTTTCCCTCCGTCTCCCTTGTCTTCCCTGACGTTCTATTTTCCCCGATCTTTCATAGCTTCGTCCTCACCTCGCCCGGACTTGCATAGAAGAAGCGAATCGCGGCGTGGGGCGCCAAAGAAGCTTCGTACCATCTCACACCCGTCCTATATAGTATACCTTCGAGGTGGTTCGCGGGCGGTTGGAGTAAGGATGGAGGGTCATAGTGCCTAGTGGCGGTAGTAGTGGAGCGGGGTGGATGGTTGGTTCGAGAGGTGGGAGCAAGCCTGCCAGGGGATTGGGGCGGGGCACGACCGCTTGTCGTGGATGAGGGTGCCAGGGTGTCCGGGGTGTTTAATGCAGGACGGGTGCTCCGGTTCCCAGCGGCCCGCGGGGCCTCCAGACGCGAGTAAGAGAGGAGATTCAATTAGTGGCAGAGCTTCCTAACGTTAGGGAGTCTGCACACGGCGGGAGAGAGCGAAAATTTTCTCTCACCGTCGAAACACGAGCGTGTTATCTCCTCCCGAAAATGCGGCAATGCGGCCATTTACCTGCGAGGAATTAAATACTGCACGTTCTATTGTAATTTCAGAGATGAATCAGCGACGAGCGGACTCGTCTCGTTGGCGATTCGCCTTTGTTGCCGGATTATATCGAAGAGGACCGAGAGAGAGCTGTTCTTTTTACGTTTCGAGGATTATGAATAGAAAAGAGACTCTTCCGATTGACGGAGTACCGAGGGATTCGAGAAGATTTTTATTCTATGAGAAGATACTTTATTAACGTATACACTCAAGAAAATTTCGCTCGCTCGCTGCGAAAGAAAAAAAATGTATTTCAATTCCACTTTTAATCCTTACTATTCTATATGATATTGAGACAACGACGGCAAGACTGTCAAGGTGACACGCTATCGTTTCACACCCGTATGGAATTGTAAGAATAGAAAGTAGAATCGAAACAATATCTTTTTTATTTTGCAGCCCACAATCGAATTTCACTTCAGTCATTGATATTTTTTTTAGTGTATTTGAAGCAAAGGAGATAACGGTACAAAAAATCTTTGCACATTCAACAAATTATATTCTTGTTCAGAGTTTTTTCTTCTTAATCGTACAAGCGTTTTTTAATTTTTTGCTTACAATGAACCGAATTTTTAACAAAAAAAAAATTGTGGACCGGAAATGTTTGTTGAATGGAGAAACCGTTTTTTTTTAACGCGTATAGTCAGCCGAGTTCCGAGTCGAGCCGTACACTGCGCAGTTCAGTCGGATTGCTGCAATGTGCAGGCCGCATAACGCGTAGGTGTCCGGCTCACCGGTAACAGAGAGTCGTCCTCTCTCTCTCCCTGTACCCGCTATTCGTGCTGGCGGTACTTTGCCAAACGCTCGCGGCGTGCAATCATCCTTTGCCCGACAAGCTACCGAACCATCCCCGTAACGCGAGCAGCTCATTCCGCGAATCGCGAAACGTCCTTTCCGGGATCCCCCACCCGAACTCGTTATACTGGCCGGTCGGCAAATCCGCTCGCTTTCTCTCTTTCCTTTTCTCTCTGACTCTCTCTATCTCTGGTCCAGCGACTGTTGCAACGAAACGCTCACCTCACACCGCGGTTTTATCTCTCCCGGCTAGATCTCTCGTAACACCGGTATTTCATGAAATATGGTTTTAAACGAGACCGGAAGATTACCAGACGGCTTACTACTCGGATTTGGATGATGCGCTCTGGCTGCTACCGAGGTCGGAAGGGAACTCGGTACTTAGTATTGTGGAAGGCTGCTTTTGTCATCGCTCTCTCCGTTGACCTTAGAATTTCCCCGATAGCACGATGATAAAATTTACTTCGTACGAGGCAAAGATATAGTATATAAATTTTATTTTGCTTCCGGCGAGGATAATTCCTATAAAATAGCAGTCATTTTTTTGCACTGTAGCACTTTTGGCTGAAAGTGTGGAACGGGAAATTTCTTTCAGTTTCGTTTCATGCCGAAAGCGTTATTTTTTATTTGAGCCACGTTTATGCCAAATACATTTTTTATTTACACTAATGACGAAAACATTATTTCGTCTTTTAGTTTCGATTAGTGCGTATCTCTTTGTTACATATTTGGGCATTCGGGTAAGAACACTGAAGTGCAGGTGCAATTTCAATAGTTTTCAAGGTGGATTATTGTATATAAATTTCATTTTGCTTCAAGCGAGGATAATTCGAATAAAATACTAGTATTGTTTTGCGCTGAACGCGAATTCCGTAGGAGTTTTCGCGCAAAGTGTGAAACGGAAAATTGGTGATTACCGAAAACTTAATTTTTTTTTTTCGTTTCCTTTCATGCCTAAAACATAATTTTTTTCTTTTAGTTTCATTTAATTCGTATCCCTTCGTTACATATTTGTTCATTCGTGTATAAACTTTGTAGTACGGGTTAAATTTGAATAGTCGCCAGGGTTGAGCCTGTAAGTGTCATTCTGTAAAGTCTGCCGAGCGAATTTCCCAAAGAATCAGATGTAAAATCAGGATAACAGCGGGCGGGAAGGCTTTATCGCTACTTTGCTCCTGCGGGTGCACGGCATAATCATCGAAGGATTGAAGGAAGCGAGAGAGAAAATTGAGGAAAGGAGAGGAGAGGATGAAACGCGCCCGTATCATCCCTCTAATGTAACCAGGGTCGCGTTCTCGCGGTGTTGTCTTTGCCCACCATTTCCTTTTTCGCTTCACACTTCCACGGACCTCGACGGTCCTTAACCCTCGAACCTATTCCATCCCATTATGCCACCGCCGACCTCTTCCGCGAAAGTCCTTGGTATTACCGGCATTAGGCTCGTGACATCCACTGCGGGTGAAATTCCGGTGAGCCCTCCGAACTCGTAACCGTACTACTTACCACTGAATTCACCTCTACCGCAGCCAGCCCCCATCGTCGCCATCGCCATCTTTCACGTGCCGTAAAGCTTTTGCAAATAATATTTTACCAATCCCATTGTATCCTCGGGCAAGCATTTTTTTAAATTATATCTTCAGCATCCATAATACGTGAAATATGCCATAATTACCGTTTATTTTCATCTTGTACATATTTTGGAAAGTTGTTTGTTAGTTTGTTTGTTTGGTCGTCCCAATTGTCAAGAATTCAGAGGGCTCCTAGGCCATTATTATTTTAATCTATAGTATTTCCTATATGACTTCACTTCTGGTCAAAAAAATTAGATTTTCAAACCGGAAGTGACGCATTTCCGGTAAATCTCGAGAAATCAACATTTTCAGTTCCTAACATCCATGGTCCATAGCGGGGACGCGAAACGCCCGAGCCACATCCTGCTACCTCTTTGATATTTCTCCTTTTTTTTAAACGAAGCTTAACGGGGGCTCTGGCGATTTCAGCTGAAAAAACGGAAAGACACTTTCTAAGGTCCTGGAGTTGGATTATTTTTAGGAATTTTCTTTCTTTTTTCTTTTTGTCTGAAATCGTTGAAAGACCTACTTAAGTGATTGGTTTCGACTCGATGAAAAAGTAGCCCGAGGCATTTCAGTTTCGCGGATTGACAGACAGTGCGATTAATCTGTTTGTAAGTGAAAGCACTGTGTGTGTGTTTATTATTTTTATTTTTTATTTTTTCGATTTTTTATCTGCAGCCAAATCGATAAACCATGTCAACCGGACAATAGGATGAGGGATAAAAATGGGTGACCATCGCGTTGCCAACGCCAGCGTCACCGGGCCAATATACTTTAATACTGTCGAGAGAGGTAGCAAAAGGGAGCTCGAACGAGCTTGTCTGTATTCCGTCGCCTATTTTTTCCCCCAGCGTACGGTCAACATCATCTACAATGTACACAGCTTCGAATTCACTCATCCCTCGGCACCCGTTTTACATCACCAGTAGTTATACATATATATATGCACGTGTATATAGCGAGTTGGCAAACTTTATGAGCTATCTGACACGTTTCACGCTCAATCGGACGACTACAACTTTTACCCCCTCGCGTGCCCTACGACTGCTCAGGAAATCCCCCGTGGAAAGTTTTCGATCTCTTTGTTTTCGCTCATAATTCGTGAGTACCGACACGAGCGAGCTTTTCGCCGTCTCTCGTCGAAATCCCTTTCGCTTCCGTCCCTTCGTCACCCCTTTCGGGGCCGCGAAACTCTCGAGGTTGCGTTTTCGGACGTACTCCGATTAAAAGCCAAAGAGAACATTATTTCCCCATGATGCTGACACAATTTGCAGGCGATTATAAAAATATATTTTGAATCGTAAAAAAAAGTAGCGCAGATACTATCGTCAATAATTATACATAACAATAAAAAAATCTTTTTAACCGTTGCCATTTACCTATAACTATGAAAATAGATTTTTAACTCTTTGTGGTAAAATGTACTTAGCATCCCGGGAAGGTCACACTGAGTCGGATTGACCTAGCTTTGAAAATCAGTGTAAAATCATCCGCCAGTTTGAAGCAAAATACATTACGGAAAACCCTTGGAACGTCTAGAATATATCTCAATAGTTCAAAGTAATAAAAAAAGAATGACAACATGTCGAATGTCGGTAATGCCGAAACGAGTTTTGAACGTCGGGTCGATTTTATCCACAGAGCCTACGATGTGTTATATCGTAAAAAAAAAATGATTCAAATTTTAATAAATTTGTGTTGACCACGAAATTTCACCACGATGGTGACACGATTTGCACGCAATTATAAAAATATCTTTATGTAACTCATGTATGAAAAGTGCTACTTTATGTGGCTGCCGGTCCTGACATAAAGTGGCGCTTTTCAATAAGCCGTATCGTAAATACTCAAACCGTATCGTAAATACTGAAACTGTATCGTAAATACTCGAAACCGTATCGAAAATACTCGAAACCGTATCGAAAATACTCGAAACTGTATCGAAAATACTCGAAACCGTATCGAAAATACTCGAAACCGTATCGAAAATACTCGAAACCGTATCGAAAATACTCGAAACCGTATCGAAAATACTCGAAACCGTATCGAAAATACTCGAAACCGTATCGAAAATACTGTGCGCAGGCGCAGACGAGTAATTTTGACGCGACTCGAGTGGTCTCGCGTCACGTCTCGTGTGAATATGGGTTATCTCGAACGACTCCTTTCAATCTAACTCCAGTATTAGCATCTTGTTTCGTGTTTCTCGTGCAATAAAAATGTGGAAATAAAAGAAAAATTGAAGGGCTCGATCGAGACGAGACGTCGGAGGAAGATATTGTTACGACGTGCAAATAAATGAAAATTCTTAATAAAATTGTATCGTTTCATCCCGGGGGGCTCCCCCCCCCGAACCCCCCCCCCCCCCCGGGCTGCGTCCCGCGACCCCGCTTTGTCACTGTATCGCTTGACATACATTCGTTACATAAAATAGTATGCGATACTCGTGCGGTGCAGCGGAATTTATGAGAAGACTGCGAGTGAGTCGCAGCCTTCTCATAAAGTCCGCTTTACCGCACTCGTATCGCAAAGTACTATTTTAATCGTTGGTATATACGTATAACTATGAAAATAGCTTTTTAATCCTTCGCGATCAAACCTACCTAGCATCCCGGGAAAGTCAAACGGGGTCGTACTGACCAAGCTTCGAAAATCACCCGAAAACTATTCGCCAGATTAGAGCACAATAAATTACGTTAAACACTTCGCACGTCTAACATACGTCTTAATAGATTTAAAAAAAAACATCGAATGACAACATGTTAAATGTCGTCAATCTCGAAACTGGTCTTGAATGCCGAGTCGATTTTATCCACCTAGCTGCGAAGCGTTAAATCGTAAAAAAAAAAGATTAAAATTTTAACAAATTTGATTTATCAAGTTATTATCTATCCGCGTGGGATTCTGCATCCCCCGATTCGTACGTTCGGATCTCCCCCTTTCCCACCCCCCTGAGGTCGGTGAACCGCGGTGCTCGGAGCGATTTCTCGATTTATCGGCGAACCCAGCTTTCGAGAGTAGCTTTCGTGTTTTACCTTCGAGGGTTCTCCGCGCCGACGAAACTTTAAGCCTATTCCATCATCAAATACAGAAACGAGCCCGATATTATACTTTCGTTTCCTTTCTCGCGCTTAATATGATTTCGCCGCATGTAACGCGCCCCCCGTCGAGCCCGCACGAGTACGCGGGAGCATAAGAGTTTGAGCCTCCGGGCTTGAAAGTTCGTCGAGCTTTGAGTTCGTGGGCGTCTGTCTGTCTGTGCGTGAGCACGGGAACAGAGGCTGTGCGCTGCCTCTGGCTCCAGCTCCAACTCTCAAACGGGGCTACGGTTTAGGTATCGTGGAAGCATAGGGGGTTGTTCGCGTGGGAGTAGACGGCTGGTAACGCATCGAAGCGAGGCGTGCCCAACACGCGACGGGCAGCATCAATCCATCCACATAAACGATAAACGGGGCCAATGAAGGAGGGATATAGGCGCGACGATCCGTCCGATGCGCGATGTACCGCGATGCGTTATGATGTGTGGACAAAACGGGTCGTCGCGCTTAAGCCGGGCTTCGACCGTCACCTGTCGTCATCCCCCACGAAGGGCCTTAACGCCTTGGCTGTTGGACGACGAGGACTGAAGATCCGTAGCCGGGTCTTGACATGCAAACACGCGGATTTACTCGTGTCATGTTTTTTCTTTTTTTATTATTTATCTCTCATATCATTAAAGTCCTCAAATTTCAATATGGAAAAGCTTCGAGGCTCGGACATTCGGTGGCATTGAAAATATATAACTGATCACTGTTCTCAAGTTACAGTTATCAGTAGTTCTTTTTTGTTTTATTTTTTAATATCCATTTTATCCTCTTAATGGCCAAGGAAAGGCCTCGAACTAAGATCGCAGTACCGGATATGAAGAGACGCGGTAGCGCACTACCGGATATAATATAATTACTTGAATTTCTGCAGTCTATAGAAACTCACAGACAGTTCCGATCTCCCATCTCCCACGATACATGTTTCCTTTTTTTCATCTAGATTCATTTCATAGATTTATAGTTGGTCCTTCACTTGCAATCATGTGGATTTACTTGTGTCATGTTTTTTTGATCTCTCACATCATTACAATCCCCAAATTCCAGTATGAGAAACTGTCGAGGCTCGGACGTTTGGTGGTTATGAAAAAAATATAGCTGATTAATGTTCTTAAGTTAAAGTTATTATACGCTTTATTTCTCTTCAATATTAATTTTGTTCTCTTAATCGACAAGGAAAGGCCTCGAACTAAGATCCCACTACCGGATATAATTACTCCAATTTCTGCAGATTGTATCCTCTCACGGAGAGTTCCAATCTCTTACGAAACATCTTTCCATTTTTTTTCTTCTAAATTCATTTGCATAATTTTTTACAATTATTTACAATATTGTATAGAAATATACTGTACAAGAAAAATATATTTGACATCAATTTTTTTTATCCAGCCATATATTTGCAGGAAATACCGTGTTTTGAGCCGTGGAAGCGATGCGCACAGTAGAACAGGTCAATCATACTCAGCCGATCCTCCTTCGAGCTCCTTCTTCATGCCTGAAAATCACCTAAAAAAGAATGAAGGCTCTCTCGTCTGCACCTGTACCAAGACCGCCGATTTGCTCGGCTCATAAATTATTGATGAATTTCACCTACCGCCCGCGACACACGACGGCGATTACTAGCCGATTAGTTAACACGATCGTCAACCTGCTGACCCCTCCCGGCATGACCGAGCGGGGAACCCTCCCGTGTACAAGACGCGTGTCGGTCCGGCCGTGTACTTCCGGTGACGCGAGTGGAATCCCCTCGTGTGTGTACCGGCATGTTATCGAATACTGTGCGATATGAATGGCAATTCGGCGTGAGATAAACGGACACAAGAGCACGTGTGCAATTATGCACTCCATGTGCGACACGCGAAGCTTATACCCTATATATATATATAATAGTGTTATCGGTAAATATATGGGGCGTGAATCGGTGGACCATGATGATATATGGAGAAGCGAGAGAGGCTGGAGAAATTATCGGTGATACGAAAGGAGAGAAGGCGGTCGGAGGAGCGACCGGGTAGAGTGGGTGATGTATCAACCCCACTCACCCGGGGATTAGCCTTCGAGATCGCTGACTGCTGAAATGTTCACAGATCGGTTTACCGTTTAGTAGGATAGAGGAGTGTGAGCCCGTGATCCATGGCCTACACCCTTCGCGCATCACCCTCGAGGGTATGCGAGGGAAGGAGAGAGCTGGCTCAGATCGCGGGGGTGGGCCAGGGGGGATTTTCCGCGTGTGGGAACTCACATTGTGGCTCACACGTGCCGCTGTACGTATTATGGGGATATATATATATGTGGCTGTTCTCTCTCTCGATCTCGCTCTGGCGCGTCCGCTCGACCGGCGAAAACCTAGGGCGGAAAGGGCGCACAGGGCGCGGTCCATTCCAGCGCATGCGGACCTATAATCCATCGGTACGAACGCACATACGAGAAAACCCTCCTTCCCTCGTTCCGCCGTTAACCGGGGAGATGCGACCCACGTGAACTTTGAAAAATAGCTTCGTGCTCCCACGAAAATCGCGTGCCTGCTTCAATTTTCTCAAAACAAAAAAAATCACTTTTTATGCCCGAGGGAGGTAACTCGATTTTTTTTTTGTGCTTTTCTACATCGATCGAGACAGTGTGAATTTAGCGTCGACAACTCCTAGATGCTTGTAATTTTATTGAAAAATAAAAAAGAACAAATTGAGATTGGTAGCTACTGCACGGAACACTGTCAAACGAGTGATACATTTTGGCAATTGTTTTATCCAAAATGTCGTGCATTTATTAACGGTAACGGAAGTCGATTCGCAAGGAGCCTGTTGATTTTTTTGAAAATACATAAACTGATAAATGCATTTTCGTTGAGTTTTTTCAAAGAATAATCCATATTTTTCACCAAATTTTAAGGTACGACGGCTCCTTTTGTTCCTCAAATGTTACTCTACGAATTTACCAAATAGATTTTTTTTTAGTTTCGGTCGTTTAACAATGATAGCATTTTATTTATGGGACAAAAATTCACCGGTTAAACAGTGGGCCGTGTTTGTTAAACGATCAAACCTACAAAAATGAGCCGCGGTACATTAAAATAAGTTAAGAAACACGGATTCCACTTCGAAAAAACTCAACAAAAACGTACTATCATGGAAATTTGCATTTACCAGTTGTTGTTCTTGCAAGACCATCGTGATTAATATTTCTCTTGGATGATGGATCTTCCGACAGGATAAATTGCATATTTAAAGAAAAAAAGACTGTTAATAACTGCAACTTGGAAACAGTGGTCAGCTATTTTTTTTCATTACCACCGAATGTTCGAGTCTCGAAGCTTTCTCATATAGGAATTTGAAGGCTTTAATGATTTAATGAACGCATAGACCAATACAAATCAACCTGCTTTACTGTCAACAAACGCACACAATTTCGGATAAATCATTGTCAAAATTTAACACTCATTTGAATAGTGTGTCACAGTAGCTACCTGAAGGTAGTCCTTGCGAATAGTGTTCACTTAGCATAAGTTTCAGAGAAATGAGGGTGAATTGCAAACACTTCTCGATGGTATAAAAATCTGAAAAAATCATGCTTATTAAAGGTGCCGAAAAGATTAATTTTGCATAATAATAATTCCAAAATGTCATTAACAAATGGATAAAAAATAAAATTTTTCAACGAATCTCCCGAAAACCTAACATTTTTTTTTCGATGCAAATGATTCCTTCATTTTTCTGAATACGGATGAATTTTATCAGATTCTCAAGTTCACTTTGAAGTTTTTTTTATATGGGAAAAATGTGTAGAAAGTCACAAAATTCAAAGTGAATTTTAACATCTGACAAAATTCATACGTATTCAGAAAAATCAATATATAAATTTCATTTTTTTTTTTAATTTTAAGATTCCAGGAGATTCGACCAATTTTATTTTTCATTAATTTGTTAATAACATTTTGGAATTATTATTATGAAAAATTAATATTTTCGGCACCTTTAATAAGCTTGATTATTTCAGATTTTTATACCATCGAGAAGTGTTTCTAATTCACTCTCATTTCTCTGAAACTTATGCGAAGTGAACACCACTCGAAAGGACTACCTTAAGATGATGTACTGCACAACACGATAAGCTACTGCCTGGTGGAACCGTGATCGACGCACACGCCCGGCTCATCGCTGCGTAAGACGCCTCGAATGATCTTCCGGCAGATGCAGAGCTTCCCATGGAAGATATGTGCAATCAGTCGGATGGACGCGACGCTACGGTACGGATTGAAATTTGGCACTAGAGTTTCGTTACATTGTACGGTGGGAGATACGTGAGCTTGACGAGCTAATTCCCACTCGGTCGAATTGTGCGCCACTACGAAACCCTTCGCCGAGACACTCAGAGCTTTCCCTCTTCTCAGGATCTCAGACTAGAGAAGACGAGACCCTTGAAACTTCTGTCTTTGACCACTCGGGCGACAACTTCCACCCCTCCCAAGATCTTGCCTCTGTTGTTCCGGACCCGACGATAGACCAGTCCGTGATCCTCCACTATATCGCGCGACTGTACTTGGAAAAACGTATTTCTCGTGTATCGAGCATGTAAAATACGCCGGGTACCACAAAGAGAAAAACACTTTTGTCGCACGAGACACCCGGAGTCGTTCGTTTACTCCGGAGCTCGGACGAGACAAGACGAGACACTCGAAACTTCCATCCCTTTCAAGATATTGCTTCTGTTGCTCCGGTCCCGACGACAGACCAACCCGTGTTTCTCCACTGTATCGCACCACTGAAATCGAACGACCATACTTCTCGCGTTTCGAGCATGTAAAGTACGCTTTGGTACCATACGGAGAAAAACATGACTCTGAAGATATCTGCATGTGCCAAAATTTCATCAAGTTATAACGGCTGTATTTTTGCATCGTACAAACTTTGCTCGAGGAAGTTCACTTGGAGATCAAAATTCTACAAGTGAACAATTGGTTATTCTTCCTAAAGCCGTGCACTGATGAGACTTGCCAAAGATGACGTTGAGACTTGCCAAAGATGAAATTTGATTTCATGCAGATATCTTCAGGATCATAGAAAAACGCTTTTGGTGCTCTGACAAATGTTGATCGCCGATACACTCGGAGCTTTTCCTCTACTCCGGAGCTCGGACGAGAGAAGATGAGACCCTCGATACTTCTGTCTTTGACCACTCGGGCGACAACTTCCATCCCTCCCAAGATCTTGCTTCTGTTGTTCCGGACCCGACGATAGACCAACCCGTGTTCCTCCACTATATCGCGAGACTGAAATCGAACGAACATACTTTTCACGTTTCGAGCATGTAAAGTACGCTTTGGTACCACACGGAGAAAAACGCTTTTGGTGCTCTGACAAATGTTGATCGCCGATACACTCGGAGCTTTTCCTCTACTCCGGAGCTCGGATGAGAGAAGACGAGACCCTCGAAACTTCTGTCTTTGACCACTCGGGCGATAACTTCCATCCCTCCCAAGATCTTGCGCCTGTTGTTCCCGACCCGACGCTAGACCAGAGCCTGTCTTCCTCCACTATATCACGACTGCAATCGGAAGGACGTACTTCTCGTTTATCGAGCACGTAAAGTGCACCGCTCCGCACCTACAAAAAAATTTATTTGACGGCCACCGTTTATTAAGATTAAGTAAAATATTTATTTGATTTAAATAAATATTTATTTCATTTAAGTAACTATTTACTTAATTAAAATAAATATTTATTTAAATCAAATGAATATTTTACTTCATCTTAATAAACGGTGTCCGACAAATAATTTTTTTTCTGGGTGCGGTACTTCACCGAGAACTTCCACATCATACTTTTTGCAACAAGTGCATGAATAGTAGTGATTTGAATGGTAGTTTTGCAGGACGAACAGTGAAAAGTGAGCTTATAACTTTTCCTCCCTAGGGATGAAAGTGAAATTCCAAGGCACGAAAGTGAACCAATAGCGAACTGCCCATGCACGACGCACGTTTTCTATACTCCTTTGAAATTAGCCACTTTCGGCCCGCAAAGCTGCCATAAAAAGCACCGCTTTTCATGCACGTGTTACAAAACACTTCTGTTGCCCTGACAAAATGTTGATCACCGATAATCTGTTTTTTGTGGCAGCGTAAAAATGTGCTGCAGCAGGATAGTTTATCTATTCATTATCTATTTCATTGTTTTGCGAGCAGCTAGTTTTTTTGCTCCTTTAAACTGCGTATCATCGTCGAAGCACGTTAAAAAAATTTGCCAATATCGCAAAGATATCTCGTCCGCCGAAAACCAACATTCTTGTCCTTATTAATTTGACGATTCATAAAAAAAAAAAATGACCGTTCCTTGGCAAAAAATAATAATAATTCTAAAATCGCTAAGCAAAAAATGTTCAGACCTTCGTGGACAAAATACGTTTGCGTTAAATGTGCCGACCTTTTTTATCACCATCCTGTATGAATATCCATTTCCTCCGCCGCGCAAGAGGGACAAGGGAGCAATCAGTCTTCAAAAAACAATAATATTATTGCTAATAATAACGCACCTCGTCTTCACTATACTACACCACCGAGATAAAACAAACACGCCCACGGCTTCTTTTATACCGGCACGAGAACACCCCCCCAGCCACCATGTATCGTTATTTGTACTAGGGTAGTTCTTTTTCTTTTCTCTTCATATTTTGATAAGATTCAAGCGCGTCTATCCAGCGATCCCGTATAGGAAAGTTGAACGAGCAGCGAGTGCAACGTGATGCGAAATTGCGTGCAGTTTCGTATGCTCGTGCGACATCGGGGCGTATCGGGTAAGCTCCAAAGTCTTCGTCGAAGCTCGAGCGGGACGATCCGGAGCGGGAATCATCCGAGTTTGTATCTGGCCAGAGAACACGGGCCTGCCGGCCGTGGCGACTGCACGTCCTGCGGGTCGGTGTACAGTATCGAAAATCGGTATTCAATTAAAAATCGAATAATCCGGAGGCGCCAATGTGGTCAAGCGGAGAGAGGCGCTCCGGTGGTTTCGGATGAATTGGATATCTCGACGCCAGTGCGCGAACGTGGGAACCGAGCGGGTGCTATCCGCTCAGCCTCATTAATGATGATGTGCCCACCGCCCTGCACAGCCAGCAGCTAGCGGCAGTCGAGCGCGGTGGTTCTCCTCTCCGTGCTCGCAGCTTCCCCGAGAACCCCGCAAGCCGAAGCCTGGCCACCACATCCGGAACACCCTCTCGTACCTTCCACCTCTCATCCTCCTCCCTCACGGCTTTCTATCGTGTTTCTCTCGCGCACAGCTTTTCGTGTTCTATACTTATATATATATATATATATATGTATATGTATATGCATGTATATATACAACTGTGGCCCTCGAGGGCAAACAACGGGCAACTGCTCGCGAGAGAATTTCACGTACAGAAGGTACATAGGGTGATGTACTGATCTATACACTTCCGGATCGCACAGCTTGCTCGCGTTTGTCCGCTCTCGTCGATGATGCACTGGCTCATCGGGGCTCGTAGGGTATAAATCGCCTCGACGACTTGCCAGGGATTGCACTTTGTCACGCTCAGGTGGCCCGGACCGTCGCTACGTGGGTTCGTGTTGCGGGACGGAAAGGAAAAGAGCAATATGCTTCTTCGTTCGGAGAGAATGGAGGAGGAGGGTGGCTTTAAGGGGAGGTTAGCTCTAACGTAAGTTCGGTTGCTTTGGACTGTTTGTAACGAGGCTAGACAACACGATATAAAATAACGAGGGCAAAATTAGAACAGTTGTCCTTTTGGTGAGTATGTCTCGACATTAGTGAGTAGAACAATACCTCAAAAGTCCACGGAATCGCATCGAGAGCGTATTGGGCAATGAGCACGTATCAGGTACATACACTGAAAAAAAATTCGCTTGCGAGCTGCCAAAAAAAAACATATTTTTTATTTCAATTCTACTTTAAATTCTTACGATTCCATGTGATATTGACACAACGACGGCAAGACTGTCAAGGTGACATGTTATCGTTTCAATCCCGTCTGGAATTGTAAGAATCGAAAGTAGAATGGAAACAAATTTTTTCTTTGGCAGCCCGTAAGCAAATTTTACTTGAGTTATTGATATTTTTTTTAGTGTAATGCTCGGCCGACGCAGGAGACAGATGGAGCGCGGTCCGCAAGACCGGGTTCTTGTTCGCTGTAAGGATTGTTATCACGGTCGGAAAATCGAGGCATCTACCTCAAAGAGGCAGGCCCTTGGGCTGTTTTCCGCTCGGCGACGGGTGTGGGTGGTGCTTCAGGCACAACAGATGTTAAAAATGTCCGGCACAACGTTAGCTACAAATTTAATTATCTAGCACCATTCGTTTGAAAGAGAGCCTCTTTAACTGTATGTCGACACTAGTAAGTAGGCCAATTCCATCCAGAGCGTATTAATCTATGAGCGCACTCAGGTACATAACAGGTACGTTTGAAGGAGACGCTCGTTAACTGTATGTCGATATTAGTAAGTAGGAGAATTCCATAGAGAGCGTATTACGCTATGACCACATACACAGTAAAAAAGATTTCTACATTTAACAAATTTTTTTTGCGAACAAACATCCACAATTATTTATTTAGTAAGTAGGTGAATTCCATCCAGAGCGTATTACGCTATGAGCGCAAGTCAGGTACATAACAGGTACGTCTGAAAGAGACGCTCGTTAACTGTATGTCGATATTAGTAAGTAGGAGAATTCCATAGAGAGCGTATTACGCTATGACCACATACACAGTAAAAAAGATTTCTACATTTAACCATTTTTTTTTGCCCACAAACATCCACAATTATTTTGTTGTTAATTTTACAAAAAATATTCGTAGAATTAAGAAATCTTTGTAAAATGGACACGATTTTTTTGGTAAAATTGACATCAAAAGAATTGTGGATGTTTGTGGACAAGAAACGTTGGTACATATTGTACTGTGTATCAGGTCCATAACGTTCGGTTGACGCAGAAGACATGGACCACGTTCGGAGCGCGAGACCAGATTCTTCTGTAGCGCTGTAAGGATTGTTATCACGGTCGGAAAATCGAGGCACCGAGGGTGGTGTCGCTGCAAGCCCTTGGGCCAAATTTCGTGCGGCAACGGGTATGGGTGATGCTTCAGGCATAACAGGCGTCAAAAATGATCCAGCAGTATAGTCTGAAATAAACAATCTGTAACTGTATGTCGACATTAGTGAGGACGAGAAAACTTTGAAAAATGCACAGAATCGCATATCAGGTACATAACGTTCGGGCGACGCAAGAGACATGTGGACCACGTTCGAACCGCAAGACCTGGGTCTTCGGCGCTGTAAGGATTGTTTTCACGGTTGGAAAGTGGGACGGATTCTGTTCGGAGACTTCCAACACAACAGACGTTAAAAATTTCCGGCACAAGAGTAACTAAAAATTTAATTATCCAGCAGCATAGTTTGAAAGAGACGCTCATTAATTGTCGATTTATAATTGTTTGATGATTGTTACTCGTTACAACGATGCTGTTAAATATTTAATTCACCAGCCAATATTGTCCCAATTCTTAATTCCATCGAGTGACTTTATATCAAAAGAACTTTTTTGCCTATGTACGTACGCACTAAAGAGATGCTCTTTTTTATGTTGAAAACATTAAGGATTAAAAACTATTTATTACCGGATTTGCTCGGGAACATTTTTTAACGATAGCATTTTGGTGACGTGTAATGATCGTCATATAAATAAAAGTTAACGTGTAGTTGAAGAGCCTTTTGTTCATGCTATGCTGCTGTATAGTTACATTTTTAATCACTGAAATTATATTTTCTTGTCGTTTTCTGTCGAGGAACTGATAATCGATATCGACGCACCACCGGTCGTACCAGCGATCGTGTCTCCAGCTTCGGAGCCCGTTGCTCCGGTTGAGCCTGGAGCATCACCCGCACCCGTCGCCGAGCAGGATGCAGCTCAAGGGGCCGTACACTGAGAGAAATAAATTGTTGGATTAAGCAAATGCGGGATGACATACGTTCAAAGGTGTATTTTGTTGTTGCAACAAAAATGTTTGTTTAAATCGACAAATTTTGAATAAATTGTAGAAAATAATCGTTTAACAAAACAATGCTTTATTTTTACCAAACAAATAGCAGCTTTGAACGTATGTCACCGCGACTTTTGGTTAATCCAACCAATTCTTTTTCTCAGTGTAGATAATAATCCCTGCGACGAAGAAGAACTCGATCTTGAGCTCGGACCGTGCTCCATTTGTCTCGTACGTCGACCAAACGTTATGTGCCTGCCGCGGTCATTGCGCAATTTGCTCTCAATGCGCTCCCAAGTATTGGTTCCACATACTGCATAGGGCGTATGTGGAAACAAGCCGTACATACCGGCAAGATACACGGCGATTTGATTGAACACATCAAAAAAATTGTTGAACTAACCGAACTTTGAAATGCGCCAACAAAATATTTATTTGAACGTCCCGTTTTTTATCAGGGTATTCTATAGTTGACCTCGGTAATAATTCACTCACTCGTCAAGAGCCAACAAATAATTGACGGCGTTGTGTAATTGATGTTTAGCAGTACAACACGAGCGCGGTCCCAGAAAACCGAAGCTTCATTCCGTGATGTCGGACAAACTTCATCATCAGCAGCAGCAGCAGCCGATAGTGACGCAACTTTCGCCACACTCGGGAACGACGGGCCATCCGGACGTCTCCAGAGTCGACTTCAATTCAAATCTGCTATCTCATCATCGTTCCGTCGTGAGCCAATTGTCGCCGTTGTCAGGAACGACGGTTCATCACGACGGTCCCCGGGTCGATATAAGCTCGCACTTATTGTCTCACCACAGGTGAGCAGGGCCATTGTATTTTACATTCAATTCCCGAGTAGAAATTTTCGAGCGTTACATCGGGCCCTGACAAGGTCCTGGTAAGGCCTTGTCATGCCTCCTCCAAACCCTATCAGGACCCGATGTAACGTTCGAAAATGTTTACTCGCCTTTCCGTTATGCAATTTTTGTTTTTGTTTTTCATAAAAATTGACAAAAAAAATGTAATTGCAGACGTTTGAGATGCCCCCAAAGGACAGCACCCTACCCTCAGGCAGTTTCACTTATGCAGAAGCCACCCGATGAATCGCCATCCCCGGTGCCAATTCCGTTGCAATTTCCACCGCCGAACGCGAGTCTCTATCACTCAGCGACTTTCGCATTTGGTCAACAACCACCGCCACTACTTCAGATACTGATGTCCGCTGAGAAGTATCAGGTAACATTGAGTTTCGAGTTTCAAAGACTTTGTGATGTGCATTTAGCGCTATGCGATGATTAACCCTTCGTGGTCACTGTGAATCACGATTGATGCGACATTCAATACACATTTTCATTTTTTAACATGACATTTTTATCAATTCAAACACGCTTTCATTAATTTTCTTAAATTTAAACTATCGACCCATATCGTAGAATGTTCAAAGTAGAGCTGGGTAGTACTTGAAGTACCGGGTACTTGTTCGAGTACACACTTGAAGTACAGAAGTCCGTTTTTTACTATTCCAAGTACCAAGTACAAGTACTTTTTGAGTACACGCTCGCATTACGGATATTCAATAAGTAGCAGGACAACCTGTTTCTATAAATAATATGATTAACTGACTAAACTAATTTCAATAAGTATACTTTTAACGAGCATTTTTTTTTATTCCATCATAAAAAACGAGAAGGTCCCACCTTTTGGTTTTTCTTTTATTCAAAAAAATATCTTAAAAAAACGAGAAGAGAAGGTTTAAATGAAAAAATAATGTAGAATAGATTAAAAATAGCCTCAAAAAGATGAATTACGAAAATTTCAGCTAGCGATTTTTTATAATGAATCCATGTGCAAATTACCTTGCACCTTTTTTTAATCCTTGATAACGCTTAACGCTACGAACCTAATTGGCGAAGTACTTGGAAAAAGTAGTTTAGAAATACTTCAAGTACTTGTGACACTTTGTACTTTGTACTTAGTATTTTTTGGTACTTTGCCCAGCTCTAGTTCAGAGTACGCTCAATTTTTCCCCCCTAATTGGATGGGTAACTTTTCGTATAGATATGAAAATAGGGTCCGTGTGGCCCAGTGCGAGGACGAAGGGTTAACACGAAGATCGAACATCCCTTTTTTATTGATTTCTATCTAAGGAATTCGTTTGGAAGTCTCAACCCGACGGCGAGGGTTCTCTGGATCAGACGGAAACAGAAGCCAGCCACAGTCCGACGGGAATTCTACAGAGTTTCATTCCCACATGGGAAGTTTTGCAAGAGACGACGGCGCGACTTCTCTTCATGGCCGTGCGATGGGTTCGATGCCTGGCACCATTTCAGACACTCTCCAAGGACGATCAACTTCTGCTGCTTCAACAGACTTGGACGCAGCTCTTTCTTCTTCATCTCGCACAGTGGTCGATAACGCGAGACATCAGCGGTCTTCTCGAGGACGATCAGGTCCGCAGAAGATTGCCACCCGAACAGAGCTATCGCGACGAGATCGTCACTATTCAGGTATATAACTTTATAATTTGCAATGATTAAATTTAATTTAATTTTTTTTTTACTCATCCTGAATTTTTCTTTTGCAGGAAATAATGGCGAGATTTCGGCAACTATCTCCCGACGGTGGGGAGTGCGGTTCTATGAAGGCCGTTATACTTTTTACACCAGGTAATGAACATTTCTTTTTTCAAAGAACGTCGATAATGATAGTTAATTCGCTCGTCAACGATGTGAAATGGCCAAAAAATTGTATCAGAGACCCGAGGCTTGTCAAATCCGAAACCCGTGGAGATGCTTCAAGATCAAGCTCAGTGTATCCTCGGCGATTACATACGATCCCGTTACCCTCGTCAACCAGCGCGATTCGGACGATTTCTCCTACTGTTGCCGAGTCTGCAGGCGGTCAAGCCGTCGACCGTTGAACTCTTGTTTTTTCGAGCGACGATCGGCGAAATACCGATAGCTCGTTTGCTGGGCGATATGTACCAGATGGAACATCATCACGCAGACGTTACGTTGAGCTTTTGTAATCGGCAAGTTGTCTTATTAATTTTTTTCAAATCTTTTATTTTCTTAAACCTCCATAGCTGTGTGCGATTTACAATTTACTGTTTGTCCGACAGATTTCAGGAATCATCCGAGCACGAGCGTGATTTGCAGTCGGAAAAGGCTCGTGGCTAAAGAAAATGAACGAACAAGCTCGATACGACGTGCAAATGGCAATTTTCTAAGTGCAATCGAGAACCGTTGAAGCGCAACGATATATCTCAAACGACGTTGAGGTGAGCCTCACATGATTTTTGTTTACAATGCGGCAGTTTAATGAGGGATTGAAAAATAAATTTTGTTCCGGATAAGCGTATAAAGACAGTTGCGCGCAAAAAAGAACTCGATTTCTAGTGGTCAAAGCTGTACATCAAAAGGATCCGCGATGTAATTACACTAGGGCCTCGACTTCATTCACAGCGGCGGGACCGGCTCCCGCTGACACGCACGAAAATCGAGGCTGCGCATGCCCCGCCCATACTAACAGTCGAGCATGGCAAATTGTTTACTGCGTCGATCGATATTCGCTCCGTGGTGGGGACTGTTACGGAAACCGAGGCCGCATAAATCGAGGCCCTAGTGTATCCCCTTTTCCAGAAAAAATACAGTACACAGGCGATTGATTGAATTGCCGATTTACGCGTATTACTTTAATCACTAACGATCTTTAGTCTTATAATTATGAAATCCAAACTGTGATACTTTATAAAAAGAAAGAAAAATTTCCGCTGTATTGTGACGTATTTATTGATCGGAAGGAATGAAGAAAGAAAAAGCAGCACTTTTTTGAGCTGAAATATCGATGTTCGTCTGAGAGGTGGATGAAATACGATAGGGTAGAAAGTGTGAGAAACACAATGAAATACTAGAATTTTTTCGTCTCCGAAAAGCTATTTCACATTGCGTCATCTAGTCATTAAATTTATGTGATTAATGTACGTATCTTTATAATGTAAGGCTAGCTGTACATGTTTTGCTGTAAATTAAATTATGTATAAATGTATTACTCATCCAAACGATGTATGCAACGTGTGAGCCAATAAAAAAGGTGATCACGACAGAGTTTCGTTAACTTTTCGCCAATATTTTTAAAAAAGCAAATTTGAGTTAATCCTTACGCGATGGTCTTAATCAAACAAAAAAAAATCAGCTGTGTAAGGTAGAGTAGAACATTTTTACAAATAATTAATTGCTATGAAAGGTCAGTAAGTAAAATCAAATATAAAAACAACTCCATATCTTGTCATTTATTTCACGCAGAAAAGTCATAGATTTTCGTACCCGAAGACTGCGCGCCACCGGAAATAAAAAAAAAAGAATCTCAATATCTTCGCATCCTCGATACATCAAAGATGAATTGTATCGCCGAATTCATCGACACTGTCGTATTGTGCTAATTGCGTAGTAGTTTCGCTCTTAACGTATTCGTATGCAGGGCTTCATAGAAACATATGCGGTATCATGTTGTAAATCGCAGGCTCGGAGGAGGGTCCCGGAACTTGCGGTTCCTCCATGTTTCTTGCCGGATGATTCTGCGGTCCACCAAGTACTGCCTCCACGTACGCCGATGACGTGGAGAGTCTCATTTCGTTCACGGCTGTAGAACGTGATAAAGAATTAGAAAAGCGAACATCATACATGAAATAAAATATTCGTCGATAAATTGCATACGTACAATTCATATGGGGCTTCCACGAGGGCCCGGGAATTGTAGGTTCCATACTGTGAGACGCGTAACTTTGTCCCCCTAACGGTATCGCGCTCGGTACCGGCCGCTTTCTCGGCGGATAATTTTGTGGCTCACCGAGCACAGCTTCGACAAAGGCCGAAGAGGCTGCGGTCCTCATTTCGTTCCCAGCTACGCACGAACGTGAAAATGAAGGTTGTTCCTTTTTTTGTCGAGAAAAAAAACGATATCAGTAAATACGTACAATGAATCGGTGGCTTCCAAGCAGGAATCGCGGGTTCTTTAAGATTATTCGTTGGACAGTGTTGCGGCGCGATTGGAACGGCGCCTTGCTGAGGAAGATAATTCGTCGTTGCACCGACAAAGTCTTGATCGCTGAAATTGTGCGGATTGAACGGCCACACCCCGGTTTTTCTGAAGGCAACCAGAGCCGTCGCCATTGTCGCCGTCTGAATGAAGGCCTGCTCGAAGAGCATTGGAATCTGATAGATCGTCAGCGACTGTCCAGGATTCGTCGCCAGCCAGTTTCTCACAGCTGAGCCGTAGTGTTTACTCAACGGCGGAAAGAATTCCACTTCCAGTGGTTGAAGCTTGTGGGTGCAGTGGGCGGGCAGGCAGAGCATTATAACGCCGTTCTCGCGCGCCAGCTCGAGGAGGGCGATGTTCATCGTGTGGCTCGTGTCGCCGTCCATCAGCAACAGAACGGGATGCTCTTTGGTGGCTCGTGAAAATTTCACGAAGTGACTGAGCCACCAGACGAATATTTCTGCGTCCATCCAACCCGAGTCGTGGCACCGGGTGTAGCAGGGCAGTATGAGGTGGCTCGTGAATTGGGGGTCGAGGGTCGAGCGGGGAAAGATAAAGAGCAGCGGTATGAACACACCGGTCGCGCTCATGCAGACCTCGACTGTGATCGTCTGACCGATTTCCGTTGACGTCGTGACTCCGGTCTGTGGTTGGCCCTTCAATGACATTATTTTTCCCTCGGTCTTCTGATCGCAGGTTATCGACGTTTCGTCGCAGTTGTAAATTCGATCGGGAGTCATTTGATACTTGTTGTACAGATCACCGAGGGCCTCGTAAAATTTCATAACGGCGGGTCTGTTGAAACCCACCACTTTCGGTGCCGACGACTTCTCGTGCGGCTTCGGCGTCAATTCGTCGTGTCTCCTCATAAAGTCCCGAAACCATTCTCTACCGGCTATGTTGTCCTTCCACTTGTTCGCCTTCCCTTTGAGGGTCGCCAGTTCGAAGGCCAATCTTCGACGAATTATATTAGTGAGACCGAACAAACGGCTCTCTATCGTTATTAGATATTCTACCAAATCCCTCTCCTCGTCTGCCGTGAATATCGAAGCTTTCGAGCCCAATGGACATCTGATGTTGACCTCGCCGTGATCCTGTAATTTTTTCATTATCCTTCTCAGTGTCGATTTCGGAACTCCGTGCTTCTTCGCCGATTGCAGGTAACCCATTTTGCCGGACTGTATAGCGTCCATAGCCGCGACCATCTTTCTCTCGTCCCAACAACCGCGCGTTGTTTTTCGCACATATCGCCGAACCATGTCCTGCAATTAATCAAGAAGTTGGGATTTACTGATGATATGAAAATGTCCGTAATAATAATATAAATTATAGTAATTAATAATATATTAGTAATATATTAGTAATATAAATTATATTAAACTATCAGGGTATTGTGTTCAAACGGAAATGTCAATTTCCGAAGATTTACCAGAAATACGTCACTTCGCTGCGATAATCCCAATTCTCTACCAGATACATCACTTCCGGTTTCGAAATGTCAATTTTCAACCGGAAGTGAAGTCATACTGGAAATACGTCACTTCCGGAGCGCAAATCTCAATGTTCAACCAGAAGTGACATTATACCGGAAATGCATCACTTCAGGAACGGAAATCACTATTATCGACCAGAAGTGACGTCGTACCGGAAATGTGTCACGTCCGGTTTGAAAATCTAATTTTTCAACAAAAAATAACGTCATCCCTGGAATACGTCACTTCCGGTTTGAAAATCTAATTTTTTGACCGAAAATGACGTCGTACCTGAAGTACGTCACTTCCGGTTTGACAATCCCAATTTTCGACATACATGGAGACACATATATCGCATGGAATGTTTATATTTTCCTACCGAAACGTTCGAATCTCCGACAGAGGAGCCACGGTACAGCATACAAAAGTCACCATCCCCCCCGGGTAATCCCGCACATACGAACGCATCGTGTGTTCAATGCATTCGTCTGTATAGAGGCAAGAAAAGACGTCCTTCACCGCCTTACCGCTCAGGGGTAGTTATTGGAACGACCATTACAGTGAAACAATGAAATCTTTAGCTCATTTAATAAGCAACAAACAGTGTAGTAATCGATTTATCCCGTTAATTTGCTTTGCACCAGATAACAATCACCTATCGCGTCATAGACTTCCGTAAATCATGGAATCCTTTAAATAATTATCGAGTAACAAAATCACTTGATCACGATCTTGTCTGTCTGGATAGATTCGATGTTTCGTTTATTTCCCTCAGTCGTGCATAGCTCCGTACACTACGACACGATAAAACCGGACCGTCTTGCCCCATAGGTTATGTTTGTACAAACTTTGTGCCAAAAATATGCTCCAATTGCTCCCGTCCAGCCACAACACATGCAAAAAGCGTTCTCGGATGTTACGGAAAGGATTCGATCATCCTGGATGCTAAATAAAAAAGAATACGTACCAATAACAACCTGTTTACGACACCTCCACTTTGACAAAACACTGTCGGCGGTGCGACGGCACTGTAGCTAGCGGTGCGCTTACTCGGCCAGTTTACATGGCTTCTGTCCCGTCTTGCCCCACTCTTTCCATTGCCCGCAGCACTTGAGTCGTTAAAAAATGTCTTTTATTCGATATATCGACGTTAGAGTTACATTGGTCGTTACAAAGTGTTGCGGCTTCAATGGCGTATGAATGATATTTTAAATATTTTATTACTGGAAGAATGCTAAATCGATAATTCACGTGAAACGGCGCGAAAAGCCCGTTCACACGCCCTTAAACATCCACGGATATTACACAGGTAGTTAGCATCACATGAATTAGTACGAAATTTACAGTTTCATTGTTTAAGTAGACTCGGACACACGTAGCGACTACAATCGGGTAACGCGAATGGATCGAACGCGAGATGTTTATACATATCAAAACAAAAGGCATAAAAAAAAATTCTACAACTCAGTATCTGATGTATACAATATTCTGCTCGTTTTTAATGGCAACATTCGATGGCTACACCGTAATCTAATTCGCTAACTTGCCAGTTTGTATATTTGTGAAGAAAATAAGAGAAAAATCGCGAATTTGGGTAAACTTATATATATCAACAAATAATTACGATATGATTGATCCCCCCGCCCTGTTATTAGTTTCACATCGTACGTAAGTCTCTGAGCGACGAATAAATTCGTCGCGATGGAAGCCACGCTAAATGCTTGTGGAAGGAACTGCAAACGAAATGATTACTCAATCCCAGACGTACACACGTCGAATGAGACGCCACGATATAAAATTCATTAAAAAAAACCTTACGATCTACATTGGAGTTGTTTTGTTTGTTTTTACAATAAACGAATTGTGGATAATGGTTAATAGAGAGAATCACAGTTCGTCGTGAGATTTGAGATGATTGTTGACGAACTCGTAGAGATCATCGAGAGTGCGTGAGCCGTTGTACTCGGAGACTTTTTCACCGTCGCGGTACAGCAAGAGGGTCGGGAAACCGTCGACGTCCTGCTCGTCGCAGAGCTGCTTGCTCGTCGTCAATGTGCAATCGACTTTAACGATATGAACATTGTCGTTGCCGATAAATTTCTTTCCCAGTTCTTCCCACGTGGGAGCCAAACGCTTGCAGTGACCGCACCAAGGCGCGAAGAATTCGATGAATGTTATACCCTTCTCGATACCGTGCTTGAAGTTCTCGCCGGTCAGTGTCAGCACCGATTGAACACTGTCATCCGTCTCCTCGTCGCTGTCGGCCACTTTGTCATTTTTATGCATCTTTTCCACGTAGGCCTTCAGCTCCTCGTGAGTACGTTGACCGGCGTACTTGTCGATCTGCATCGGAAAAAAATATCGATAACGTCAATTTTCGCGCGAAAGAAAAACATTCAAAGACGTCCCAAGAGCCAGAAATGGCTTAAAACAATTAAGATGCTATTTGATTTCACGTGGATCAAGAAATAAAATTAAATGAACTTCTAGATATTAATCGGCCAACTAAAGAATGTCCGTTTCGGCTCGAGCATTATCAACTGACCCTCTTTCCATCCTCGATCCAAAGCAAGGTGGGATATCCTTTCACGTCGAATTGCTCGCAAACGGCGCGATGCTGAGTGCAGTCCACCTTCGCGATACTGACGGAATTATCGTGACTGTGACTCTGCGCCAGTTCGTCCCACGTTGGAGCCAATTTTTGACAGTGTCCGCACCACGGTGCGTAAAACTTCACGAAATGGCTTCCCGACGATACGTGCTTGTCGAACGTTTCCTCGGTCAGTTCCAGCAATCCGTTTACGGCTTCAGGAGGGAGGGCATTTTCGCTTTCCTAGAGTGAAACAATATTTTTTGTTTGATTAGGTCCAAAGTTAAAGCTACAAATGCACCACCAATGATTATTACATTGAAACCAACCGAAGGGATGCTTCCTAATTGCTCGTTGATGAAAGCAGTCAGAGATGGCAAGTCTCGGGTTCCTCTGAACTTAACACCCTCGGTTTCTCCAACTTTTATGAACTTGAGTCTGCAATCAAATCACAAACATGTGCAATTAAAACTGTGGATTTTCTGTAATTCTCAGCAAACATCCATTAAAAATTATTTTGCAAAATCAATACAAGAAATTATGAACTCTTCGTTACTAAACTGATACATTAAATTGGATAGGAAAAATAATAATGTAAAGTTAATCGATTGGTATGTTGAAAATGTCAGAAAATTCTTATTTAATATACCAAATATCAATTGTAACTCGTAATTTTTATGTGCGGTAAAATTTATCCGTTAATGTATAAAGACTAACTAATTTATTACGTACGTAGGATATCCAGTGACGTCGTGTTCGGAACATATAGAACTGTCACTGGTACAGTCTACTTTAGCAATTTTCACACGGCTGTCCTCTTCTTCGTTTAACATCTCCGCCAGGTTGTCCCATGTGGGCGCGAGTCTTTGGCAGTGACCGCACCTATATCACAAAGATATATCATACGGAACAAATTTACATCTTATCTGTGCGCCGGTACATTCCAAATCCAGCAGCCTCCTACATAATGCTTATCATATTAAATTCCATGCGTACAGAGACACAGACGGACACAAAAAACTGATAAAGCATACCAGAGCTGGGCTAATACACTAAGTCATTGAAGTACGTATTAAAGTATCAAATCAGTGTTCAGCACCCAGAACTTGAGCTATTAAGTAAGCCAGTGCTTGGTACTTGAAGTACTTCATACTTCAACACATAATTCAAGTACTCAGGGTTTTTGCCCAGCTCTGAACCGTACGACATATTTCTATTATAATGTGAAGTACATCATTGTTTTTTTTTTGTTAAAATAACAGTTACTTACCAAGGTGCGTAAAACATTATAAAATGATTTTTCTTAGGTACTTCAATCGGAAATGTCTCTTCAGTGTACTTGATAGTGTGCAAATCATCGTCGTGCGTCAAGCCGAGTCCGACGAGCGAAAAGGCGCATATAAAAAATACAGGAGCGAACATGGTCGAGTCTCGTGAAAATTCAACAAGTGAGAAAAAGAGCCTTGGTGTCCTGCGAATAAGTTTTTTTTTAATAGCGCGATACACAACAACCGAACAACAGCCAGACTTGCGAATCATTCGCCGGCCGTATAATATCGAGATAGTGTTATTACATGTTTGACAACTTACCTCGCGATAGTTCGAGCTTTATCTTGAAAAAAACGTCGTTGCGCGGGGCTTTCGGAGCCGTTGGCGACTTTGCAGATAAGGCGCGAACGTGTTAACACACCGAGGAGACGAGAACGACGGGGAACGAGGAACGCTTACTTGGGGGATCGAAATGTGAAAATTGGCGATGCCGCCCCCAACATGCGCCGAGCAACACAGCGAACGTCAACGTGCGCGCGCACCCGCTGGACGTAGCACGGGTAACATATTGTCACCGGTCGATCCGGTTGGGTGGCTGGTAACTCTTATATTCCGCACTCCGAATGCTCATTCGTTGCATCCTAGCGAATTAAAATCCGACTCATAACGCGGGAAATTTGTTACAGGTTTAAACGTATGTTTAATTTAATAAATGCGCATTATTACAAGTTTTTTTTCAACAAATTTCGAGATATCGAATCAAACCTCTGCCATTGTTTTCAAGTGGCTTATTTCCCAACGGATTTCATTATCGAAAAAAATTTTTTTAAAATGATTTTTAAAAACCATTTTTTTCAAAAAAAATGGTAATGGTAACATTTTATTCTTCAAATTTTTGTTTTTCGAAGAAAAAGAAATTTCGTTAAAAAACAATGGTAAGGGTACTGGTTGGTATATATTCTCGTCCGATACACTTCAATGTCGCGTGTTGCGGGCTGAACGTTTCGATCCCGGCAATATCGTTTTCATTTAGCGCAGCGTTTTCATTTAGCGGCATCCTTGGGGAAAAATCTGTAGCTTTGCGACAAGCAGATATCGGCATTGCCGAGCGACCCCATCATTTGGGTCAGTATCGTTCGACATCCCTTTGGATTCAAGTCCGCTCCTTGGCGGGAGACCATTCAGTCAGGACGTATTACTAGGTGGTGAGTGTAGAACGTTTATCCGTCAGGTTTTATGTATTATTGTCAATAAATATCATACTATTTTAATTTTTGACTCCGGTATGCATTCGAATTGCATTTAAGCACATATATTAAATTGCATTTGAGCACATATATCGTGTCTCTTGTGCGTAAACGATTTGTGATTCGCAGTGTGCTTAAAAACTATACTTGGGCGAGATTTGTCATAATAGAGGTTTCGCTTTCGGCCACCCATAAGTTACCCCTCCGAATGCCATTCATTACAGTTTTTGTTGCCAACTAAGTCTGTTTCACTTCGTCATAACGAAAACCCAAGTATCTTCCTGACCATCGACGTAACACGACGACACATTGTTAAAACTCACGGTCGCAACGTTTGAGGGCGTTCGCTGAGAGTTTTTCAACAGGCTATATACCGAGCAGCACCGCTGACCGTCACGTCTCCCGTCATGATCCCCCGTTTCAGCGTCTACGGTACGCTTATCGTTCAGTGAACACTGGCATAAAAGTTTCTCCGATATACTCGGGATCGCCTGCTCGGCATCGGGAAGCGTCGTGCATCGCAAAAATGACGTCCCGCTTTGAGAAGGAACGCGCTAAACAGATACAGGACAAGTGCCAGGATCTTTTGACGCAAATGCTCCGCGACGAGGACAACAAGTACTGTGTCGACTGCGATGCCAAAGGTTCGTACAGCCGATAGCGGGCTCGAAGACACCGAGAGTCTTGTTGTTGCAAACCGCTCGCACGTCGCTTTGATATCATTCTGTGTGTCTCGGGCTATACCCGAATATCTCCGGGACATTAACGGCCGATGGAAATCCTTCGGTTTGCCACGATATCGATTCCGGGCCTAGTTCGCGACCTACTTTTTTAAACACACCTTCCCGAGCCTTATAGATTTTTTATATCCTCGTGACAAGTAAACCCGCGACTGACAGCGATTACAGTCGGAGTGGCAAACGTCATCGGTATTCGGTCGACGGGGCGAAACGTCGGCTCGCGTCTGCATACCCGATTAAACTATCGAACGAAGGCCAACTTGGCACGACTTACGACTTTTATAACAATAACTATGTAAACATCGTTATTGTTATAAAAAAATAAATAAATAAAATTATCATCGTTTACGAACTTTTGTGGTTTAAAGTTCTTCATTATATATTGTAAAATATACAACCAAAATTACAGGACCAAGATGGGCCAGCTGGAATCTCGGTATCTTTTTGTGTATTCGTTGCGCGGGTATACACAGAAATCTCGGAGTTCACATAAGCAGGGTGAAGTCGGTGAACTTGGATACTTGGACACCGGAGCAAGTTGTGGTAAGATTTAACCTAGAGACAATAATCATCAGCGTCTGTTTGACTGTTGGATAAAAAATTCAATAATTTGCATCGGAATGAACATTTTTGAGAGCCCTGAAAACAATTAATGTACAACAGTTTTGGTTATGAACAAAGTATTGTGCATCACCTTAAACGAGTTGGCTAACGGCTCCGTTTGGCCAGGCATGATTTGAGTCTCTGGCCACATTACAGCACGTTATCAGAAAAAGTTTCCATTTCGTTGATAGCAGCTGATAACTGCAGAAATGAAAAATACTCTGTAAATACAAATTGTAAATTTAATGGACCAGAACTTAAAATTTATTTACATTACTGAGATTCATTGAACATTAATGTACTTTGTTTGTAGAATAAAAATACCAGATATTAAAATTACAAATATTTGGATGAAATTTACAAAAAAAATTCTTAAAAAAAAAAAATGTATCGTAAAAATTGCAACGCCCGTGTGTTCGAATTTTCAAAAACAGCTTCCAATACTGTTAATTAATTTTCAAACAACATGTTCTTAGAGTACGACATTCTACTGGTATTAAGGCCATGTGAAAGATTAACCACGTGACATAAGAGTGCGAGAGAGATAGAGGCATTTTTCGAATCAATGCCATTTAAAACCGGTTGACTTTTCGAATAAAACGGAAGCATCATCGGACGCAGTATTAAATTGTACATTCGCTAATGTTTTGCTGTTTCCTGAAAAGTCTACGATAAAATACGATAAAATGATTATTGCATTGTATCAGAGTCTTCAACAAATGGGCAATTCTCGAGCAAGAGCCGTTTACGAAGCGAATTTGCCGGACAGCTTCAGACGACCGCAGACTGACTGCAGCCTTGACAGCTTCATTAGGGCAAAGTATGAGCACAAAAAATACATTGCCAGAGAGTGGGTGCCGCCTCCTTTGCCAAAGGTATTAAAAAAAAACATTTTTAAAGAGTTTAACTTTACAACTGTAACCAAAAAAAAAATCACTTAATTTTGTGAACTGTAGGTAAATTGGGACAAGGAATTGGACGAAGAAGCCGAACGACAGCGCAGACGGAAGAAGGATGGTACAAAGTCGAACACGAGCCAAAGTTCACTGCCGTCCGTAAAGAAACCGGAAGTCGTGCCGCAAATACCAAAACCGCGAAGCTCGGTCAGTCCAAAGCCGACAAGAGCGAATAATTCGGCGACCTTGGATCTTCTTGGTCTCGGTAAGCATCGACGAACCGACGAATTTTATTCGCGAAATAAAATATCTCGCGCATTTGGCGACACGACGAGAAAGATTAATCTTTGTTTGCTGCCAGATGCCCCGGTGACTCAGACGAGCGCGAATGGTTCGACTTCCGGTGACGATATATTCACCTCATTCCTGTCGGCAACGCCGGCGAGCGCGTCGCCCGCTCCGGCAGGTGCGTCGAACGGCACGGCCGAACTTTCCACTGTAGCGAGTAAAACCGACGAGGAGAATTTCTTCAATCAACCCGCCCCGACACCGCAGGAAAAGAGTAAAATGACGAAGGACAGTATTCTCGCGCTTTACGGAACTCCAAGCCACCAACAATCACCTTTCGGAGTTTCCGGTAGGATGCTTATACTTAGTAGCGTCCTTCGCTCGCGTAAAATTTTTTTTTTAAGTACTTGTCGTCAGGACGCTAACGCGTCTCCTGATTAGCCAATAAAAAAATGCTTCTACTCCGATCGCTGCAAATCCGGGTGGTTCGAACAATAACAAACTTTTTTGTCGATGCATAAAGGTGGCGGAATTTACGCGCAGCAACAACCGCCGGTGCAGCAATTCGCCCAAGCGGTGCAAAACAACATTGCGGGTTTCGGACAGCAGAATAACTTTTCGAGTCAACCGAACGCTTTGGGACAGTTGAGTCAGATTCAAGGTCAACTGGGTATGCCCGTTACGAATCAGATGAACATGACGCAGAGTCATATAGGTATGAGCACGAATCAGATCGGTCAGCCGGTAAATTCGCTCGGCACCAGTTTACACATGGGACAGGTCAATCAGATGAATGGCCTGGCGAGTAACGCCATGGCGATGCAGAATCAAATGGTACGTAGATAAATTGTACGTTCCTTCGGTTGGACTTTACCATCTTCCAAGGTCGATTTTTTACCGATATTACAGATCAAGCGAGATTCCTCTCCAGTGAGAATCCATGGTGTTTAGCGGTCCTTGAAATCCTTGAAGTCCTGGAACTGTCCTCCAATTTTGCTTGTCCTTTAAAAAGTCCTGGAATATCCTTGAAGTCCTGGAACTGTCCTCCAATTTTGCTTGTCCTTTAAAAAGTCCTGGAATATCCTTGAATTTGACCGCATTTTTTACTTTGCGGAAATTTGAGCTTCTTTTAAAATGTATATTACTAGCGACCATCCGAAAAAATGTGTATCTCAGTCCCGCTAGGATGCATATTATATACATTCGCGCATAGTGAGTATTTTTTTTTCTGAACCGATTCCAACATAAACGAAACAGATTTATCGAACAAAATGTTATATCGTGCGTCGCACGCGATACGCTTACTTTCATTTTTTATAAATGTCCCAACACAACCTGCAAATGTCCTGGAAATTGTTCTTGAATGTCCTTGAATTTCGTACGAACTTTTTATTAGACACCATGGAAGCATCAAGCTTCTTTTTTATCGATCAGTCATTAATCTATTATCAACTTAAAATTATGTTTTGCATCACACTTCTTTTTCCTTCTATAAAGTTGCATGATTCTGGGCATCTTCAGGCCGTGACCCAAGTTGCTCCGCAGATGATGCAGATGCAGGGTCAAACTAACATAAGTAGTAACAACGGATGGAGCGGGCTTATGGCAGCGCAGAGCCTTCAGCCGGCACCGGGAAGCAATCCTTTCTTCAACCTGCCGGCGCAGCCCCAGTTGAACACGCCCTTCGTGACGCAGGTGAATTATATCTTCACGATTACTTTTGCAGCCGTCTGTACACCCGCGGGATGTACTCACTTGCGTGCGGGAAAGTACGCCGTATTTGATGATATGCTAATTATCGTGTTTTTTTTTTTAATTATCGCAGTTGCCGCAGCAGATGTCTCAAATGTCTCTGGGGGGATTGGGAAAGCCAACTTCCACCGCGCTACCAGGACAAACTCTCTCGACCAACTTATGGCAGTAACAATATTAATCGGAAATAGATAGATGGTTGATTAATTCGTTCGATGTTGTACACTGGTGTTGAAAGGTCAGTCCATTGTTGACCGTCGTAAACAATGTTTCCAAGGTCGTAAAGAAATGCGGTTTCGTTAATTTTAACGCTACCGTGGAAATAATGAATTTAATGATGGAATCACAAAAAAAAAAAGAAAACGATCCGAAGGCTCTTTGGGAAACGCTGCTTTGGGGATAACGATGTTGTATATCCGCGCGCGTCTCGACATCTTCGTGTGTTATCGTCATTGAGCACCTATATAATTCTCTTCCGATAATTCACGGTTAAAAGTATCGAGAAAAAACAAAAAAAAAAAACAAACAAAAAAATTGATGAGATAATAAAGAAAATAAGTAGACTTCCGTAATGTACGGTTGCACGCCGGGAGACTTAAATCGCTCGGTGAATATAATTAATGCAAATTTGTAAATTACGAATCGACGCTGTAAAATAATCGTCTTTCATGATTAATATTTTGTGACAAAAGAAAAAAAACAAACAAACATATTTAATAGTAGGTCTACTTTTCCATTGACAAGCGAACTTGTGTAATAGCAAAGAACCCGTTAAAAATGTGTCAAGATGAAAACGAATGGGATTACATTTCATTATATTCGACGACAATGTAAATATATTACAATAATCGTGGACTAATGTCGCGGTGATATATATATATTTTTTTTTTCTTTTATTACTGAACTTGTATGCGCCAGATACTTTGCTTTGCCGCGCATGGGACAACTTGAGCTGTATGTTTCAGCATATCGGGTAAAAAAAACAATACTCCGCCACTCACAACCCTCGCTTGCGAGTAACGAATAATTGTGGAATATCGTTTGCTCTCTTTCGTTGAAACAGCACAGGAAGTCCCCCGTACTTATTCTTGAACGGTCTCGCGAAAGATACTCATTCAATAAGTTTTTCGTTTGAAAAAAAAAAAACAAAACATAATCCCTGGTCGAGCACATTTCGAGCTCACGGACCCGTTAGTTTCTGCACTTCTTTTTTTAATTATAGTATCTTTGCGGCTACAGTATTATAGTTGCTTATTACGCGTGCGATAAGAATTCTCATCGAACTTCAGCCCATTCCCAAAAAAAAGAAGAAAAAAAACGATGACTCTTGTTTCGCTAGCACAGTGTGCGAACTGATGGTGGTTTAATAATCATATTTAATGTACGCCGACGTTGTCAGTGGTGCTTCGTTGAGTTTTTTCTTTTTTTTCCCCAATGCAAATATATTCGATCCGAAATAAAGTTCGAAGCGAACACAGGGGGCTTTAAACGTGAACGTGAATATGTTTGAATTGAAAGATACTATAAGATTGTTGAATTCGACATCCGATCTCTCGAGCGATCTCGTAGAGTCGAATTCGACAACCGGCCGAGATAACTTTACACTTACACTAGATAAACCGTCCTAGGCGATTATCGTCCCATACCTTCAAATCCGCGTACCACGTGAAGTCTTAAGAGATGCCGATTCTGTATTTATTCGTTCGAATGTAAACTCGCCGTGTTCGCCCCAAACGATTATCGCGAGCGAGGAAAATAAATTATATTAAACAATTTGCGACAATAATTTGTCTGACAATTTTTGGAGCAAGCAAGTACTCCGTTTTTTACATTAAAAAAACAAGAAAACGATATCTGGATCGCCTAATTGTTGTTGATTGTATTTTGTCGAATGATACAAACGAAAATAAACTTCCCACGAAGAATCATCGGTTTATCTCGCCTTGTATTATATCCATTGCGACTGAACGGATCTAACGAATTGTAAAAAGAAATTTTTCATTTCTCGAGCCTTCGAGTGAAAAGCAAGAGCGTACGCGAATTTTGTACCCCATTATTGCTGCCAAACTTGAGAGTGACGAAATTGTCGTATCGAAACAAATCATACCCTTATCGGCTACCTCATTTGTTGCTCGAACGACGAGAACTGATAAAATCAAATCTTCGTTCGAACCTTTCTACCGAGAAAGCACCGAGAGCTGCTAAAGCGGATATTGAAGTTGACGAACTTATTTTCATTATCCATTTATTTTCGAGGCGTTTCATCGAATGACACGGTAAAAAAGTAATCGCTTGTTACCGAACATACATAAAACTCAAACAAATGTTAAATGGTGTTTGTAAGAAATGTGAGCGTGTAGCCAAAAATTACGAAGACTATGGAATATACATACATAAAAGAAAAGTCATTCGTTTACTATTTAATCAGCGTCCAATCTTCGGTGCTATATCTCTCCTCTGACAGTGCACTAATTTACGAAAATACTTCGATTGCGCGTTAAGATCATGTGAATTACCGCCGCCGGTAAAAAAAACTGTACTGAGTGGTATTTTGAGAGTGCAGTCCGCCGAGAAAAATGAAAATTGTCTTTCCCTGGGGAATCGGCAGACGCATGAAATAGTATATTCTGCCACAAGGGAGGAAAATGCACTTCCTCCCGAGTGGCATATGCTATTTTTTTTTTCGACTGTGCTAAAAAGTGGCCATATTTATATGCCTGCAACGGCACAATCTTTAGCTGTAGAGAAATGAGCCGCGTTCAGAAATCTGGCCAGATTTTTTTTGTTGCAATTTATTCGCAATTTTTTTCAAATTAATTTTTTTGCAATTTTTTAAATTTATTTTCTTCCGCAAAATGACTATTCTACCGGCTAAATTACTTTTCCTCCCGCTCGTCAAAAATTTGCCGCTTTCCACCCCCGTTGCGGGCATGAAATAGGCTCTTTTTAGCGTAGTCGGGAAAAAAGACAATTTTTTTTCTTGGTGTGTGGTTTCAAAACGACATTCAGTACAGTTTTGTTGTTACCTACTGGGCGCGGGGCAGGTAGGTGGGGGGTTAACCACATCACTTTAAGAACATGTGAAACGACTCAGTCGGTAACCAAAATCTGTAATGAATACGATTCAGAGACCGTAGACTTTTCGGGAAACAGCAAAGCATTAGCGGATGTACAATTTAATACTGCGTCCGATGATGCTTCCGTTTTATTCGAAAAGTCAACCGGTTTTAAATAGCATTGATTCGAAAAATGCCTCTATCTCTCTCGCACTCATATGTCACGCGGTTCATCTTTCACATGGCCTTAAGGCGAAGTGAAACAAACTCAGTCGGTAACAAAAACTGCAATGAATGGCAGTCGGAGATGATAGACATTTCGCGAAAAAGCAAAATATTAGATGATGTAGAGTTCAATACCGCGTTCGACGATACTTCCCCTTGTACCCCAAATGTCAACCATTTTTGCATGGCATTAGTTCGAAAAAGACAACAATAACTCTTGCACTCATATGTCACGTGATGGATGTTTCACCTCGCTTTAAGAGCATGTGAAACACGTTCTAAGCCTGTCTCTCTCGCTCCGCCGAGAGCGCTACTGATGCTATCCCTCTCGAACTCCATAGTGTTTCGTATGCTCTTAAGGTGATGTGGTATAACCCCCCGCCCACCTATCCCGCGCCCAGTTGGTAACAAAAACTGTACTGCATGGCGTTTTGAGATCGCAGACCGCCGGGGACAACGAAAATTGTCTTTCCCTGCGTCTGTCGATTCCTTAGAGAAAGACAATTTTCTTTTTTCTCGGCGGTCTGCGGTCTCAAAACGGCATGCAGTACAGTTTTTGTTACCGTCGACGGTATTTCACATCACGTTAAAATCATGTGAAATACCACGGTCGATAATAAAAACTGTAATCAGCTTTTCTAAACCGGGCGGGTGTTCAGAGTCAAAAGAAAAGTCTCACCGGAGGCCGGCGTGATATCCATTTCCGATGAGATTTTCCTTTTGACCGTCACTGCCAGGACCCGTGAAAGAACTTAATTACAATTTCCGCTAATGGGTGAGCGATTGATTCGTATTGCAGACATTGATTTGACTGAACACACAATGCGATTCTCACCGGAAGTCGTCACAGCGCTCGTCGCGCGCAGCGGCTAGTTTGACCACGGAGTAACCACGGAGCCTCTTTCACTTCCGCGAAGCATTCTTTTGCCGTTGCATCGAAACCACGTGAAAAAGTCATGGAGAAACCAGTAGTCCTGGCGCGTGTCATCAAAGTCCTGGGCCGAACAGGTTCGCAGGGACAATGTACCCAAGTCAAAGTCGAGTTCCTCGGCGAGGCAACCCGTCAGATCATCAGGAACGTCAAGGGACCGGTGCGTGAAGGCGACCTCCTAACCCTACTCGAGTCCGAGCGCGAAGCTAGAAGACTCCGGTGAGCTCATCTCTCACACAATATTCATACGTCTACGGGGGAGGAAGAAAAAAGGTCGCCAGCTGCTGTATTTCACCGACATCTCGACAACGAGACATTCGACATGGACCTGAAAGGAACCGAATCGTCCAACTTGGCGCCGCTTGACACCAACACCATGGTCAGCATGGCCACGATCATCAACTCGATGCTACGAGACCGATGCTTTGCAAAATTCACGAACACAATAAATCTCAGCTGGTAATCACAAAATCTTGTTCAATTTCTTTCTTGCGAAAAACCTCGTAGTCTTTAAGGCAAATTGCGCGCGGTCCATCGACAGAGCAGCGGTCGCTGTCTGCGCAGTCCCTGGGAGAGGATTGCGGCGTAGTCTGTAATTCCTGAGCGATGCAGAGATCTTGGAGGGCATAAAGTGAACGGCTTCTCGAGACTATGAAGAATTTGATTTTATGAAGAAGTAAGTAAATCGGCTGCGGAGTAAACCGTCGCTACCTTATCGTCCTTTTGCTGTATATCTACGTTATTATGATTGTCTATCGTCGTCTTTAATACTGTTTCCTGACTATTCATTTGTTAACATCATTGAAATATTATTTCCTACTATGAGCCGGCTAGGTTGCTTGGCTGCTGTATTCAGAATCGCACAGAAATTCACTGCACTAACTACAAAAAAGAATTGTGAATTTAATTCACCGGAATGGAAGTTTTCATGCAAAAACTAGTACATTACACTTAATGTACAATTGCAATTAAAAATGAATGGAAACTTTACAGTGAAGTTACACTACATTATAAAATTTGAAGTACTTTTGTAGTAAAATTAAAGCAAAGTATTTTTAATTTTTGAATACACTGTACATTCGTTTTTCATTGAAATTGTATATAAAATTTAATATACCAGTTTATGCATAAAAACTTCCGGTGCTTTAAATTTTATACAAATTTGTTTTACACCGTGTCTTAACAATGTGAAGAATCTTTATTTTATGAAAAAGTAAGTAATTTATTTACATATCGGGACTTAGAATTTACATAGTGAAAAACATCGGTGATACAGATATATATATATATATATGTATATGTATATATCTCTGTCTAGAACACTTTGAAGCATCTGTTACTCAGACGATAGTGCGACGTAACTATTACTTCTTTTTTTTTCAAACTTAAAGTACAAACATGAATATAATTACGAGTTATATGCGTCTACGTTTGGGAGGTGGAGTGTCTCTCGGGCTGGAAGATGCTTTGGACGTATTGTCTATGCTTTGTCTGGTAGGCCTTTTGGGAACGCGTTTGAGCTCGTCTCTGCTGGAGCCAGAGTCTTTGCGTTCCTTCTTCGCAGCTGATACTGCGAGAACAAAAAATGTATATAGAGATTGAGTACAAGAGGAGATAATATTTTCGATTAATTTAAGCCTGTTATAGTCACCGGGTACGGCTTCCTCGGCTTCGTCTTTTCCCTTCGGCCTCGATTTCGAAGTTTTCAAATCTTTCTTGACGTCCTTGCTCTCCCTCTGCTTCTCCTTCTTGACTTCCGGCTCTTTGACGATTTTCTTCACCTCCTCCTTCTTCCTCTCCACTTCTTTGCTCGCTTTCTGATCTCTCGGCGGCAGATCTTTCTTGGGAGTTTCCTTAGCGTCCTTCTCCTTTTTGTTGATTTCTTTGAATTTTTCTTTCTGCTCTTTGGCTTTGATGTCGGGTTCGTCCTTTTTTCGTGACTTCATCAAGCCGTGAAATTCCGATTCCGGGAGGGTGAAGTCAACCTCGTTGCTGGGAAACGGCAGATCCTCGGTGTCGTCGAGCGCCATCAGATCGTACATGGATTCGAGATGATCCCATATCGGCTTCAGGGATACGTCCTTGTGAGTGGCCGCTCGAAATTTCTCCCATATGCAGACCATGTGAAAGTACTTGTTGACGCCTGTAAGAAGCGCAAAGTGATATCGTTAATCGCGTTCATAACCTCGTCCGGTGCGTCGATGGTTCGGGTTCGGGCCTATGTCAGGACGTACAGACTCGAGCGTTTCTTACCGACGGGCTTGTGGCCGTTCATTGCATAGAAAAGATGTATCTCATTTTCCACGTTCCAGTCGAACTCCTCGCTGGACTCCAGTTTCTCTTTGACAGCCATCGTCGACTAATCAAAATAAAGGCAGTGTATCAAATGAACACCGAACAAAAATTCGACACAACTCGAGACGTAAACTCTACGGTGAGGAATTTTTTTACACGCTTGTGTCAACTGTACATCGAAGCACTGTACGGTGTACACAGACGCAGCTCGCTTCAGGATCTTGGACGCGTTACGCTGCGCCTATTCCTTAGGGGGAAGTGAAATATGGCGATCGGTAATGAAAACTGTAATGAAGTTTTCTCAAGAGTGCTAATTTTTTTGAGGAAAAAGCAAATTCGACCTGTATGCGCACAGTAATATCGCATGCGGTACGAATTAATTTTTTTCTCAAAAAAATTAGCACCATTCAAAGTTAATTAAAAAATTGCAACTATCTCACTCGCACGCACAGCTGTTTCACTTCCCCTTAAGGTGAAGTGAAAGTCACGTGACGGGGCCATTGAGCGTGAGAGAGATAGTTGCAATTTTCAAATTGCAAGACGTCATTTGGGGGAAACGTCATTTCCTGTTTGAAAATTTCATTTTTCGACCGAAAGCGACTGCAATTTCTTGCAGCTAATATCGAAACTAACCCTAAGAACACACAGAAAGAATTCCCGCACACCGCCATCTCCCGGCGGTCCTTCAATAATCTTTCCCGCAGAGGGCACCACCGGTAATTTCCACAGATGGCAAGAGGTATACATCTCTCGCGCACATCAGATTGCGGAACGCGCGCCAGGTCGGCGGCGACGGGGCACGGGGGACTCGTGCATACTGTCCGTTTTGAGATACATATACGCATATATGTATATATGTATGTCACCGAAGGTGGTGTGCTCGTAGGTCGTACACGCAGGGAGGACCGATTGAATATTTAATTCGAACGTTACGAATGTTTTTACCGAAGTGACGCGGTGTCGGAGTTATGGACGGTACGACCTACGATAAATCGCGGATTGTCGACCGTTGTGATAATGAGAAAGCGTAATAGAGCGACGAGAGGCCAATTGGAAATAGGCAGTATCAATGGACGCGGCCATGTTTTATGGTAGCAGAAATCTTGACCATTAAAAAAACCCATTACGAGGAGAAATTGTTGATAAACGGCTCGGATTTGTGGGGTAACGCGCAGAATGCCGGGATGCGATGTGAAGACAAGGTATCTGCCAGCAACGTTCGCCTGGACTCTGCTACTCAGCACCACGACCCTCTTTTTCTATTACCCGTAAGTTTAACGAGCACGCCTTTCGTTCACACACGATTAATGCCGCGGCTCCGTCACTTTTCTTGTTTTTTTTTTTTTTTCTTATTTCATTATCTTCATTTCACCATCGTCAACTGCCGTGCTTAAAGTTTTATTCTACGGTACTCGCATAATTCTCTATGCAGACACACTGTTAATATTTTTTTTATTACGCAGATGCCAGTATTATCTCTTCCGATATCCATGGGTTCCTGCACTCCAAGGGGTCATAGCGTTCTTCGTACTGGCCAATTTTACACTGGCCACTTTCATGGACCCGGGTGTCATACCAAAAGGTAAGCATCCTGAAACTCATACCTATTGCTGTTACGAAGACACGTGTGTCAAATTGATTTTTGTTTCATTTAAAAAAAAAAAAATTTTCATTAAAGCACCTCCGGACGAAGATCGGGAGGATGACTTCAGAGCGCCGCTGTTCAAAAATGTAGAAATAAATGGTATCACGGTACGCATGAAATGGTGCGTAACGTGCAAGTTTTACAGACCTCCGAGATGTTCTCATTGCAGCGTGTGCGATCACTGCATAGAGGTACGTTAATCTAGTCAGCGACTAGTTTCTTCCTTTTTTTTCTGCATTATGCAACTTTTTAATGCAAACGTCAATATCGTTTTTGCTGTATGTATCACAAATATGCTTATGTGTGTTCCACAGCATGGAATATAATGGTAAAAGATTCTCATATATATCTTTTTTTCAATATCAAATAGACTTAATAATTTGAACAAGCACTTATATTATACACCTATAAAACAAATCTCTGATAGACTAATTTTTACAAACATTTTTGGGTTCTGTTACGATCGACACAGCAGCAAAAGTTTGGTCATCGCAGCTCCAAACTTCTGCCAATCCGTTGCTTAGTTTTTCTTTTTTACTTATTCTTCTTTGCTGCCACGTGCAGAATTCAATGCCTAGATCGTCATTAGAATTCCGCAAAGGAAGTTTTTAACGAAATATATCGCTAATAACGCCGTTGATATTTTTCAGACGTTCGATCATCATTGCCCGTGGGTGAACAATTGTATCGGTAGAAGAAACTACAGGTTCTTCTTTTTCTTCCTCCTCTCGTTGAGCTTTCATATGCTCAGCATCTTCGGACTCTGTCTGTACTATGTACTGGAGCACAAGGAGCAATTGGGAGACGTCCACACGAGCGTCGCGTATCCTTTGCATAACAATCATGAGCGGCAAATTTATTCGACCGTTCGTCATTGAGATATCGTGCGTCGCAACGCCGATTATTAAACATGATTCGCCTTAACATTGTCACAGAATGGTGCTGATGGGACTGGTTACCTTCTTGTTTATTCCGATACTCGGATTAACAGGTTTTCACGTGGTACTCGTGTCCCGAGGTCGGACGACGAACGAACAAGTTACCGGAAAATTCAACGGTGGTTACAATCCATTTTCACGAGGATGCTTCCATAATTGCTGCTACACACAATTTGGACCGCAGTATCCAAGGTAACGGTTACGAATTCGATTGTTCATTAACGAGAAATCACGTTACCCCCAATAGCCGGTAAAACGCTCGATCGATTTTGCAGTTTAATCAAGCCTGAAAAGTATTCAGGAAAGCGACGGGGGGCTTGCACGTCCGAGATATCTACCATAGACAGCGAGAACCAGGTAAAAACCTACATGGATAGCAGCAATGGTGTTAGAAATGCCAGTTCAAATGCTTACAATAAGGTAAGAGCTAGTGCAACTTCGCTCGTTTCTATACTTCAATCTTTCGTGTGGTATTTCGCGGTATTCTTTTTTACCCATTTTTTTTTGTTTTGTTCATCTTCTCAATCTTCTTTCCAACAACGTACGTAATACTCTTGCACTACTAACGACTCCCGCAGCCTCCACACGCTTTTCTTATTCGTTCTCTCAAGGTTGAACCGTTTTCTTACCGAGGTACTGTTTTACTCTCTGCTTTTTACCGAGTTCTCGTATGGTCTGTAAGATCGCCTATATTTATCATATCCGCATGTAATTAATAATATCCGTAGTCGCTGAGTAGAGAAACATAGATGGAAAAATAGTACGTTGATGAAGTCTCATTGGATTGCGTGAATTTTCTTGTGCTCGAACCGATGTTCAATGTTTTTTTTTTTTTTATTTTTCATTGTTCTTGCATTATTATGTTTGTTCTGTATTCGATGCAGGATTATTATCTACAGACTGTTACGTCGAGCGACGATAGTTTTCCCGTTCGTCAAGTTTCGAGTAGAATAGTTCGAGGAAGATTCTATTGATCCACCGATCACATCCTTCTCCCCTCGATCGATGCGCAGTACCCGATCCAATTTTCCCCCGTTCCCCCAGTGAACCGATTCCCGTTCTTCGTACGTCGTAAATACTTTTTGTTCACTCGATTGAATTTTGTACACTTCGAGGATCCTCTGAAACTTTGCGTTGCCCGATTCCAGCTATCCCCTGGCCGCGACGGTTCAGACACCGACATGGAGCCTACGGCGTCTCAGTCGGCGGATTGCGAGCCTACACCTCCGTTGCAGAGACACGGATCGAAAAGCAACTTTTTCCTGCCACCTGTGGAGAACAACGAATCTCCCAGGCACCCTCCGCCACCACAGCACCGCCATCCAATTCACTACCCACGGGGAAGCCCGCACCCTAGGCCAAGGTATGTTTTTCAGTAGTAGAGCGCAAGAAAAAAAAAATCCAGGAAATTATTATCCCATCGTCGAGTACGGCTCGATCGCAGGGGAGTACTCGACTGAACTACGTCTATTTGATTGTGCTAGGAATGTAATTGTCGTGACAAATGAATTGTTACACTGTTAAAGAAACCCCTGGAAACGTAGCCTGACAAACGGGCTTGTGAGTGCGTGGAATGCATTACCAGCCACAATAATTGAATCGCAGACAATAAATCTATTTAAAAATAGACTCAACAAACACTTGTCTACACCGTTAATAAAATTCATATGAAATTAAAATCCCGGGCTGGAAGTTTTTATGCAAAAACAGGTATATTAAATTTCGTGTTCAATTGTGATGGAAAATTAATCAGTATATTAAAGACATTGAAAATCATTTATTTTTAATAATTTACTTAAACTTCAATCAAAAAGTATCTGAATTTTTCATCATAATTGTACATCAAATGAAATGTTTTAGGTTTTTGCTAAAAACTTCCAGTCCGGTACATTAAATTTATAATTTTTCTTACTGTATACATAATGTAAACTTACAAAAGATGCAGATATTATAAGTTATAAAGATCCTTTCTGTAATTTCTAATAATAATAAACTATTGATGTCGATAGGGGTATGAACGGTTCGCGTAGTCACACGCCCGATCCTCTGTCGCCCGAAGCGACGGGTTCACCGGCTGGAGGTCCTCAAAGAGGTCAAGGTCAGGGTGGTGCCAGTCCGACGATGCAACAACGCATCAAAGCTATAGGTGTACCAACACCACTTGCCATTTCCAGTCCTATACGCAGGTATGTAACGAGCACATTCGCATTGATCTTTATGCAAAAAATAATAATAATAACATACGAATGAACGATATTATCGACTCGGTGTCCTTCGACGCATCGGACGCTATCTCACTCTCTCTCTCTCTCTCTCTGTCTATCTCTCTCTCTCTCTCTCTGACTATCCTCTCTATCGATATTAACATAGATCCACAACATCTCATATCACGTATCGCTGGTTACCTCATTGACCAACACAGATATCGCACGACACACGTCGATTAAAAAAAATCAATCGAACGCACTCGGTGCTACTTATGCTTCGCCCACGCCGGATAACACTCCGCAGCTTGCATTGTGCTCCATAAAATTTCCAATAATATACATTCAAGATTTATAATTAATCTAATGTCTGTTCCATCGCTGCAAAAATTTGCCAGTCGCGGAGTGTTAAGTCGCAAATTTTACGGTGACGAGAGCTGCTCAATTGTGACGAACCACACAAAGCACATTATCCGAGCACGCTGTGACATCACCGGAACGACGACCATTCCAGTTCCAATTAATCATGATTAAGTCCGAAGATTCGATCTTCACGTTATCATATTCATAATTTTTATTATTAATTTTGTTTTTTATTCATTTATTTTTTCATTCCTTCGTTCGTTTAATTAATTTAAGTAGCTCTTCATACAACACTATGTCATATCATCATCAATACACAGTAAATTCGTATATAATAATAACGTAAAAAAAAAAAAAGAAAAAAGGAAAGGAACAAAGATAAGTTAAACGCGTTCGTAGATGATCAATAACTTAGAGGGTTTAGATATTTTTTTTTGCACGTACCTACAAAGAGATATATGGTATATAGATAAGTTTGTGTCCCACTGCAGGGGGTGGTAACTGCAAGGAGCTGCTCTCTGACAACATGTTGCAACCTACTGCAGGTAAACACGAACTTCATCCTACGAGGACGTACCGTAGTTTAACGATTTATGCTTTGTTGCATACATACATATTATCAAATGTATATTCTATATATATGCATATATACATAGATACATGTAAATATTCATATATATACATTATATCAAGATAAAACACACATTTTAAGTATTGACTTAGGTTCGCTACTTTTTTAAGTTTTTTTTCCTTCGAATAGATGCTAATGTTTTTAACAGGAATGACGCGCTGCTCTCTCCTGTATGTCTCGCCAGTGCCGTATTTGTATGGCTACCAATGCTCAGCACTCGCATATATATATAAATATAATAAATATACATACATATATCGATATTGGTTCACTGTACCGCGCATTGTCGACAAATAACGCGTTTTGGTTTGGGGAATAGTTTTTTCTTTTGACCGAAGACCATTATACTGATATTGTACGTCTCTGTTGCAGATCGAATCCAGGTACACCGACGCAGGTTCGTCGGCCCGACTTTATAGGTGTCGCCGAGGCGCCGACGTACTACGACGTTCAGCATCACAACAACGTCGGGGTTGTCGGAGGTCCGGTGCCCGGTGTCGTACCGGGCTACAGTCCCCAGCGACGTTTTCTGTCGGAGAGCGAGCTCATACGCCAAGGCAACGACCATCCTTACTCGCGCACCAACAACACCGTTGACAATATCAGAGAATTGGCCGGCTCGCCGCAGCGGGGCGTCTACATGTGGAAAGACAATTCGCCGAGTGGTTATCCGGCGCCACCGGGCACGATCGGGATGCCGCCACATCCGAACATCGGCCAGCGTGCGCCACCGCCGTACGATTACTATTGCTCGAATCCGACGAGTCCGACGCAACAGCCGTACGGCAATCCACCGAGGGCGGCTTATCATCCGGCGTCGAGGGGCGGCGTACCGGTATTCCCGCCGCATCAGTCACCGCAGGTTAAACGAAAAGCGACGATGGCGACACCGACGACGCCGACCTCGGTCGACGGTCGACGAAGGCCGATGTCGTTCGTCAGAGCGTTGGAAATGACCGATTCCATGGAAATGGTCTCGGCACCGAGCGATCCGAGGTCGCAGAGGCCGACGACACCGACGCCCGATCGAGCTAGCGTCTACGACATGAACTACGAGATATCCGTATAGCCCACCTTTCCAGTCTCCGGCATGGCTTGTCGCTGGACGGGGATTAACAAAAAACCACCGACGATCTTTCATATCGCTCGCTCGTACGAGGAGAGAGCCTGCGCCAACGGATCCGAGGTATCCGTCTGAATGTAAAATTTGCGAGGTCGTTTGGGCAATCGAGCCACGATCGACGGTCACGCCTCAACTTCGTTCTTCCCATGAGAATTTCAAGCAAAGTCGAACAAAGCCAAAGGAAGAATCGGTTTCAGAGATTTGTAACGATGTATGTTTCTTTTATTTTTTTTCCCCCCACTTGTTTTCTTTCTTTTCGTTTTAACACGATGAGACGACAGGACATGGCGCTTATGGATTGATAAACGCCGCGAATTATTATCGGTGTGCGCGTTCGGTACCGCATGGTTCGATCTCTTGGCACGGTCATAGAGACGCTTGAAAGAATCTCTACCGAATAATATATTTATATATAAAATCATATATTTTTCTCTTTCCTTTTTTTTTCTCTCTTCGATCTTGCGGTATTTATCTTCTCCGATCCGCATATCTTCCTGGGGGGGAGGGGGAATAAATAAATAAAAATTGGGACCGTGCAATGGCCCCCGAGTCGGTCCCTCGATTATGTATAACACGACCACGCGACGGAATCGCGTAGTGTAATTAGTAATATTTTTATTTAACGATTTATCGAGACACTCCATTGAACGCGTGCGTCACAAAACGGTATCCTCGCAGTCGAGAGAGCCGACGACGAGAGTTGCGTCAGTGTTTAGTCGATGTAAGATACGGATATGTCGAGTAAAGACTGCAATGCAATCGAATCGAAACAAACAAAATGTGTTAGAAATATCTCATTGAATTCCCGATCGTCGAGCGAATCACTAACCACTGGGGTCACTCGTTTGACAAGCAAACTCGCCCGTTTTCAGTACACGTTAAGGTCAGTTTAGATTTTTATACAGTGTCAACCGTGACTTAATTCTAGACGCGGCATATATACATCGATCGACAACGTTGTTCTTCTCTCTCTCTGTCAAGCTTTTTCTTTTTTTTTATTTATTTTATTTTATTTTCCATTTTCTTTATTGAAGCATCATGATTTGCCCCCCGTGTAAGTGGAGACTGTAGAGATGATTCGAACAATTAACAAAAAAAACGAAAAAAAACCCTCCCGCTAAACATGCACGTGAAACAAAGAAAAAAAAAAGAAACAAAAAGTGTCCGTGTCCATTAACAGAGTTACTTAATCGACTTAAGTCATTGTCAAGATAGAATAACAAATTCTGTGTAAAATAATCGTGAAATGTGTAGTAAAAATTTTTAATATACATATTTAACAATATTTATACGTAAAAAAAAGAAATTATAAACATTAAGAAATTATAATTTTCGTCGCCTGATGAGAATGCTGATTTTAGTTATTGTCGATGTGGCCTCACTAACACGATGATTTATTTCTACGAGAGTTATGTTCTTATCGACTTTTTTCCCCCGTTGTTGGTTATAAAAGGTGCGAAAGATAAACAAAATGTAACGAGAATTATGTATGTGAGTGATTATAACGAGAGAGAGGATGTTAATGAACAAAAAACAAAAACAACAAAACTGAACAAAAATTAAGATTGTGAAGAGTGATCTAGTGACGCTTATATTACACAATAATGACTGCTAGCCGTTAATTGATCGATCGTTCGATCCGGAAACTGGGAAATTAATTGATCACAAAAGAAGAAAAAGCAGAAAAAAAACGGAAACAATCCTGTAATATATGAATTGCATAAATTAATTAATGTATCAACGCTTTGTTTTCAAGTCCATATAATTTCCCGTAAGAGTCTCGTTGTTTCCATATGATTGATGTTTGCAGCATCTTAGGTACCCTTGTTATAATTTCAATCAATCGATCGTGATGAACCGAGTATCACGTTGTCGTTTGATAATTTACATATCAAGCTGTAGAGGTCGAGACGTGCTCATCGAAAATAGTTGTTCGTAAATCTGTAAAAAAAAAAAAAAACAAAACAAAACAAAATGAAAAGAAAAAAAAATGATGTTGCCACGTTCGCGAAACGTTATATTTCTCTCTACGTTATTCTTACATAGCTAACGAAATCTGTCTAATTCGTTCCTATAAATTTCTCAATAACTGAAAATCCCCCTCCTCCCCCCCTCCGATCGAATGTTCGCATCCAATTTCCCTATATCCCTCGGCCCTGCAGTGCCGATCGTCTCCGGTGAACTTGTGCCAAAACAGTATAAATACTATTTTGAATGTCAGTTTGACCACGAGATTGTTCGATTTGAATCATCACTTTCACATCAAGACGGTACAACGTTAATGAATTGATTAAGATTAATGATAATTAAGCGATTACGAAAAAAAAATATTTACCATTTATATGATTCAATGTAATCTTGTACATATTAGCCGGTTATCACTACGTCAATGTACATACACATATATTTCAGTACCTCACGAATCGTCGCTGCCGTCATATACAATAAATAATGGAAAGTCACTAAAGTTATAGTTACGCTGATTCCACATATTCGAATTCTAACTTTACCCATTTTTCATAAAATCCGCTAAAAATGTGTGCTTTTGAAAATCTCATTTTTCAACCGGAAAACATAATTTCCGGTTTGAAAATTTCATTCTTCGTCCGGACGTGATGTTACCGGAAATACATCAGTTCCAGTATGAAAATCAAAGTTTTCGACCGCAAGTGATGTCACTGCCGGTCGAAAAATGAGATTTTGAAACTGGAAGTGAGGCATGTCCGGTACGACGACACTTCCGGTCTAAAAATGAGATTTCCGGACCGACAGTGACGTATTTCTGGTATGAAAATGGATTTTTGAAAACTGGATAAAAAAAATATATATAAGATAAACTTCGAAACATGGTGTTTCTCAAAACTAGTTACTCTTTGACAGAAATGAATTTTCGCTGACATAAGTGGGGCATAGGTGCTACTGCGTGCTACCCTATCAAACGTGGATACCGTCGCTCGCTCTCGCGGTCGACGTTGCGAAACGATTTTCCCCTAAACCGGAAGCGGTGCTCTCGAGCAGAGACGCAATTGCCTCATATTGACATTAATCGATTTACGTTTTGTGCTGAATTGAAAAAAGAAAACTTTAACAAACAAAAAAAGTCGCGGCGATTAATTCGCGATCAAGGTATTCGCCGGGATGAGCGAGACGTGTATTACTCGTCCAACTACCGTGTTTCAGTGAGAGATCGGTTTATCGGCGAGAGTCGAAAAGTCTCGCCACACGAAGCGGCCCGAGCGCGGCCATTGTGGCTATTTACAGACGGCTTTTTTCCCCAGCAAATCTAACAAAATAATTCGAGCTCTCTCTGAAAATATCACCGACTCCCGCGATGTGAGTAGATCGTTGCGTTTGCAGCTGTGTCGCTTTTAATTAGAGAATGAATTAAGTTTAGAGACCGAGCAACGATATTTAACGAACTCGTACTTGCAGGGCGCGAAACCGAAAGGATAGCGCGGGTAAAAGCGACTCCGAAGCCACGGACAAGGACAACAAGCGCGACAAGAACCGCGACAAGGATCGCAAGAAACGCGCCGCCTCGTCGTCCAGCAGCGGTAGCAGGTAAAGAGTATAGAATTTAAACGATAAAAATCAAAATATAATCGGCGATTCGCATAATTTTTTTTTTGCCTCAGTTCTTCTGACAGCAGCTCGGCATCCTCGAGCTCGAGCAGCGGCAGCAGCTCAAGGTCTAGTTCCTCGTCCAGCAGCTCTTCCAGCAGTTCGGGAAGCTCGTCAGGAAGCTCGCGTGACAGAGGACGCAAGCGAAGTCGCAGCAAAAGCGCAGAAGGCACCAGGAGACACGACACTAAGGAGAAGGAGCGCGACAAGGAGAGGGAACGCGAGAGGGACAGGGACAAGGACAAGAAGAAGAGCAGCAATTCGACGAACGACAAACCAAAGCCCAAAGGACGCTCCAGGTCAGTCGCCGATAGATATCCTTGCGCGGTGTCCGGCGGTCCTGGAACTGGCCTTGAATTTGACCTGCCCTTGGAGAAGTGCTCAAGTGTCCTTGAATTTTTTCTCTCCCCGTAAATTTGAGCTTGTGTGAAAAAGAATATTAGTAGCAAACATCGTAAAATAGAATGTGTATCTCAGATTCGCTGGGATACGGTAATGGTACCAGTGGCTGCACACCTAAGAGAGCAGTCCCAGTGCCTGGACATGCATGAAAAAATCGTATGTCCGTCTCTTTTGTATGCAGACTTTGTCCAGCCACTGGGACATGTTCAGTCACCGGGATGCTTTTTGCTTACCTTATATACATTCGTAAATAGTGAGTAACAAAAACGGTTATTGAACTAAACGTTATTTGCTATGTCGCGCGCGATATGCATATTTTCATTTTTTATGAATGGCCCAACACTGCCTGGAAATGTCCTGGAAATTGTCCTTGAATGTTCTTGAATTTGACACTGTGCCATGCTCAATCATCTTGCTGATTTCAATTGTAAATAGCTGTGCATTCGGTCTTACTGATGAGTATCTCTGCAGGTCACCCTCACCCAGAAGGAAGCGCAGAGAACGTTCGCCGATTCCAAGACCGACGAAAATTCACATCGGTCACTTGACTCGCAACGTCACCAAGGATCACATAGTTGAGATATTTTCTACCTATGGGCAAATAAAGATGGTGGATTTCGCGCCCGACAAACTTCATCCGAATTACGGGCGCGGATTCGCTTACGTGGAGTTCGAGACTGCGGACGAGGCTGAGAACGCCATGAAGCACATGGATGGAGGTAAAATACCCGATTGTACAAAAAAATAAAAATAACAGGTGCAAAGTAATTTGCACATGGTTTTTTCATTTATTACAACTTTGCGTACAGCTTTCTTTATGGGAAAGTTCGCTGATCGATTCTTGGCTTCCTCACGGAGGATGCTGTTCGTAAAATTGTAATAAATGAGGAAGCCGTATGCAAATTACTTGGCTCTTTTTTTGTAACGCTAAAAAATATCTACGTCTCATAAAGTTTAAACGGTCAAAAGTTACCGCAAAAGTTATTGCAGAATATCGTCAACTGAGTTTGCATAATTCGTCGTTTTGCGGCTATTTTCAACTATTTTTCACCGCTGATTACAAATCTGTGTCTCATTTTACTCTGTCAAACTCGTTTCCGACGTAAAAAAAAATTTCCGAAAGACTCAAAAATTTCAAAATCTCATCAAATCTAACCAGTCCGTTTGCGCCAAAGTTAATACCAAACATTGGGTAGTGTTAGTTCATTCCCATTTCAAATTTAAGCTCGATACTTACTCGAATAACTCAAAATCCCATGAAATCCGCTTGGACAGATTTCTACCAAATTCAATTCCAAAGGTCTTCGATCAAAGTATTACATTTGTGTGCAGTTATAAGATGATAGCTCTAAATGTACGCAAGTTAGAGCTACCACAACTAATTTTTTTAAACATTCAAAATCACGTAAGATTTTCAATCGGGCCTCATCTTCATGAAAGTTGCACTGAACGAAACGCCGTGACCACTCAGTGTACCAAATTTGCGTTTCCGAGTTACAACCATTTTAAACAACGCAAATCTGTCACACATACCGGATTCATCCGGATGTGTGTATGTCACACATACACATTCATCCGGATACCACCTAAAAATCGCATTTCCCGACGTTTCAGACTATTTTAAGTAGTCTGACATTAAAAACTCGAATTGTTTTTTTTCCTTTATGAGGAAGGAAAACAAAATTGAGATTTTAATAACGATTCATTTCCAAGAATATGGTACTAGTCTTCCCACGGGATTGTATAATGAAAAGTCGATTGTATTTAATATTTTTTTAAAGCTTCTTGCTCGTTCGTAAAAACGTTTCCGTCTTCCGTGCAAGTTCCGTACCTTCAGGAAAGACTCGCTGATTAAAAATAATTATTTCAGGACAAATAGACGGTCAAGAAATCACAGCAGCTCCGGTTCTGTTGCCGAAGCCGAGACCACCACCAATGCGTCGTATGTCGCCGGCGATGGGTCGGAGAGCACCGATGCGTTGGGGCGGCGGCGGAGGAGGTGGCGGAGGAGGCCGAAATTCTCCGCCGCGTTATCGCAGGCGTTCGCCGCCGATGAATCGTCGGCGAAGTATCCGACCGCCCAGACGCAGACAGAGGACTCGCTCTCGCAGCCCACCGGACAATTCCCGTCACCGACACCGTCGTTACACCCGATCCAGTTCTAGCAGTTCTCGATAAACAAAAATAATTTTAAAAAGAATAATTTTTTTACGAGAGACGGATCCCCTTCCCGACATGAAAGCTAAAATTGGTGAATCGGACGGAACTGTGACGACTCCGCTATGAGAGTGAACATTTTGATATAAAAACAAACAAACAAAAATCATCGAATCATCTTAGGGGGATGATGTGAGGCGCACAAGCGATTATCGTGCTGCACATGGAGAGCACTTATCGGTCGCCTGCGACCACTCGTGATTTAATTATTATCTTTTAAAGTAATGTAGCGTTGTAAACTATCAACCGCGATTACGTTCAATCAATTGCGACCGCCGACGTCGTGCACATATACCGCATAGATGATGAATGTATACAAATAATGTGCGCAAGTTTGATGCCAGTCAAGGGCGACGATTTCTATGTCATGTTATTAATTCCGGAGATACAGAGAGAAAGAAAGAGATAAATAAATAATTCAATGAAAGCATAAATAAGTTCGACTGATTTTTTAGGATTTCGTTGCGCATGCAGGACTCATTAAAATACCACGAAGTCGTCGTTATACTTTGATAGAAACTATGATTATTAGACCCTTTTACAAAGAATCGATTGTTTTCTTTTTTTAGAAAAAAAACCTATTCACACCAAACTTCACTTTGTTTGTTCTTTTTTTCTTCTTTTCATTTATACTCGCGATTATCTACAAAACAAAATCATTGCATCACATTGCAATTGCGTCTCTTTTTGTTTACTTTTTTGTCGATTTTTCTGTTATTTTCTTTTCCATTAATGAAAAATATCTACAATCTTCGAATGGTGTACAATTACTAATTATATAATAATATACAATTTCACAGTCACTTTTACAGTGTGAAAGAATCATGGGGAGGGGGGGGGGGGGGGGGTGTTACGATTTAAAACAATGGAAAAAATTATCCCCGGTTCAATAAAAACAACAGCCTGACACACACATGGCACACGCCGGAGAAACTTTCGAGAGATCCGTATTTTTATAAAAAAAAATGATTTACCTTTCCTTTTTTTTCGTCAATATTTCTTTAGTAATGTGACCCGTACGATAATTAAAAAAAAGCTTCGAACGTACTGGCGAAGAGTCCGTCACGATGCTGCAGTCTAACAATTTCTCAACAAATAACGATGTTCTTTGAGTGGAATACACTTTGGCACGGACGAAACTAATTCGTGATCGCTCGATAAATACATATCGTTCGATCGTTCGCGTCCCGTGTTCGCAGTCCTCGTGAGACTACTCAAGATCGTTAACGGTCCGTAACTAATTTTTTTTTTTTTTAGAAGGAAGAAAAGAATCCCAATTACATCTTGAAAGTTTACATCTGTTTTTTTTTTGCTATATTGGGGACACGTCTTCGAAAAGCGGATAATCAATTACGAGGCGTTATAATGGTAAACCGGCGATAATCCGTGCAACGTTTACTATATCACAGTAAAGTACCGTGTCCCTTCTACGCAAGCCGAAGTAAAAAAATTCGTCCCCGTTTTAAACATTGTTACGATTAGAAAACCGAGACTTCCGCTTCTCGGGGTTATATTCTCTATCCCATCAATTTTTTTCCCTACGTTGTTTTCTTTTTTTCGTTCTTTCTTTTATCTTGTTCCTTTGACTAAGTTTACAAAGTAAATATATTCTATCAAAAAAGTAAAATTTATATATAGTTCTTTATATTACATCGATTAAATTAGGGTGAACCCATTTCGACAGTATCCATACGTCATTAACAAAGATTCAAATTCATTTATACGTCGCAAATAAATAAATAATTAAATAATTTGTTGTTTTTTTCTTCTTTTTTTTTTCTTTTTCTTTCGTTTGTTCGTCTTCTTGTTTGAGTAGATGCTAGAAATCCGTTTAAACTCCTTCTCTAGCGGGATTGGATTTGTTTTGTTTTTTTTTTACGTAGCATTTTTTTCTCGTCCTCGCATCTCCTACAGTTTTAAATTTAATATTACACACGATATTAACTGTACGCATAGTATGATCGTTAAGAATAAAGTTTATAGCGCTATAGACAGTCAGATCCCCGAAATTGGCTGTTAATCACGCGTTAAATACCTCACGCTTTTTTTTGTTTATTTTATGATAATCTCACAAATGCCTCGTCCCTCGTAACCGCAACAATATTCAATATTCATCATTCTCAACCCCCCTCCCTTCTTCAAGGCATCGTACGGGCTTACAGAATTATCGCGTTCTATTCGCTTCCATTTTTTTTTGTTTCCTTCGTTTTTCTTTTAAATCTCGCTCGCCTCATCTCCCGTTACTTCTCTTTAATATCTATAAATATCAATAAGATACTATGTACAATTTTTTTTTCTTTAAATATCGCGACACTCTCCGTTGGAAAATATCGAAACAGTGCCACGGATAGACCCCGTTGGAGATCAACCGAGCGGCCATATATGCTTGACTCTACATCGGTCCTCTGGGTCGTTCTTTCGCAGCGGCCGCCGACGACGCCGATGACACCGACGAGGAGGAGCACGACGACGACGCCGACACGGGAACGTTGTATCATCGGGACTGAGACGTGTCCTCTTTTTTGTGTATATCACCGGCGTGCATGAGCGGAGGTTCCATCTGTCTTCCGGATACCCCTGGTCCGGGACCGGCGCGATGATGCATGTGAAGATTGCTCAGCGGTCCGGGGCTGGGATCTTTGCCCCTCAGAGAGTTCACCGGAGGCGGTGGGTAGCCTGCGTAGAGCTTGGCTCTCTCCTCTTCCTCGGCACGGAAAGCCGCGGCCATGAGTGGATTGTACCGTAACTGCTGGAGGGGATCGTAGCGATAGGGATCTCTGAAGGGATCCGAAGCCCATGGACCGCCCGGCTGTCCGCCCGGTCCCGACGGCGGTGGAAAGTGTTGCATAGGATGGCCGCCGAGTCCTGGTATCATGCCTCGCGACATGGCGTGCGGGCCCGACATGCCGTGAGGATGCCTCGCCAGATAGGCGTGCGGATGGGGATGATGATACCTCGGATCGGGTATCGGACTCGGTCCGGGTCCTTGACCAGGCCCGGGGCCCGGTCCCTGAGGCGGCTGCCTCGACAGCATAACAACCTCGTCGTCCTTGCTCCGCGGCTCCTCCTTCACCCGCACCTCACCGGGGTCCATCGAATTAACGTTGCCGTTACGCATCGGCGAACGATCTCTGCCCATTACGACGTGCTGACGATTCTGATGCATAATCCTCTCGCGCTCCATCTCACGCCTCTCCATCTCCCGTCGTTCCTTCTCTCTTCGCTCACGCTCCCGAGCTTCCGCCTCGGCCTTTCGCTTCTCCTCCTTCTCTCGCTCGCGCCTCTCACGCTCACGCTGCTCCTCCCGCTCGCGCTCGCGACGCTGTCGTTCGCGCTCCCGCTCGCGTTCCCTCTCGCGCTCGCGCTCGCGCTCACGTTCGCGCTCACGCTCACGCTCGCGCTCCTCCATCTCCGCTCGCCTGTCGATCGCCGGAGGCTCAGGCTTCATACTCCACGTTACCGCCGTCGACGGGAAACCCGGTGCGGCGCGTTGCAATCTAAACAGGAGAACAAAAGAGATTAAGTTAACTTGAAAATTTCGAAACTATCTGCGGATTAAAATTGTATCGAAAAAAAAAAAATGAGTGATTGTGCGAGTAAAACACGTACCCTCGCCATGGATCGTGAACAGCTCCCATGCCGCCTAATTGAGGCATCTCTCTGCCCGGTGGAAATCCAGCAAGTCCGGGAAAGTTTGGATTAGGCGTGCCGAACGATGCTGGATATCTTCCGAAAGGCGACATCCCTGTTCCTGCAAAAGTTCAATGTCGTTGTTAATTTTTTTTCCCCGCTGTTATCGTGTGCATGGAGAAAAAGAAATTACGATCGTGAATACACTCGACTAGAGATGTGCAGTCACGGTAATTTTTTGTAAGCGTCAATTGGCCAAAAAATGACCATCCATTGAACGTCTTTTTTGATTGCAGAAAATGTTTGTTGTGCGATGACCGTCATTTTTGTTCAGGGTCACAAATATTATCAAAACAGCAAAAAACATTTATCTAGTTAGGATTTGACCGTCTTTTTTGTCACAAATTTGGTCAAAGTTTTTACAGTCTAGATTGATTTCAAACGAATTTTTCTTCCTGGTTGACTTTATAATCATTCGTATTATCATTTTTTATCCATTAATTCATTGGTGAAACAATATTATAAAATAAATACATTTTTTTTTCTGATTAACGAGATTGATACTTTGTTAATTTTTATGTTGGGACCGTGGAGACTTTAAGAGTTAATGTCGCGGTCGTCACAGTGCGGTCATTTCGGGACCGGTCAATTGACGGTCACGTAATAGTCAATTGATAAAAAAAAAAGAATGACCGCTAACAAAGTCGGCGCCCATCTCTAAACTCAACACGTACCTAAGTGCGAGCCCGGCGTAGAGAGAAATCCGACGGGATGGGGAGGCGGTGGGGCTTGATGATTGGGTGGCATGTTCGTCGGGAATGGCGGTGCCATTTGGCCACCGATTCCGAGACCTCCACCGGGACCACCTGGATAAAGATGTCCCGGAGGTCTGAGCAGTTCGGTTTTTGTGCTGACCACGTTGCCCGCTTTTGCCTCGGCCTGCTGCTTCTGTTGGTGGTGATATATTTCCCAAGCTATTCGAACGTGCATCGCGTTCCACTTTCCAGTTTTCTGTAGAGTTGATACAGTTTTTTTATGGAAAGAAATATTTTTTGCCAACGGATAAAACTGTGTGTGATAACTTTTAACATCGTTCGAATGAAATTTACACGCCGTCGCTGGACAGTAAAGTAAATGTGATTGCGTCACTATTTACGTCATAATTTACGTTACGAGACAATATTTCCTCTCGGGGTCGAGATATGAAATGCGCATGGTCAAAGGCGAAACCGTAAATTCCAGAAGGAATGTGGGCACGAAATACAAGAGTCCGATCTTACTTTCGGAGCGAACGATGTCAGATGATTCGGTGGTACGAACGGCGTTGAAGGCGGTCCCATTCCAGGATGCATAAGACCCGCGTTAAAGCTGGAATAACCGGGAAGGTTGAGATTTCCACGAAAAAATGGAGAATCGACGCTTCCCAACTTTGGAATGTCCTTGAACTGCGAAGAAAGAGAAAAGCCCGTCGATTACATTAATACAATGCGAAGTGGACATTGAAAAGATGTAGAGGAACAAAATTAATTAAAAAATTATACTCACAATCGGAGGAGGAAAAAGTGTCGACGCCGCCGGGGGTGGTAGGAGCGGCGTCGTGTGCTGATGCACGTGGGTATGCTGATGCTGATGATGATGCATTTCCGTCCTGAGATAAGGCGGAGGTCCGAGATTCCCAACACCGACTCCGACGTTTCGGTCTTGGGACGCCAAAAACCTATTGTCCAGCTCCCGTCTGAGCATGTCGGTTTGACCTGAGACATGCGTCACCCCTTTTTTGTCGGTTAGTATGATCGTCGTTAAAGATGTTCGTCGATTTTTTTTTCACAAACACGAGAGAGTTTGTGAAAAAAAGAAATCTCTCTTATACTTACTTGATTGGAAGAGCGACTCCGCGGAGAAGGGATTTGGATTCGAGGTTGGCGGTGGTAACGTTGGCAGCGAAGTGTGCGGACTCGAACTGGAGACAGGCGGGGGTAACGGTGCAGCGAACATCGGCGGTGGAAAATTGTGCATGTTCAGAGACGCCGGTGGAGGTGTCGGCCTCGGTACGGAAGTTGCCGTTGCCGGTGATAATTGGGAGGTCGTGCTGCTACTGTTCACGACACGTGAATGAAACAACAAAATATTATTTTATATGTCCGATGCTTCGTTACTCTTGCACGGACATCCGGGATGAGTTGACGAAAGAAAGAAAATAAAAATAAATAACATCCAAAGAAAAAAAATAAAATGACAGAACAAACATGGTACCTTATCCATCCTTGAGCCTTGGAGTAAGCAGGTAGACTAGAATTGGCTGGGGATGCGGTGTTGTTTGGCACACTTACGGGCGTTATGCTACCCCGGCTTAGGGTGCTCACGTTGCTGCTGTAATGAGAATATTTTTATGGCACTCGTGTTTCAAAGACGTGATAATCCAACCCTCGTAAACACGACGCTTCAGTGAAATTTTAATGCAACATCAAAGCATACTTCTAGCGCTCTTTCTCGACCAAATAAATGTGACTTTTAAATACTGGCAATGTAATATAACAAATTGTACTGTATCAGCAACATATATGGAATGTATTGTCAATAAAAAAAATCAGACGGGAAAAGTTTATATTTATTATTAACAAAAAAACTGGGCTGGAAAAGGAACTTTATCATTTTAAAAAATTGGGCCGGTACAGTAGAAGTGTATGATGAAAAAAACTGAGCCACTGTTGACCTTTTAAAGATGAAGTAGTTATGGACGTACCTGTAGCTATCTCGTTCCCTGTTGGGACTGTGACCCCTTGGAGAATTATTGTTTCTTCCGGCTAAGCTGCAAGCGACGACGTCCCGATGAACGATCGTGTTTGCGGTGGTAACTGTATTGGTTATTGTTGACACGCATGTCGTAGTTGCAGCGCTGAGCGGTGTACTACTATTGTGATTCGTGGCACTATTTCCTATCGTCTGTTTACTTATATTGGTGCATGGGGAAGCCCGACTGCCTCTCTGCAAGTAAAAAATGTAAAGTGTTTATTATTAACTCTGCTTTAATCTCACCGAATCGATAAAGAGGTTTTCAGTGAAATAGAAAGAATCGCTCGTGACTTACCACGTCGGTGCGAGATGATGCAGAATGGGACGGCGACGGGACGGCAGGGGGAAGATAAGGACTGTGGTTGAGGGGAGCGTACGGGGTGTAAAGAGGCGGATAAGAAGGCTGCGTTTGAGGATACGCTGCCATTGGTAGTGGAGGTGGATAAGTCGTGGTAGCTGCTCCGTTCGAGGGTGCCGCCGGTGTTACTCCGAGACTCGCGACCGCTGGACTCGTCGTGTGACTCGACGATACGAGCGGTACGTTAGGCGGATGTAACGCCGGTATCGTCGTGTGCGACGTCGGCTGAGACAACGATGATGGCGGAAGTGCGGGAGATGCTGGCCGCTGCTGTGGAGCTATTGCACGTGGATTTGCTGCCAGCGGACTAGTCATCTGAAAATTATATCACACCGTTTAAAAAAAATGCTGCCATTCGGGTGTCTTTAGCGTATTAAATATTTTTTTAAATATCACTGAGAATTAACATAAAGTTCATTAAATAAATAATTTGTAAACTTGTTTGAGGTTAAGCTACTGCACTGAATACTAGTCAAATGAGTGCTAAATTTTCGCAAATGTTTATCCAAAGTGTTGTGAATTCATTAACAGTAAGGGAAGTCGATTTGAAAACTATTGATAACGATATTTTTGCAAATATATAAACTGATAAATGCAAATTTAGAAGAATCCTTATTTTTTCAATCAATTTTTTTTTTTTAATGTACCACGGATTTGCTCCGTAGTATATTAAAATCGCTCCATGGTGTTCGTTTTGTTCCTCAAACGTTGCTCTACGAATTTACCAAGTGGATTTTTTTTTTGGCCATGTAAAAATGACAGCAGTTTGTTTATGGCAACAAAAAATGCACTACTTAAACAATGAATCTGCAAAAAATCTACATGGGGAATTCGTTGAGCAAAGTTTAAGAAACAAAATGAGTCGAGGCACATTAAAATTGGTTAAAAAATACGGATTTTGCTGTGAAAAAACCCAAGAAAAACGTACTATCCTGGAAATTTGCATTCATCAGTTACTGTTCTTGCAAGATCATTGCGGTTAATATTTCTCTTCATTGAGGACACATGCAATGATATAAATCATCCTCCTTAACTGTCAATAAATGCATACAATTTTGGATAAACAATTGTAAAAATTTAACACTCATTGGACCCGTGTGCCTAGCAGCAGCTGCCTTACGGGCTTGCGTCACAGTAAAAATTCGACATGTTTTCTCTTTTTTTCTAATAGTTTAAAGTGTCAAGAATATTCTATTAAATTTCTATGTCGTAATCCAACAAATGACAAAAGTTAGAGACTGTTATGTGGAAAGTGGCGGAGTACTCGAGCAATTGCACGGAGCGCTGACCGTGTTTTTTCAAAACGTGATTTTCAAGATCAGTGTCCCTGATATCTCAAAAAGGCCTTGATGAATTTTTATGAAAATTTGTACCGATATACTTTAACAGGTTCTTTAGATCTTGACGGTGTCATCATTTTTTAAATTATCATTTTTTAAAATAATTCAGTATTGAAAAATGGGTAAAAATCGACATTTTTCAAATGGCCGCCATGTTGTCCATTTTTTTCCTCTTCAAGGACCGCGTTGTATATCACTTGTTGAAAAACAATAAAACCATTTTGGTTCTGATAAAATGGCAAGTTTATCAGGGACAGCGCAACGGTGCCGCCAAGAAAATGGTTTACCCCGACCAATTAAAAAAACAACATAATAACAATAAAACTGAATGAAAAAATTCGTAAATGTTCTTTAATATATCCTCATTCCGCCCTAAAAAATTAAATCGATATATTTACCGAGAAAAAAAATCACGAAATCTGCACGCGTTTTTACTCATTTACTGTGACAAGCCCTCAATTTGAGTTGTAAAATTAATAGACAGGTACTCGATTTACTTTGCAGATAATACTTACGGGTGGTTGGGATATGTGTGGGGGCAGTGTGGGACTGGGAGGACTCGGCGCCGTCGGAACTGGTGCTGAGGCAGGCACAGGGGGCGGAATCGGAGCCGGAGCATCCGTCGCGGGATTTGAAATTTGTCCACCGGTGTCCGGAGGTGATCCTCCCGCCCCGTTTGCCGGTGGCAACACGTGCGGCGAAGAAGATGGCAACTCGTCTGAAAAATATGCAAACATTCACTTTACTCTCCTTTACTATCTCAACAACTTTCTACGTGACGCTTGAAAATAAATTTAAAAGGAAACGAGATCGAAGTAATAAACAGCTGCGTATCAGCTGACAATGTAAATTTTTACGCTTCGCGGTTCGAAGCCAATTGCTTAAAGAACAGATGTCTCCAATGAATCAAATTAAGCAATTAAAATTAAATCAATGAAATTAACGACTCTGTTGACTTTTTGCGTACCATCACCCATATAGCACGAAATATTTTGAAATAATTTTCAAAATATTGTCAATCTTCCAAATCTTACGAAATATTTCAAAAATGTATGAAAATAAATTTTTGAAATATTGTACCAAAATACTCCAAGGAAACGTTTCTGAAAAAATTACAATGTAAAATCTATTAGGGCAAACAAATATTTTTAACATTTCAAAAAAATATTGAAATCTTTCAAAAATATTTCCGTGCTATGTGGGCAAGAATTAAAATAACAGGCCGTCTGCACTTACATTTACGCGGAAGGGGTGGTGGAGTAGAAGACTCGAAGAGTATCGATTCTGCATCCGAGCCCTTGTCGTCTTCACCTTCACTATCACACTGTAACAAAAAAAAATCGTGTTAGATAAAATCCTCGACAATCGACCACAAAATGTTTCCTCGTAAATAAAAAAAATTCACAATACTTACGATATAACCTTTACCCGAACTGCAATGACTGCTAGCCTGTTGACGATAAAAACATAACGATTGTTTGAGCAAACGAATAAGCATTGAGAAATTATTTGTAAATTTTTCTTTTGATCAATGAAAAAAAAAATAAAAAAATCTCACATCGCTGAGATGGTCCCTGGAACTGTCGGCGTCCTGGCAATCCCTTGGAATTCCTGGGCCATGCAATTGTTCCGACGCTCTTCCACTGTCGTCGCTCGTACCTGCATCGAGGCCCTGCAATAAAAATCGAGCAATTACGACATCGCAAAAACTCAAACAAGCCCTAAAACGTTTCGTCGAGCGTCGATCATAATTCACGAATTCTATCGAAAAATTGTTCCCGATTGTTTACCTGGTTGAGCGTAGAGGGTGTCAGTATGGAATTATGCGTGTAATTGTTGTGCTTGAAATGGTTCTTGATGTGGTGCTCGCTGTGCCGATTGTTCTGGCCGGTATCCACCTTCGGTTTTTCCTCGACTATCGACAGCAACGAATGCAGCTTCTTGACATTATTTTTACCGGCTAACTTTATTGCACTCTGAAAAAAATAGAACAGAGAAAAAAAAATTATTGCAAATCGATAATAAAAAAACGTCGAACAATATACGCTCACAATGTAAACGTTATCAAACAACCCAGATAAATCAGTCTCGCGAATGTTTGTCAAGATTTCAGCTCGTTGTGAGAGGTAATGATAGATATAAAAAAAAAGTTTAATTATTCATAAAACGGAGCAAACTTTGTAAATCTCGTGGCTTCCGTTATCAAGTTGACTTCTCACCCGACATACTCCACGGCAATCTACGACTACGGAGTCTTCGTGCATTGACACAGAAGTATCCGAACGGCCGCCTCGCGGGTAAGTAAATTCAAAAAAAATAAAAAAAATTTAGAGCGATCGACGAAAAAAATAAAATAAAAAAAAATAAAGAAGAGCGCCGAGGCACGACTAAGGAACATTTAATGTTTGTTCGAGGAGCTCGCACGACGGGGAGGTAAAAGTTTCAATGCACATTCCGGTTTGTCCCCGAGGTACGGTCGAGCTCCGATATACTCGCGATCCACGCGTCGTCGTCGCTGTCGCCACGAGTGGATTCAGATAAAGAGAGGGAATTTGCAAAGAAAAAAAAAAATTAATAAAAAAAACAATAATAATAATAATGCGTATCGGCCGGCCGACCGATGAGTTTTGTCGTCTGATGAAACGGGAGAGAGCGTCAGTCAAAACTGGATCATGGATACGAGGAAAACGGAACGTGCAACGGCGAAAGTGCTTCGAGTGCGAGCGAGCCGTCTCTCTCTCTCCATCTCTCGGTAAGCGGCGGATATGGCGCGAGCGTTCGCGGTACTGTAGCACAGATAGATAAATACATACGTGACTGTCGTACCCCGAAATAGACAACGATGGGGAACGATCGGATTCGATGGATACGTCGGGAACCGTCGAATTTCTGCCACACTATCGAAGCTCGAGCGTTCAAGATAAAAATTTAAATAGCAACAACAAAAATAACAAACAACAAAAATTAACGTAAGAAAAAGAGAAACAAGAAAAATTGCAAAACGTCGTCGGAGGACGAGTGAAGAGAGCTCTGTGAGAGCTGTTGCTAGCTAGTACCGCGGGGTTTTACTCGTTCGCACGGGCGGCAGGTTTGCTCGTTCTGCGGTGCGAGCGTTTGGTACACGGGCTGAGACGCAAGGATCGAGAGGAGAGAGAGAGAAAGAGAGAAAGAGAGAGATAGAAACATATATCCGTTCGCGGTGGTTACGCGCGCGGGCCAGCGCGGGCTCGATGCAGCAACGAGGAGAACGACGTGAGCAGTAAGTTCCCCCGCGCGGGAGAAAGAGAAATTAGGTGGGGTGGGGTGGGGAGGGAGGGAGGGAGGGAGGGGGGGGGCAGAAAAAGTGTCTATGCCTACGTCGCTGCTGCGAGGAGAGTGAGATGAACCCGTCACTCTTTCTCTGTTTCGCGACGCAGCACGAATATACACGGGCGAACACTTTGTGTTTATCTGTGTATGTGTGTGAGAGACGAGAAGCGACGAGCGAGAAAAGACGAAACGAAGGGATCGGGCGAGGAGTATCAAGGAGAGGGGGGGGGGGGGGTCAAAATCGCGAGGAGACTTCGACGACAGACGGGTGGAGCGCTCGAGCGAGCGAGTGGGGAGCTGAAAGAGGAAGAAGAAGATGAAGAAGGAAGAAATAAAGACGGAAGAGAGGGAGTGTAGTACACGAGAGGTATACTCTGGCTGCGGTTTCTGGCGCTGCTGCTGCTGCCGCTTATGCTCGTCCGAGGTGGACGTGTGCGTGCAGACCGGGCGCAACGGGAGAGCGAAGAAGATGGAAGAAGACATTGACCGAACGAACAACCGTGCGGCGCGCGACAAGGCCTTTTCTCAAGCGGCAGCGGCAGCGACGGCCACAGCGGGCCAGCTGGAAGGAGAAACTCGGACGACGGGAAAGAGAGCCCTGTGTCGATCCTCGTGGGCTACCTTGCATTCGATTGCAACTTCGAATCCGGCTGTACTTCGTGAAACGGACGGCCACTTCTGTATCGCGGCGCTACTGCCTATCGCGGAGAAAACGGTAAAGCGATTCGACCCTGGACGGCGGTGTGGGAACGCTGCCCCGTAACGTTCTTTTTTTTTTTGTTCTGTTAAATTCATTGTACACGATGCGTTTGAATAAAATTTGTAACCGGTAGCTCGAGTAATTGTAGGCTACCGTTGGTTTTTAATATAAGCTAATCGATGTGGTAAATAATTGTAAATAATCGTAGGCTAATCATTGGTTTTTGATATAGATAATTATTTCATAGATAATTCGTGGGATAAAGTTACAATTAAGATTTTTTTTAAGTTATAATTTTGGTACCCGATAAATAATATTGGAAGGGAGCAAACGGTAATTAGATTGCTAAGTAAATAATAAGTAATTCATGAGATAAAGTGACCATTAAGTAGGTTTTTTGAAAAATGTTCACGATTGTCTAGTAATTGTTTTCACCGGTAAATTATATTGGAAGGGAGCAAACGATAATTAGCTTGCTCAGTGATTAATAAATTTATCGGTAATCAAACAATTCATCGTTGTATCGCTTAATGAAATTATGAAACTTCGTTGTTGGACTATTGGATAACTATCACGTGTATCAGTGGGATAACTATTATTTCACGATTTCAATTATGTATTAATTATCCATGAGTGGTTCTCTTATTGAAATTACTTTAATCCGTTAGTATTGAATTTTTCTCGCGTATTATCGACTGTAGTGGCCAAGTACTGTGCGGTCCGCATTGCCAGCCTCTTATATAGCTATACGCGGTAGCAAAGTATAAAAGGGAGAAGAGGCTAAAAACGGGCACGGGGTCGCTCACTCCACCTGCGGCACGTGTACCAACCGCGTAACGTGCATCCTCGCAGCTCATCCTCCTCTGCTTCCCTCGCTACCGCTATCTCCTTATATCCTCCTCGTTCCGATAATAAAAAATAAAAATAAAAAAAAATTAAAACAAAAAAATTAAACGCGTTTCATATTTATACCAAATGTCGCATGACAACTTTTTTTCCATCGATGATAAAGGAATCTCGATATCGACCCGACTTTTTTGTTTTTCAATTCTCGTTTGTCGATATAATGCCCTCGTACCAATCCTTGAGAGTCTTTTGTGTTTCTCGACGCTAAACCTCTTTGTTTTTGTTTGGTTGCCCGCTGTATGCTCGGTTCGGTCTTCACCGGGTCTCGATGCAACGTCACGCATCTACATAAACTTTCTTCGCGCCCGACTCGTCGAGTGAGCCCCCCCCCCCCCCCCCCCCCCCGAGCATCGAGGTTATTCACGAACCCGACTCTCCGCACGATTGAACGGACATCGATACTTCCACGCATGTTTGGTGTTGCACAATGGCACGTTATACTCGATGCTGTACCAGACTATACAAACTTGTTTCTTAATTTAATCGTTAACTTTAAAAATGTTTTAAATTTAACGAGCAAAATTAAACTCACAAAGCTCAGGGAATTGTTATTAATAAATATGGAAGTGAAAATCTAATGCTTCCCATCTTAACCCTTTGAAGCACAGTGTATCACCGGTGATACACCTCTTCGAATGCTGAAAAAATGCATTAATAAACCATCCTATTTATTTGAGATTTCATACTTGTAAAAAAAGTATGCTTCAAAGGGTTAAACCTATGAACCTAACAAACCTCTAACCCGTGAAAAAACTTAGTTCCAAGCGAATCATACACGACACTACGTGAATAAAGAACATAAAATTTTCCTACCAATTTCTCCGCAGCGCTCATGATGAAAAGCATGCGTAGAACTCTCTGTTTTGAACGAGGCAGAAAGAAGTTTGCGAAAAAATGTGGTTCGTGCAGTGGGCACGGATATGCGGCGGAGGAATATCGGTTTGTGTAGAAACGGTCGTTTGCCCGAGCGGCGTAGGGAGAGAAGAGAGAGATAGAGAGAGGGAGACGGAGAGCGCAAGAAGAAAAAAACCGGTAGGTTTAAAGACCGCCCGGGCTCTGTTCGACGAGACTCTCTCGGTGGCCGTTCGTTTCTGCGGACCGTGCGCGGACGGTAGAGCGGATCGTAGGTCGCGGCACGCCGTTTCGCGGCGGTGAGAGGCAGCGTTGTAGCGTTGAGTCTCGGAAGAAGATGGGAATATCATGGCGGAGAATCGTGCCGGGTTTACGTTGTACGGACAGAGAGGACGACCACGACGTGAACAACGAAAGAATCGGCCGCCACAGTCGTCTCCGGGCTTCCTTCGCTCGGCCGATCCTGCCCGGCCCGGCTCGCTCGTCGGCATGCCGGCTGGCTACGGCTTCGAGCGCTAACTCGAGCGAGTTTCCTCTCCTGTCGACGTTGCCAAGTCTCCTCCCGGCCTGTGTATACCAGAACCCGACTACGGGATGCGCGTACACGCACCGTTCGCGCTCTAATCATCGACTTTCTTTCACGTTCGAGCCTACGAACACCAGACCGTCGCTGCGGCTCGGCCAGCGCTGCACCTTGGGTAACCTTATGCAGATGCGAACTCTAATACGGTATTGCGCGAGCGCTTCCGAGCGCCTCCCCGTTTAATCGCGGCACAGCCGCGTGTAAACGCATTATGTCATCGCGTAAACGCGACGCGCACGGGACACACATCGAGCTCCGCTGTCGAGAGGGGGGGGGGGGGGGGGGGGTTCACTCGGAATTCAGCACTGATTGAAGCATGTCCAACCCATTCGTCATACTATTAGGATAAACGAAACGATTTTATTGTGTAGCGTTGGTCTATAAGATTTTTGGTGAAATAGACTGCACAATGTTGTTTTCTCTACAATGAAACGGGAGCAAATTCTTTTTTATTAAAGTTTAGGCTGCAAAGATTATAGATGCGGCTATGTTTAATTTAACTGGGGAAGGAGTTTTGCTTCGAGACGATGAAAATTGTCGCAGCGTTTGAAAAATAATAGTTCATTATTATTTATGTTGGCGATTGAGACAAAAAATTTAATCGTTCATGCGAGGTAATAAACCGGACAAGTTTTTCGAAGGTATAGACGGTGAACGACTTGTTTCCTTATCGCTCGGACTGTAAAAACTTTTTGTTTTTGCCTTGAAAAAATTTGCAACGCTCACAGAAATAGCGCTGTTCATATTTTCACAATATTTTTTTCTATGCAAATTCATAAATCGTACGAAAGATAAATCTAAAATGTTGTTTTTTTTACATTGAAACAGGAGCAAATTTTTTGAGTACAGTTTACGCTTTAGAGACGATTGTGGATGCGGTAATGTTTAATTTAACTGGGAAGGTAGTTTACGATACCGTCGAGCCGATAAAAATTGTCACGTCGTTCGAAACATAAAAGACCACAATAATTTATGTTGTTGATTGAAAAAAAACAAATAAAAATTTAATTGTCAACGCGACACGATAAAGAGGACAGGTTGTTCGAACGCGTAGGCAACGAACGACTTATTCCCTTATCGCTCGAACATTACAAACTTTTTTGCGCCGTAGAAATTTACAACGCTCACAGAAATACCGCTGTTAATATTTTCATTACTTTTTTTTTCTCTATACAAATTCATGAATCGTACGAACGACGAATCTAAAATGTAGAATGTTGTTTTTATTAAATTGAAACAGAAGCAAATTTCTTTTATTGAAGTTTACACTGTAAAAATTATTGTAGCTGCTTTATTGTTTAATTTAACTGGGATGGTAGTTTACTGCCCTCGAGCCCAGTAAAATTGTCGGGGCGTTCGAAGAATAAAAGTCCACAATTATTTCTGTACTCGATTGAAAAAAAAAAACAATGTAATTGTAAACGCGACGAAATAAACAGGAAAACTTGTTCGAATATGTACACAACGAAAGACTTGTTTTCTTACCGCTAGGACTTCACAAACTTTTTTTTTCCCCGCGTAACAATTTGCGACGCTCACAGAAATAACGCTGTCAATATTTTCACAATTTTTTTTTTCTCTATGCAAATTCATGCATATTACGAACGACAAATCTATGTTTCTCTTTTTTTTCCTCACGGATCAGCGCACTGTTATCACTGTTTAGCCGCGAGGTTGTTCTACATATCGCGTCGCGAAACGAGACCCGTTGCACAGAAGATTTATTCGCGACAATCGAGGTAATCCGAACAATCGTATTATCGTTACAAAGCTGTGTTACTACGCAGCCAAGGTCTTCCAAGGATCGCGGTGCAGCGAGATAATCCATTGGGTTATCTCTCGCGAGTGCCGTTTCTACATCGGTAAAATATGTATTATATATATATATACATATATATACGTGTATGTATATACAAATGACGTGAATTCAAAGTTTGCCGTCTCTCTGCTCCGGCAAACCGAGCAGAATCTGGAGCAATCCTCTCGCTCCTACGTACAACATACCGACGGTTCTATTCCCGGTCTTGCATTTCATGTTTCGTTAAACCTCGTAGAATTTCAATATCAATTTGTAAGAAACTCGAGGGGTTTCAATATTGGCGGAATATTCGCGCATACAGTCTCGGATAGGGGAGGGGGTTAAAGAAAGCAAAGAAGAAAAATTGAGCTCCAGCGATCTTTATATCCAAGACCCTTTTTATTTATACCCTCCACACTGTGATCCACAATGCCAAGAGAATATCTGCTTCTTCATTCCCTCGGATAAGTTTGGTCGTGGAAAACAATCTTATAGAAGTTTCATCGAGCGGGTGGGCTCTCTCTCGTTATCGGCGTAACTCCCGACCCAAACCCTCCCCCCATTCTCGCTGGCCTGGCTTCGAATACGAAATTTATAGAGTTATAAGAATCGACCTATTAAAATTAGCAGACTCCGTGGCCCGAGCTCTTTAAATACAGCAAGCTTCATTAGTGTCTTTCATGTCGAATTAATTAATTCGTCAGCAGTTTGTGCTGGAGTTAAGATAACTCTCGCCTGTGCCGGCATTCTATAAATTAATTCGTTGCCAGTCGAGACGGAATTCGTTGTGGAACAATAATCCTCAGACGGCGATTGTTGCATAGCGTCCCGCATGCAGGATCGAACCAGAACAGAACCTCGGAGGATCACGCTTAAGTTTAAAATGAAGGGTTAAGGTAAACATATCAATGTCTGAAAAAGTAAAACGATATTTGTACCCGAACAGAACATTTGCTATCATACATTGATCGGCCTGACAAATAGTGGTAACTAATCTCATGATAAAAGTTTCCAGTTTTTTAAACCCATTTATTCATAATTCATTACGATACTAGTGCGAAAAACTTTTTTTTTGTTTTTTTGAGTGTTGCAAGCACACGAGTTACAAAACGTTTTTCGCCCGAGTATCATACAACATTTTATTTCACAAGGTGCGCAGAACCGCTATTTTCCCACCGAGTGACAGAAACACTTTTGTGATATTTTTAAAAAATATACATTTATTCGCAAAAACACTGAGAAATATAAATGTACCAGTGGCTGGAAGGGCTATTTGTAGGATAGCCCCATTTGGATAGCCTCATTTTCGGACCAGACATGTCCCAATGTAGGATAGCCTCATTTTCGGACCAGACATGTCCCAATGTTTCGGACAGTCGCAAATTCCGAGATTAATTTTGCACGAACTCGACTGGTTCGTGGCAACGCGAATAAAAACGGGTATTCTGTTAATCCTTCCAATAAAACATGCATATTCATAGAATAACACATTATACATGTTGCATCAAAGCCAAGCTAACATAAACCCTTTCAGGTCTTGCCCAGTATCCAGATATCGGGTCTGTCGATTCACGATTCCGCCTACCAGAGTCCGGACACAAAAATCGACTATCGTTCAAGCAAATGTAACAATTAAATTATTATTTACGCTTCGTCTATACCGAGCTCTTGAATATATATCAATTACTAATTGTAGATACTATTTTAACAGTAACTGCTATTGTTTAACCATTACGGATGGCTGGACGTTTAAGACGATATTTGTCGCGGAGCACAATTTTTGCTACCACATATTGATCGCTTTGGCAGTTTCTAGTTTCTTGAATCACATCAACTAAGGGTCGAATTTTAAGACGGTAGTTTGAACTTTAGACCGCTCTTGAGATCGAACTTAAGATCGAAATTTGGGCCGAACTTCATTGCGTGCTTAATATATGTAATGAGTTCGAACTCTAGATCGAACCTCAGTTCGAACTTGATCTCATGCTTAAGACCGATCGTAAGTTCGAACTTACAATCGAATTTGATTTTAGTAGACTCAAGTTCGAACTTAAGATCAAACTTTGGCACGAACTAAAATTCAAACTGATGTTGGATCTTGAGATCCAACTTAAGATAGATCTTAACCACGCGATGAACTTCTGGCCAAACTTCGATCTTAAATTTGATCTCAAGAGCGATCTTAAGTTCAAACTAACATTTTAAAATCTGACCCCGAATACTTTTGCAATAATTAAAACAAATATGTATTTATTATTTACGCATGATCTATGCCGATTTTATACGTGTATGTAAATTACTAATTATAGATACTATTTTAACAGTAACTGCCATTTTTCACTCCCGAGTGTCCCCCGGGCAAAAACATGGGAGTATGCGTTTGACTGTGATGTCGCGGCTTAGCGAGTTTGCGAGGGTGTCAGCGTTTGTTTGAAACGACAAAAAATTACTTAACTGATTTTGGTATATTGAGTCTTTGTAACCTGAGCTATGTTTGTGACGATATTTTTTTGAGCTAAGATGTGAGTGCTCGTAAATAATCCACTTTTAAGAAAAAATAGGTTAAAAGATCGCAGTCTCATATCCAATTCACCGGCATATCGAATTCGACGTTGGCGATACCCAAGAGAGCCCGCGAATCATCTGAATTATTTTCATTTGCTGTCGTATTTACGTAAATCAGATTGGAGAAATTTGTTTTCGATGTGTAAAAAAAAATCTCCAAATTAATTAGTCGAGTGTTTTGTTTTTGTTTCTGTTACCTTTACCGTTTTAACTCCCGACTGCCCGCTAGGGCAAAAAGACGGGAGTTATGCGTTTCACGGCGATCGCGGGATTTTGCGCGTTTCCTTGGTATCCAGTGTTCTCCGAATCGACAAAAAATCTCTTGACCAAATTTGGCAAGTAGTTTCTTTGAATCGTGGTCTGTGTCTTTTTTCAGGTTTTGTTACGATGCGATGCGATTTCACAGAGATAAAGACTTTTCGGAAAAAATAGTGTTTGTCCATATCGAAATTTCAGCGAGATATGCCTCCATCTTTTTCCTTTTCACCGTGTATCGCAGCTAATTTCACAGTGGCTCAATGCACGATCTCCCGAACCTTATGCGTTTCGCTACGAATCAGCTGCGAACACTATATACATACTGTGATTTTTTTTAATTATTATTTTTTTTTTAATTAATTTTAATTTTATAATTACGGTGTTTTTATTATATTATATTTGTCCCCGGTAATTAACCATTATTTACGCCGCAAGCTGGGACGTGTCCAGTCATTGTTACGTTCACCTTAAGTTGTTTATTCGTCGCTCGTGAATGATAGTTCAAAGTGTCATTCCGCGTATCGTCGGCGAAAACGATTCCGGATCGCGTGTGCAATTACGTGTCGAATGGCAGGTCGAGTGATTCGACGGTTCGCGAGAAAAAAAAACTCCGGCGGTTGATCGGAGATTAAGGGCGTAAACAAGTCGATGGAGTTCGGAACGCTTTGCGATCGTTAAACTCAATTTTGCCGGCGTCAACGGTACCGGTGGCAATTATTCGCGAAACTCGTATTCTACGTTACACTTTTTTCCAACTTTTTTCCGCACCGGTGAAACACAAGCGACGAGAGATCGTATAACAGACCGCATGTGCTCGTGTATCTCGGTACAGCGCTTCGAGTCACGTTCGATAAACTGGAAATTACACTCGTGTTTATACGCTCGTTACGAACTCATTGAGCACGAATATTATTTACGGTATATGATTTCGTCATTGCAGCTCGCACTGATTAAATCGACGATCGGACGCGGGTATAAACACTGGATTTGTGCTTAATAGTCTCGACGACACGACTTAATAGTCTCGAGTACTATTTTTTTTTTGTGGACGGAAATTATATAGTATTGCTGACTTGCACGGAGAAAATAATAAATTTGTCGGGATAGCAAGAATTTTTATACCATAAATAACTTACCTACTTACTATAGGGACAAATTTATATGCTTCGATAATAATTTTCTCCACTGCTGGTTCAACCGATTATCAACGGTACAGATATTTTTTTAGGGCCACGAAATCATTATTCTTCGCGTAAGGTCAGCAAAAAAAAAATACGTTACTAGAATATTTTGCAAGAAATAAAATACTCCTCGGCAATTTTTAATTACTAGTGAATTCGAGGCGACAAAAGAAATCTTCCCATTCAAGCAGCCGCGTAACCGTACCGGACGTCGAGGCATCAAATATTGCGAGACCGATCCACCACCGGGATCTTCGAGATAAATATTTAAACTAGGATCTTCGTTCTTTTTTTTTACGATCGTATTATCGGAATGGCACATTGGGCAATAAAAAAGGATGGTAGCAAATAAATGTTATTACGCCTTGAGCGTTCCCATAGGAAAATATTGATTGTCTGCAGAATACATAAATATACATCTGCAAGAAATAAGCCTACGAAATAAAATAATCCTCGGCAATTTTTAATTGCTAGTCAATTCTAGATGTAAAAGAAATCTCAAAATCCACACAGCCGAGTAACCGTACCGGATTTCGAGGCATCAGTATTGTGAGACCGATACTCCACGGGGATCTTCGAGATAAATATTTAATCTGGGATCTTCGTATTTTTGTTTTATGATCGTATTATCCGAATGGCACGTTGCTCTGCCGAAGGGATAGTAGAAACTTGTCTGCAAGGTACACGAGCGATAAAAAAAAGTGTGGTAGCAAATACCTTTACTACACCTCGAACGTATATACACGGAAAAAAATGCTTGGTTGGGTCACCTAACTATTTATTAGTTGGGTATAAATGGGTTACAATAACTATCTGTTTCGTTACAGTAACGACTTAGGTTTAGTTGAATCCACCATTAACAGTTAGTTAACGCGAATAGTGAACACAACTAACACGATTAGTTAGTCTAACTACTAACATAGTATTCAGGATAGGCAGCGAATTTTATAGGCACCCTAACCAACTATAGTTGTTAGTGCGACCACGCTCGGCGCGCGTGTCAGACAACCAACTGAAATGGTTGCAGCAACGAACTGCAGTTGCTGCGAACCCAGACATCACACCGTTATACATGCAAGTCAGTTGATATGTTAATAATGTCGGAAATTGTGAAGCCGTATGAGAGACGAACGGGCTTAATTACTTACTTAAATAATGAACGGATATCCACTTATTGACAGGTAGAGATGGAGCAGATTCGAAAAATAGCAGATTTAAGGCTACACTTAAAAAAAAAGATGTTCATAACCCACCAATTCCCTTACAGAATCATCCGTATAACTAATTCGTACGATAATGTTCAAGCAGCCGTGAATGTCATGTACAAGGTTAAAAAATATATGTTTCAAGATACGTGTAGCAGAGTGAGTAAGATCGTGGACTACAAATCGCAGGGTCGCAGGTTCGAATCCTCATTATCGACCAAATTATTTATTCCGAGGTTTCAATGGTACGAAGGTAAAAAAACGACAATAAAGCAATTTCGGGTGATAAAAAAGCATTTATGCGGTCGTGCAGGTCAATATTTTGTATTAATTGTCTATTAATATTTTTGGTAACCTGTGCTGTTGGTCCAACCAAGTCGCTTGGTTGTATCACGCCAGTAAATTATTGAAGTAGGCAAGTAAATGGCTAATCCAACAATTTCTCTAGCAATTAGCCCAGCTAACAAATTACTTGGTCTAGCGAATAGCATATCAACCAACTTAAAATCGTTAACTCAACCAATTTATCGACTGGCGCTCAGAGCACTAAGACAATTGGTTGAGTTAGCTATTTTTTTTGTTAGCCCAACTAATCCGTTTTTTCCGTGTATATATATATCTGTAAGAAATGAGTCTACAAAATAAAATACTCCTCGAAAATTTATAAGTACTTGTGAATTAGAGATGTAAAAAAAACTTAAAACTCAAACAGCCAAGTAATCGTACCGGATTTCGTGGGGTCAAATATTGTGAGACCGATACCTTGCCAGGATCTTCGACATAAATATTTAAACTAGGTTTCTCGTATTTTTTTATGACGTTATTATCCCAATGGCACATTATTCCGGCGGAGCGATAGTAGAAATTTGTCTGAAAGGTGTATGGGCAATAAAAAAGAAAAAAAAACGGTTGGTAGCAAGTAAATTCATTACGCCCCGGGCGTTCCTATAGGAAAATATTGATTGTCCACTGTTCGCGAGAACGGAGGATCGATAGTGTAAGAAAAAAAAAAAGAAGGAAAGCGTGTCGAGCGCGAAAAGCAATTTAGTTGTGGAACGGAGATAAAGAGCTTATTGATACTGCTAGTTTTCTATACGATACTACACCCCGTTCAACTTGTATTATATTGATATATCGCCGTCGTCGGGCGTTCTCGCTCGTGTTTTCTATTATGCAACGCGGCTCGCCGACTCGGTAATATCAGATATCCGATCTCGGCTATAATCAAGGGAATTCAACTCCAGTCAACGAGTCAATACGCGATCGAGCGCCGTTCTCCCGGGCCGATATACCGGAATGTCAGTGTCAACACCGGATCGCTCTGGCTCTCCCGCAGGATTATAATCGTTTGTGTATCGCGGGAGGCCCGCGGGCGATGGGCAAAATCGAATATCGTTTTCCATCGCAATAAAACCTGGCTTCGTCAAAAGTCGCTTATTGTTCGACGTAAACTCCGATATACGATCCTTTATACGGTTTATATATTTTTTGTATTTATTTTATTTTTTTTCATTTGTGTCAAGTTTTTCTAAGGGACGAGCCGAGATAAGTGTATTGTGAGAAAACAAAAGCCCCATATCGCTCTCCCGTAGTCGAGAAGCGTAGCGAGCTTTTTCAGGCATTCTCTGAAAAATTCTCTCGTCGCTTTGACATTATATGTTACAGATGCATCCGTTTCAAAGAATCGAAGCTCTGTTGTCGAGCGCAAAAAAAAAAAGAAAAAAAGAAAGATGCAACGTTGACGTATGAAAGTAAATAAAATGTTTGAGGTATCTCCAGTGAGTTTTTTCAGATGTTCTTTGGAAATTCCTGTATCGCTTTCATATTATGTATTACAGATACATCCGTTGCAAAACAAGAAGTTTGAATTTGCACATTTTTTTTATTCATATGAAATTTTTCTAAGGTACGAGCCAAAGATAAGTATATTGCGCGAAAAGAAAAGCCCGATATCGCTCTCCGATAGTCGAGAACTTTTTTAGACAGCCTCTGAAAAATTCTCTCGTCGACATTGTATGTTACAGATGCATCCGTTTCAAAGAATAGAAGCGCTGTTATCGAGCGCAAAAAAAATAAGAAAAAATGGAGCATTGATGTATGAAAAATAAGTAAAAAGTTCGAGTTATCTGGAGCGAGTTTTTTCAGATGTTCGAAAATTCTCGTAACCTTCGATTATATATTAGATATATCCGTGGCAAAGAATCAGAGCTCTGTTCTTCAGCGATGTATACAAAATATAAAAGAAGTTTGAATTTACAACCTTCCATTTTTATTTTTTTTCATTTACAGCAAATTTTTCTAAGAGACGTGTCGAGATTAATATATTGTGAGAAAAGAACAGCTCGATATCGCTTTCAGACGTCCTCCGAAAAATTCTGCCGCTGCTTCGACATTATACGTCAGAAATACATCCGCTTCAAAGAATCGAAGCTCTGTTCTCGAGCGCAAAAAGAAAATAAAGAAAAAAAAAATGGAACATTGATGTATGAAAAATAAATAAAAAGAGTTCGAGTTATCTCGACCGAGTTTTTTTCAGATGCTCTCTGAAAGTTCTCGTATCGCTTTGATATTGTACATTGCAGATACATCCGTTGCTGAGCAATCAGAGCTCTGTTATCGACCGATGTATGAAAAATATAAGAGAAGTTCACAGTATCTACGAAAGTATATGCGAAGAATACACTTTAAATATAAAAAAGAATATACTTTAAATATAAAAAAGAATAAACTTTAAATATAAGAAAGAATAAACTTTAAATATAAAAAAGAATATACTTTAAATATAAAAAAGAATATACTTTAAATATAAAAAAGAATATACTTTAAATATAAGAAAGAATATACTTTAAATATAAGAAAGAATAAAGTTTAAATATTAGAAAGAATATACGTTAAAGTACACACGAAGGAGGACCGTTACTAATGCGCTGCAGACGCAAAGAGCCGAACAACGGAAATCGTCAAGTGGTGCTCCGAAACGATAAAGTTGATTGATAAGTCGTGTAAATATACTCGAGCGGCGATGAAGAATTAGCGGGGACGAGGAGTGTGCCTCGTCGGAGGGAGAGCGAGAAAGAGAGAGAGAGAGCCGGAGGGGAGGAGAAAGGGTAAAAGATCGTGCAGGTGCACTAACCCCGTCCACGCGGCTGTACAGGCTGTTGTGACAGAGAACAAGGAGCAGAGGACGAGACGGGGTCGCATTAAACCGGCCGACGATTAGCGCGACGATTCAATAACTCGTTAACTACGAATGGGAGCCTCCGGCTAGCGCGAAACGAATGCGAGTTTCCGAGACATTCTCGACGTTCCGTATCGACAGCTCGTGACGACGTTTCAGTGGGACTCTACAAATGTTAAACCGCGCGAACAATAGTTACATTTATCGCTCGCTGATTTAACGATCGTCCATGAATATGGAGTTTTTTTTTCGAACTTAAAGCTCGAATGCTTATACGGCGTGATTTCGAGAACGAGTGAACAAAGAAAATAGGTGGGTATGCAGCAAAAAAATGTACACGTGCATCGTGCAGGAAGAATATTAACGACGGCGAAGCGAATCAACATAGTTATCGCGAACCTAGAGCGGATGATTGTACAAAGGTCACGAAGCCGCGAATCCAGGCCGATTCGTAACCGTCATGCCTATTCATTTTTTCATTATTTTCCTTTTTTTTCTACGTCAGATGTATAAATCAGCATACACGATCGTTTTGCCATTGAAATTTCAGTCTTTTTCTTAGGAGAATCTTATTATTCTGTATTAAGAAAATAAAAACTGAAAACAGACTTAAAAAAATGGAACTCCTTAAATATCGTTACGGTGACAAAGGCTCGACTGGTCGCAATTGTCGTGAAAATCACCACTTCGACACGGAATGACACATTTTTTAAAAATGTATCCGTGTTTCGTGTTAAAATATACACAATGCTTTAGTCCGTCTGTTTTCGTTCGTGTGCAATTAGAAAAATGGGAACAACCGGTTGAATATTTATAAGTTTTTTTTTAAAGCCTTTATTTTTTAGTACAAATGTACTGAAAAATAAAGGCTTTAAAAAAATATCTACGCACATTTCATGACCGCGATAAATATTCAACCGGTTGTTCCCATTGTTCAGAAAATCGTTACTTTTAGATGCATACGTAGAAAGGCCAATTTAATTCTGCACACACATATATATATATACACACATACTTAAAAAATGCCCTCCTATATATCGTTTTAGTGACAAAGGCTCGACTGGTCGCAATTGTGAAAATCGGCACTTCGACACCGAATGACAAATTTATTTTTGCGTATCCGTATTTCATGTAAAAATTTACACAATCTTTCAGACGTACTGAAAAATAAAGTCTTCAAAAAATACCTCCACAAATTGCATTACCGCGATAAGTACTCAACCGATTGTTCCGTTTGTTCAGAAAGTCGTTACTTTTAAATGCACATATATATATATATATATATATATACGCATATATCGGTATTTCGTCGGGTTTTCGTCGTCGTCAGCGTCGTCGTCAAGGACTCACCTCGAGTTCCTCGTAAGTACGAAATGCGAGGATGGCAAAACCGTCGATAATGTCCTCCTCGAAGGGTGGCTCCTTCTGGTTGGCACCAGCACCAGCCAGGGATGATTTCTTGCGTGGTCTCGGTGGCCGCGGTGGTCTCGGCGGTCTTGTGTGATTTTCGCGTGGCCTACCACCGGGCCTGGATAGACCGAGGCCGAGGCCACCGGGTTCCTCGTCCTCGCCGCTGTGGCTGTCCTCCTCGTCGGGTCGTTGCCTCTGCTGTTGCTGCTGTTGCTTCGCGCTCGCCAGGCTCTCCCTCTGCGCCAATATTTTCTGTGCACGCTCGCGTCTCCTGTTACGCTGGTTCCTCTGCTTCACCTCGATCTGCTCCATTCTCGCGACTTCCGCCCTCCCGCTTCTTCGCCCGAGTCTCGCGGCTCGGGTTTAAAGATTTAAAAAAAAAAAAACAAAGTAGAAGATACGACGTATCGTGTGTATTTGTGTGTGTCCAATAATGAAAAAGACAAAAAAAAAAAAAACACGCTCGGGCGGGCGCGCACACACACACGGGCGGAGGGCCGAGCCAGACGAGTCTGCCTCGACGAGAAATTCTAACGTCACACACGACGCGACAGCAATCCTCCTGACACGAGGAAAAAAAGACCCGGCGCACTTCTCCGTCGATCCTCTCTCAGCACCCGCGTATCATCGTCGTAATCATCCCGAACGATCCGCCGACGTTGCACATTTTATTCGACGTAAAAATTCGTTACGTTTTACACGTTCGCAATTCACCATCTGCTTCCACGGGATCCTCGACTGTTAATCCCTCTCTCTTCTATCACTGTCCGCGAGATATCACCGCGGGCCTTCCTTTATCCTTCGAGCGGTGCATTCGCTTGTTACGATTTTCAGCTGGTTCTTATTTCTTTTGTTCCTTTTTTTGTCCCTCCCTCCTTTCGCTTCTTACTTCATTATATCCTAGATGACGTTGGATTTATATAGATGTATATTTGTGTGTGTGTGTATATATATACGACGAGTAGACGAACCGCTTTATCTATCTATGTAACTATATATCTCTTTCTCGCTCGGCTCTGTCACGGGCACATCGATCGCACGCGCTTCGGAGTCTGCCGTGCGTGGTGAGGACAACACACCACCAACACCGAGAGTACGGAGGGAGAGAGAGAGAGAGCGCGCGAGAGAGCAAGGGCGAAAGAGAGGAGAGAGGAGAGCACCACCGCCGTCGTATATAAACGCTAAAACCGCCACGATATATACTGCGAGGATCCCTTCGGCGGCTAGACACCCCCTGGGTCTACTCTTTCCTCGTTCCGTTTTTACTAGCGGATATTCGCACGACGAACGCGCTCGTCACTTATTTTTCGTATTTTTTTTTATTTACTTTATTTATTATTATTATTATTTATTTTTTATAGTATACAATTTACTATCCCACACTGCCGGCGCTGCAGTTTTGCCTCTTCTTCTTTTTTTTTTTATTCCTTATATGCAATTTAATATTTCTTCTCCTCGCACGGTGTAACGCGCGATCGAGATATCTAGGATGGACGTACGTACGTAGGAAAAAAAACGCACGCACGCACCTCTATTACGGTTCACCGATCTGGATGCTCCATCGTTGCACTTATTCCGTCGCCTTCGTCGGTTGCCCCGCCGTCGCGTTAACGGGAGCTTATCAGCCGGACACACCGCTGTCGATCACACCGTTTCTTCCGTCGATGATGATCAGCGTCACTTTATTATATCCACCGCTCACACACACACACCACTTCCTCCTCTTGTTCCTCTTGTTTCGTTTACTTTTATTTTTTATTCGTTATCGTTGGTTTTGTTTTTTTTTAATATCACCTCTTCATCGTCGACCCTCGTAGTTCATCCCCCATTTACAATTGTTAAAGAGAACGAAGAAGGAAAGAAAGAGGAACAAAAAAAAAGAACTAATTCTCTAGTCGTCTCGTTTAACGTCGACTGGCCCCGAGGACGGAGGGGGGGGAGGTCCTGTCCTTTTTATCCTATCGCTCCGATTCCTCGTCGTTTGCTCGCATTGTCGTACTGACGATTACCAGTTAAATGTAACCGAGTCGGGCACGTAGTAGTTGTACTGGTAGACCGATTGTTTGGAATGGCGGATCGAACGGACACGCACGGTTGCCGCATCGTGTGGTTGTAAAAATGGCCGCGACCTGTCCGGGGCACAATCTTTAAAAACTCTCGTAGCATATATACGAAGACGGGGCGACTTTAGCCCCGTACACCAGTACCATTGCCAGTGTCACTCGCTGGTAAAAATAAATACCGCGAGGAAATTTACGGTTCCCTAAAACTTCCGCGACCGGCCCAACACGCACACGCCCTAATTACACGCGAACGCCGCGATTAGCGGGGATTGTTCGTTCTAGCACCGCGCATTCTGTCAGCGCGCTACGTACCGAGGAACATGGCGTAGGTAGTACACATCGGTGCCTCGGCGAGTGAGAAAGAACGAGCGAGAGACAGGGACGAGAGGGGTGCGAGACTCTCGACGAGAGAGGGTGGAATGGACCACGGTGTTACTTTCTTCCTCTCGATCTCTCGCTCCGTGTATATTTATCTCTTTTCCGAAGTGCAACGGAGATCGAACGTGACGACGGGACTTGGAGCTAAGGAGGATGGAACTATGTCGACGAGTACTACATACGGAGCACGACGTGCCGAGTGTCTCTACTAGCTCCAGTGGGGTGACACTAGGTAGAAATATCCCCTCTCTTCCCCCCACCCCGACGACGAAGAAATTGCTCGCTGAAGTTTCGATGCCAACTTGAGGAAGTTAAATTTTTTCTCTCGTTGTACTCGGATGGCGACGATTGGGGATTTTCAACGCGCATAATGTCACTAGAGTAGAATATGCTTTCGAGAGAGTTTCAGCGTGAGTTCACATTGGTTCATGGTAACCAACATCGCCGTGACCAATCGCAGGTTTGACATTCTAGTGCAGGGTGCAGCTGATTGGCGGAGGTGGAGTCGTATGAATTTAAAGGATATCTTGAGAAATATCGGGTTTTTACGTCGATATATCGTATCCTTGAGGGCATCAATATTAACAGTCCTCCATTAGCAGCCACTCTCTGCGAGGGTGGTTGATGCGTTTAGAATCTGTACACTATGATTAGAGCCTTTTTTAAATCTTTCCAGGAAGCCTCCAGTTCCGGTGTTATCCGGAAGAGGTAGCTGGAGTAAACTTTAAGCTCCGTTTCGAACGACCTCAACCTGGGACATAGATTCGTAAAAAATCGAGTTTTCAACCGAAGTTGATTAATAACAAACTGATCAGGGCACAGTGGTTGCTTGCGCAATATTGAAAGTTGCCCCTGGTTGCCCCGATACCCTCGTGGACAGATTTCCATACACAGCAACGAGGCTTAATAGAAAAATGGCGGGTCGCAGCTGTTCAACGGTTCGACGATTCCCCCTCAGGTGTCTCCACCTCCTGTGCCGCTACTATCGAATCTCGAATTATCGATAGTACTCGATAGACTCGATATTATTTAAATATAACTTTTTTCAAAGTTAAAGAATACAAAGTATAAAAAATACAAGTTTTCTCGAGCTTTGTAAATTTTTAAGATTTTTTTTTATAAACAAATATATATTTAGTTTATTTAAATGTAATTATGTAATTTAAATATAATTATACCTTCCATACCACTGTGTTATGGATAATAAACTCGTATTCATGTGTTAATTTAAAGATTCCATGACTTGTGAATTTACATTGAAAATTAAAGCTGTTCTAACGAAAATGAGGTTTTAGAATAATAATATGAATACGGGTCATGAATTTGTTATTTTTCCGCATTCCCATCCTCTGCATTCGAGTTCTTTTTCATGATACCCATAAAAATATCACGAATTCTGACGACATTCGTCTCGGAGAACTCGTGAAAACGAATGTGTAACCTCGTGCGGTGTTTTCGCCGCGGCTGTTTCTCGTATTCTTCTACCTCGTTCGCAAGCTAACTGCTACTTTCTTGGCCCACTTGCGTGCTATTAGATTTTTTTTTAACTCGTCGTTGTCTCTTCGTCTCGGGCGTTCAGCAGCCGTTTATTCCGCTATTCGCGTTTTATTGCCGTCCAGCCGTCTTTGGATATTCGCGACACCCATCTGGTCCATATAGGTAGGCAGTGGTCTCGAGTTCTTGCGGTCGCGTGGGATGCACTCAGCCTATTATCTACCCACGTAACAACCATTGGTACAAGTGGCATAAACTCTTGCGGCTTGATTTTGGAAGGCCACTCGCCTCGTCCGGAAAAGCCGGCGGACCGACGCGAGGGCAACTATCCTCTACCAAACTAACGCATCAATTATCGATACCATTCATAATTTTTTTTTATTCTTAATAAATCTGTACTCGCGAGTTGTACAATTACAGTTTATTCTCGACTACAGAACAATGTCGGTAACCGCAATGTTCACTGTACCAATGGTCCATAATGAAAAATGAGAAAACTTAATCATTATACACGGAAATTACGTACTTTCTATCTTTCACCGTAGATGCAATAACCCATATAGCACGAAATATTTTTAAATCATTTAAAAAATATTTTCATTCTTTCAAATCTTACGAAATATTTCTAAAACATATGAACATAATGATTTGAAATATTCTATAAAAATATTCCAACGAAACGTTTCTTACATACTTCAGAAACATATTTAATCTTTCGACAGATTTGAAGTATTTCTGAAAAATAATTATGAAATATTTTCAAATATTTTTTATTTCATTGTTTCACCGAAATATTTTCACAAAAGTTCCGTGTTTATGCGGGTGTCTATATGCAATTTGGAGTGGTCATGCAATCATTCACATTTCGCTGAAATGTTTTTTAAACATTTCAGCGAAACATTTCTGAAACATTTCAATGTATGATTTACGAGTGGACAAAAAATTTTTCAATATTAAATAAATAAAAAAAAAATTCACAAATGTTTTTTAATATTGACAAAATATTTTCAATATTTTCGAGAAATATTATTAAAAATGTTTCCGTGCTAGGTGGGAAGCTTGCAACGACTGAATTATTTACGTTTTTGTTCTTCTCGGTAGTTGTAACCCACATATAAACAACGGTAAATCTTAAATATTAAATATTAAATCGTGAAAGCGGTCGAAACATGTTCCTTGCACCTTGATTAGTCCAAAAAAGCTAAAGCCTACTACCCCCTTTGAGAGTGCCGCATTCACGAATTCTCGGCATTAACCGTTTGTATATACATTTCATAAGCGAGAAAACTTCATTATTGTGAACGAACATTACGTACTTTCTATCATTCACCGTAGATGCAATAAGCTTGTAACAGCTGAATTATTATCGATTTCTTTTCGCCTCGGCAATCGTAAAGCACATATAAACAACGGTAAATATTAAATGGCGAAAGCAGCCGAAACATGTTCCCTGCATCCGATTAGTCTAAAAAAGCTGAAGCCAGTTTATCCCCTTCGAGAGTGTCGCGTCCACGAATCTCGGCGTTAACTGTTCTTACATACATTTCATAAACGACAAACATCGAATAACTTTCCAACGAGATAATAACGAACGCAAAAGATGCTAATGGCACTCGATTAGAACAACCGTTCCCAACGAACGGTTTTTAGGTCTTGGAACTAAAATCGACGTAAAAACGCCTAACAAAAATTGATAGTGCGGCTTTGATGAATCGACTCGAGGAGTCTCAACGTCGGATCTCTCCCCGTTCCAGTCCCTAAGGTGGGCACACAAGATGTTTTTTTTCAAGCGTTTCAAAAGGCCGTCTATAAACATGCCTTGTGCGAGAGACCGGCTGCACGTGTTCCGTGCTCGTCCCGCAGGTGCGAGCGAGCCAGTCTCTCGACTCTCGCAGGTATTCCGTACGTATATATACACACTGTGCACAATAGTGTATACACGAGGCGAGGGCGAGTGTCGCTTCTCTGACCTGCTGACCGATTTCGCTCAATAGCGCCCGCCGTGTGTCCTCGGCTCGAGCTGTATAGGTTATACCAGCCACTGACACAAGCGCGCGCACGAAACATACATAGACAGGTACATCGTCACGCCGGTGGCAGCTTTCCTCGAGACTCGCAGGTCCACACGCGCGCCGAACGGACATGCGGCCTTCTCGCGAGGCGGAGGCACCGGTTGGCCGGACGGGTGCGACTCGTGTTTTATAAAATTTATTGTACCACTGCATGAATGCATTTTATACGTGTGAGAATGTGCTCCACACACAGCCGCGAACGACGATGACAGAGACATCCCGGCGAACAGAGGCGAGTCTCTCGGGAGAAAGATTCCGAGCATAAACCAGCTAACGCCATCCAAAGCCGGGAACATACAGTCAGCAGCCGAAGAACCCGCGTTGTCGGACTTCGGACGCGCTTCGTAACCGTTCGCTGATCCGCTCGGCGTGTCCCCTCCCGCCAACTCCAACACCCCGCCGATCGCTCCTACTTCTCCTCCTCTCTTACCCGCTCCACACGCTCGGAAACTCCTGTCAGAAATATCTCCTGCAATCGCGGCAGTCTCGTCGGCACTCGGCGGAGCACCAGAGCTTCGTTTACTTTGTATAGCAGGCGCGGGCGATCGTCGCGAATGTTTACTTTGAACTTGCGGTACATCGTCCGCATAGATTGACAAGAGTGGTTCTTAATAACTAGTTCGGCACTCGAATGTACATCGACTGTCCGATAGATTTTATTGTTCCAAAGAATTACCGGAAAAAAAATATTGAAAAATCAAAGCCGAGCTGATCCGAGGGTGGAGAAAGTGCGTTTTCGATTATAGTTTCTCCGGAATTTATAGTCGTCGCGCGGGTATTGATTCGACAGTGATTTTTTAGAAGCTTTTCTTTAGCTTCGATGGTTTATTAACGAACGATGATATAGTGTTGAAGAAAAACAAGAAAATATAAAATAATTCTTTGAACGATTTTATCGGCGATCGAGACTTTATATGGACGGTGGGAAACTATAGTTTCGAGGATAGTTAAAAGGTGAGTGACGAGTGCGGCGCGCACCTGCGACTACGCCTTCATTGTGTTGTCGTTCAGTCTTTCGCGGTTTTTCCACTTTTCGCGACGCCGATTATCTACGGCACGGAGGAGAGGAACATTAAATCCCAAGCGTCGGTATCGCTCTTCCAGGAATCCGCGAAGCCAGTCGAACGAACCGACTGTCACGACCCAGAGCGTTCCTCTAGCGCGCGATACCGCGAGGATGTTACGAGAACCACTCGGCATTGTCGGCGGGCTTCTATGCCTCTTACGTAACTACTCTAGGCTCCTATACTGGCGGTGCCGCTGCTGCAACCAGTCTAGCACGAGGCCCGATGAGAATCTTCTCAGCGTAATAATATTAAAACCTCTCGACGAGATTATAAAATCCCGTGGGACCAGGATATGCCAAGAGTTCCTGGCGGATTGATAGATCTTATCTCCTACTTTGGAATGCAGAAGAGTTACCGATACTTACGCTTTCGATACGATCTTTCTTTTTTGTTTTTATTTCTGCAAGATTGATTACCGAAATATTTTTCATGTCATTGTTTAACAACTTCACTCTATAAAAGAGAAATCGTTATACTTTCTTTAATTCAGAGTTTTTTAATATTTAATAATTAAATTAAATAATAATAAATTAAAATTTTGTTCGATACTCGTACGAAAAACGTTTTCTGAACTCGTGTGATTGCAACACTCGCCTTCGGCTCGTGCTGCAAACTCACACTCGTCAGAAAGTTTTTTCGCACTCGTATCGAAATGTACTATTTTGTTTTACTTCATTCGTAGCCTCGATTGCTAAAATATTTTTCAAAGCAATACCGAAGACGAAGTTTCGATAGAGAAAAGTTTTTCTCACGCGTTATCGCGATAACTTTATGTAACAATATACGCACATTGTACACCGACGAGTTTCTTCCGCCTTTTTCCGGATACGCTGACCAGTGAGCACATGTGCGAGATTGCGCGCGTGCGAGTTAGTTCCTCGGCAGGACGATGGGGGGTTCTCTATTTTCATTCAAAATGGCGACGTCCTTGAGGAGGTCACGTGGTCCCCAGCTGCACCTACTCGCGGCCACCCACCAGCGTTCTACCGGTTCTCCGTTCCCCTTCTGGTCTCCCGGTTGCCCTCCGCACCCCTTCCGCCCTCCTCCCCGCTGGTCGCGCTATTTCTCATTCTCTTCTTCTCCCTATTTCTCTATCTCGAAGTTTACTCTTTCGTTCCTGTCGCACGTTAAAGTCACCGCGACACCGGGCAAAGATTCATCTCGGAGATTGAGAAAGCTTCCCTTTCATGTTTTCCTACATGGCTCATACGAGCCACCGTCTTTCTGAATTATCGCTCATTCTTCCGCGCGACGACCTCTTCCGCGTCTTTGTTGTTGTTATATTTTAATTTTTTTAATTATAGTCTCGTAAGAGAGTCAAGGATACGTAATTTTTTTTCCCCGCCCGCGCTGTTACTTAAATTAGCATTCTGATAGCAATCTCGATGAGCGAATGCGGTTTTTGATTCGTTGTCACTACGCGCGTTTGCGCTGCAAACTCGAGAGGCCGAGCTTCGCCGCGCGTATCTTCCCGATACCCAGGCCCGTACACCCGGGCCTTATTCGGGAACGGGCGAAACTGGTTGTCGACGAGTGTCTCCCGACTAAGGAAATTTGAAAGTCCGCAACGGCTCTCGCATAGCCGCGATGGACCCTCGGGGACGCATTCTCGACCGCGTTCGTCGTATCCGTTGCCGAGAACACTGTTTCTCGAAATTCTATAACATTTTCTCGTTTCAATGGATTCTGGGTAACAGTCTTCACGACCACGAAGTTGACATCATCTATAACTGTTCTATTCTTTTGGACTCTGCACTAAAGAATCCTCGCTGCTCACTTATTTTGCGGAATTATAAAAATAAAAAATAAAATTGTTACACACTTTTCCATGTAGCGTGGGAGTTAGTCCGAGGGAATTGCGAGAGGTCTCGCGAGCCCTCGGACGCGAGTACGAGCGGAGTTTATTTATTTATTTATTTATTGGCATAATCACGAACTAGACCCAATTACAGGCGCGATACGTAAACGAATCGGTCAAACGGACCACCGCAGATTGACAGATTACGTCGCAGAAATAAGTAAATGTATTCGTTAAACAAAAGAACAAACAATAACAACAACATTATTGTTCTTTACACAACATAACATTTTATAATATTATTTTACATTTTAAATTATTTACTTATTTCTAGATTTATTATTTATATTTTAATTTTTTTGTTTTATCATTTATTATTTTTTTTTTTTTTTCTATAATATTACTTTACCTTTTATAAGATTCTATAATATTTTTTTGTTTCACTGAATTCTGGGTAACAATCTTTACGACCACGACGGTCGCATCATCTGTAACTATTCTTCTAACTATTCTATTCTTTCAGACTCTGCCCTAAAGCATCATCGCTGTCCACCTCACGAGTTCGATCGATTTCGCGGAATAAAAAAGAAATCTTTGTTATCCGCTTTTCAACGTAGCGTGGGAGTTAGTCCAAGGGAATTGCGAAAGGTCTCGCGAGCCCTCGGACGAGAGTACGAGCGGAGTTTTTTTTGTTGTTGTTTTGCTTCATCGAAGGTGCTGGTCGCTCGACCGCAGCGTGCGTAGGATTCGACTACTACACGATGTATTTTTATAACGTGCAGTGAGTCCGTGCAGCGCTATGTCACATCGGCAACGTCCACGCAGACGAGGCGAGAGTTACTGTGATACCTGGATTATGCGTGGTATGACGCATCCCTGACGTCATATGCATTTCCAATAGGGCATCAGGCCGACGACTGTGACACGGCTTTCGTTACTGTGGCGTACAGATGGTATATAAAGCAGCGGCAGCGGCAGCGGGAATTGCCAAAGAGCCTGGAGCTTGTGTTCGCGGGAAGGGACGGCGGACACGGCGACACACAAGTCCCCCGAGTCGCCGCTGCCGGTGCTCCGGGATCTCTATACGCGGCGATCGAGACCGTGCGTAATTTAAACCGCAAGGACGCGCGGATCGGTAACGATCGATCGTGCATACAGAGCGATTCAGAAACAAGGACGTGCCTTGGATTAGTTCAAAGATAATAAGAGAAACATTTTATTTTTTCACGCTGTTCGAAGAGTTTTCTTTGCTTAGAATTACCTCGTTAATAAAAGTAATTAATTAACTATTGAAGTAAATAATAACTATGACAAATTCTTTTTTTCTTCATAGAAAATTAATTTGGAGATCGACTTTACTCGGGACAATTTTGTAATTGTGCGTGACGCGTCGATCGGTAACGATCGATCGTGCATACACAGCGGTTCAGAAACAAGGACGTGCCTTGGATTAGTTCAAAGATAATAAGAGAGACATTTTTTATTCACGCTGGTCGCAGAGTTTTCTTTGCTTAGAATAACTTCGTTAATAAAAGTCATTAATTAACTATTGAAGTCAATAATAACTATAATAATTATTTTTTCATCATAGAAAATTATTTTGGAGATCGATTTTACTCGAGACGATTTTGTAATTGCCCATGACAATTATTGCGGGACCAATAAGTTCGCCATTTGGTAATTATCGAGAAATTATCTTCAGAGAACCCAAAAAATAAAAATAAATCCCGCCGGTTGTGGCCAATTCGAGTCCGTTCCATGAGCACGTAATTTTTCGAGGTCGGGTGCGGGTCGAGTAATGCCAGTCTTCGTTTTACTCCAAGTGTATCCAAAATAACCTACTAGTTCGTGAGATCATCGAGAGGTACGGGTGATCAGCAACGAAATAAGATGATGAATATGAATATTAAAAAACAAAAAATTAAGAATTAATTTTCATTATTAATGATCCTGTATACGTGAGTTATCGTACGTGCCGACCATATCGAGACCGCGCGTCCGACCACAGGCTCGCGCGCTCGGTGCAGCGCGTCCTTCGAGCGCGCGAATTCAGGATGAAAGATCTCGAGAGAGAACGGGAAGGAAAAAAAACCGTCTCGTTTCTATATCCGCTCGAGTGTGAATTTTTAACCGGGAGCAGTTTGCACAGCTAAGGAGCAGCTTCCTGCAAAATATGTCCCTGCGTACTCCCCACTTAAGGACTTACGCACACCAATGACGCACTCAAGGAATACACGCACACCAATGACGCGGGCGCGTACTTAAGAATTTATTTCTATACTCAAACTCGTCCATATAACTTCGCACGCCATTCCGTACGATTGACGCATGCGCAAAGATTACTTGTAACCAATTCATCCAACGTTGCATATTATAACGGTTACTACGATTCATTGTTTTAAAAAAAGGTGCAAAGGTATTTGCACATGGCTTCCTCATTTATTATAACTTTTCGCATAACTTTCTCCATGAGGGAGCCAAAATCAATCAACGAACTTTCTCATTACATGTTTAAATTTTTCGAGTTTTCGAAAGTAAAAAAATGTATGCATCCAATGTGGGTCCAGGAGTAACATAACTTGGAGATTCGTCCTCATTGGGAAAAATACATTAGATATAGGCCTCAAAACGTCGAATTATGCAAATTTCACTTAGCGATTTTCCAGAATAAATTGTACTGAAAATTTCGACCGTTTCAATTTTATGAGATGCAAAAGTTTCCTTATCGTATGGAAAAAGGTGCAAAGTAATTTGGACATGACTTGCTCATTTATACCAATTTTGTTCACAGCTTCCTCTGTGAGGAAGCGAAAACCGTTCAATGAACTTTCTCACAGTGAAACCTGTGCGCAAAATTGTGATAAATGAGGAAGCAATGTGCAATTTTTTTTGCGTAAATCTAGTTTCCTCAATGAGGAAGCAAAAAAAATAATATTCATATTATAATCTATTCGTCGTTCACGCAGGTCAGCGTATCGGAACCGTGAAGCGCGTGGGTTTCGTGGAGGAGCGAAAGAGAGCCCGAGAGTCCAATAGCATGATCCAATGATGGAGGTGATTTCAACGCGCCGATACGAGGCTCGTCCGCCTGCCAGCTCTCATACCGGAATCATCGTGAGTAGACCATTTCGTTTGTACTAAACTTTTACAGTGCATTATATACGTTCTGCCTCTTAGCTCGTGAATCTCACGTGTTATTCGGAATTATGTTGTAAAAGTTCCCATTTTCTTGAGTATATACATGTGTATATATATATATATCCAAGAAATGAACCGAGCGTTGCTAAAGCGTTGCCAACGCGTTACCGACGCGGCTCGACACAACCGAAGTCTGTCTCTCTCGTCGGCGAGAGGGAGGGATGATTTTCTAATGGAAGATGCTCATTAAAGTTCGCTCGTACGAGATTCTGGAGCACTTATTGAAACTCCTTCGCATTCGAATCGGCTCGTCGAGTCGGTGGGCTCCTTTTCATGCTGAAAGAATCTCTCGCTACCGGGTGATTATGTCTGGACCGACGGGGTCGTCACGCACGACGGCAGATAAACTGCGCTGCAATCGACTTCCGGTCGCGCAAGCGAGCCGGACTCGTTAAAAAAAATTTCAACCGTACTTTCATTCGCGAAAACTCTATGGGTTCGATAAGGGAGAGCTTCGAGGCAGAGTTATGCATAAATATACAGGATACGTGTTATAACGTATTGACGGATTTAAGTGACACGATGTTTCTTTTCTTTTTTTTCCAGTACGATCCGGAGAACTCCATCGCTACCGTCAAGGAAGGTGAATTCATCATTATGTCGAAAGTATACTTGCGGCACGGTGTAGATGGGATAGAAAGCGTTTGCATCTAAGCCTGAATATCGTCGGGATAATGTTAATGCAGTTGTGAGAGAAAAAAACATTTTAGCGTGTATAAGTGGGTTATCATTGTTCGTTGATTTTACGCTTCGATCTGTCCTCGAAGGAGATTCAAAGGTGTACCTTCGTTAAGCTTGCGCGTGTACACTATATATTCAGAGACACGGTGTGTACACTGAGTCTTTTAGGGAACACACTCAGTTTTTCAAAGTTTTCTAGGGTTTCAAAAAATATGAAAAAATTCTACATGGCCCAGAAGTTGCCAAAGTCAAAAGTTTAAAACCGTTGTTAATAAAAATTTAAGAATAGTCGAAAAAGCGGAAGAAACGGAGAATTTCAAATTTCCGCTTGTTCCTTCAAAGACTCAGTGTACACACACAAGGTTAATATTATCGGTCGTAACATTATCGCACACGATAGGCGAATAGGCAAATATCCTAGCAATTTAAGTAACCGTTATTTTTTTTTTTTTTTAAAGAAATTTTAAATAAAAAAAAATATTACGATATCTCCAAGTCACTTTTTACTCCGTGGAAATAACCGAGAAAATAATCATACTTCAACTTCTGGGCATGCGCGATTACTGCTGCACTTACTTTTTCGGTTACTTAAACACAAAAAAAAACGATCGTTCTTAAGCATGGGCAGAGTGAGCTCTCGGACGTGCATGCGCAAAAGTTGAAGTATGGATATTTTTTTGTGGTTATTTTAACGGTATAAAAAGTGACCTGAAATGACCGTAATCTTTTCGATTGTTTTTACGGCTGTTGAAGCTACTAAGATAGGTAAACGGATAAATGGACAAACAGTAGTAAAATATATTTTAAAAAAACGCCAGCGTAGAACGCACGTCTGACACGAAAAAAGTCGAATGCGCTGTAGAATACACTAGTATAGATCTTAGTAGTAAATCATTGAAGAGCTGTTGATTCATTGGGCTTTTAAATTGTAATGATTTCGTTGAAGCCCGTCGTCTTTTTTGAAAACGTTAACACGCGTATGCACGCGGTGTGTAAATAACCTTCGTGCCTGCGAAGCTCACTTTATCGAGAAAGCATTAATATCGATATCCCATCGGTTGCCGGTATGCGGTCAACGATTGGTTGAACCACCTCGCGGTGATTTGTGAGTCGAGGAAAACGACAGAGGCCATACCATCGGTGTACAAAGCCGTGGCGACCTATTATCGCGGACCGTACAGTGGCAATGTATATAGCGCATAGAGAGAGAGATGTATCGCCGGAGGCAACGTAGATTTTGTGCCACGTTGGATCTAGCAGGTATTCGAGAGTATCCCAGCCACTTTACGGTACTGCAGTATTATCGAGTGTGAGGATGTGCTGTTCGATCGGCTCGCGTTTGTTTGTCGAGCTCGCCGGGCTGTTGTACACCCGATGTATATACGCGTCCAATATTAACCGTGTCTGCAACGCTGAACGGCTGTGAGCTCGAGCGAGTCAGCGAGAAAAGAGCCCGCTTGCGCAATAGGCAGAGCCATCAAGCCATTATGTGGGTTAAAAGGATATTGACTTCCGGCTTGCAGAGGAATGGGAGACGAGAAAGAAAAAAGAGATCACGACGACGAGGCAGATCGAGACCCGGGTCAAGAGGCAGGTTGTACTCGAGGACGGTGAGATCGTCGTTGATTCTGGACCGTTGGTCACAACCAACACGACCGAGGACGTCGAGCAGCAGGAACACACCACTCAGGAAGTATGGTTTTTTTTGTTCCGCGCGACAATTCACGTCGATCCCGAGCCCATCCGCTGCAGCGCTCTCGACAATCAGAAATTTTTATACAAAATAGTGTAAAAATTCTTACTTAAAAATCGAATCCTCGATCGATTGTTAATTTTTCGGTGAGACGGAACTTTGGAGGTTTTCATAATAATTTCCATTAAAATCATGAAACGCGAATCGTGAAGAAAAACAACAAAATTTACTCTGTTAAATGAAATTTAAAAAATTTTTTGGAACTTTCGTTAATGTTTGACAATCCGATTAATTCCATAAAAATCATAAAAAGCGAATAGTAAAGAAAGGAAAAAATTTAATTTCTTAAGTGTACTAAAAAAGATCGGTACTTTCGTCATTATTTGACAATTCGATAAATTTTATGAAAATAATGAAAAGCGAATTGCGAAGAAAAGATAGAAAAAATGTATTCTGTTAGATAAAATGTAAAAAAATATTTTGAACTTTCGTCATTATTTGACAATCCGGTGGAGTTTTTCCCCCTTGTACAAGATCATGAATTCAGATAACAACGAATCGACCCTACGGTAGTTTTATTACGCTTGGTAGAAACAATGGGCGGTGATTTCGAGATTTCCTCGATTCAGGTGCTACGATGATAAGTGTCGGGACGGATAATGAGGAGGATAGAGAGAGGAAAAAACAATGTCGGTGAGTCAAAGAAAGTCGAACACACACGAGGTCTTCGATTATTGCAGAGACGAACGACCGGGGACGAGCCTCAGAAGGTGGAATGGCCCGTCGGCGGCAAAGGAGGCGGCGGTGTCGTGCAGAAGGAGCTCAACGAGACCGTGGTGCGAAGCCGGGAGGAGATCGAGGAACGGCTCGAGACCGAGGATCGACAACAACTGGGCGACATATCGGACGAGGTATTGTACATAAAAAAATAAAAAGATAATTCACCGCGCCGTAATTAATCCTTTTAAGCACGGTGTATCACAGGTCATACACCTCTTTGAATTCAGAAAAAAAATCATTTATGGATGCATTCATATATGCATGAAGAGTGCTACTTTTCGTGCCTGCCCAGAGTGGCGTAAGTGGCGCTTTCCAGTTAAGTGTACCCGGCACATGCGTAGATCGAGCGGATTTTACTTTACGCACACTTCTCGTACTTTACGCACGCTTCTCGTACTTTGTCCGGGCTTCTCGTGCTTTACGCACGCTTCTCGTGCTTTACGCACGCTTCTCGTGCTTTACGCACGCTTCTCGTGCTTTACGCACGCTTCTCGTGCTTTACGCATGCTTCTCGTGCTTTACGCACGCTTCTCGTACTGTACGCACGCTTGATGTAAGTGAGTTTAACTTGATTTAGTCACTTCACAGCGGGCGTGTACAGTTCGTTTTACCGCACTTGTATCGGAAATGACTACAATAACCAACCGATGTATTTGAAATTTCATACTTGCAAAAAAATAAATAAATAAATGTTTGCTTCAAAGGATTAATGAATATCCGTTTATCGAGTTCGTGCCAAAAATGGTGTAGAATCGTCCACGCTCCCGAGAAGATCTCGCAGTCTGTAAGACGAAAGATTATGTTTTTTTTCTGCCTCGTCGGAATTCCACGACCCGTATGCGCGTAGACAGGAGATCAGCGGCAGGCCGTTCGGTCCGATTCACCAGGAGTGGAACCCTCGGAGGGGAGAGTCGACGAAACTCGGAAAGGTGACGCGTGTCTCAGCATCGACGCGAGGATTTCTCGTCGTGCCGATAACTCCCATTTCTCCCTATTCTACCGCCGAGTTTCTTGTTCGGTATCTAATACAATACCCGAGACGACTATCCTGAAATCGGATTTTCGTTTAACTTGATTACCTGTCCGTGAAACATGCGAGACTACGCGCGGTTATTACGCATAATACATTAAATCGTATGCATGCTGGAACAGATAACCGACACGCTCTAGTAGCCACAACGCTTCTGTTTATACCCCCGAGATCGGTGCCGTAGATCAAAGAAAGTCACCGGTATGATAAATATATATGCGTAAAGTTTTATGGTACAACCGAGACGAGGAGTGAGACCGAGATGAAGAGTGAAATGGAACGAAGCGGAACGGTTGTATTACGCTCTACCGTGGAGATCTACGTCGGGTTTATGATTTACCGGTTTTTCACGGAGATAGCAATAGTAATGCAGTTAATCTCACGAGGGATAAATAGTCTTCTAAAAAAAATTAAATAAAGGTTCTTACGTTATACAAACATTTCTTGTCCACAGGACAAAAAATATTTTTCGCGTTAATTTCACAATTTTATTTGTTGTAAAAAAACACACTTTGTTAGTTTTTTTTAAATTGTCAAATAAAAAATACCAAAAAATTGTGTACCATCAAAGACAAGTTAGACAAATATTTCTTGTCCGCAAGACCGACAATATTTTTCTGGTCAATTTTAGTATTTTATTTCTCGTAAAAAACATGCTTCGTTTATTAAAAAAAAAAAGTTCCCTAGCAGGTCAAACGACCCTTGAAACCGACCGCGAAATGACTTAAAAAACGACCGATCATTTTGTGCCGATTTGGCGACCACCGTGCGACCAAAACAACGACCAGTTTTTAGGTTTACGTTTGATCGTATTTGGTTTAACGAAACAAAAAATGACCAGCGTGTTTGAGTTACCTCGGTTGTTTTTGGGTCGATAAAGCAAAAGACGCCACATCTACACCGACAAAATGGTCGTTTTATTGGTTGTTTTATGGTCGTCAAAACGGCACAAAACGACTGGTTGTTTTTTTGGTCGTATGATGGTCGCTTGACTTGCTAGGGTTGAAATTAACAAGAAACAAAAAATAGTGAGCCATCACGGACAAGGAATGTGTGTTAAATGTACGAATGTTTTTGTTTTTTGGTCGTGTACAACAAAAAAAGGTGCGTGAAATGGAACGAAATGGATCGGTTGGAAAGTAGAACCCCGATTAACTGAGATGATCGGGACCGAAGAGTCTCCGGATAATCGAAAGCCCGGTTAATCCGAACTCGAAAGCGAAAGTATAGAAGTCAATAATGGCTAATGATACAACTTTATTTTGACCAGTTACAATAACATTTGGCACAACTTGCGCTTAATTGCTAAATAGTGTGAACTAGAATGTCAAACTTGGATATTTTTTTTCATTTATAGTGCGCAAGCTAGTATTTTGCTTCCTCATAGAGGAAGCTTTGTTTTGGTGAAAAAAAAAATTTCGAGATTTTAATGAAAACGTGTTCAGAATGTTCGAAAACATCGAAAAATCACATTTAGAAAAAATGTCTGGATGGATGTGCGTGTGTGCGTGCGTGCGCCCGCGCGCGCGCGCGCGCGTGTGTGTGTGTGTACCAGGCCTTCAAAATTCAATCGTCTATAACTCAAGAACGGTTTTATCAATCGGGTTGAAATTTGGCTCACACGTAGAGCAGTTCAGTGCCTCTGTTTGTTACAATTTATGCACTAATTGAAACATTCGTTCAGATTTTATGAGATTTTGAAATTTTTGAAAAAAGGGTGTTCGCGCTCTAGCTTTCGCAAATTTTGAGATTCTGGGCTGAAACTTTCTGCAGAAGTAGGCCAACATCAAACAATTTTCGCTATTAAATTTGGCAAGAATCGGTCGAACCGTTTAAATTTTATGTCATTTTGAATTTTTCGAATTTCATGCATTTTTTTTTTTTGTAAGATGCATTTTTTTCGGATCAAATTTTCCTCTGCGAATAAAATACGTGGCAGATTCGTGATCAGCGCGGAAAAATACATGGAATTACAGTCCCGGAGCGACAATTAACCAAAAAGTTTACCAGGCATTTTTATAGCCAAAATTGCAAAAATGAATGATTTTAGGTATTTGTAAACAACGATTTCTTTGTATTCCGATGGCATCGCGGGAAAACCCAGGTGCCTATCGTGATCTACAGCAAGACATACACAAGACGATGGATATGACGGGATTAAAAAGCTAGATAAAGAGGTATCACTAGGAATTCTGGAATAAAAATCGAAAGGGCAAAAAAAAATTCAGGAGCGCATACATCCATGTATTTTTTCGCGCCAAACGCAGATTCGGCAAAGTGAAACGTGACGATGTTATATTTTTTTACGTACTGAACCTGAATCGGTCAGCCGTTTTGCATAAAAGTCTAAGACGTTGACGTTGAAAAAAGTTGAAAATTGAAATTTTCATATCGCTTCCTCATAAAAGCTGAAAATTGAAATTTTCATATCGCTTCTTCATAAAAGTTGAAAATTGAAATTCGCCAAGCTTCCTCTATGAGGAAGCCAAAAATACAGACAATGCTTCCTCATAGAAGAAGCTTCGCGAATTTCAATTTTCAACTTTTATGAAGAAGCGATATGAAAATTTCAATTTTCAGCTTTTATGAGGAAGCGATATGAAAATTTCAATTTTTTTTTGGAAGTACTCAGGGACTTTGGTTTGCTCCGAGCATAAAAAAAAACCTTGGAAGACGCACGGTTAATCCGCTTCCCGGTTAATCGGGGTTCAACTGTATTACGTTCTACCGAGGACAACTTCGTACAGTTTATAATCTACGGGGTTTATCACGGAGATAGCAATAGTAATGCAATTAATGGCACGACCGATAAATAATAATCTTCTAAAAAATGAAAAAATAGTTCGTATGTCACATAAATATTTCTTGTCCATAAGGCCGACAATACTGTTCTCTTTAATTTTACAATTTTTATTGTTGCCAAAAACACTTTATTAATAAACAAATTGTGAAATTAAAAAGGAACAAAAAATGGTGTATCATCAAGGACAAGGAACGTTTGTTAAATGTACGAACTTTTTTTTGTTTATCGTGTACAAATTTTTCACCGATACTCCACCAACTCAACGACCCCGTGAAGTATCCTCAACAGAGTTGAATATAGACCGGTTACAGACGCAACGAAGACAGAATACGAGCCCGAACCCAGATATACGTTAACAAAAAAATAAAAAATAAAAAATACATAAAGAGAATGGTGTATCGCTAGGCGAGAAGATGATCCACATTGCGAAAGATTCGAGGAAGACGGGACGTTTTATACCTCCTCGTGATAGTTCTTTACATAAACATTTCTCGTCCACAAGACCGACAATATTTTTCTTCTTAATTTTACAATATTATTTCCGGTAAAAAGCACGCTTTCTTAATTTCAAAAAATTGTAAAATTAGCAAGAAAAAAAAATGCTGTACCATCAAGAACAAGGAACGTTTGCTCAATTATACGAACCCTTGTTTTTGTTTATCGTGTAAAAAATTTTCACCGGTACTCCACCGACTCAACGACTGCATGAAGTATCCTCGAGAGAGTTAAATATAGACCGGTTACAGAGGCGACAAAGGACATAGAATACCGGCCCGGACACAGATATACTACGACGAAAAAAAAAAAATAAGAGTAGACAAAAAAAATAAATAAAGAGAATGGTGTATCGCTAGGCGAGAAGTGGATCCACATTGCGAAAGAGTCGAGGAGGACAGGTACCTTTTATACCTCCTCGTGACTATCGTTTCCCTCTATGCCTGTACAGGCTCGTTTGCCGTTGCGACTATAGCGAAGCGGTAGTAGGTGAATGCGCGAGCGAGCGTTCCTCTCTCGGGGGAGACACGACGAGAGGTTAGCCCCGTCGGCGGACAGAGAAGAGGCTAAATGTCTCGGTCGTCCGGCGGAGCGAGAAGGAGGGATCGATCCTTCGCCGAGATAAATAGCGCGTACCCGTCGAGGGCGCGATAAAGACGGGCACAATGAAGTGAAAGAGAACGAGAGGAAAGCCGGTGGAGACCGGAGAACGAACTGTACCCATGTACCAACGGCGTATATACGTATACACGGTTAAAGTTAATGTACTATAGTACTCGTTGGAGGGGAAACAACTCCCGTCCCGATGATCTCTCGATTCCCTCGGCTCTCGCCGTCTCCCTCGCTCTCTCCCTTTGCCCAATGGCGACGAAGGAGCCCCGAGATGCCACGGCCGCAGTCGCCGCCGCAGCTGGCTCGAACGCGATTCATCCGTGTCCGAAGACGACGCCGCACCGTCGGCCTCCTGGTGCCGGTCTAACATCGCGAGAATCGCCCATAAGGATCGTTTTACCTCGGGCTCGAGATTATCGGAATAATATCGTCCACCGGTTCACTCACACACCCGTACAATAGCCTACGATCGAACATGTGATTCGTCAAACGACGAGTGATCGTCCTCCTCGACGTCCTTTGTATCGGTAAATAAAAATAAAAAATAAGAATAAAAAAAAACCGCTTCGATCGATGCTACGGCAAATAATAAAATAATAATAATAATGCTACATTATCAATGTTCATAAATTTCTTCGGGTATTTTTGTAAGATTAGAAAATGTTTAGCGGATGAGTTGCAAGAATTATGGTCGAACGATTTATTTTGCGAGTTTATTTCATTGGAAATGCGGGAGAGGTCGATGATGAAAAAAAATTAGGGATTCTGATAGTGCGACAGATTTTCCGATGTGTGTTCTTTCGCGTAGATCTATCAAAGTTTGTATCACGCTTGCGCGGTTGTTCCCCCTCCCCCCATCCCCGTCGATCGCGTTGCGTGTTTATCACTTTGTGTCCTATGTGATTCCATTAGATTTTTCGCTTTTCTCTCGTGCAGTTTTTTCATTCCACCGTTCGAGTCGGCCGGACTGTATTTGCCGGGCAGCCCCGGAGAGGCCTCTTCGCTCACGGTATCGCAGGGCGCCGGGAAGACGGGATGATCATGGGGAGAGGGATAGATTAAAAAGCATACTACATATAGATACGAGAGAAAACCTGTTCTCACGTTTCCAAGCAAATGTTAATCGATATATCGAGGGACTATGAGGAGCTTCGCGATTTTCGACACGCTCACGTAATCTCGAATTATTATTATTTTTTACTTATTATACTTGACACTTTATACGCTCGCCAATGCGCAGCGGACATTTCGAGTATTTTTTTGTCGGACACACATATATATATGTGTGTGGTACACGTACGTATGAGTTACCGATCCTATTATCTTGCCCGCTTGCGCTGAGGGGAGGGGAAGCAAAAAGCCTCGAGCGAAAGCCGGACAGTCCGGTTTATCGGGGGTTTTTTCGTCGTCGACGGAGATTCCGGAACGATTTTCGAATTACAATGAAACCACGTCTACGCCATTTACCGAAATACCGAAACGGACACAGGTCGCCGGACGAATTTATACGAACGCTCGACGACTCTTTTTTTTTCGCAGGCTTACCAAAAAGCGATAAGGACGAACAGGGGAGACCTGCGGATCGCCCTAGCCGAATCGTCGAAACAGCTGGCTCTTCAGCCCGGACCTAGGATCCTACAGCACACCACGAGGTCGAATAAGGTCGTCGACACGGAGAATACGCTCGAGCGAAGCGAACTCAAAGCCGACGGTCTCATTGTCACGGAAACCAAGAAAACCGTAGAGCACGAAGAAGTGAGTTGACAAACAACTGTAACAAAATTTTGATTACGCAAAATAAAAAAAAATCAAATTGATTTGTTTAACGCTCTATAATTTGAAATTTTTCGTTTTGTTTATCTAATGAATTACATGCAAAACAAAATAATTCGCGAGTTGAAGTCGTCGTATTTTTAAAGCGTGTTCTTTTTTGAACTTTGGAACGATGAAAAATTGTTGTTTCGTGACGTGAGCGATGACGAAAAGACGATTTATAAAAGCTTGAGTCATACACTACGGTAATAGGTATTTGATGTTTTTTTTTTTAATATTTTTATTTTTTTTTATTTTGAAATTCCTTTCTATCTTTGACTCTCGGCAGATCAAGGACGACGAGGTGCCGGACGACGGTGTGGAACAAGTGGACGACGAGCCGTCCGAGACACGCAAGGAGAGCTCGCAGAGATTCTTGAAGAGGAGAGACGAAGACGTGGTTGACTACGTTGCCGGCGGCGAGAAGGTCGCCCGAGAGATGCGTTACGTCTCCGAGACGACAGAAGGTGAACGTATCGGCGATTGGCCTCCACCACCGACGACAATGCGCACGACCCGTCTTCACAAGCACACCGGATTTCCGGGCGACGCCGCACCGGCGAGCAGAAAAGATGCAGTTACGAAGAAACCCCTCGATCTCGAGGAGGAGGACGAGGCGAGAAAATTCGAAACTTCAAAGTGGCTGGAGAGTCACTTCGGTAGCGAGTCGAGGTCCTCCCATGGATCTATCGAGGCCGAAGATCCTCCGGTGCAAACCGGTACCAATACGAGCTTCATAAATGTCACTATGAAGTCGTGCACACCGGCGAGAGATCGGGAATACAACGGCGCGAATTCTAGTCGACATCAGCAACGTCGGTCCAACGGTAGGGATTCGTCATCGCCGTCGGGTTATTTTCACGGGATCAGTGAGTGGTCCGAGAGATATCAGACAGCAGGTAGGGTAATCATTTTTATCATGTAGATGGTGTCCAGCGTTCCTTGAAATCCTGGAAACGTCCTTGAATTTTTCCCTGTTTTTGAAAAAGTCCTGGAACTGTCCTTGAATTTTACGTAATCCCACCTTGATTTTTTCTCCGCAAATTTAAAGTTGTTTCAAAATGTATATTACTAGCGACCACCCTAAAAAAATGTGTATCTCACGAATGTATATTCACATATACATTCGTGCACAGTGACGAGTTTTTTTTTACCGATTCCAACCTAAACGAAAACGGTTATCGAACTTGATTTTATTTCGTACGTCGCGCCCGATATGCATATTTTCATTTTTTATAAATGTCCCCACACAACCTGGAAATTGTCCTTGAATGTCTTCGAATTTCATAGGGAACTTTTTCTGGACACCATGATGTAGCATTTTCGTAAGTCGGTAATTTTACCGTTAAAAAAGAATCGCGTGTATACGATTGTTTTTGTACAGATAAACCGACCAATCACGTTAGAACAACTTCCCCATCACACTACGTGATTGAGACGACGAGGAGCAACGGCTACAAGCAAGACAGTCCGAGAACCCAGATCGAGATGTCCAGAGCACAAAAAGAATCCACGTACTCGAGAACGTACGAGACGACCCGACGTCAACCGCAGCCCGATCAAGAGCACAGAAGAACTAGGCACGAGCATCGTCAACGTGACGACCCACCTTCGCCGCCCCTTCGCCGCAGAGTTCGCGAACAGGTATTGCCTCCTTCCGTCTATTTATCTTACTGATGTTCTCGAATTGATCCCCTACTACAATAACGTCCGGTAAAATTCGATCGACTTGCAGATCTCCACGAGATCGGAGGAAAAGAATTCGTACAACGATCATCCGGTTCGTACGTCGAGTCCGGTTCTCGTCGTACAGAGAACTTGGGAGAATCGTAGCAAGGACGTTCAACAGGTAGCCGGAATTGAGAGAGCGGAGGCGCGACGCTACAGTCCTCAGCACAGAACGCCAACGAGATCCCGATCGCCGTCGCCGATCCAGAAGATCGTGGGACCCAACCGGAGAGAGAAGAAGAGCGTCGTCGACAATGTGGAAAAAAATCATACATCGAAAAGTAAGATGAGCTCCGTTAAGGATGCTTCACACTTATATTCCCAGCCAAAACTGAGATTCAGTGAGAATTTGAACACTTCTAATGGTATAAAAATCTGAAAAAATTGCCTGTATTAAAAGTGCCAAGAACATTAATTTTGCATGATAATAATGCCAAAAAGTTATTAACAAATTGCTAAAAAAAATGTTCAACAAATAATTAGTAAACCTTTTTTTCTTTTCAAATTAATTTATTGATTTTCTAGAAGCCACATGAATTGTTTCAGAATTTTGTTACATTTTTGAATTGTTTCCTTTTTATTTTTTTTTACGCAGTAACTACGGAATTGTTTGCGCAGTTGAAACTTTTTGTGTATACTGTAAAAGCGTGATACGGAAAGATATTCGAAATTTCTGCCTCTACATGGATTTTTTAAATTTTTGAAAAAAAATCTTGAAATGCACGAAAATTCTGAAAAAATTCATATGAATTCTAAAAAATCAAGGAATTCATTTAAAATGATAAAGTCTGGTTTCCTGATTTTCTGATTTTGTTTACACAATTAATTTTTTAAATAATTTGTTAATAACTTTTTGGCATTATTATTATGCAAAAATGAAAGGTCTTGACATCATTAATACGGCAGATTTTGTTTGGATTTTTGGCATATGACGAAGTACTGAAATGTATGTGTGATGAATCCTTAAGGACGGGAGGCAAAAAAAAATTAATAGAAACATTGAATTTACAGTCTCATGGCTTGGATCTATGTAACGAGGTTTTTTTCTTTCGTAGGTCCAGGCCAGTCGAAGTATAAGATCGGCGAGTCCTTCAGAAAGCTCGTTGGGAAACTTCGGTCGGCGTCGTCCGAGAGAAAGAACAAACGTGCCGGAAGCAGTTCGACCTCTCAGCTAACGCAGACCGACGACGATTCGACTTATCGCCAGTACAACGTTATCGACAGAAACATACCTCTCGTGACCGAGGACGACGCCGAGGACAAACCGCCGGAGCGACCTCCTCGTTCGCCGAGAAATAATTCGACAACGACGCCCGTCGTTAAGACGATCAAGACGTCGAAGTCGAACGGTTACTCGATTCACGAACCGACTACTTACAGTCGAAACGGGTCGTCGACACCTGTTCACAGGTATTACGTGGGCGAGGATCCGTACGCGGTTAGCAGTCGAGAGAGCTATAGTCGCGAAAAGCTTTACAGAGAGGCGAGCAGCAAACCTCACGGACGATCGAGAGGACCGAGCCGAAACGGCGTGGAACGTGACTACAGGTATAATTTACATAACAATTATTCGAGCCTTTTTTTTCGACAATCGCGATGTGCGCCCCAGATATCTCCCTCCGTAATTTTAAGGATGCTTCACACATACGTTCCCAACCAAAAGTTTAATTCGATCAAAATTTCAGTACTTCGCGATATGCCAAAAATCTGAAATAAATCAGCCGTATTAATGACGTCAAGGCCTTTGATTTTGCATAATAATAATGTCAAAAAGTTATTAACAAATTATTTTAAAAATGAATTAATTGTGGCAGGAAATTCGGATATGCTTCTATACGTCGATTCCGCGGTACACACAAAAATTTTCGAGGGGATTGGGCCAACAGTTCCGTAGTTATGGCGTTAAAAAAAAATTCAAAAATGTTAGAAAATTCTGAAAAAATTCATATGGCTTCTAGAAAATCAATGAATTTATTTGAAAAGAGAAAAAAAAAGTTCACTGATTATTCGTTGAACATTTCTTGTTTAGCAATTTGTTAATCATTTTTCGACATTATTATCATGCAAGATTATTAATATTCTTGGCAACTTTAATACAGGTCATATTTTTTTAGATTTTTATACCATTAGGGAGTTTTTAAATTCTCACTGAATCTCATTTTTGTCTGGAAATGGCCGTGTAATGCATCCTTAATAGCAACAGCTTTTTTTTACAAATCTTAACGAGTCGACGCGCTTTCAGCGTAGAGTCGAATTCGCTCGGCCGTTTCAGCAAGTCGACAAGCCGATTGACAAACGATTACGAGAAAGACGATCAATTCCGGAGTACGCAGACTTTGCCCCGGAAGCTACACTCCGTTGGTCACACAACGAGAACCTCCCAGCCGAGTTCCCGTCGTCCACCGGGTGGTAACACGACTGCGATGAATCACGCGAAGCAAACGTCTCTGACGACCGGCCGACCCGCTCAATCCCGTCAGTACGGAAGTATGATAAACATATCTATAAAAAATGCCGTAACGTCGCAAAAATCGAGCCCCGCGCCGCCGGGCGGCATGCAGGGACCGGCGAAACCGGAAAGAACCTACAGGTCTTCGCTTCTGCGAAGCAAAAGCTTCAACGTCGAGGCCAGTAGAAACGGCACCGACCATCAGTCGCCCGCTATTCCGTACAAGTCGAATTTACAATTAAATCGACTCGACGAAACTCCGCCGCTCAAGAGCCCCGGTATTCTCGCGAGCATCAGCCGCAGTAACAGAGATCTCTTCAAGGAGAGTAAACACGAGTACTGAGAACTTTGCCGAATATCAAGGTGGAGAAAAAAAAGTGTTATACATTTAAAAAAAATATAAATCTAATTTTATACTCGACCTTCGTCTCATTTTAACTATTTTTTTTTCTGATTCACGCAGAAATCTCTTAGACTCGCGTCCAGCGTTCAGCGACGCTTTTTTCTTTCCTTTTCTCTTTTTTTTGTTATTTTATAGATTATTATTATTATTTTATAGATACTGCATATTTGTCGTTCAACTAATTCTATGAAATAAAGATCATTTACGTACTTACCGAAACGGAAGCGTTGAATTTATTCCTCGCGAGTCCGCAAATAAAAGGCGATATGATTGTGACCCTTCCTCACTTCACGATGCTCAAAAACTTGAAGAGCAACACCCTCGTGGACCCGCCAATCGTAAAACTTTGGATTGGATTTGGGTGTTTTCTAACAATGTACTCAAACTCAATTAGTCGATTCGTGCGCCAAACCGACTCTGATTCCAACCTTCTGGAGGTAGCTTTTTGATTGATATCCCAATACGAACCGTAATACCAACCGCTATGTGTTGGATAGAAAGTACGTTGGACCTTCCCAAGACAATGCAATTTCCGACTTTGTTTCGAGAACACTGACAGCTCTTGCTTCACGGTTCAAAATTGGGTTGTTTCGGGAAGCAACTTCGTATCCGACACATAATGGTTGGTATTACAGATGGTTTTTTAATATCGCCGAAAAATCACCCTCTCGAAGGTTGGAATCAGAGTTGGTTTAGTGCACCAATCGACCGGTTGGTTTCGGGTTAGTCAGAACGCGAGGGGTAGCAAGACTATCCCTGTTTTTTTCGCAGTCGAAATTCGAAAGTAACGGTTTCTCCGCCACTCTCCCGCTCGTGAAACCGTTACTAATGAAGCGTTACCATGGTGACAAGACAGCCGGTATAAACAAGCCTCAGCACGTGATTGGTCATTCCAGTAAAAACTGGAGCGAAGCTGAACGAAGGAGGGGGAAAACGGAAGTGGAGATTTTCTTGCTGAAGCGTGAATAAACAATGAAATTTTATGCTCAATTTTACGATCACGTGGACACGTTAAACGCTATCAATCGAATCAGCGTCAATATTCGTCGTAAGACCGATGTTCTTTGTCACTTGTCGAAAGAACGCAACTTTGGTGTAAAATAGCGCACGACGCTATATTTTTTCGGGTGTTAACAACGTTCTAGCGTATTAACTTTACACGAATTTCAATACACATCGAACTTTAATGGCATTTACACTGGGGATTAAAGGTTTTTGTACAATTTTTTCGTCAAGAGCTTTGAGTTATCGTCTCGACGCATGTAGTATATATATTATGTATATATATATAAATAAATTGTGTGTGTGTGTGTATCGAATGGCTCAATGCCTCTTTCTCTTGGAGGAAACAGCGACTGGTCGCGACACGATCCTGAGCTTCCGGACGGCGAGTATCAGCACAATGGCGTTGACCATGTAGGTGCTAACGCACACGATGCAGATGTCGTTCAGGATGTAGAGTATCCATGCTAAATAGATCGATGAAATGTTCGATAAAATCGACAGACACACCAATGTAACGGCGTGAGAGTATTTGTTGAAAACACCTGAAAATTTCGAACGAGTTTATTTTTATTTTTCGAGTCAGTAAGTATATCATTTGAAAATACGAGAAAATTTCGAACAAGTTTTTTTTTATTTTTCGAGTTGGTGAGGGTCGAGTTTTAGGACATTAGTTTCAAGATCTATCTTAAGTTCGATCTTAAGTTCAAACTAACGTCTTAAAATTCGGCCCAAAGAATATCTGCTGAAAAACGCGCGAAAAGTCTGTGCTAGTTTATTTGTACTTTTCGCGTTAGTAAGAATATCGTACGGGTTTATTTTTAATTTTCGACTCAGTGAACCGTGCTTGTGTGATATCGGGATAGGATAATTTTCGCGGTAATGACCAATTCGACGATCGACGTACTTGTGATGGCGAGGATGCTGTAGAATATCAATCCGTATATGCTGTTTGGAACGCAAAAGAAGGAATCCCGTGGAATGAGGCCGAATCCTTTGCCGTACCTGCAATGCGGTAAGTGTTCAAGATATATATCGATTTATCTGATGGCATTGAGTTTGATGCCCCGTTCATTGACACTTTATGAGCAAATTCTTTATTTAAAGCAATAAAGCGAACAGCTTGGGTGGAGACCCCGACCTCGCTCTATAACCCCATAGATATCTTTCTTATCGTAATTAATCCCATATCTGTACAGTATCGGAACGAATGCTTGCGAAACAAGTAAACATCTCGCAGAGAGTTTTAACCCTCTACGCAGCGACACTGATTTCCCCACTTTATGATCCGATCTCCCTCTCTCTCCCCCCACTCTCGCCCTACGAACAGCTGCTGCAATTTTAACTCATAAAGGGCTAATATTTATAAAACGGCTCCAAAAAAACACGTGGGATATAGTAGAAAAACCTCAATTCGTAGATTGCTTCTATTTTTCAATCTCGTATAATTTTTCATATAATTTTTCATATAATTTTTCATATAATTTTTCATATAATTTTTCATATAATTTTTCATATAATTTTTCATATAATTTTTCATATAATTTTTCATATAATTTTTCATATAATTTTTCATATAATTTTTCATATAATTTTTCATATAATTTTTCATATAATTTTTCATATAATTTTTCATATAATTTTTCATATAATTTTTCATATAATTTTTCATATAATTTTTCATATAATTTTTCATATAATTTTTCATATAATTTTTCATATAAAAGTTAACTTTTGGACATAGGATAGCTTATAGTTACCATTCGGGCGGACTTATGTCTCCCATTCGAATGACTTTTTCGTGTCGGATGTCATTTTGATACTTGGGGAGTCCTAAGTCGCTCTTTCCGCTGGGAGCAGTCGAGTAGGTAGCATGCATGTATACTCACTCGGACATGAAGGCTTTCGTACAGCTGATGTTCTCGCTTATGTCGCACATTGCCTCGTACGAGTCATCCTGCTCTTTGGCGATCTCGACGACCCAAGCGTAGTACGACAGCGCTAAGCCTACAACGCACGAGGTCACGATTCCGGTATTGACCTTGTGCACTCGTCCGCTCGGACTCGCCATCGCGAAAATGAGAACGCGCGTTGTAGACGATCGTGGACCCTGTCGAGTAAACGCACCCGCGAAGAACCGGCACGACCGATAGCGAACCCTGGTCTGGCGCCTCAGACGACTAGGATTTTCTTTGCTCGCCGTGTATCGAACTCTCTCGGACAAATATGCTTCCGCGCAAGTACCACGCGCATCCTTGAGATAAATGTTCGGGCATTAACGGGGTTTCGGCTACTGTAATTAAAAATGAGATAAAAATAAATGAATAAAAATTAACGCGTCAATGATAAGTGGGTAGTCCAGAAAATCCAATTACTCGAATTCCCCTTGGTTGCGAAAAATCTTCGTTTGCATCGTTCGAGAAAAAAAAATCGAGGTTATTCAGTTTTTTTTACATTAAAAATTATTATACGTTGAGAGTTGATGAATGTAAAAAACCAGACCTTCTTTATCTCGAGTCGGAGATACTCGACTCTAAAAATAGATACTCGACTCTACAAACTTTATGCTGGATGCGTGGAATTCGCAGTTCGAGATAATCTCGTTATGCGAAAAATATTCATTTATTTTATGTTGCAGCTCTTTTATACTTCAAAACGTATGTTACCGGAAAAAAGAGGTCGACTCGTACGAATAGAGAAAAAATGTAATCTTCAATCGCGCATGAGAGTATTTTTGTTGTTAGAATACCTTTTCTTTGGGTCGTCGATCGATGTTGTCATAGCGGCTGGGAAATTAACACGTGGGAGCGTCGGCTCGACTTAGGCGTCGTGTTTATTCGACCAGAAATCTTATACACCCCCGCGGAGAGCTTCGTTTAATCATTATGATAATCGGTAGGGTATCGGAGCGTGTCGAAATGCAGCAGCGTGATAAATTCCTCGTTACGTTGCGTACTGTCTTGAGGTGGAATAGTTTATTCGTTTACCATTTGTACAGAGCTTAATAATTTTTTTTTCTTTTTCATTTAAATACGATTATGTATGATCGGAACCAGCATTTTGACTACAAAATGAAATGTCAAGCCCAGATTACATTTCCATCTCCACACAGTGGGGGCCAATCCTGTTAATCAATCTTTCTATCTTACATTCACACCGTTCTGACACCCTCTATTCCTCTCTCTATTTCTCTATCTCTTACAAATTATATTTTACGAATCGAAAGGAAAAAAATGCCGTTTCTTTTCATTTTTGTTCGTCTTACAGACTATAAACGTTTAGCAAAGTTAATGAGACGAAGGTGAGTGTCTCGGTCACCGGCCTCTCGAGACCAAACGGCCGACTGCCAAACTGTCCATCATTCGAATTTCCAAGTAGGTTTGTACGTACGGGATAAACGTTAAAAAAATACGTCGATAACGTACCGAAAAGATTGAGTGGATCAGAGGTCGGTAACTCCACCATCAGAGACGCTCACCTCGTTGGAGCAGTAGATGAATATAGTGTATGATTGACACTTACATCGTAAAATCTTCGTCGAGAACGCTAATAATACCTCGATCATAAATTAAAGAATTCTCGCGAGTAGTAAAAGAAGAAAGTATCGAAGTAAGTATAAAGTATCGAGTGATTATCTGGTGCGAGAATGGGTTTGAAGACAATTTAAATCGGAGAAAGCATAAACTCTGGGACGTACGAGAATATCCATACTCATTTATATCTTGAGGTTTCACATTGATTTTCACATCCATTCAAAAGAATGAAATAAAACGTATATAACGGGTCAATTGAACTTTAAGGGGGGGAGCAAGGGGGACAGCGACGTGTGCGGCAAACAGGGGAAGGGGAACGTAATCCGTAATCGAAGTTTGCCGGCTTTTCACCGTGATGTTCAGGGGATGGAGTTTTTTATTCCTGCGGCGCCATGGCTCTCGCTTGAGCCCTCACTCTCTTCTCGTACTCTAGACGGTTTTGACTGAAATAGAAAAAATAAATAAAGTTCCCTTACATCGATATCATTTACATTAAAGTAACGACTGTTATCGCATCATCTTAATTATCTTTACAGTTTTACTGGGTGCTCCTTAGAAAGCTTTAACAAGATGGCAAACATAGCATCATCATAATATAACATACAGTAGAACGTTGATTATCCGAACCCTCAATTATCCGATCCATGACTCCACTTATCCGAAAGCTGAGTTATCCGAACGTTAGCGCAAAACATTATACATTGCCCTCGTGTTTAAGTGTGTGAAGCACTCTTTCCCAGATAGACCGGCGCCACAAAACGGACATATTTGCGATATGTGCAATATTTGCGACATGTGCAGGGTATGTTGCTAATATTACTCCAACTGAGCAAGTGCACACCAGATGCATCAGATTTCGCGACTTCGAGATTTCGCTGCTCAAAAGCGCGTGAATAGCGTTCTTTAATAGCGGCAATAAAAAGTGGATGACGCTATTTCTTAGAGGCCGTAAGATGCCCTGACAGACAAGCGGCACAAAAAGTAGCAGTTGGCGCAATAATTGCGATATGTACCGCACATGTCGCAAATATCGCGCCAATATTGCTACTTTTCGTGGCGCTTGTCTATCAGGGTGAGAGTTCGATGTTGGAAATATGTTTCGAAGTTTAATATATACTGTTATTTCATTTGTATATGTCTTATTTATATACATGTTGTAATGCAGTAAACAAACTTTGTATTTCGATTATCCGAACTGGACCCGACAGATTCGGATAATCAAAGTTCGACTGTACCAAGATATGAGTAGGTGAGAGGATTTACAATAAAATACGAAAAAGAGAGGCGCCTATAGTCCCATGCAAGTCTTATGCTAGCAGTTAAATCAATTCAAGCGTTGCAAGTTTAAGTCTTTACAACGTTTACAAATAAACTTACATGTTTTTAACTTTTGAAATATTTTATAATTTACTATTCACAAACTCTGATATTTAGGATTTATTATAAACTGATTGTAAAGCACAAATTCGTCAAAGTAATAAAAAAATAAAAGAATAATCTTAATGTAAAAAGTAGCGTTTGTCCTCGGAACTTTTATTGTATACAAAGTACCGTTTGGAAGGAATGAAAAAAATATAATTACCAGTATATAGTGTACGCCTCTGCTTGCGCCGGATCTTTGACGTTGGGCTCGTTCAGCAGATCCTGAATACCCAGTAGAATTTGCTTGATCGTTATGGCCGGTCTCCAGTCCTTCTCTTCGTCGAGGAGCGAGAGACACACCGTACCAGAGGGATATACGTTTGGGTGGAAGAGCGGCGGTTCAAATTTGCACTTTGGCGGACTCGAGGGATAGTCGTCCTTGAAGATCATACGCAGTTTGTAGAGGCCACCTTCCCAGGGAGTCTAAACAAAAAAGAAACACAAAAAAAAATTCACATTTTTTTTATCATGAACAGACATTGGCAGAGCAGCTTGACTCACAGATTTCTTTCCAGGGATCGCGCATTCCCAGCTCATCAGGTTGAGTGTGCCGTCTGGATTTTTTGTTGGTCTGGCCACGAAACCCTGAGAAAAAAATTTAATTTATTAATTATAACAATAAAAAAAAAGAAAAATTGATGCCAACTTTTGTTTCCAAGATAATTTTAGTAATCTGGAGTGTATCTGATAATTCTGAGGTTAAAATTAATTCGCAATGATCAGTCTGTAAATAGGAATTGTCTGTCTATATACCAAATAAATAAATAGAAAAACAATAAGTACTTTGACAAATACGGGATGACAAAGAAAATGTGTAATGTTAATGAAGTCTATGCATATATATATGTATATATAATCATGGGACGCGAAAGTTGCGGCATACACGCCGCTACCGAGGATACATGTTTTTTTATTCAGCTTTTTGTAACCTAATAATTTTTTCCCGCGTAAAATTAACGTAGCGGTACGTAAAAAAATTATTTGTGGCGTTCAAAATGGCTAAGACCATCGATTCCAAGCGAATTGAGTGAAAAAAAACAGGACTTACGAATGGATGATCTTTCCTCCACGCTTTTCTCTCCTCCGCCAGCCTAGCACTCGCGATGCCAGACATTATTCTGCAACAAAAGCACGGTTATGTGTTTGACAACGAAACATCGAAGAGAAATATTAGAATCGCGCTTCTCCTCGTGGTTACAAAAACATTGTTCTCATTACCGTTGTTATTGTACGAGACACAAATCTATTCGAGTTGGGTTATTCGAAATTCTCTGACGTCGGGTCGCTTTATGAACGAATCTTTCGTCAAATACTTTTTAGCGGCACAAACGTAAAATGCGATAGTCCGTGGAAGTTTCGGAGTTCGCGTTCGCAAAGACCATCACGCCGTGCAACCGCTTTCTCGACGCATCCGCGTACCCTCGTCCTCCTCGTGCTTAACGTTATTACGCCTCGATATGAATTAGTTGAGAATATTTCGCAAACCCGAAGTTTTCGCGACAAATTGGACAAGAAATTATTCCACTTGCCAATCGAATTTGTCGACGGGTTAAGTATGTAGGTACTTCGGCCTATAGACAGCCTCTTTTCCCGCCGTGCGTTCGTAAAAGCACAGTGGATACCGCACTTTCCCCACCCTTCATGAGAATATATTTTAATTTTTGCAATTTATTCTCTATTATCTTTTTTTTTATTATTTAATTTAATTTAATTTTAATTCTATCCTATTCTCGGATTTATAAAATACTTACTGCACCATTATTGTGTGGACAATTGTCCCAACATTGTAGTATTTTCTACACGTTTGTATTAAGGGCATGTGAAAGATGTACCACGTGACATGTGAGTGCGAGAGAGATAGATGCATTTTTCGAATCAATGCCATTTAAAACCGGTTGACGTTTCGGATAAAACGGAAGCATCATTGGACGCGGTATTAAATTGTACATCCGCTAATGCTTTGATTTTGCCTGAAAAATCTACGGTTTCTGAATTGTATTCATTACAGATTTTGGTTATCGACTGAGTCGTTTCACATGTCCTTAAGACCATATGAAACACCCCCCTCCCCGTCCATCCCGGGCTCAGTCGGTATCAAAAACTGTAATCAACTTTTCTCACTGGATCTCGCATATACGGTCAAAAGAAAAGTCTCATGGGAAGCCGAAATGATATCCGCTTCCGATGAGACTTTTCTTTTGACCGTATATGCCAGAATCAATGAGAAAAGTTGTTTACAGTTTTTATTACCGACCGCGGTATTGCACATGCTCTTAAGGACGTGTGAAACGCTGCGGTCGATAACAAATCGCCTTCTCGATTTTGTGCGAAACTGTTATATATTTAGGACAAAGGGAAATTAGGTTTTCATCAAATCTATCGATTGCCTATGAAAACAGAATTTACTTTTATTCAGAATATATATATAACGGTCTTGGAGAAAACAGGAAAAGCGATTTGTTACCGACTGAGCGAGGGGCGGTTGGGTGGGAAGTTGTTTTACACCGCCTTAAGAGTATGTGAAACATGTTCTCAGCCTGTCTCTCTCGCTCAGTTGAAAGTGCCACTGATGCTATCTCTCTCGCCCTCCATAGTGTTTCACATGCTCTTAAGACCATATGAAACACCCCCCTCCCCGTCCAACCCGGGCTCAGTCGGTATCAAAAACTGTAATCAACTTTTCTCACTGGATCTCGCATATACGGTCAAAAGAAAAGTCTCATGGGAAGCCGAAATGATATCCGCTTCCGATGAGACTTTTCTTTTGACCGTATATGCCAGAATCCATGAGAAAAGTTGATTACAGATTTATTACCGACCGCGGTATTGCACATGTTCTTAAGGGGAAGTGAAATATCGCGGTCGGTAATGAAAACTGTAATGAAGTTTTCTCAAGGGTGCTAATTTTTTTGAGGAAAAAGCAAATTCGAGCCGGATGCACACGGTAATTTCGCATCCGGCCCGAATTAATCTTTTTCTCAAAAAAAATGTGCACCATTGATTTATTTTATTCAATACATTTATATATATATATACATTTATTCAATGTGAACCATTGAATAAAGTGAATTTGAAAATTGCAACTATCTCTCTCACACTCATGGCCCCGTCACGTGACTTTCACTTCATCTTAACGTGAACTGAAACACGTTCTGTGCCGCTCTCTCTCTCGCTCCACCGTGAGAGCAATGCCGCTATCTCTCTCTCACACTCCTGGCTCCGTCACGTGACTTTCACTTCACCTTAAGGGGAATCTAAACTCCTCTCTCTCGCTCTCACTAAAGCCCCATGGCGCTGTCTCTCTCACACCCAAGAAACCGCTGTCTGGGTTTAGACTCCTCTTAAGGGTATGTGATATAGACTGAATCGTTAAAAAAACAGTTTCCCTGTTTTCTCCGTGCCTATTAATATTTCAGACAAAAGGAAATTAAGTTTTCATGTATCTTATATACAGCACGAGAACCTAATTTGCTTTTGTGTAAAATATTAATAATCGCGAAGAAAATACTCTCGCGGACCAACCAATCGTAAAAGTTTGGGTTGGATTAGGGTGGTTTTCTGACAAACTACTGCAACTTAACCAGTCGATTGGTGTGCCAAACCGACTCTGATTCCAACCTTTTGGAGATAACTTTTTTGTTGATACCTCAAAACCAACCGTAATACCAACCAGCATTTGTCTGATTGAAAGTTGGTTTACACTTGGACTTTCCCAAAACAACCCTGATAGACAAGCGGCACGAGAAGTAGCAGTTGGCGTAATAATTGCAACATGTGCCGCAATAATTGCAACATGTCGCCAATATCGCGCCAATATTGCTACTTTTCGTGCCGCTTGTCTATCTGGGAACCCAAATTCCAACTTTATGTCGATAGCACCGATAGCTCTTGCTGCAGGGTTGGAAATCGAGTTGTTTAAGGAAAATTCAACCGTAAACCAACTTCGTATTCAACACATATAACGTTTGGTATTACGGTTGGTTTTTTAATATCGCCGAAAAATCAACCTCTTGAAGGTTGAATGAGAGTTGGTTCGATGCACCAATCGACCGGTTGGTTTTCAGCTTGGTTTCAGGTTGGTTAGAACGCGAGGGATATTGGGAAACAGATTTGTTACCGACCGACTCTGCATCACATGCTCTTAAGATGAAGTGAAAGTCACGTGACGAGGCCATGAGTGTGCGAGAGACAGTTGCAATTTTCAAATTAACGTTATTGAATGGTGCTAATTTTTTTGAGAAAAATATGAATTCGGGCCGGATGCGAAATTACCGTGCTCATCCGGCTCGAATTTGCTTTCTCCTAAAAAAAAAAATTAGCACCCTTGAAAAACGTTCATTACAGTTTTCATTACCGACAGCGATATTTTACTTCTCCTTAAGTCCATATGAAACACGTCCCTCCCCGACCGTCCCGGGCTCAGTCGGTATCAAAAACTGCAATCAACTTTTTTCACGGATTCTGGCATTCACGATCAAACGAAAAGTCACATCGAAAGCGGATATCGTCTCGGCCTTCGATGAGACTTTTCTTTTGATCGTGAATGGCACAATCCGTGAGAAAAGTTTATTACAGTTTTTATTACCGACTGCGGTAATTCACATGCTCTTAAGGCGATGTGGTAGAATCCCTCGGTCACCTGCCCCGCGCCCAGTTCGAAACAAAAACTGTACTGATTGCTATTTTGAGCTCGCCGACCGCCGAGAAAAATGATTTTTTTCCCCTACTTCTCTAAAATAGCCATATTCCTTGCGTGCAATACGAGCGGAAAATCGCTTATTAATATGGTTATTTTAACGATGTCGGAAGAAAGTATCGTATCCTACATGGGAGGGAGTACTTTTCACCTCGTGTGATCTCTGCCCTCGCTTCGCTCGGGCAGCAATACACACGATAAATTCGACATAAGGTTTGCCCACCATTTTTCATCGTCCACGTGACTTCCTCACTGGATGATTTTTGAAAGATTATAAACAGTTTTTAAAAAGTCAATCGCAATCCCTTGCAGCCTAGTTTGTTTAATAAAACTGACAAGCCGCAAAGTTTAGTTGATTAGTTGCAAAAATAATTATTGTTATGTAACTCAATTTGTTCTTTATTTCCTCGTTTCTAGTGAGCGCTTATCGTAGAGACAGTATTGCGCTGTACGGGACAAGTAACATCGGCGTATAGAATATAATATATATGTGCATCGCCGAAACAAACAAAAAAAAAGAACAAAACAAAAAAATAACAAACTTTTTCGATCTTCGCAAATCTACAATGGTTCATGGAATAACAATTGCATAGACATTCTATGAAATATATCAACAACGAGAATATAGGTCTAAGAGTCGTGCCAGACGATGCTCAAAATCTTTCGAGAATGTTGGAAGAATGTATTCGTTTCTTACAAGTAAGCGTGACTATAGGTAACTGAAACAGCGGGCCTAAGATGAAGTGTCAATGTTTGAAGTATCGTTACCTGTACATAAGAACGGTCGGTGTGTCTAGCTCATCAAAAGTTCTAATGGATGAGTACGTGCGTAAATTAATATGTTACGTTTGGACGATACAAGGCTGAGTGAAAATACACCATCAGACTACTTGGTCGATCGAAAATTGTGCGTTCATTAAAGTACGTTCTTCGGCATTTACACGAAATCAAGAACGTATTTAATGTACATATTGTCCATTGTCAGATTTATACTGAACAGTTTTGATAATTCGAATAAGGTTGATTCTATCGAATTCAGCATTTTTGGGAGCCCCCAAAAATGTTCCCTTGCGAAAATAATAGAGCTCGCATTCCGGGCCAGGTTGATCTCATGGAGTAAAGAATTTCACGACACTCGGTACAGAAAAGGCTTTCTATTGCCGGTTGACCCCAGCTCTAACAGTGCGTGAAAACACTGTTAAATCCGATTGGGCTTCTTCTACTAAAGGCAGACCACGGGCCACTTCCGGTTGCATAACCTCTGGTGGTGCGTACCGAATGGCGTGAAGGGCACAGAGTAAAGATTCTGGGTAATGGCATGAAGAGAACGGGGTAAAGATTCTGGTCAATGGCGTGAAGGGAACTGGGTAAAGATTCTTCGTAATGGCGTGAAGGGAACTGGGTAAAGATTCTGGGTAATGGCGCGAAACGAACTAAGTAAACATTTGGAAGATTTCTTCAGTCTTGCAATTTGGAGACGTAGCAGTCTACTCAACGTTCAAGGCCGAATACTGTCCTCAGACTCGAGGTCTTGAAACTAATGAGCTAATGTTAGAAATAAGCACTGAGCACGTGATAGACATGTGGTGGGGTGGTTTGAAATAGGAGTGGGACGAGTCAACCTTGAGGAGAGGACGCGTAGAGTTCTTAACGCCGTCCGGCTAACGTTTCCCTTGCAAGAAACGGTCCGCCGGTCGACCATCCGGCAGCCGAATCTACCCGGGGTTTGGAACGTCCCGTCACAATACACATTGCTAATGGAAGAGCTATAAAAAATATATATGTTATTTCATTTAAAAAAATAAAATAAATATGCGGTCATAAAAAAAGCTAATTTCGATCAAATGTTCTTGTCGGTAAAAATTTGAGTGTATCTTCACGATTCTGGCACGTTGTTTCATTCGATGCGTCCGTTCAATTGGCTTATTTAAGCGAATCTCTGTTTGTACGCGGCGGTCATTTGCTCGAGGAAAATGAATGTGAGAACGGTGTGAGGTCCCAGTCGAGCGTAATACGGGAAGAATCCTTTCCACAACGCGAACGGTCCCTCGTTCCGTACGACTTTTCCGAGTACGTCGAACGCACCTTTGAACTCCGGTTTCCCGTCAATTGTTTTCATGTTTTGTATTCTGTAAAACATATTTTGCCCGTTATAGCAAACACACCAGGGGTTCGCGAGTCGAAAGTCCAAATTTCATTGCGAGCCGACGTGCTAATTCGTTATATGCGGTTCGCCGGCCTGCGACGAAACTATAATCGATTGTACACATCGATCAATTACCTTGTTTTCGCGATATCCACAGGCATGGAAGCCGCCGTAGTTATCAAACCGGATATCATCGAACTAGCAAAGTGCAGCATTATATTCTCCTCAAAGTAGCCTGAAAGAGAAAAATAGTAATTTGATGGTACCTTCTGTCGAATATTTTTTAGTCTATTTTTGTTGATATAATCATTTTTTAAAAATAATAATTGTTATGTGACAAACCAGTGTCTAACAGGGCTTGCTTGGCTTGAGAATAGGATGCCAATTGCGCAGCATTGACGACCATAGCTCTACCCATTGTTGGTATTGCTCCGCGCCACAGGGTAAATAATCCTTCTTCCCTTGTTATACGGAATAACGCGTCGAACACGTTTTTGTACATACGCCTCTCACCTGGAAACAATTGTTGCCAAGGACATTCTATTTAATCTCTACACTGCAAGTACATAATTGTAATATGCCTCGTAATATGTCAAGTTATAATTGTCAATGTCATAATTGTAATATATCAAGAAGATTGTTTAAAAAATTATATTTTTAGAATTTTTTTTGAATGAAATTACATCAGAGATATCTTTTTAAATGACTTTTCTCACCCAGGGGCAATCTGCCATCAGCAGTCATTCGGATAAGAGCCACTTCCGCAGGCGTGCCAACGAAAGCTCCGACACATCCAGCAGCCATACCCAAACCAGCTTTGACTAAGAAGTTGGGTTGTCCATCTTTTCTGTAAAGTGTAATTGGTGCTTAAAAAAAAGTTACTAAAATGTATATGGAATTGAATTTTCAAACAGGACAGTGTACTCACGAAGCAAGTTCGAACAACCACGTGTAAATACCCAGTCTAGTCGTTGTGTAGGTAGCTTGTCTCATCAATCCAGCCGATAGACCGGAGTACATTGCCAATAAGCCTTCATTCTTCAATATCGATGAAACTACACTGACAGTCGATGTCTTTGTTCCGCTCAATTGCATACGATTTTTTATTAAATCCAACGGTTGTACGAAACAGGTTGCTGCCATTCTGGAATGTCGTCGAGTTTGGCAATGAACAATTTATTTCAAGAAGAAAAGATCAAAAAGATACGCGACATGATAAATCGTTGTCTTATGGATCAGCAAATTTACAAGTTGTGGATTGAAACCAAAACAAAAAACAAAAACATCGTCTTATTACGTACTAAAATTTTGGTAAATAAAAAAATGTTCGAGTCACGAAAACGCAAAGAAAATAATAACCTACCCTGAAGTGCCGCCGATGAGGAATTTAATGCCATTCGGCACGGTGGGTGCAGGTTTGTCGCCGGACATTGTCAATGTCTCCGATTTATTTTCTGTTATGTAAAATAAAAAAGATTCTAATAATATCGATGAAGTTTCGTAGAGTCGAGGCACACAGAAACGCGGAAACGAGCGAATTTAGTTTAGCGGACCACCTGATGACGGGGGAGAACGATATCGTTCTACTTTGGGCGACCTCCGACAGTGGCCTTCAGTCTCGTGACTGGCCGACGGGTCGAGCAGTGTTATGCGATGTATACTGGCTGGTTGCTGGGAGTACTGGAGTTCGAGCCGCTGACAACAAGCGCTCACACCGATAACCGGCGTGCGGTTGTGAACTCGCGAGGATTCATGTAATGTATATATATATATATATATATACACATAGATATAGGTTCTTGACTCCCCACTTGCGCCCGAACGGCCGAAAGAAACATTGCGACTGAGCGAGTGAACGTCGCCCATTTCTCGCAGTTTGCAGCAGTTTGTGTCGAAACGCATCCGTACTTTGATCGGGCAGCGAGCAAGTGATTATAAATGTCATTCTACTACTAACATCTGCTTCAAAGTAAGTGAATGTAACTATCTTTTGTTGTCGTCTATACTATGCAAAATCTGGTTTCATTCGATTTCAAACTAGCCATGTAAGCGCAAAGTTATGTTTCCTTTAACCTAAAATCTACCGGGACCGTTGTTTCTTTTTTTGCTCGAGCTGCACGATTGAAGAGTCTTACTTTTAAGCTTAATTTTGTAACAAATGTTAAATGTCGTTGCGTGTTGACAGAAGTTTCGACATGACGGGCCCAGCGACGACCTCGACCGCCGACGTCAATGTCCCTTCGACGACGGAAAAATCGTCCAACAATCCGCTCGAACAATTTGTTCTCCTGGCGAAAACGGCCAAGGGCGCAGCGGCCCTTGAGCTGATAAAGCAAGCTGTAGAAACGCCCGGCGTCCACGTGTTCGGCGAATTGCTGGACATGCCCAACATAAAGGAACTGGAGAACGGTCAGCACGCTGTTTACTGGAACACTCTGAATCTTTTTGCTTACGGCACTTACAAGCAGTACTTGGGAAACAAAGAGAAGTTCTTGGATCTAACGCCGACGCAGAAAAAGAAACTGCAGCACTTGACGATCGTCACACTGGCGGAGAAAACCAAGTGTATACCGTACTCTATTCTGCTGGAAGAGCTGGACATAAAGAATGTCAGAGATCTGGAAGATCTCATCATAGAGGCTGTGTACGCCGATATAATTCAAGGGAAGTTGGATCAAAAGAATTCTCAACTGGAAGTCGATTACGCCGGACTGGGACGCGACGTTACGCCTGCTGACGCACACGCCGTTGCGGAAACTCTGGCCGCTTGGGGACATACCTGTGACACAGTTTTGGCTTGCATCGAGCAGCAAGTCATTAGAGCCAATAACGAGAAACAAAAGGCCACTGGTCACAAGGAAAAAATACTGCAAGATGTAAGCATACAGGAGAATGATCTTTTTAAGGAGGCTGGAGAGCTTTGCACTAGTCGAATGACTACATTTCTAAAGTTGTTTATACAAGCTTTTACGCATCTATCGATTATAGTGGATGGTTATTTATATTACAGCTGATAACGCAGAAAAATATAAATTGCAATGGAGTTCCAAAAATATTAATGGGTTTGTGCTAATTTTCGAACAGGTATATATATTTGTTTCGTTTTTTCAAAATTACGGCTCATTCTTTGACGATGCTCTATGAATTCACCATGTAGATGTTTGATAGTATTTTCCGTTTAAAAATTCAACTCTGTTTAAAAATTGTAACTCTGTTCAATCAAATTATTGAATATATTTGATTAACGCAGTGTGCCCTGCAAGTCGTTTTTCATTTTATAGAATCATTTTGAAGAACAACGGATTCAAAATTTTAGTTCTGTCTCGCATTCATATGTGTTTAGCCTTCCCTTAATGATTCGCCGCAGAGGTGTGCACACTATGGGTTAAAAGTGTAGCACTCATTTGACTAGTGCAAAGCGCTCCAACCTCCTTAAATCCACATTTTGTTTGCTAATAAACGAAAAAAATGTTGATACCACCCCGATACCTAATCGTATGTATTTTATGTTTCAAAGATCGCGAACATCAAGAAATCGTTTCTCGCCCAAGCGGGCGGCGGCGGTGTTCAAGAGGCCGACGCCGCAGGTGGAGGTACGAGTGCGGGAGGCAGCGAGTCCGGCAGGGAAGCTCTGCCGGTGCCTCCGGATCCAAAGAAGAAGCAACAAAAGGGCAAAGGTATTAGAGGCAGCGGTAAGTTTTGGAAGACCTAAATTATAACGTTGTTGTTTAATGCATAATATCGAGAAATTAATGTTTCTGCATCTGGCCTCAAAACTATCGACGCTTATTCATTCGTCAATAATTCAACAACGAAATTTACCGGGTGAATTGATTAACTTACGAAATTGATTTTTTCGCGCTTAGTCAATTCGATCGGGAACTCTATCGTGCTGACGAATAAGTTCGATTTACGCACTTTGTACGGAGCCGTGCTGTGAAATGAATTGTTCTTTTTTCTTTTCCTTTTTTTTCTTTCTTTCATTAATCGTAACGACGAATCACCCATCGCTTCGAACAACTTTAACATCATTGTGAAAAAGAAGAAAGGAAACGTTCAGGAATTTTTTTTGTACCTGACGCGAGTCACTGTCGCATTTCTTGTCGAGTATAATTATTGCAAGAGAACATATGTCTGTCGAAAAAGAAAATTGTATATATACATATATAAATATTCACAGGACTTTTCAAAGTCCGATTAATTTTTTTAGCCACGAGCTGATGCGTTCTCGCAATTTATTATTAACTTGTAAATGCGTGTTCTCAGTATAAATCGAGCTCGACAAAATAATGTCTCAAGTATCCACCGGTAACTCGGTTATCTAGTGATTTCTTTCGAAACTTAAAGCTAGTCCGAATTATCGAGAAAAATAAACGCGATTCGATTCCAATACACGCAACGAACGCTAGACTGTTGACTTAGCTAGTATACGAAAATGTTAGCCTACCTGAGAAGCGTTGTAATTGCTGAATGGAATAAACAAAAGTAATTTATTTTAGTGAACATTTTTTCTTTCTCTGGACCCTCAACGCCTTATCCTTGTGTCCAGCGAATTTCAAGGTTTTCAGAGGGTGCCTGTAGAATTTGTTCACTGTGATAGACTGTAAGGATGTTCTACTCCTGTGCTTTAAAAAAAGAGAGAAAAGAAAAGGACACGTCGCCGATAGCGCGAATGGGGCTGGTTAGAAGTGCGACTCAATGTTTTTTTCCTTTAGATTGTATTGAGGTGAACATTTATAGAGTAGATTTTGGTGATGTATTAGGTAATCTTTTTTGTTTCTCCGTCCTCCGATTAATTAACAAATTACAAATTATACGACTAATGGGGATTTTCAGGATCTTCTACTAATCCGCTGACACTGACTCTGAACTGATCAATCGAAGAAATTGGGAAGATTCAAGCGCAGCTTAAGCAAAACGTTACAACGGTATTGAGGTCTTTGGATTATCTACGATGTTGTACGGCGCGCATCGTCTCTTCCATCATTTTTGTATGTTCTGGAATAAATCTCATGTTTACAATTATTTTATTTCGATTGACAAATTATATAATTCCCAATGTATTTACAACCGGCACAGAGATTGATCGGTGTAGCCGGAAAGGAGAGTATGCGGAGACAATGCTCGCTCGTCGTTTGCCGTAGAATAAAAGTCTATGTGATATCGACATCTCGAAGCCCATTCGTTGTTTGTACTGGACGTCTTGCGAGGTCTCCGGACGATGAAGAAAAAAGGATACTCATTGCGTGGGATCATCGTTGTTTATTTTATTAGGATCCTCTCGGATTCTCAAGATACATCACAATGCCTCGTTATATTTCTTGGGCCTTGCGAGTATGTATTTAAAATATCGTCGCGTCATAACATTCCACTTATACATTGTTTTTTTTTTTTAATGTTATTTTGACATTGGTTTGCATTGCATTTTAAACCTCTGTATTCCTTTCGAGCCGCGTAAACTCCTAGGAGATTCACTGCACCGTTGATACGGCGAATGAAGCCCCTCGGTCGTTCGACAATTCATGAGGTCGTGAGAGGTACAAGTCTCTGTGCACTTTCAAATTCTGATTACATTTATAATTCGATTTCATTACTATGCGAATAATTATTAAATACAAGTTGTTCATCACTTAATGGCTATTTTGCATATATGTCTCATAACTTTCTTCTATTATGTACACGTGTTATCGTTAAATATATCTCACGCCGAGGTGGCAAATTCCAAATGATTTTTTTCTGCATTATTCCTTACGTATCCGATTTTAATATTACTTTATGTATTAATTGTTCGAAAGAACCGTATCTATTTGATGAAACATTTTTGTTCTTCTAATTGCCTATCGAAGTTGATGGAGTGCGTCTATCCGATTCCTTATCTTTACACTGTTATTCTCTTACGAAGTTACATTGAATTTATTGAACCTTCTGCACACGGTGAATTTTTCGGCCGGGAACTAACTGTGTCGTATTTTTTTTCATTTACGGGGATTTGTTTAATACGAATGTTTACCATGGAATTTTATTCTGTGCCATCGAAGAAATTATCATGCTTCACGATCACTATCTATGAATTGTTTCACAATTTTTATTCAATCATAGTCTCTTGAAGGAATATTTTGAAGTTTAGATCTGGCGATATTTATATGTGTGAATCCACGCTCAGCGAGGGATTCGTTCGTGCGGCTCCGTTGCACTCGATTATCTTAATGTATAACGATTAAATATATGCGAAGACGGCATATCGAAGAAGTTGCTCCGATATGCCGACAATTATTTCGACCGACATAAATTATTATTCGATCGGCGTAGATCGAAATTATAAAACTAATGACTTTAAATCCCGCGTTCGCGAGTGATCCTTCGTCGTACCGCAATTCCTATAGCCTGCAGAGATAATTTTTAAATCAATGAAAACTTACGATTATAAAACTTCCATTCCTCGTCTAAAATTTTTTAACTCGCTTACACAATTTTTTTTTCCGTACATTCGCTTTATCACACTTCGGTCGAATTACCTCTATAATTCATTCAAATAAAGTCGAGTCTGTTTCAACGATTTTTATATATACAAGATCTTTTTGTTATTATTATTTTTTTCAGAAATTAACGTTCACCGAATAATATAGATTTTTACAAAAGCCTTCGGTATTTAATATACCGTTAATATGACGGTCCACGTTTCCCCTGATTATAAGTACGTACATATGGATGTATATTTGGCCACGACCTCTACGTATATCAGTTTTCGTAACAACCTCGTCTATTATCATTGTTATTATTATCTTTACTTACAAATCGCTTAATATTTACATGTAACATTGATTAATCGATGAGCATGGGAGTTAAACATTTTTAAAGTTCACTGTAGGATCAACTGAAGTATAAAACATTTATGTCGCCTTATTCTGATTCATTGTACAATCGAGAAGATATATCGAGGTCAAGATCACAGAGTCGATCGGACTGTATCGATTAACCCGTGAAGTGGGGGCCTCGAATAATGTTCATTTTTTTTGAAATCTTATATATACTTTGAAAAGTCGTTTATCTTTAGACCCTCCTCTGGCGGTCCAAGAGCCGCCCCTTCGCGACTAGAATATATATCGAATGTATCTATACCTCCAGATTGGACAGCCTGGGTTCTAATTTATGGGAGATCGAGGTCTTATATTGGACCACCCTAGGCCTTAACTCATCGGAGGGTAGGCTGCAGAGAAAACATCGCTCGAATTCGAGGACTTCGGTTTTTACATAGGAGAGAGCGGGGCAAAATGGGACATTGGGGCAAAACGAGACAAACAATCGGGGTGCATCGATTGGACAAAGTTGGGCGTTCTAAAATTATTGGCAAATTGTGTTTTTAAAATAGTATATTATGGCACAAGGGAGGAAAGTGCGTCTTTTCACCGAGTGTGTAGTTTGATGCCTGAGCAGAGCGAGGACGCAAATTCACACGAGGTGAAAAGGCACTTCCTCCCGAGTGGCATACGCTATTTTTTTCCCCGACTATGCTAACAAGTGGGAATATTTCTATGCCTGCAACGGCACAATATTTAGGTGTAGAATTTACCCAGATAACAAGGCGGATTTTTAATTTTTTTTTTGCAATTTTTTCGTAATTTTTAATTTTTCAAAATATTTTTTTGCAATTTAAAAAATTAATTTTCATCACTCGGTGCGGAAATGGCCACTTTTCCGCCCGCTTCGCATGCGTAAAACCGCCATTTTCGCACCTTGTGATGAAAAATTTCGTACGTCCCTCGTGCGAAACACTTTTTCTAACTCGTGTGATTACAGCACTCGTTAGAAAAACGTTTTTCGTCCTCGTGGAGTAATGTATTATTCCTTCCGCTAAATTACTTTTTTGCCCGTTAAATTACTTTTTTGCCCGTTAAATTACTTTTTTGCCCGTTAAATTACTTTTCGGCCCGCTAAATTACTTTTCTTCCCACTCGTCAAGAATGGGCCACTTTCCACTCCCGTTGCAGGCCTGAAATAGGGCCTTTTTAGTGGAGTCTGGAAAAAACATTTTTAATAAGGCACTTCTTTTCGCTTACGCTCGGTCGTGCCTAAAAACCAATAATTTTAGGACGACCCATACTGCCCCATCGATGCATCCCGATTGTGGATCCCGTTTTGCCCCACTGTCCCGTTATGCCCCGTTCTCTCCTAGGAACGTTCTCTTCTTCGTAGGAACGAAGAATGGGTATAGAGCCTGGCGACATAGACTTGGCTTCTGTGCATGGCGTATTTTGTTTCAAGCCTTCATGTAAAGGGTTGAAACAACGCTCGTACAGCCCGCATTTGCTTTTCTTTTTTGTTATCTCCAGTGAAACAAATTTAGTCGGAATATTCAGTTTGCAATGTTCTCCACAGGAGATCTCCGGGCTTTTCCACTTGGCTGACCGAGGCGACATGAAACATGCCGTCCGATGGCGAGATCGTATTTTCTCGAAATTTTTATGGTCACGATCGTGGTCGTCCAGTTTAAACGAGATTTTTCACAAAAAAATTCGAATTTCACGTGGCGTCACGTGTGTCGAAAGTGTCGTTTCGTTGGCTCAGCGCGGCCCCGGCGTGACGCCCGTACTTATTTTATTTATGGTTCTGCAACCCTGCACGGCTATTACATGTAGCGTATCTACGTGGGACCTAGCATTACATTGATCGACGTCGGGTTTATTTGCTCCCCCCATTTTCCATTCCGTGTCATTCCTACGGTCTTCCATAAAACAATTTATAACAGATTAGTAGTTGCTCTTTTTTTCTTTTCATTAAAATTTTTCTTGGTCGATGTACACTCGATGATTCACGATATTTTTTTTTTTTAATCCCTTTACGGTTCACATCAAGCTCACCATCGAACAACCGTTAATATTATTAATTAATAACAGCCAACTCGTCAAGTTTATCATCTTAAGAGTATCACGTAAAAAAATTTCATGTATTTAAGCCTATAGCGCAATATAGTCGGTATCATATGAATACATATATATATATAATGTAATTTTCGAATATGATCTACCCATCGAGTCGTTGGAAAGTATTTATCCATAGAGTAGTTTATACGTAGAATATGATACACAATTTTAATCGTTTAACTGCCACGGGAACAATTTACATTTTCTTCAATCTTTTTTTTATTTTTTATTTTTTATTCATTGAAGATTAACGGAGTATTCCGTTAATCCGGATATCTTCGATCGTAAATTATTATTTTTTTTTAACCTCTTACCGTTGCTTACGATTAATGATATACAATTCTTATTTTACCTTCCTTATGTACAATCATACTTTTCGCAATTCGTTAACTCTTTGGATAATTACTATTGTTTGGCAATGGGTGTAACGCGTGGAATTTTTGCAAACGCAACTTCGAACGTAATTTTAAGCCAACTCTTACGGATCGAGAAAAAAAATCATCTTGAGTGTTCTATTGTGGTGGATTAATTTAAATTATTCCAACCGAGCCGGTCGTAAAATGAATTCTTTTTTGGTAAATGAATAAATAAAAAATACAAATTCCGTAAAAGATATTATATAAAAATCATTTTTAAAAATTGCACGCATGCGAGTTGGCCCCATTGTCAAACAGTTGGGTCGTCGGGGACATTTTTGCTCCACGCTAATTGCAAATTGGAGCTTCGCGTGTACCTATGCACGACGCCGGATATCTTAGATTTACACGATTATAGGTTTTTTCGAAATTTGTTTGAGATCCGCTTGAAGAATTACTGTGTCTATGTCGATATTTTTTTTTCGCTATAATGGAACGTCGTTCTGGTTTATAGGTCCATTCGCTATTTTACCAACGTTCAGCCCCCTCGACGATATAATATTCTCGTCGGTTCTATTATCCTTGATCGCCGGCGACGTGACCGCGCTTGACTCCTTTCCGTTATTGTTCAACAGAGTTTGCGTCCCGCGGGTTACCACCGCGGGGGTGAATTTCCCGTTTTTTTGGTCCTTAAGTTCCATCTCGTATTCTGCGTCGAAAAAAAGTTCTTTTTTTTTTTTACACATTTCGATGAACTTTTTTGTAAATCGCTTATCGAATACTCATACTTACGTTCGATCTGCGTGGAACAGTCGATGGTAGCGATAACGTGCTTTTTAACGGCTTTGTTCTGATCGCACGTTACCGCTGTCAGAGTAACAGGTGCCAGCATGCTCGATGCGTTGGTCGCGGTCGCCACCGAACCTTTCGTAGTGTTGTATCTGTTCTGCATCATGTTGGGTCGCACATTTCTCTCGGGATGAATTAGTATGATGTATAACTGGAAAAAAATGCAAGTTTATAAAAAAAATTAATAAAAAAATGAAACCTAAAATATTTGTAAAATTTTATGAATTTATTAATCCTTTGAAGATCGGTGTTATCGCAGGTGATGCACCTCTTTGAATTGAGAAAAAATGCATTAACAACCAACCGATGTATCTGAAACTCCATATTCAGGCATATTTTGCATCGCTGAATTCGAAAAATTCTTCAACGGGTTAGAAAACAATATCTGTAATGAATAAAAATTAATAAAAATAAATGTTTACCTTTGGAGTGAAGAGACAAGCTATCGTCACCGATGCCGAAAGGCTTATGGTGACGGACATCGAGGTGATTCTTAGCGCGACATGACTGCCGGTTGCAAAATATAGCGGAACGAATGCCAGCCAGATAACGCAAGTCGTATACATAGTGAATCCTGTGAGAAGAAAATAAACTGTAATCGATCTCTGATGACATGGTACTTGCCTCTGGATAATCGACTCCTACTGTATACTCCACGTACCTATATGTTTGCTTTCGTTGAACGCCTCCGGTATTTTCCGGGTCAACACAGCATAGACGGTGCACACAACGATCAGTATTATCGGATAGGTGAAAGCTATCATGTAACTCGCGTCTATGTAGCTGTTGCACACGAGTAGGTTGTCCTCCCGCGTCGGATAATGATGCATCGCCTTCGCCGGATCGATAACCATCCAAACTCCGTTGATAAGGATCTGAACGGCGATGAGCATGCTGCATATTATGAGCTGCGAACGGGGCGAGATGAAGGACGGCCTCTTCGCGCTGCGCTTACCCGCGTTGAAGATTCTCGATATCCTGTTGGTCTTCGTTAGCAGAGCGGCGTACACGACCGTGAAGCAGAAACCCGCGGAGAATCTGAAACCATTTTTATCTGTTTAATTTTTTTTTTCAAATTTATTTGGTACGAAATACGTATTACATCGTGCCGAATGGTATGCCGGTACGCGGTATGCGCTGCGATGCAGTCGAATTTAATTGATGCAAAAGTATGCCGATGTAAATATTATTTGTATAACATTTGAAAGAGCGCATAGAAAGAAATAAATTCCATTATATGGGCTAAAATTCAAGCTTTAGGAAATTTTTCCCTCGAAATGAATTTTACACGGAATATTTTTTAATCATTTTGGAAATATTTCTGACAAAATATTCCAACGAAACGTTTCTTAAATATTTCAGAAACATACTTAATCTTTCGACACGTGTGAAATATTTCTGAAACATAGTGATAAAATGTTTCGAGATATTTTCAATCTCATGATTCGCCGAAATATTTCTACGAATGTTTCCGTTACATGCTGGTGAGTATATGAAAATTGGACTGGTGATGCAATCTTTCACATTGCACAAAATATTTTCAAAATGTTTTTGAAACATTTCGCAAATATTTGCAATATTTTAAGGAAATATTCTTGACGCCTTTTAAAAGTATCAACATTTCCCCTCGGCCAATAAAAAAAAGATTGAGTCAACAAAATGAGCGCTTACGGGTGGCGAAACAAATTATCGTTTGATCGAACGAAATAATTGTTCGTAGTAAGTAAAGAAACGTTTGATTCGACGGCCTGTTAGTTCGATCAACGAGGTTATTCCTTTCGATCAACGAAACATTTGTTTCGCCACCCGTAAGCGCACATTTTGTTGACTCAATTGACTTTTTTTTCTGTGCGACCGACCAAATGTGAATCCCGAATTTGCCAAGTACCGCAAAGCCGTAGATTTTTGTAGATGCACGCCAGAAGCCATGTCGCGTTCAGTTACGGAAGATTTAATAAAGTTTTAGGTGAAACCGGACGCGAAGCCCTCCATGAAACAATGAGCACGAGAGTTATCCCGTCGCTGGAAATATACAGTAGGAGCACATACAACACCCAACTTCGTTGCCCGAGTACCAACTCCGTTGTGCATTAATAGGACGATGGACCGCGAGTGGGACTGGCATGCACAGTTTATAATTCAGACCTTCTTGAATTATGTTGCGAAGGCGCTAAGCCGCGTTTACCGGCCCTTGGGATTACCTCTGAATGCTGCATACGAAATCGTTCGGTCTCAGTACCAGGGCGAAAGTCACCAGGTAGCATAGAAGTATCCCCGTCAGAAGCACGTAGGACAATTCTCGTCCAGATGCTCTCACGATCGGCGTGTCGTTGTGCTTCAGGAATACTCCACCGACGAACAGAGTTATCTGAAATGAAATCGGTATGAGACCTCCACTCCGTTTCATACACTTATCATTTTTACCCTGTAGCGAATTTGAAGGGTACTGCGACGCTAGTCCCACTAAGGTAAAGCACCCAGTTTCTGACACTGACCGAGTTTGTGACAGGGGTAGGGGAGAGCGGGGTAAAATGGGACAGTGAGGCAAAACGGGACAGTGAGGGCAAAACTCAATTTTCTAATCATTTTTGGATGCCCCATTTTCTCGCTTTGGATGCCCAACGATACATTCGGATCTTCAAACCCGTTTTGCCCCACAGACCACTATCGGCATCATCCAAAAGTTATTGGACAATTGCGTTTTGTCTCATTATTCCGTTTTGCCCCGCTGTGCCATTTTGCCCCGCTCTCCCCTACCTCTAGCTGCTAGAGATCGCCACGACTAAATACTTTTAAAAAATCCTACCTCTGATTGGCTGTATGGTACAGTAATTCAAATATTGGCCTATCAGAAGTAATATTTTTTTAAAAGTAATTAGCTGTGCCGATCTGTGATCTAGCATAGTCGGCTCCCCTACTATTTGATATGCAGCGCGCGTTGGAGGGGTCACAAACTGCGACTCTTGGTCGTCCTTGTTTATCCCTATGATTCTACACGCTTAAAGTGAGGGAGCTGCGTAGACGTGTCATAAACTGGGCCTTTTACTTTATCACGGGGAGACGCAGAAAGGTACCAATAATTATGAAAAGAGACAGATAAGTGGGAGGCTGACGTACACTCCCACCTTTATGTGATAATTTGATTACTCGAGACACTTCTCGTGAGGCCGCCGTAGTCACTGGATCTTTTAAATATCCTCTATTTTATATAATATTGTACAATTTGTCGAAATTTTCATAATTCATCGTCGGGAGCTTCGTCCATAAAACGTGGCCGGGTTCATCAACAAGTAATTTTCAACAACGAAATGGATTGGCTTCGTAAATAAGATGAGTTGATTATTGTATAACCGTTTTCGACGTGATATTGATATACGGTATTATTAAAAACTAGTCGGCAAGGTTGCCTCACATTCATCGAGAAGTTCATTTAAAGATTTTCATTTTGTTTCTATGTTAATTTGTTGATATAGTGAATGTGTGAATGTTAACAGAATGCTACTTTTATTGTTAATATTAGAACTTGTTTGTGGCCATGTACACGGTTTTTTTCTGATATATACATATATTTATATTTTTCTTAATTTTTTGTCGTAGTTTCACTTCTTGTAAATTAAAAAACAATTATAGACGGCCATATATAGATATTTCTTTTGTTCATTCATTTACAAAAATTGCCGATTTTATCCATTTTAATATTCCTCTAATCGGTGTGGTAATTCTTACGTTTGTTGTCATTTTCATAATTCAATGGTACCTCATTTTTGAAATTCAGTGTGTTTTTAATTTATCACACAATTAATTCTCGCGTTATTGTCTCTCAAATTAAAATATTTTATTTTCGTCATATCAAGTAAAATCATTACAACACATATGATAAAAATAAAAAATATGACAAAAAATAAAAAGTACTTTTAGTAGGTCATTCTCTGGTTGTCTACTTTACGGTACGAGATACGCGAATGGAGCAAACAAATGTGTATATCTTACGAGAATTCCAGTAGACGAGAAAGACATTGCCCCGATCGCCCAACCGCTCTCGGGTCTCAGAAACTCTTCGGGAATATCGCGGCAGTAGGAATGCGTCTCGTCTGGTACGGTGCCTTGAGGGCACAGTGAGCACTGTTTCTCGTCGGTGTGGTGTCGTATCTAAATTTCGTAGTGGCGATAAAAAAAATTATATTTTACTTTATAGATATATCGATGCGTAATTGATTCTTTCTTTTATTTATTTCTTTACGAATACTTTTTTTTAATATAGAGACGCGGTAAAAAACATTTGTATGGCGAGAGAATATTCTATTCGCCGCAAGCGACGTTCCATTTGTTGCGAAAAGATCCTTCTGCGTAGAGGGAATTTTATTTGGTGTAGACGAGTAATTTTACCGGACAACTTTGCATACCGTATGTTTAACGATATTTAAAAAAATACAATTTTCGTTTTCGAAAAATCGGTGTTGATAATAGAATAAATTAGTTATCAAATTTTGACAAACTATATTTATTACTATTTGAATAATTTACTCGTGAAAAAAAATTGGTTACAAATTGTTCGTTGTGATGTCGTATCTAAATTTGATAGTGGTGATAAAAAAATTATATTTTTCCTTATACATATATCGACACGTAACTGATTTTTACTTTTATTTATTTTTTTATGCATTCGTTTTTTTTTTACAAGGAGACGCGGTGAAAAAATGCATATCTCGGGAGAATATTCCATTCGCCGCAAGCGATGTTCCATTTATTGCGAAAAGATCCTCTCGCGGAGAGTGGTGTTTTTAACGTGCACGAGTAACTTTATCGGACAATTTTGCATATCGTATGTTGAGCGATGATAACAACAAAAAAATACAACTTTCATTTTCGATCAATCGATGTTGATAAGAGCATAAATTATTTATCAAATTTTGACAAATTATATGTAGTCCTATTAGAATAATTTATCCGTGAAAAATATATATATATATATATTGGTTACCGCACGCGAATAGTTCTGAAGCCGACGTTGAAATTTAATTAGTTTTCGTTGTACACCTTGCGTTTCAGCAAGTGGAATCCGGAGCTACGGTCTGCAATGCCACACCGAACGAGATGAATATATGCACAAGATAAACGCGAATGCCTGATACTGAATGCAGTTGATAAGAACATAAATTGGTTATCAAATTTTGACAAACTATTGCAGTCCTATTAGAATAATCTATCCGTGAAAAAGGAGGAAAAATATTTGTTACCGCGGGCGAATAGTTCTGAAGCAGACGTTGAAATTTAATTAATTTTCGTTGTACACCGTGCGTTTCAGCAAGTGGAATCCGGAGCTACGATGTGCAGTACCACACCGAAGGAGGTGAATATATGCATAAGATAAACGCGAATACCTGATACTGAGTGCAGTTGAAACAGTGCCAGCAGCAGCTCTCTCCCTCGACATATTTCTTCGCTTGGCCCACCTCACACGGTAACGAGCAAACGCTTTCAGGAGGTTCGGGATGCCCCAGACGAAATTGGATCTCTGGAAACGAGCAATTCGAGAAGCTCCGTCACTATATCGATTGCGAATAAGGAACCTCGAGGAGACTACAGAGCATCGCTCTCGAGAAGTTTTCGGCCCTATTGTCCGTTACTACGCTATCTAAATCCAATCCGCACGTATCCACGTACGGATACGGCCAAAACACAAATTGGACCATCATTCTGTCCAGTTAAATAATCACCTGACATATTGAGACGTAACTCGCCCTCGAGGTACTCCCCGACTCGTATCCACTTGTACTTGCCCGGAGACACCTGCTTGAAGTGTATTATGTTGTATCTGGCTGGACCGTCGCCGTTTTTGTCGAAGTGAAACACGTCGCCGCTCAAACCTTCGATAGTGATTTAAAAAAAATTAAAATCATATTAATAAGCAGGTTTAGGTGTGATAAGGTGCTTATGAGCGAGAGCGGGGCAAAACGGACTTTTCGTACAAATTTTTTTGCGCGAGATAAGAAATGATAAGGTTTTATCCTTAAGCACCTTATCATTAGGTGCTTAAGGATCATTAGGTGCATAAGGTTTTATCATAAGCACCTTATCATTAAGGTGCTTATGAGCGAGAGCGGGGCAAAACGGACTTTTCGTACAAATTTTTTTGCGCGAGATAAGAAATGACAAGGTTTTATCCCAAATGGCGGACCGTTTTGCCCCGTTCGATGGCAAATTTTTAAAACGAAAAAAATTTAAACAAGATTCACGTTACACTCACCCATGAATTCGACTTTCCTCAAATAGTTCAGTAGCTCGGTGCCCTTAGTGGGTTTCATGGACTCGCAGAGACCGCGATTGCCCCGGCACAAGTCTTTGTGCATTTCTCTAAACATAAGCAAGGAAATCGAGATAAATTTGTTCACTAAATTACTGGATGGAAAAGTTGCCGTTTATTAATTTTATTATATTTTTATTTGATCATTTTTTTTACCGAAATGCATAAGCGAAAGCCAAAACGGCGTCGGAAACAAACTGCAGCTGGTCCTCGAAGGCGGTGTTCTGTTTCGTGAGCCTCTCGGTGGTCGTGCATTCGTCCGTGTAATTGTTGTACGGAGTCTGCGACGCGTTCGGATAACGACATTTGAAATGATCCTCCCAAAATTCTGCAATCAAATTCGGTACAGTTGTACAGTTTTACAGTTTTACAGTTTTACAGTTTTACAGTTTTACAGTTTTACAGTTTTACAGTTTTACAGTTTTACAGTTTTACAGTTTTACAGTTTTACAGTTTTACAGTTTTACAGTTTTACAGTTTTACAGTTTTACAGTTTTACAGTTTTACAGTTTTACAGTTTTACAGTTTTACAGTTTTACAGTTTTACAGTTTTACAGTTTTACAGTTTTACAGTTTTACAGTTTTACAGTTTTACAGTTTTACAGTTTTACAGTTTTACAGTTTTACAGTTTTACAGTTTTACAGTTTTACAGTTTTACAGTTTTACAGTTTTACAGTTTTATTCACTGGCAAAAGAATTCGCGATTCGGTATCGGGACAAAGCCATTTAATCTCTCGGAAAACATTTGAACGGACGATACCGGATGTTTGCACGTTCGGCAAAATCGCATAAATCGATTATTTAATTTGTTCGCGGGATTTAGATTTCTCTTCGATTATCCACGCCTCGATGAACTGTATCAATTACCGCGACGTGGAAAGAGAGAGCGAGAGAGAGAGAGACGACCAGCAATCGTGCTTCCCGCTCGGAACGGGTACGCAAGCGAAATCCGCATTTGGTCATTCAGTAACGAGTATAGAGATATTGCTTGCCGAATTGGCAGAATGGATTTTTCCCACTCATTTTTCGGTGACCTGCGTGGTGGAATTCCGGATGATATGGCCGTCATTTTGTAAACACCGAAAACAGAATGTATCTCCCCCCTTAAAAAAATATGACATTTGACGATTGAAATAATCGAAGTCGCGAAGCTAGATTAACGAACAGTTGCGATTGATCAATCATCCGGACATTATGGGTCACATAACTATAGTAATAACAGCAGCGCATTAGTTAGTGCTTACAGGGACTTACGAATCATATACTAGGCCAATCGTACCACCGCTTGACCTCTTTAAATATACATCAGACAAATATTTCTCATCTTTGAGTATTTCATTTTATTCATGGGGCTAAAAGAAAAAGGTTGGAAATTGAACTTTTCATATCGCTTTCTCATAAAAGCTGAAAAATGAAATTGTCATGTCGCTTTCTCATAATGTTCCTTTATTCGCAAAGCTTCTTCTATGAGGAGGCATTGCTTGTATTTTTGGCTTCCTCCTAGAAGAAGCTTCGTGAATAAAGGAACATTATGAGAAAGCAATATGAAAATTACAATATTCAACTTTTATGAAGAAGCAGTATGAAAATTTGAATTTTCAACTTTTTTTCAACGCTAATGTCTTCTTAAACTTTTATGCAAAACGGCTGACCTATTCAGGTTCGGCGCGTAAAAATATACCAACGTCACGCTTCACTTTGTCGGATCTGTGCTCGGCGCGAAAAAATGCATGGAATTATGCGCTCCTGATTTTTTTTTGGTTTTCTGTATGTCTTTCCGTAGAACATGACAGGCACCTGGGGGTTTCCGCAATGTCATCGGGAAGCAACGAAATCGCAATTTCAAAATACGCAAAATTACTCATTTTTGCGCTGAGGAAAAGAAATGGTCGGATTAAGCAAATGCGCGGTGACATGCGTTCAAAGGTTTATTTTGTTGGTACAACAAAAATGTTTGTTTCAATCGACAAATTTTGAATACATTGAAGCAAATAATCGTTTAACAAAACAATGCTTTATTTGTACCAAACAAATAACACCTTTGAACGTATGTCACCGTGACTTTTGGTTAATTCAACCAATTTTTTTTTCACCGTATGCAATATTGGTTATATAAACTTTTGGCTGATAAACTTTTTTTCGTTAATCGTCGCTCCAGGACAGTATTCCATGTATTTTTCCACGCTGATCACGAATCTACCAGTTATTTTATTAATAAATGAATATTTAATGAGGAAAATTGCGTCCACAATAAAGTACTAATTTTCCATGAAAAAAAAAAATGCAAAATGACATAAAATTTAAACGTTTTCCGAAAATGAATCGATAATATTTAATCGATTCTCCCGAAATTTCAATGGGATCATCGGGTGATTATATTCCATCTGTGTACGCGTTTTTATCCAGATAGCTAAAAAATTGTAAGAGATAAAGTGCGTACAGACATTTCCGAAGAAATAAAAAATGGCGTACAGAAAAAAAAACAACTGAATGTAAGAAACCGTTGACCGTGGATTACATAAAATCGTATATTGCTTGACAAAAGTTATTATTGGATACAAGTTCGAATATTGAGACGAGGTGTGCACGCTTTGGGGAGTGTTCGTAGAATGCCTCGTCAGCTCGGCAACGCGGGGCGTCTCCTTCTAGTACTTGACATTGGTGAGTCCTCTGCGTGAGGCCCACAAAGGCTCTCCTATGTCCATGTTATAAACAAAGGGGTCGATAAGGCGTCTATAGGTAGTCGCTGGCTCTGCAGCAGGCGTCGCAGAGACGAGTTATTTTCATGATCAATTTTTAATGAAATTTTGAAGAAACATTGACTATTAACCACACATGCTGTGTGTGAACAGACACACACATCTGGGTTTTTTTCTGAATGTGTTTTTCGATATTTTGGAACATTCTGAACATGTTTTCATAAAAACCTCGATTTCTTTTTTGTTCACCATAACAAAGCTTCCTCTATGTGGAAGCAAAACTTCATCCTCGACATATGACCATAGCCCCCAGTGTTCTTTGGTGATATAGCCAGTAAATCCGATCTCCAACGGACGCAGGACTAAAAATCTCGCCAGTGGTGCAGCGGAACAGTGTACACATAAATAAAATTCCCTGAAAATGTCCGGGCCATTCGTTATCGTTTAGAAAAGACATAACGGATGCCGACATCGCCCGGTCGAGTTAGATTCCAGATGAAAGCATTCGATACAATAACGGGTTTGCCGGAATATAAAAAAAAATCCATTCGGAATTCTGTGCGCCAGAAATACAGGTAGTCTCGTTGCAGTTTATCCCTTGTTCGAAAAAAACTCTGATACGTCCGAAGCTATACATCCAACTAGGTAACGTCACTACCGGTAAATTAAATTCTCGTTGATGGGGAAAAAATGCCCCTTGGTAACGTTCTCATTTCCGGTAGCTAACATCCAGCTGTTGCGGAGCGGGATATGTTTTACTTAGTCGCGGTCGCGTCGCGCGTTTGTTGGCTCTGCGAAGGCGGTCGGGACACAAATTCATTGCCGCACAGCAGGCAGTCCACGGAGTTGGTCCGCCTCGAACTGTTTTCCCTGACTAATGTTGATCGCCGTAACGAGGCGACAATAACCGGCTTGCCGATAATTATAGCCAATCTGTTTAGCTTTACTTAGGCGGCAAACTTCCGGAAATATTGTTTCCCATGCACCGCTGGTAATCTTTACCCGACTTCCGTTAAATTGTATTTGTTATCTGGTGATTCAATTTTCTCCTACCCGAATCGTTGTTATTCGCGTCTTCATGACAAAAAAAATGCGTCTCAAAAAAAGAAAAATCATGAAATTCAAAACAATTAAAATGGCATAAAATAAAAATGTTTCGACCGATTTTCGTGAAATTTTAATGGGATCATCGGGTGATCATATTACATCATTCCATGTATGTACGCGTTTTTAGCCCGATATCTGAAAAATTGCGAGCGCTACAGTGCGTACAGACATTTTCGAAGAAATTAAAAATCGGCGTACAAAAAAAAACAATTGAATATTTTCGGATGACATTTTGTAGAAACATTGACTATTAACCACACAAGCTGTGTTCAAAATTCTAGCTCCATCGGTGGAGGCGTTCTCAAGTTATAGCAGTTTGCATTTGTCGCATCCGATTCACACACACACACACACATCCGGAAATTTTTTCTAAATGTGATTTTTCGATGTTCTAGAATATTCTGAATACGTTTTCATTAAAATCTCGAAAAAATGTTCCCCATAACAAAGCTTCCTCTATGAGGAAGCAAAAAAAAAAAAAAAAAAAAATGCTCGTCGTCTCTCGCAGAAAGAAGCACCTTACCAGCCGAAAAGCGCCGGGGTATCGCGACTGGCATAATCGCTTTAATGGAGTATGCGAACAAGTATCGTCAATTTACCGCGGCGCTTGGCGTTTCAAAATAGCGCAAAGTGGATTTCCAATTTCTCGTTCCCCTCGTCGTTTATCTTCGTCATCGCCGTCTTCCCAGTCATCTTTCACCCCCCCCCCCCCCCCGATATATTACTTAGACGGTTTGTGTTTTCATACAAGTAAGGGGAGTGTGTCTTGGCCCCCCTTTTGCCATTTTCGGGATGTGGACTCTTCCGCTCCCCTCGGGTCGCGTTATTGAAAGATATTGACTCACCCACAAACCAGGGGTTTCTTCTATTATTCTCAACGGTCAAGTTCAGAAAATAATCCTCGAATCCCTCGACCGCATTGGCCTGAGGCTGGACCGACAGCGTACCCTCCATCTCGGGCTCGTTTCCGTCGCTGACCAAGCTGCGGGCGCTCCAGCCGTCGCTGCCGATCCACGAGAAAGCACCGGTCGCGTTACATCGTCTCACAGCCTTCATTACCCCGGCTACCTCCTGATCGGACGCGAATATTATGCATCCTGAAAACAGTAACGGAAAACATCGGGATAAATTTATTGAATTCGTGTTGCGGTGCGAATCGCCAGATCATTAAAATGATGAGGCCGTTTTACCTACCTAAGGGAAAAGCTTAGTGTCTCATCCATATTAGGCTACTACAGTGGAATCCGGATTATCCGAACCCGGCGAGACCGGGTCCAGTTCGGGTAATCAAAGATTCGGATTAACGAAACGCAATTTAAAAAAAATCGAATTATTACACGTATACAAATAAGATATATATAAATGAAATAATCGCATATATTAAACTTAATATTTTTAACATATTTCCAAGGTCGCCGTTTTCTCAAGTGCCGTAGAATGTGTATCGTACCATTGGTATCGCCACATTGAGAAATTTTTTTGTTTTTGATTAACCAAACGTCGCGGTAATATACAAAGCTGTTCAAAGCTGTTCAAAGCTGTTGTTTGGTACAAATGATGCATTGTTTTGTTAATCGACTATTAGCTTTAATCGGTTCAATATTTGTCGAGTCAAACAAAAATGTTTGTTATACCAACGAAACAACACCTCCGATCATGTGTCACCGTGCGTTGGTTAAGGGCATGTGATACATACGTATCGATGCTCCGATGGTAACAAATCGCTTTCCCTATTTTCTCCGTGATGGTTGATGCTTCGGCCAAAAACGAATTAGGTTTTTGTAGTCAATAGATATAAGTATGAAAACCTAATTTGCTTTTTCTAGTCGTGTGAATCGTTTTGGAGAAAATAGGGAAGGCGATTTGTTACCGACTGAGTCTGTACCACATCACCTTAAGGTAGTCCTTGCGAATAATGTTCACTTCGCATAAGTTTCAGAGAAATGAGAGAGAATTGCAAACGCTTCTGGATGATACAAAAATCTGAAAAAAATCAAGCATATTAAAGGTGCTGAAAAGATTAATTTTGTATAATAATCATTCCCAAATGTTACTAACAAGTTGATGAAAAATAAAATTGTTCAACAAAAATTCCGGAAATTTATCATCATCATTTTTTTTTTAATGAAAATGATTCGTTCATGTTTATGAATATGTATGAATGTTTTCAGAATTTTAAATTCACTTTGAATTTTATGACTTTCTAACACAGCTTTCCCACATAAGAAGAAAAAAATTCAAAGTGAATTAAAAAAGCTTATAAAAGTGAACGAATCATTATCATAAAAAAAAGTTAGGTTTCCGGGAGATTTGTTGATCAATTTTATTATTCATCAATTAGTTAGTAAAGGTTGAAATTATTATTATGCAAAATTAATCCTTTGAGCACCTTTAATATGCTTAATTATTTGTAGCGAGAACTCAACAATTCCGCAGGGAGTGCACCTAGAGAAAAAAAATTTATTCGACTGGAGACAAAAAAAAATTAGGAGTAGTAGTAGTAAAAGAGATTTATTACCAGTGCTTAACATTTTTATACAAGTGTCTCCTTATATTAGTTTTATTCCTATGTTTATAATACACTTTGGCAAAGGGCCATCGACCTGAGTCCTTCAGCCCAAAAAAAGTATTTGATTAAAATAAATATTTATGTAAATGGTCGTCGCATAAATTATTACTCTGGGCGTTCGGTGGGAACCGACTCATCTGAATAAATTGCACGCAGTTGAGATTGCGGTAGAACTTTTATTTCAGCGATTATGCAGAGAGACGACGCGTGCGATCATTACTGGTATTCTCGTGCCTCTGACGGTTGGGCAAGGGCTCTCGCGGTTTGAAGGAGAGCGAGTATGAATGTGTATTTATCGTGCTGTTCTTCAGTCTCTGGACTATCTGAACACTGCCGCTATAGAAAAACTGATCAGGCATTCATGAACAGCAGTGTAGGGGAGAGCGGGCAAAATGGGATAATGAAACAAAACGCAAGTCTCCAATAGCTTTGGGATGGTGGCGATGGTGGTACGTGGGGCAAAACGGGTTGGAAAATCCGGATGTATGGTTGGGACAAAATGGGGCATCTAAAAATTATTGGAAAATTGAGTTTTGCCCTCACCGTCCCGTTTTGCCCCGCGGTGCCATTTTGCCCCGGTCTTCCCTACATCTGGCATGATGTGAGGTTGTGCGCGCACTTGTAAGGTAATGCTCGGTGTAAATACTTAAAATGTCGGCTTCACGAGACCGATTTGTTTGCCGAAACACAATAAGTAGACCAAATCTACAAATCGCGCTAAGAGCTCTTTTATATCAGCTAAAATCATGAAATTATAATAAATCGGTTTGTTCTGACGTACGTAACGGGATAAGTCCCAGACTCATCTTGACATGACCGCTTCATTCTTTAAAATCATCCTGGCCGGTATTACCGACTGAGCTCCCGCCCCGCGACAAGACGTAACATAGAGTAACGCGAATTTTTGACTCTTTTTATATTTACGCGAATAATAAATCTCTGCAGACAGTGATTGATCTAGCCGACACAAATTTATAAAGAACCAAGACGCTTCGTTATTGTTTCGTTTTTTTTGGGTTCATTTTCTCCTGGAAATAACGTTTGGGATAGTTGCAAATTCCGGAACGATTTATCGTCCCGGTCTGACACGTTCCCGGGCGCAATATAAATCGGGATTGTATATTGTATTTGCGGAATATGCAATGATATTTAATGATAAATTTTATCGCTTTTACTCGATGGACGATTAAAACGGGGTCTCTATGGAGTATTTATAAATGGTCTGGAAAATGTTTACCGCCGTGCTTCGTAACCTATATATACGTATAGGTATATAATATTGAGAACGCGTCGCCTCGCGCTGCAGCAGTTCTGCCAGAAATGCATCTCGCGGCATAATCTTAACTTTTAATCGGATTTATAGTAGTAATAAGACATGATATAGTGCCTCTATACGCAGACGGTTTCACCAAGATTGAAGATCCTCCCAAGAGGCGAGCTTACGAATTACCCGAGTTCTCGAGTGTTTCAGTTATTTCGGCACAAAGTTCAATCGACTTCGCCGACTAGTTTTAATCCAATCTATCTAATAGTTTTCAGACATCGCGCGAGAATACACCAACGATTGTGAGCTAATGTTGATAGAACGAACTGCCGGGAACCAGCTCATCAATTATCTGTACGGAAATAATGCTTGATATTATATTTCTGTAAAATCATTATTTGAAAAATAATAATAATAAGTAATACGTATAAGGGAAGCACTTTTCCTGAGTGAGACTTACTCCGTTCTTTGGTCGATCTTACCGACCCCTTTTCTGAGTAACAAAGAATTTAGAAATTATAAAAATTCTGGCAATCTATCGGGCGCGTGATTATGAGTACCTTTGGTGTCGTGTTTTATCGATTCTGCTTTAATCCCTTCAAAAAGCTGTGCGTTAGGTTTTTTTTACGCGTTGACGGGCTTAGCTTCGAGTCAGCCGGAGACTTTGAGACCTCCCGCGTATCATCAGGTAAGCTTTTTTTTTCTCTTGACGCGACAAGATCTTAATTACATCCAGGCGCCTACGCGAGGATGTATTATAGAGGCCGGCAGAGTCGCGGGTTTCTCGCCGTTTCTCCCTCTCCAACATTTTCTCATTGGATCGCCCCTTGAGAATTAAGCAAAAGCGTCTGGGAACTTTTCGGTGCAATTTCTCCTTCTCTTTTAGCGAAGTTGTCCCAAGTACCGCTCCTTCGATTTATTGTATTTATTGTATCGCTCCTTCGATTTATATGTACGCGAAGATGGCGTGCCATTGTAATTAACGATTTCACGGGAAAACCCATAGTCAGATGTTTCCGGTCGGCGCCCCTTGGCGCGAGCGATTATCGAAAAAAAAAAGTCCACCAAACTCCTCTCTATAGTATCTCGTCCCGACAACCCCGCAGTTCGTTCGCCGTGCAGATCGATGAAAGCTACTCTAGCGGTAAAAAAAAAAGAAACCTCCGAATTGTCATAAAAAAATAAAACTTTACTTTTCTAAGTAAACAACTTGGCGCAATTTCACACACGCTTGAAAGGTTCGTTCGGCAAACTCTGTACCAACTTTTCCGTACGATCCGCAATAGAAAACTATTTTACTCCGACGCGTTTCGAGGCCACCCTAGTGGGAATGACTCAGGACCGGTGCTGGCCGACGTTGGGCGAACACTGGCCGATGCCGATAGGAGTCCTGTGTGGCCCTCCCACTAACGCATGACCCCTGCCTAAGACATTTCCTTCCATTGAACACTGTAAAAAAAAATGGTAAATTTAATGTACCGGACTGGAAGTTCTTATGCAAAAACTGATACATTCTATTTAATCTACAATTGTGATGAAAAATTAATATACTTTTTCATTGAAATTAAAGTAAATTGGTAAAAGTGAAATATTTCCAATGTTTTTAATATACTGAACATTAATTCTTCATCACAATTGACAAAAAATTTCATAAATCAGTTTATGCATCAAAACTTTCGCTACCACTACATTAAGTTTCATACGAATTTTTTTTAAGTGTATAATATTACAGAAAAAAATAACTTTTTGTACCACGTACCAAACTTTATAGAAGTTCTATCGTCGACAACAAACCCTTCGCGTTTATCCACACGAATTATGTTGTTTCGTCGAATACAAACAAAATACAAAATTCCAAAGAACAACAGATACAAACAGAAAACAGAGACAAAAAAAGAGACAAAAACAGAAACACGTGATCGGCGACAGCGAAGGTGTCGCCGATCACGTGTTACTCAACGTCGACTAGAAGACCCCGGGCGTTTTCCTTTTTTGTCTTTTAATAACACTCCTCTTTTCTCTCCACGTTTGTTAACTGTTCTGGAAAGGCTCCTCGTGGCTTACCGGCGTGTATTGTGCGTTTCGGAAAGAAAATAATTGTGGCGTAGCCTCGCGATTGGATTTTGCTCAACGACACCGCTGATAAAAGAAAGAATTCCTTTCTTCTCAATACATATATAGCAATATCCCGCTTTCAGCTCCGGTCTAGTGCTTTATCACGAACAGAATGCGCCGCGGAGCTTCTCAACGTGTGCCTCAGTCTCTCTCGCATCGATGATTCCACCCTTTTTCTTCTTATTCTTCATCTTCTTTATGTACATTATTGGGATCCCCATATTGTCTTCCGGGTTCTTTGAACATCAAAGTACCTCGCGAACAATGCCAGTGCCAACGCTTCTGGGCTATGTGCGATATCCTCTCCGAAGCTTCTGTATCTCTTTTCCTTAAGGTTTCATCTTCGTCGGATTCAAAATTATCGAAAGCTTACTATCGTCCGTTGGACTGGCTTCCGCACATTCTGCGCACCAGCAAGCTCTCGGATGTTGTGCCGAGAGATTTTCACGAATTAGACGAGGTCTCGTCGGACAAGTTTGCCCCGTACACGCCCTGCAGGAGTTTTCGGCATCGATGATCTCTATAATTCTAAAGTGGAGTGAGGCACACTGGGTTTAAAGTTTGAGCCGGCATGCAGCGGGGGCACGGAAGAACTTTTGTAATTGAAGTACTCGAATTCGGGCGGAAGGGAGCGACAAGGTCTCGCAGAGATTGAAGTTCGTTCCACTTTCGCGACACTGCAATCACAGACGAAACTCTGTATGTAGAGTAGAGCGGTCGGCGTATTTCAACAATGAACCACGGCATTGGCCACAATGACTCTGGCAACGTAGACGGAAGAGAAATTGCTTGCGGGCTGCCAAAAAAAAGGAATTGCACATGGCTTCCACATTTATTATATTTGCACAAGCTATGCACAAATTTGTGCATAGCTTTCGCTGTGAGAAAGTTCTTTGATCGATATTGGCTTCCTTACAGAGGAAGTTGCGCGAAAAATCGTAATAAATGAGGACGCCGTGTGCAAATTACTTTGCACCTTTTTCGTGACATAAAAGAATGTGTAGATCTCATAAAAGTAAAACCGTCGAAATTTATCGCAACATTTTTTGTAGGAAACCCCGAACTGAAATTTGCGGATTTCATCGTTCTTACGCAATTTTTAATCTGTTCTTCACAGCTGATTACGAAACTATAACTCGTTTTACGCTTCACGTGATATGTGATTCAGATTTTTTTTTTTAATTCAACATTTTCAAAATCCCATAAAATTTAAACGTTCAGATGAAATCAACCGTATCAAATTTAAGCTCGATAACTCCATGTTTACTCGAATTAGACCGATTTTTAGTTATTTTTCAAAAAAATCAAAATCCCATAAAATCTGACCGCTTGGATAGATTTCCCCAAATGTTAATACCAAAGGTCTTTCATAAAGATATTATATTTGTGTGCAATTTTAGGACAAAAGTTCAAAATTGACACAAGTTAGAGACACCAGACATTTTTTAAAAATTCAGAAGCCCTATTTCGGCCTCATAAAAATTGCACTGAATGAAAAGACGCGACCACTCTACTAGTGTACCAAATGTTAACTCGCTATTTTAAGCCGTTTCCGAGTTATAGTCCTTTTAAATTATGCAAGGCCACACACACACATACATACGAACGCCACGTAAAAATCGCAGTTCTCGACTTTTGGACTATTTCAAGTACTCTGACATTAAAACCTCGATTTTTTTATTTTACGAAAACATAGCTTCCACCAAGAGGAAGAAAAAATTATATAACGTTGTAATTATAATATAATATAATATAATATAATATAATATAATATAATATAATATAATATAATATAATATAATATAATATAATATAATATAATATAATATAATATAATATAATATAATATAATATAATATAATATAATATAATATAATATAATATAATATAATAATAATTGGTCTAATGCCCTTGAGAAAATATTCCTCCGAACATTTCTGAAGTTTCATTTAATTTCGCGAAGTTAATGTTTGGCGGTATCAAACGAATTGTTCTTAAGGGAATACGTCACATAACGACTTTTATACTTTTGAAACTAACAATCACAAGTGTTGTAAAGCAATGAATAAGGTTTTTTATAAGAATTTCTAATCATTTCTAATCATTTTTTCCCCACATGGATTCCGAGATACGTGAGCTTAAAATTGTGTCAATTAGCATGAGCTCCATATGGTGCCGCGTGAAAAGCAACATTCTTTTTAAAAAAATATATATTTCCAGACTACTGTACTAGAATTTTTTTTCTAAAATAACATTACAACATTATTAGGGACGTATTAAAAAAATAAAATCGAGCTGTGCCCATAGATTTTCGAAGATATTACGACTTGAAGGAGCTTCGAACCTGCATATTGATAGATACCTAGGTCTCAACCATTGCCATCAACATGCCCCTACCACCCCCCCCCCCCCCCACCATTAAGAAATGGCGATCCATTACGTATTCCCTTAAGCGACGATTCGGAGAAACCAACGGAATATACATCGTCAGGCAATTATCGTGAGCAATTTTTCCACCTCCGCATTAATCAGAGTTCTCATTTGCATACCTGACGCCCCCGTGGTTCGAGAAGAAAGAAAAAGAACGGTTCCGCGGTGTCAGCTGGGACATCGAACGAAAAAGAGTTACCCGAGGGTTCTCGCCTCGTCCGGAAATCAGCGTCCGATAATCGGATTCTTTGCGAGTTGAGCGGTGGAAAAAAAATTTGAATCAATGTGCAAATCCATTCACAGCCTTTATTTTTGTTTTATTTGTTTTGTAAAAAAAAAATGCCGTGCAAGTTTTTTTTTTATGACGGATACAATAGTGAACGATTAACGGGAATATTTATCGGAGAGTGGATTGATGTCAGGACAAACGGTACAGAGATTGGCCTCCCAGCGGGAGCTACCGGCCAATGGCTCGTCACTGGCACCTCTGAACTCCCTTATATCTTGATCGTCACATAGATCAATCACTGTGAAGCTGAACACCTAAGATGAGCTGCCAAAAACCGTGATGCTGAACCCATTCTCCGTACGTTTCCTCGTTCTACTCCGGTATATCCACTCCCGACCGAATTTTACTATATAACGTCGTTTCCCCATTTTATTCAACGTTGTCAGGTTCTTCGGCGTTCCTCCCTTTTCTTGTCGTAGCATACGCGAGCACCATACGATGGCTTTTAAGGTTCCTCGGTACCTCCGTAGAATTTTGAAACTTGACGTTAAATTTATGTCAGGAAATGACCCAATATGTCAACGGAAAATTAGAAATTCAAATGTCAATATCTATCCGGTCAGTGAATTATTATTTCTGATTTATAAAACTTCTTATCCGTTCGAGAAATAAAAATCATCTCAAAAGAGCCAAGTTCGACATCGGTCCCAGGCTGGAGAATCCTTGGCTTAATTTTATTGGACTATTATTCCGGATAATGCGCACTACATTGACTCCGGGTCTTCAATGGAATCAATAAAGCTAAACGATCACGTGCCAGCACCGCGGAATTTATTTAGATTCGGCGCAAAGAGGAGGCAAAGTGAGTGACTCCGGAGACTGCTCCCATTATTCGTCACCCTCGACAGCTCCGCAGGTTTCGTATCGGCCACGCGAAATCTCACGATCTTTTTTTAAATTTTTTATTGTTATTTTATTTTTATTTTTATTTATTTATTTTTTTTTATTTCAAACCACGTTTCTCGGGTGGAGAAAAGTGTTCGACGGGAACGAATTAACTCCCTCGGGAGTGAACGCCACTGCTGTCGCCCATCTCGTTTCTGTACGTTGATGGAATTACCGTTCGCTCCGCGAAAACCCGCAGCCACTCGCAATCTCGCCGCCTCGCTTTATCGAATGAAAACGATTAAGGGCGAAAGTTTCGGGCTCGGTCATGTTTCGACTCTGTACTTCTCGTTGAGTCGATGAATTTTTATAATTAAACTTTGCTCCCCGGATAAAGGGCGGAACTTTGCGGGCGGCCGCATTCACGACGACCGGGAGCTTTACGGATACCGAATCTAAATTCCATCTCGCGAAAGTTGGCTCAATCACGGACCGTAATTTATGCAGCCAACTTCGTCACCCCCTCCACTCCCCCCCTCTCGGGCCGAGCCCTACGCTAAGTCGCATACTATATTTATATCCTGTTGCCTCTGCAGCGATGATTAATTCAGACGAGACAAGGCGAAGAATTAAATCTCTCGAAAGGGTCAGAAATGAATGTTTCATGGCGACATTGTTATCGTACCAGCCGGCCACAATGGCCTCTAAACTCACCTCGTGCGCGCGGCTTCGTTAACAATTTCAGGACTATGTTGTCGTAAACGTGAGCCTCGGCGACTCCGGAATCCTTGGACAACTTTTCCTTCACCGCAATGCATATCTGGTGCTTTCCCAACAGCTTTTCCAATTCCTCGTAAGCCTTTAATCACAAGAGCAGAAGCGAGACATGTTTTATTGAAGATTCGCACCACATAAATTTTGCGTCGTTATCATATGATGTTTACCGGGTTTTCACATTTTGCTTTTTTTACGATATGATAATTAAATTTAATGCTAGAACTCATGTATCATTTTTTCTACTTTCTAACTCATGACTGGGGTACATATGTGCCCCACGCGTTTCGTCAATGTACAAGGGTCCTATGAGCAGTAAATGGGTTTTACCGTACATGAACCTCTTCGTTTTTTCATAAGGGAGAGAATGGTATGCGGCAAATTTGATTTTATTAAAGTTTAGGGGGTGAAAATCACCCCCTAACGACAATTGGCAAAAACCGCAGTTTTTGTGAAAAGAATTGTAGTTTTTTTTTTTAAATGCTGCGATTTTCAATTTTCACACGCTATTTTATAGGAGGCACATTAGGCCATTAGGAAAAAATAGTCCCATTGTATTCCGTTCAAAAAGTCTATTTATTTGGGCATTTTTAAATGGGGAAAAATCGAAAACAAAATTGGTATTGCATGGGTTTGAAAATTTATTTTTCTTGAAACATTGTAGATAATTTAAGATTATGATAATTATTATAAAAACTTGTAAACAAATTATAAAAAGATTATAAAAAGATTAAATGTCGACTATATACGTCTAATTTATAAAATAGTAACTTACATATAATAGTTTTAACAAAAAAAAAAAAACAATCCCTTACTTACATAAAACACTAACGGGAACTCCTGCCTGGGGTATTTTGGTACCCCAAGCGTACTGCGTGGGCATCCTGTGCGACAACCAACCAGTAACTGAGGGAACTGGCGACCTCAGCACATCGTCAGATCATGGAACTAAATTATCGTGGACGTCCCAAGTTGATAATGTTAATTTCTACTTTAGGGGCGCAGTTTGAATATCGTTTGTGGTACTTTTATACCCCATACATGAGTTCTAGGGTTAAAGAAATGAGGATCATGGATGAGAAATTTATCAGAAAGTTATGAAATTATGATCGAGGGATGTGCTCTTGTTGGCCAGGCATGATAGACTGGGCGAGCTGTTAGGCTACTCGCGACGATGCTGAGACTTCCGCCGGTGCCTGCGCCATTCATCATCTCAAGCGGGCGCGGAAGTTTGGTGACGATATTTTGGCTTTAGGACCGACATTTGAAGCGTCCCGACAGTGACTAAGAGCGTCGCCGCTCTTCCCGACGGTGTAATGCGACCCGCGCACACAAGGCTTCGAATTTCTCATCCACACAAAGGACAGCCCAAGTACAGTTCCGAACTTCGAGCGGCGATTTTTCATTCTTCATCCTTGAATTGGGAAATCGGGGAATCCCCGAATCCCAGCGGATCAAGAGGTCTTGAGGGATAGTAAAAGTTTTTTGAATTTTTTGACAAAATTCGTCCGTCAGCTTGATAAATTTGAACAACGGATTTCGTGGATCTGTCGGAGATCGGTTTAATAAAAGTAAAAAAATAAAGCAACATGGTAGCTTTCTGTGGATTTAGAACGTCACGACCATTGTTACATAGAAGCGGTGATGGACGCTGAATTAACGTTGGTTTGCTTTTACTTTTTTTTCCATCTCTCTTTAGAATATAGTAAATTATCCATGCGTAAGGGAGGCTCGACTTTTGATTTTTCATCGTCGAGAGTGTCATCACGAGAATTCCAAACTATTTAAACATCGAGTTATACGGTCCTGTTGACTTTCCGTAGCAAAGAGAGAGATGTAAAAGGAGATTTTTTCCGGGTGTCTATTCGTCTATCCGACGGGTTGACCGGGGGATAAAAATGGCTCTCGCACAGTGGCGAGATGGAGTGGCAATTGAATTTTCTAACATGCATAAATGGAGGACCGTGCTATAAAAAAAAATCGAGGCCACCGTTCTATCCCCGGTGACTGATCCTTTCGTGCAAGTGGAGATACAGAGCGGTGAATATTTATCGCACTTGAGATGTTTCCGAGTGTCTCTTCGCTGCCGGATGGCTGCGCTATCCGGGTATAAATATCGGAGTTTCACCGGACCTCTTTTATACGTTCGCTATACGCTTGATTGGCATTATATAAATGGGTTTCCTGAAACTGTGCATCAATCAGTGTTACTCGCTTGCAGGATACTTTTAGACGGCGCACATAAGTAATTGGGGTGTTCAGGACGGAAATGGAAATGAACACAGCTATTAATTTGCCAGCGACGAATTGCGATTTATTTTTTAATGACTTTCTTTGATGTGCGTTATCTGAAGTATTTATTTTGCTTCCCGATAGAGAAGCTTTACGGATAGAAAAAAAATACTAGGAAGCAATGCCAAGATTTTCAATTTCCTGGGTATTTTTTTTCTGTCTTCCATAATATCGGATAAGCTGCTGGAATTCGCTCGCTTGGGGTGGGATCTGCAGCGAGTTTTACAGCTACGCCACCTCCGCTGTGCTACACTACACCGTAAAAAAGAATTTCGCAAAATTGGAATACGAAGCTTCGTAAAAATAATTTTGTTAAATAAGTAACAAACTCATTTATTCAAGTTTGAATATATAAACCTGTCCTTTTATTTTCCGGTTTATTAACAATTTTAGTTAGTACTTTTGTTTGTAAAACTAGAGCCGCATGGTGCAATCGGATAATTAACAAATAAAAAATTATGGATGCTTGTGGACAATAAGTTGTCGTAAAAAGTCCGAACTTTTTTACTGTGTATCTTCGCTATACGTTGCGCTAAGCAGATGCAGTGTCAGTGGCATGGACGGTGGATTCAAACATGATCTATCTATAATAATCAATGATAATTAATAATAATCAATAATAATCAATAATAATCAATAATAATCAATAATCATCAATAATAATCAATAATAATCAATAATAATCAATAATAATCAATAATAATCAATAATAATCAATAATAATCAATAATAATCAATAACAATCAATAATAATCAATAACAATCAATAATAATCAATAACAATCAATAATAATCTATATATATAAATGGGTTTCCTAAAAGTATCCATCAATCAGCGTTACCCGCTTGCAGGATACTTTTCGATGGCGCACATAAGTCATAAGGGTGTTCAGGACGGAAACGTAAATTAGCACAGCTGTTAATGCGCCAGCTAAGAATGGCGATTAATTTTTTGATGTCTTCCGTCGACCCGCGTTATCCGAAGTATTTATTTTCCTTCCCGACAGATAAGCTTTGCGGCTGGAAAAAAAAATCACGAGAAAGCAATGCCAAGATTTCCAATTTCCAGAGTATTTTTTTTCTGTCTTCGATAATATCGGATAAGCTGCTGGGATTCGCCCGCCGGGAGTGGGATTTGCAGCTAGTTTTACAGCTACGCCACCTCCGCTATGCTACATCACTTCCGCTATGCGTTGCGCTGAGCAGGTGCAGCATCGGTGCATGGGCGGTGGATCCAACCATGATCTATCTATATCACCGTCGCATCGGTATTTTTTTTTGTGCAAAACTATTCAAGCTATACGTCAAGTTTTATCGCGGTAAATGCTTCACCTGCCCTACAAAAAAATTATATGAATGCTGGATTACATAACTTAGCCGGTACGTATAATTTGGAACGTATATAGATATTGCATTCGCGAATCGTACATTTCTTTAATTAGCGGATTTATTTCTGTACTTTGTTTTACATTCGCGCACAATGGCTCCACAGAAATTAACCAAGAGTAAGTGCTATCCCGTAGAATCTCCTTCCCTGCTATTGAAACGAGCTCCTTTGTTATTCCGGCGACCTCGAAGCCGGTATTATACACGAGCTCTACGTGAATCGCTAAAGAACCCGAGAGGGAGCAATAACTCGATAGAAAGTTTTCGAAGCAAATTCTCACCGGAAACCTACGACCGAACTTTCCCATCATCCTTCATCAGTTCCGATCGGATAGTTGTTTGATCAACGAGGAAAAAAATAGAGGAAAGAAAAATCAAACAAAAATTAACGCAATAAATCGTGGACATCAGGCTGATGGAAGAAAAATGTTCTAATATTTTCACTCATCGATCGCATAGGAGATAAGGCATGGAACGGGTTTGAAGACGGTTGTTGAGGGCATTTTAATGCATCTTTCATGAAAGCCCTGTTCGCTGTACTCGATCAAAAAGGAGACTTGGGAAAACGGCCGAGCGGCGAGTCGGAAACTTTCTCTCTTCACTCCGGGCTTTCAAGCCGTAAAGATCCGTGTCTCATATTTCTCAATTCTCGTGTTCCTTCGCGGCGCCGATCTCCGGCAGGAGCGGGGATCTCTTTCTGTTGTATGCGAAGGAGGCCGCAGCCGGTCGGATAGCCGCGAAAACATCGGGCGCGAGATATCAGGCTTTACGTATGCCGTGCATTGGGGAAGGGGCTCAACTTTATCGTTACTGTTATTTCTTTCGACTCGGCCGTAGATCTAGCCTTGCTCGTATACTTCCTCGGCCGCGAGAGATCACCGATCATCGACCACTCTCCCTTCTTCGCTAACCGTTCGCTTCGAGCGTGGCACGTTTTTTTATTGTTAACCCCGCAACGAACCAAATTTAATTTCGGCAAAGGTAAAAATTGCACGGACATGCATGAGAGCTGTCCGTCTCGCTCGGTTCCCGCGGGACACTTCGCTAAATTTACTCAGCCAACGCGGTGAGGAGAATTAAAAAAAAAGCTCTCTGGTTCTACCATTAAGGTAATTAGATTTTTTTCTCTCTAAATCCCCGTTTGAGGATTGCAAGGCGAAGTTGGCTAAACTCTAAAAAAAAAAGAATTAGTCTGGTTAATTTTTTTTTATTCAAGTACAGTACACGACCGCGTTTCTCCCAACCGCATAATTCCGAACGACCGCGTATTTCCGAAAACGACGACCGCGTAAGTCCAATTCAGCCCCTTCTCAAAGTCCGTTACCTGCTTGGTGGGGAAACAAACGACTCCTTCCCTTTTGCTACCTGCGAATGAAATCGTCGCTGCTGTAATTTCGACAATTTTTGCGTATGGAAAGGGTCGGTGGGCAGGTACTTGGGCAGGTAGTGGGGTATCGGAAATACGCGGTCGTGCCTAATTGGATTGGCTCCCGAGGAACGGAGAAACGCGGTCGTGTACTGTAAGTCGAAAGTAATTGCGAGATTTGGGGATTTTTCGGCCGAGTCTTCAAATGATCGATTTTTAAACATATTTGTTAGCTCAATAGATATTTAAAAACATATAGCCAAAAAATATCTCAAAGCGGTTTGTCTTCGGGAGGCCAGATTGTGGCGACTCGGCACTTGGTCTGGCCGCAAGATTACAAATTCAAGCGACCCCAACGAAAATATTTCATTAGAAAGGCGTTGGGTTAAGAGTCGGCGGTGTGCGTATCCGTGCAGCGGGTTGCGGTGAGCAGGGGTACGTATAGGTCGACGTGCCACCGAGCGTTAAATATTCCAACTGGATTATGAGGGTTTGCGCGGTCGGCTCGAGACCGTTGAATTAAAATAATTTGCATTCGGCACTTCACATTAGAGCGCCGCGGACTTGAAATACCATTTTCCGCGAGCCAGTTTATCGCAATTTTCTGTCCCTCTCGCTGCTTCGCACTTCGCCATCCGAAATCCCTTTCAGCCGTCACTTTAATCACCGATTCATTCTCGACCATTCGATGCTGTTTTTTTCCAACCAAAAAGGTTCGGTGTAATTAATTTTTCAAAGTAAAAAGAAAATCATTAACCCCAACAATTAATCTGCTGACAGATTCGCGAATCGCCGAGAAACATGTATATTATATACGGTAGAACCTCGATTTTCCGAACCCGTCTGGATTGCGTCCAGTTCGGATAATAAAAAATTCGGATAATCGAAAAGCAATTTTTTTGTCGGATTATAACACGTATATAGATCAGACATAAGGTAAACGGCCCAGTTTGTGAAACTTTTAGAGCAGCGATGTGGGTTTTCTATTAATTACGAACTCGTGACATGTCAAACTGAAAGTGACAACGCGTGTATTAAAACCTTCTGAATGAAATTCACCTATTATGCAAGTCAAAGAATCGGATATTTTTATAATAATATTGATTTAATAATGTTTGTCTACTGCCGGGGTTTCTGACACTGTTGACCCACCTATGTCCCAGTTTGTAACCGGTTTCTGTCACTCAAGCAGTTACTTATCCCGTTTCTGAAACTTCGCAATGTTAATTGCAACGGATCTAATTGCATTTCTCATGTAATTTTTGTATGAAATTTCAGGTACAAATAATGAAAAAGATTTAAGTGGTTTAAAGGTATTATAGTTTCATTAGATGTGTCGAAACATCGAGGGTCACAAACCGCGGCATAACCTTTATTATGTGACCGACTTATTGACTCCCCGAATTTAATGAAACAACTGGACAAAAGTAGGATTTTTTTTCTTCACATCCATAAAGTGGTTCTTGTTGAACATTGCGATATAAGTTTCATGTGGTTGAATATTTATTTGACATTGAACACTCACTATTCTGCAACTGCCGAAGCTAGCGAGCTCCGTCTAGGGCACATTTATATCTCTACCACTCACAACTCTCCCAGATAACAACTCTACCAGAATACATCTCTCCCCAAACATCTCTCTCAGAAAACAAGTCTCCCGGATAATAACTCTACCAAAAAAGATAATTCTAACAACTCTGCCGCATAACAACTCTACCAGAAAACATCTCTCCCGCATTACAACTCTACCGTATTAGAACTCTATCAAAAACTCTCCCGGAATTTAAATAAAACTCTCCCCGGCACATTTATATCTCTACCACTCACAACTCTCCCAGATTACAACTCTACCAGAATACATCTCTCCCCAAACATCTCTACCAGAAAACATCTCTCCCGCATTACAACTCTACCGTATTAGAACTCTACCAAAAACTCTCCCGGAATTTAAATAAAACTCTCCCCGAATAAAAAAAACTCTCCCGGAATTTAAATAAAACTCTCCCGGAATTTAAATAAAATTCTCCCCGAGTTTAAATAAAACTCTCCCCGTATTTAAATAAAACTCTCCCCATATTTAAATAAAACTCTCCCCGTATTTAAATAAAACTCTCCCCGAATTTTTATTTTTATTCCGGGAGAGTTTTATATAAATTCGGGGAGAGTTTTATTTAAATACGGGGAGAGTTTTATTTAAATTCCGGGAGAGTTTTTTTTAATTCGGGGAGAGTTTTATTTAAATTCCGGGAGAGTTTTTGGTGGAGTTCTAATACGGTAGAGTTGTAATGCGGGAGAGATGTTTTCTGGTAGAGTTGTTATGCGGTAGAGTTGTTAGAATTATCTTTTTTGGTAGAGTTATTATCCGGGAGACTTGTTTTCTGGTAGAGATGTTTGGGGAGAGATGTATTCTGGTAGAGTTGTAATCTGGGAGAGTTGTGAGTGGTAGAGATATAAATGTGCCCTCTCTCCGGATTTAAATAAAACTCTCCCCGTATTTAAATAAAACTCTCCCCGAATTTTTATTTTTATTCCGGGAGAGTTTTTTTTTATTCCGGGAGAGTTTCTTTTTTATTCCGGTAGAGTTTTATATAAATTCGGGGAGAGTTTTATTTAAATACGGGGAGAGTTGTATTTAAATTCCGGGAGAGTTTTTTCAATTCGGGGAGAGTTTTTTCAATTCGGGGAGAGTTTTATTTAAATACGGAGAGAGTTTTATTTAAATACGGGGAGAGTTTTATTTAAATACGGGGAGAGTTTTATTTAAATTCCGGGAGAGTTTTTGGTAAAGTTCTAATACGGTAGAGTTGTAATGCGGGAGAGATGTTTTCTGGTAGAGTTGTTATGCGGTAGAGTTGTTAGAATTATCTTTTTTGGTAGAGTTATTATCCGGGAGACTTGTTTTCTGGTAGAGATGTTTGGGGAGAGATGTATTCTGGTAGAGTTGTAATCTGGGAGAGTTGTGAGTAGTAGAGATATAAATGTGCCCCGTCTAGCAATGATCTTCCAAGCCGATTGAAGTGCAAGTGGCACCATTCGCGGATAAATTTAATTACTAAACATTTCATTTAAAAACTATGTGTGTCGCCACAATAAACAACATTTAACGCTTATCAATTTGACGGTAACCTAGTTGATTTTTGACGAAAACTGAATTTACAGCAGCCAAAATTGTGCTGTCGGGGTCACAAATTGGGCCGTTTACCTTATGTAAATAAAATAATAGTACATATTTAATTTCAAAATATATTTCTAACATATTTCGAACCTCGAAGCTTTATTTCAAGGATTCTGTGAAATAAAGTCGTCCATTTTTAATTACGGAACGATAGCGCGCTTTTGAATAGCGAGATCTCGAAGCCGATCTCGGTATGCAAGGCGACTCAAACGATTTGATATAGAATAGCGTCTCTGATGCGCGCTGTCCGAGCTGCTGGAGTGGGTGAAACTGCAACAACCTACATAGCATGGAAATATTTCAAAGATATTTTTTTTTTAATTTAAAAATATGTTACCAATATTACGAAATTTTCCAGAAATGTTTTGAAAACATTTTTTTGTCTGCTCATAAATTTTACATTGAACTGTTTCAGAAATATTTCGCAAAAATGTTGTTAAAACATTTTACAAATATTTTACAAATATTTTTAAAGGTTGGTAAAATATTGATTAGATATCTCTCTGAAATATTCAAGAAATTATCAATATTTTAGTGCTGTAGATATTGTTCATTATTTTTCCTGTGAGCCCCGTTAAGAGTGCCAATAACATGTAGAATTATAACACGAAATAGTCGAACTGTAGTGAAATATATCCACGAACCATGGCATTTTTTATCTTTCGTTCCATCTGAAATATTTCAGTACACATCTGCTAATATTCACTTTGAAAATATTTTTTCACCGTTTCAGAAATATTTCAGATATATGAAAGATTAAGTTTATTTGTGAAATATTTTGATAAAATACTTTAAAATATAATTTTCATGTATTTCAGAAATATTTCGTGCTATATGGTTATTTATCATCTTTCGTGCTAACGTTCGAATAGCCAAGCGTTTAGGTAAACGGAGTCATGGTTCAGATAATCGAGATTCGACTGTGTATATAGGGGAGAGCGGGACAAAATGGGGCAACGGGGCAAAACGGGGTTTTTGGGCAAAACTAAATTTTCCAATCATTTTTGGATCGGACAAGGTGGCAAAATTGGGCAGAAATTGGGCCTGATGTATCCGATAGGGCGAATTCGGCATCCAAAAATTATTGGAAAATGGCGTTTTGCCCAAAAACCCCGTTTTGCCCCGTTGCCCCATTTTGCCCCGCTCTCCCCTATATACATATACATATATATGTATATATAATGTAGTAAAAACGTTATTGCGACCACGGGGAGGGGGAACAAATTTATCCGATAATTGGATGCCTGCCTTGAGGATTATCCTTATCGTTCGCCCCTTATCGTTTTATGCTAAGATGAGCGGCGCGCCAGTTTCTTACTGCGAGACCGTCTGAGATTGCACGGTGTCAAGTACAAGAGTGCTCGTTGCGAGAGGTTCAATTGTTTTGTAAATTCCAGACCTCGGAGCTTTCGGATTGCGGCGAACGGAGCTCGTACGAGGGTCAATTTTCCAGGGAAATCTCGGTACGGCGTAATAGACAAGACGAAACGTGACCACGGCACACGGAGTAGAAATTCGCGAGTCCCTATCTCCGGTGGCATAGGTACTGAGGGTAGATGGGTGGAGGGGGGGGGGGGAGCAATGGAGTACAGATAAATATTTATGCCATACACCACCCCATTCTTGTAGCTGTGGGGACTTCTCGGACGAAAATTCGATTACGCTGGTTTACAATTCCTTTCGAGATCCTTCGCGGCGTGGAGCACCTTCTCCCGTTACCGTTGAGCCTGCACCGTGACTGCCTTTATAATCGCGAGAGACTCCTTTATAATGTATATATATATATGTGTGTATATATATATATATAGACATTATTGCCGTGGGGAAAGAAGATGTGAAAAACCTTTTTGCGCATCCCGTCTCGATCCGTCGCACCTCTCTGTCAGGTCTCTTATCGATCGTGTACGTGCTCTTAGACGACATAGGCTTGCGATGAGCGAAAACCGTCGAGGGAATGCATCGAACAAGAGTTAGTACTTCAGGAATGTTTTTCTTTTTTTTGTGAAATTTTTACCGTATGGATTTTATCAAAATTTTGGCAGAAGTCTCTTTTAAAGTTTACCGTTTTATTGGACGGAACAGTCCTACAGACCTACGGAACGACAGACGGACGGGCAGAAGTGACAAAATGATATTTTACTTTATTCTGTAAAATATAAATGTATATAAATATATAGAATATAAAAAGAGGGGAGTTTTCTAATAACAGGAAATTTTCTAATACTTCTTGGCTGCCCCATTTTGCCCCATCGATACATCCGGATTTTCCGCCCCGTTTTGCCCCGCTCTTTTCTATGTATAAAATATAAATATATATATAAAATAAATATAGAAGATACGTGACAAATACCTTTTCCCCGTAATTGCTTTCCTCGTAGATTATCGACACGTAACTCCAGCCCATGCCCAGAACGATGTCCACCATCGCCTTGACCTGGTAGTGATCGCTGGGTATCGTCCGGGTGAAGTACTCGAAGCGCATTTTGTTCGAAAGTTCCGGACTCGTTGAAAAAAACGATACCTGTAAAAGTCCAATGGAGAGGAAGAGGGGGCTTTAGTTTGTTAGTGAGTTAAGAGAAGGGAGTTGGAAAGCAGTGGCAACTTAAACGAGGCTTTCCCACTGCCTTCCGGAGAGCCTTCCGTGCACTATTCTTCCGTATAAAACCACCAACCGCCGGTACAGAGGAGGGGATCTCTACATTCGTCATGATTCAGACTCGAGTTTCAAAGGAAGCAAAGCTGGTGCTTTGCGTTTCTTCTCGGAGGCCCAGCCGGATCGGCTTACTATGAATGGGTCTCAGACCGCGATGTACTTGCGTGGAGGGATGCCTGAGGGCTTCGCGGAGTTTTACAGGGATTACCGTCACTGGGGAGCTTGGGCTACTTTATGGCATTTACTTCTGGTTCGTTAATTTTTCATCGGTGTGATACGATTCGTGTAATGCGCACTAACGAGAGTACACGTGTATCTTTCGAAAACGTTGGAAGCCTATTGCCTTAAGCTCGACCGGAAAATCTTATTTCGTTGACGAAACATCAAGTCTTCCGAAGTTTTGCAAATGGGATCGCGGTTGAGGCATAAATATAAATATAAATATAAATATAAATATAAATATAAATATAAATATAAATATAAATATAAATATAAATATAAATATAAATATAAATATAAATATAAATATAAATATAAATATAAATATAAATATAAATATAAATATAAATATAAATATAAATATAAATATAAATATAAATATAAATATAAATATAAATATAAATATAAATATAAATATAAATATAAATATAAATATAACCCCTACAAGCTTTAGGGGAGAATCTTATTTCATTAACGAAGCAGTCTACGGAAATTTTCCAAATGGGATCGCACTTAGGGCTTCGGAAAAATGTTCCACTTCACTCGTTTTACCGCGACGGCGGTAAATTCTTTATATTCTTCATAAAATTGACTTACGTTTTCGTGAGTACATCGATTTAGAGAAGTCAACTGTCAAGATTCTTCCGGAAGTGCCCTTTACATCCGCCAAAAAGCGTCTGCTCTCAGACGATACACCCCGTTCCCCGCGATCATAGCTCACCTCGACGACGATTTATGTTATCCTTAAAACGTACTTTAGTATCCTCGTCGTCTTCGCTGGCTGCCTTACCTCCATAAACTATCATGAAAAGTTATGACGCCGATAGCGTCCGAGTCTCGGGATGAAGCTCTATCGTACTGCAGTTTGCGTCTTTGCGGGTAAAAATTGCTCTCTGCGGAGTACACTCTTGTACAATTTACGACGGTAGCGAGACGTTAGAAACGTTTGACGTTCCAACTGCTCGTATCAAAATCGCCGCAATCATTTCATTGAAAAGAAACAAAATCAGACAACAACAATTTTTTTAAACTTTGGAGCCGAATAAACCTCCCGGTGTTCATGCACGGAGTGACAAATACATTTTTTTCCCGACCGCGCTAAAATAACCCCATTCCTTACAATTTCATACTCCCTAGGTAGTAATAGGGCTCATTATTCCCTCTGAAAGCTCTATTACTCCCGGGGGAGTAATGTTCATTGGCGAAGGTCACGAGTTTGCGACCCAAGAAATGTAGTTATTTTACCGAAATAAAAATAAAAAAAATCGTATGCCACAAGGGAGGAAGTGCATTTTCACCTCGTGTGAATTTCTGCCCTTGCTTTGCTCGGGCATCAAGCTTCACACTCGGTGAAACGACGCACTTTCCTCCCTTGTAGCATAATATACTATTTCTCCCAGCAACCGCGCGATCGCGTAAATGTCCGGTCTCCCCTGAATGTCAAGTACTCTCGACGAAGCAGGTCCAAGTTTTGAGCTTTCTGATCGAAAGTCTTGATTGAGCTGTTTTGATATTCAGTGGACGGTTCTCGTTGGCTTCCGGACGGTCATTGGTAGATGGGATAGTCGATGAGGAAGGTCTGACGAGGAAGGACTCGACGAACAAGGGTGCCGATAATTCTGATATTGTGATATATACACATCGAGATCGTCGTCCACGGATAGCGAAGCGAGAGCGAAACCGTGTAATCTTTAGGCAGAAAGGTCGGCATGTAGCAAAGTAGACAGGGAGCGGGCGAACGATCGGTCTTTTAGGGCTGCTCTCGACATACAACTAAGGGTGTTGACAATGAGATATTATCTGATTTGTCGGACAAGCGCATTATACGCGCTGACGCCTATATGCAGTACAATGTGTATCCCGTAGGGTTAACATAGGTAGATGGAAATAAATACATTTTCGTCCCAGGGTGAGTTCACGGGGTCGCTCGGATTCGTCGGGACACTCCCGGAAAAGTGTATTTCCCAGCGGTTGACAGTATGATCGATAACGTCAGGACGACTCGCCGGAGGCATCCGCGGTCTGGACGAACACGGAATTGCCTCCTACGGTGGCAATAAATAATTTAATCTTACACTATCTCGTCGCCCGTCACTGACGGCTTTCGATAGATCCATTACCGTCAAATTCTCGTTATTTTTCCGGACAAATTCTCGTTACCCATCGCAGCATCTTTCGTCAAATTACGACGAGTGATAAATCCGAGATAAAATTCTTCTGCGACACGGCTTACTCGAACTTCTCGCGATCTTCGTTATCTGCTCGACGGGGGAGGCTGCATGTGGCTTGATTGCCCTTATCCTCTCTGGCTCGTGCTATCGCGGGGCAAAAAAAACATGCATCTCCCCGGGAGCACTCCGAGGGGCTGTCTAACTCGATGGAAAAGTCATTATCCCGCGAGAGTGCGAGTAAAAGAGCCCGAGCCGCGGAAGCGGTATTTCCTGGCGATGGTTACCGGAGATTCCCTGGAAGAGATGTCCAACTAAGTTTCCTTCGAAGTTTCCCCGGGGCGAAGCCCTCAGGCCTGCATAGTGCAAATCATTCGGAGTGGCGGGAAAGTTAAAAATGCGGCACGTATTAGCTCCGAGAAAATTAGGCCGAAGAGGGTACGTCTGTGTCCCGGAGAAATTAAGTCGAAAGTGTCAATTTCCCGAGGGGCGTTTTTTGGTCCGCAAACATACGCCATTTGGAGCGATATTGGCGCATCGTCTTTGGTGCGTTAGTGGACAAGCGGCGATGCCGTGGAGCGAAATGGACCGGAGCGCATAGTTTCGGATCGAAACGACAGGAAACGGGGAAATGCAAATAGGGGTGCCTATTAGCGAACCTACAGTGGACACGGCATGTTGGCTGTACTTCCGACCAAATGTGTTTTATTTACTCGACCAGCCATGCTTGCACTTCGACAAATTTATCGTTGTCCCTTGACATCGAAACCCGACTGATCGGTATTTGCCCTACGCAGCGAAAATTTCAGCACATCGGCGTGAATTTAAATGCGGGAAAACGACGAGCTGGTGAAATTTGAAGTCTGTAAAGGTTCCCTGTACGCTACGTGGCGAGAAAGTTTCGAAAAGTGAGCCTTTTGGGGTTCTCAAATCCCGTGAGATTTTGGGGGAGGCAAAGTGCGTCATGTACGAAAGACTGGTGAAACTTCTTGTCATTCACTCCCAAACATTAAAATGAACAAGCTTAGTTGCAGTGTCGCGACGGATACTTGGCAGTTGCGGCTTACCGGTCTTCCGGTTTACCCTCGACGTGGCTTGCTTGTTAATCGTCAGCACTCGATTTGTCTGGGAATTTGGCAAGTTTTACCTCTACACTGAGAACATTTTTTTTATGTCCATTTGGGTTTCCGGACGTTCAAACGAATTTTTGGCCGGTGCAATTGAAAAATTAGTTTCTTTAGCGATTACTTGCTTTGGTCACCAACACGTGTTTGAGGTAACAAAGATTTTTCCATATTGCTTCCTCATAGAGGAAGCTTTTTTTCCCCGCACTAATGCGGGAAAAAAACCGAAAAAATCGGTTCGTGACACTTTAGGTTATAAGAAAATTATTCAAATTCAAATCGAGGACACGAGAAATATTTAAATCGATCGTGAGTATCGATTCTCAAGGGCATCTGCGCATGTCCCAGAGAATTCAGGGAGTAATATACGCGAGTGAGTCCCGAACTCGATCTCATTCTCTCCGGGGACGTCGTGTCGGACGCCATGATCGGGCTTGTCCAGCCGATCTGATAGATTTGCATCTTCCCTCACGGACATTCTGCGAGCCCCGGAGACGAAGAAAGAGCCATCGAGGAAGCCCCTAACATTGTTCAGTTGAGTAATATTTCATTATTATCATTCGGGTTTTTATTTGACGAATTAGTGCAGCGATTTATTGAGCGACGATGGGTCGATTGGGTGTGTGTGTGTGAGTGTGCGCGATGATAACGACGTTGACTTGTACTGAATATTTTGAGGTTTATTGTATGTGGTATGTTAGACTGATTACGTGAATATTTGGATTGACCGTGGGCATTATATTTTTGTATTTTTGGATTTAATGGCTAAATCTCAAGCGTGAAGAAAATGTTCAGCAAGACGATCGGAAAGAAATTTAATAAACATATGTAATAGCCATTATTTGAATTTGATGTTATTTGTGTGAAATCATTTGTTTATGTCTAATTGAATAAGTTTAATTTAATTTAATGCGTAAAATTCTCCTCCGCCCTTCTCGTGAGAGAATAATTGCATAAACTATACTTGCTATTTTACAAGGTAAACTCCCAATCTGGTAATTATACTGTTACATTTATGAATTTCGAGCCAGAAGCGTTCAACCAGGAGTAAACGCTGGAAACCCTCGAGTAACCGAGCGTGAGTTGATGCCCGCGGCAACATACCTATGCAACAGTTATACAGTAGGGGTCTCGTATGTCACCAGGGAACGAGAACCTAAAAAAAGAAAAAAGAAAGAAACGGCCGAAAAAACGACGAGACGAAGGACGAGAAAAAGTGCTGGGAGAAGGCTAAAAGCCTCGAGGCAATAGATTTTTTGCCTCCGCATTCGTCTTTCTCGTGCTCGCAGGGGTTCAGCAAACCTCTTTTTTATGTGTCGCACAAATCCGGGATTAGGAGGATGAGGTGTTTGGACGTCTGCAGGGTGTAATACGGACTGTGACGCAATTTTCCTGCAGGAGCTTCTTTTTACCCACGCACAGAGGTCGTCTGTTTGTCCCCCCTCCCAATTTATACTGCGCCAGCAGCCGGAGTAACGATAAAAAAAAGAAAAAAACGTGATATAATAAACGAGGCTTTTGGCCGATAAGTAACCAATAAATAAAATTCTGCGAGTTCACTGCAGACGGTACTGAAAATATGTAAATATCAAAATATTCCGAAATTTCAGTCGTCACTGTCTCGCAAGATTCTGTAGCGGAAAAAAGGTTCGTCTGGTTAAGGTAGTCCTTGCGAATAGTGTTCACTTCGCATAAGTTTCGCAGAAATGAGGGGGAATTGCAAACACTTCTGGATGGTATAATGATCTGAAAAAAATCAAGCATATTAAAGGTACTGAAAAGATTAATTTTGCATAAAAATAATTCGATAATGTTACTAACAAATTGACGAAAAATAAAATTGTTGAACATATCTCCCGGAAACCTAACTTTTTATTTTATAAAAACGATTCGTTTACTTTTCTGAATACGTATGAATATTTTCAGATTTTTTAATTCCCTTTGAATTTTTAGTTTTCTATATGGAAAAGATATGCACAAAGTCACAAAATTCAAAGTGAATTAAAAAATCTCAAAAAATGCATTCTTATTCAGAAAAACGAACGAATCGTTTTCATAAAAAAAATTAGGTTCCCGAAAGATTTGTTGAATCATTACATTTTTCATCAATTTGTTAATAACATTTTGGAATTATTATTATGCACAATTAATCTTTTCAACACTTTAAATATGCTTGATTTTTCCAGATTTTTCGTACCATCCAGAAATGTTTGGAATTTCCTCTCACTTCTCCGAAACTTATGCGAAGTGAACACTATTCTTATTCACTCCGTCTTATCAGCCGGAATTACACCGTATTTCGTACGATGCGCGGCTATCTGGTATCAAGATTATTCCACACAAACCTCTCGTGGGTTCATCAAATATCCGGTCAGTCCTCGACGGCATTTGTTCGGTCCGTCTGTAACCCAACTGAGTAACAGCGGACCACGTCCTCGAAGATCGCCCATCCCGGTACGAGATTTGTCGAGGTGTTCGACAACTTCCCTCCGTTTTCCCAGCCAGCTACAGTTACGAGGTGGTAGCCACGCACCCTTATTCGACAAAGCCCGAGAAGTTTGTCCCTCCGACAATCTTCGTGGGTCTCCCTTGCAGACTCGGGTCTCGGTCGACCATCCCCTGCGGCGCACGTTTGCGGCGACATTGGGTATGTGCGCGGGTGAATATCGACCATATTCTATAGATTCAGCTGTCACGTCGGTTACTTCCTCCACCTCGTGATAGTTCTCCCGGTTCTTCGTCGGAGCACCTCTTGAAAATGAAAGTATAATTCACGGGGGAACACGTGTAGGTACAGTTTGTCTCAAATGGGGTCTGAAAACCGCGGAACCGTTCGCTGTTTAGGGCTCGAAGTAAGTCGGCCAAAAGTTTAATTGCAATGGGGATTATTTCAGTTAATTAACTTCGGATCTTCAGAAACCGTTAAGAGGTTCCATGAAATTTAAGAGAAATGGCTCTCTCAAAGTGTTATCGTTACGTTACCCATTAACGTTTCGTGGAAGCTTTTGGATAATCCCATTTACCAAATTTTTAAAAAATTTTAATAAGGCCAACATTTTAGCCCCGATATTTCTTATGTCTATAGTGCAAATTGCAAATTCAACTTGGTTCACGCGTAGTTTTTACCTACACGAAATATTCACCGCGAATTACGTATTCCCGGACGGACGTAGCAAAGTGCGCGTCCAACAGAGTTTTCCGATCAGACACAGATAACCCCAGGCTGTCTCTTCATTCGGCAATCATCATCCTATAAACAGTAGCATCTTTCTCACCGCACCGCGCAGCCTAAAGCTTGTCCCGCTAAATTGCCAATCCCTTTGTGGCGGTGTTGGCCGAGAACGAAACGACTTTACACCGTCAATGGAAACCGACCGGCTGTGTCTCTCCTCGACGACGACAACCGTCGACGAGATTCGATCGGGCGGAACTGGGGTGCGGGAAAACGAAATTGAAGCCAGCGCGCAAAGTTGCACATCTCGCTGAAGATCTCCGGCTTCCTCGTTCTCACCAACAGCACCCTCGCGCTTCGATTAGTTATCGATTTGGCACTACACCGAAGACGATGGCACAGCCGCGTCGCGAGCGATCGATCAATGACTTCCAAAGTACCGGACGATCGCTAATACGACAAATAATCCAATTTACGCGGATTCGTTTCATTCAATGTTTCATTAATTTTACAGAATTCAAGATCGATAAGCGTCCAATACACCGGAAGATCCTGGATTCCTCCAATAATCGAATTCGAACGATTTAATGCAATATGAATATTAAAGTGTTCGATTCTAAAAGAAATATTGAAGACTTGTTTGAAATGCGAGCTCCAGATCGGAAAATTCCTCCATCGCTGTACCGTCGGCATCGTCAATATAGCGCTGTTATTTGCTCGTATGAATCCGTAGAATGCCGTACATACAATCAGTGCGAATATGTGCATATCGCGGATATACGAGAGAGTAAAAGCGTCGACCGCTAGTTTCCGCGATATTAAACCAAAGGCGAACTTTTACGCTTTTTCCCCAGGCATTTACGGCACTTTTAAAGCAGCGGTGGATGAACGTGAATGCATTCTTTCCGTTCCATACCCGGCTTGCATGTAGGAATTATATCCCGGCTTGTTCTTGCAACTAGACCAAACGTTCACTTTGTCTCGTTTGTTGTACACACAGTTAAGCAGAAATTCTCGGAATGCTCGGTCCGTTGTTCTACCTGCAAAGTATACATACTCACTTCAGGTCGAGAGTTAAAAAACGAAACGGAAAGCTCCGACGTTGTTGTGCCAATGTTGAAGCATCGGTGCACATACTGTTATTGTGTCTAACAAAGAAATGTTTGTTTCAGACTCGACTCAACCAGTCGGAGTCGAATCAGTCACCGGAAAATTCCACATTATGTATGCGTTTTTATCTGCACTTGCCGTTGTTGTTTTTAATTTTTGTTCTTATTCACGATTAAAATTTGTCCATCCGGCTTAATCGAGATTCTCGTTAATCAATCACATATCGTTCTTTCGTATGGCGAGGACGAAAAAAAAATTGTGCACATGCATTTTCGTTCGACACTCGTCATGAATGCATCCGCGCCAGCCACGTGTCATTTCGGGGAATTTTATTTTATTTTTTAATACCAAGCGTTTGTCTGTCGGACGAATACCTAAATAAACGTTATACCAGCGAGAAACGTTTCTCTTCATCGAAATCGGAGGAGAGATTTTTCGTTTGCGTCAAACAGCGCGATTCGTACGATCGGGCATTAATATTGCAGACAGGTGCATCGGATTTTTCGTTTGAGAGGAACAAAAACACCGATGCGGCAAACAGGAGCAGTTTACCCGATGTGCATGTATGCATCGCATAAATTCGGAGCGTTTAACGCACGAACAGCCGGAGAGGATAAAGCCTCCCCCTCGCGATTATCCGGAAGCGTTCATCCGCTTACGCTTCGCTGAAATTCCATTTATTTGATTTTTCTTTATGACTCTTTAGTCGGCGTGATTGAAAACAGGCGTCCGTTCTCGGTTGTCCGTCACTTATTGCCCCCCGGGCGGAAGTCTGTTTTCGCAATGCGGCCGTTGCGCAACTATTTCATTAATTTTTTTTAATTACCATCCGACCGAAAAAGAGGGAGTTATTTCTTCTAAATTAACATTTTTTCAGTAGAGTTTTTTTTTGCGAAAATTTAATTCTACTCTTGTATTAAGTTTTAATTATTAGCTCCGTTTACTTTGGAGCTACTGTAAAATTCGAGAGCACAGAGGGTTTAACATCAAAGCAGTCTATTCATTCGGCGATAATCGTGGTGGATGCACAATGCACTGTGGGATTGCAGATAGCTGCGTCATAGACGAACGGCAAATCTGACCGCTTTGTTAACACAAGATCCGCTTGGCAATCGAATACTCGTGATTTCCCCGTGGGAGTTTCGAACTTTTCGTTTGATGCCGATGCCCGAATTTCGCTTCGCGAGACGAAACCGAAACCAATTATTCCGTCGACGTTATAATCACAACGGTGTATGACTGCATAATTTTTTTTACTTATTAATTATTAACCACATCGGTTTTGTGTGCTCGTTGATGATTCGTCTTAAACGTAATCATCACAGGACGTAACGTAATCGTTATAGGGAAGACAGCAATCAGCAAGATAGATAAAAAGAAATTGCCCACAAAAATGTAAGAAGAAACGAATATATTCATTGCTTCACTGAAAAAAATATTTCAATGAGTCAAATAAAATTCGATTGCGGGCTGCCAAAGAAAAAAAATTGTTGTTTTAATTCTACTTTCAATTCTTATAAATCGATAAGAAATTATAAGAATTGAAAGTAGAATTGAAATAAAATTTTGAAAGAAAGATTTCCTTTTTCAGTGTCCGTTTTCCACTCGGCATTTCAATTCCGAGTTGATTTCTCTTCGCAAAAACGACGATAATGTTTAGAATATTAAATGCGACATGAAATTTGTTGCAGATTTTATTTTTGTTTAATAAATCAAGGATTAACTCGTAATGTTGTTGTGAAAAATTGGAAAACCGTTGAAAATAACGTTTCATGGGTGGTTCGCTGGGTCGAGAATTACTCGTGTTCGTACGGTGTCATCGAGCTATTGCCGCTGTTAGGATCTTGTGTCAAAGCGTGTCTTCGCATCACCTCTCGCACATCCGTGACACGCTCGCTTATGAGCTTCAGTAACAATAGAAGCTCCTGCTGCAGTGTACACAGCCGTGTATCGGCCGACGTCCATACCCACTGGGATCCAATATCATGTCGCGCAAACAGCTTCCCACTATCCCATCTAGATCCTGGACATAGCAGATGCATACCCAAATCGATTCAATCATAGGTGGGGGTGGAACTAGAGACCAAGTCTGCACTTCGGCCGGCCATCTAGGACGCTATTCCGCGTCACGAAATTTCGGGGTACTTCACTGTAATACTATTCGAAGTACGTTCCACCGAGAAAGTCTTACTTACACCGACAAAAATTGTAACGATAAGTTCGTGGAAAATGTTTTTTCAATTAAAAAAAATTAATTAAATTAACTAAATTAAATTTAATTGTTGTTTATTAAACGAAATTTAATCTCGCGTATAAGTTGATGAAACAAAAAAATTTCACACTCGGTAGATGAGAGCGGGGAACGTTCCGCGACGGAGTAATTAATTACCACGACGTGAGTATCGTGTTTCTGGGTCGCATTAAGATTTTTATTTTATATTTTATTAGCACCGAGAAGCGTGGCCATCGTAAAACTTTACCGTGGGTATGAACGAGAGGCCACTAAACTTTTCCGCATCAGAATTTTCTATTTAATACATTAGGAAGGTTTGCGTAACGGATTACAGGCGATTATATTCATAAAGAAAGTTTTATCAAATTTTTCCCGGTAGTCCTGTTTCTTCATTCTTATTTTTCTGGCGCATCACCTCTGCAGTTACTCGCACGGGAATATAGTCGGGAGGCGCCCTGCGATTAAGTGCTAAGTTGGAGGGTTATTAAAAATTGCCCGATCGCGCCTGGGTTTCCCCGGCGAGGGAGTTTTCTCCGCCAAGAAAATACCGTGAACTTAATATCGAACTTTGATTGCATGAAAGAAAAATAGTTGCAAAAAAAGTTTAAAAAAAAAAAAAAAATGAAAAATTATGCGCTTCGTCGGTACGGCGTATCGGATACAGCGCGGCTAGAGGTGATTCTTTCACGGAAGAGCGGAAGCCGCTAATCAAATTCAAGCCGGGACAAATCCGCGAATGCGCGAATTTTTATCGCCAGGCTTATCCGCGAGTTGGCATTTTTCCTGCATCGTGGACGATCCGCATTGCCGTTGGCAATAGTACGATCAATTTTTGTTTGCATGCTGGCGATAGCCGAGAGACGATATACGCATCCGGAGGATACACGCAGCAAGTGGAATGATGATCGAGGCATTATTCCCCAACATCGGAGCGATTTTCCCCATCCTCCGAGCGGAGCCGAAAGTAATTTGCGCTCTCCTGGGTATCTTCCCGTTCCCGCACGCGTAACATCATATTGTTACTGTTATTGCATTCGCAGCGGCTCGGCTGTAGGTGACGAGGAAAATCGAAATTCTATGCCGATTAATTTCCAAATATCTCCAGCGAGATTGCCGATCAGTTACATAAATAATTACAGTAAATTCACTGTCGTTTGATTATTATATACACTCGATTTGACTGTTCAGTTTAAAAAAATAACTCCCGTTAAAATAAACATTTATTTCGGAGTTAAATAAATAAATCCATGGAATTATTATTATCTTATGAATACTTCGGTGCAAGCTTAAAGGTTTGGTTCTTTCTTTTTCCGCGGACGTGGAGTATCTTATCTGCAGTGTCCTGATATTCGTGATCTGGGACCGGCTCGTTCCGCAGCTTCGTGCGAGTTTTGCATAGTGGAGTTGTACAGTTCCCCGGACGCCGGGAACAGCGTACGACCTATTCAAATTAAGTAGGGCTCTCCCCCTTGGTCGTTTCACCGAGATTTTACTTCGCCTGCGCCTCCCGTGAATTTATGAAAAAAATCTCTCGAGGATTTTATAAGTTGAGTTTCCGGGTACATTGTATGATACCCTCAGCCGTACGCTCATTCGCTCATACACTCGCACCCCCTATTATTTTATGCTTCAAAGATATTTGCATCCGGTTCGTTTTGCGCTCGTTCTCTTTACGGATTAAATCTCGCGCTGCCATAGAAAAATGTTTTTCCCCTCGTCCGTGTCGTCGACCCGGACGCTAACGCAGGTCTCTCCGAACCGGGTGCGGTTATTCATCGCGAAAACGTCGACGAGAGGAAGCAAAGAAAACTCATGATGATAATAATAGTGGAACCTCCTCATATGATCCGTGTAAATAGAAGAGAAAGTTTTTTTTTTTTTTTTTTTTTTTTTTTTGAGTCTTTACACTCTCCGACGATGAATCATGATACCCTCGGCGACGACAGTCCGAGGGTGCCCCAGTCAGCCATCTCTTTCGTACGCTTCCTCTCGGTCCTCGCTGTCCCTAATGTTTGGAAGCACATTCTCTGGTGTTCCTCGTGCCCCTGTCAGGAACAGTGTTCTATCTTCCGTCTCATAGCACCGGAGCCCAGACACCCAGACACGGGATCTTGAAAAATGTATTTTTTCTCCTACTTCCTTCCGATACGATAAATCAGGAAGCGTTTTGTGTTTGGGCGAGACTCGGTCGTCATCTGTGTTTCCTCCGACTCGCAATCTCAAACTTGTCATTCGAACACGGAAAAATTTCCGCGGACCATACGTCTCGGACCTAAAAATAAAAAAATCCATGACGCGCAATATATCGCAATAATTTGGGGGGCGTTGTTGTCGATTTTTTTCCTTGGCTGCCGGACGAGGCTGATATGCTCGAACTCATTCGAGAGGCCTTCAGTTACGCCGAAAAGGAAATAAAATAAAATGCTTTATTGGGCAATTTTACCGATGTCCGGCCTGGCTTTAGGCCAAAACTGATATCGGATTTCTATTCAGTGCGAAAAAAAATGTATGGAAATATATGGGCCGGCATTTTTTTTGCGCCTATACAGTTTTATCTGGAAATTTGTAAAATTGAAAAATAGCTGCCTTTGTCACGATTTTTTTTTCGTCTTTCGTCGGCATCCGATTCGGGCTAACGATATTCGAACTCTGTGAAGGAGCGTCTCATGATCGATCAGTCTGCAAAGTTCCGACATACTGTTGAACTACCGAAGTACTGGACGCGACCGATAATTAATAGTTGTTTCGTGGCGTCAATGGAACTTTTGTGCAAACGGTGTGAAAAGTTGAAGCTGTCGACGAAAGGCTTTAAAAACAGACGTTGTTCGTCCTACACGAGGAGCGCAATGGCAAAGTTTCATCCAATCATATTCCGAGTAGGCTTCATGGTCCCTGGAAAGCTAACGGAGAAACGTTTTTGAAGAGGCTTCACTGGCGCACTTTATTTAATAAAATAACTTTTCTGTACTCGCATCGAGGAACGCAAAATAAAATTGGATTTTATTGTCAGTGAAGCATCGTGTCAATATGACGAGTAATTTTAAACTCGCTTTAATTGTCTTGAGTTCAGATGGAAATAAAAATGTAATGTTTGAGAAACGAGTGGAAAAATAAATAAATCCATATGCGATTGCATTTCGAGATTAAATTAAAGTAGCACAACGAAAGTTACAAGTGATGAAAATAATGTAACCTGTTCGTGGCGTTCAATTATGCAAATTGCTACCAATTTGTACCACGCACTCTACATCCCTCGCGTTCACACGATCGAGGGAGAAGAATAATGTACAAACGAAATGAGACCTGCATTATTTATTTATGAACCACTTGCTGAAAATTTAACCTCGCAAAGTGTTTCGGTCGGTGCTCTCAGCGTGTAACTTGCCAAATAGGAATTCGATTGAAACATCGCTTTTCGATGGGCAAATAGAAAAGAATTTTAATCTATTCTCTTGATAAATTATTTCGATAATTGAATATCGATGATGCGCCAGAAGCAATTACGAGAGTGGAATTTTTTCATGTATAATGTATTCGACATAACAACGAATGAACTTGTCCATTCCGCTTCGAAATAGAAAATACCGTACAATGTTGCAGCATTATAAACCGTTATTGATAAATTTAATATCGTTTGTTTGTGACTTGCAAAATTCGTTGCTTAAAAATATTTTAAATTACATTCGTTTGGAGCTGTTTGCCCTAAAACGTTTGTGTTGGGATGGCTTTCTCGTATTTCGGTGACGTCACTCGCGTTCGTATGAAGTTTCACAAAAGTGAGTGGGACTCGGATGATCGGAGAATACCTCGCTGCGACGCGGGTCCTTTTCGAGAGGAGCCACATCATTTTTCCGAAACTGCAATTGGTCGAATCGTCGTATGGCCGAAAGTCATGGCTCCGAATGTATTTCATCCGAATAGTCAAACTTCGGAAACTTAATTTTTCCGAATCGTCAAACTGCCGAATCGATATTTTCCCGAATTGTCAAATTTTGAAACTTTATTATTCCGAATCTTCACTTCAGCGAACCTTACTCTTCGGAAATAATAATTGGCCGAACGTTATTCCTCCGAAACGTCATTCAACCGAATGTCATTTCTCCGAATAATAATTCCCCTGTACGTCATTTTCTAGAATCGTTAAACTTTCAAACATCAAGTCGCCGAATCGTCATTCGTTCAAATAGTCATTCGTTCGAATGGTCATTCGTTCGAATGGTCATTCGTTCGAATGGTCATTCGTTCGAATGGTCATTCGTTCGAATGGTCATTCGTTCGAATGGTCATTCGTTCGAATGGTCATTCGTTCGAATGGTCATTCGTTCGAATGGTCATTCGTTCGAATGGTCATTCGTTCGAATGGTCATTCGTTCGAATGGTCATTCGTTCGAATGGTCATTCGTTCGAATGGTCATTCGTTCGAATGGTCATTCGTTCGAATGGTCATTCGTTCGAATGGTCATTCGTTCGAATGGTCATTCGTTCGAATGGTCATTCGTTCGAATGGTCATTCGTTCGAATGGTCATTCGTTCGAATGGTCATTCGTTCGAATGGTCATTCGTTCGAATGGTCATTCGTTCGAATGGTCATTCGTTCGAATCGCCAATCAACCGAATCACGAAACTAAATAATATAACTAGTCTCATCTAGTCTACACTAGTCTAGTGTAGATTCGGATAAATGACCTTTCGGATAAATACTATTCGGACGAATGACGATCCGGCGACTTGGCGTTTGGACATTTGACGATTCGGGGAAATTAAGTGCGGTGAAGTTAGTATTCGGAAAAATGACGTTCGATCAACTGACGATTCGAAGGCATAACGTTCGGCTAAATACCATTTCCGAAGAGTAACGTTCGCTGAAATAAAGATTCGGAATAATACAGTTTCGGAAATTTGACGCTTCGGAAAAATAAAGATTCGGCAGTTTACGATTCAGAAAAATAAAGTTTCGGAAGTTTGACTATTCGGATGAAATGCGTTCGGACCCATGATTTTCAGCCATACGACGATTCGGCCGATTGTACCGCAAAATGTTGTGGCTCCTTTTCGAGAGGCTCTTTCCGAAAGGATTATTCTCAACCGAGAATCATGGCTTATACTTGTACGTACATACGAACAGTGTTAAGGGTGAACAAAAAGAAAACCGTGAAATTAAAGTCCTCGATGCTGCGAGCATAGTCTTTTGTGCCATTTCAGTGCATTTCCAGACTAATCAGGCCTTAACTCCCTTGGAAGGCAATTTCTACATCCAAGTACGATTCATCTTCGCGAGTAATCCCATTCTATCAATACCTTTCATTCCCGCATCTCTCCCAAACCAAATCATTCATTTTTCATTCGATACGTCCGATAATCCCGCACTGGGAAAAATAAATGGTTGGAGTTCAAAGGTGTATTTTGTTGGCACAACAAAATGTTTGTTTCAATCGACCATTTTTTAATAAATTGAAGCAAACAATCGTTTAACAAAACAATGCTTTATTTGTACCAAACAAATAACAGCTTTGAACGTATGTCACCACGACTTTTGGTTAATCCAACCAATTTTTTTTCTCAGTGCGTGGAACTCGTAAGCCAGCATCGCGAGATAAGCACGAATTACGTGAGTTGTCGAAAATTTCAGACGTCAAACAGCAGAGACGGTTTTTTAAAAAAGTAGTCGTTTGTACTTTGCAGAATAAATTCCCATCGGTACCTGTGGTTGGTTGACGCGCTGTTTTATTATATTTAACCATGATGTTCAACAGACGGTTTACCGACTCGCTTAACCATTTGAACCAGTTACCCTCTCAAGCATCGGTCGTATTTTATCGTGTTCAGGCGAAGGGGTTTTATAATAAGTTTCTCTCGGTGCAGTGCGATGCCGCAACAGAAAAATCAGGCCAGACAAACGGTATATCGAGAGAAGTAAAGGAGCACTGTATAATAATAGAAAGAACAAAGAACAGTGTAATCCACGGTAGGGGGCAAAGCCTGCGTTGTATAAGATAAAGGCGATGGAACCAGGAGGTAAAACGATTTCACGCTACGACACCCTTAGGCCAATGGTTTGATAATACCCTCTCTCTGCTCGGTGCCTTCTCTCTGCGCGACTTTTCCTCCGCCACCGGGGCCCTCGTCGTCTCTAAGAATATAAAGCCTCACGGATCGCTGGTTCCCGAACAGGAATTGCTGTACCTACTCGGGAGAGCGTTCCTGCTTCTGGGCCTGCTCTATTATCGTTTTTGCTGCATAAAAATGCGCCCACACACATGCACGCATACTCGTCCGTGTGTGTGTGTGTGTACTGTTACGGTAACCGAACAAAATTTTCAAAGTTTGCACGAGACTTTTAGTTTTTGTGTTAGTTTTCGTTATTTTTTTGCAGTGGCTCACCGACCGACGTGTGGATACGCTATGGGAAGGTTCGATAATCGAAATCGTGGATAGCATTGGATAAGCCATACATACGATATTAGTATACGATGGTAGCGAATGAGACATATCCATTCGCGAGTGGCGGTGGATTTTTTTTTTGTTCGGATTGAGAGTCGACTCTGGTGCACGGCGAATCGTAACGACATTTAAATTACATGAGACGAACCTGAGGAATCCTGAAGAGACGCAGCAGATTGGCGACCTGTATCGACGTAACGGAACTCGCGGCTCCCACGACGCCGCTTATTACTTTCCGAACGGCTGTCTTGTTGCAATGATACTCCGCACCGTCGATGTTGCTTATGGAACCTGAAAGCATAGATCGAAGAAGAAAAATTTGATCAGAAATTTTCACACTTTTTAATGGCGTATCGAATGACGAATTTTTCGATATGACGCGATTTCTCAACTGAAAGTTGGAAACTGTACGTTACGAGAGATGATCTTTTTTTTTCTTTTTTTTTATAGAGCAACTGAGTCTCTCCGTTAATTACTTCCGATTGCAATGGTGACGAGAACGCAATCGACGACCCCTTTCAAGATTCCCGGTAGCGGGACAATTTTCTTCCCAACAATTTTCTTCGATCCACCCGCCCCGCCGACTCTTCCTTCAGGCTGCTCTTGTAACTTGACGGAGTTCCGTTCGACGCTTCCCGTTGTTCGAAACTATTTCGAGCTGCAGTGTTTTGTTTCTATTTTCTTTCTTTTGCTCGTTAAACGTATTTGACGCGGCGAGCTCGATTGATTATTTTTCGTTCGATGCGTCCTTCGTGACAATATTTTTACTGCGTGTCTAATATTTTATCATTATTGTTATTACGCAGTATCGGGGACGAGAAGGCCTTCTTGGAATGTACACCATTTCGCAAGTTTGCGAAGCGGTATTTCTCGGTCGCCTCGTTTCCCGTCCCGATGCGTTGATCAAAAGCAGTTACGCTACGGGTACTTCGAAAATTTCTGAACAATTTAGCGCGAGATCGAAACACTCTTCATATTTCCTACCCCATAACTATGCAAAGAAACAATGCAAAGTTACCACGAACAACGTAGACACTAGCTTTCGAGAAATGGTAACGTACCCGACGTTACCATTTCTCGAAAGCTCGTGTCTACACTGTAAAAATAAATTGTAAATTTAATGTACTGGATCTCGAAATTTGCTAAAATTACTCATATTAATTAAACATTAATGTTCTTCGCTTGTAAAATAAAAATACCAGATATTAAAATTACAAACCTTTTGCTTGAAATTTACAAAAATGTTCATGAAAAATACACATTTTACTGCAATATTGCAACGCACATGTGTTTGAAATTTCAGAAACCGTTTATGTAAAAAAACTTCCAATACTGATAATTAATTTCCAAAAAAAATGGTTTACAGTGTACGTTGTTCGTCGTAACTTTGCATTCGTTAATTTAGTAATCTTAATTTCTAATTTAATTTCAGTAAATTTAGTGTTCTTTCTGGTCCGTCCGACGAGGGGTAGTTGCGTCTTCGACAAATGAATAATAGAGCTCTGTGTCGTCCGGTGCTGTCCGGAGACGTCTCTCGGCGACAGTTTCATTTATTCCGCGAACCATCGATTTTCGACTGATCCATCGTCGCTGATTAATGATGACGCTCCGAATGGCCATTATCGAGAATGGCGATGGGCGAATGAATCTAACGGAGTGATCTAGTGCGACTAATAAATTTCGACAAACCCGACACGAAATTTCGACAATTTTGACATGAAGTTTCGACATGCGTGAGTGTGAGGGCAAAACCGTCGGCCGGCGCGATGTAAAATTCGCGGTGAATTCCCGACGGGCGCGCACCGTCAAAAGGCGCGCCAGTACTGTCGAAGTGGAGATGGAAAGAAGAAAAAAAAATACCCGCATACACACACTAATTGGTCGTATATCATTGATGGAAAAACAAGTCACGCTGATGTGTATCCGCAGAGTTCGGTTATGCGGGAAAATTGATCCCTCGCGACAGCGGAATGCCCATCGGGATTTTCAGTGATACACGCTGTGGCACGGAAATATATCCGTGGATGCATCGAAATTCCGCGACCTGTGTATAACTAACAAATCGAGTGTTCCCAATCTCCGATAGGCCAGAGACATAGATAATCATATTTTGGAGTTGGACCGGGAACGCGTTTTGGTACGCGTGTAGGTTCTCCACTTCCGTGGCACAACATCGATGTTCCGCTAATTTTAACTAAGTATATATAGTGTATAACGGTATATTTTATGCGGTGTATACATGCGACGACCCGCACGAAACGACAGTCTCGTCGGAATGTTTCGCCTGCGGTCGGACTATACCCGAGTGAATGAACACACCCAATTAATGTCGCGGATATAATTCGTATGAGTCGACAATGAATTAAAGGGGGTGGGTTCGATACGTAGACGGCACGTACGATTATCGAGATTATCGCGTTGGAAATATACACGTGCACATGTATACGGCCGCGTTATTAAAAGCACTGTAGAATCGGAGCATTCAGTTTCAGTAAATATTCTTCCAGGAAGAATTGCACGATTCATAATAAATTAATGTTTCAATCACCAAAATGACGTGCAACAATGATATTTGTACGTCAAATGTTAATTAATAAGTGTTAAAGCAACGTACCGATTGAAAAAAGTACTGTAATATGTTATTGAAAAATGAATGAAAAAAAAATTGAAATTAAGATAAAGTGAAATGCTGAAAAAGATTACAAGTTCACTGTGTCTTGAATGAAAAATAGCGCAGAATTAGTTTGACGTTGAGTTGCCCGTCCAGCTCTGACCATACAATGATGTACTTATGTGCTTACTTGCTGACGTACGTAAGTTTTCTATCGAAGGTGCTGGCGGGGAGTTAGAATCGTAACACCTGTTGATTTGGGGAGTGTCATAGCTATACTCGCACTAAGGTAACCTACATATACAAATATATATATATATATGTGTATGTATATATGTATATTTATACATCTACGTACCGTCATCTACACAACTACGTATGGAGCGCGAGGTATTATTAAAAGTTTTGAAAACTCCTCTTCGGTGTTGAGTTTCAAACTTACAATTGGATATCCGTTTTCCATGCCCAGGGTTTGAAATTTTAATCCTACATCTTCACTTCAGCAATTCAGATTGCGTCACATTTTTAGGACGGTGTGCACCGCGGGTGCCACAGAAATACTACGGAAATTCTCCATGACCCTTGGCTTACTGCGGCTATATTAAAAAAAAAAAACCGAATAAAAAAATCTTGAATTCGTTCCGAGGAGTTTTCGCATCGGAGGCCAGAACGAAATTTAGCAAATCGCTTTTTCGCCTTACGATAATAATAAATTTTCGCACGAACGGCTCTTTGTCCAGGGTATGAGAAAATCAAAGGGCAAAGTGTGGATGGTGCGGGGACGAGGGTGCGCGAAGAGACGACGGTATACAGTGTGTCAGGCGAACGTGGGACCCCGTGAAGAATCTTCGTTATTTTCCAGGTACCAGGATATTCCTCGGGGAGCAACCTCTTTCACTGGCGAACCAGACTGGTGCTCCCGAAGTCGTGTACGAGTATAGTACCGGTTGGTAGTTCTTGTCCTCCAAGTTTCGTAGTTCCAGTCGTTCTTTAGCTTCCGAACACGCCAGTGTACTTATGCGTACGTGTGTTTGGAGCAGTGCAATACCTCCTTGATACCTCCGCCGCCGCCCCTGTCTTAACTTGTCTTACCCAGAGGGAGGGAGAGACGGTGCCGGTGACTTTTCGTTCGCCATCCTACAGGCGGCGAAACGTGTCCCCGAAGCCGCACCCGGTGAGAACTGAACAGCCTCGGCGCGTTTTCCGAGGAAGAAACCTTCGTGAAACTCCGGAAGACGAATAAGGAAACGTGAGGTCGAGAGCGAGTCGAGAGAAATACGAGCGACCGTGAACCGCGGGGAAATAACAGGCGGAAGCAGCATCCAACGATGAGGGGTAAAAATAAAGATGTACATGGACATTTAAGATGACGTTGGAAGCGCTTTTCCCGCTGAAGATGACTCGACCAAATGCACATCATATCTACCCGTATACGAGAGTCCATGGGGTTGCCGATGAAAAAGGCTGATGCGAGCTTTTTTCTATTGGCACGAAGAGATTTATATATCGTCGAAATAAATGGAAGGTACTCGAACTCAGCGGCTGCGGCGAATGGGACTTCTTCATCCCATGAGCGGATCATCGTCGTTGCCGACGTATTTATCGTCCATCACTTCTTTCTTCATTCCTCCCTTGCTTCCTGCGAGTGGTCCGGTATTCAATTGCATCCGCCGTTCAATTCTATCCGCTGTTTTTTTGGCTGGTCGTTTTTTCCCGATTTTTCCGAACTTACGGTCTTGTTGGTGAGTAACCAATATAAATTATAAGCCGGTTTGAAGCTGCAAGTCGTATACGAACCAGACAGCACCCGAGACTATTATTACAGTTAAGTGAACTAGTCCGGATCGTGCTTGTCGATAAAATCCCCGGTATAAGTGTGCGGGGGAAAAATGAAGGTATACGGTGGCCAAAGAAAACAAAGTAAAAGCTTTTTCGACTAGCGGTATGCTGTCGAACTCGCAAACCTGACATGCCTGAACAGTTTGTACCGTCAAGATAGCTGTGTAGGTTATGTCCCTGAGTATCCTCCAGATGCGGAATCCCGCGAATAATATTTTTCCTTCGATCGAGTCTCGGCTGGGTAGCTCCCGCTTTGAAATAATGCTCTTGGATCGATCCCCTAAGCGGGCGATGGGGATGACGAAGACGGGGGAAAACATCAGTAAAGTAAGGTCAAACAAAACCGCTGGGCGAGGGGTCCGGGTGAGGGCTTAACGAGTGAGAACTTCCAGAATGAAACGATGATGATGCTGGACGAAACAAACTGTTGAATTCTATGCCTATTCATCGACCCGACTCAATTTCGGAGCTGCCTCCGTTGTGCTCGTAGCTACGACACTTCGTTTCAAGTTTGATTAAGTTTAGTTATTGTCTCGTCTAGCCACGATGCTAGATGCAATGTATAGCCGGCCCAGATTAACCTGGCATCCTCGTCTCTTCTTTCTCTTGGACTTCAATTGATCCCCGGAACTTCGCGAGAGGCTATGCGACACCGAGCGCGAAACTCCTCAAGAACTCCTGTGCAGACTATGTGCGGGTGTCTTCCACTGCGATTTCATCACCATTCAAGATCCTTGCACCTCGTTGAAGTTCTCATCCATAGAATTCCGAGGCTGGCACCTTCTTGGCAATTTCTGTTGGATCCTACAAGCCCGCGAAGAAGTCAGGGGCAATCGTCACTTCTACTTTATCATTATGTTGACATACAAATTGATGACGGGACATATCGGTCACATGTGCAGATCACGAACCAATTATGAAAAGTCATTAATCAAAAGTCAAAAGACATTAATTAGTTCTATTCTTGTTACTATATTCTTGGGTCGTTCTGAAAGTGGTTCCGTGACCGGGACTAAAAACAACGACAGCTAGTTCGCCATGGAAACAGGTTAAAATTTAGAAACGGTTACAATGTGGGAACTTTGAGTGCAGTTCCAGCACGACCGAGGATTTTTTTTTTCTTGCCATTCTATGCTAATCCGGAATCTCGCGTGACCTCTCCACCATTGTGATAATCCCCTCCGCGGCAGAATCGCCGGATTGTTCTCAGAAAACAGGTAGAATGGAGGTCATTTTACCGTGGAAAAGACTTTTTTTGTTTGTTTTTCGCTGCAACCGAGAGTACAAACATAATGGCTTCAGTCTAAGTATGTGTATAACGGGCATGAGTCGTACGCGGGTCCGTAGTGGCTCGTTAAGCCACTCTGTAAGGAAAGTACTTAACTCTGCGACACTGTCGCGTTATCATGTAAATAACTTCATATCCACTCACGGTGAAAAGCAAATCTCACGAGGGAGCTTGATCTTTACTGGGTACGAGCGCTTCGTTGGAAACGACGGTGTCACCGCCTGACTCCGCATGAACGAACTTTGTAATTGGATAAATTTTGATGGGAAGTGCTTTTCCTCGTTATACGACACAACTTGAACGTTCCCCTTTGAATTTCTAGGCGAAGGCCGGCGATGCGAGGGAGGACATCTTTCAATTTTGATTTTCCTTCGCTATTCATGCGGCTACAAGAGAAGCGCCCGTTGTCTTCCAAAAACCCTCGACGGTGGCGGTTTGTCACAAGCCAATCCCTCCACGTAAGTTTGCGACGTTAGGCGAACTCGGGGCGCAGGTGTTCGCTTCGGAGGATATAAAAAATATATATCGTTGCCGGCTACAGCGTATAGTGCCGGGAGTGAAAATTCGACGCTAAAGGGCCGAAGGAATATCGTAAACCGCTAAGCTATATGCCCTATAACGGGCGAAGTTACGATGCATATAGCTACGGAGACCGCGCCGTACGAGATACGAGAAAAGTTCGGAAAGTGAGAGTGCCGCTTCAAAATTTCCAAGGGTCGGGGAACTCGAAAGTATCGAAAGTGGGCTTGTAGTGCGAATCTTTGTCAAGCATATTTTTGAAAACGGGAAGGCCAAGCTGCGAATATCTTAGTTTTATTGCAACCGTTTCAATAACTTTTCTGGAATGATCCGCCACCGAGTCTTATTCTTGGAAAGGTTGTTTAATAAGGCGCAGCTGCTTCGCGACGATGTTCACGGTTGTACTAATATAAAATAAAGATATATATAAATATACATATATATACGGGCTACCAGTTTCATGCGATCGTGATTGATCTATTGATCGATAAACTCTTTGGGTTAATTGATCAACGAACGTTAGGAGGCGATTGCTCGGAAAACAAAACTCGCTTGTCGACTGGTTCTTTGAGCCTTTCCAATCGGAACCATTCAACGAGAATGCCTCACATATCCGATCGAGACTGCAGTAGTAAATATTATTTCCTGGACAATCACGATCCGTAGAAAAGGAAGAAAAAAATTAGGTCACGTCATCCGACTGCTGTCGATACCGCCAATCACTTCACTCTCTCATTGTCCGTAATTTTATCAAAACACTGCACATCTTCGCATCCTTTTTTTTTTCTATGCTCCCGTGTAATGCCCGCGGTAACGCTCGTTAGCGTTATTGATCGCTCGTCGACTTTCCGCTAGAACGTGCTTTCCTCCTCACCGTTCTCCAGTGTGCCCTTCAATTAGGTGCTCGTCGTAGTAATGCGGACGGGTTTCCTGAGTTGGATCTTTTTGTTGTTGGACGTGCTCCCCGTGCGTCGATTGACCGATACGGCTTTCTCCGTCTGACACGAGTGGGCTTCGCGTCAGTCCATGAAGAGCCGAGCTCCGTGTATTAGCACGTGTTGGAAAGAAATGCTGTACGATGGTTCCGTCGGTAGGTACGCGCTGGCCGGTCTCGACGCGAAGGACCCTTATCGGATTGACCGACAACTCGAGTCCTCCCCTTATTTGGCCTTCGGGCAGGGAACGCCAGGTCGAGAGAACGGTAAAGCAAAAGGATCGATAGGCACGATAGGCCCGATAGGCACTTTGATCCTTTGCATCAGCCGTCCAAGTGGAACTAAATGGAATTGGAACAATTCAATCAATCCCTTATCCCTCGGAGAGTTCTTCTGATAAGCGGGATCGGGATCAGACATTGAACGACTGATTTTTTACTCGGGGAACCATGAGTTATTGGATCAGGTATTAAACGATAATACCAGAATCTAAAAATGGACGAGGAAGAGGGGAAGCGTGAAACATCCATATAAAAAGCAAATAAGAATCCAGTATTCGGTTAGGACCTATCCGGAAATGAATTCAAGAGCTTTTTCGCCCTACCAGTCACAGAAAAGTTTGGGATGCCTTCCAGATACCGATATATAAATACATATATATATATATATATATATATATATATATATATATATATGCACGAGGGAGAAAGGGAATCCGTTGGAAAGACGTTCAGTCATGCCGACCGATGAAAATCCTTTGTAAGAGGGCCATGAATCAACGAAATTCGTTCAATTTCTTTTTACGACCCACCACGTAGAAATGTCCGACGAGCGAGGCTCTCTGATTTCGTTTCTTGAACGGTTGCGATAACCGCGGTGAAGATTCGATCACGAGATATTGTACAACAGAATAGCACTTAGGGTGGTCCGAATATTGCACCGATAAGTGGAGTGTTATTGTTTGTGATGAGGTTCTTCTTTGACGATTGATGGATTACAATTGGAAGTTTCGTAGTTTCATCCTTCATCCTCGGTCTTGTTCTGGCGGTTGTTGAGGCTCCGAGAACGTAGACGGTATACTGTGACACACCAGACGGTATTAGTCTGTCTTGCTTTCAGTAATCCAAAGGATTGCCCAAGGGACGTGCGACTTCGGTGAGACGGTCAGGACTTAATATACTAACATAACGAAAGCCCCGGATCACGAATGTTACACAGATACTCGCCACAGGGAGTGTCTCGTCGCAAGCTGCTTAATTGCAGATCCTCCGCCAGAGGCTCGGTCCGTAAGGTTTACGGAGAGCAGGAACAGCTTGTTTGGATCCGCAGGAGTAGCTTTGGTATGTCGCTTGGATCCAGGTATTGTTCCATTCTCCATTGAGGACGAAAACACGTTGGACGAGGAGTCAGATTCGGAATAATGCATGAGCAGTTGTGTCATTTATGTATTGCCGAACGAAACCTCACAGACCCACGAATCCTCGTGAATATCAGACTCTCTTCGGACCCTCTTCAGAGCCTGTTGACGAGCCCCGTCTCCTCTCGATTCCAGAAGCCCTTATTGACAGGATCCAATATTATCATCTTCCCCTCGGTTTGCCAGTTATTCCATTGGTTTTTTCGTCTCTTTGGTTTCGCGTTACCGATTTGGCGACACTGTTACCGGACAATGGGAAAGCGCGGTCGACCAATCGTACGTGTAAAACACGATGAATGGGAATGACGAAAGGAATTACAAGAGCGAGGACACGGTGTACCCGACGTGCACATCGGATGGAGTAATTTGCTCCGTCGAGTGTATATCGAAAAGCGGGTCACGCCAATTTATTCCGAAGAGATGGGAGAGTGTGCTAGCAGATAAAGTTGCATCGGGCCCGACATAGACCCGCTGTGTTAAATTCATTCGGGGAAACAGCAGTTGAAACGTACATTGCCGGAGATTCAACGGTACGAACAGACACCGCTGTTGCTGATGCCGTTGCTAATGGGTGGCGCATGGAACTTTTCGACGAAGCGCTCTGTAGCGGAACCGACCGTCGGGGTGGATCGAAAAAGGAATGGGGGTGGAATTAATTCGAAACGCGTTATAACGGAAAGTTGAATGGTTACCCCGAGCCACTGTTTCCGACGCTCACGGTGTGACTAAATGGCTCATTAGAATGGCAACGCCGGTCGCTAAGCCGGTTGTCGTCACCGTCTTGACATCGTACGAATGCTCGCATGTCACAGTCTGCGAGGAGGATGCGGGGAGGAGCTCGGGGCAGAAACACCGCGGGGAATTTCAGCATAAACAACTCTGGCTGGACGTATATTTCTACAACATGAACCCTCAACTTTATCCCGCGTATGTATCTTCTAGCGAAGGGAAATTTCAATTAACAAGAACTTCATACACATGCCGGCTGCATCAACACGCCTTGGGCGCGCAAGGCCAATTCAGTGTTGGTAAATTGCCAAAAATCGTATACATATATATTTTTTTAATCTCCGGCCTAGAATTTCCCCTATTAAATATGGAACTAGAGTTGTACAGCTTAATGTGTCCCGAAGGACCAAAATTGCGAAACCGCACAAGCGAAACAATGTCGTGCTGCTCGCGGAGACCAACTTTTTTGCATACCCTACTCAATGTTTGACGGTTTTTTCCCCTCCCGGAAACAATCCGAAGCATTCCATTAACGCTTCACTGCGTTATATCTCGCGTCCACTTCGTTTGACTGTCCGTTTCAACTATGTCGGATGCATTGCTCGCATTCTATGGTCAGTTCCGTGCAATGGAAACACGAAACTTTTAGAAACTGGTGGCAATGAGGAACCGGAGTTGTACCGAAGCTTCTATCATCGAATTCTGCACCGCTCTGCCGAAAACGCGTTCGCGACAATGTTCGAAGTTCACGTCTCGTTGTCGAATGGCGGGTTTGATTTATAAACGAGAACCATTTCGACCTCTTCCGTGTTGACGCGACGAGCTGACGAGAGAACACCGTCTGGCGAAAGTCTGCCGGGCGTAACTGTCCCACCAAATGATGGGGTGTACGCCACTGCGGCTTCGAACAGGAGACGTACCGTTTGCGCCAGGCAAACTCGTAGAAACGAGTGCTTTCCGGCTTCGAGCAATTCCCGACATTATTCGCGCGCCGCAGGGCCAACGAGTCACGTATGTACCCATTCTTTCACACTTCAGTCGATAAATCGGCGAACGAAAAAGTACGTGGAAGTTCGTGCAGGGCCTTCGAAGCGTGCATTGCCGCTCTAGAGCGAACGTTCATATGGTTCGATGGGTTTTCTGGTCGCCGAGGCGTGACGACCATCGCCTTATCGTTCGCTTCCAGCTTCTAATACTTCCTACGCAGTTATGACGCTCTGTCTCGATTCCATGAAAAAAAAAGAAACGACAAAAAGGGGAGAACCGTGAGCCCCTGAGGGGTGGAAGACCTCGCCGGAAGCGCTTCTTCGAGAAAATTAGTAAACTCCACCGCGAACATTGTACACGATGTTATACATTTGCCGATACGATTGTCTCAGCGAAGGATCTGACGGGACTTTTATCGAAGATCTAATGTTATATTAATAAATAAAATGTACTCGGTTAAGTCGGGGAGATATGGACATGGTTTTTGTAACAAAAATTGGAGGTTTAACATTTCAAATACTTAAAATTTTTTGTTCTAAGCATCTCTAGAAACTTCAAACTAAAGTAATTCACTCAGAATTTTCGATATTTTCGATACCTGATTTAATTGTAGCTCTATAAATAAATATTTGCGATCAGACATGGCCACAGTAATAACGGTAATCAATTCGGTCTAGAGAAGCATCGGGATCGCACAAAACATGTCTTACTATATTTTACGTTGTCTAAATAAACTACAGAAATACAGTAATTTAGGGAAGGAATAAAAAAAAATTGGTTTAATACGCGCCAATCTTTTCTTAAAAGATCCAACTACAGAGTGCAGTGTTCATTTACTAGCAAAATTATAATTTAGTATGTCTCCGGAGGGCTGAAAACATAGCTCGAGACATTTCTGGCCACCTCGAAATAGGGATTCACCGCTCGTACTGACCCTTGCACGTACAATCTTAACATTTTTTGTGCAATCGCATTGTACCCACATATACTAAAAACTATGCAAGCGGCGGCGCCATTCGTTTGTCGCGTTAAAAGATATCACAGGTGGTCATCTGACCCTGATTTACCCTCCAAAATCTCTTGCTGTGATCGTGCTTGCATTGATGCGCTAATGAATTACCGCGCCCGTCGGTTTGCCTTCGTGTGCATAGCGGAGTTTAAACGTAACTGCTGTGCCCACACCTCGCCGCGAGTAATGTGTACGCGCACATTACGCGCATCGAGGTAGTCGCGAAATCCTCTATCGGCATGGGAATTCGGCAGGTCGAAAAGCGCAGATGTCCAATGGTATTTCAGTCAGGTTCACCTGTGTTCGAGCATACAGTTGAAGTTTATTATGCAACAAACCATGCCGGATGTTGGTTCAAACATTGACCAACGGGCGACCGTGTATCCGTATACAAATCCGCCCCATACATATAAACCCCATACCATACACATAAAATGCGACCGTTGTCGTTCTTCCCCCGACTCCCGTTGCCGAGAGGGTGGAATATAGCTGTCCGGACGTGATAACGGTAAGGTGATTCTGCCTGCAACCGGACACCCGAATATACGCACCGGCAAACGTAATACACAAGCGCGGTTGAAGTTCCCATTGTGCCCACACGGAAAATACGCACCGGGAAACGTAGTCGGTGAGCTCGGGGCTCGGTGACCACACGGGACCGCGTATTTTCGCATCTCATTCCCGAATTTATGCGATTTTCATCTCACCGTCCGCCATACGATTTAATTATGAGGCAACCTTGATCAAGTTCGTTTAATGTACGAAAATACAATGTAAAATTAAACATTTCAATTCAATGCATTCCACGGTTTTACACGCATGCAAAAGCTCAGTGATAAAAATAATATTCTGGCGATTCGAAACGAAATCCTCGCTATTCCCCGAATTCCTCGTTATTTTCGGTCGCTGGTTTCTTTGTTTCAAATTTTTGCACGAGGAATATACATAATTTTCGGCGCAATGTTGGTTCATTGTTGGAGATGGGTCGGCTGATTCCCGACGACTCTCGCAAACGGGAATTCTCGAATTCAGCAGACCGCGATAGCGACGTTTCACTCCCTCGCGTTTCCCCGCCGAACGCCGCTGTATTTTCCATTCGCCCAACTTCGGTTTTCTCTCATAAAGGGTGTATATTCGTGGCCGTCTTGCAAAGCCCCGACGGGATAATGGGGGTCCCGGCGAGAGATTTTCTCGCGTGACTGGGGAGGCCCGGTTGTGTATCCACCGAGCCTATGCCTCCGGTAGCTTTCGTAGCCTATTGTACAGGGTTACAGTATATAACCGGCTATACCGAGAGATGAGAAACGCTCATCACTCCCGGGTTCGCGAGCCCGTTAACCACTTTGGATATATTTTCATTGTTCACACGCCCGTCATTAACTGCCTTTGGTTCGATGAGAGACGAGCCGGCAATTGCCCGGAGAATGGAACCACGCAGCGCGCTATCACGCGACTTATACCGTATACGATCACGCGTTAGGCACCCGGTGATTTCTATGTCCATAGACGCGCAAGCCGTTCCGAACTGAATAAGGCACAGACATAAATAATCGTGGAAGTAACATCGAAAGTACGAAATTCTGATCAGAAAAAAAAAAAAAAATAGGGTACTTTTTTAGGCATTCCGAACTGAACAAGCATTAATAATCCTGGCTGTAACATCGAAAGTCATTGATAAAAAATAACGTCCTTTTTTATTCAACATAAATTGACGATAGAATATGCGAGGTTGATTTCGAGTGAAAAGCAGGTAGCTCGGTAGGAGGAAATGCATGTGAAAAGTTTATCGAGAAGGTGCTGCTTAAAGCCTGCTGAAATACTGTCGTACGAACATCCACGGGTCTGGTCTGCCCTGCAAATTTGTCATTGGGCTTGATCCGGTGTGTTAGAGTTATCACCTCCCACTGAATCACTCGGTCGGACAATGGGCCTCGGGAGTTACGTGGTCCGGCGTATAACCGTAGAATTTCGTGGTATCCCATACAGGCCCGGAGCACTGTGCGACGGTAACTGCTTCGTCATCAGTGCGTAAACCATGTGTGGCGGAGTAGAGAGACACACGATGCACGGTCGTCGGGCAATGTAAACGCTTCGAGAATGGCACTGGATATGATATGTTATGTATACACGAAAGTGAAGTATCGAAAACTCGTGAAACTGTTGTACCCCGACGGATCGGGGTCAATTCTCTCTACGCGAGTCTCGTCGAAGAGAAAAACAAAAGGTAGAATTTCTACCCGACGATAGGGAGCGACGTATACGAATAGGGTGGAATATCGGAGGGCGAATTAATTTCGTGTTTTGTCTGTTCAATAAACAAAGTATACATTGTTTATCGAAGATATGAAAACAAGCGGCGGTGAACAATATAATTTTCAAGCCAAAACATCCCTTCATTCATGAAGACAATTATTTCATTGGGATAATGAGATAATCAACTAATTGAGATAAATATTTGGTTCCAGATGCGTGGATCGGCGTCCCTATGAAGTGCACATCAAACATAGGACTCAAGGGTGTTCCCGACTGAAGCGGTAAGTTTTTACCTTTGATAACAATTGATTATTCAGTGACATTTCTTCAACCCTTGCGTTCACGGGTTTCTACACTGAGAAAAAGAAATGGTAGGATTAAGCAAATGCGCAGTGACATACGTTCAAAGGTGTATTTTGTTGGTACAACAAAGATGTTTGTTTCAATTGACAAATTTTGAATTAATCGAAGCAAATAATCATTTAACAAAACAATGCTTTATTTGTACCAAACAAATAACAGCTTTGAACGTATGTCACCGCGACTTTTGGTTAATCCAACTAATTTTTTTTCTCAGTGTATTGAAAATTTAATTTTAACGACCACTTAGAAAGCTCTTGTATTCGTAATGAAGACCCTACGGCTGTTTTAATTTTCAATGTAGAATGGAAAACTAAGCGTTCGGATGTGTAACTATTCAAAAACTTGATCCGGCAAACGTCGGACGAAGAAATGTTTACGCTCCTTTATTTGTGAATTAGTTATACAGTTCGGTGTAATGGTAGTTGCGGTCCGGTGTGCCAGCTCATTTTCCATTCTGGTGTAGATCACCGATATGTGTTTATTCAGAGCCACGTCCTCTGGTACCTATGTTTGCGCAGACATTACGGAAGGTTAGTTACATCCGTAACGGCGAGGATGAGGGAATTTCAAATTAACGGAAATTGTTCGAATAGTCTATAGAAATAATGGGCAGTTAATCTCTTCGTTTTGTTTTACCGTCCGGTGCGCTTCAATGAGGTATGTTGGTAAACCGCGTGTGGTATACGAAGGCGAGATCGAGTAAGCCCGTCGTTCGCACAATTTCTATAAATTGTCTGCCTATCTCTATTCCGGTGCACTCGTTATAGGACAAACTTGGTAAATATGGCCCGTTCCATATATCACTGATTCACGTGCTGGTCAGGGTGGGCCATATTCACCACTTTCACTCTAACGGTCAATCGAAATCCCTCGGTATCTACGTTTACGGTGGTACTCTTCTTTTTTATTCTCTGCACAACTTAATATAATAATAATATAATAATAAATATAATATATATATATAATATATAATATATAATATATATAATATATATAATATATATAATATATATAATATATATAATATATATAATAATAATATATATATATAATAAATATAAATAAAAATAATAATATAATATATAATAAAATAAATAAGTTCATGTTTATGAAGTTGCTTGCCAATAATTTCCGATCCATTTTTTTCCAGAAATACTTTCCGTTTTTGGTTTTCGAAACAAGTGGCCATATCAGAGGTTAACTCTATATTGCTCGGTACCAAAGTTTCAACTCTGTGGTGTACACTGCATTATAAGCGATTCTCAGTATTTGGATTTGGCTCGTTATCGCGAGTATATATGTATGAATTGTCGACGAGCGGATACGCCCTCGAAACCCCCAACATGCATCACTGTCTTGCGCTGCTAGTCGAGAGTACTTGAAGCTTGCGAGCGATGAAGCGTCGACGTAAGCCGCACCTGTTTCGCCGACTCTGGCGAAGTGGCTAATGCGCCTCCGGCCCCGCATCACTCATAACCGATGGCATACACAGACGCCATAACTGAATATAATCAGGCCTCAACACCAAAACGCTTTGGCTCGGCTTTCAAACGGTGGGCTGTATTTGAAAGCTCCTGCACCGTTCGTCTTGATTATCTTCGGTATACTCTCCGGACATCAAACGGGCGTTCTTGTAATGATCTGGATTTCGCCGCGAGCGCGCATAACTCGCGCAATTTCGTGACATTGTTTTTCAAAGGTCGCAGCTTACTCTTCATAATCGGGTTAAATAGCTACTGCGAGAACTTTGAGCCGCACAAAGCAATTGCGCATGATTGAAGGTAAGAAAATGTGAAAATTGAGATTTTCACAAAGCTTCCGCATCCAATGTACTTTTATGTACAAAGGTTCTGTGAACAATAATTTTCCGCGATTATTTGGCTTCCTCATAGAGGAAGTTTCATCGGCAAAAGAAAATAATCTTGTTTGTCAAACATGGCCGTTTCAAAATACAAAACATCACTAATTTTGTCGTTTCTACAATCGACACTGATCACGAATCTGCGACTTATTTCACCTTAGCTCAATATTTGATATGGAAAGTCGGGTCATAAAGAAAATAATAATTTTTCGTAAAATTCAAAGAAATGGAAAACTCGTAAAATTTAAACAGTTCCATCGATCCGCGGCAAATTAAATAGGGACTGTCGGTCGATAAAAGTCCCTTTGTGTACAACTTTTTGGCCTGATAGCGAAAAAATTGTAAGAGCTAGCGTGCGCACAGATATTTTTTTAGTGAAGTTCAAAAACGCGTAAAATTTTAATGACTGAAAACATTTTGCTAAAAATTTAACCAAACATTGAGGACTGACCGCTGTACCTACGATCGAAATTTCAACTTGATAACTCGAGATGTTCTCAAGTTATAAGTGTCTCAATTTTTCGGGACTGAGACACACACACACACACATATATAGGTACGCATATACACGCACACGCGCACACCCACACACATCCAGACTTTTTTTAATACGATTTCCCGATGTTTTGGAACATTCTGCACACGTTTTCATAAAAATCTCGAAAACGGCTTTTTCCGTGAAAACAAGGTAAAGTTGGTGCAATTTTTATTTTAATGAAACAATTGATATAATGATTGATTGGCGATATATCCTAGCAGGTAGCTCGAGTAAGTGGAATAAATCAGCGTATCATTCACAGAGTTAGCTTCTAGTCCAGGGTAGAAGAAAATCTTGGCGTTTCAGGGAAACAAGCTGTCGGACGAATAAATAATTTTTAATAACACTTTTGATGCAGTGCGGCTGATATGGCTGCGCTGTTGCAACGTATAGCTTTCTGGATAGCGAACATCGAGGGGTTTGAAAATAATTTCGCGATTCGCGTTGAGCACGCGACGTGGACCGATATAGCAGTGTCTACAAGCCTCCGTTGCAAACGCTGCACGGTCACGGGGATGCACGTGCCCCGGCGTTATTTTCCTAATGTAAAAATATCACCGAGAAGCCACGGTGCTTTCGCGGAAATCAATGAGAATAGCGTTGAAGAAACGGGACGAAGTCGTGAGGTGGATGTGGCCACATCACGTCACGACTTCGCCCCGTTAACATTTTATAATCTGTATGCCAACTTGCCATTACCCGCTGAGTAGGGGAGACCGGGGACAAAAGTAACAAAAATCCTTTTTTATTTTTTTTACCAACAAACCCGAGAGAGGGCTGCATTATCACAGAAAAAATGTTATTTAAATTTAACAAATTAAAAAATGTATTAGCCGGCTAAGCTATTTTAGCCGGCCTAACTATACAGCCCTACTATAAATGTTATAGTCTTCAATTCGTTGGTTATAAGTTATAAGAGTGTCGTTCGCTGATTGCTTAGAATGTAAGAATAAAATAAATAAAATACATTGGTACTGGTATTGGAAAAAATTAATTATTGCTGGTACAATTGACCCGGATCGACTGTTACAATCGACCCCACACATGATTATTACCAAAGTTACTGTGGTATCGATTAATAACAATTTGAAACGGATCGTCTTAGCGATCAAAATGATCAGCAAAAATGTACCTTTCAACTCCTTATGCTTGTTTGCACTAATATTTTGTATTGCGTTGCATAGCTGACGCGATCCGCACAGCCGAAAGATCACTTCTGCACTCGCGAATCACATTTGGTTTCGGCGAATTGGTTTTTCTGAAAACTCAGCTATGAGGTGATTGCATGGCCATAAGTCTATAATGTTGCGGACTTCATGTCCGATGCGTCCGATCATGCGCAGCGTTGACCGGCGGCTCGTTACAATTGACCCGTGTTACTTTTGTCCCCGGTCTCCCCTACATTTTTTTTTAACGTAGGTAAAAGCCGTTTGTGATAGGTCGATATTTATATTATAAAACATAATACACCCTACCTGAAGCATGTTTCGTGGAAGCTGAGGTTTTTTTTCGTTCCCGATCTCCATTGCAGTGATACGCGTTGACCGCGAGTCTGTCGTATCATCCATCTCTCCGAGTTCAAAATATCGCGTTCGAAACTTATTCCGAAGGGGCTCGGAATCGCGTGGGTCCGTGCGGCGGCGGCATTTCCACCCTCTCCGAATTCCCCGCACACGGGACAAAGTTCGACGTGAAAAGTGGAGGATGGAATCCGCATGGACTGCCGAGCAGTCGCCGGAATTGATCGTGTTACGCGTTACTCGCCGTGAACTTGGCCGTTCTCAATGGTACCTTTTGAAAGGAACATTTCTCAAACTCTCCAGACGCTATAAACCTCTTCACGACTAAAAGATGGAAGAGATGTATATTCGGTCGGCATACATTCGCGATCATACTTCGCGAGATTGAATGGAGACTTTGGTGCGGAGTATATAATACCCGGCTTCCCGGGTTTCGGTTATCGGGCGTTCCCCGAGCCAACCTGTGATGTGTGTCAATCGAACTTATCGGACTCTCCGGGAATTTCGAATGATACTCCAACCGCAACCGCTACGGATTCTCCTGCATGACGGCTGAACGGACCGACCACGAGGACACTCTGTCTTACGTTTGAGTTTGCCGTCGACGGACTAACGACGCGACCGAATCCACCGATGTGCACATCTCCAACGGAAACCCAAAAACAATTACGAAACTTTCGACGAAACCGTTCGTCGCGGTTTCGCTCCAAGTTTCGTGGAATGACGCATTACACGATCGTGGAGTTCCGCTATTCGCGCCTTCCCATCGCCTGAAGAAACTCACCCCGACCGCAGGACTCGGAATTTATGTTTTAGATTTCGCATCGGCGAAAATCAATTAAGCCGTACGGCGAACTTTACATTCGAAACATTTATTCCAGCCGGGCTGTACTAAAGGATGCCGTTCAATAAGAGTTCAGCGAGTATTACACAGTAAATTTTCCCAAGCGTGTATTGTCGAGGAAAGTCTATTTTATTTATTTTCTTCAATAACAGAGAGATAAATGCAATCGGCGAAGAATGTGCAAAGGCGGGGACGGAAATTTTCGTGAGGATTGCGGTATGTCGCAGGAATCCAATAACGCTTCAGCGCGGCCACCGACTTCCATTCCCGGCGCGTGCGAATAGTGAACAACAATATGGTTTCGATTGAACTCGATCTACAACTGGCTCGTTAATAATATCCAAAGTATGCGAGACTTTGAATAACACAGTGAGCCAAAGAATTAAACCGATCACGCATGAGAATGTGAGAACTTGTGCTAGCCCTCGGATTAAATCTCTCACATTCGTCCACTAATAAAAAAAATGCAGTTGAATCAACTAAAGATTCGGGCAGGGACGTTTAAATAAATATTTAGTTGGTCGAACAAAATATTTTGATGCCTCAAAAATATATTGGTGAAGTCATCAAAAACATTGTTGAAATAACCGATACTTTAGTTATACCAACAAAATGTTTATTTGAACGTCCCTTCCCGAATCTTTAGTTGATTCAATCGTATTTTTTTTATCAGTCTCTAATTTGGGTCGTAAACGATGACGCCATCGACGTCGGCAAATCACTTTTTCGGTCCCTGGGACAGGTTCGTCTGATAGGATCGATTATCGACTAAGGATTAATAAGCCATTCGCTTCGCTTTGCAGCTGCGCCCCCATTACAGTTTACACGTATCTGGACCCCGACCGAAGATCTTGGGTTCTGCATTACATGCTCACGATCCAGCGCAATGCTATTTCTGTAGGTCCTGAATAATTTGTGGCAGACTTTGGAGTCATTGCTCATGCATAGGGTTAAAGTGGAGAATACTGCCCACCCCTATTAGCGAATGAATAATATATTGATCGGACCATGCTCACCAATTTTACCCTAGACTATCTTCGCGCAGATGAACCTGAAGATATCTGCATGAGACTACATTTCATGAAGCTATAACAGCTGTGTTTTGTATCGCACAAACTTCGCTCGGGGAAGTTCACTTGGAGAATAAAATTCTACAAGCGAACAATTTTTTTCCTTCTAAAGCATTGACAGAAACTTGCCGAAGATGAAATTCGATGTTGTTTCGCCACCACAAATAAATGCGCCTCCAATGTTGGATCGCCACACGCAGCGATCTCACGCTCTCTTGCGAGCTCTCACCTTCCGCTCCCGTCTCTCACTCCGCAGACAATTCAAATAAAAACGGACAACTACAAAATATTTGAATCGAACTGAATTTATTTTAAAAAGACAAACTTTTCTTCTTTAGGTTCTCTCTCAAGCGAGTCCGATCCCAAAACATGAAAAATCAAACAATAACAAAACAACTCCGTTACTAAATCGTCTCTTTCTCTTTTTTTTCTTTCCTCCGTTCAGACCGTTCGGTAACAGATGTCATGCAGATATCTTCAGGATCATTTCGCGCAGCGGGTGTGATCATCGCATTATTGATCTTTTCATCGCGCACATGACTCCCGCTCTATCACGTCAGGAGATCGATCGGGCTTAGACACAACCACACGTGGCGATACACTTCGATTCAGGACAGCAGCTACGCCGTATGCTGGGACCTCTTCTATATAGGAACACGTTTGTAACGATAAGTAACCTCCTGCCATTCTCTCAGCTTCGACGAGAAAGGGGTAAGAGTAAGTGGGTCATACTTTATCGTCTCGGTTCCAACAGCCAGTCGAACGGCCGGTATCCGCCTCGGTGTGTTTGCCCACCGAGGAAACTGTCGGACGATCAAACTCTATCGAGTGTTATAGAAACTGGAAAATGTTCAACCTCTCCCTGGTTCATGATTCGCCGGCGTTCGTAGTATACGAAAAATATGGTGGTGCTTCGTCTCCTTGATCAACCCGCTTCTGCCGGGTGTGCAGCGTTCGGTTACGATCGACTCTCGAGATTTCATACAAATTTTCGTAAGGATGGAATTCGAGCACGAGTCACCACCGCGTCTTTCACGACCTCACTTCTCTGTATATTATCTCCATCCTCTTGTACGTTGCTATTGTGCGTCATGTCGGCGTACGAACGATCGGTGTTCAACAAACCCCGTTACCTCTCGATGCACAAGGGTTTCATTGAACTCACATATAACGGTGAGATAGTGATGCGAACTATTGATACGCCGAGGTTGCAGAGACATCGAAAGCCACCTTTATTTCTCGAGTTGCAAAATAAATGTAATAAATAAATAAATATAAATGTAAAATGTAAATGTATAAATATAAATGTAATGTAATAAATGTAATTCTTGGAGAGCTGCGCTGAAAAAAAAAATTGATTCAAGTAACATTTTCTTGCGGGCTGTCAAAGAAATAAAAAAGTTGTTTCAATTCTACTTGGAATTCGTACAATTTCATGCCGGATTGAAACGAGAACATGTCACCTTAGCAGTCTTGCTGTCGTTGTTTCAATATCATATGGATTTGTAAGAATTGAAAGTAAATTGAAACAAACATTTTTTTCTTCGGCAGTCCGCAAGCGAATTTTTTTTTTTTCAGTGTGCATATCAAGTTGATTATCACTGGGCAACGTGAATCGATACTATACTATGAATACTATGATCATCGGGAATCATTAGAATTCACATTGAGTTCCAGTGGAGGCTCGAGGATGAAAACAATATGGAATTATAGCCCGTGGGTCGAGCCGGTTTGGCGTTTCAACGGCATTTCGGCAAAGGTATGGGCATGGTCCAAAGGATGTCAAATTCGGTGGTGAGCAACTGGAAAATGTCGAGAGCAGTACTGGCCCAACCTCTCGTTGCCAGACGATCGCATATACGCGTACCACCGCTTGCTGCTCCCACGATTGTTCCGGTTCTGGTTGCGTAGATCGTTCAGGCACTTTGGCGGAATCAAGCCTTCCCCCAATGATTCGACTATGTCCGTTGGTGTCGCTAAGTGCGGAGCTCTTTGAATCTGCGCGGAGCATAGAGAAATTCGTCGAAAGTGACGTTCACCCTGGGTTAAAGCGGTGCTTCACCATCGAGTTCAATCGATTAGCCAGTGCACAGCCGCAAGAATTCACTCACCGGAAGAACGTTCGATGCCGGATCTCCAAGACTATTTAACTTACAATTCAGCAGGAATCTTGGTGAACAATTGCTTAATCAAATTTACCGCAAAGGTGCGCAATTTTTGCGGGAAGCAGGTGGCCCAGACATCGTGTCATTGAGAATCCTGCCGCAGGAGAATCAATTAGCCATGGAAATCACAGTGTCACGCGTAGATGGAATGTATCGAGAACGCAAGTAACAACGTGAATGGGGATCCAGATATATGCAAATCGCCTCTTTATGATTCAGCTGTGTGTTTCTCGGCCCGCGTGGGATGGCATGGCAGTTCCATGCCGCTGACGATAATGGACCATTAATAGAGGTTGGTAAATTACGTCCTCGTTAATGTACAACCCGATCCTGTGATTGGGGCATCGCTGTCGTTCATTATGACCCGATGACGTTATCGTCATGGAGCCAGTATCGTTCCGGGTTACAAGGTACAAACCACACGTATCGTGCAACAGAGGCGTGCGGCTTTGAGAGCAAAATTACCGGTCTCGTTTTCGACCCGGTAATTTTATAATTCCTTGAAGGGACTTGGGAAAAAACGAAACTCTCTTATTCGCGTTATCAGTATACAGTTGGAGAAACCAAAGCACGAGAGAGTAATTTGAACGAACGGCTTAGCGAAGTCTAAGTAAGGCTGCGCCTACTGATAAGGGAAACGTGTAATTCCGTAATAACGGCTCATAGCTTTCGCTCTTAGCCTTCACAAACGTGTGATTATCCTCAATAAAATTATTACGAATAAGCTTGGTTTGCTCCATATATAAAGGGAGGTGTACCTCCGTGCGACGAGTATTCAGACGGAAAGAGCGCAATGCGGCTCATATTGCAGCACGTCGCATTCTCTTTAATCTAAAGGTACATATTTGATATCTAACTTCAGCTTAAGATGACCGTGTCAAAAATTAATGGCACGGAGCAAAAGCATATCCCGTGCGGCGACCCTGCTGACTCCTCGGATTAAGAAAATAAATAGAGATGACTCTTCCGGGGCTCGTTTTTCAGTCACTCGCCGTGGATTCTCCCATCTCCGTTTATACTTTCGTGGCAGTATTTTAAAGCATTACCGGTGCCTCCGTAGCCTCGCTCCAATTCAACACGAGAAATGCTAGCAACAAAAGAGAATCGAGAGTGGAGCGCTCTTAAGGTGTAAAGACACTTAAACGGAGTGGAAATTCATTGGAATTAGAATGAGGTAGACGACTCTTCGAGCGAGGAACGAGGGAACGCGGAGTGAAATTGCGTAATGCGTATCTGTCGTTGCACCGTGCATTTATCGACGGAGGCCTTTTTTATAGCAGTTCGTAAAATACGAAAGCCGAGTGTATCCGCGAATGATTGCTCTCTTTTATACTGGACATTACTCTCTTCAGCACTGGAGATTGCTCTCCTCTGGTTTTTTATGCCGGAACTCTGCAACTGACTGGTATCAGTAGAGGCGCAGTTTCGTTGTATTACTTTCCACTACATTCGGCGCAGAGGACTTCTTACTTAGAGGTACGTCTTCATGACTTTTATCCGCCATTCAAAGGGTTTTCCATCGAGGCCATAGAAAACGGACATTGAGAGATGATCCGATGGCAACAGATCGGCTTTCTTACTTTCCCGGAGAAGGTTAATCACTCGGCCCGAATCAAATTACGTTTAAGTAGAAAGGAACGAAAATGGGATAGGCGATTTGTTACCGAACTCGACATTTCACCTATCCTTAAGGGCTCATCGGGACCTATTGTTTTTATATCACAGGCTCGATTTGATGATAGGCTGAGGCCAATTTTTTTTTTCTTTCCTTGAGCAGCAATTTGTCGTTACGATTTTCTACTTTACGCGGAAAAAAAAGAATTCTATGTTCATTGAAGACTGTTGGTATTCCTATCTTTTCCATCGCCGCAATCTCGTACATCCTGAGAAATGGTAGAAGGTGTTAGGGCTTATCCGCGTACAGCGGTACTATATCTGTGCAGTAAAAGTGAGTGGGTGAATTCCTTTTGCGAATTTTCCCTCTCTCTCCGTCGGATAAGATCGAGCTCGTAACGTTCACAATCTCAAATTGAATCGAGCATGTAACGAGTCCGGTATCTCTCTCGTCCCTCGTTCCCCGTGGCCGGATTGCCCACCGCCTTGTGGCACGTAAAGAAGGAAGTGAAAAAGAGATACGTAGTGGATACAGCGAGCTCGGGTTTCACAGGCGATGCGTGCTGTTTGGCTCAACATAGGGAACCGACGGTTGACACATTGTCGGAAAGTGAGATGTCTCCCCCCGACAATACACATTCACAGATAGATGCGAGATAATTTCGGGACGTGAGCGATTTCGCATGCGTAACGATAGATCCTGTCAGATGCGGTTGCTTCGACGAAACAATAATAATCGCGGAACTTGGTTCTCTCGGCCGTGGCCCATAAGTAACCTGTGCATTGCATGACGGATCTGTGCAGTCCCGACTTAATGTGACGACTGCCTTAGGTGACTTTGTCCCGAAATTTCGGCATTCGCAGTCGTAACTCTCGGCTTATGCCTTTAGCAGCGTTCCGCACCCAAAAAAAAAAAATTATTTGACGGCCACCGTTTATTTGGTTTAAGTAAAATATGTATTTGATTTAAATAAATACTTATTTAAATTAAGTACATAGTTACTTAAATCAAATAAATATTTATTTAAATCAAATAAATATTTTACTTAAATCAAATAAATATTTTACTTAAATCAAATAAATATTTTACTTAAATCAAATAAATATTTTACTTAAACCGAATAAATATTTTACTTAAACCGAATAAACGGTGGCCGTCAAATAAATTATTTTTCTCGGTGCGTATAGAGTAAAAGTGGTGAATATGGCCCACCTCGATTAACACGTAAATCAATGATACGAATGAATGATATATGGACCGGGCCATATTCCCCACTTTTACCCTATACGCTTCGGTGGATGATTCCGATTCTCTTTACCAGCCTGAGGCTGTCTCAAAGGGAAATTGTACCGTAAGAATGTGTAGGAGAGAGGAATCCTGACGAGTATATCCTAAGTAACACAGGAATGCTCCAAGACGCAGGACATGTTGCAATGTCTGCCATCCGAAGTAAAGTTCCTGAAGTTTTACCGTCGCAGAGGAGTCGAGCAGCATAAACGACCGAACGGTCCACAACACTGTGGGCTCTTGCAGTGTTCGTGTTGGTTCATTTAATTGTAGTCGGGGTAACAAATGTCGGAAGTTCGTAAACCGAGCCGATGTCGTAAACTCTTCGGTGTCTCCCGGTTAAATGGGCGTTGCGCGCTGCCGTGAGACATCTATTTACAATTATCGTATAATGGAACGTATAAACGCCCTTTGTGGTTAACTCACTATGCTATAACGAGGGGGACCGGGCTCTTTCGGTATTCCATCAGCGCTCCTCCGGCATTCTCATTTTATGTGTTCTCCTCGGATCGACACGCATCGCGTGCTGCACCTGACACCGTTCACACTTGCGCCGATACGTCTCACCGCGGTGTCACCAGGCAACGGGAGCGCAAGGCTCGGTGAAATCTTTAAACGCACTGGCAAAAATTGATGTCACCGAATAGTATCTGGATTTAAATGTTAATTGATTCTTAAAAATTAATATATAAAAAATCTCATGGCAAAAAAATAGAGCGTTTTTGAAATTTTCTCTATGACGTAACTACACGGTCTCTACACTTAAAAAAAAAATCGCTTGCGGGTTGCCGATGAAAAAAATGTTTGTTTCAATTCTACTTTTAATTCTTACAATTCCATGTGATTATTGAAACAACGACGGCAAGACTGTCAAGACTTATCGTTTCAATCCGGTATGAAATTGTACGAATTCCGAGTAGAATTCAAACAATTTTTTGCTTTCCTTGGCAGCCCGCAAGGAAATTTTACTTGAATCAATGATATTTTTTTTTCAGTGTATGACGTAACTACACGGTCGAGTAGTTGCATGATAAAATGGACCGAACGTGTGAAGAGTGCATGATTCAGATACATCAGTGAGGTGCCTCGTCGATATTCCATCTCGTCAAAGTTATGCTCGGATGTAAGTCACTTTGTCGGTAAAGATCCGTTTTATTTTTCGATAAATCACAGGAATGTGACAAACGCTCACTTGAAATGTTCAATCACGCGGCGTAATAGGTCAAACATCGTTGAAGTCGTGCTCGACGGGTGTTTCTTGGTGGACAACGGGACACGAGTAACGAGCGCTCGTCGTGTTTACTTCGATCCTATAGTCCGAAGTGGCGTCTCGATTGAACGACGGAATGGAAGAGCGCGCGCGCGGGCAGGAAAGCTTTATTGGAAAGCTGTATTGCATGCGAATTTTCCCGAAACCGAGACCATGTCGACGCGCTCAGATGGCGAATGGTTTTTGCGCGGTAACAGCTCGTACCCGGGCAGCTGGGGTATTGTACGAATTCGATACCGGAAGTATAACAGCGTCGACAGTATTCAAGCCTCTGCAGCCGATGGAGAACAAATCGAAACTACCATTGTACTGAGTTAATGGGCTTACAAGATAAACAGAGTTTCTTTTAAATATATTTTTTGTCTCCACGAGGCACGGACATTTTCAGCGGGGAACTGAGATATCTCAGTTCTTTTGTCTAGATACGAAAGCTCAACCATATTTATACGAATTCGATACCGGAAGTGTGACGTAGCGTCGACAAAATTCAAGCCTGTGCAGCCGATGGAGAATAAATCGAAACTACCATTGTACTGGGTTACACCCAGAAAAATAATTTATTTGGTTTAAGTAAAATATTTATGTGATTAAAATAAATATTTATTTAAATTTAGTAAATAATTACTTGAATGAAATAAATATTGATTTACATCAAATAAATATTTTACTTAAACCAAATAAACGGTGGCCGTCAAATAAATTATTTTTCTGGGTGTAATGGGTTTACAAAATAAACAGATATATATTTTTTGCTTCCACGAGGCACAGACATTTTCAGCGGAGAACTACGATCTCTTACTTCTTTTCTCTAGTTACGAAAGCTCAACCATATTTATACGAATTCGATACCGGAAGTATGACACAGCGTCGACAGCATTCAAGTCTGTGGAACCGATGGAGAACAAATCGAAACTACCATTGTACTGGATTACAAAATGGGTTTACAAGATAAACATATATATTTGCTTGCCTCCACGAGGCACGGACATTTTCAGCGGTGAACTATGATCTCTCAGTTACCAAAGCTCAACCATATTTATACGAATTCGATACCGGAAGTATGACACAGCGTCGACAGCATTCAAGTCTGTGCAACCGATGGAGAATAAATCGAAAATACCATCGTACTGGGTTAATATATAAGATAAACAGAGTTTTTTTAAATATATTTTTTTGCTTCCACGAGGCACGGACATTATCAGCGGGGAGCTATGATCTCTTAGTTTTTTTCTCTAGTTACGAAAGCTCAACCATATTTGTAGGAATTCGATATCAGAAGTATGACACGGCGTATAATACAATACAGCGTCCGCAATATTGAAACCTCTGCAGCTGATAGAGAACAAATTGAAAACACCATTGGACTGGATTAATGGGTTTACAAGATAAACAGAGTTTCTTTTAAATATATTTTTTGCTTCCGTGAAGTACGGACATTTTCACTGGGGAGCAACGATCTCTTAACTCTTTTCTCTCGTAACGGAAGCTCAACTATATTTATACGTTTTTGATACCGGAAGTATGACGCAGAGTCGACAGTATTCAAGCCTGTGCAGCCGATGGAGAATAAATTGAAACTACCATTGCACTGGGTTAACGGGTTAACAAGACAAATAGAGACAAGATAAACAGAGTTTCTTGTAAAAAGATTTTTTGCCTCCACGAGGCACGTACATTTTCAGCGAGGAGCTGTGATCTCTTAGGTTTTTTCTCTCGTTACGAAGGCTTACCCCCATATTTCATCTAAACTTTGTCCACTGTTCGCCCGGGCGACGTTGGGTGAATTTTGGAAACTTTCCGAAAATACGACTCGATAAGAATAATGCAAATTACACCGAGTGAACTACGAGTGGACGCAGAGGCGACGGCGCAAATCACGTCGTCATTGTGACCCACGGAGTTAGCTTGAAGATTTTTTACAAAAAGAAAAAACTGAAAAAATTTCATCCCGACGAAAACTTTGTCGATATTCCTCCGTCGAAAATTAACGACTCGGAAGGAGACCTCTGCCTGTCGACCGTGCGGATTTTTCCTTCCACTTTTTCTCCAGCCAAGTTCGTGCTCCGGACGAGGCTCGATCGGATTCTACGGTGATTTTCGAGAAAAATGATACGAAGCGTCGCGTTATTTATAGTATATTGTACGTGCCGCTGAAGGAAACTTAAAGTATATGCCGCCCAAGGTAGTGAGCCGGAAGACTTCCGATATTTCACGATATTTCGACACGTTGACACCTCGGCCCTGCATCGCCGTCGCCGGTATGCAACGTGGAAATAGATAAACCATATCCCGCGAAACGTTAGAGTGTTTCGAACGGATACGCGATGAAAATGTAGCCTCGCAGCGCGATGTAACCCTGTCATTTGGAAAATATAGCGCCAAACGTGAAAATTATTTTCGCAATATCGTCCTAGGACTTTACAAATTTGAACAATTCCGTAATATAAAAAAATAAAAGAACACATTTCGTTGATCAAGAGGAGCAATGAACTCGATAATTTAATTATGAAAACTCAATCTTCAACATCTTCGTCCTTATCCGACTTCTCGTAATCCCCGTCGTCGCTGCGACTCGTTCGGGCATATCTGCGATCACGTTTGAAGCATTAATGCCGCGAGATGATCGCAAAAAAAAGAAAACAGAATAAATAAAGAAATATAGAAATAAATAAAAAATCAGCAATGTAAGGTTAATCGTATTAAGTGGAGACGGGCTTAACTTCGTCGCATTCGCTGTTCGCGTCGACATCGTAGGACACCGGATTACGAAGCTCCTGAAAAGCCCGTCGTCGCTATTTGTCCCCGGAGTTCTCCGTGCTGAATTTACGATGACGACTTTCCGTCTGCGCTCGCGAAAGTTTGTTATTTATCAAAAGGCTCGAAACCGTCGCGTTCCCTTCACCTCTCCCGTTCCTCGTTAAATGGATTAGTCATGCGATGTGTAAATTACACACAATTCCGCGAGTTCGCCTATTCACTGTGAATGCAAGAGCACGATCTGAAACAATCGTTGAGTTTTGCGAGGTGTCGACTCTCTGTCTCTCGACGCGGTCGTCATGACGACGAAGCTGAAAAATTAGCCGGCTGACGTGGCGCGTCGCCGGTTCACGCGAAGAACCGTTAACCTGCACGTACACTGCAAATCGACCTGAATTACTACGTGAAGGTGGATTCTCGAATGAAGTGGATTTCGAGCACGATGCTCTTGACTCTTCGCAGTTGTTATCCTGTCCAGTGTATCGTGCCAGCAGCGTTTTTGAACTGTTGCGAATTAGCCAAATTTGGGGCGGCAACAACGCCAAATCGTATCTGTAACGCGCTAATTGTAACATTCGTAACTCAATAACGAAGTAGTATTGGGTTTCTCGAAACAGGAATAATAGACCCTCATACTGGGATTAATTGCACACCCATTCTTCGTAACATGATTTCTAGTAGCGCGGTTTCCGCACAACCGATCAAATTTCGTCCGATGGTTTCGCTGTTCTGCATACTGACTTAATTAATTATCGAAATATAACACTAGTACGAGCGCAACGTCGCCGATCGGCGAACGCGTTCGTGCATTTCGAATCAATTGCGCACAAGGCGATGCTCTGCAATAAAATCTCACGGGATTATCAACACGCTCCGCGTGCACCGTCGGCTTTGCTTCGACTTTCGTCGACAAGGAAATTATAAATTATGTCGCCCCGCGTTATTTCGCGAAAAAATTGAGAGTTTTTCCTAATTAGCATACTCGGCTTGTGTGCCATCGAGGCGGTTCCACTAGCGTTGCGTAATAAAAAAAAAATTCCTCCTGTGCAAGGGAATTTGCAACGAGAGGTTCTGGTGTAATTGTGAGCTTGCCTTCAATCAGGATAATTAAACGAGCGAAGGAATCGATATCCGTCACGAATGGATGGGTGCATTAATTTACTCGTGAAAAGTGTTAAAAACCGTAGACACACAAAAATCGCGAAAATTAAACCGTGTAATACCGGTCCGATATGATGGTGCTCACGGAACCGTAACGCCGCCACAGTCCGAAGGGATTTACGCCGAGCAAACCTCAGTTGATTATACGACCACAGAGATGGAGGTGAATACATACTTTGCGGAACGGTAGGGTACAGACGCGAGCCTCGGTGAATCGGAATTGATTGAAACATTTATCAAAACGACTTTGAAAGTGTGCATAAGAACGCGGTGGTTAACGCGTTACCGGGAAGTGGAAGGACGATAGGGGGAGTGGAAGCCGGATGGAGAGATATCAATGTTACGAACTCGTGGAAACTCCGATAAATTGTTAACGGTGGTAGGTGGAATTACATTCGCCGATATCGATGGCTTAATGCTGTAAGGCCATGTAGGCTGTGTATATGCACAGTCTGTATGCCCTCCGGGCATTAGACTGTCGATATGAGGTTTCGGCCGGCCATACAGCCTCTGTGCTGGGCTAATTCTCGGTGTTAGTTGCCGACGCTTTTGGTCCGGCGTACATTGGGCTCGGTTCGATTTGCAAACGGGAGTCGCGGGAACAATAGAACCTTCTCAAAATGGCCTTTCAGGCAGCCTTCTTCTTTTGGAATCATTCTTGATCCTACCCGAGCGATATTGCTTGGATAATCCTGTAACTCGTTCATATGTAAATTCAGCATCGTCATTTAAATTGGATTTTGTTACACCGATATTTAGTTCTTAACCATCTAAAATGAAAGCGTCCAAGGCGGTGATCTGGACGAGAACGGTTAATGCTTACGGCTTTATTTGCCATAAGCTGGAACGTTGGGGATGATGCCAGACGCGCGCCTTTATTGTAATAGACGCGCTTCATTGTAATACTAAATTCCGCCTCCGGCCCGTCGGAATGATGAAAAACTGGGAATTCCTGTTCGGTGTGGAACAGGGGTGTGCCATTGGCAGGTACGTCATTGTCCCGCAGTTTCCACACGAGGAGTACCTAATAAATGGGTTATACGTCCGGAGCCAACAAGCAAGAAGCCAGCCAGCCTAATACATGGACTCGACCTATTAATTGTTCGATTCTCCAATGCCCAGCTGTTTCATATAGCGAACATGTGGAATATCGTGCCAAGATATTCGCGAAAACATAGAACCGGCACTGGCCTAATGTCAGCCGGCAAAAATAATTTCCTTTTCGAACTTCGTTAACCCCGTCGTCCCAGTATCTATTGCAGGTGAAATTATCCGTGCTCTTCCTGGCGAAATGCCGTCGGCGGTTTTGCGGGAGCTTCCATATGCCGATAGCCGGCGAATAATTATCACTGGCTTCTGCCGAAAGTCCGTTAAGCCCGTGCCCATTAGCCTACCGGGATTAACTCGACAGGTTAAGCACCGTCAGCAGCTATTCGCTAATTATATTCTTTCCCTTCCCGACATTCCTCCACATTAACTCACGGAAACGACTACTTCGAACGACCTCTATCCGCAGGTAGAAGAATTGTCGACGAGGACGAATAGTTTATTATCTTGATGTATTCTCGAGGCATCATTGACGTTTTTATGCCCGTTCGCTTTAGTGTCGAATCCTACCCAGCTTCGATAGCGGAACATCTAATTTTGTAACTTATCAGTCCCTGTGTCGCGAGATCATTGCAGCTCACGAGGCCCTTTAGTTATTGATTTAGCAGCGGTAAATTGTGTGGAGCTTGTGAACTTCGTACAGGTACATGTCACTGCGTCATATACCGGTGTCGAATCGTACATACCTTCGATAGCGGAACATCTAATTTTGTAACTTATCAGTCCCTGTATCGAGACATCATACCTGTATCGAGAAATCAATAACTAAAGGACCTCACGAGGTCCTTTAGTTATTGATTTAGCAGTGGAAAATTTTATAGAGACTGTGAACTTCGAAGAGGTAGTTACTGCGTCATATACCGGTGGAATTCCGCGGCGGTAATTTACGCGACCCCTTTCCTTACTGGAATTTGGATCTCATCCGTTGGGATTGCTCTCACCGCAGGGTACGTCATGAACGCTATCCGCGCTATTTATCTGTGCTATCTCTCGCGAATCTACATAAATTGCTCGTACATAATCGCAGTCGGCATTAGCGGCGGGATGTAACATTACAAGGTCGGCGGACACAAATGTGTTAGGGCCTGAATGTGCTACCAGGAAGATATAGTACTTTACCGTAGTGATAATAAGGATTGCAATATGAATTCTACATATTCTAAATATCTTGATATCTTGGTGATGAGTTATCGGGCGTGAAGGGGGTTTAATAGCTTGTCTTTTTTCGTTCGCGTGGTGAAGGACACGGTGAATGATAACTGATAAGAGAATCCGACATAACTGGATTGATTACGTAAGATATAAGGCAATGCCTGCTAGGAATATACAGGTAATATATTATGATTTAACGCAGCGAGACGATAATCTGATATGCACGTAGTTTATATGTATATGCATATTGATAATAAGGTAAGAGATTTCTTTTTCAAAAAAGTAATTTGCATAATAAACGATCGGTCATTTCCTTTCTGTAAAGTTTAATAATAATGTTAATATTGAAAGTCTCATCGAACAAAAAAAATGGGCTTACCCTGAAACGTCAGAAAAATCGGGAGGCGGTAATTTATTGTAATTTTAGTAATTTCTGGCGAATTTTATTCCAATAATCAATCTAATCGAATCATCGAAACGTTTCGAGATGCAGTTAATTACATTTTTTGAGACCAATGGTTGACTGGATCCCTTTGACGGATCCAGAAATGCAACGGCGTCTTGGGTGTGCTCAGCGTTCAGCCCTTGCACCGAGGATGGAGCTGTTATGCTCTGCGGAGCATAAATTTCTCAAGTGCACTTTAACCATCCGCATATGTGTCCCGGGTCACTCACCATGCAGGATTACCTCTCAGTGTTAGATACGGTGACGAAATATTCTCATCAGGGACAAGACGAAAAGGGAAAAACGGGACTAAATGCCGCAAGAAACGTTCCGTATCGCTGTAGAAACTCAAACAATGTACACAGTTTATTAAAATTTCATCTTAATTCAGAGGAAGACGAAATGACCTTGCGTTCATTAAGATCTTTTTCTTCATTTACTGAACCGCCGAGCGCCGGTAATTCTCGTAATTCACAATCGGACACCGTTTTTTCCATGCACATTTTCAAGATTCTTTTTAATGACAGATTGTTTGCCGTGGTAAAAAGTATTTTGAGCTATACACCGATAGCTTTCACTCAGGGAATTCAAGACTCGAAAAAAAAACAAAATTCAACAATCATTCATTTATACTTTAATGAGACTTTGTCCAAGGCCGGCAATTTCTTCAGGAGCAATTTCTTCAGTAAGGTGAAATGAGGTCAGGAATGAATGCACAGTATACTACAAGTTTGCACGTACTCGAGACATTCACAGACGTACCGGAAAGCGTATCAGGAGCGTCAATAATCCGTTGGTGAATCATTAAAATTTTAATTTGATAAACTAACAATTACTATTTCCGTTATTTCAATTCCCTGTCGTAATCATTCGCCGTTCCAAGTTTGCAAACGCAACAGGGTGGTTCGAAATACGCGATCGAATATCAAACTTTGATGTAATGAATGTATCGATTGCTCCTTTCACTTTCTGGCACTCGACTACTCTGGGCGATTAAATAATTCAATTATCCTGATCGAGGGAACCACCTGTAGCATATTGGCTCGCGACCTATGGCCCTCCCGCTCCTCCCTCTTCCTCTTGCTCGCCATCGCTCTCCGTCTTTCTCTTTCGACTGCTCATTTTCTTTACTACCTCCGCAATTTCTCTTGAGAGCGAATTCGCCCGTGTTAGAGTTGCTTGCTCGGCTTTATGAAGGAATATTCCGGTAAAGCTTTTTCACCGCTACCGTTTTACTGACACAACTATAAAGTACACGGGGAATAATATACTGGTTGTCCACATGAGCGCTCCTAATAGGTGTATCCCCATACCCAACATCTCCGCGCATTAAAAGCTCTGCAAACGTTATTCTCGGTGCCACTATTGCGGAAACAGCCATTACGATAGTGCTTACACCGGGTAACGTTACACGAGGTTGAAGTAGACAGTAAGTGCTCGCAGCTTAGAAACTCATCTTGGCTCAATGACTATAGCGAGGTACCCGGTGAACCGAGCATGTTCTAAGTAAAGAAAAAAATAAAATAAAACTTCATCGTGCCGGGTCACCTAAACTTCCATAAAAGTCGCGCTTCGCGTTTGCAACCATGCGAGCATTTCTGGTTATGAAAACAATTCTGTTGAAACTCGCTCGCGCGATAACGCTCGCAAAAATTGTGCATTGTTATGCATTCGTTTTCATTACCTTTCATTATACTTTACGCACGAAGGATTTTGCATTGACTGTACGACCGTTTTTAGATGAACAATATAGGTTCAACACGAGTTAGATTACATTTTTTTTTATTTTTTTATGGAAAAAGATCAAACACCGTATTTTCATGCAAAATCCTGGCGTTATTCCGAAGCTCTGCTCCGGTTTTCTGCGCGTAAGCCGTTTGCACGCGCAGCATCAAATACAGCACCGGCAGGGAAACTCGGTTCTCAGCGACAAATCCAGTTGTCCGTTATGCTAAGTTATTCAGATCCGTCGTGTCCGAGCAATAAGGTGTCGCTCCGTCGACCGCCTCGGTCCCGAGAATCCGGTTCAGCGATACGCCGGAAACGTAGGTTGAGCTTTCATCTCGCACGGACAGTTGACGGACAAACACCGTAGGCGCAGAGTACGAGTAACGTCCGTTTATTGTACGGTAACATATTCACGTATGTTAATATGTTTATGGAGCATCAGTTGGGAGCACAAAAGCGCATCGGCGCGGCGCGCGAGCCTTCGGGTTGCGTCGTCTCGTTATCGATTACAAAGCGCGAGACTGAGGTAATTGATACAGGGAGGCCCTGCATGCCCCAATCAAAATGGAAACAATATAACCCGCACGCGATTCAGCAGGCACTTCGTGTAAGCTATTATATAACAACACCGTAACTGTAGTGCACCTCCCGGGGTTGTTCACCGGTTTTCCTTATCCACGCTTGTTCTCCTTGACATCATCGTTACTATCAAGATCGTGTTACATTTCATTCGGGGAAAAAAGAGGATACCGCGGAATAACTCCCGAGCGCGATGGAGTCAAGTGTTCGTTGATGGCGAGGCTTTATCAAAGCCTGGAACCTTTGTGCCAAATGTACGCATAGGGTAAAAGTGGTGAATATGGCTCACCTCGATTAAGACGTAAATCAATGATATATGGACCGGGCCATATTCCCCACTTTTACCCTAAGTACGGTTGTGTGGTCTTCAGGAGTCGCGAGGAATCAACGCAACAGCACCGGGTGACGCAGCAGCTCCCGGAACAACCCCGTATCGCAGTGTACTTATAGCAAGGGTCTCGGGAAGGACGAAGGATCGAAAGGAAGAATAGAAAAAGAAAGGAAACAAAAAGCTTCCCCAAAGGTCGAAGTACCTTCGTGGCAATCACGTTGAAATACGAACTCCGAGATCCGAGGGACACTCGATGTGGTACCGTTGGGAGCTCTCATCTCATTTTATCAATCCATGCCTCTGCGCTTCCATTCGCACGTTCAACCTTCCTCTCTCGCTGCCTCCGTCTCCTCAATTTCTCCGCAACTCCTGTGGCGATTCCGCGTCGACTTATGCTCTCGCTGCTCGGACACGAGATACTCAAATAAAATACGGTTATCCCGTGGGGGAAACGTGATATCATTTGGTCTTTGAATGCGCGGTTACGAGGGCGATGAGGGAAGATTTTTTTTTTTGTGAAAATGTTTCGACATTCTGTATAACAATGTCCAGCGCGTTCTCTCGAGTTTCCTACATGATTTTGATCGTCGCTCATTCGCCCATTAGCCGACCGTGGTCGGTCCGGTTGATTCGCTTCCTTGTACCGGCCAGGACGACGCGTGGGTCTCCTATCTGATCGGCTCCACGCTTCGCGAGGGTAACATGATTTACCTTGCATGAATGTAACATCGTCGGGACACGTTAAATCCGGAAGGCTGAGGAAACGGGGGAGGTTTCACGTCACATGTTTACACCGAAACGACCGCACCGAGCGGTCCTTTGTATCAACTGGCGTTTAGGGTATAATTTCACAACATGACGACGCTACGACCGGGGAGTAGCCATAGTCGTTTGTCATTGGGAAGGGGAAGCAATATTTCAGTGTTGCTTATTTTCCATTATCAGTGCGGGTCATCGCTATTAAGCGAATGCGCACATCACGCCCGACTCGCTCGCCGTAGAAGACGGTCCATAGAAATGAAACACGGTTGATAGACCAAATCTAAAATTTTGAAATAACTCCGAGACGGCAACCTCGTTCCAGTTACTCTTTGTTCCTAAAAATATACATCCATTACCGGCACTTATAAAGCTCTGTACGTACAGTGTGAGCTTTTTTTCCCGAGTTCCGAGTGCAGTCGTCGTACGCCAAAGTACTTCGCTAGACCACATAAATAGTACAGTCGCCCGGCGAGAGTATGAGGCAGCGGTGCCGATTAAAAACAAAAACCCTGAACGTATTTTACCCGCGGTAGAGCACGCTGCCGACGCGTTATATTTGTACCTTGTAACAGTTTTTTTTTTTTCCATTCGCGCGAAACATGCGTCGGGTAAATTCATCGATCGTAAAAATTCGCACCCGATGCGTTTCCGTACTGGATATATACCGGAGGCTTCGGTGCGCTCGCGGAACGATGGCAGCGAATCCATTGTGGGTATCCACCGTATTGTGTTTTGGATGGCATAATTATTTTTCGTTGCCTACATACGCGCAACGAAAAATAATTATACCGTCCGATGTACTCTCGTGTATGCACGAGAAGACAATTTGCTGCTATCCCCTTGACGAAGTTCGCAACAATTGTAACCGATTATACATCGCTCCAATGATGCAGAGCGACGGTTTAGGCGCGCGTAATCCTCACTCTCTATTCGTTAATAAGTGTCTCCTTGGGTTTCTGACTCGGCAGGACCAGCGTCAAACGCATTGCTCGAGCTGCCCGGGCATTGTTACTCAAACGTAGCTGTACCGATTCTTCCGTCATTGTTTTGACGACAATGACCATCCGTATTGTGTTAACGTCCTTTAGGCACAATCGGCAACCGCGAACAATGCCCGATCTCGGGTGGGCCTAATCGCTCAATGTAGTTCCTTTGCCTCTCGAAGCCGAGTCCGCCGGACGATTTCGAACTGCGGAACTTCCGAGGTACGACAAAACTGGTCCGGTTTAACGAGCCAGTTACCCACAATCCGATTGTCATGCGAGATCCACGCTGTTTAATGGCTGGTGGAAAGGGAGGGCGGCACGATCGTATTGTTTGTTGAATAAAGTCGAATACATGGGCTACATGCGCGCGACGATGGGTGCATGTTCGACTTTTATGAACGTCGAACAGCAGGAATAAGTTAATACATCGATATTGCCACAGCACCGCGGTAGCGCAGAACCAGCCACTGTGCACGGTTTCTCATGCGCATGGATTTTGTGAAGCGTTCGATTCGTACCCTCTCTGCAATCTTTTTTTTCTTCTTTTTGTTAGCCTCGTATTCCCTCGTCTCTGTTCTAGGTCTCCGGCACGAGCTCCTTCCGCTCAGAAAAAAAAAGAAACAAAACGTGGCATTTCCACTGTAGTGCCCGACTGGACGTTTTCTTTAACGGTCTTTCGCTGAGTGCTCACTCCGTACTCGGTGCACAGGACAACTCTGTTACTTCGTGCTTGTTACTGCCAAGTGCACGTATACTCTAAACCGTCGTCAACCGCCACGTGTCTAACGTCGATAAATGTTTGCCTCTGACCCCGATACCGTATATCACTCGGTGTTATACATGTACAGTAATTCTTTTTATATACGAATGCGGAGCCTAACGTAAATCGGATTCGTGCAGCTAATCGCGAGATATCGTGATGTGCTTCGATATCTTGGACGGTTGAAATCGAGTTTGTGAGGGTCTTCGTCCTCTTCCTCTTTGGGATATTTCGGGGGGGCTTCGTGTCTTCGGAGGGCTATTAGACACGCCGCTGACGCCGGTAATTCTGCTAGTGGCTTTGTCGTCCGTCCGTATCGCGCGTGTATCTCGTTCTTACGGAATACCTGATTGCTCATCCGATGTCAGGCACCAGTTTCTACTTGAGGCAATCCCCCAAATGATCAAGCGACAACTGCAATCTCACAATTGCGGAACTTTGCACGGGTCAAGTCCCAGGAACAGAACTCGGTGCGGTCCGATTGATCGGGCGAACAATTAGCCGAAAGGGTTTCTCGCCATGGGCCAAAGTTCGCCATACGAACGACGTCGACTATCGAACCGATAATTTTCGTATCGCAGATGCCGATGCGAGTGAACATTCTCAATGTCGTGAAAAATCCACCGTGGTTACTGGCGATACACGGGAGAATGCAGAAACCACGCATGAATACATTGTTCAGGTAGCGCATCGAGCGAAAGTATCGCGAGGCGAACCGTTGCTATGAAAAGCCATAAAGGATGGAAAAGTAAGTGCACGCCGTGTGCGCAATCCACACGGCTCCATTGACTGAGCGGGTATTGCAATGCACGGGCGGTGCGTCAGCGCCATCTACTGACAGGTCCACGCCCAACCTGTACGACAAGTTCTTCGCCTTTTCACACAATACACTCTCGAAAGCTGCGCTTGGGTAGTTCGAAGCGGTACACCGAACCGAGAGCTCCGTGACAGATTTTTTTATTGTAAAATAAAAAAGAACGATTTTATTTCTCAAAAAATATATCCAGTGGAGGAGTTTTCGACTTTTGCGATTTCCCGAGTGCTCGCTACCGTAACGGGAAAATATAATATCCGTAGGGTACACCTACGTGTGGCCGACACTGCAGGGAATTTTGATTGCTTACTCGTATAGAAACGCCGCTCTGAGTGCGTCGTGTACGATACATCGTCGCCAAGCGGACATAAAAGGCGTTGTGATTCGATTTCGTGAAAGCGCAGCTGCAACGAGAGTCCAGGGGAGTAGCAGGAGCGCACCAGCGACAATATCTACGTGCTCGCGCGTATAGTCGGCCGGTGAATTTTTATACAATCTTTACTCATCCGGATATTGAGTTTGAATATTCTAGCGGATGTAGGAAATCGAATTACCGACGTTGGATATTTATAGAGTCACTGCCAGCCGGGCGTTGATATTTCCGACGCTACCAGCATGCGATGCAAACGGTCTGAATAATTCTCGATTCAACAACATGTGTATATGTATATATACATATAATGGTAGCTATGATTGGAGCTTTTGTCAGAGATCATGCGTGACGAAAATCTTGAAACTTTCACCGCCCGCAATTACGAAATTACACGAGACAGAGTTTAAATGAACGTAGCGATCAGGGTTAGCGAAGCGAATGTATCGGGAGCACGCACAGTAAAAAAAAAATTCGTAAAACCGGAATGCGAAATTTCGTAAAAATAATTTTGTTAAATAAGCGACAAACTCGTTTGTCACTTATTTGAATATACGAACCTGTCCTTTTATTTCCCATGTCATCGGCAATTTTAGTTTGTACTGTTGTTTGTAAAACTATAAAATTAGCAAATAAAAAATTGTGGACGTTTGTGAACAATAAGTTTGTTGTAAAAAGTACAAACTTTTTTTACTGTGAATGTGAGAAAGGCTAGAGAAAAGAACGAAAATAAAGGAAGAAAAAGCTCGTACGGCCTGCGCTATCCTCTCGACACCTTTCTACGTCAGTCAGCCAACTCCGGACGTGCCTTTGGGAAGAAAACCGGTGGAAATGTTTGAAACGCAAGAGATTCACTCGATGGTGTACTTAGTATCGATATTTACTCCCTTCGGATACTGCACATACGATTTTATCCGAACATCGATCGTTTTTCACCGGTAAGCGTCGAATTCGTCACCGGGCTGGGTACGAGTGTTCCGGAGGAGTGCGGGAGGCGAAAGGATGGATGAAACTGCAGTTTCACATAGGTTAACGGATCTTTCGAGTTGCAGTTTCGGCACAATTGGAAGAATGAACGAAGGACAAAAACAGTTAAAAAAAAATCGGTGTGAATTCGTGTTGCAATGTCCCCTAAGGCCAACGGGAAAGTAGGGGGGGGGGGGGTCTCCGGGACTCTAGGGTAGGAGAGGAGGCCGATGGTCACTAGTCGCCTCGTAAAAATTGGCATCGTTCCAAAATCGAATCCTCGGGCTACGTGTCGAGCACCGGGAATTTGGACCCGGTTCCGTCAGTCCATACGGCATTGTACGATGCGGAGATAGCGGATAGTGATGCCGAGGTTAACACCGCCATCCCTTCGCTCACTGAATCCCCAAGACGTTCGTCTCGAAGAGTGGCTGCGAGCCGCTGAGCCCGAGCTTTCAGTGACGCCGTGTCGCGGCTTCGATCCTCCCGAATCCTCAAAGTCACCGAAGACGACGGTATTAAGGGCCAAATCAAACAGCGCCGAACAATTTCCTTCCTAGACGACACACATGACCGGAAAACGGTTGACACCTGCGGTCGATCGATTCCGTACACGGACAGGAATTCGAATTGCACGATGGGACAGACTTCTGCCAGGGATTCCGAATGGATGAAGCATTTCGCCGGTTGTGTCCAGGGAATTTGTATACAGGATCATCCGGAACAAATATTGGACTCGCTTCGGGATCCTAGCTGGAAGCATTTCAGGCCAAACCACTGCAGCCGTCGTTTTTTAAATTCGCAAAAACGATCTCACGGAGCTTTTGACCATTTCAGTCATATTCATCTGAACCGCCGATCGCGCGGTCAGGGTTTCCTTAGAGTACGATAAAATGACGGAACTGAATGAAGGGCAGCCTTCAATAAACTTTTTTTTATATGTATACCTGAATCGTCATATTTCATATCACGAATAGCGTTCGTCATTGAATGTCAATGTCATAGATTGAGGAATCATGTTAAACATTATCGTCGTTAAGCATCCGAGCAGTTCATGTCTGCAGATTGTTACGTGTTGACGTTTCAGCCGGGTATACTTTTAACAATAGCAGAGATTACCGGCGCAGTTCTGCGTCCATCAGAAATACATGGGTTCGGCCAAACCGGAGCGAGAGTGACGTTGGTAAAATGCGTTTGCGTGCATCTGCCACGGACGGATTGATAGGACTTCGGATAGCAATTAATGTCTGTTGGAATTTCCTCGATTAAGCGGAGGCTCAATCGTCGACACGAAATAGACCAAAATTGCATGTTAAAGTAAAAGCTATGCTTGCAAATATACTTCTCGCTAAATTCGCATAATTGCCGGTCGTATCTATCTGATTAGAAATAATGCAATGAAAAAGCGAATGAAGATGTAGAGGCTTCGCGTACGCCACTACGATTTTAGGAATTTACTGAAATTGAGAGATATCCAATTGCAAAAATGTTATGATCACACGGTAACAACGAGACGAGATCTCATTAAGGTAGTACTTGCAGACAGTCTTACCCCACGTGAGTTCAGAGAGAATTGAGAGAGGAATTGCAAACACTTCTAGATGGGATAAAAATCCGAAAAAATCAACCATATAGAAGGTGCTGGAACGATTGATTTTGAATAATAATAATTTCAAAATGTTATTAACAAATTAACGGAAAAAAAATTTCCCAACAAATCACGAAGCAACCTAACTTTTTTTTATGAAACTGATTTGTTAATTTTTCTGAGTTCTTATGAATTTTTTCAGAAATTCGTGTAATTTTTGAAAATTGCATTTTTAGTTAATATAAAAAAACGTAATTTTTGAAAGTTACACAATATTCTGAAAAAATTCATACGTATTGAAGAAGATTAACAAATTGTTTTGATATGAACAAAAAGTTAAATTGCCGGGGGATTTGTTGAACAAATTTTTTTTCATTCATTTGTTAATAATATTTTGGATTTATTATTATGCAAAATAAATCTTTTCAGCACCTTCCATATGCTTGATTTATTCAGATTTTTATCCGTACGAGAAGTGTTCGCAATTCTCTCTCAATTCTCTCTGACCTGCACGTGAGGTCGAACTGTTCGCTTGTACTACCTTAAGCCGAAAGGAAGGCGGTCGACCTCAGTTTCGTTTACCTCCGTCCCATAAAAAAATACAGCTTATTTCTAAGCACACCTCTGGCAAAACGAGGCCGCACAATGTCATCCTCGAAGCGAAAATATGAGAAAATTCTCGTTCGACGGAAATATAATACAGTCCCCATCAAAGTGACGAGAAAACAATTAAAAATGATTCCCCTGGTTGACACATACAATTAACCGTCGAAACTCGCGTTTTCGTCCCTCTTGGATTCTCCCCAAGTCTGGCTGAAAAAGTGATCCGTTCGATCGGAAGCAACGGTACTAACCTTTGATGAAGTCGACTGCCATCTCGAGTCCGTAAGTGTCCTTGTCGCAGTCGTCGAGTATGTGAGCGCCGATTTTGACGCCGGGCACAAGGTTGCGTTGGTTGAGCCAGTCCAGGGTGTAGAGCATCGCCTCGAGGGCTTGCACTCCACCTTGAGGCATCACCGGGCCGCAGGTGACCGAGTCCTCCCTCTCGTGTACCATCATCAGCCCCCCCAGAATGAGATCACCCTCGACAACAGCCTCCTTCTTCACGGGCCAAATTATCGGTGCGCTTTGACGCTGACCAGCGTCGATTGAACGGAACAGTCGATCGCCGTGTCTTATCGGATGATGGTTCTCCGGATTCTCGACGCGATAACGATGACCGGCCAGAGCGGACGCTCGCCGGTCGCGACGGTAATCACTGTGTTCGTCCGGCTCCTCGACAACTTGACCGTGCCTTCGTGTCGCCTTTGAACTTTTGGATTCGTGCGGCATTCTGTCGTTCAAACTCGCGACCAGGAGATCAGCGTCGTAGCTCCGCTCCATCGTGGACTCGAAATTCATCCTCGTGCCGTGATAGTAATAATCGAAAGTCGTTTCCCAGTCATCGAGGAACTTGGTGCGCCTGGCGTCGCTCAGCATGAAGCAGACGCAGCCCAGCAGCAACAGATGCATAAACTTCATGACTTCATGCTTTCGGGTTCTCAACGAATATTCCGCAGCCCCCGATGATCTCGCGTCATTAGTTGCTTAAAACGTTCGAACACCCGTCGCGTCGACTACGATCCGTTTCTGTCCACGCAAGAGTTCCGTTAATGCTTTCGTTGCGCAATGATATTGTTATCCGTGCCATTTTACACGCGTCTCGATTAATTACTCGGGATGGTTCATTCGGCACGGTAAAGGACACTCTGAACACTCAAACTCGTTCGGATCGTCTGCAAAGCTCTTGGCTTGTGCCTCGCCAGCCTCTTTGAGCCGATTTATCGGAAAGTTGGCTGAAATGTGATTATGCATTCAATTCGTCAATCGAACTCATTGTGATATCTTGTTTCATTTAATTCATTACACACCAAAATTGATTACTCTATAATTATTTTGAAACAAACGGAACCAATGCTAATATGAAATTAGATATATAGTTCTTATTCGAAATTAGAGCAATTTGTGGACCGTGAACATTTCGTTCGTTTGCGTGCGTGTTTTGCTAATCAAGATTTCAATTAAATTGTCTCGGGATTAATTATCTTTATCGTTCGATGTTTCATCGACGATATTTTGCGTGTTTTACCGGGTATTATATTTTTGTGAATTAAGCTTGTTTTTTTTATCTTTTTTCTACCTGTTCATCCCCTTTCCGTTCGTTTCCGCGCACCGAAAAAAAATATCAGTGACTCAAGTAAAATTCGCTTGCGGGCTCCCAAAGAAAAAATTATTATTTCAATTCTACTTTCAATTCTTACAATTCCATACAGAATTGAAACGATAACGTGGCACGTTGACAGTCGTTGCCATCATTGTTTCAATATTATATGGAATTGTAAGAATTGATAGGCGAATTGAAATAAAACAAAAATTCTTTGGCAGCCCGCAAACGAATTCTTTTTTCAGTGCGGGAACGTTGTATAAAAAAAACAGAAATCAATAAGAATAACAAACCGATAGTAAAACTCAGCAGCGTGAGTTACAAGTAATTAGAATTTGTTCAATGTCAGGCAGACAAGTAATGGGAATTCCTACAATCCTGCAATAATTTATAACGGATCCGAGTATAAAGAAAAGATCATGTAAGGTCCTACGTTCCGCGTTATTTATTTGATTATGCGATTTATTGAGAAATTAACCGTTCACTAAATCTCGTTATTATAGAAAATCGCACTTGAGTGTTCATTCTCATTTGACTAATTAACCTTCGCGATTTTCACCTTTTCATAAAAATGTTCCCATCGACTCTCAACACCCCTTTCAACCCTGCTCTTCGACATTCGAATAATCTCAGCGATTGACTGACAATGAGATTGGGGAAAATCGATTCCCGGTACCTGACGTTTCCCGTCAACGTCGGAATACATTCTACAGGATATCCGAAAAAGTATATTTTTTTCTGTCGCGGCTTTGCGGATATTCGAAGTTCGAAACGAAAATAATTATTAACCGGAGATTATAGTTATTTTTATCAATGATAATTCCTCGGGGCTTTTCATATACAGACTACGTGAAATTTCTCCTATTTTCGAAGCGTTAACGATTTATTTTTTATTTTTTTTAAACAGGAAATGCATTCTCGTTGCAACGCTTATTGTAAATTGCAGTATAGTTGGATATTATCCAAAACCTTAGCAAAACTTTAATTTCAATCTCCGATGGAATATTATCGTTCTTTTCAAGGCTTAGAATTTTTCATCCGAGATTACTGCCAAATTAATAACATTCCGCTTTTTCGTCGGAGTTTAAAAACAGGAAAGCCGGGGGTATCGGTGTGCAAATACGCGGGATGCTAGTCGTCCCGATGTGAGTTGAAAAGAGCCGCGGGAGATTTCATTTGATGCAGGCGATCCAAGCAAATTCTCGATTCAGTTTGTGGAGCATTCCGGGTTATATGGCCGTAGTTTATTAAACACGGGAAACGGGATTTGTAGCTTTAAATAAATCGATCGGGGACCAGTAGTAAGCGGCTCTAAACGTCAATGTTGGGTATTTCGCATATTTATTTGCCGACAATAAAGCCGCGCAGCTCACAGGAACTCCGGAAGCGCAGAGACATTTTGCGAAAATTTTTTAATAAAATTTGGAGTCGCAATGCGTATTCCTGCCGAATTCAGTTTTAAGCATCCTTGGCAGTGGATCTACGCAAAAGCAACCCACATCACCCGGATACACAAGTGCATATCACCCGGAATGATTTCACACCCAGAAAAATAATTTATTTGACGGCCACCGTTTATTTGGTTTAAGTAAAATAAACGGTGGCCGACAAATAAATTATTTTTCTGAGTGCATGCAAGTTACGCATAGTAAGAAAAAAAAAGTATGCAACAAAACGTCGAGGGAAACACCGCAACAATGATTGGCAAGTGTCACACGAGTCTCCAGCGAGCGATTCTCCTGAACGGGAGGTTGCAGTTTTAACCCATATGGGCAATTCTACGGGACGATGCAGTTAGAATACCACCCGGGAAAAGTCTTCGCGAGACGTCTCGACTTTTCGATCGACTATTGTACACTCGGAATATTTTTATTGAATTTCTCCACCATTTGAATAGCGAGCTAGATGAATAATTGAGGTAATTACAATATCAATGGAATCTTCGGACAGCCGAGTCGGGAATCCGGTCTTTTTTTGCGGCCTTAATTACGAGTGTTTATTATCACGGAAAACTATTATCAAGCAAAAACCATTTTTTTTCTTTTTTTTTCATTCAAGCATTTTTTCCGGCGCTTTACTTATATCGATATGATATTATGTCTAATAACGAATTGATACCAAGCCAATATAACTCGTCAGATATATTGGAATCTGTCAACCGTATGCGGGAGAGTTTATTTCATTCAATTTCTGCCATCCCCAGAGATAATGAAATTACACGGACCAAAGTTTCGGGTTTTAGGTCATTAATAGTTTCGGATGTCGATAACGGCGGTGATAGGGCATTTTTTTTCGTGACCTTCAAGAAAATTAAGCGATAATTTTTTTTCGCAGCTTCGTTTTTACTGAAAGTTCTGATGGTTCTGCTGATGTATGGAAAGTGGCGCATTGATTTATGCAATAGACAGAGCCAATAGAGCGACGCAAGTACAGAGCCGAGACGGTGCTCCATCGCCGTTCCACTTCCGGCGCTGACGCGCGATCCATCGGCCTACCCTGGCTTTTGTTTAACTTCTTTTTTTTCTTTTTTGCGCACTTGACTCGCGATGAAGTTGGCGCTTGACATCCCGACCCTCGTCAAACTCCGCGCGCCTCGGGCGAGCCAAGGAATTGCGACGGCGAACAATGATGTTATATCGATATCTCGCTCACCATCAGCCAATGTGACTTTCTTGAAAATTAATTAAAAAAAAAAAATATACATTATAAAAATCGTAGAAATACCGGACAATAAGTCTTTAACGACACGGTAATATAATTATTAGTTGGATATAATGGAGAAAAAGTAGTTCCGCGACTCTCGGGCCTTTTCACGATCGATCGTCATTACGCATGCACCTGTGCAACCCGTTTCGCGTGTCAATCGCATTCGTTCACGATTAATTATTCACACGAAAATTCTGAAATTGCATATCGGGTACACTCGATGGAATCGACGGGTGAGGATATTTTTTTAAATGACATTTCTATTGGTTTACACATCGTACGACATCACCGATTCTGGTCGATTATGCCATGCCGCTTGGTCTATTCAATTATAACATGAATCTACCGGATGGTAAATATCTAAAAAAATATATATATATAGATATATATAACGAAAAGTGAATATGGTAATTGTTCAATGTTTTATTAATGTTTCATTTACCGATAAACAAATATTCTGTTCGTCTCCACAGAGTGACCGAATATTAATTTTGGTCCTGCAAATCAGCCGGATCGTCGGTTAATATAGCATTGTGATATACATAAATTGGCAAGCGATTCCGTAACCCACGCCATGTTACTCAGGCTATTCGCGTTCCCGTAAAATTGACGATTAATCAATCTGCACCTTCGGACCGTTCGCAATCCTTAAGGCCATACGTTCTGTATACCTGTATATACGCCGAGTAATAATTTTCTCGCTTTCCTCTCGACGGTCGCGTTTGCTCTTATGCGACTCAAGCTCTCCTCCGTCGAGGTAACATATGAGGTAACACGTGTTCCCGTTCCCATACCGTTATTTCTCATTCCCCGGGGCACACGAGTCAAGCGCGTTTCGCGCTTTGCAATAATTTACCCCGGCATAATTAACCCGCTGGTTAAATTTTTGTAATTATTTACACACATTTTTTTTCACACGTACTTCGTCGTTGTCTTTTACTAGTTTTTTTTTCTTTTTTTTTCAACTGGAATGAATTTGAATTAAAATTTGAATTATTTTTGGAAAACGGACAATGGTGTGAAATTGATGAGGGTCATGAAATTTGGAAATAGTTAATTAATGCAAGTTCAACTTGGGTGTGATTAATTGAGAGGAAACTGTACGCGACAGTCCTTTGAAGGAACAGGGCGCGCACGGCTCTGTGCCAGAGCAGCCACTGAGGTGCCGCGGCCGAACAACGCTACGCTCTACTCCTGAAACGACTCACTCCCCCACCCTCTCCCCGCGCCCCTTCCACTCGCTTTTCTAAGCCCTTTGACACCCCTTCAGCGCACGGCAGTTGGAATCGTGCACTCTCAGCTACCGCGGCAACTCGCACCTTACCCGACCAAATATACATATCCCCCCCCCCCCCCCCCCGAATGGCAGCAGCGAAAAGTTTGCGCGAAACTTATCCTCTTATACTCCCTTTCAGCGTTTCGCCGCCTTCGCGTTATGGGTGAACGTGAGAGTATCAAGGAAATTATAGAAATTCAGCGATGACTAACAGGTGGCTAGGTGGAATAATTTTCTTAAGACAATTATTATTATTTTCCTTCAATTAAAACTTTTTGAGCTGTTTGTGCGTAAAATAGAACTAACAACTTTACCAGATCGAACAGTAGCCTGTAACTCTATCGCGTTGAAACTACGGCTCACGAGACTGTGAGCACGGTGAGGGCAATCAGCGCGCATGCGCGAGCCGATAGTAGGGATAGCGTTCAAAAGAAAGTTTCAACATTTCAGAGTTGAAACTTCTTGGCACCACGGCATAAATCTCAGTGGAAAATGAAGAAGATTTCAGAAGTTCGGTTTGTAAGTTGTGAAGGTTTATGAGTTTCCAGAGTATAAGTTAACTGAGGCTGCACTGTACCTTGTCACTTTCGTGTCGGAAGTCTTCCGGATTCAAACTCTACCAGAACATAACGCTCCGTAGACGAATTTTCTTTGGCAGACAGTTGTATTCTGGTACAGTTGTAACACGGTAGAATTTCTTTTTACTGAATTGTTGAAGTTGTTTTTTACCGAATTGGTGAAGTTGCTTTTTTACCGAATTGTTGAAGTTGTTTTTTTACCGAATTGTTGAAGTTGTTTTTTTTTACCGAATTGGTGAAGTTGCTTTTTTTACCGAATTGCTGAAGTTGCTTTTTATTGAATTGTTGAAGTTGATTTTTACTGAATTGCCGAGGTTCCTTTTTACTGAATTGGCTGAACGAGATTTGTGAAAAAATAGTTATTTCAACTTCAAGAAAAAAAAAATCGCGATCGTCACTACGAGTGGAGTAGAGCAATAGTTTCGACGCGCGAGGTATACAATTTGACTTAGTTGCACTCAGCTAGAACGTAGTTCCGCTATACCGCGTCATAATTCGAGAAACTCGTTCCTGGAATTTATATTCTTCATTCCATTATTCTCATTCAACGCGAGAGCAGCGAGATGTCGTCAGATAAAACGGATGAAGCGAACTTTTTCCCCGGTAATAAACGATCCTCGAGGCAAAAGTTGTACAGCGCCAGTACACTCGAATGCCCGTAAAGCGCCGGGAGTGAACAACCGGAGGGAGAGTTGTAAAATTTCACAAGAGGCACCGACCACAGCTAAGAGGAAGCACGCGATTCCTCCCGTTATTTTTTTCTCTGTTTATCGCAAGCGCAAAAAATTATTTCTCCTCGTTCGAGTGGCCAATAACTTCGGTTGGAATCACTTGCAGATGCTCACAGACACTTCCTATTTACGAATTCTCAGAAACTCTTCGAAAGCGTCCTTTGGGTCTTGACAATTCCAAGTCCCCCGGAGCACTTAAATTTTCGAGCGCTTAGCAAAGTAGTTCGCTGTATTCGAACTTGTAATCTAAATGTTGACGGAAACAAGCCGAAAACAAATTTCCGCGTAGCTTCGTCGTTCTTGGGAGAAGCACACGAGCAGGCAAAGGGTTGGTCCAGAAATTTCGAGAACTTCTGAACCCCTCTGTATAACAATTATCTCTCCGTGCACAACTGAGATGTACCGAGATACGTTTGTGTCAGTCTAATCCTCTAAGAGACGTCTGTATGCCGACGAGAACGGACACCTTTGTCGGGGTATCTCGTGCCGTTTCCATACTGGATCGCAACGGCTGACACTTTAACGCCGGTTAAAGCTGCCAGGACTGTGGAACAGTTTGTAGATGAAGAGCGATGTCGGATCCATGGCATTCGTGGAATCAGGCTATGTACCGAGGCCTCGAAGAGAAGATGGCACATAGATAACAGGTCGCTGAATACGGGAGACATGAGGATACATGCAATCGTGATTGGAAACATTAATAACCCATCGTATCCATGGCTGTCACTAGTTGCGGAATGTCATTGGCAATTATTCTCGTGAATATTCGCACGAGCTCTTGCGAATTCGTGGGCGACAGAGAAAATTTTTCTGTGACAAAATTCATTCTGGTGACATCTTGATAATTTTCCGATAATGATACGGTATAAAATTTTTTCAGGAGTGTCGGAGTCGAACGGCCTTTGCATACTGATAACTAATTACAGATAGTGGAAAAATCGTTAGGAAAACGCCGGGAGCGTTGATGATCCTCTCACGGTGTAAAATTGCTATGGTAATCGTGGCAATTGCCGTATCCACGAAAGGCAGCTGGAATGCCAAATCGCTGTGAGTGTGCGAAATTGGTCCCGGACGTAGGGACACTTTAAGCGTTAGCGCCATGCGAAAGTCACGTGACGGCGCCAAGAGAGCGAAGGGGATGCCGTTATTGGCGTTTGCAGTGGAGCGAGAGCGAAAGCACGACAGAGTGTTTCACATGGCGTTAACGAGAAATATATTTTCCGCGCGATGTCAAGTTCATCCATATGATTACCAACGAATGAGGGGGCGATCACGATTGTGAGGAAATATTTTTTTGCGTCGAGCGTTCTACCCTGGACTATCTTTCCAATATCGTTAAAGCCACAAGCCTATGCGCATCATGCTCTTACGAACACTGTAAAAAATGTTATGAAATTTATAACACGTTTAATATACAAAGTTATATGAAATATACAACCTCGGTATATGAAATCAGAATTCATATACATTGTATTTGAATTTTAATAATTCAATCTTAAATGCAATGGCGTAAAAGTGGTGAATATGGCCCACCTCGATTAACACGCAAATCAATGATATATGGACCGGGCCATATTCTCCACTTTTACCCTACCTGTATATTAAAATTACCGGTGGTGGTATTGAAAATTGAGACATCCGTATATGAAAATTATGTTATTATTACAAATATCATGCAAATAATATTGTTTTTAATATACCGGTAACGCAATATTCTTACATACGTGTCAACGAAATTTCATATACTGTATATGCATAAAACTTCATATACATTTATGAATTTTCAAACAGAATTTTTTTTACAGTGAACTTCATTAATGTTTGTCGATGGGCTGACAGAAAGGCAATGCTTGTACTCATCTTGTATGCCCTTATGGAATTGAGCCATGGATATGCAAAACGGCAGAACCCTGGAATCTAATGCGTATGCAAGTTTACATGTGAAATGCTTAGCGTAGCGAGTACCCGTGCACGTTTGCGGATGTGTTCAATAACAGTCGAGACAGCATCGGCCTCGTCTGTTATTGAACTCAGAATAGAGAACATTTGAAAAAGGCCCTCTGCTGAAAATAGTCGAGGTACTATTTTTTAAACGATATATTATCGGACCATTTTTATCGGGCTTATTCAGCGATCCTGTGAAATACAAACGATCCCTCGTATGAATACCGGGTTAACCGATTCTCGATGCTCATGGGACGTGGAAAAAGAAAGGATAAATTTATTGAATTCGATATTTGAGTCAGAGAGAGACAGAGAAAGGGAGAAAGAGAGAGAGAGAGAGAGAGAGAGGGAATAGAGCGAGGCGATAGGCGGTAAAACGTGATTGGGGATTTTGCGTTTGGCTGAATGGAGGAGAAAAGCAATTTATACGTTATTCGTGCCGTGTTGTAGTGGTTAAAGCGGGCGGGATTTATGACAAGAATATATAGAGAAAGCGACGATGCGACGGATCAGCCATCAGCCATACAAGATGGATTTCTCGGTCTGCATATAATTTTTTTTGCGACAATTTATGTAAGAATCTTGAAATCTCCAAGCGATTAAAATTCCTCGTGAACAGCGCCCAGCTCTCAATCTCATGCAGCAGCGGACACCCCTTCGATAGTTTGGAAATTTTCTTCTCAAAATAGATTCTTTCAGGTACGGACTAAAATCGTTCCATTTACGCATTGCCGCGGCTTAATGAATGGTACATCTGACTGCGGGACGGGTTAATAGGTTCAAAAAAATGTTGTTGAAACGAGTAAATATATGTTTTTTCCAGCCCAGTGCGCTGTGCTGAATCTCAAGAGCCGCCTTTGGCATTTGCCCTTGTGGAAAGATTTATGTATGAAAAAAGTTTCGCAAAAAAGTTTGACGATGTGTGCACAGGGTTGTAGAGTTTTTACCGGCATCATTACGAAACTTCTCAACAACTCGCGTAACATGGGGAGTCGCAATGAATTCGTGGAAACCTCAGCATTACTGGCTAATAGAGAATAAACGTTTAAAGTTACACAACACGAACACAGTTCCCTTAGCTTCGCTACCCGAGAGAAATCATACCGGCGACGGGCCCGAATGTATGCGCTGGTATTATATTCAGTAGCCCAATTATTCGAAAGTTACGATGAAGTGTCGGTTTCAAAGTAGTTCGAGTCTTTGGGATTTCTCTGGTCGCATAGCAATTGTTGCGGACGAAAACTGCGGTTCAACGTAACGGATCGACAATCGCCCCATTCGTTATCTTGACGAAAAGCGACAACATCCGGCCGTATCACAGCGAACGGATGATTAATCGCGAGGTCGCGCAATTATCACGGTAGTGGTATGGAGAAGGCCACGGGGCCGCACTGTTATGTGTCACACATCACATGTAGCAATGGCTTTGCGGTTAAGCCGATTCACGACGTGACTGATCGACGCCCATCTTTAACTCACCTCGCGCAGTCGGATTCCACGGTTTCATGTGTGCCATATTTTTTAATCTCCAATGATTGCCAGATTTCCCGGATTTGCAAGAGCAAAAAAGTAAATTACACGAGGGAGCAATTTAAAATTTGAGTTTGCACCTTTGGTCGACCAAAGTTTCGCATGAGCAGCTTCCCTCAGCCCCGTGCGACATGAATTTTTTTGAGGTAGGATCTACCTCCCCTATCCGGTTTCTCCGGTCTCCCATCCATTCGCAACTCGGAGGGTTAATTAACACAGAGATGCTGCGGACTTTTTCATCTCGTTTTGATAGAGGGCGAGCGTTTCTTAACGGTGAAACATTTCTGAACATATATTACGTCCTCGTGATCCATGGTTCGTAACCATGATCCATGTAACTGACCCCCTGTCTACCGCCACTTTGGCTAGGCTTTACGTGGCAGGTTTGATCGCTCGCTTGTTTATAGTTGGTGGAATGTCGGTGGTGTCTGACAAGCCAGCGTACAGTCTACGAGAAGTGAGGGACCATCGGATCGGGCCGTGTGCAGTAGGATGTTCTCTCTCTCTCTCCGACATCGCGGTTCACCGAGTGATCTCGTGTTTGGCCCGTATCATGCGCAGACATGGATATCTATGACTTAGTGTAGTGTACCTTGCTCGATATTCGGATCGAGTATGTTGAGCCGGTGCATGCATTTGATACGTCATACATCGACGCGGATTATCGATGTCGGTATTGGCTTCTCAACGTCTACTATATACACTACTGTGCGTACTATGTCCAATTGTGCGTCAAAAATGTGGGTAGGGTTAAAGTGGTGAATATTGCCCGGTCCATAAATCATTGACTCACGTGCTAATCGGAGTTGGGCATATTCACCACTTTTACCCGTGAAAGATTGCCGTTCATAGAATGGCAAGGCATTGACTTGATGATCGATCACAAACGTTAATTAGCAATTACCTGAGCTAAGATTATTATTATCAGACCGCTCTCGGAAGTTTCCCAACGCCCATTTATCAGACGCAATCTGTTCGAAAGGTGCATTGTCATTTCCCGCCCCCTCGAACATGCAATTACGACAATTTACACGTTCCACTGCACACAGGAAAACTGAGAAAAAAAATCTAAAAACTCATTAAACTTTGCGTAAGATGTAAAAAATAAAATACAAATAATAATGCGTGCACGCAAAAAGACGCAGAGCCGGAGGAGTTTCGATTTTGTCATCGCACCTCGCGACGACAAACGAGCGGCGTTTCTAGCCCTTTCGCAAGATTGCTTCGATTTTGCCATTACCTCTCTGTTTGAGTTGCAGATAAAGTTGAAAAATGATGCGTTCTATTACAAAACCCTGTTGACGAAGTAAGCCTTGACAAATTACTGCGACCAATGCCGTGCGGAGCGAGGTTATCTCGGCAGCTCACTGGTAATACCTCGCTGCAGTGCCTTTTATATACGAGCCGTATAATGCATACTACTGCGGAACACAGTCCTCGTAATTCAAAGACGCACTTTTTTTTTACCGTTCGCGAATTCCAAGTAATTTATTTCTGTCCCAATTGTCACAGCAATGGTTTGTCACAGTCCGCTATTTTAGCATAAACAGCATTAGTAGCATGATCATCGATCTCTCGATCTCCCCCGCAGATACAATATCGAAATGTACCTGTGCGCGAATATCAGCAGGTTCATTTACGTCTTCGGTCACTGAACTATCGGCGTGCACTTGACAGGTGTGAGCAATTTCAATGCTTATATGCATGTGTTATATGCACGTGTTTATTCAAACGCGGCGACTCTGAGAAATTGATCAAAGCCACTGGCTTGCATGGAACTGCTCAATTCACGTCGCATATTAAACTTGCAGTCCAAAACGACGAGTCGTAACGTTCGATCGTAGGATGCGATGAAATTGCCGTATTCAAATAAACAAGCGACTCCGATGGAGAGAGACCTGCGGGGTTATTCTCGAGTCAATCGTTCGCAAAACGTACCTATACGTTCTGTTGCTGTTCGCGTGTAAACGTATGAACGAATACAGCGACAGAACCGTAGACGTTTTGAGAACGAGTGATTCGAGAATTACCCCTCCAACAACTCGACGTGCCGTAAAGCTTAAATCGAAATAGCTGCGCGCGAACATTCGTGTTACATTGAAAATCGCTTACGAAAGCAAAATCATAGTGACATTATCCTAACGACTTCGTGATCGTTAACGGCGCAAGAGTGTATGAATTATAAAAGCATTATTCGTAATGATGCAGACGCAAACATAATATTCGGAACGGTGGAGCAGTTCGCACGTGCAACGAACAATCTTTCACACGTCACGAAGCCCGGTACATTATAATAATGAAAATTCGTTATGCGGGAACGCTACATGAGAACGGAAGATTGCAATGGGCCGGTACTTTCGTGTATTCGCTATGCATTTTTACGAGTGCGACATCTGTTTCGTTGGTTTTATCTTGAGAAATAAAAAAAAATGTACTATCGCGAGATCATTCCGTGACGACATGTGAAACACACTTTCCCTATCTCTTCGCAAAAATGTAATGAAATATGGTAATAAAATATTAAATTTAATGAAATATTAATTAATATGAGAATATTAATGAAATATTAAACTCGTAAGACTGTTTCAAGATCGTATCGCTTCATCGTTCGGGATCCTATCCATACATATAATACAGACACGGTTCGGAGCCAAGTAGTCTCATAACCCTAAGTATTAGGCTGCTGATTTTGTTTCATCAATCTATCACCTGCCCTATCTGGCACCTGCCAACGATACTATAGCGAAGCGAGAATAAAGCAAATCACTTAGAATCAGCGGTTGGACCACTCAAGAAAACTGTAGATTTTCATAAACCCAATGCGTTTACCCAATATACAGCAGTCGGAATTTTCTCTGCTATAGATAACTCTCTGTTACCCGGGGTCCTCGTTGCCGGGCAGTCGGTTACTGTCCGCGGTGAGTGCCAGTCGACGACGCATCAGAGACACACCGCTCGTGGTTTGTCGGAGGTTATCGGCGCAAGCTCAGCAGCTCTCGACAATATTTCATTTCCACTTACCGACAGCCGGTTCACAAGCAAAAAGCTCTCGGGAGAGAGTATGGAATCTGCATGATCTAGTCCCTGTCCGCAGTCAGCCGATGCTTTATCAGAATGCCTTAAAGCGGCGGAGCGTCGACACTGAGGCTTGTTATCCCGCGCCCGTGATACATTCACGTTGGGGGAGGTGTCACGTGTTACGTAGTTTGCCTATGCTCCTGCCATAACCATGCTATCGCGGAGTGATAGCTTTTCACCCCAACAGAAAATCACGTTCCCATGGTTTCGTTCCGGATACTCGGCTCGGGAAGCTGTGCAATAATGAAGTTTTCGGGGACGATACAGTGATTGGCCACTTTCAGCCGACTATTATCCCAAGCTTGGGAAACTTTGGCCTCGTTCTGCGCGATGCCATTTACTGTCAAGACTGCTAGTAGCTGCGTGGCGGCCAACAGTAACATCGACTGCCCGAGAAGCGGCTGCAGAGACTTCAAATCTCATATCTTAATGAAAATCTGGTCTGTCTCCATGGAATTCGATGAGGCCCTTGTCTACGATCGTCGTACTTTTACGGCCTATCGTATAGTCAAACTGGATCATGGCTTCTCGATGAGAATTTTGTCAATACAATGGGTACTTGTCATCGGAGCACTTACCTTTGATGAAATCAACTGCCATTTCCAGTCCGTAAGTGTCCTTGTCGCAGTCGTCCAGAATGTGGGCCCCGATTTTGACACCGGGCACGAGATCGCGTTCGTTAAGCCAGTCGAGAGTGTAGAGCATAGCTTCTAGTGCCTGTACGCCACCCTGCGGCATTACCGGACCACAGGTGATCGAGTCCTCCCTCTCGTGCACCATCATTAAGCCACCGAGCAGTAAATCACCCTCAACAACCGCGCTATGCTTTACCGGCCATTGATTTAACGTTGCGGTTATGCGCGTCGAATTATCGCGGTCCGTGTGATTGAGAGATTGGATATCGTCATTTCCGAGATCAATTCTAACGTTTTCGCGTGGCTTTCCGGTCTGCGGTCGTTGCAAATTCGCTGATTCCCCGTTGCCGGACCTCGGTGACTTTTGTTCCTGGAATTCTTTACCAAACACTTGCTCAACGTTTGATTTGTTAGAAACTGGAACAGGCATGACCTCTCGCGAAAGAGCCGCATCGTTGTTAAACAGCGTATCAGTTTCGATCATCGGCAAATCCGTGCTCGACGGCTGCGATTCTCCCGCGTTATCCTCAATCGTTCGGATAATGTGATCGGGTGGCTTTATATCACGAACTTTCGGTGACGGTACCGTTGCAGAACTCATATATCCAGAATAACGTCCACTTGTCGGTTCAGTTAGGTAAAACGTAAAACTATGCTCCATCGTAAATCCTTTTTTGATTTGTTCCTCGGCAGCGTCGTCCCCCAATTCACCGTAGACAGGCGACACCCTCGGAACTCCTGGCTGTGATACCTTGGGAAGCTCCTCTCTCATCGAGTATCTGTCGTCATCCGAAGTTGGACCGATAGACCAGGGTCCGCCATCGGTCTTCGATGAACTCGACGATCCTGTCAGGGCATTATGGAAGAGGCTTTTACGACGTCTAGCGCCGGTGGACGTTGATGCCGTTTGCGCGGTTGCATGTACGTTGAAATTTTCCGGACCCCGAGGACTCGTAAGTGCATTATTGGAAAACTCGAGGCTCAAGTTTCTACCAACCATGAAACTCTCGCGAACCCTCGGGATTAAGGGTCCTTGAGTACGTTCCCCGTAAGCCTTTTTCTTCGCCGGAAAATAAAAGTGGCGTTCTTGAGTTTCGGCATGGTGATGAGAGTGCGAGCTGCTTTCATTGTTTTCGTTTTGTCCGTCGAGACTTAATCCCAACGAGACAGCGTCATCATCAGCTTTTAATTCGCCGGAATCCGACGAACGCTCGGTGAGTCGGTCCCGCGAGAGAATTGAATTCTCTCGTTTCGGCACAATGAAAATTGGTTCTTGGCCACGTACCAACAATCCCCCATCTTCCTGTTGCAATTGTTCGGCAACTCGTGCCTCCCGTCTCGAATGATCAATCACTTTGAATTTAGCGGAAGCGGGCGCTAACGAGGCTCCATGGCCAACAGTCAATACAGTATCAACGGGTATTTCGTTCAATCTCGTTATTTCGGAACGAATCATGTTTCCTATTTTCGATTCATTTTTTTTCGTATCGCGATCGACATTTTCGTCTCTGCGTCTCTCGCTACCCGCATCAACGGCGTTTCCTTCGTGGCCGACGCTCGTGTTCTCCGCGACGCCCACAATTTTACACGTCTCGCAGAGCTTGACATCGACCGTTTTACCATCGTTATGGTTTCTGTGTTCCACTCCTATCTTCGACGGATCTTCCACGACCACAGTCGAGTCACGAACCTTTAAAGTATTTACCGGCGTGACGCTATTTCCTTCATCGATTTTTAGTGTTCTTTTATAATTCGCCTGTCCGAAGAATTCGTATTTCATCGGAACGCGTCTATCATCCCGGTAGGTTTCGTCGATGAGTGCGAAGGGACGCATGACACCCGTGACGTGGTCGACGGCTGGCTTATCCTTCGATGAAATTGAGGTAAATCGGTTGGAAACCGTAAGTTGTCGGTCTAAGGCTCTATCGTGACTTTCCGACTGACCCTCAGGCAAATCCGTTCCGCTGCGAACTTCCTGGTAATTTTGGGTAAATGATTTGTCGAGACGTTGCCGTTCAGTCGTTGCTCCGTCTCCGTTGCAATCGTCTTCACCCTCGACCGGACCGTGATCCTCTGGGCGTAGTTGTGGAAACGGAGGTCCCATCGACGGATGCGTATCACTGCCGACGTGCCAATCAATTTTCTCGATCATATTCGCGCGAGTTTTCTCGACAACACCGATGCCCCGATCCTCTGCACCAACCCGGAGCGACGCTTGGGAGACCTCCGTGGGACCTCTCGACGGAATAGCTCTATCACGGCCAGTATTTTTTTGTTGAGGGGCTCGATTATCGGCGGGGTCAATCTTGGAAAATTCCATTTTTCTCGTTCGCCTGGGAGCAACGCTCCATTCCAATACGTCAGCCGCGCGTTGCACAGCGTCCGAGGAGGAAAACGTGTTTGAATTCTCAAGTGTTATCGACTCCGAAGCTCCATCTTCCAAGACTCGAGATCGTCCTATCTCCGGGCTATCGATCTGGGAAAAGAATTTTAGCACCTGTTCTCTTTGCCCTTGCACATGGTTCTGCGTCTGGTCCCGGGGTAGGTTTATCCCTCCGGTGGAGTCTCGTCCGATAAGACTTTTATGAGACCGCCGTTCCGTTTGAAAGCCGGTGAGAGCGATCTTAACGACACTTCTATGGATCCTGTTGTCCCTCGTTCTATCCGGATTTGCGGCGTTATCGACGAATTCCCCGTCACCGCTGACCCTCTTCGTCCCGGTGCTCGGGTGAGGCGTCCCAACCTCTTCGTTAGTCCTTGTGCCACCTGATCTCCCTCTCCTAGATGCCTCGTTCTCTACGACTTTATTCCTCCTAGCAACCACAACTGTTTCGCCTTTCGTTTCGCTCAGCTCGATACTTGGCAATGATCCTAAGTAAGATATTGCCTTAGTTTTCGTGCTTTCGTGGTAATTAATTTCTCGAATTTTTTGCCGTTGCCCGTCGACCATTTTCACCCCGGACAGGCGTGAAGGGCTTTTCATCGGGTTTTCTTTTAGAATGTTCGTGTGTTGAAAATTCTCCTCTGCGCTGCTGGTTAAAATGCCCATCTCGGCATTGTATGTACCACTATCCGATGGCTCGGAATTTCGAACAGACTCTCCTTCGAACAATGCTCGCGGAATATCATTAGCGATGGGTAGAAGATTAATATTGTTCGTGCTGCCCGTTGTCACGAATTCCGAGCTTTCGCGCTCGTTCCTCGAAGGTATGGTAACTCGATAAGTCTCCCTTTGTGATAAATATTCGGGAGCAGTGGAAAAAGTGGCAGTTCCTGAGTAAGCGAAGTCGCCAGCGAGTGGCTGGTCCTTGTCTGTAGGTTCTTCCACAATTTGCTTCTCAGTCAATGGAATTATTTTCTTAAATTTTGTTAAAACTGATTTTTCCTCCTCGGGATATGACGTCGACAGTGACGTCGTGACAGTCTCATCAACGACGGTCCATTCCGCGCCCTGTGAGGCAGCGGTGCTCGTGGCTTTGCTTTCCCACAGGCTCAACGATTCGCCCATCGGGCTTCGCGTATTCAAAGGCAACCGCTTGTTTTTTCTCTTGTTATGATCGCCATATTTACGGAGTACTATATTTGCATGAGACGAACCGGAAAGACTAGTTCTACTGTTTGGCGATGACAGCCTGTCGTCCTTGCTGCTTCCGTTGCTGCTCGACGATCTCACCGCATTGCGCATCGATCGACGCCCTCCGGCAGAGTCAATATTCCTTGACGAGGAAATCATCGGCTGTGTTTCACCGTTTGAATATTTCGTTATGGGTTCGCTCTCGTCACTGCGAGTTCCCAGTCTAAAATCTGGCGTTTGGTAATTCGTGCTCGATGCACTTGAATTGGAAATTAACCGAGCGGAATTCTCGGAAGCTCGAGCGAGTTTCGAGGCTCGGTCTGTGTGTGCGAACTTCCGATGCGCGGTTTCATTGGAACGCACGGTATCGATATCAAAATTAGCACCCACTGCATCCTGCACCTTCGTGAAAATATACCGTTTCGCGGGACTCAATCCGTCACTGGCGACACTCGATACCGTAACATTTTCCGTCGTCGATACCCGGCCAAGAGTACCGTGCACGACAAGCTGAAAGGGACCCTCATCGTAGTTGGTGTAACGGTGCTTGCCTGCCCTTTTCAAATACTCATTTTTTGTTTCAATATTGTCCCGTGAAGTCGATATGCCGCCGTGTATTTGTGTACTTTCCTGATTATGACGATTGTTCGCCTCGATGGTTCCGACATCGTCCATCGTATCCACGTCGTCCCTTGACGATACTGTCGCATTGTCCTGTACCTCGCTCCTGTCATCGTCCATCGTACTGTCATTGCGCCGACTGTGCTCGTTCGATTTTTCTTCGTACTTCTCGACCGATTTTCTTTTCTCAATACCTCGCGCGCTCGGTGCGTTCGCGATAGTTTCCTGCGCCGAGGCATCGAGCAGAATTGTCCAGACAATGGCCACGAGGACCATCCAGTTGTAGTGTAGTCGCATCACATTGACGATATGATGATCATCGCTAGATTCTGAAAGCAAGAGAAAAATATATATACATACATATGTGTTTCGTATGATTCTTTAATCCATCGAAAGTCACAAAATCGCGCACACGTACAGTCGTACGACGGGTACGTGGCTAGGTTTCGCATTCACCGTGGCAAGCGTTGCGGAAAGCAAAAAAGGGTCACGAGTGCACATTGGGAACTGGCTGGCACGAAGCCGAATCGGAAATTCTCGTACACGTGTACTCATGAAAGAAGTCCCAAACACAAACAAGTTGAAGTTTTATTACACATCCGACGCCGTCCGATGGCTTAATTTAGGACCCGCATTCCGAGGTTTTTGCACCTGGGGATGCGGGAAAGAATATACTACACTCCGTACTCCGGAGATACTTATTTACTTACACATTTAAAGATAAAGATAAACAAACTGTGGTACATTCGTTATTCTCAAAAAAGACACGGCTCTATCTACTGGTTGGTTGGATACAGTTGGTTTTCCTCCGCCTCCAGGGAACCATGTCAACTGATACACTACCAAGTTCAACATTTATTGTGAATGAATGTGTACCACATGTGACGTATCACTAGTTTTGAAACGACTAAAAGATCACTAAATCACTCAGAAACTGCAGCGCTTTTTCCTACTCTGGATCCTTTGAGTCACTCCGTCTCCCAGAGAAACTTGGCATCCTTACGGAAGCACTACCCTGTCTAAACCCTGTCTAAAGTTGCTCAGACAGAATAAGGAATAGGGTAAAAGTGGGGAATATGGCCCGGTCCATATATCAGTGATTTACGCGTTAATCGAGGTGGGCCATATTCACCACTCTTACCCTACGTTCTATTATTGATAGCATTGATCATATATTTCTTCAGAGGCTTGACGGTCAGTTCCAACACCCTTTCGCTTATTTTCAAAGAACCCGCGTCGGTATCATGCGAGGAAGAAGACTTATAAGCTCAAAGTGGCTATAAAATATGTCGCGCAAACGCAGAGTGCGGATTATCCCAAGAATACAAGGATATTTTGCTGCCTTTGTCCTAGTATGAATAACTTCTTCGATACTGAATATATTCCCGAGACAGTTTAAGATACGCACTCTTTTCCTTCTGTATGTAGAGGTTCTGGACAGATGAACAGGTGAGTACAGAAAAGGAGCGCATAATCTGATAAAAGACGTTTGTTTTAATCTAGGCTAACGATCATCACGCTATCAACACGCTGATAAAAATCGCGCATTGTGATAAGCCGACTATATCGGTCGTCATCACGGATGCTGTCGATCGACAGACCATTCGGATTAGGTTTTAGACGTGTAGGCTGTAGAGTTCTTTATATAGCAAGTTCCAAACGTGGATTCGCTAATGCCCGGGACGGGTTTAAGTGCTGGTTTCTCCCAATGAAACACGGAGTGTTTCCTCCTACTGGCAGTGGCAAGTGGAGTAGATAGCTGTAGATAGGGATTGAGAAGCGTGCAGGGAGCGATAGATCGTAGAGGACCCTTTTAAGTGGTGAACAAGCTTCACTGGCTCTGATCGATGGGGATTACTTTGGCCCAACATGTAGCACTTCCCGATCCTGGCAAAATCTCATGTCTGACAACCAGAGACAATGCCATACAATGCGCTTACACGCCATGCAATATACCAGCCCCATTTACTGATCTTATGTATTGGCTCTCCAACGTCCCTTATTCCCACGACAAGCGATACTATGTAACGGCTTTCATGGCGGGACATTCCCCTTCGTAGAATAACACTCGTGTCCATGTTTCTTTGCGCGACTCCTCAACAGCACGGTATCACTGCCAAGATCCAACCCTAGATTGTCAGCTTAGGGTCATTCACGTCGAGGTTTTTCTAGCAAAAAAGCTTATTCGAATCATTTTTGTTTTTTTTTTTTTTTTTCATAAGAGGAAAATAGAATCTGGTGTTCGATATCTCTTAGTGCATTCCGAAACAAGCAAACAGGCGTCGAACGTAAATAGCCGAATAATAGGTTGTACCGTCAAATATAAGGGATCAGTATTTATGCCACGTGTGATGGAGAGCTTTCGTGAAATCCATCATGAATTCAATTCATAGACATAACAAGAGAAGGAGACGAAATGCAGATAGGATGCGACTATGGCCACGTTTCCCGTATTGTGTGAAATCACACTGTGTGTTTTTAAGTTCGCGGTACACACGCTTGACATTACGTGCGCAAATTTACATCAAAGCTGTTGAGACAATGGATGCATAGAAGAGCGGTATATAAGAACGGAAACTTCGTAGAATACCCTTCGTAGAATAACACTCGTGTCCGTGTTTCTTTGCGCGACGCCTCAACACCACGGTATCACTACCAAGACCCTACCCTAGTTTGTCAGCTTAGGGTCATTCATATCGAGGCTTTTGTAGCAAAAAAGCCTATTCGTATCATTTTTTTGTATATGAGAGGAAAATTGGATCTTATACTAAAAACTTTGATTGCATCATGAATTCAATTCGTAAACGTAACAAGAGACGGAGATGAAAAGCAGATGAGAGCGATGATGGCCACGTTCCCCATATTGTGTGAAATCGCACTGTGCGCTTTTTGTTCGCGCCGCACACCTGACATTGTGTACGGGAAATTACATCAAAGCTGTTGAGATAGTAGATGCATAGGAGAACGGTATGCCAGAGCGGGAACGAAATGAGTGTTATTAATGAGAAAAGTGGTCGAGGTTGCGTAGCGTAAATACTATAGGTTTAAATAGGTTTCATCGCGCCCATAATGGAAGCCCATAATCCCACACTGTAAAAATAAATCGAAAATTTAATGTACAGGAACTTGAAATTTATCCACGTTAAGTAAAAGTACATTAAGGTTCAATTAATTTGAATATTAATGTACTTTTTTGTAAAATAAAAATAGCAGATATTAAAATTACAAATATTTTATGTGACATTTACAAAAACTTTAATTAAAAATACAAATTTTATTGCAACACACATGTGTTTTAAATTTCAGAAATAGTTTCTGTAAAAAAAATTAAAACACCGTTCATTAATTTTCGCACATTTTTTTACAGTGCAAAGTTGCTGTCCATCTGCGATTCGTTCAGGATAACAAACATATAATTTATGATGACGTTGTTTACTATTAGGATACAAGTTCCTACGTGAGGGGCGGAAAATCCCGCGATTAATAATGTTCACCCAGCTGAATTATATGAGATGGCTGACGTACCACTGCATTAAATCAGCTTGAGGTTTAATCAAGCTTCTCCATTCACCGTCATAATCTTCCATTCATAAAATTGCAAAGTAATTTAATACAAATCTGTAAACCGGTACGAGTTACCGAAGGAAATACAGCGAGAAATAAACCGCGAATGGTTTTGTGCGTCCGCGGACGAGGAGGATTATTATTCTTTTCCAGAATTCACCGTCAAGAGCACGGATTCTCCAGTCGCCAATTTATCACTCAAGCCAGACATGAAATCCTTAAGTGGCACGTTACATCCAGAGCAGAGACGATAAAACTGCCATGAATCTCCGGCAGCATAGATATAAAAAAAACGTGGCGAACTGTTGCGCTGAGAAATTATTGTCGGAAGGAACGTGTGTTATCCTGTCAGTTCCGTGGAAGAGGAAACACCAAGCTAATCCTTCCCAGGCGTGGTCATTTGTTTTCTATACGAGCGGAGAAACAGCGACAATAAATTTATTCGCTGATTCGCTGACATTTCGCTGTTGCAGTTCATGACATGAGTAACGAAAAAGTGACGAAATTACGTAAATGGATTCCGATATACGGTAAAACGAACTTGCGTATCGTTACGTAACTGTTCTTTAATCGTTTCGGCAACATTTAACAAGACAACACACTTGATGCATTAGATTGCAGAATTCCTATGGACGGTTGCCAGAATCGGAACAATTTTCGATATCGGTGCCAGTTCCGTTTGTAACCACGTGCACGACATGCTTTTCAACTCAACACTCAATGTTGGTTTCATCGGTCAAAGTTTTTTCGGAGAAGCATTTCAAATCGAAATACTTTACACCATCTTCGGAAATTCGTCTCTGGTAAGTGCATTTCAAGCAACTTTCGTGACATTTTGATAAAAGCTTTCGTGAGGGTAAAGGTGGAGTTTACCATGGTAGGGGTAAAAGCGACGAACGTGGCCCACCGCGATCGGCACGTAAATCAATGATGTATGGACCGTTTCATATTCACCACTTTTTCCCTATACGTCAAGATCAACCAGCGAAGCCCTCCGAATCGATCCTGAGGCATTGGATGTGCAGCTTTTTTTCTACAAGAATTTATGTCCTCTTTCGCCACGAGCACCATTGTATTTACTCAAGTAATTTCGCTCGCCTACGATATCCATATCTTTAAAAATAGGTGTCGATTCCACAGGGACAACATTTTTTATCGATTCCCTGATTTGCCGCGGCCCGCGCCGTCTTTCGCCGAACGGCCCCAACAAGCTTTATTGCTTCGTTTGCTCAGTCGAGGAAAAAAGAAATGGTGTTCCGGGATTTGCACCTATTTGCTCATCAAACCGGGCTTAACGTGCAAACCTCGCGGGTGACTTTTTCTCGCGCACACCGAAGAGGTGTTTCCCCAAGGCTTTTTCCCTCCTAATGGAGCATGATCGATAAACTTGAAACCGACCAGACTCAAAATACGACTCCAGTGTTGACCGGATGGCTTTTACGATAGGTGCAGCCGATTCGCCCTTCTCCTCAAACTTCCGATATTAAAAACGCTTCCGACATACCAAATCGACTTTGTGTCCGAGCTACTCATGTATTCGGGGTTTCTCATTTTCACTCCGATTCTTCGGAACCGCGTCCCGTGCGCGACTCTTCGAAAAGTCGGATGATTTATAAGCCGATCTCCGAAGTGCACTGAGAAAAAAAATTGGTTGGAATAACCAAAAGTCGCGGTGACATACGGTCAAAGCTGTTATTTGTTTGGCACAAATGAAGCATTGTTTTGTTAAACGATTATTTGCTTCAATTTATTCAAAATTTGCCGATTGAAACAAACATTTTTGTTGCAAGAACAAAATACACCTTTGAACGTATGTCACCGCGCATTTGCTTAATACAACCATTTCTTTTTCTCAGTGTGTCTTCACATTACCGTGTTCTGTACACGCAACTATAGTTTCTCTCTGTCAGTCGTGTGTTTTGTGATTCTCCACTTTGCACGATGTTTTTCTTTTTCCATGCAGTCTGACGAACAATTCCGTTGTTGAAGAGTGACGCAGCGTCATCGGACTGAGAACAACACGTTCCACACGCTTTTTTAGCGTCCTTCCGCAGGCAGCAGCTCTTTGCATTGTTATACTTCCCAATGGGAATTCTCACCAACGAAGTAGATTTTTTTTGTTTCTTTTTTACACCGCCCAACCTAAGTCGACGCGATGTTGTCGGCGAGAAAAGTTGCGCTGTTTCTAAGTGAAGCGAACAGCCAGCCAACTCTTCGGGGATCCCGAGTTGGCAGTACAAGACTTGGCGGAACTGTCGATTCTAGCAACTCCTCGTAAATAGAGAATGTTTCAAACGGAACATTTGCTGTTGCACCGAACGGGGAGAGATAAAGAAGGATATCATGTTTTTTGTTTTTAAATATTCAGCGGAAAATGCTGTGCCTGGTTTAAAGACCTGAAGAAATATTTTCGCTCGGTTCGACGATCACTGGATATTTTACACCCTAATAATGTCGCGTATATATTTTCGAAATACATACTTTATATCTGGGCACCTATAGGTCGCGGATTATATGGCCAATCAGTCGTATTTCCAAGTATTAAAAAAAACGACTTTTTGCATCGACTCGATTGAATCTTCCGCATAAAATACTGAAGAAATATTTTCGCCCGGTTCGACGATCACTGGATATTTTACACACTAATAATGTCGCGTATATATTTTCGAAATACATACTTTATACCTGGGTACCTATAGGTCGCGGATTATATGGCCAATCAGTCGTATTTCCAAGTATAAAAAAACGAATTTTTGTATCGACTCGATTGAATCTTTCGCATAAAATACTGAAGAAAAGATTGAATACTGTAGAGTCAATCTTACCGATATTGAACCAGTTTTGAGTGCCTGAAAGTTTCATTTTCCGCTCTTAAAAAAAAGTCATAGCCATATCACACGGGAGTACGCTGTGTATACAGCTACGAAAAATTAAGCCGAGTTCTTGTTATTACCCGCTGTTCGAGCGAACAAAGCATCTCCCAGAGGTGGGGACATGGCCCCACTGTGGAGTGTACGGTATAATTGGACACTTTATACCACGTTGGGAGTACCACGCGCTGATGACATGGAAGAGAGGCAGACAATAGCCATACTTCAGCGGTCCATCTCGGCATAAAACTGCATTCATAAATATTTTGTTTTTTATGAACACAGGAAAATTGCAAACAGTCGGTAAAAAAAAAAAATTCATTGCGGCTGCCACAGTGAATTAAGTTGACATTTCCATTTGAAATTTTTCACGTATAATTTTCTAAACAGACAATTCGACGAATTAAGTTAATCACCGAAATTACACCGTTTATATTCCGGATATTTAAGAGGATTAACCAGCCCTTTCAGCCCCATTTTATTTTTTCGAAAGTCCATTTTTGCCCAGATTCGCTAAATCGTCGCGACTCAACTTTCACTAATCGTTGTATACTTGTCCGTAAATTTATCTAGGGATAAACGATAAATAAAATGTTGATTATTTTGTTTCTCTCGCTCCATCCCCTGAAAGCCCATTAGTGCAGCCGTCCGCTGTGTCGCCTGTTTATTTTTCTTTTTGTTTGTATTTCTCTCCCCAGTCTCGCCCGGCAAGGACCAGCTGACGATATTGGCCCGAGGCCGACAACAGCCGTGAAAGTAGTATCTTCATTCTCACCCTTCGTAATTTCCACCCTTCAGCGAAGGACCAGACTCCCGCGGTGTGGGCGTGAAGGGCGGCCTTGCCGGTTGAGCGAGCGAGGTGAGGAGTTTTGCGATGTGGGATCATCATATCTCGCGGCACAATGAACGAATACCAACGGTCCGATGGTTTGATGCCAGAGCAGTTATGAAATATTTCTCTCCTTTGCACCTACATATGGTGGTTAGTCCATTCGACCGTCTCAGGCTCCCTTGGGACGCTTCGCTGGTCTGTCAGCTCTCGAATATCCGAACCGACACCGCATGCTTTACTCGCTTTTATATTATTTCCCTTTGGCCGCGTTAATTCGCCTTGTCGATCCACAGAAACACCTTCGGTTGTTTTCTCACATTCATCCGCTTTCGAGTCAAAGGCGCAGCATTCGTGTACACTGTCTGTCATTTTAGGCCGGGTCTGTTTTCCTTGTGCTCTACCCGAGTAGAAATTTTCACGCGTTACATCGGACCCTGATAAGGTCCTCAGAAGGCCTGATAAGGGCCTGACGACGGCCTGATAACGCCTTATCAGGACCCTATCAGGGCCCGATGTAACGCTCGAAAATTTTTACTCGGGTATTCGAATCGTCCAGGCACTAAAGGGACGCGTGAGTCATCGACCTTACCCACTTTGTCAAACTTCATCCTATTTACATCTCATTGCCAAGATTCATTATAAACCGCATGCCTCAAAATTATTGAAAACAGTAAACGGGTATAGCAAGTCGGAGGCGTGCAACAGGTTGTTGACTCTTAAAACGGTACACAGTCATTGATAGAAATTTGACTCAAATGCGAGTATCAGTAACGTTAGCTTATTACCACAAATAACTACCGTTTATTTTTTATTTTTTTCATTTGCACGGTCTCTGCACTCAGCGACGATGGCACAATCACTAGGTAATTTTTCGTAAAAGTGTACCGCGTCCATTTCCGCGAACTACCAGCGTTATATAATGGAGAACTGTGCGTAATAACTTTTAAACGACTTTTGTTGCACCCCCGGTGGGTTGCGTACTGGTTTTTTGCATAATGCATATCCTCATTAAATTTTTATTCCTCAACCGCGCGACGCAACCACGTTCAAGTGCATTCATAATTCTGGCACTTTGCGATCCTACGATATATGAATATTTCGGTCGTTTCCTTAACCCAGACTCTGGGGAAAATACTGGAGCCGCGCGTTGTCTGCGGTCGGCTAACGACCGAAACACACGCAAGCTATCTACGAGCGTCGCTTTGCCTGGAATAAATGATTTTAATTGTAAACACTTAAGAGTGTTTAATGATCGTTATGAGTGTTATGACACATGAAGGTTGCAGCTCAAAAGAATGAAATAAATAAACGTGATACGAGAGCTAAATCCTCGACACGCTTTCATGAGCTAGAGACGATTCGCTTCGGGGGGCTCTAAATCCTAATTCCACTTTGGGTGAGTGGGCGACGGAACGTATCGTTCTTTTCTTGGAAATAAAATTGAAGCAATTCTCTACCACAGCTATCGTAATTGACCGTGGGTCTAAAGAATGAAACGGAAAGAAGTGCCATTCTAGTGCGAGTCGAGTACTCTCGACGGGACGGAAGCAACGGCAATGGACATCACTCCGGTTAAATCTTAATTTATCGTGCTATTTACTTCGAAATCTCCGGCTGAACTGTATCGGTACTGTGGGATCCGTGCATAAATCTTCAAAATCTGCATATCAAGATGCGCAGTAAAATTGGACGGATTCCCGCTATCGGGCCAATTCTGGTCCGCCCGAATCGAGACGGGTCGGCTTCGGAACGTTCCGGGTTCTCGATCAACCGAACGGATGCTTCGAGGAAATGAATGCAATCCTAAAATAAATAGTATTGGGAAGGTACATGCGTTCGTGAACGAGTGCAAAACCGTCCGAATTTCCGACTCGCTGTGATAAGAGAGAAAACATTGAACGGTGTTATTCGAGGAACCCACAATGTTGTGAATGCATTAGAACACTGCACAGACGTATCACGTAGAGACGAAAATGGTATAAATATTGGTCCAAACGGTGACACGTCACTGGGAAACAAATAAATCATCATTGAGTCTTATTTAAGGTGAAGTGAAACATGTTCTCTGTCGCAATCTCACGCTCCACCGTCAGACCGATGCCTCTATCTCTCACACTCCTGACTCCATCACGTGACTTTCACTTCGCCTTAACCTTACATTACTTCACCCTACATTACTTCACCTTACATTACTTCACCTTACATTACTTCACCTTACATTACTTCACCTTACATTACTTCACCTTACATTACTTCACCTTACATTACTTCACCTTAACATCGCATCGACATCGGACTCGATACACAACAGAGCGAATGCAAAATATAGATTAGAAAAAGAATTCCACTAAATTCGTGAAGAGCTTGTAAAAGGTTGTAGTGTTTCCTTTTTAGTGGTCCGAATTTGTATTTCGTAACAACATTTTTTTTTAACGAGGCTTCCATCCACATTCGCTTTTGTTCCAACCTAGATCGAATTCAATAATCCCATACAAATGTGTGTATAGACTTCTTTTCTGTTGTCTTTCATTTTTAATTGCGAATAACAATCCATTAAGGATTTTTCCATTATCCTAGATTCTTTTATAGACATTGATTGGCATTCGTTAACGATGTGTAAACTGGATTTACGAAGGCGGAGAAATAATACATGGCGTAGCACAACACCGATGTTGTTTCTTTCGTGGCTCGAAGCTATAAACCGTCAGGCGATTTCGGCTGAAGGATCGGGGCTGCTCGCTGGATGCAATCTTTCACTCATAGATCGACCTCCCTCGTGGTTGGGAATTTTCAATTTTTTTTCCATCGTACATGGAGCGAACTATCTATTCTTCATCATGTAAACTTCAATTTTTTTGTTTTCAATTTACGAAACGACAGGTCGTGCGGCTGATGGAGTGGCCTCGCACGAACCGTTTCGCTGTGATGTTTCGTCACAGTGATCGAATAGCTCACTTCCGTTTTGAAAATCTCATTTTTCGACCGGAAGTGACGTCGTAGCACATCCCCTCCAGTCGAAAAATTAGATTTTCAAACCGAAAGTGACGTGTTGCCCGGTAAATCTCCAGAAATGGAAATTTTCGATTTCTAAATTCCATAGTCCATAGCGGTTGTTTTGGCTCGAAGCCTCCGAGCAAAAACAACCGGCTGGATAGCATATAAACCATGAAGTATGATGCTAATTGATAAACACCGTATTACGAAATATACTTCCAGTGAACATAGTAAGAAAAAAATTATTGGAAGTGCACCACGTTTTTCCGACCGTCCTACATATAGGATAATGGTCGTTCCGTGAAAGTGCGCGGTACTTGTATTTGACGACGATTCATTAACTTTCGTCTTTTTTATTCGTATTTCGTTCTCTCTTATCACGGAGTAGGCAATGGGTAAAGATTCGTTACCTCATTCCAACATTACCGGAACGCGGTAGCAAAACGTGCGGAGAGCCGCGAGTCCATTACTTTTATATCGTTCTACCCGTCATTTCATCGTAGTGCAAGTACTCGTATTTTTTTTTAACGAAGCCTGAAAGAAAATTAACAAAGCCCATTGAGTTCGTACTAATGGGCTTTGAAATAGCTTCGCAGGCACTTTAATATATGCTATTAAAGCGCCGTTGGAACATTACCATTGTTACTAAGAAGGCTGTGATACACCTCTGCACCTCGAGAGTGGCAACTTTCAATTTCCTCATGTTCATTAAACCTTTTTACATGCCAACGTAAACACTGAGATCGATGTCAAACATGCTCGTGGAAACGAGTCGAGGCGTCTAAAATCATAATTATTAAATGGTAGCTTCTAATTATAAAAAATGTCACTAGTCATCTACCCAACATTTAACATTAACCTCAGTTTACTTTAAACAAACTTGTTAAACTTTAAACTTTAAACTTTAAACTCTTGTTTCCGGTCACGTGATATCCTTTTAAAAAAATCCGTGAGGTAATAGTGGACTTAAATATCGGGCTTTTTTCCATTGTCTCCTAAACTTCGAATGTACATTGTGGATTCTTGGCTCTTCCGGCTGGCCGATACTTTAATAGCGGGCTTGGGACGAGCTGGGCCGTGCACCGGTAAAGTTCAATCCTTTTAAATCTACTTCCCGAGCCATACGTGAGCTCCGCAAGGACTCCGCAATTCAGCGGCACGAGATTGCTCCATATGTTTCAATCCGGCGTTCGACTTAACTCACGAGTGATTTTTCCTTATAGCTCCTGCGAGCTCGATAGCCGGCTAAGAGAACGGAGCTTAAAATTTATACGCTGCGCCGCGTACCAGGTGCTCGATCCCTCTTCACTTTAAATCTCGGTCTCGTATCTGTGTGAAATTAATACGTTTGCGGTACGCCGCGTATCAATGTACAGCACGTGCGAGACGGAACTTGTGCCGGGACTCAACCGGCTTTTGTCATCCCAAAGCTCGCGAGCTCCGACGGATACAGCACTCGTAAGTCATCCGATTGTTTCTGCTCTGCAATCAGACGATCAGAAATCTTCCAACGGCTCTGCTGTACAATTTAACATTTTTATTTTCCTCTCAACTACCCGCATACCCTCCGCCGCCGATATTGATCTACGAGTTCATGCGGAATTACAATATTCAATTTTACCTGATTCACTCGGCCCCGATTCGCGGTGAAGCCGGTGAGACATTATTAGAATTCCAGATTGTCGTTTATACCACTCCAAGGCAAGATTCCTCTCTGTATTTCTCTTTATTCCTTTATTCCTCGAAGTGAGAAAAAAAAAATTAAATCGTCAAATGCTAATGAGATGAGTCGTGCATGAATTGAGCCGTATTGCATTAATTCCGTATCGGGCGTCACATGCATTCGGTAGCCCCAATGTACCGAGCTGCCAATTCCGTCAGCTGGTTCGTCTTTCGATCGGGTATTATGCTGGCGAATAGCAGTGTATGACGAATGCCTTCCAATCTGAAATTGGTTTATGCCGCGGGGGTTTCCGATAATCCACGTATAGACGAGGAAAGATTCCCGCCGGTGTACAGAAGGCTCGGGTGTGCGTATACACAGTCGGGAAAGTAAATCGATTTTTGCAGGACGCAGCACACGGAAGCGTTGTGGACAGGGATCATGGAGTCACAGAGGTGGAATACTCGAGCGACCTGTTAGAAATTTATCGCGTCTTAGACTCGGCATTTGGGACCTCGGCGAATCGACGATTTTCTGAGAGACTTATGGGATTTCCGTGAAATATTTATCCGATATTGCACCACCGATGGATTCACTGCACCGAGTAATGACCCTCGGTAGTACCATCGATCGTCGATGAGCGTTAGGAATTAATTGCCAATCTATGGTATCCACAATCTCATGGCTGGTCCATGGGTGGTCTTAGAGCGTGGAAGCTCTTGGCATGAACGACGGGCGCACACGGGGCGTCTCGTCCCTGCTGGGACAATCTCCGGCTTCGACCATGCTCCTGTACCACGGTGTGAAGATAAAAAAAATTACATAGCCGGTTAGTGAATACATTAAGGTCTAGTGTACACTATAATTCACCGATGGGTCGTTTATACTTCGTATATTGCCGATATAACGCCCATTTATTAAATATCGATAGTGATCGTATATGGCATATCGAATTCGGCGGAAACATCCACCCGGAGTGATTCTATAGCGGAATATGCGCTTTCACATGGTGCTATAATTGCATACGAGATGTATGAAGGAGAAAAAAAGTGAAAATTTGGAGGTGTGAGTATACACGAAAAAGTAATTAACCCGTCGATTCGTATCAATCAGTACCTCGGGCGTCGGTGCGGAGACCGGGCTTTCAACCAGGCTTCAGCTGAAAGTGGAAAAATCGCCCGGAGCTATAGACCATCGACTTTTTCATTAATTGTCGGAAGTATACTTTCTACTAGTTTCGATACATTTTTTTTGTGGCAAAGCGATTGCTATACGATTCCTATACAGTAACTGCAACCCGTCAGTACGTTCGACAAGTGCCAATAACAAAAAAAAAAAAAAAATAATCAATTTTCTATTTTTAATCCCGGACCGATCGCCGCGGTAATTTCTAGATAGATCCGCAAAGGTTTTATTTTTCGTTGAAATTTAGCGCAACAACTTTTAGTTACGAGGCGAGACTCGGTACGTATCGCAGTGACCTACTTTTTTGGCGATATTGCAATTGGAACTTCTCGATTTATTTGGACACATTTTTTTTTTCGTTCCTCTCTCGACTCCGTCACTTTTTGGACTCTCCGAGTGATGTGATTGGAGTGTCGAGATTGTTGAGTTAATTAGCGTACGTTTTCGTAAGCACAAACGAGATCGGAATAAATTCTCGGGCTAATTGAGCTTAATCGTCACAGAGCGGGTGCCCGATGGACATTTCCCGAGCGAAATCGTCACAGAAGTCGCGTACAATCAACTACGGATGCATTTTGATCAGCGCACACCGAGCAAATCACGGCTAACAGCTCTGTAATTCATCCGGCAAACTAATTGGAGTTTGAACGTGCTTTCCCTACCGTGCCTCATTACATAAGTCCTCAGAAAAAAAAGAAAAAACAACGTGATATTTTCGATCGTCAGCGTTGCGCATTGCTTTCGCGTTGGTCATCGTCAACTATAAGTTTTTTTAAAAGTTATCATGAGGTCGCTGCAGCCGGTTGATTATCTTGCCACAATTTCGAAAGTGTTCGATAAATTTCGTCAAGAAAGTTTTGAGCCCAGTTATATCGAATCAGGGAACGGTTCTCGGGTGCAACGAAACACGTAGCCGACGAGCTTTATAGCGAGGCACTTCGTTCGAGCCGTAAAAACTTGATTGCTTCCGGAGTCGTCGAGGTTCCCTTAGCCGACTGCACTGGACTAGTGGCGCGACGGAAAACTTCATTTCCAGTATAGCAATTCGTGAAATATCGAAGACAATCGTATACCTACATGAGCGCGCGCACAACTGCAACCATCGGGGTTAAGTAGTGTTTCAAGATTCTCACTGAAAACGAGGAAAGCGACGAGACAAGATTTAATATCAGTCGGCGACAAGATTTTTTACCGGTCCCGCCGCTGCAGTGTTCGAGGAGTGGTATATACATCTATAGATATAGTAATAAAATTAAAGGTTTACACAGAGCTTCTGAATCCATTGTCGCGAAATTGTGAGGGTCCGGATGCAGCGCATCGCGTATTGTTCGTATTCATCGGTACGAGAGATTTGTGGACCTACGACAGAATCGTTTTGGTTGTATTTTTTTTTATGGGTACAAGTATTCCAGATATCGATCGTTCGAGTAAAATTTTTGATACTTCGCACTTTGATGTAGACGCGTAAATTTTTTCGTATACGTTTAATAACATTTCGTTGTCAATGGAACGGTCCAAAATTGGCATCCCGTCGAGCAGTGGGCGAGGCAGGAATGCCGCGCAGTAAAATTGAATCGCTCATTAATTCGAACACCATTTAATTGATGGAACCCCAATCAAGCGATAGTATTATCGCTTACCGTACCGTATGGCACGCTGTAATTAATTCCACAAAAGTCCAATATTCATACTCAAACGCATAGCTAACCGTTGTGCATTGTCGACGAGTTCGGTGGGTGGCCCGAGAGCTAATCCATTCGTGATGAATGTCCCGAGGCTCGGCCACTAGATTACCCAACCACTAGTCTGTTCCAACCGGTAAGCGCGTTACCTCCGTGGAACGAGAGTTGCTGACAATTTCCTTTGAAAATAATTTCGCATCCTTTGTCCAAACAAAGAGCCTGAAGATTAAACGCCCCGAGGATGAAGCAATTTGTAAAAGTTTGTAAGAAATTTAAAACACTTTTTCCCTATCCGTTTCTTTTGACCCGCGAAGAGGTGCGGTGTAATTTATTTCACAAAGATTTATTCATAAGCACTATACTCGGCCAAACTTTTTGTTTATTTTTGCTTCCTCATAGAGCTTTTTTTGGTGAATAAAAAATCAAGATTTTAATGAAAAAACGTTCAGAATGTTCCAAAACATCGAAAAATCACATTTAAAAAAAGTTTCCGGATGTGTGTGCGTGTGTGAATCAGACGCGAAAAATTCAAAGCGCTATAACTCGAGAATACCTACACCGATCAAGCTGAAATTTCACACACAATGGTTAATAGTCAATGTTTCTCCGATATTTCATTTTAAAAATTTCAGTTGTTTTTATTATAAGCGATTTTCAATTTCCTCGCAAACGTCTGTGTGCAACTCTAGATCTTACAATTTTTTAGCTATCGACGCAAAAAGTTGTTCACAGATGGGGTGCAATCGCCCGACGATCCCTATTAAATTTGAGGCTAATAGGTCAAACTGTTTAAATTTTATGCCGTTTTGAATTTTTGAATTTCATTACAAATCGGTTTATTTTAGAGTCCATTTTTCGTATTAAATATTCATCGGTGAATAAAGTTAGTGGTAGATTCGGGATCGTCCTTTTTTTGCTTCCTCATAGAGGAAGCTTTGTTTTGGTGAAAAAAAAAAAAAATTCGAGATTTTAATGAAAACGTGTTCAGAAAACTTCGAAAAATCACATTTAGAAAAAATGTCTGGATGGATGTGTGTGTGTGTGTGCGTGTGTGTGTGCGTGTGCGCGTGCGCGTGCGCGTGCGTGTGCGTGTGCGTGTGCGTGTGCGTGTGCGTGTGCGTGTGCGTGTGCGTGTGCGTGTGCGTGTGCGTGCCAGGCCTTCAAAATTCAATCGTCAACTCAAGAACGGTTTTATCAATCGGGTTGAAATTTGGCTCACACGTAGAGCAGTTGAGTGCCTCTGTTTGTTACAATTTATGCACGAATTGAAACATTCGTTCAGATTTGATGAGATTTTGAAATTTTTGAAAAAAGTGTGTTCGCGCTCTAGCTTTCGCAATTTTTAAGATTCTGGGCTGAAACTTTCTACAGAAGTAGACCAACAGCAAACAATTTTCGCTATTGAATTTGGTACGAATCGGTCGAGGGGTTTCGGTTTTGTGAAATTTTCGATTTTTCAAAAAATATCTATTTCACTCTAGCTTTTACAATTTTCGAGATATTTGCCTACAAATTTGTACATAAATAAGCTATTATGGACTCGTATTCCCCATTAAATTTGGCAAGAATCGATCGAAACGTTTAAATTTTATAAAATAAACAAAAAAATCAGAAAATTCGTACCTCACAAGAGACGATTATTTTTGTTTTAAATACTGAGAAAGAAGCCAAATAAGTGGTAGATTCGAGATTAGTGAAAAAAATAGATTAAATATAGTGCCTGAGCGGCGATTTTTCCTCATAAAACACCTTTGAACTTTAGTTTTAACGCTTTGAACTCGCAGATCTCGCGAATGCTAGTTCGGACGTCGAAAGAGATTTACGTTGAATCGAAATGCGTTGCGCGAAATGCGTTGCAAACAAGGAAACTCCGGGTAGCTTTCCGAAGTTTGAAACTGTGACCAGTCTCCGACTGTTTCCTGCATTGGAGTGTAAACTGACTGTGCTCGAAGCTCCGACCGTTTTTCGGCAGCCCAGTGACGAAAATAAGTCGACATTCAAACGGGTACGAGAATTCCGCGTGTTCCGACGCTAAAACAACAGCTTGCACTTTGTAACTGAAGTAGCGGCATCGGAGCTACTTTGCCACATTATACGTTTTGTCCGAAGATCGTTGGCATCTGCAGGAGGCAGCGGAAACACATTGAAGCACGTGGAGACTTTACGAGGGCATTTTCCCGATCTGGTTCCGATCGATTTGCGTAATCGGTAACGCGACGTTACGGTCCGCGGGCATTATTTCCGGATCACGGATTTATCGTCTGCGTGCAACGGCAAGCGTCCACCTTCCGACTCCTCAAGCCCAATTGCGAAAGATTCCAACGATGAGATATAAATATTTAACCCTTCACACACCGGATCCTTGTTCAACGAGGACCTAGAATTTGTCCAAACGCAACCTTCGAACGATTCGAATAACAAGTTAATGTACTAAAAAAAATCTATACAAATCACAGACGTATCTTGAAGTATTGGTTTTTTGATAACGCAGAAGAAAATTCATTGCGAACGTCCGTACACTGAAAAATAAAAATTCGCTTGCGGGCTGCCAAAGAAAACAATTTTTGTTTCAATTCTACTTTCAATTTTTACAATTCCATATGATATTGAAACAACGACGGCAAGATTGTTAACGTGACATGCTGTCATTTCAATTCGGCATGAAACTGTACGAATTGAAAGGAGAAATGAAACAACTTTTTTTTTCTTTAGCAACTCGCAAGGAAATTTTACTTGAATCATTGATATTTTTTTTCAGTGTATCGTTTTTGTGCTTAAAAGAAGGCATGGTCCATTGCGATCGGCAAAAAGCCCCCGGTACTTGAAGGGTTAACGGGGAGAAGTGCGAAACTGCGATCAATACCAGTTTGGTTATTCAGCGAAAATACTTCTCGGGGACTGTAATGTTCGTTTCATCTACCATTTCATCTACCTCATGAATAGCACCTCCCGGACGTGTCGCTCGCAGAACGATTTTTTTAATAAGGCACGATATTTCACGCGAAATTTAGGATTGTTTATCAAAATGCTTTCGTGATGAGCAAATATAATTTGAGATATTATGAAAATATTGTTCGCGATAGGGGTAACGAAATTTCACCTCTTAAATTAGATTGTTTTCTGCATGCAAAACCAAGCGCGGCTGCGCGGCAAAGTGCTTTGGGAGCCGACGGGCGGGATAGAAGTGGCTATTTCTGAAAAGTCCTCAACCGTACTATATCCACCATACGATTCCACCGTACACGCTGCTAGTGCCCACAACGACATCCCACGGAACTGCGTGGTTTTTCTTTTTCGTCTGAGCCAGCATACTCGGTTACCTTTTCTATTTCGTAGTCATGATGCTCGATGTAGGGGAGAGCGGGGCAAAATGGCATAGCGGGGCAAAACGGGATAATGAGGCAAAACGCAATTTTCCAATAACTTTTGGATGCTGTGAGTGGGGAAAAACGGTGTTGAAAATCCGGATGTTTCGTTAGGACAAAATGGGACATCCACAAATTATGGGAAAATTAAATTTTACCCCCGCTGTCCCGTTTTACCCCCACTGTCCCATTTTGCCCCGCTCTCCCCTATTTCTGGCGGCACATTTATATCTCTACTACTCACAACTCTACCAGAAAACATCTCTCCCCAAACATCTCTACCAAAAAAGATAATTCTAACAACTCTACCACATAACAACTCTACCACATAACAACTCTACCACATAACAACTCTACCACATAACAACTCTACCACATAACAACTCTACCACATAACAACTCTACCACATAACAACTCTACCACATAACAACTCTACCACATAACAACTCTACCACATAACAACTCTACCACATAACAACTCTACCACATAACAACTCTACCACATAACAACTCTACCACATAACAACTCTACCAGAAAACATCTCTACCGTATTACAACTCTACCAGAAAACATCTCTACCGTATTACAACTCTACCAAAAACTCTCCCGGAATTGAAATAAAACTCTCCCCGAATTTAAATAAAACTCTCCCCAAATTTAAATACAACTCTTCCCGAATTTAAATGAAACTCTCCCCAAATTTTTATTTTTATTCCGGGAGAGTTTTATTTAAATTCCGGGAGAGTTTTATTTAAATTCCGGGAGAGTTTTATTTAAATTCGGGGAGAGTTTTTGGTAGAGTTGTAATACGGTAGAGATGTTTTCTGGTAGAGTTGTTAGAATTATCTTTTTTTTAGAGTTATTATCCGGGAGACTTGTTTTCTGGTAGAGATGTTTGGGGAGTGATGTTTTCTGATAGAGTTGTTATCTGGTAGAGTTGTGAGTGGTAGAGATATAATTGTGCCTTTCTGGCGCCTTATGCACACTCAGTCATCATGCTCGGAAGTATATCGCCTTTATGCACATCCACAAAGTAAAGTTCTTCATTTTTCACACGAAATCGTGTATCCTCTGCTAAGTATACAAAATGCCACCGAATTAAACGACATTTATTTATACGTGATTAACGCTCTGAAGCTTAGGTCATTCTTAATGAATGAATACATTCTCAACCTAATATACCTAAAATAATCTTAAGTGAATAAAACAATTATTACTCGTAATTCTCAATCCATGTAAGAACTACAAATGTCAACGCCTATCAAGATAAAGCTCACAAGAAGGCTCTCTTTTTGTACAGACACTGGCTTTGGCAAAATAAACATATCCATTTATCTATCTACACGAAATCTGTAAATTTACGAGACACGTAGAAATAGGGTGGGTAATGGGGTTTATTGCCGCAAGAACGGGCCACTTTTAGCCGAACGCCAGACTAGCCAAATATTTCGCACCCGCAAATCTCTCGTCTCGCGCTTGCTCGAAAAATCGCGAAATTGAGTGTGGAAAAAAATATCAGTTTCGCGCGAGTACGAGAAATTCCAATTTTATTACAACGTCCCATCGATGTACCAGCTTCGCCATCCGGATAATATAAGGAGCTTAGCCCGCGGTTTCATTTTACGATCGAGCCTCCAACCGAGCTAAGTCGTTAACGTCTCACGTACTCTCAGCAAGTTTTGTTATGATCGAAATTTCATCTCGATTTTGGCACGAATTAATAGGTTCTCGCGAACTCCGCACCACGACGATGTATCGGGATACTAACGACCCTGATCTTGCAAGACCGAAACATATGGAAGTTTCCCAAGATCGCCGTAGAATGTATGTTAACAAAAAAAATAAAAAATTAACGAAATGTATGGCTTCGACAAGACAAATTGAACAATTTGATGAATCGCGACTGTGCACTTCGAGCCCCCTTCGTTCGCTTAAACGGCTCCGGCATGCAATAACACCGATATAAATTTCATATTGATATTAACGCATGGACGCCGCTACACGGATGAAAAGGTCGCACGGTCGTGTTACCGGGAACGACCGGCGCATTACCGTAACTGGAATATATCCGGGATTTATTCATGAGCCCCTCGAATATTGTTATTAATTTGTATTCGCGGAGCATTCGCCCAAGCCCGCCGACGCAGTCCTATCTCCTCTGTTTTAACCCCCATCAATCGCTGTAGTCGACCGGGTCGCTCCACATGCCGAATCGACTCCACGCAAAATGCGTCACCCATTAATAAAAACAAGAAGGGGATCGCGAACAACCGAAGATAAACCATGGAAAGTCGTGATGATAAAAAAAAACAGGTGTCAAAAGAGGAAAAGCCGAACTGTACATTGATATACGAGGATAGTCAAGAATCAAGCAATTTTTCATGCCTCTGCAATCTTTTTTTGTTGTAAATAAATGTAACGCCATTTTACGTTTGACATTTTTTTGTCGACTTATATAACAAGAATTCCTTTGTCCAATAGATTATTATCGTTTTTTTATGCTATCACATAGCTATATAAAAGCAATATGAAAAAACAATCGGTAGCTGACGACAGATTCGACAAATAGGGAAGGAAACGTAATGCTCGACGTAATGCTTTAGGGTAAGTCGGGGTGATATGGCCATGATTTTTTAAACAACAAAACTCTGAAGTTTAACATTTTTTTAACTTTAAAATTTTGGTTGTAACCAACTCGAGAAACTCCAAACTAAAGTAATTCGCTTAGAACTTTCGATATTTTCGATGTGCAATTTAATTGTAGCTCTATAATAGTACATTTCGATACGAGTGCGAAAAAACTTTTTCTGACGAGTGTGAGTTTGCAGCACGAGCCGAAGGCGAGTGTTGCAATCACACGAGTTCAGAAAATGTTTTTCGCACGAGTATCGAACAAAATTTTATTTCACAAGGTGTGAAAATGGGGGTTTTCGCACGCGAAGCGGGCGAAAAAACCGCCATTTTCCCACCGAGTGACATAAATATATATTTGCGATCGGTTGTCTCACCCGGACACTACGGGTGACATGGCCACAGTAATAATGGTGGTCAATTAGGCCTAGAGAAGCATCGGGATGGCACAAAACATGTCTTACTATATTTTATGTTGTCTAAATAAACTACGGAAAGACAGTAATTGCCTCCGTCAAATGTTTCAAACACCAAACTAAAAAGAAAATGGTTTCAATGGCCATACCACCCGGATATTGCGCCTGCTACACAGTAAAAAATAATTTCGTAAAATCAGAATACGAAATTTCGTAAAAAAAATTTTATTAAATAAGTGATAATCGCGTTTGTCACTTATTTGAATATACGCACCTGTCCTTTTATTTCTCGTGTCATTGACAATTGTAGTTGTACTTTTGTTTGCAAAATTAGAAAATTAACAAATAAAAAAATTTGAATGTTTGTGGACAATGAGTTGTTGTAAAAAGTACACTTTTTTTTACTGTTTAGTGCGGATAGTGGCCTACCACCACTGACATGGCCATTTCACCCGCAATATCCGGTTGACATGGCCACCGCTGACGTGGCCATATCCCCGAAAAACAAGTGGCCATGTGTCCCGGAAAATGAGTGGCCATATCACCCATTTTCTTGGAAAACTAGCCACTGCTTAAATTTAGGGAAGGAATAAAAAAAATAGGTTTACTACGCGCCAATCTTTTCATGAAAGATCCAACTATAGTGTGTAATGTTGATTTACTAGCAAAATTATAAATTAGTGTGGCTCCAGGGCGCTAGAAATATAGCTCGAGACATTTCTGGCTACCTGCAAATAGGAATTCACCGCTGGTACTGAGCGGTGAAATAGGAATTCACCGCTGGTACTGACCCTTGCACGTACAATCTTAAAATTTTCTATGCAATCGCAGAGTATCCACATATACTAAAAACTGTGCAAGCGCGCGGCGCCATTCGTTTGTTACGTTAAAAGATATTACGGGTGGCCATCTCACCCGGATTTATCCTATATTGTTCTTATCGTACAGATATGAAAAGTTTACGCGACTAATTCGCATCTGGGGTACAATTTTTGTCCCGAGAATCTCGCATGAAACAGAAGTAAGTTTTATCACGAATAATAAAAAACGAAAAAAGATAAAACAAAAAGAGTGTATATGGCCACGACTGTAGATATAGTTTTAGTTGACCCGGCTTAAACTATGTGCCCTCTTTTTCTCGCCCGCGCAGCAGAATGATGCTCATGCCAGACGAGAGACCGCAGGATGCGGAAAAATCCCCGTAGTTCAAGCTTGGCGTTTCAGTACACGGTCGAATTACTCACAATTTTCGTTTCTCAACCGCACACCGATAAAACTTCAAGTACGAATATTCGCCTCGTGCTACGTTCTTCGCCGCGATATTACAAGGAAAACGAATGAAAAAAAACCGATATCGATTATCGCACCGCGACGGGATAATACGATAACGCTATAGAATTAGAATGCAATTATATGCAGACGATCGTGTCTGCAAATGTCATGCAAATGCAGATCAAGAGACTCGGCGGGAGTCTGGCGCTAAGTACTTTTTGTACACTTGGCGCGGCGCTTCCAGCGGGAACGAACTTCTAAATGTTTTAAATAGAACGGCAGCATTATCCCCCAAGAATAATTTAAGGCTGGTAAAATTATTATAGCCAGAAATGTTAATTTTAATTATTTTTTAAATTTATCAGGAAAATATGGGAACGCAACGTGAGCTTTTATATAACGCATATCGTTTCAACTCGCGAGTGTGACGACTTTTCAATAACCCGCGACGAGTGAATTCCATCAGTGGTTCAATGATTTGTCGGGATTTTTCGCCGGGCGACAGGTAATCGGGCCGCGGGAATGCAGCCTATTCAAGCGGAGTAGCGATGGTTCAACAACTGGTAACGACACACTGTGGAAGACGCATTCGCCGGGCGAATATCTTTTCAACCCGGAGGAGAGTACAGAAAATTTGTTCTCGATAGATGGCTTCGGGAGTCTCTGATTCGTAAGTGAGCGCTCCGCGAATGGGGTGGAAAGTGCAGGTGGATAGGATAGATACAAGAACGTCGAAGGGAGGTCAAACGAGTTCTCACATGGATGAATCACGGCGCTTGAACTGCCATCCCTATGTGAGGAGGGGCGATTCTAAAAGCTCGGGAGTGCACCTTACGTATGATACGGTTACGAAGCGCGGATTGGGAAACTCGCTCCCGCGTCTCAGGAAATTTCACATCTTTGCACTCTCTCTCGGTCTGTCCCTCTTCCTATCTATCTTGTTTACGGAAGGAAAATATCGTGCGCCGCGCGAATGTACGCCCCGCGCCGGCAAAAAGTTCACGCTGATGAATCATAAATGTTTCACTGGGCTAAAGCTCGGGGACTTGCAGACAGAATGAAGAAAAAAAAACTTTGTCAAAATACCCGTGAAAGTAGCAAAACCGACACACAAAATATTTAATAGGCTTACCGAGTCCTCGAAAAATTGTTCCCCTTGCCCGTTTACTTAACCATGAACCGTGTCGCGATTGCAGCCTTTTTTAATCAGCTTTTTCGAAACTGTCGCTGATGTCCCGGTTGACAAAATGTTGGTTCTGTGTCGACGTTTCGTTCGCGATGTTGTATCCTGGATAATGAAAAAACGGACTTCGCCGCAGTTTGAGAGTAGTCGCTTATTAGATTCTATGTACAGTAGAATCTTGATGAACCGCGAAACATTATAACATTGTTGCTCGTCGCGGCAAGAACCGCGCCCGTGTTCAAACGTTTTCAAGCGCGCCTTTCCTGTTCGGCGTTAATCCTTTCGCACACTGGCTTTCCCGAAGAGAATCACGAACCCCAGCAGAGTCGCACAGCGCGTATTAGAGATGAGTTTCTATTCAAAATCGTTTGAATGGCACATTTATATCTCTACCAGTCACAACTCTATAAGAAAACATCACGCCAACGTACAACTCTACCCGATTAGAATTCGATCACATAACATCTCTACCGCAAAACATCTCTACCATATTACAACTCTAACGACTCTGAAGATATCTGCATGACATCACGTTTCATCTTTGGTCAGTCTCAATCAGTGCACGCACTGAAAAAAAATATCATTGATTCAAGTAAAATTTGCTTGCGGGCTGCCAAAGAAGTAAAAAATTTGTTTCAATTCTACTCTGAATTCGTACAATTTCATACCGGATTGAAACCATAACATGTCACCTTGACAGTCGGGCTGTCGTTGTTTCAATATCATACGGAATTGTAAGAATTGAAAGTAAAATTGAAACAAACATGCGTTTCTTTGGCAGCCCGCAAGCAAATTTTTTTTTCAGTGCGGCTTTAGCAACAATAACCAATTGTTCAGTTATAGAATTTTAATGTCCAAGTGAACTTCCTCGAGTAAAGTTTGTGCAATGCAAAATATAACCATTATAATTTGATGAAATTTGGGCACATGCACATATCTTCAGGGTCATCAACTCTACCGTACTAAAACGCTAATCAAAATCTTTACCACAGTACGGAAAAAATATTCTACCTGAGCGAGTCAGTCGCCAATAACTCTACCAGAATATAGGCGTCCAGGAAAATCTCTCCCGGGAGAGATTTATTTACATCCCGCTACAGTTTTCTTTTTCAGGTAGAGATTTTTCTTGAACGCCTACATTTCGGTGCAGTTGTCGGTGACCGATTCGCTCTGGTGCAGTTTTTTTTATACTATGGTAGAGATTTTAGATAGTTTTTTTTTAATACGGTAGGGTTGTAACAGGTGGAGTTGTTATTTGGTAGTAATGTAAATGTGACCTGTCATCGTCTTCCATATGTAGTTGACATTGAAGCTATTTCCAGATCTCACTTCTTAAAAGAGCGTAGTTAGCGTTCGGCAATCAGAAATGCACGACTTTATTTAACAGAATCCTTGAAATAAGACTTTCATGTTTTAAATATTGTAACGAATATGTAGCGGACTATTCGTTAAGACACACGATATTAGTTAGGCTTGACAATAGACGAACGAATGGACGATCGATACAAGCTTGATCGTCATGTCAGGGAGTCTGAACTGAATCGCCTGAACGAAGAGACGTGTGACAGTTCGTGCTCGAGATATTTAGCCGTGATTATAATTAATAATATCCGCCCCAAACTAAATACGCGCGTCATTTACTCACCCGTTCGTTACAGCATGCTAAAAATATATTTTGAAGTTTAATACATAACTGTTATTTCATTTACTATATATGTCTTATTTATATACGTGATATAAAACCGTTAAAAAAAATTGCATATCGATTATCCGAATTTTTTATTATCCGAACTAGACCCAGTCCCAACAGGATCGGATAACCGAGGTTTTAGTGTACCCTCCAAATAATGTTGGCGTGTTCCGTATTATTTCCAAATGGTTACAGCGCCTGTACAAGTGCATATACGGAGGAATTTAATGGAAATATTGCACTGCAATGGGTGCAACGTAATGGTCTACCGGTATTAAGGGAGAATGGCAAAGGAGCTCCACTGCTGCCACTTTAACGCCATCGGTTCTTGTAATTTTGTCTGAGATCGCTCTTCAGTACATATAAACCTATATATTTACGATTCTGCTCTCGAGTGTAATACGGTAGAGTGGAGGTGTTTTTGAATACGCCAATTAAATGCGCTCTTGAATTTTCATTTAGATACCGAACTAAGCTCATCGAGACCCCACCCTCTTTCTCCCCCGACAGTAACCCCTATAACACGACCGACCTCAGCAGCAACAAGCTCCAGAAACGGGGCCAAGTAGACGTTAGTTATGAGGTGTTCGAGCGAAGCACGGAATATCGTGTTATACGATGCCAGTATGTAAAGTCTAGCCATTTACCACGAAGTATTGGTTGCAGGATTATGGAACACCACCAAGGGGTTGGGAACATCGGTACATGTCGCTTCGTAGCACTCATTGAAAATATATTATTTACTGTCGTTTGTCAACAAAGTGATACGGAATAATTCGAGTTATCCGCACACGAGCACGCATAATTCCATATGGAAACTACTTTGCGGCAAAACATCAAACTCGATGAGCACAAATCGCAGCATTAAATTTATGGAAATCAATATCAAACCCGTACGAATTCGAAGACCTCAATTTTCACGATAATTTTATCCCTCACATTTCATACAATTTACACTCGGGGAAAAAAACCCAAGGCTGCAGCCGATAGTAGACAGAGAAAAATAGTCGGAAAAGAAGAAAGGGTGTTATAAATCACTCCAGAAACGTGCATACCCATTGTAGCCGGCAATGCACCGCCGAATCTTTGCGGTTCACGCCTCTCGACAAAATTAATAGTTTTGGGATGATGTTCGCGGGCATTGCTTGCGTTCCTGATTACTTTTACCGATATATTTATATTCATCGGTGCTAGATAAGGTTTCATCAAACGAAAGTATCCATCGATCTGCGGCATACTTTGACGAGTTGCCTTCGCAAGTAGGCAACTAGTTGCATATATATATATATGTCGATATCGATATTATATCAATCGATATTGAAGATCTGACCGAGTTGAATTTTGCCTTAAACCATCGAGCAGTGAAGATAAGTGTCGTTAAATTCCCGAACTGGGATTATACTGTCGTCGGCATATAACATTCTCGTGACTATCTGCGGAAACCATTAGTGTCAAAGTTTCGACCCCCATCCCCCTTCCTCCCCGCCCTACGATAGCTGTTAAGGAGCTTGGGATAGCTGCTTCAGTGTTCCAGAACTCCTCGAGATTTCCAGGGATGAGATACCAACCGCGAAGCCTCAAGGCAAATGACCGGAAGTAAGAACTTCCCAAGTGTTTGCGTGGATCGTGGTAATTTGGTCCGACGGCTAAACGACCAACCATGCACATGACGAGACCATTCTATCGATAAAATGATGCGCGTCCGACTACTGTATAGCGATAACCTGCGGTCCTGATTATATTCGTAACGGTCACGATCGACTGTGATACTGGGCACGGCCCATCGAATTGAGCAATTTTCTTTCAAGTTTGATGCCGATTTGACACCGAATGACAGAAACATGCGAATCACTGACCGGTCACTCATTGTCCCCAGCCGTGCGCTAAGACAGAACGAAACTCGATTTCCATATTCATTTTTGGGTTCTACCTTAGTTGATTCTTCGTCTTCTCGCTTTGATTTCACCCCAAAAGGTTCCTACAACCGAATGAATCTTCTACTCATGTTGACTCACGCAGCTTCCAATTTCCCGGAATATCATTCGTCGTTTATCAGCCCCTTCCCCCGCTTTATTCGATATTCGCTTCCGTCGCTATTCTTTCCGACTTCCCAATCTAGTTTTTTTCCCGGAACTTGGGAGATAAAACTTTACGAGAGCTTCCGAGTCGCCAAGTGACAAAAATGTAAATCTGCAAGAGGAGGCAGCAGCGGCAGCTTCCTTGGAAACGCTGATGTCGAAACTAAACCTGAGCTTTCTATACTTGTACACTCGGCGTACTTCCCCGGCCGGCTCTTCTTATATATTACATACACATATTTATGTAAAAACCCATGGCATATCCTCATCGGATTTGCTCCGAAACTGATTCTCGAAGAGAAATAAAAATTCAATGAGAACTAGATGTAAATACATTTTCCTTACCAGACGGAAATAGCGAAATGTCAACCACTCGAGGACGCGTATTGCCGGATGTTTTAACGCCGAGATCAAGATTGCGGTGCTCTCTGCGATAAGGAGTATCTTTCGTTCGCGTATATCCGCGACACCCTTCGGTCGTTCAACTAGAGGTCGCAGGAACGAAATTGTACTTTTTTCGTCGTCTCGTACTTGTTTCACAACTCTTTATCCACCCCGAAGGTACATTTGTGAAACGAGTTTCGGTGTGGACGAGTGCCCATCGTGAAAGTAACTAGCTTCCGGGCGAAGGAGCACTTGCTTTATACCAGTTTCTGTGACTTTGCTTTTTGAAACCCACCCTAGCTCTCCTGGCGATGCTCCCTGTTTTATCCTTTACTAACTAGTCGAAAAGACTTTTAAGGTCTTTTCCGCTAGAAGACCCCTATTGAAGAACCGGATTCGCGTTACACAGGACTGCGTGGGTGACTCTCTCTTCCGCCACCTCCGGTATGAATCTCGTAAAGCCCGCTGCACGGGGGTGAGAATATTGTCTCCGTACAGTTGCGAGGTGTGAGGCTGTCGGAAAACGAGGGTAAAATTATTCATGCACCGCAACCACCGAGCGTATGTGCCGGAGAGCATTAGGTTGCAAGTGTGGTTAACGGCGCATCGTTAAGAATGTGTCCTCTATTTCGTACAAGGATGCCGTTGAATGTAAGCAGCCCGCAACTTTGATGTCCTTCGCGTTGGTCCATCCATTCAGTCCTCGTAGTTCCACCCGTTGTCCCATGGAACATGTTACTCCGTCGGCCTACTTGAAACTCCCAGCATATTTCCTTTCATGTTTTCCTCGGGGTGAAACTGCATTCTTGCTATTGTTATAACGATTCAAGAAGGCGAAAGAGCCAGAGGCGCGACTGTGCAATCGGCGTCCCCAACCCAAGCAACCGGATACTCTACCGTGGGCCAGCAGCGAAAGCTTTCCCTTGCATTCTGGCATGCCAAGAGTGTACTGTACACTCGCGCACATAGTCGAGAGGGAGAGAGTCACGCTCCGGGCTCGGAATTACATTTGTAAGCGGCACACTACCATTCCAACGCTATGTGACTATGAATTTATCATGCAAAAGTGGATTGTGTGCTTCTGCTTGAAAATCTCGTTATTAAAGCATATTCGTAAACCGACTTAACTTGGCCGGAAACGAAGGTTCTTTGTAGAACTGGATTACGAAGATGCCTCTATGAATTTTGCTAAGTGCGGATGGAGAGACACTCGTTCTAATTATTCCCCAACGAAGAAAGAGTAAAACCATTTTTTTTCTGCCTTTCGGGTGGCTCCTGAAAGCTAAGGAACACTTTTATTTCCAACATTTTTATTGATATGATACATTTTTTGTTGAGAAAAAAAAAATCGTAGCGAATCGAATTAAGATTTGATGAATCTATAGGGTAAAATCTAGAAGTCAAAATAATGCACTTTGACTGTTGAGAACGCAGTTGCGAGTATTCGAGAAAACAAGATTTGGGAATATCAATACAGGATACCCGTTCGTTTTACCTTTCGATAAAGCAGCGTTGAGAAAAAATTACACAGTAAAAAGAACAATACTGACTTTTTAGTATAAAAAATAGTTCCCGAGGGGAACATCTACATTTTGTAGTCACGACAATGACAAAAAACATCTTTCCAACCATAATTATAGTTTAACCAATTGAATATAAACTATCTCTATAGACGTTCCACCTGGAAACTATTCGTTATAGTAGGAAATGCTATCCTTTTTCTCCGTGATTGTCGTTTGTCCGAAGAACGGGTTCGCCCCTTCCACCGTTGAGAGAAAAATAAGAAATCTTGGCAAGGGTGCCACGCATCGATCCGTCAACCCCACGACGGGTTTAATGGCCGTTTTCGTGAGATTTAATATCAAATAGTGATATTAAATCTCCAACCACAGAAAATGTGACTTTAGCGGGCGAACGTAGAGAAACTGTCGAAGTTTCGGAAACGACGATGCTCTTCATACCCGTAACTTTGCCAATTTGGGTTTATAATGTCGCAGTCGTGAGAACGAGATCAACGGCTGGCCGATTAAAATATTGGTCTGTCGCTTGACCTCCAGTTCGTTCCCACGTAATCCCTCCGGATCGTCTCAACTTGCGGTAACTTTTAGAGTAGCTGACTTCGTGCATCTATTGCTTTAGTGTAGGATAATAAATCGCGATCTGCGGTCTCCCGCGAGTAGTCCAAAACTTTTCCAGCGATGGCTTAGAATTTCATTCCCTTTTGCCTACAAGCATTGTCATTGCAACAGGGCCGAGGATAAATGGCACAGTTATTCAGAAATTTCAGTAACTCCACAGTGACATTTTTTTCCGTTAAAAACTTTTTTTAAATATATGAATAGCATTATCATACTCTTATCATGATCTCTGTAAGACGGTGAATTAGCCCGAAAGAGTTTTATGCATTCAGCGCTCGCGATTCATATAAAGAATACTTTCGTCTCTCAATCCGAGACTTATTCCGGTTTTTTTCCCACTGGTATCTTGAAAATGTATTTATATTCAAAAAATATACTTGCCGCGTCTAAAGCTCGCAATCTTTGGATACCCTGATTTTTTCGCTTTCCACCAAAATACACGTACCAAATTGGATAGCTTCCACGCAGTGATCTTCAAATCCCTCGTCCGCCGTCGGTGCAAATATAAGAGCGTGACGACGAGTAACAGGAATATGACGAGAAAAGGTATAACAGAAAGGTGTAAAGACGAAACAAAAAGAAAAAGCACAAAAAAGTGTTTTCAGTCTGGCGAGCATATACACCGGTTGCAAGGTATATATTGTTCACCGGAGACCATGCGACAGAGGTAAGGAACAGCAAGAAAAGAAAAGTTGGATGCAAACCACAGCAAAATGATCCTACGTTCACGTACCCTGCCAGTGGTGCACACGTCGGAGAAGCCCTTTTTATTATCTTTTTTTTTCTGAAAGCAGTATCTGGTAGTCTCGGTAACGGGTGTGCCCCCGACGACTTTTTCCCATTTCGACGTCGAATCACGTAGGGTCGAACGACGGCTCGTCGTTCGTCGAGGCGTCGGGTCTAGCTTTGAGTTCCAATGCTTCGGTGACAGTTTTCAACTTGCATAACATTTTAATGAGCGCCTTGTGATATTATTGCAGAGGGAAAAGTGCAGTCACGGTGAGAATCGCTGCGACTTTATTTTCTCTTTGCGGCCGGGTGCCAAGCTCTTAGCGTTAAATCAATTAACGTCACGAAAGTTCATTCGTCATTGAGCGTACTGTTTTCAATGTCAATGTGATGATTATTAACAGACCGAGTGACAGTCATGCCGATGAAAACATCTGAGAATATTTTTGTTGGTACACTGAGAAAAAAAATTGGTTTGATTAACCAAAAGTCGCGGTGACATACGTTCAAAGCTGTTATTTTTTTGGTGCAAGTAAAGCATTGTTTTGTTAAACGATTATTTGCTTCAATTTATTCAAAATTTGTCGATTGAAACAAATATATTTGTTCTACCAACAGAATACACTTTTGAACGCATGTCACCGCGCATTTGCTTAATCCAACCAGTGTAGAATCTTTCTCAGTGTAGAAAAACGTTAAAAAGATTTTCCGAAGAATCAAATGTTCCTATGTTCGATAACATTTTTAGACACCAGAGACGAAAATTTATTATTGAGCCAGGGACTAGATACCGCGAACTGAAACTATATGATATATATATATATATATTGCGAAGAGATTTATAGGTGCATAAAACTGTATAGAGTTCCGCCATTCGCGCGTCTGATCTCATCGGCAAGTGACGGCTTCTGTGCAAATGGCCGTGGAAAAAGTGATGTCGAGGTCGATACTCGTCCTTCTGATACACTATACGTACCCTTTATACCGTCAAGGCGGGTTCCACACAAGCTCCCACCCCAAGAGCATATAACATCTTTTATGGTAAATCGATAAGAGATGTAACACCGTTTTTCCCGAGATTCGAGTCGATAGCGTTATATTGGATCGTATTAATCGTGTAAACACGATAAAAATGTCCGAGCATATTACTTCATAATTTTGTTACCGTCATTCGCAGATTCCCCTATAGAGTCCATCCACTTATTTTTGCTTCCTCACAGAGAAAGCTTCGCGAACGACGATAAAAAAAACGAGGTAATCACTTTTAAATCTGGTTCGATCTATTTTACCCGAAGCAAAAAATAACTTGGCGAACTTGTTTTTCATATTAACTTTGTTTTAATTTTAACAGTAACGATATTTTTGAGAAAAATGAAATATCAATAGAGCATTTCTATTCACGAAACGGAAGGGGAGTTTTGCATGGGGTTTAATTTGTCAGCTCTCGCTGCGAGCCGCATCGATCCTCGGCCATTAACGCTCGAAATGTTTTTCCAATAACACCGGGTAAGTCGCGAATAAAAAACTTCCGCGCGTCTTGTATTACGCGCGGTTCAGTAAACTCCGAGATTGGAGGACAAATGAAAAATTTCGCGTATACGGAGAACATTCCTTCTCTGTAAGGTTAGACTCTTCGAGAAACAATAGAGGCCTTTCACCGATGACGGTTTTTTATATAACGAGTGCGTTTCTCGGAAGGGGTGAACGATAATAGAGCCGGAGAAACGCCAAAGAGCAGTGCTATCTCGCGTGTACGTTTTTAACTGAAATTTTGCAGACTCTCACTCTGAAATGTGAGGTACATGTGGAGCGTGAAAAATGACAAATTGCAGGGTTTCTTGTATAGCTATAACGACACACGGTAATATTCCTTTGTGACTCGTCGTCATAGTCACGTCTGGTCGACATCCGCGAGCAGGTTCTCCACATATTCTGAAAATACGTTTAATTAACGTTTGGTGTGTCACTAATGTCAGAACAGCACTTAAATCGTCTCAACAGCGGAAATTAAATTATCGTGGTCACGCGCTTTCAGCAAATTGAAAGGGCGGGAGTCCAAACCGCAGTCCGGAATTGTAAAGAGACGCTGAGTGAGTTCAAAATGTCATAGTTTCCACTTCATGCGGACGATGGACTTGCCGGAGGCCACGTTGATAAGTACGACTGTTTCTGCCGGAGACAATAATGTTTTGGAGGCTTCTGGAGTGAACCAGCGTCCCGTGGGTATTTAAAGCGATGAAACCCTGACGGTGCGCGGACTGCAGTAAAATCCTTGAAAACTAAATTTAATGCTTTGGCTCTCCTCGCATATCCTACAGAATGCTGCGTTAACGATTATTCAATATCATTACCTATTACGCTTTCGTTATTTAATTTTTTTTTGCGAGATACTAATAAAACTAAGAAACTTTATTGGAATTTGTCAGGCACGAGAAAAATGTTTCTCAATCAAATTGGAAGATTGGAAATCGATATTACTTAACAAGAAAGCATTCGAAGGTATGGCAAGGGTGGGCAGAGTATTGGAAAGAATCTAGATTGTGATTGACGTTCAGCGGTGTACAACTTTTAAATTACTTTACCGCTCAAAGCTGCCGGCGACCTACATTTCATTCATGGGCTTCGGTTCCTTGTAGATCTATTGATTAAATCAACTAAATCTTGGGGCAAAAGCAAATGTACGTTGGAACTTGATGCATACTGTGCATCGCCGGAATAAAAAACAAATAACATTACCATGTATCTATCCTACCAAGTCATGAAAGACCAAAACTTGTTTCATATTATATATCTTTTGGAAAGATGTTCATTTGTTTGTTTGTCCCAGTTTTCATGAATCCTCTTAGGGAAACCCTCCGTGACATCGAAAATACGTCACTTCCGATCGAAAAATGACATTTTCACACCCGAAGCGACGTATTTCCTCTTGGAACCTCCCTTCCCAGGTCCTGATAACCATTCCCTTACTGTACTATCCTGATACTATCGTGTTCGGCTCGGTGAATTTAACAGGCAGTTAAACGCACAACTCGACATCGCTTAGTCCATAGCGAAGGCACGAAACGTCCGAGCCACCGAAACCTGCTAGTTCCATATAAATGGAAATTACAATACTGGAAGAGAATTGATGTGCATCCAAGAATGACATATTTTAACATGTTCAAATAATGATGCATTGCCGTCAATTTGGGACGGTAAGATATTTTAAGGGTCGGAGTTTGTCCTGATTTTTCGCAATTGCATTAAGCCCTGTCGCAAACTCTGATGAGGTATTTACGTTGTACGCGGGTATCGACCGAGGATTGTCGTCAAAGCAGCTTTACGTTTTCCCCATGTACCACGACATTGCTGTACAAGAACAAAGTTTCACCGTGAAATTTCTAAGCTACTCACGATAATTGATGCTATTCGCGAGTGTGATGCGCATCGCTCGTTCTTCGTCCAACTTCATGTCCCGCGAAATCTCCACCGGAATAACTTGTGATTACCCGCGAACACAGTAGCAGTGTTGACTATCCGAGCCCGAATAATCTACATACTCCATCGAAGTTAGGGGAGAGAGGACGCCGTCGAACCACATGAAAAGCGACATTCGAAAATTCCACTGAAGCCCTACGAATGGGCCTCACTATGAGTGAGGCCAATTCATAAAAACGTGTTATCTCCCCGATGGAACTTCGTTTCTGAATAATTTTTTATATAACAAAAAAGCCAAAAAGAATTTGGATTTATCGTCACACTTCGGAGATACGATAGCGGACCCATCGATGGAGCTGTTCGAACCATTCGGTGTTGTCCTACATTAAAATGTATTGCGATGTACTCCGGCTCTGCCACTAATAAAAATATACACTGCGTGACGGATTTTTTATTATTACTTTTTGCTGCGATAACAAAAAATGTGCTGCTCCAACGAATTTTTTTTTTACTACCACATCAAACTTTTCCCGCTATCAAAGGAAAAAATGCAAAAAGCGCAAGCGTGCAAGGGTAACGAGCTTAGTTACAATTATAGAGGGAAAACCAAATATTTTCTGGAGCCAGCTTCAGCGACCCCATCCTTTGACGTCGTCAATAATATGTTTGCGTTGGATGATCTATGTCCACAGTTCCGAGGCCATGAAACTTTGCCGATTCAGGCGTACACTTATGCGTCGGATTCCATGCGACCTCGTTACTTTGAGTTTCTCTCGGAAAGTGTACGGCAACTTTATGATACGGAGTCAAAAAATGTCTGCACCCGGATTGATCGTTCGCGATATGGGTTTCATGTCACACATGAATCATCTCGCGCAGAGCATTATCGTGACTTAACGATTGTTGTGAAATGTCGTATAAGTTTTCCATGCTTTATAACAATACTACATGGAAAATTCTCCGCAAATTCGATAGGGAAAATTTTCTTGTACCGCGCCGTGATGTATCTCATGCAAATAACATTACTCGAGTTTTTTTTTTATCGATATGGGTTTCGTGTGATCGTGTTGACTGTCAAATTAATCACGTCGCGCAGAGGATTGCCGTCACTTAAGGATCGTTGTTAAATGTCATATAAGTTTTTTTTTAATTTTATAAGAATACGACATTGAAAATTCTCCGTAAATTGAATACGGAAAATTTTCTTGTACCGCGACGAGATGTATCTCATGCAAATAACATTATTCGATTTTTTTTTTCACAGCAAGAATATTTTGAAGGGTACCGGAAGAGTCGTAACCCATTGTATAAAGTGAAGTACAAAGTGGTTGTTGTGCTATATTTTTGAATATCAATGTCGAGTCAAACAGACAGATTGTGCATGTCGATGTTAATCGAAACCACCCCGCATAGAATCTATGCATTCATCCGTTCAGTTCAGTTTGTACCTGTTCGTGCCGCATTCAATTCAATCGAAAATAGGTATAAGTAGATTCATCGATGCATTTGGTGCTCAATACAGGAAGTTCCTGTTGGAATAACCATCAATAGCCTCTCGTCGGGATTACGGATTTTGTTATTGGAATTGCTTTTCGCCACAGTCGTGCTTCAGCTTCGATAGCCAACAACATTCCGATCGTGAAATATATCGTGCACAGCCAATCGGCTCTTTAACATATACTGTTGCCTAAAACAAAAAACAGGATGGAAGTGCCGGATTCGAGAGTAAATCGACCGCGTGTACTGTGTATTCAGGACGCTTGTTTAAAAAGTTTTCCCTCCCACGTCCTCTAATCCATCCACGATATATCGTTCAATCTACAGTCGTAAATCTTGATCGATGTATTTACTGTTTGATTACTCAATCGTAGATTTTACGACCGAACAAATTGGTCTGCGAAATTGGATACTCAACATCATTACAGTAGGGTAAAATTTATCAATATAATACCACCGTTTGTGCATGGCCTTTCCATGTTGCTCCATGCTACTCGCTCATTTCGCCTTTACACAGTAAAAAATAATTTCGTAAAATCGGAATACGAAGTTTCGTAAAAATAATTTTGTTAAAAAAGTGACGAACTCGTTTGTTGAGGTTTGAAAATACAAACCTGTCCTTTTATTTCCCGCTTCATTAACAAGTTTACTTTGCACTTTTGTTTGTAAAACTGACGGATGGTGCGTTCCGAAAATTAACAACAATTGTGGACGTATGTGGACAAGTGTTGTAAAAAAGTACAATTTTTTTTTACTGTATAACTTTCACATTATAAAAAAATTGACAATTTTGAACACAATGTTACCTTGTTTTTACAGACAACCCACTGGTTTACAGTTATCTAAACGTACAGAAATTTCTAACAGCAATTTAATCCTCTCACTCGGTAGCATTAAGCATCGATATAATCCGTTACGAAACGAGCTGCAAAATATACGCGTTGAAAGGATTAAGAGCGGCTTAAGAGAATAATCAAATAGGCAGCGCCAGCATGTGACTACGCGAACAAGCATTTTGTAGGGCGAAAAGAGATGAACACAGCGCTGACACTTAACGCGGAAGAGTTATGCAAAAACGGTAATGGTATTCATCGCCTCACGTGGACAGTTTCACGAAGATGAGGAGGGTAGGATACGGTACGATTCAGTTATGCATCCCGACAACGAATAAATTGTAGCAACTTCCGACAACCGAATTTATCGCTCAATATTTAGAGTGCAGGGTAAAAAAAAGCGCCGTACGTCCACCAACACATTTAGGTGTTGTGTGACACGTACGGACGCTTTCGAAATGGTCGTCGCGCATCTGGAATCGTTTTCGCCGGGGCCGTTTTTGGAGGTATTCGCAGAAAAGAATTCAATTCATTCGGATAAAAGATTTCGCGAAGGGAAGGGGTGAATTATGGGGTTGCAATCGAGTTGGGAAGAGATTGGGCTTACACACCGGAATCGGAAAGACAGATCACCGGGACTGAAGTAATGGATATCCGGTCCGTCAATAAATGCCACTCATGTCGTGACAATTAGAGGAACCTGACTTGACTGTGCGAGGCACCGTATCGGCAATTTTTTTTCCATCGGTTCTGTGCACCATCATCATTGTTTCGGTGTGGATGTATACTGCATCGCTCTAGAATTTCGAAACCCCCTCATTACGATGGGTAAAGCGTACGTGGCACTGGTTAATTGTCCGGGGCATGTTGATTTTGTTGACGACTGTGTTTAAGTTTTGGAGCACTTGGAGTACGCGGGGTCCTGTAAGTAAATTCAGTTGTAGAATTACATGAGGGCTTCATTGACTGAACAGAAGTCAACTCATGAAAAATTATCTGCGCTAGCGGAGCTTAACGCGTCGAAAGCCGACATAACTCCCGGAGATACGCGACAGCGGTTCGGTATCCCTCTTCGCACGTCCGGAACATTAAATTTTGCTAATCGGCCACCCCATGTACTGGCACGAGCAAGCGACCCAGGATTTGAATGAAGTGTCATGACTGTATATACACAGTGAACGTCTAACGACTTTCAGGCGTGACGTGCGTTATTAAACTTTGGCCAATTTCGCTCACGCCCGGTTTCGTTATTCGAAGTCTTGCTGAACCTGTCCCGCGTAATAACGATAATCTCTATATAAGCTACTCGATTTTATGAACGATTTTATGAACGATTTTATGAACGATTTTATGAACGATTTTATGAACGATTTTATGAACGATTTTATGAACGATTTTATGAACGATTTTATGAACGATTTTATGAACGATTTTATGAACGATTCCCTTAACGATTTCCGTAACAATTTCCTTAACGATTTCATTAACAATTTCATTAACGATTGCATTAACGAATTTATGAAGATAAATCTTCTCTTTTCCGACATTATGATCCCAGTCATTAACTCAATTGATATTTAGTTCTATATATTTTTTTATAGATCAATCTCGGTACAGCATTCGCGAAGGCATTCTTCGAACTTACCCTACAACTTCTGCTCGCTTCTGTGAGGAGACTTTCTTTTTATTTCTATCAAGGTCGCGAAGGTTCTAAGAAGTTTTTCCTGCTACTGTATTATGAATGAAGTGTTACCGTTAAATATGTAATGTTCAATATAAACCTGACAATAGCTGTTCTTCGTGTCCCGCAAGGAGGAACCGTGTTATACACAGCAAGAATAGTACTGGCAGGCTTTTAGGAATGAGCTTGAGGATAGAGGGTTCGTGCCGCTGCCTTGCTGTTGAGAGCCTAGAGCATACTTTGACCCCGAGGTTTCTTCGAGGGGATTGAAATACTTGCGCAATTCATGTGCGCCCGATACGCAACTTTCTGTGTTGCGACAGACTTCGTGAATTACAACAGCTCCTCATCGTACCCAATAATAATTGTTAGATCGTTAATTTCCAAACCGATTTATTCCGATATGCTTTCGATATTGTTTATTGTTTATTGTTTTAAGGGGGCCAAAACCCACTGGCGAGATTGTGAGATGACCTCGTCATCGATGAACCAGAATCAGTATTTGACGATTTGTTCGCTCCCACTTGATGTCCGACTGATAAAAAGTCGATGGTCGAATTTCTCCGTCCGGTGATCATGACGGTTAGGGTAAAAGTGGTGAATATGGCCCACCTCGATTAACACGTAAATCAATGATATATGGACCGGGCCATATTCCCCACTTTTACCCTACACAGTTTTGCTGCTCATCGCGTGCGAACGGATATCATACGGTCAACTGCAGCATTACAAGGATTCACGATTCATAAAACGTTGAGAACCTATTGCGACTCTTGCGATACTCTCCTCGATTGGTGACCATATTGTCGCTGTTTGTATGCCGATCTATTGAATTTCTGAAATCTGCAATCAATTCGCTGCTATAAGAGCTCGTTGAAAGTTCTCCGGAATGTCCCTCCCAACAGGTATTTGCTCCCGTTTCCCCTCCAGCGTACCGAACAATTTGGTTACGGTAGAGTGCATGATTGCGGAAATTTGGGCACAATTATACCACGTTGTCGTGTATAACTACATCAATACGATAGCCACTGGGTTGATAATAACAAGAAACTTAACGCTAATTGTGCTTCGGAACCAATATATACCGAACAAGTGGTTAGGGTCATGCGAATATTAATTAAGGGATACTTCCCGTCGGCATCCCTGTCGCAGGATGGATTGAGTTGACATCTAATCCAATGTTGGCACTTGTTACAGAAATTCATACGATCGAGCTATTTGGTAACCGAATCCTCACACTCGTGATCAATGAGTGCTGCGACGTGACAGTTGTCTTGCCACCAGAATAGAGTGTGATCGAGCAGTGGTCCAGATTGACGACACTGACGCGTCGCAGGTCGAGCCACTTCAGTCCAAACTCAGCATCAACGTAAGTCTTCCTTTATTTTATTTTTTGTTGTTGTTATCTGACCCGATGCATTCAATTATGCCACCTCGCTAAATTCCAGAGCTTAGTAACCCGTAAATTGAATTATTTCCATTGCCGTTATTACAGTCATTAGGAATAACGTAGATATCAAGTGTGTGTCGTGTGTCGTAGTTGTCGAATGGTAATTGAGGTGAGTGGATGCACCACCTTCGATTCCGAGAGACGTCAGTTCATTAACTTTGGAATTAACTCGGAAATGTAGCGTTGCCGAGTGTAGTGTATTCGTACTGTCTCGAACCACCTGGGTTTTGGTACCGGTGAACTCGAGCAAGTTTTCGTTCCTCACGCAGGCAGGTGCCGAACATCTGCACCCGTGCATTATAATGCTTGAAGTGACGATGGTTAAGAGCCAACATATCGGATCCCCATCTCTGCAGACTCCACAGCCTGGAACTTAAACATCCCTCCGGTAATTTCAGCTATAATGGGCAACTAAAAATAACGCTCCAATTCATGAAACAGCGGCTCAATGGAGAGGAATGGGATCAGGGTATAATGAATGTAATGTTGGTGTGTGGTGAAGCATGTAGGCTCACCACGGAGTTTCCCCTGCCTTTTCTACCGGGTCCTGAGCGAAAGGTATTGGGTAAAACTACAAACCAGTCGTTGCGAGGGGAAATTCGCACATGAGCTTCGCGGTACACCCAGAATTTTTTTTTTTGATGGCCACCGTTTATTAAGATTAAGTAAATAGTTACTTACATCAAATAAATATTTTACTTAATCTTAGTAAACGGTAGTAGTCAAATAAATTTTTTTTCTGGGTGTACGGTACCGAGATTGTGCGGGGCGATGCCGTCCCTCTCTCTCTCTCTCTCTCTCTCTCCCGCGTTTTGCTGATTTCTTTTCTTTTTGCTTTACCTTCGCTTCCCAGGTTCAATATACTTTTAGGTTTATCTGTATATATCGTTTGTTGTGCTTAAGGTTAAGTTTAAATTTCATGGAGGCTTTGCCCCGGGTCACGAAATCTCTCTCTCTCTGTATTTGAACATATACGAGACGCGCATTCGCTTTCCCTGCGCCACCGGGCGGATGGACTGAGTAGCTCGCCGAACGGTTACGTAATTATGCTACGTCTTCGTCTCTGTTTCACCATGTGTCTGATGTTTCTAGTGCAATATGTAGCCTGAAACTATGTTCAAAGGGCTAAGATGTTTCCCAAACTCAGCAATGCATTTTCGCAGTGTATCTTCCTATTTATTTATATATTTATTTGTTCTACTCATTTATTTATTCATTTATTTATATATTTATTTGTTCTACTCATTTATTTATTTATTTATTTATCTATTTATTTATTCTATAGAAACACTACTCGAATATTTTTAATGTTTATGTCTGGATATTTTATGTACATGGCATATACGCCACTAAGTTATTTTTTTTATATTTCTGTAGCTGTGGCTTAGCGCTTGAGGGGACTCATCGCAAAGCGCAAAATAAATAACGCTTGCTCTTTCTCTCTCCCCGTCGCGGATTTCACCCACGTGGCGACGTATCGCGGAATTGAGCGGCCATGTGGGCGGAATGGAGAGGGTGTCGTAATGACTGCGATTGTGGTAGGAGAGATGGATATCTCGCTAAGATTCGAGGAATCACGCGTGTCGCGAGAAATTTCGGGAGGAATGATAGGGTGGGGATCGGCCAGGAGGAGAGCTGACGAGATCCGGACATGACCACAGGTGATTGAGTGGTAACTCGAGTCGGTGTGAAAAAATTAAGGGTGCGCTGTCTACCGTGCTTTTCCGACCGAGCGAAGCCACTGGGTGAGCCCGATTCTCTCACCTTAACTGTGACAGTGAGGAATATCTTTTGGATTTCACCGGGTGATTGTTATCTTCATTGGCTTATCTATTCATTATTTTTTCTTTACTCATGCATGCAAAATTCTCGTTTGCGCACCATTCACAGGCATGCAAAATGGCTGATTCCCGCACGATACGCAAATGCGATGCGCAAAATACTTTCACCGGTGCGCAAAATGCCTTCACCAGTGCGCAAAATATTTTGCGCACTGGTTTTACTACTAGTGCCATCTAGCGTCGCAAACGGTTACTATGTTACCAAGCGGTTGCTATGGTAACATCGAGGCGACCGAGGCGCCAAAGGCATGCGCCATTGGGCATGCCTGTGAATGGTGCACAACTTGGATTTTGCATTGCCTTCGTAAAGAAAAATATGGTTCGATACACGAGGCCATCTCGCTTCTTGCGCACTGCTCGTTTTGGCCTCTAGCATCGAAATATACTATTCTATGGTTTCGCGTTCGTCGCGAATTTTTTGAGTTTTTGGAATATAATTGCCAAAAGGTATCCCTGGCTGACCTGTGGTCGATGAAAAATACCATTTCGTTTAATCGTTAATTGAAAAATACCATTTCGTTATTTAATTATTTATTATATTCTCCGTTGCATTATAGTAAGGATCGTACGGCGAGAAAATCGAAGCGTCATTTCACGAATGCGTGATTATTCTTTTCTCGAGTCGCAACAGCGACGCTGAGCTCCCTGGCGTGTGCGCTGTAACCAGGAATATTCCGCGGTATTTGCACTTTTTTTTATTGATACCTCGCGCTCACTCTTTCGTTCACTTTAATCAGTCGCTGACGAATAATATCAGGCTACCGTGATACAGTTAAATATTGAAATGCTTCTGAGAAATTATTTTCAGCAACGTACCCGGTATCGCGACAAAAAACGTCGCTTCTATTACCGCATTATTCTCGTCTCGTGGTTTTTCACTATTTAAATACGTTATTGGATTATAAGTTTCACTCCGAGCTTCCCGCAAATGCAGTAATTATTTTTCATATTAACATGTCCTATATATCGTATCTCCCGCTTTATTAATTTCTCTGCTTCACATTACTCTGGTATAAGAATATCCCTTTAAATCCCCGATACTTAATCAATTTCTGTATATTTCGAGTTACATCGCGGTATCATTATTGTATTAACTACTGGGATAATTCAACCCTTCGTTGACTGCTGCATAATTCTCGTTGGAAATTCCATGTTTCCGCATTTTATTGATAAACCAAAGATACTACAATTTATGGCGTATTGTCACTCGCTTCCACTCCCGTACCCATATATTCGATTATTCACAATTTTAACAACTAGAGTCGTTCTCCGATCGGCGTAATTTCTCATTGCCGTTCTCGGTGTATTTAAGTAGTACCGGAATATGTTTGATGACAATTCGTGTGGTCGACCCTCTAATATACTAGCATGTGTTACTCGCTTAGGCAGACAACCGACACGCTGCAAGATTGAGGTAAGACATTGACCACGCTATTAATTAGGGCGCCCATCGTGTATCTAAATCCCCTCCTACATTCTCGCAGAACCAGATTACTGGCGCATAGTATCACTACAGATGCACATCTCCAACCCCCGTACCTTAAGATTGATCCGGTATCATCCGTATCGATTATCAAAGCACAATCTATCAATTACCGTGGTTTACCACCGACTGGTTTCCCCCAGGATCTTCGGCATCCGATTATTAATAGCGAGGATGTTACCGGCGATAAATGCGATTCGACCCACAAGACATCGCTCTCGAGAACGGAGGATACAACCGTGGGCGCATTAACGAATCTGTATATTTAACGAATACCGTAACGGGCTATCAAGGCTACCAAAGGTAAATGAGATTAAACATTGGAGTTTGAAACTTGAATGGAAGTCATTCCACGGGATTTCGAAGATAAAGACCATCTGTCTCCGACTCACCGATTAACCGAGGTACCTCCGATGAGATTTCTTCGCCAATGACTATATCGCACTTTAGCATAGCGCATTGTTTCTCCCTGTTCAGGTGCGACACGAAACCCTACCAAGACCAAGCGCAGCGACCAACGAGAGCAATGATATTCCCGTTAGGCCCGAGGATCAATCTCGTTAAAAATATGCGAGTATCAGATACTAACGACTTTGCGATTCGATATTTTCGTGAGGTTATTGCAGGAATAATTATTTCTGATTTCTGAATACACAGAAAAGAAAATTGAAAACCGATGATAAGCGTAATGATCATGAAACATTAACCTGATTGCGCGACATTACCGAGGTATCCCCCGTGCCTTACAAATTACTGGCGGGTTGCTGTGGCCTCCCCGATTCGCAACCTCGCTAAAGATTATGGAATTCAGAAACCGAAAAATTAGATTTCCGGAGATTTACCGAAAATACGTCACTTACTGCTTAAAAATCTCATTTTTCGACCGGAAGTGACGTCATACCGGAAATACGGCCACTTCCGGTCGATAAAATGAGATTTTCAAACCGGAAATGGCGTGTTTCTTGTATGACGTCGCTTCTGGTCGAAAAAAATGAGACTTTCAAAGCGGCAGTGACGTATTACGATTTTGCTCGACAGTCGCGAAGAGATTTTCGCTGCGTGGTGCACATGAACTATAATAACAAGACCTCCAGAATTTACACCAACTATATAGACCTCATGACGTTAATTAGAAGTTAATGCCAAGGCTTTCGCGAACATTTTATACCCGTTAGTGTAACGGAAAAAAGAATTAGTTATCCGACATCCGTCGCAGGTAATTAATCTTCATGCAGCCTCTGTAAAATAGACCATTTCGTAAAATTATACGGGTTCAAGAGGTGGACCGAATAGATAAAATAAAATTGGTTGCGTGTACTTTTTGCACGCTGAACGTAAAAAAGAAAAAGTTTCATTGTATACCTTACTAACTGGAGGACTGGTAATCACACACAAGAGGCTGTGCGCACACCGGTCTACGCGCTGTGAGAGGTAACGAATAGAGATGGATAATGAGCAGAAACCCAGAAGGGCGAGAGGTGAAATTGGAGGATAAAATGTGGAAAGAACAGTCAGGGGAGATACTGCGCAGCTGGTGGAAATGGAAAATGCGAAGAGGTAGAGTGGGAGCTAATACGAAGCAAAGCTGAGCGGAGAGCGGTAAAAGAGCAGAGAGAATAGTGCCAGACGGGCCGGTATAGCATCGCAAGAAGTGGAACGAATGGGAAGCGAAGAACTGGAAAAGATAGAGATATTAGAGGAAATAGATAAGTTCGTACCAGTGAAAGTCAGAGAGCACAGAATTACGGCGGCTCGGTGCGGCGGAAAACTAGAGGGAAGACCGGACAATAAAGTTATCAGAGTGTCTGGACGGTGAGTGAAATCGCGGAGATCTTCTCCTTTTTGGGAGAAGATCTTATTCCTAGATTAAAGTGCGTCGACGAGGAGTGGATAAATACGTATTGGACGAATGCCAGAACAGGGACATGTAAAACTGTGAGATGGCAGTGCGAGGAAGAAGGAAAAAATAAGGGAGAAAGGAACGGAGGGGAGCACGAGAGGAATAATATTTTAAGGGAAAATAGTAATGCAATAGAAAGAAATTGGAGGGCTGAGTGAGGAGGAATGCGAAGAACGAATGGTGAGCACAAAGGCGATGCGGAATTTTTTTTCTGTACACAGACCAGAAAACATTTTATTTTGGATACATTTTAGTGGTACGAGACATATGTTTCCCAGGGTAAGTCGAAACTTAGCTTACTGGTGCATGTTGATCGATATTGGCGAACATAAAATAACTAGCCCGCCTCCTGACTTACACGGCTGCTGTCCAATGTTCCAAACCGTACTACTATAAAAACTTTACATCTATAAAAAATAAAAAGTTGCGACTATACTATCTTCTAAAAGTCGAATCGGACCAAAAGATACAAATTAATTAGATTTTACTCGCGACGGATTTCGGAATACTGTGCGGAACACCCGGTATCATCCCGTAAGTGCGAGAGTTGACGATTCGGTCATCCGATCACGCAAGAAGTGGAACGTGTCTTCCTGCTCGCCCAGGACGCGGCGAGAAGAGAAGCGGACCAAGCTTTGTATTCGAATAGCGAGCATGATAGCGCACTGCTAACCATACTGCGAGGGTAATAAAATCCGTGAAGTAATGGAGTAAAATAAAAGGGATTTGTGGCGGGGACAAAGAACTCCCACTATCTTCGCACGCTTCTCTTTTGCGCGACGGTAAATTGTTTTTGTCAGCAATGACCTCATATACACGGTTTATCTCACGCGACCATTCGAAAAAATTAAGTACGATAAAAGTAACCAGTATAGTGACGAAGCGAAAATGTGAACCTTACTGAAGAGGACCTTTTGGGTATTACCATCGCAAAATCTTAATTTTTCGTCTGTTAAGAGTACGGAGAGTAATGTTGAAAGAAGTTATTTTTCTTTCGTCCGATCGTAAGGTTACATAAGAACTTTCCCTCATGTTATTTGCAGTGTTGCCATTCCTCCCGGGAATAAGTATTTCCACAAATTTCTAATGTAATCATTCATCCTTATACTCAACAGGTGAATGGATGGCACTACTATATCCTTCATGTGGCGGGTCTCTTTTCAGTCGTCTGCTCTGTGCATACACAAATAACTTTTGCCGGAGCTTACCAGAGAGTTTATACCCACTGTCCATTCGGGACTCTAGTCGCGGCTCCGGTAGCCTCCTTGCTAGTAGACTCAGCCGCACAGCTTCGCCATTCTCCTCTTTCCACCATCGCTATATTGGAAACCTTTGACGCTGGACAACCCTTTTGGTGAAATCAGTTCCATTACTTATGCCTAATACCTCTGCATCCGTCAAAGGACCAACGGTGCACCCAATGGCAGAGGTATACACAGTATATTACTATGAGGCCAATAATGATCACCTTCGAGGCTAATTTGGGATGTCCTTTGATTAGAATACTTCCAGGGGTAGGACGAAAAAGTTTAAAGATTTTCACAATTCCACGGTATTCTAATCACCCTGTTGGCTTCTCAATGCCGAGTTCGAAACTGTTTGTCGATCCACTTCTAAAGATGATTTGTCATAAATAGTAACATGGTGAATCGATATATGTCGAAACGCTTCAAGTGAATCAGAACAATGGAAAACCTGCGGGGAAAAATTCAAATTTCAATTACGTGTACAGTAGAATCCCGATTAACCCGGAACAGTTTATCCGGTGCACCGGAAGGCACAAAGTACCTCTCAAAATAAAAAGACGTGACATTTAATTTTAATTAACCGCAGCCTTCCATTATCCGTGGATTCTTCGGTCCGGAGGATCTCCCAGGATTCTCTTGCACTTTTTTTGCATAGATAGAATATAAAAATATTAAAATGGATGAAAAAGTCTTGGTCTTGTCCACCCGATATCTCGCGAGCGGGGCTGCCCCTTTCGCGGTCTCTCCGACCGAGAAGCCCCTTATCAACCCTCCTCCTCGACCCGAAGCACATAACCCAATAATCTTCTTAAATTCAGAAAACCCTGCAGAATCCACAATGAATGTCCTTTTAAAGGATCTACCGAAAAAGAAAATACTGTATCATAAAAGCAAAGCGTCGCAGCAATGTATTTTCCATACGCACGTGAAGCACGCACCATCGCACATTATTTAAAGATTTACGGGTATGGCTATGAAAACGTAGTATATTTCTGCATTGTGGAGCCCATGAAGAATCGCCTCGCGACACGTAATGTCCTTCTCACGTTCCTTATCGTGGCCCCTAAAACTTTTCTTTCGCAAAGAATGGAACGAGTTAGCCGACGAAAGGGGTGGTGGTCCCTTCTAGATTGGATTGCGTTGAAATTGAGTGCTCGTCGGATTAGGCGGATGATCGTGAGAACGGATGGAAAAGAATACCGGAGAAAGAACCCAACCATTTCGAGAGAATGATAAAACCACCGCTCGTTTGGTTCACGGTTAGAAATTAATGCACGGTAATAGAAAAAGAAAGTTTTCGACTATCGAACCTCGATGTCACCTGTTACACGAGTCTAGACTCAACGAAGTTTGAATTTGGGGAGGAGTGAAGTTAAGATGTTTAAAAGCTTGCTAATTCTAAGCGTTAGGATGGAACGTATTATGGGAGAGTTGAACGAAACGGGAACCGTTGAAAGTTATTGTTGCGAACCTGCAACCCCGAGACACTAATATCTCGGAAAGTTTCTTCCCACCCCCTCGAATCGGAAGTCGCTCGTGCTGTAGCGAAAGCCGTGGAAAAGTTTAACGACGACAAATATTTACTTCCATGGATTCCCCGGGGACACCGGACGGCTACGAGATAATCCAATATACGTTAAAAGTGGTTGTAATATGGTCCAGCCCGATAGGGACGCAAATCAATGATACGTTCACCTGACCATATTCACCCTGTATATCGTCGTCATAAATTTATAGAACTTATGACTGAGTACACTTACCTCCACGACATTGTCAATTAGTTCGGCCGCCTCCGCTTCAAATTCACGACGCACCAGCCATCAGCCGTCCGCACACATGTTCATTCGTTAAACTAAAATTTCGTTACGAATGTTGAGACAGTGATTTCAAATTTTTAATCTATCGCCTAGTATTAATGAACACTTGATAGTTAAAAGTTGAATAATGGAACATGTCTTTATTGCCTATCGTTCGAGAACACTTTCAACATTCTGAGTATTAACGACACTTGCGTTTCCGTTGGTCGATAGATGATCGATAAAAAAAAAAAGATTATTGACTATCGAGCGAATTAATAGCTTTGGTGATTAACCGACGCGTTGAGAGATTATGTATATCTCGAGGATGTCCCCGACTGATGCGGAAAACGCTCCGTCCGAATGTACTGACGCGCGTACACTGAACTAACTTTTGCTTGGAGGGCGCCGGCTTCAACAGCCACCGACCAACCCCTCTTTCTCGGCGTCTCTCGTCACGCGCATTCTCTTATCAGCTTGTACTACGCGTTCTTTTCTTTGGTCTTGTCCCTGTACCTAACAGCATCCCTCATCGAGCTTACTCCGATACATAAATCGGCTTTACTTCTGATATCGGCTGACACTCATTTTTCATACATCCGTTTAGTGGTTTCTTCGGGTCTGCAACCCCGTTGCCGATGCACGGTTAAAAAAAAATCTATTGAACCATTCGAGACTATCCATACTAAAAGGTTTGCGCAGCCTTACGCCGCGCGTAACAACCTTTTTAAACGTTTGCCCCGTTTGGAAAGAGGGATGTCACGCGTTTGACGTTAGAATTCAGGAAGATTGTGTAAAAACAAAATTTGGAGAAAATGTGAAATAGGACATTTACATAATCATGTATTGAATGTTCATTCAATGTGCTGGTAAAATTTACAAAATTTTTATGTCTGTGTCCGATAGATGATGTCATTCAAATCTTTACGAATTCCGAAATTTCTGGTCGTGAGTTATGCAAATGTTTAATTTTGTGCGTATAGTCAGCGCGATTTTTTTTCAAAAAAATGTGCCAAGTGCTTAACAGCTCATTCGAGTTTGCCTCATCTGTTGGCGGGATTTCCCTCGGGGATCTTCGCGAGAGCTTCGTCATCGCGGTTGAAATTTACCGCGTGCGCTTTCGAGGGTTTGGCGAACATAAGCTCAATTTTCGCATTCACGTTTTGTCTGCTAACCAAAAATACACCAACGAAAAATATGTATGGCCATCGAGCGTAGCCTTTTTTTATTTGGTCATCATTGGATTAATCGAAAAGCACTTGAAAATAATGATTTCCTTTTTTTTTACCAACTATCACAAAAATTTCATAACATCGCGAAAACCAATGTAGATTTGATGGCGGCAAAAAATACTTATTTTTTAACACTTTTTAAAAACTTTTTAAAAACATTTTTAAACAAGAAGAGGAGCAGTGAAACATTTAATGTTTCACTGCTCCTCTTCGGTTGTAAATGGAGCCTCGTTAAAATATGCGGTTTCTACCAGATCTTGGAGAAAAAAATGTACAACACATATTTTAGCGGGCGAGTCGAGCGTGGCGCTTCTATTAAATGTCGCAAGCTGCGCAGCCTGCGTCAATGATGCTCATCTCAGATTCATCTTGCTGACGTTCTCAAGTGGCGCTTACGAGAATGTTTACATTAAAGAGCAAAGCTCGAGGGCTTTAAAGGAGTTGGGGTCGTTGTTTATTTCCTAAACATTGACAAAAATGCACGTGCGTTTATGAAATCCAAATTATCTCCACAATCGGATCAGCCTGTCAATCGTTGCAATGGAAATCTCGTGTCATTGCAGGAATCGATAATAAGAGGGGATATTGTTAATTACCGTCTTCGATTACAGGTGCCTGTTTGAGGGGCCTTCCACATGTTATTGAATTAAAGCCACTTACGTCGATTTAGTGAAATTTGATAACGGTATATCCATATTTTACAGACTCACGTGCGCCGGGAAAACCGTACAATTTGCAGGAGCTAAAATTGGATTAATGGGCCCTTTGAGAGCACATTCAGTACGCCGCAACGGGATACGATTGTCAAAATAGCCCGGTCACTGTGAAAATTTAAATGGTACCGTATTACCTATAGGTATGTTGAACCAACGATGAGGTCGTTGATCAAATTTCGCTCGGCGCGTCGATACACAACTGTCCAGATAGTATTGGTGACGGGATGAATTTTGCGTCGCACGAAACTATCGTTGCCAATCCGATACCAAAATTTATGTTACAACGGCAAATTCAATAATTCTCTAGCTTAGCTAAAATGATAATAGTGTTTGACCCTGCTATAGTGCGTGCCCCTTGCACGCTGCCATGGCCATATTCTGGATATGTTAATGTAACTATCCGTGTACACCTTAATGAAGCCAGCGACAGAAACGGATGAATAAAAAAACACACGGTACACAGTAAAAAATAATTTCGTAAAATCGGAATTCGAAATTTTGGAAAAATAATTTAGTTAAATAAGTGACAAACTCGTTTGTCACTAATTATTAAATAAATAAAAAATTGTGGACGTTTGTGGACAATAAGTTGTTGTAAAAAGTACACATTTTTTTTTTTGTGTATTTCAAATAAAATCAATATGCATTGTATTTTGAGCAACTAATGGGGGAAGGGAGGCGAATCGAATTCTAATATCATTAACATTAAATTTTTATTTTGCTTGAAAGCGATCGACACCGCGTAAACATTGAACACAGTTTTAAAATTGCATGACCATGACGTGTACGATTAATAAGTAGATGAAACAACCAAGTAAATAAATAAGGTAATAAATACTATCTGCCAACCATATATATATAGGGATCCTATAGAACGAAAGAGAAACTCCAAGAAATGTCGAGCATGCGTTATATATTGCTAATCCCATGGTTCACTCGTTCGCATCCGCGCTCTCTACGCAAATAATATCAGAGGAGGACGCAATCTCGTATGATGAATGTATTCGTATTCGTATACGTGTCCCAGTTCCGTTTGACTTTCAGTTATCGTACAGTTTCATTCTTCCTGCATCCTGATAGGCCTGTAATGTATTATATATAATATTTGAAGTACACACAGTAGTAGCAGCAATAAAGATCTTTTACATTTGCCAATATATGTCGACAAAAGAAACAGACAGCGTAAAAGACATCTTTTTATTGCACCAGACAGTCGACATGATATTTGAAAATTCCGCAATATTTGCCCGCATATTGCAAGCGCCTTCATCTGTCGAGCGCCCCCAAAGCCCCGGCTGCAATCGAAATATACTTCGCGTTTAGCACTGCCGTGAGGCTAGAATCACTCTGTGTCTATAAATCCATTTATCAAGTGACGTCATACGGGTATTAAATAACGTTCGGTAAAAAAATGAGATTTTCAAGCCGGAAGTGACCTATTTCCGGTATGACCTCACTTCCGGTCGAAAAATTACATTTTCAAACTGGAAGTGACGTACTCCTAGTGTAACGTCACTCCCGGTCGAAAATTGAAATGTTCAAACCGAAGTGACGTATTTCCATTAAATCTTTGAAAATTTGAATCTCTGGTTTCTAAATTTCATGGTCCATCACGAGGGCGCGAATCGTCTGAGCCTTAACAACCTGCTATTTATTTATACACTAGAAATAATGATCTAGTAAATAAAATCACTTGAGAAATATTACCCTAGCACATAGTAGTAGAGAACTAGGGCGCCACCTATGCTAGGAAGTACCGGATTTATAAGAATTGTTCGTAGATATTATGGCAAAAATTCTTGGATATTATGGCAAAAATCGAAGCCTTTCCGTCATAGGTGGCCGTAATTCCCTACTACTATGTGCTATGGTAATTTTTCCGAGATGATTCTTAGTGTTTACTAGGTCCTTCTCTCAGTGTGGTAAATAGCTTCGCCGCTTTTCTGAAGTAGTGGAAAAGAAATGTTCTGAAAAAAGAATTTTATCGTCAGCAATATTCCAATCATCCAAATCGAAGGGCTCTTCTGTTTTCAGTCAAGCTGACGATTAACCGCACTTCGCGGTCAATTATCGAAGCCTCTCAACTCTGTTCCACTAGAAGACAATAGATCGTGAGGGTCTGGCTTCAGCACAAGTTTCACCATTGCCATAAATCGCGACTGTTAAGTACCTCTAATCGGACCTTAATTAAATCGCTGTATATACCTCCGAGGGATAAAGTTTCCTGCGACACCGTGGAGCCCCGATAAACGCCGGAAACCTGGATTCCCCACTTGATCTCAGAGTTTGGAGAAGAACTTACAAGTTCCCAATTATCCCATCCCCTCTGTACATCTCGGAGAAAGACTTGCGATAACTGTATCGAGAAAAACTGTATCGGTTGTTTTCGGAGGGGAATCCCCTTTCCGCATCCCTATTTATTTATGTCCATTCATTGAGCAAATCCCATTTGTTTCACTCATGGAAATGATTTTATTTCGTGATGACAATGCCACCAAAGTAAGAGTAACCGGTCTGTGATGGAAATTGAATTAAAAATGTCATACAATCCTCTATCTTACTACGTGGATGGATTTAAAGTTGTCGATTCTCGTCGGACCACAAAGAGCGTTCGATTTTCGTTCCCGACAAAATGCTTTCACTCCGATCGAGTGCCGTTGGTTCCTCAAGAACTCCCGCGGAATGAACGGAACTGCCGGGAATACAATCGTTGATGCACGTGTCAGACGTCAATAGCAGATTTCATTAAGATTCATGAGGGAAGAGAAGGCCCGTGAGAGTACTCTCTAGATCGGATACTATTCGGGTGCGCCGCGACTCATCTCGAGGAGATCTTATCCTACGTGAGTTGAACCGCCGAGCGGAAAGCCGGGTCCTCGCTGTCTGAACTACTCGCGATACTCATCGCTCTAAATCGGAACGCTATCGTTACCACTGCCGGGTTGGGGATGCGGTAGCTACTTGTAGATTCGGATGTCCTGTAATCTCGAATTTTTACATTTAAATTAAAGATGAAACCCGCAGATCGGAGTCACCGAACGGATTATTCATCGTGCGGCGGCACTTAGAATGCAATACATCGGGCATCGCGTGTCGGCGTATCCCTACGGTAAATTCATTGATTTATTTTCATTCCACATTTTTCTCGACGCATGCGATAGAGAGTAGGTTTCCGCAAAAGGTAAAAGATCGGGTCTGGCGATGCCGCATAGATAACTCTTGGCTCATACTATAGTAACTCCGCTTACTGCCCAACAGATAGATCAGGTAGGTGATTGACAGTGGGCCGGTGGTCTGGCTAGCTTGCAGTGGTCGAAGCTGCGTGAAGAAGCGAAGGTTCGCCTCGTGAATTATTAAACACAGATGAACGGACGATCAATCCACCGAACGAACAGTTGGCAATCATTTATTTACATGGCATTGCTGTTACTCGTTAAAAATTTAGGACAATAGCACGTTTCGCTCGTTCGCTAATTTTTATTTTATTAAAGGGTGAAAAACACTGTGAATAGGGGAGCCCGGGGACAAAAGTAACACGGGTCAATTGTAACAAGCGGCCGCGCAACGCTGCGCATAATCGGATGCATCGGATATGAAGTGAGCAACATTATAGACATCACCTTATGGTCACGCAATCACCTCATAGCTGAGTTTTCAAAAATACCAATTCGCCGAAACCAAATTTGATTCGCGAGTGCAGAAGTGATCTTTCGGCTGTGCGGATCGCGTCAGCTATGCAACGCAATACAAAATATTAGTGCAAACAAGCACAAGGAGTTGAAAGGTACATTTTTGCTGATCATTTTGATCGCTAAGACGATCCGTTTCAAATTGTTATTAATCGATACCACAGTAACTTTGGTAATAATCATGTGTGGGGTCGATTGTAACAGTCGATCCGGGTCAATTGTACCAGCAATAATTAATTTTTTCCAATACCAATATATTTTATTTATTTTATTCTTACATTCTAAGCAATCAGCGATAATTTATACACTTATAATTTATAACCAACCAATAGTAGACTATAACATTTATAATAGGGCTGTATAGTTAGGCCTGCTAAAATGGCTTAGCCGGCAAATCATTTAAAATTTTTTTTAATTTACATTTTTCTGTGATAATGCACCCCCGTTCTATTTGTTAAAAGCGATCAGGGAAGGATTTCGTTGTTGCAGGACGATGTTACAAATGACCCTAATACCCGTTACAATTGACCCCACCGCGGCCCAAATTCTTACCCAATTACGTCTGTGTTTAATGGGGCGGTGTTCACAATTCCGTGCATATTTCTGCTTGAAATTTGTTGACTGAATACCTAAGAGTAGGTTAATGGTACACCATTTGATGCCGAAGCGTTAGACTTTCGGATTTTTTGGTAAAAAAAAACTGAAAAGAAATTTTTGTTACTTTTATCCCCGGTCTCCCCTACATCAAAAGTTGAAATCCATTAAATAAAAACAAATGTGTGGAAAATATGTTAATTTCTCTGTTAATAAGTGTAAATTTTTATTGAAGCATCTATTTTTATTTATTTATTTTCTTTCGAATATGCGATATGCTTGGAGACTCTTGGCTGGCACAGAGAAGCTGTTGAAAAACTACCTTTGAAACGATTCATATTTCAGCCAGAGACCCGCACCTAACCCACTCGTCCGTCTTCGGTGTGTGACGAGCAACTATTCCACGGGGATGGAACGCGGGCTGAAGAAGGTCACTTCACTCTAACGAGCATCCAGCAACCGGGCGCACCGGGTCGATTCTCTCTCCCAGTCTATCTCTAGAATGTAAAACCCCCCCAAGTCGAGCTCTCGCATTCGCTGTGTCCTCCATAATATTGCAGTTCTTACGCCCGCGTCTAAAGAGAATAAGAAGGAGACTAAGAAGCTTCGTTCCACCCGGAAGTGATAAGGTACGATGAGCCGAGCATTAAGTGCTCAAGAAGCCCCATTATCGTTCCCAAAAAAGAAGCCGATGAAAACAGTGGGAGCTTCGGTGGGGGGGGGGGGCAGACTTATCGCTAAAGAGGCAAATAATTCCGGACCTTCTTCTACACCGGATAAGCTCTGCTCACTACCACGCTTACTTCGGTTCGGTAATGGTTCGATGGGTTACCCGGGATTTTTCAAATTTATTTATAACAAAATTCATTATTCGACGATCGTTATTGAGCCTCGCGCACTTCGTTAAATTTTAATCTTTCGTCGAGGCTCCCATTTCATCTTATCGGAGTAAATTTTCTTTCTGCAAATAACGGACGCCGCGGTTGCTTACTCCCACGGCCTGAGTAACGGGTAGCTCGATTACGGTAATTGATTTTCACAACCGAACGCAGTCAACAACGACGGCGATAGGTCATGCCCGTGAAAGTTTCGTAACACAATTACACGCTCGTGGTATTAGACGTTATTATTCAATCGATATTCTCGATATTCCCGTGGGACGTGCCAATGCACTGTGCGCCCGCTAAACCGTTACATTTATCGTGTGTTCGTCGAAACCGGTTGTCACGCCGACTATCGGTTGGGCTCAGCAAATTGCGAAATAACTCAATCGAAGGCCTCTAGACGTCAACGACCAATCGCGCCGGGCAAATATAATACCAGTCGCAACTTTTCAACAATCTCACAGTTTCCTCTCCGCGTCCGGTAAACGCGAGCATTTTTCATGCTCTCGGGAAAATCTAAGATTCCGGAAGTTTGGTGAACGGCTCTCACTTCCAGACGTCCACCCTTTTGGCGACGGAAGAATGGTGATTTGTTGGAACCGACGAACTTTACTTGTCGTCGCCGTACCGAGATCTCGCTCGGGGCTGTACTAAAGGTATAGATATACATACGCACCCACTATTGTGCAGCCATGCATCCGAAATTGCAATTTCAGTTCGTGATGAGGGGGGAGTTTAGTTTATTTGCATGACAATAATGTCTCCGTTGTGCAACAAGAGGAGTTCGCACGATATATTGCGTTATCGACGAAGATACGATCGGAGAAGATTCACTATAATGAGATATTATCTGTATTTTCGGAATAAAAAAAAAATGTAGTCGACGCAACCAGCATCGAGAATTGCGCAAATCAATGAATGTACGTTGGTTATACAAATGTTTCTTGCGAAAGCTTTGACCTTACCGATTATTTCGTGTTGCAGGCGATCTCATGTGATATTCACCCACGAGATGAACCTGTACAATCGATGTGCAAAGCGAAATCCGCATGCTAACTTAATTTCACTCGAAGTGCAACCGCACTGCTTCATTGCGGTGGTACGTCCAATCGTAGGTAGAATTCTCGAGAGACATTTGCCAAGTTGTTCGGTGCACTGCGCCAGTGCCAATTTAAATGAAGTAATTGAAGTGACAAGCCCGGCTTCGAGGGAGGCTGACGAAGATGAAGATGTCGTACGATGCATACATATGTTCTTGAATCTCGTAGAACGGTCGGGTCTCTCCGTCCTCCTGTGTACGCCAATTCAATGAAACGATTGAGCTAGAATGTAAAATCGTGTTTCGTCCAATCTAGCTATTATATTGTCCTCTGTGATAATGAGAAAAAGGTTATAATTGGGCGTATAATTAGAGTTCGACAGGACTCTTAACTCCGGGAACAAACCCAGTCCGCGCCAGACAGACAACTCCAGTTTAATCAAATTTGTCCACAACGAGCTTCCATTATACAGTCGTCGGAACGAGGAAATACCGATAATTATTTCTACGAGTAACGAGTATCTGGGTCGCCGATCCGAAACAAATGAAATTACATTGACGCCCTTTGTGCCGCGAAGTCGACGTTATCGATCGTGTCGCTTTAAACTTATCACAATGCCTCGCGAACTCTCGAATGATTCATGAGAATGGGAGGTATAAAAAATGATTAACATTTTTTTGACAAAAGCTTAAAAAAAATTATCGTGCAAATTGGAAATGGAACAAAAGCTAAGCTTCCTACGCTGGGAAGCTGAACCTATTCAATACATTTATTTGTCTTCGCGGCTCATGTAATTTAATAATCAGTGGCACTGTGCTCGTTAACACGATTCTGCCAATTATTGTATTCGGGTCGACAATGCAGTGACGCAAACGCCATAAAATATCATCGTTTCCCGGGAATTTGCTTGTAGGTACCTATCATTTTACACCCTTATATACACCCAAGCGCGACGACCCAGATATTAAATATGACGGCTGTGATACCTTTTCATTAATTCACTAGGCTAAGCCGAGCCTCAGCAATCCATCATTATCGCGGGGCAAAGTCGTTTATGGAAAGCCAGAAAATATCTCATGAATACCGAAGTGGATGATCGTAAAGCGAAGCGGGAAAGCGTTGCGGGGAAGAAAGATTTCAACCCACCCGTAATAATCCTGAAAGATATATTAATTCATTAGTTCCAATTTTTTAAAATTATTTTCACTATTAAATTTTTTCAACTGTAATAAAAATTTAAAAACATTAAAATAAACCGAAATGAAATGAATTTTGATATATGGTTATTTTTATGAGGTTGTGTTTACTGGGTTGACACTGCGAAGGGCGTGAGGCAGTCCCGTAATTCACTGTAGCAACCTTCCGTCTTCGCCGGCGAAGTTTCTTAGAAAGTGTGCGGTACAATGCATAACTTTAAAACTTTTGGAGCATTTATGTTAATGCTGATCCAACTTTACAACTTTGACTTTACAACTTTCATCGAAATCGGTAATGAAAAAAGTTTTTCCATGCGGATCTAGGATTTGTCGCGGCTCCATTAAAATAATAATCGTACAACAACGCCAAGTTATCTACTAGTATTTCAAGCCACTGTAGTAAAAAAATATCGTCAATCCATAGTAGGAACAGTATGGAACGTTCTCCAAAGTATCCAGGATTTCCGAAGTATCCAAAATAAAATCAAAAAGAAACTACACATTTTTTATGTAACTAAAGTTCGCAACGTTGTAGCAACGAAATGACCTCAACTGTCATTCGTATATTCAATGTAGATAACCTACAAATTGACCTCGTATTTTAATATGACTAGAAATGGATGTAGTTACAAGCCGTGTGCATGCTCCAAATAATTATTAAGCATCCTAAGCAATTCACAACTGGTTCCATACAAATGGTTGTGGTTCCATACAAATGCAACAATGGACTTGCGGTCCCAGCGGATTTTCAAAGGCGATTAATTTTTTTTTGTCAAACATTTACGAGCTAGATTTGACTCGATAATTATTGTTGATCATCCTCGAAAATGTTGACCAAGTTTTATGCGGGTCTGTCGTGCGGAAAACTTTCTATGCGAAAACAACCATGGTGTTGCGGTTCCCATCAGATTTTCAAAGTCGATTAATTTTTTTTTGGCAAACATTTACGAGCTAGATTTGACTCGATAATTATTGTTGACCATCCTTGAAAATATTGACCAAGTTTTATGCGAGTCTGTCGTGCGGAAAACTTTCTAGGAGCCAATAACGACGAAATAAAAATTCACCTAATATTCGAAGCCCTTTAATTTTTTGTTGGCAAACATTTACGAGCTAGATTTGACTCGATAATTATTGTTGATCATCCTTGAAAATATTGACCAAGGATGATCAACAATAATTATCGAGTCAAATCTAGCTCGTAAATGTTGGACAAAAAAAAATTAATCGCCTTTGAAAATCCGCTGGGACCGCAAGTCCATCGTTGCATTTGTATGGAACCACAACCATTTGTATGGAACCAGTTGTGAATTGCTTAGGATGCTTAATAATTATTTGGAGCATGCACACAGCTTGTAACTACATCCATTTCTAGTCATGTTAAAATACGAGGTCAATTTGTAGGTTATTTACATTGAATATACGAATGACAGTTGAGGTCATTTCGTTGCTACAACGTTGCGAACTTTAGTTACATGAGTAAGTTTAGTTCGACGACAATCGTCTGCTGGAAAGTCATAATAATCCTCTTAAAAATAACTGATGTGTCAAGAGGGATGGGTTTAACAAACGCTATCAAATACACTTATCATGGTATTTATAATGATCGAAGCAAATACCGACGTGGAGAGACGGGTGGGATCAATTGCGACGGTGAAGCGTGCCAAGGGGACACGGCGGGCGATCCGGCATGGGTGGGGAATCGAGTGGAAGTGCGTTCGGTCATTTATTGGCGTTACCCGTCGCATTTATCTCTCAGCACGTAGACTTATCGCCGGTGCACAATACTCGCTTTCAAACAGTATTACATGTAAATAAAAATAAACAAAAATAATAAATCGTCATTATTTTGTGAAATATGAAAGAATTTTGTGTGGTGCCCAAAGACGAAGACTCAATTCAACAGATCGGTGAGTTCTCGCTGGTATTAATCTGAAATTCAATTTATCCGCATTCCAAGAGGGATTATATAGTTCTTATAGCGTCGATAATACGGGATCGGAAATTGAATAGTCGATGAAGCAAGAACGTCGCAGAAAAACGCAAAGTCAACAGCCGATATTTCTCCTATAAGTACGATCGGTATTTCACGCTCTCGCTATATAATAATAGTTATCACTTCTCTCCAACTTTTTCCGAATATCGCATCGCTAAGCTCTATCGGAATAGAGTATTCTCGAATATAAATCATCCGATACGATTGGAAAAAGTGAGATAGCACCCGATTTGTTGGAGCAATCGCAATTTTTCTCCGCACGAGAGGAGAGCTAACAGCGGTTTTCAGTAGGATACATTATTCATTTCGATATTGGGAGTGACCTTCTAACGAAATTCCATGCCATTCGAATGCTGTTTCTCCATCAAGGTGCCGATTGTCGCGTGTGTTCACCATAGTATACGAATTCGCTGTTCGGTTTCACGACATTCTAACGTATCGATGGCCTTGAGTAAAAAAACGGTTTAGAGTGTTTGGTAAATTTTTTAAAAAATTTTCCTTACAGGCGTAATTGGATACTGATCTTTAACAATATTTACTGCCAAGCATGATGTCTCGCGCATTAGCAATTTGGACCAAAAAAGACTACTGTGATCGACACAGGAAACAAAGTCTAACCACTGTCATATTTTACCCAGTTTGCAAGAGTGAATTAATTTTTCTGAAGGCAAAAAAGTTCAGCAAAGTTTGAACCGAAATTAGACTGTTTTTCCGATCTATTTTAACGGCGGATGCAAGGGCAGATTGCATACTTCTCCGACGTTATACCATCGGCAAGCGTTTGGACGCGTATATATATATATACATATGAAATCACGTTGTACGCCAATCTGTCGCTCGATCTACATATAACTTGTGTATAGATCTGCATACATACACTTAACGACTCGATCAGGAACCCAAGTGAATTTCCGGTCGAAAGTATCATGGACCAGCGGAGTGACTGATGAAAGAGGACGATCGCCTCGCGTAACAGCAATACGAAGCGATATGTGTCATTGTATTTGTCAATTATTCATATGTATATGTATTTGTCAATTATTTATTCATTGAAACAATTTCACAGACAAACAAGCCGTAACGTAAAATCCGAGACGAGGAGAAAAACAAATAAGGCCACATATCAAATACTGAATAAAGGATGCAAAAATTAATTTTAATACATAACCGTCATGGAAAATTGTAGAAAACGATCGATCGTGATCAATATTTTTGTAACTTTGAACCCGCCCACGGTAGCTTTTGAAAATCTTTCGTCAGAGTCGACCATCGCCTTTAACAGGAAACAAGTTTTTGCGTGAGTGCTCGTCGAACGTTTTCAATGCAGTGTGCTTAGTAGACGCTACATAGGTAAAACAAAGAGGATTTATGTCTGCCGTACGTGCACGTGAATAATTACAAATTCATAACGTAAAAGACGTGTCACCATCGATGACGATCGTCGGCGGTGTCGACCGGAACTTAACACGTTCCTCCAACATTTCGTATATTCGTAACAACAGATTAACAGAAACGTGCCGGCACCGCCAGAGTTTCGCGGGGGGAGGGGGGGGCCGTGTCACTCGGACTGGAAATAGTGATTATTCGCGAGTGGTTTTCCTTATTATGAAAATCAAGTTATGGTAATGCGGGTGTGTATCGCAGTGCAAAATCGTGTTTCTTCCCAGGCACACATGATCTCATTCTCGGATACTGTAGCACGTTTTCATCACGCGCGTTTCGTGTCGCACATCTCACGCATCTGTCAGTTTCCTTGCACGATTAAAAGTTTAATTATGAAATCCAATTTTCCACGTTGGGAAACAAGTTCGGATACCCTCCTCAAACGGATGAGCCGTGCATTGGATTTCATGAATTTTTCATTTAAAAAAAGTATAAATAAAAATACGTGGATCACTGCCGAATTATAATCCGTATTATTTGGCGTCGATCTATAACGTGATATAAACACGCGGTGGCACATGTGGCCCGTGTGAAAGGTGCTGTGTGATATGTTTCCAAGGCCGTGCGTTGTTTCGCTCTCCCGCAGCTGCATTCAACAAATCCTTTACGCATATATGAACAGGCACCGGTTATTAATCCTTGATGCAATTCGAGTTGCGGTCTCCCGCGGCAACGCTGAGTTAATTAGCTTTAAGAATTACTAATGTTCACGGAAACCGTTGTCGCGTGCATCTAAATGTCCGCGCATTATCCGCGAGGTGTGCGGAAGATACGGTGGAGCTGCGGCTGTTTCGCAAATGCAAATGAACAACGATATACTATATACGTAGGATGAAATATGACATAGCTGCATTAATTTCCAAAGGACAAATCGCTCTGAACACGATGCTTGCATTTCGTGCTTGCATTTCGGTGGCACATGTGTCTCGGTTATTGTAAAATATTAACTATAAATCGTCGCGGCAACATTTTTTTTTTACATTTATAGTTAAAGAAGTCTTATAGTTAAGAAGCGGGTAATTATGCCAATTACCCGCGACCCAGAAAAATTGGCAAGCATTTCTCAAAATCGTCCCGCTGGCCGCGATAAAGTTTTCCGCAAAATGCTGTTTTTCACTGAAAAAAAAACTGCCCATCATCAAGAGTGTTTCCGAACCAAGGATATTCCACGCGATGGAAAAATGCCGGAGCTTGGACGGTTTTCGATGTTACTGTCCGTGACGAGGAAGACCGACAGCAGATCGATTAATTTTTATTTTACCTTACAGCAGCGCCGATAACGACGGTGTCAGCGTCAGAGATATTATGGGCGAAAGAGTTTTAGTACAAAGTTGTTTTTTTTTTGCTGCTTCAATCTCGTCGATTTCTCGGAAATGCAGTATGCGCGACGGAGTTTGAGACACGCGTACAATGCCCATCAGAAGTAAATTGCTTATCAACGAACTTATTCAAGTTCGGCATTGTCGCCGATCGATGCAAACACTGCATTGATGCAGAGAGGCTTCCAGCGTTCAACGTCTTGATTACCCAACTGAAAGGTGATTCAACGACAACACACGTTTCAATCATAGACACAATGGTAATGACGCTGCGGAGAAATCGGTTACACAAGACCATGATGATCTTCGCGATAGCGCAGACCGTACGTAGCACAGACTAATTGATTCACGGATCGCTGCCGTTGAATGTAGCAGTGATCGTAGGCATTTGGCAATTTGGACTCGATTATGATACATTTTTTTTTTGTTCGTCTCGTATCTGATAGCTGTATAAAAAAACGTATCTCCAGCTTCTTCGAGCGCCACGGTCATGAGTCATGGATAACGACGGAGTTCAGTAGAAAGTCGAGCTCATCGAGTAATCTGTAAGCATGACGTATGTGCTCTTCTAGATCTGGGCGGACATCGAGAAACGGTATCGTTCGGCGAAAATGATTTTTTATCATACACTCCACTCCTGCCCTCTCAACTAGGAAAGTTGCGATCAATGATCTCCGTTCAGAGTACCCGAGGGTCTGACCCGATTATGAAACAGTTTCACACATGGAGCTATAGATGCGCGCGGAAAGTAAATTTTTTCCGGCGACCTCGTTCCCCCGCCGACGCTCCGCAAATATGATTAAACGTACCGTGATCCATAGGATAAAGCGCTCAAGGTTATTAATTTTTTCCTTTTTTTTGTCCCGCAGAAAAATCCACTACGACGACGTACGCGCGACTCTCCGTAATATCCGTGAGATGCGGGCGGACAAGGAGTTAGTTGCAGAATGAGTTATCTCGAAGTTGTTGGCCAGTGGACACCAGACACGCCCAGCTATTGCACCAGCACGATAAAGTCATAGCGATACCCGTTGACAGTCGTTCAGACTTATATGTAAAAATGCTCTTGATCTTCGTTCAGTTTTTACAATGCTGCTTATGTGCAGGAGAAATGAAGTCATAGGTGAAATATGTTACTTCTGGTTTGAAAATTTCATTTTTTTCACCGGAAGTGACATCGTACCCGAAAGACGTCACTTCCGGTCGAAAAGTAATATTTTCAAACCGAACTCCCATATTTCATACGACGAAGAGCCAATTTTTTTTTCTAAACTTAAAAGTCTCTGAGTTTCTAATTATTGCATTTTATTAATAGTTTTATGAGTGATTTAACGTGTGTTTTCTTATGCGGCAGAGTTCATATTTAATTCCGACATTCCCACGACGAATCCAGTCACAGGACACCCGGAGATTCCACATCCGGACGGTGCATCCACCGATACTCATCAGTGGAAAAAGAGGTAAATCTTGAAATCGTGAAAATGACTACCGGAAAGAGTGACAAGTCCGGCCAGTTCATAAGTGTCAGCAATGAAGGATGCAAATTCGAGCCGTCGGAGAGATGGCGGATAATGAAGAACATCCTGATGATAGGAGTCGCTTTCATGGTGCACTTCACGGCGTTCATGGGTGCGAGTAATCTTCAGAGTTCGGTGAACGCCGACGAGTCGTTGGGCACGTTTACTCTCGCCTCGATATACGGAAGTCTCATATTCAGTAACATTTTTCTGCCGGTACTGATGATAAGGTAGGTAGTTCTCTGTTTTTTCGCGTCACCACTCATCGACATCATAAATCGAATTTCACTATCGCGCTTGGATGCGATCAATCACCCGAAGACTCAGCAGGGTCGTTCATTCGCCGGTACGCGTTATTTCACTTTAACGACCTCATATAATTCAGGGAAAAAGATAAATTATATCCGTATCTCGTTCGTGGGTGTAATCGGGAGTGTGAGGTACCGAGCGTTGGGGACTAAATTTTCCCGGCGCGTAAGTAAAAGCTGCGCGCAAACTCTTATGACTACTAATGACCGATCTGACGCAATTATTATGTGCTAGACTGTCTGTTGACAAATTTTACTGTTAGAGCTGGATACTCCGGTTATCTTCAGCCATTCGTCACTTCCTCGCTCTCGCTCTCATCTTCACTAACGAAAATTAATCTTACCGACAGCTCGTTGGTAATTTCCAGTATTAATGTCCACGTCCGGGGTAATATTGAATTTCCAGCTGGCTGGGATGCAAATGGACAATATCCCTTACGTTTATTGCGTACATGCCCTTCATAGCAGCACAATTCTATCCGAAGTTCTACACGATGATCCCAGCTGGACTTGCCGTTGGACTCGGCGGTGGGCCCCTATGGTGCGCGAAATGTACTTATTTGACTGTCGTGGCCGAAGCTTATGCCACGGTCTCGGATCTCGGCGCGGACGTCCTCGTGACGAGATTTTTCGGTCTGTTCTTCATGTTTTACCAAATGGCACAAGTCTGGGGAAACCTCATTTCATCAGCGGGTATGTGATATTTATATTACCACTACGCGCATCTCTCTGTGTCACCCAGTGGAGTAAAGTAATTAGAAAAAAAAAAAAAACTGAAAAAAATTGATACATCTGCATAGCATGTACACTGTAGAGTTGACGTTAATATGTTTCAACGTGCAAATAACTTTCTGTTACGCCCAGCCGAATCGGATAAAAACACGAGGGCGAGCCCAAGGCTGATTCAACACATTAGTGACGAATGATTGATTGCATTTTTTTTTATGTAAACCATTGTATATTGTATTCATTATTAAGTAGATATTGTTATTATTATCAACTATACGACAAATTGAGTTTTGCACTAACGACGTAAGATAGTTTGTAACTGATGTAACGATGTTTTCCGGGCGCTCGATTGGCGGATGACTGTATTGAAAAAATGACGGTGCGTGTCGAGGATAAAAAAATTATGTTAATGATTACATCGCGTCCCTTCGACATTCAGCAGAACGTTTCCATTTCCCACCGGCCTATCCACTTCATCCTACACAGATGTGCACTCAAACTTACTTTTTATCGCCCGCAGTATTGTCTTATGGAATGGAAGTTCTTCCCGCAAACGTGACATTGAACAGCACCATAGTCGCCGAAGTGTGTGGAGCTAATTTCTGCGGCGTTGCCGCCGGCGAGGCGGAAAATCCAAACTTGCACCCGCCCGATCGAGAGAGGATTAACCTTATATCCGGTATTTACTTAGCCTGCATGGTAGTGGCTTGTCTCATCGTGGCGTTCGGCGTTGATTCTTTATCCAGGTAATTTACGAATTATTGTTTTATCATGCTCGTCCATGAGTTACTTCGATCCCAATCTAGCATGACCGCAGTATAGGCAAGTTCTGGCGTTATAGACTGCGCTAAACGGATTCAATTATCCTCCGAACTCATTCAGTTCGGGTTCGGTAGGCATCCAAAGAGGAATATCGCTATGGGCTGTAAAATGAGGATAATAGAGCGTTCATCCATCCGACGAATGCATATAACGATCGGTCGTTTGGACCGTTACGTCCAGAATCCCGACGATCCTGGCCCTTCGTCATTCTGAACCCGGCTTCCTGGAATTATCCGCTACCTAACCGTTCATTCCGCGAATACTCATATCATAATATTCCGATGCGATTCGTCGATAATCGTCACGACCCTGTACCATCGTCATCCGTAAAATTCTCATCGACGTATCGATACAAAAATAAAGTTTACACTGATTCGGCACATACACGCGATGGCGCAACGACGGATGCGCCCCGTCAGTTCGATCATAAAAATGAAAGTGCCACGTACGTATTACGGGGAATCTGTTAATGGAATGTCTGGACAGTAAACTCGCGTTCTAGACGCGGAAACCCATTTGAAAAATGATATTCGCCCCGATACCGAGATAGCCCGGAGAAAATAGATAACTGGGAGGTCTAACGACCGGGATTTAAAATCCATTCGTTCGGCAATTTTCCCCGCAGATACGACAGAGGGAGGACCGGATCGGCCACAGGACGGACGGGCTTGAAGCTCTTGGCAGTGACGCTGAAATTGTTGAAGGAAAAAAGTCAGCTGCTCATCCTGCCGATAACAATGTTTATTGGAGCGGAACAGGCGTTTCTATTTGCCGACTACAATGCTGTAAATATTCCCTGTGTGATAAACCATATTGCACATTGCTGTACTTCGTACTGTGTAGTTTTCTGTTTTTCTCATATTTTTCTCGGTACATTTTATGCTCGTACCGTACGCAACACCGCACCCGTGGCTTTTATTATGCAGGTACGCCGGGATCTCGATATGCAATGTATTGATACCGCTATGAACATTTCCAGTCGTTTGTTTCGTGCGCCTGGGGTATCAGCAACATCGGCTACGTAATGATCTGTTACGGGGTTGCGAACGCCATCGCCGCTTTGACGACTGGATCTGTCGTGAAAGTAACGGGCAGGGTTCCCGTTATGACGTTCGCCTTTTTCTTGCATCTGGCAATAATGGTGGCTCTGCTCATTTGGAGACCAACGCCGGAACAGGGCTCGATATTCTTCGTGATGTCTGGTCTGTGGGGTGTCTGCGACGCGATTTGGCTCGTCCAAGTAAACGGTGAGTTTCAGCCAAATGCATCGTACAACTTTGTTGCTTCGGAAAATGTGTCGAGTCGTATAGAGGCCCGTTTAATGAACCTGCGAAGGGCAAAATTCTACAGAAGTCAATATTTGTTTGGCTGCTTTAAAGTTTCTCCACCGAGTCAGCTTCCCGGGCTTCCCTTGCCGCGGTACCGAACTGTGGTCGTAGACACATGTGCGGTTGGAGTAGTTGAGAAGTTTTTGAAAACTTTTTGAAAAATTTCCCACAGCGAGCGGTGGTTGTTTAGCCTCCGACTGATACAAGGGCTGTCGCGCATTTGGCCTTTGCGACCAGTTAGGTGTATCATGTTTCAAATCCAAGTACGTGCGTTCGACTGTGATCTGATTTTTAGCATCAGCGATAATAATCTTCGGCGATATGTGACGCATAAAATATCACTTAAGGTAGTACTTGCGGACAGCCTGAGCCCACGTGAGTTCAGAGAGAATTGGGAGTGGAATTGCGAACATTTTTTGATGAGATAAAAATCTGAAAAAAATCAACCATATCGAAGGTACTGAAAAGAATGATTTTGCAGAATAATAATTCCAAAATGTTGTTAAAATATTAACGAAAAAAAAATATTCCAACAAATCTCCCGGCAACCTAACTTTTTTTTATGAAAACGATTTGGTAATTTTTTCGTGTAATTTCGTGTAGTTTTTGAAAATTGCGTTTTTAGTTAATAAAAAAACGTAATTTTCCAAAATTACACAAAATTCTGAACAGATTCATACGTTTTCGAAAAGATTAACAAATTGTTTTTATATGAATGTTAAACACACGCGCGTTACACGCTAATCACGTGACGATTACCGTAACCGAATCCCGTCAAGACGCGAGCATCTCTCCTGGAAGAGAATCAAGAAGGCAGTCATCGATAGACGCGCAGAGAGAGTCGTCGCGAGATAATAGACGCGAGAGGTGCGTAGAGTGTGTGATATGCCCGATCGAGCGCGACGTGTGCGTAGAGCGATACCGAGCGATCGGGACGAACGCGAGCGAGCGTCCGAGCGAGAAGGATAGCGTTGTCCGAGAACGAGTGTGAAGAGTGTGTGCGGCTGAGTGGCAAAACTTTGTTCAAATACGGGACTAATAAATATTTATTTTTCGTTTTACCGTAATTCCGAGACTGTTATCGGTAGAAACCCGGTGTTCATTTCCACCCGTTCGTGACTCCCGAGTCCGCCTGAAGCCCCCCCCCCCCCCCTAAACGTGTCGTCAGGACCCCTTTAACATGAACAAGAAGTTAAATTGCCGGGGGATTTGTTGAACAATTTTTTTTTTCATTTATTTGTTAATAACAATTTGGAATTATTATTCTGCAAAATCATTCTTTTCAGCACCTTCCATATGCTTGATTTTTTTCAGATTTTATCCCATCGAGAAGTGTTCGCAATTCTCTCTCAATTCTCTCCGAACTCATGTGGGCTCAGGCTGTCCGCTAGTACAGCCTTAAGACGCATAAGATATATATAAGATGTGAGAGTATACGAAAGAATGAAATTTGACAAAACTATCTGCCGAAGGTACCATAACAAACAAATTCGTAGCTAGTCAATTGTTGACGGCAAACAAAATTTCTGAACAATTTTTCCTTTAAAGATCATTTTTGCAGGTACAAATATTTAATGTCATTGAAATCGCAGTTATCTGTTTTGCCGGTCACCCGGTTGTGAGGCTGCAACTCTTACCTACAGTTGCGAAATCGGACATGATCAAATTTTTGTTGATAATATGAAAGTCTGTATATGTCCACTGCGGTAGAGTCGCAATCGCTTTTACCAGGCTTCAATAAAGCCACTATTATCAACCGAACAGAGTCCCAGTGTTATCGACCGTCGGCCACTCTAAACGGCTTTCATTTTTGTCTTTTGCAGCTCTATGCGGGTTGATGTTTCCCGGTATGGAAGAAGCGGCGTACTCGAACTTCCGGCTGTGGGAGGCAACCGGGTCGGTAGTAGCGTACGCATATAGTCCTTATCTGTGTACGTACATCAAGCTCTATATTTTGATGGGCTTACTCTGTCTCGGGGTTGCTGGATACTGCGTCATCGAATTTACTGGAAAAATTCGAAAAGTCATCGCTACTGAGAAACCTGATTTCGAGCTTGTGTCAGCTCGTGACAGCTCATGACTTGACCTACTAATCGGAGTTAACTCACTGTCTATATTCGTGTAATGGAAAGACTTTCTGATGTAAATAAATTATTTCTTCAGTTGCCACCCGAGGTTTGACATATTTGGTAACAGGAGTACATTCCTCATGGGTTCATTAATTCATCCACTTCTATCGCTGGCCACATTCGAGTTCTTTGACCCACTTCCCTGCGTCCTTAATTCACACGTTTCGAGAGAAATTAAAGACGTTCTCTGTAACGTCACTGCCGGTTTGAAAATCTCGCGTTTAAATAGAAAGTGACCTTACGCAGAAAAATTGAAACAATTTCGTAGTAACGTCACTTCCAGTTTTTAAATCCCGATAATGGACCTGAAGAGACGGCATATGGGAAACACTCACTTTTAATCCGGAAGTGACGTCACACTGAAAAATTTATATAATTTCGTCGTAATGTCGCTTCCGGTTCGAAAAACTGTTTTTTTTTACCAGAAGTGACCTCATCCAGTAATAGGTATGTCAGATTCGGATAAATGATGTTTCTCCTACCTAGTTTCATTTTGACAGGCATGAGTTTTGTCGTAAATGATATCCTATCATGTCGTTGCCATGGATAAAAATGAAAAAAAAAATTTTACTCTTTACGTACCGGATACTCGTTCAACGAGGATCTGGAATTTGCCAAGACGCAACCTTCGAACGATTACAAAAATAAGTTAAGACCATATGAAACACCCCCCTTCCCGTCCATCCCGGGCTCAGTCGGTATCAAAATCTGTAATCAACTTTTCTCGCTGGATCTCGCATATACGGTCAAAAGAAAAGTCTCATGGGAAGCCGAAATGATATCCGCTTCCGATGAGACTTTTCTTTTGACCGTATATGCCAGAATCCATGAGAAAAGTTGATTACAGTTTTTATTACCGACCGCGGTATTGCACATGCTCTTAATGTGGGAGCCACATCATTTCGCCGAAACCATTCTTTCGAATAGTATTTATCCGAAAATTAATTTATGACGTTTGACGTTTCGAAATTTAACGATTCGCGGAAATGAAGATTCGGAAAAATAAAAATTCGGCAAAATAACGTTTCGGAAGTTTGACTATTCGGATGAAGTGCATTCGGAAACATGATTTTCGGCTAGCCGACGATTCGGCCCATTGTAGTTTCGGCAAAATGATTTGGCTCCAGAACTATCTTATACCCGAGATTTAGAACCCGACAAATTCCCGTTTTAAGCATTCAACCCGCCGAAAATAGATTTACCTACGCGACGAAATCCTGAAAGTCGATTTTAGTAAAGGGCAAATCTTTGAAAGTAAATTTTCCTAAAGAGTACATCCCCAGATGTCGATTTTCCGAAAGGGTAAGTCCCCGAAAGAAAAAATCTCCGAAAGCGAAAATCTGTGATGGATGGTCGCTTGGGTCTTATGTATATTGATGATAATTAAAAGTTGAGATCTTTGTTAATTGCTTTATTAGTTAGAGCTTTTATTCGGGAGAGTGTACCATTTATAACAAGTTTGAAATGAACTGAAAAGTTACACGTCTAAACTGAGCGGTTCGCCATTTGTTGCATTTTATACATTTTGGAGTTTTCATCTTTCGAGACACTCATTTTTCGGATTTTTTACCTTTCAGTTTTTTACTATTTGGATTTTCACTATTTCTTATAACCTTTGGATTTCTACTATTCGCAGTTTTTATTTGTCGGCTTCTCACCTTTCGTAGTTCCGAGGTATCGTTTTTATCACCTATAATAATTCTAAATTGTTGATTTCCCTAATTCTCGTGATTTCAAGTTGTTGATTTTCTGACCTTTCCGTATTTGTCCTCTTTTGGATGATTTTTTTGGACATGTCTTGCTTTCGCGACTCTCTCTGTTGAGAGTAATATTAAATTTTCGAACAATAGTCGAATATTCCCAAATATTTTTTTACTGTACACTGAGAGAAGGATCTAGTAAAAACTACCGATCATCTAAGAAAAATTACCATAGCACATAATAGCAGGGAACTGGGGCGTCACCTATGGCGGAAAGTGTCAGATTTTCCAAGAATTTTTACCATAACGTCTACGAAAAATTCTTATAAATCCGGTACTTTCTACTATAGGTGGCGTCCTAGTTCCCTAATACTATGTGCTATGGTAATATCTGTCAAACTATATAGTCATATTTACAAGATCCTTCTCTCAGTGTACCGTATCAAGTCCGGAGTTTTAAGATTATCGATAATTGAAATTTGATTCTTGCTACTGTAGCTACTTGATCCATCGGTGTCGATCTGATCTGGTTGGTTGTCTTTTTAGCATTAATTCATTCGCATTTTACTATTTCGACAGATCGAGGCAACTGTTTTGAAAAAAAGAATTTCCGGATTATTTCAAGTAGCGAAACAAAATTGATAATATAGCCGCTCTGCTTATTTGGCGTTCGGGACTTTAACCTCACGCCCAGGAAAGGGGGTAAAAGAACATTTGTAATACAGCTCAAATGTTTTTGGGATTCATCAAAACTATTATAGAAAATAGAGAGATGACATATTTTAGGATTTGTACCACAATATAAGTTTTTATTTTATTCTTGTGGACATCTACTAGATTTTACACAGGTATTCGCTTAACGTCTAAATTCATTTTTTTCATTAAATACGTAGCGTAATGTTACATAATTTCTAGGCGCTAACATTCAATCTATCAACTAAGTCATTATGCTAATTGTATACTTATGTGCTGAATTTGCCGAGAGCCGAACACGGTCCCTGTGGTCTCGAGTTGCGAGCATTTCGACACATTGACGAGACAAACATCTCTTGCTCTCATACTTTTGTTCGGGTATTTATGCTCTTTATACTTCATTAATTCCTGAACTCTCGCTCATGCGCGAGACACTCTCTTTCCTCTACGGGATAGTTGACCTTTATATCGATTGTTGAATCCTTTTTTTATTCATTTATTTCGTAGCGTCATTAAATTTGCTGATTGTGTTGTAAATACTAGCTCAACTTACGCGACGTATTTACATTCCAAATATTCGCAGTAAAGTTAGTCGTTACATTTTTATAAAACGTAGTAGGAACCTTGGTTTCGCCGGGCAATGTTTCAGAAACAGTTTCCTCTCTGTTATTCGGAAGTTTTTCGATATACTCTATATATATATATTTATTTGTATGTATATATAACGATTTGTCAGGCTGTCGTAGCGGATAATTTAGATCGGTTATTTGAAGTAAAAGCTTGTGTTTGCCGCCAGTCTGGATAATTTAGCTGGGAACTGCTACGAAACATTGGCCCGTGGATCTATCTTCCTTAGAAATATGACACTCACGAATACAATTCACATTTTGTTTTATAATAATACTCACGTTGATATTCTCGTAATAAACCACTAGATATATAATGTTCACGAAGAAAATACACATGATCTCTACTCACTTTGTTTTCTTTTTTCGTTCTCTCATCTCTGTATCATAACAAAATTTAATAACCGGAATATCTCTGTACAAACATTTCATCTTTTTTTTCGTTAATTATTTTTCATTATCAAAAGGACAACATACGTCTCGACGTAATTTGGATCAAAATTTTGAATTTTGAATATCGCCACGCTCGTCAATCTTTATAATACAATTTTTTATTTTTTGTTATGAACATATTTTCTTCGTTCAATTTCATCCGAAACGTGAACTTCTAGGTACGCCCATTCGACATCCTCAAATTTATTATCAACCATGTAAATTTTCTTTGCATGAGTCTAGCTATTTAATAGCTATTATATACGAAAAGATACCTCAATATTACAATGCCTAAGTTTTTTTGTATATACATGCTATTCGCGTTTCTGCAGCAGCTACGCCGTAGTTTGTGTTATTTTCCATTTTTGTGTGTCCCTCTCGTGGTAAATTTCGACATGCAGCTCAAATTTACGGGAGTCACGAGTATACAGATATTACGATTTTTTTTTTACTTTTTTTTAAATTTCAAAAGGGTAATTTATTATAATATGCGAGGCTACGTGCGAAATACTAGAGAATACTTGTCAGACCTCAACGCCACTACCGTCCATCCAAGAGCACACTCAAATCTGCTGGCACATCGGAATACATTTTTTTTTTCGATGATAAGCCCATTTTTTCAAAATTAACGTCCGGATGCACCGGCACGTGGGAGTTTGGACACGAAACGCGTATTTTCAATATGGCATGGTAAATGCGGACTAGCGTTCGGGGAAAGAAATTTTTTTTTTTATCCATCGTCCCTCTTTTTGTTTTGTTTATTTGTTATCTACGGTTTCTTATAGAGATTAGATATACAGTTTTGTGAGCGCGGGAAGAAGGGTCTCTACATTCGTTCGTAGCATACTTTCACAGAATAATTTATTGCAGTTTTCTTACTATTCAATTTTCAATTATCCTTAAATATCTGCATAATCTAGAGAGTCTTTGAGCTTGCAGAACGTATTCGATCGGACGATCCAGTGGACCGAGGTGACAAAAAAAACATACAGTTCGTGTACGAATTGTATATGTAAATTATGTACAAGGTGTTTCAGAATTGGCACAAAATAAGAGTAACATTATATTCAGGATTCAAATTTGAAAAAGCTTTTCATTTGGCAGAATTAATTACAAGCACAAAGCTTTCGAATTATAAGCCGTAAAAGTTCAGTCAGTTCGGACAGTACGATAGGTGGAGCGCACGTTACTAAAGCGCAACTTCATTGCCTGAAATTAAACTGCTCTTACTCGGAAACCGTGAACTCTGGAAAATTGTTCCAAAGGGAAAGTTTCCTTAGCATTTATGAACACCCTGCATTTATGTCTTATCAAATTTTGCAAACACCGCACATAACTTAAATGTACAAACTGTACATCATCCGTACATTTTTATTTTTCACCCGAAGCAGGACATAACATTAAACTTCGATTCGATACATTCCCTTTTCTTTATACTTCATTCAATTCTCATTGTAGCGCAACCACTTATCACTTGCTCGATCCTTCGGCACGTCGATCGATCGAGAATCAACAGTTTTCAATAAATAATAATGGTCCGAAGCCTGTCGATTTGTTTCAACTTCCTCTTCGTCATCTTCGTCGTGTGTGTTTTTATTTCTTTTTTTAAATTTTCTTCATTATATCATATAATTATGTAGACATACGAATCACGAGTAGTAATATCGATAAAAATTATTTACATATAATAAACACGCGTATACGTTTTCGATCACAATGTGCGTGGTGAGCGTCGTATGTAATCTCATGATATTCGTCGTTTAACTGCGGACGGCCTTGAAAAGCGCGCGAGTAGATTTATTTGATGCTTCTCTATTAGCGGGAAGGAAAAAAAAAAGAAGAAAATCACGTTCGAGCGTACATACGCAAAGTTCGAGACGGCTCGTTACACTTTTTTTCGTGCCAACACAGATGGGGTTCCGAGGTTCTTGTTACCGCACGATGAACATGGATTCGTCATTTAAGTTTTCATCGTCTCCGCGCTATCGCCGACCGGATTCTGGTTCATCGTTCGATAATCGTCAAAACGCAATTACGATAAACCAACGCGCGAAGTACGCGATTTTTCGGTTCCGCCGACGCAATTGCGAAGCACAGAAAGATTTCCATTCGCCATATGACGCCAGATCTGCGGACAAGCAGTTCGAAGATTGTCCTGAGCTGCCACTTTGCGCTTGAAACTGAATCGTCGATCCGGGCGTCCGTTTCAGCAATACCATTGATATCTTCATCGATTATTCTCGGTACATTCGTTTATGCGGTCGTTCCTTTGACTCCCGTTATCATCTTCACCGTGTTCTTCAGGGCCTGCCTCTTGTTGCAGAACCAGATTCTTATCACCTCGCGCTCGTAGCCCAACTGTTGGGCCAGTATCGTGATCTCGTTTCCTGCAATCATAAATGGCAACAGGATAACGTCAATACTCGCACGTTGCCGAATCTCCCAGGATTTTGCGTACGGTCCGTCGAGTTTCTTACCGGAGGGATGAGTGTTCGTGTCGAAGTGCGCGTTCAGCAGTTCCAAGGCTTGGGGCGTGAATGACGTCCGTCTTTTTCGCTTCTTGCTCGGCTCGACCCCGATGAATTCCGTCAGATGGTTAGCCCCGCTCTTGTACCTGCAATCACGGACACTACTCTCACTCAAATTCTGGCGACTGCTCATCGCACGCTGTCGAAAGATCAATTCCCTACAAATTTGTAAAAATAAATAAGAATAAAAATAAAAAAGTACAATAAAAAATTTAACGGATAAACTTCGAGAGGGTAAAGAGAGAACAGAATTCCTCGTGTCATTGTGACAAACGCCATCAACCTTTCACACAGCCCGGCGGTGCGAACAGCACGGTCAGGATCCCGAGTTCGGGATGTTCGGAGCGCCGTAAATTTATGTTTTTAATTTAGCCCCGAGGAATGACCAACTGTCGGGGTAACTGCCCGGGTGTTGCAAACAGAATAAAAAGGATGACGAAAAAAAAGTACAATGTGAATTAGCATCCGCCGGGAATATTTCGTTGAATTCGCGAAAAACAATATGCTAATGCGAGCAGAAGTTGTCGGGGCGCAGGGCGGTCGGGGGAGGAGGGGGGGGGCGGGGCGGCGAGGGGAAACGGAACCGATGGCCCGGAAGGGATGGCCTCGGAAGAACGAGATAGGATGTAGTTCTCGAAAAGAACAAGGTGCTGTAGTGAAAATAAAAAAAAAGCAGTAAAATGCAGAGGAAGAAGAAGAAGAGGCAGAAGAAGAATAGAGGCGAGAGCAAAAGACGGAAAGGCAGAGAGAACGCGTCGACGACGTTGGCGATGGCGGTGGCGGCGAAGGTGGCAGCGATGCCGGTGGGAGGAGAGAGAGTGCAGCAGCCAGCGAGGGGGTGGGGGAGAGGGGTGGGGTGGGAGGGGGGGTACATCAGAAACCTGATTTTAATTAGTCCACAGTTTAATTACTCGGCAGATAAATCGTGCACGTGCACCGCATAAACCAGCCGCTTTCATTTTTCCCCGCTGGGCCCGGCTGTGTTGCGAGAGTCCGGGACGTTTATACATAGCGATTCCCCGAGAGAGCCGAGCCACACGGTCGCACTTAACTTTTACGCTTCGAGAATGCGGGATGGATAATTGTTGCTGTCCGCGAAAAAATTGCATCTTCGCGGGTCCTCGAGAGCGGCGGATCGGCGTTTAAGCGCGAATGTCCCGATGGACCGCGATCGTTCCTGTGTCTCCGATCTCTCGCGGCCGACGCCACCTCCTCGGTATTCCCGTACGCGAAACGACGATTACCAACGCACACTGTTATTCTATTCGAACTTAATGTCATTCCGACACTGGCCCGGAGGCGTGAATTCTCGCATTAACTAGATGGCCGATCGTGTTGCCGATGCCGGTTCCATCCTCACTCTCCCTCCGTCTGCGCATAATATGAATCTATATCTCGGCAATATCAATCAATAAACAAGAACTCCATACGGTATTCAAAGATATCCGGCAGGATATCTCGGTCGCGAGAGATAATGGCGTTGAATACATTTACATGCGGTAGACAGTACCGAGAGGCGTGATAAAGCGGGACCCCCGGTCATACGCGTCGATCAAATGGAATATCATCCAGATGGCGATTTCAACGACCCTTCTCCGCTCCCGACACTTTTTGATTCCGATGCTCACCCACCATTCGATTGAATCAAGTATTGAGATGGGATTTTACTATCCATAAAAAAAAAAAAAAAAATCCATGCCTGTCTCAGACGCCTCGGAGGACTTCGGCGCAACGATGTCCTCCAGCACCGTCCAGCGAAAGACAGCCGACTCTCCCCGTACCATCGGAACGCCGATACCGCCGATCGGCTCTCGTTCGATCTCGCCGCGTTGATCTCCATGCGCAACTATTTTCCCTCTCGTTAATTAACATTCCCCGTATTTATTAGGATGCGACTCCGCAATTAATCAGGTGGATTCAATTAGCGAATTACCAATTAGCACGCACGCGCGGGCTTTCGCACGGTCGGTTGTTCAACGCCGGGACATTGCCCGAGATCCTGTTGGATGATTACGGATTAATCGCGCACACGGAATACGATAAGGCTGTGTACTGTTCGGCCGCGATGATGTTACCCCCTCGCCCCCCGAAGCCCCCGACCCACCGGTCGCCGATCGACTCTGGCCCACGGGTGTCGACAGTTCGCTCAATGAAATTATCGTTCGTGGTATGCACGCGCATGCAACGCTATGTGCATGACTCGATGACGCTCGCGACGCGTTGACCTATCGCCCACCGAACAGCCTTTACCGAGCTCACGAGATTTATTTTGTGCGGTCAGAAACCAAACCACCCCTCCCAGGGCACTTATTCTCGAGGCTTCTCTCGTTTCAGCGGTTTTGCCACATCGTTGGAGTACCGTCGAACATTTGTTTGGGGTTTACGAAAATTTCCATGATGCGAGATAGGAAAATCAGTGGCACTAATTGAAACGCCGTATTTCTTAATTGCAAATTCGAACTCCCGGTTTGAAAATCTAATTTTTCGATCGGAAGTGATCTCACACCGGAAATAAGTCATTTCCGGTCCGGAAATCTAATTTTTTTAAATAAACATGGGAAATCCAATTTTTCGACGGGAATTTTTCCACTAGAGCGTATTTCCATTATGACGTCACTTCCTGTCGAAAAATTAGATATTCAAACCGGACGTGACGTATTTCCGTTATGACGTTACAATGGGTCGAGGAATAAAATCTTCAAACCGGAAGTGACATATTTGTAGTATATCCGTAGAAAGGTAAATTTTCGGTTTCTAAATTCCGTAGTTCATAGCGCGGGCGCGAAGCACCTGATCCACGCCAATGTGCCAGTTTTGTATTATTTTGATATCAAATACTTCTTTATTTAGAGAATATTTATGAAATTATCGAATAGAAGTAATATATAAAAAAAATAATTTTGCAAAAGCAGTAATTCGGAAGAAATAAATAAAATAAAAATAAAATAAATAACATAATTTATTTTTAATTCTCACCTCTCCTCAGCTTCTTTCATCCACCTCGCGAGTACCGGTTTGATTTTCTGTGCGCTCTTCGGTGTTATGTCCAGTTTCTCGAACCTAGAGCCAACCAATCGTTTGGTATTATTAACTTGAGCGATTATCGTACGGTAGTCTCTCGCGAGAACCGCTTTGTCCCGCAAACGATATGTATATATAAAAAAAATACATAAAAAAATAAACTAAATAAAGGAGCACTAAGAGTCATGCATCGAATCGGTAACAGGACATTGACAATGCGTGCATGCGTGTAGGTTTGGTGATACCGCGTATGATGTTGCCAACGCTGGTGTCGTCGTATAATTTTTATTAAATATAAAAACAAATTTCGCGATGCGATAAAACTTTCCTCACAGTTGGAATCACATGTTTTTCAGTGTGACGGATAACAAAGAGATAGAGATCGATAGAATACAATTGTCAAACGTGCTTTTAGACGCTCAACTTTTACAGAACGAGTCTTTCGCGTGTTGGCGACACCATGCCCAAGCTTGCCAATGCCCTGGCTCGATGAGAATATATAATATATAGATATATATATATGTAGAAAAGAGAGAGAGATATATAGAAAGATAGAGAGTAATAGAGATATTAAAGAGAGTTATTTTAATTTCGAGAGTGCTCCTTATCATTCGCCACGCGAACGACGATTAGAAACCATTAAGATCGGCAACTGCAGCTATACCCAAAATCGTATCTACCGAGGGGATCAAATCGGGGCGGAATGGTGATACGGATGGGATTTACGTTTACGCACATCGACAGCAAGATGAGAATTATGAATGAGACCACAGAATGAGATTTCTCTGCGATCTATCGATTATCCGTAAAATTATCGATCGGCAATCGAGGCGCAACATTTCGTCCGCGAAACACCGTACCGTTCGCGCAATGCCCATTCCATTCTCACGACTGTTCTTCATTATCGTAATCGTGCGCAGCCTCCGGAACGCGAGATCGACGAGTACGAATGTATTCGCTACATCTTGTACATGTACACAAGTACATATGTATATTTTTGTTTTCTGGGTATAACTGCAGGAAAATGGAATTAAATAATTTAAATATTTTTGTTTGTTTTTTTTTTCGTTTTAAAAAATTTCACTTTTAGATAAATTAAGTAGCATGAGGGTTGAACGTACATAGCTTGCTGCTGAGAGGCAATCTGCGAGGCAGCTACACTGTACATCTGGGAAGCCAGGGCACTGGGGAACAATCACCAATGCTTAAGTTAGTCGAAACATAAGAATCCGACGGGTCGTTCTATCGCACTGTGACCGAATTCACGGCGGCGGATCAATTATTCGCTCTTTCGTTAGCCAAGCGCTCTACGAGATTTCTTCGGTTTTCCGCGAGACCGCGTTGTCCCGGTGCCGTAAATACCGCCGCGGTGAATGCAGTCGCGATAGAAATTATTTGTATGACTGAATAATTTTTTAAATAAATCGAATCTATTATTGTACTTTGATCTCCGCTCTATCCAGACGAAATTTTTAATGCTGACCTTTCTGCTTCCGGTTTATTTCCGCTATTTTCGATAATAGCGGAACGATCAGATTCGAATGTTTTTTGCAAAAAAAAAATGTTGAGCACTGGGTTACTCTTTGCAATACAATTTTTGTCTCGTTTAATTAAATCATGAGAGCTAATTATCTCATGCGATTTCCGGTGATTTCATTCGATCGACGAAGTTTTCACGGAACTTTTCATCATTGCGTTATTAAAGTCCGATCGGGCAAGTCCCTTATTTGTATAGTCTTGGGGCTCTTTGCTCACCGGCATATTGCGCTTTGACTGTAGGCTGGTCCTTCGGTGACACTGAGAGCCTGGCCAACCTGTGTCTGCGTCAGACCCAAGGACAATCGTCGCTGCTTAAACACTTTCGCGAACTCTTTGATCTCGTCCAGGTTTATTCCATCGACAACGTTGTTCGTGGCTTCGTTGATCGTCGGTTGGTCTGCAAAGAAACCCATAAGTCGACTGATTAATCCTTTGATCAATATTCAAAAAGTGGGATTCCGCATGCCGAAAACCGACCGAGCCGGGAATCGCATCGATTTCGGTCCGCGATCTGGTGTTCGCGCGGACAGGGAAAACCCGTCGCGTGGAGATAATCGCATTTTTCACAGGAATCGATCGGTACGGCAATCTGGGATTGCGCTGGCGTATGCGCGTGCACGAAATAAACCGAGAGAATATCGCCGACCCGTCGATCAACGAAAATCGAGCGGTGCCGACCGGTCAAATCGGAAAACTCCAATCGGGCAAATTCGTTTTGCAAGATTCTGCATGAAAATCGACATTGATGCACCTGCGACGGAAAAAAAATTAATGTTTCCTGACATAACGGCTAATGTGTACCGGACGGATAGGGTTGTTGCCGTGGACGAGAAACGCGACTTGGGATATCCAGAAAAAAAGGAACGAAGTAACGGTCGGTCGTTGGGCTCACGGGTGATGGACGATTGTTCCATTGAATCGAAATGACGGAATATCATACGACCCGTCGATCAATGAGAATCGTGTGGTGCCGACACCGGTTAAATGGGAAACTCCAATTGGAAAATTAGTTTTGTAAGATTCAGCGTGAAAATCTGCATCGACGCAGCTACGATGGAAAAAAATTAATGTTTCCTGACATAACGACTAACGTGAACCGGACAGACAGGGCTGTTGCCGTCCACGAGAAACGCGCGCCGACTTGGGATATCGAGGAGAAAAAAAAAGAAATTCCCGACGTAACGGTTCACCGAGCAACGGAGGCTATTGAACGTCGTTAGGCTCACGGGTGATGGACGATTGTTCCATTGAATCGGAATGACGGAATAAGCTGCACCGCGCACGGTCGGTGATTGTGAATTATCGGAACGGGTTCGCGAGAGGTGGACCTCCTTGGAGTCGCACAGTTTTCCCCCATTCAGGACAGCGGATAATAATCGTCGTGAGGACTTTATGACTGTCGCTTCCGCGAAAACAGCCGTCCCGGGGTTTTCTGCTCGCCTGTCAATAATTATTATAGCAATAATGGCAATGATAGTTGAGTGAGACGGAGCAGCAGTTATAGTGGGACACCTTAGCGCAATGAGACGCTTCTCGCAGCTGTCTCATCGATCATTATTGTTTCGCCGCGATGCCTCTCCACTGCACCCGGAAGATTGCTAGTGTCTTTTTTTTACGGGATTAGAAGAAACGCGGATAATAAGCGTCAGAGGAAAATGAGATGAAAGGCACGCTTGGATTTCCGGCGACGCGCTGTTTTCCTCTGACCAAAGTCTCCTGGACAACGGTCAGTCCTTTCACCGGACGATCTTTGGAGGGGGTTTAAGATTTCGCATAGAACTTACTCGGCGAATCGCTGAGCAAGTCGTCCTCCTCGTCCTTCGGACTGTGCAAACTGTTCGGTGATGCTTTGACCCCGCTTGTACCGCCTGGTCCATGGGTCGTGGTGATGGTGATTTCCCCGTTGCTCGCGGCCAGTCGGTTCAGTGCGGACGCCGCCGATACGACCGGCCCGTTCATCGGTGAAGACTGTTCCGGCCTGTCCCTGTGATGCTGCTCCGAGGACTGGCGAATATAAATAATGAGATTGTCGTTAGATCGGCTGGATTGAATAATCGCTCACAATCCGATACACTTTTTCGTCAATTATGAAGTTCGATGCGGCCGAGCGATGCGCATGAGGTCAATGAAGCGCTCGCAGCGGCGGCGGCTCTCGAGGACGTCGAGGCACTGGCGAATCTGATTAGCGGAGAGACGGATCGAACGGAAAATTACGCGAACAGCTTTACTCAACAAGATTACTCGTGCGACCGGGAATTATCGAAGTCGCTATTAGGACACATCCAGAGGTAATTGGTACACCTTTGCTGGCTCGCGCATTATATCCCCAAGGATAATTAATTGCCCGAGGGAAACGAGCTCGATACAAACGCATCGCAATCCATACTGAGCTGAGCTGTCTTGGAATATCGATAATCTTTTGTACCAACCGCGTAGTGATTCATGTGCGAGCTGTGCCGATGACTGTGCTGATGCAACGAGGTAGTGAGTAGCGGCTGCTGGGACGCCTGGGCTGCCTGGACCGCCTGCACCGCCTGAACTTGAGCTGCCTGAAGAAGTTGCTGCGGTTGCATCGCGTTTAGAAGCTGCTGACTCGCCGAACTGTTGCCAAGAAGATGGGGCAGAGCCGCCGGGTTCAGGCCCAGTCCAGACGCAAGATTTGGACTTGTTGGAACTGCGGCAGGAGAGAATCGGTGGTCAATTCGAACCGAGCGATTTGCGGTGACTTTTTTTTCTTTTCAACATCGTCGCTCACAGATTTTTCAAAACTCTAGTGTCGGTCTTACACATTTTACAAACTCCAATGTAGACGACAAAACATGGCATTTAATATTAAGACTTGACTGTTTTAACGACGGAGGACCGAACGTCAGATAACGACGGAGATTATATTTTGTTCGCGTGAACCAAAGTTTGTGCGGTGCAAGAAATTTACGCTAGAGCAAAGGACCTGATTCTTTACTTTCGTACCATTGCTCGATGGGGTGTTCATCATGTTCTGCGGCTGAGCGATGGATTGAAGATTCGCCAGTGTCGTCGTTACAACCTGACCGTTGCTGAGGGCCAAGTTGACCATCTGATTGTTCGTGACATGGCTGACCGGAATCGTCAGAATCGTTTGCGTCGCGATACCTGAAATTAGAAGTACCCGTTTCATTATCATCCTCGGTCGAATCATGTGTTTGCCACTGGTATCGGGGCAGTTAAAATTTCCAAAGTTACAAGGGCACGATGATGAGCACTTCCGTCAAGTACCGGCGCTATAATACATTTACTACTGCTATATACGTACAACGTCCACTTTTCGTTGATCCGGGTATACGTAGTGGAAGTTATCAGAGTCTCATAGAGGGATTATTAAGCAACCCATAGGGCAGGTTACGTCGGAGGCCAGCGTAGTTGGCAAACTATTATCGCCGTCTTCATAGTATGTACAGGTAGTGGGATAGCCGGTCCTGTTCTGAACTAGGCTCCATTCGCCTGGCCGCGAAGGACCGAGCTGCCTAATCATACTTAGAATAGTTTCGGGATTACCTCCAGCTCCCCTAATCTGATTATCTCCTACACGCGCTTAATATGATTACTGATCTTGAGTACCTGTGTATGTACCTAATAGCTTGGCTAAGCAAATCCCGTATTATGGAACAGCCATAAAAGTTTCACGTACCGAGGTAAGCTCGATGATAAACCGATTACATTGCTTGGATTTACTGCAAACGGAAATTAATTGATGACGAAAACATGCTTTTATCACATCTGCCGATAAGATTCGCCTCCGGGTTTAAGCTGGACAAAATGGAAACGGTAGTTAAACGTCACGATGTTCTTTAAGAAGTGGAGAACACTGAATTATCCGAGATCAGATCTAGCGGGGCTAGATGTGACGAGAAATCAATGAATCCTACATTTATGGATACTCAACTTTCTCCTACTTTTGTCGTTGGAATTCTGATTGTAATCCGATAGCGACACTGCGCGATCGTGACTTTGTGGAATATTTCATTATTCCATGCTAGTATGGAATATAATAACCTCATCGCTCCGCGACTTCATACCGCGCCGGTCCACGCACTGGTGCTAACTTCAATTCACTTAGGTTGAGCAGTCTTCAAGTTCGATATTGCTATATAACGCGACTAAACTTGGGGGCTGGAGTAAAAACGAAGTTATCGCACGGGCTAGCTGCTAGGCATCTCGCTCTCTCTCGGTGGCTCTGGCAATCGATATAATAACCGTCGAATCCTTGAGAGGTCTGTAGTAGTGGGTTCCGAAGAGGACGTGGACGACGACGACGAGCGGCGATGTCTAATGTGAGTAGGAGAGAATTGTAGAGGGTTAGTCGGCCGGGGGTGGACGAACGGACGGACGGACCGACCGATGACGTCGAAAGGGGTATAGCCGGGCAGGAGTTGGGCAGACCACGGCGAAAGGCACAGAGAGAGCTAGGGGTCTCGTGGCGAAAGGGGATGGTAGTGAGACGTTAATTATACATTGAAATTAGTTGCAGAGTTTGCTCTCTCTCCCTTCTCGCTCTCGGCCTGCTGGCAGTCTAGAACCACTAAGTATGGACGGCGACCAGGGGTCTCTGGTCTGGAACTGGCCAGAGATAGCCCCGCTGCCACCAACGATATTATATATCGACGTAAACTCGATTGAGTAATATTATGCCGTGCAATAACAGCTGCGCAAGTGTGATTAAGGCGTCTGGCCACAGCTATTCCCGTCGTTTCTCCGCCGAGATTCACAATTAGTACGATAGAATCGACGATAAACAATTGGGACGAATTAATGGTTCTGGGGTGACGACGGGGCTGAGACGAAACTCACCTTGTGACGTTGGAATTAAGAGTTGAGCGCCCTGAATACCCTGGACCAGTTGACCCGACGTCAGTATGAACTGGGGCATCGCCACTGGTTGAGGCTGGGAGAGTAGCTGGGGTAACGTCGCTATGGGGGCCGAACTCGGCGGTAGAAGGTGCGGCACCGTCGTCGTGCTGGAGGCGGTCGGTATCGTTCCAGCTGGATAACAAACATTTTGTTAATCGTCGAAATTCGACGGCTCGATCGCGTACCAAGAAACAAATTTGACACGTCGACGAAAAACCTACCCGACGAACTGACTGTGAGATTCAACGGTGTGTTGATCAATTGGCTGTTCGACAGACCTGCCGACATGCTCTGAAGACCCGCCGCCAATGAAGCGACCTGCGGCAGATTCTGAAGATTCGCGAAATTCTGAAGATTCTGCAGTGTCACCATGCCCGCCACTGAAATTTTTGTTAAAGGATTTTACCAAAAATCCGTAAAATCTTTTCAAAAATTAAGTTTTCGTTAAAGAAAGTTTCACAAATCGTGAAACTTTCATGTAAAACTTCTTGTTTATGTCAACTTCTGGTTGAACGTATATCATTATTTGTCCACCGATTTTCGATAAACCGAAAGTTCATGTGCAAATAAATTTACGTTCAGGTAAATTTACTTACTGGTACCGTTGAGATGAGCTTGCGCCTCGGCGACCCGTTTCGCCTGCGACATATTTTCCGGTGAGACGCTTCTCCTGCGCTTTCGCGAGTTCTTCATTCCCTCCATTATCATCCGATGTTCGTGCATCACACCGGACGCCGGTTCCGGACTTCCCGCGCTGCTCCTGTCGCTGTCCTGAAAGCACAGAAGTAAAATATACTCGGTTAGTTTCGCATTACAAGGCAAGAACCGTGCCGGTCCGACGATAATTATTTTCACGTTTATAAACGCACGTAGTAATTGCTCGGCCCGATAACGTCACGAAACTGAGCGAAGGAGGGGGCGACTCTCGCGGTAGAGACAACGCGCTAGAATTATAATAAATCGATAAAATATGTGTATGTTGTATATAACGTTTCGTACATAGGACGTCCCGCTGAGACGCTTTACTAGGCATCCGTTGAAACTATACGGGTGGCAATGTTACCGGTACCGGTGCCACTTTGCATAATGGAATGGAAATATGCCGCGAGACGTGTATCGCCATAGTTAGATACAGATTAAGCGTTTTAGAGCTTCCCTTTAGGTGCAAACCCGACAATTCGGTTAAAGAATTCACCACGAGCGCTCTCACCGTTGACTACATTATACCGAAGAGATTTGCAATTTTGTATCGCATAAATTACTATAGATTTTTATGGACGAAAGTAAAAATATTTTTTACGTTATTTTTATGTAATTTTCATTTTTTGTTTATTTTTTGTTCCTTGCTTCATTGTTGCGCTGCCGACTGTGGGAGGGCAGTGCATTCATATCAGCGAAGTCTCGTTGTTCGCGCCCCGAGTGTTTCGTTAATCATGGACTTGATTCGGCGAGGAAAAAAGGGACACCATGGCCGTCGATAAAGCCCGGTCAATGGCTAACGAACGAAAGCCGCCTTCCATAGGAGAGAGAACGTGCGGGACGGCGGCGGTACAATTTTATTTTTTTTCCATCGTTTTTTTTTTTAACTTTTTTTTTATCCAGCGTAAATTCGTAAACGACGCGCAGCGCGGCGATATGGGTACTGCATATTAAATGGACGAGGCAAGGGGGATTAGCCCCGCGAAACGTACGGGCCGCGCTCGAGTTTTACTTGTAAAAGTGTGGGTGACGTAGTAAGCCGCAGAAATGTATGTTTACGAGGGATGCGGAAAGGGGTGGGAACGTGACTAACCTGATCGGACCGATTGGTATAGGCGGACGAAAAAAAAAGAAAAAAAGACCACCGCCGTTTTCATAAAAATAAATGCCAGCGGGGTCCCCTTCCCCCCCCCCCCCCCCCTCGCCGCCGACTCTAGCGAATTCGTAAAATTTGACTGGCGCAACGACCAGGATGAATACCGAATTGAGAGTCATCAAAGAGCTCGTTCGGTTTTGCGTTTTTCTCTCTCAAAGACAGCGCGTTTTTATCCCTGTTACAAAACTATAATCCCCGCTTCTTTTCATTCATTCAGAATCAGCTCCGACGCAAATACCTCCCAAAAAAAAGAAAATTGCCTCTATCATTTGCAATTTTGGCAGCACATTATTATTATTATTATTATTTTTCCTGAACCAAATTTCAGTAAAAACAACACGTAAATAATGGCTCCGTACCGACGAGACGAAGCCCCGACGTTCAATCACACTTACAGAGCAGAGTCGCGCATCGAACAATAAGCCATCGCGGAGTTAAGCAGGTCAATTTGAAAGGATTGCCGTACACGTTGATCAGTGGGGTGGTGTAACGACAAAATATCCGGTGGGCGTTCGTTCTGTAACGAAGCACACGTTCGGGGCAGTAAAAGTAACCGGCTATTTACTCGATCGTCTGAGTAAACCGGGCTTGCATAATCGTAGCAATTTCAATTTCGGATATTGCGAGAGTGAGGGCCGAAGGGGACGGCGCGGTGCGCGGAGCGAATGCAGAGCTCGGTTTACGCACACCCGGGCAGCCCGAGTGAAAACTCACACACACGACGGAGCATCGACAGCATCGAGAAAAGTGCAGCTCGTCCACTTCTATTATTATATTGTAAATTCGCTCCGAAATCGTCGATCGTTCTCCCCGGTAAAAAATGGTTCGACCCAACCGGCGGAGCACGGGTCATCTCGCTAATGCGAAAAACGAAGCGAACGGCCGATGGTGCAAAAAAAAAAAAAAAAAAATGTTGCGACAGTGAGTGTGTAGGGAGGTAGCCAGGGAGTTTGGGGAGTGGATGCATGGCGGAGGGTGGTCCAGGGGAGGGGGGTGACTGCAGAGTCGTTGGAAATGTAACAATAAACATTACTTATCGGAGTCGGGGCCTCTAACAATGTGCACCTATATATACGTTCCGCGAGTTACCCCGGGGAGGGGGGGGGGGGGGGAGGGCTTTTGAGTCTCATATGTTTGTGTGTGCCCGTCGGTGTTTGTGAGCGCACGTACGGGTTCGCACAAAAACCCAAGTTTTTTGCAATAAAGTAATTTAACCGTTTGAGTTATGGGTAATTCCTATGGCGAAGTGCGCTCGCGCGTCGACCCGCTCCGCCCATTGATTAGTATTAATGACTTAGCTGCACTCATTTTGCCCGAATAAAAGTAATTGGATTTGGCTTCGAACCCCGCTGCGCGGGTGGAAGGGTGGCGGGGTGGCTCGATGTGTTGTTTTCGCCCGCCACGTAAAAAGAACGAGACGGAGAGAACGAGAATCCACGATCGTGTGGCACGGACAAAAAGCATGTGACCGTTTGGCGCGTGTATAAAAAAAATCCATTAATATCCGTTTGTGCTTAATAAACGATAGCTTCGGAACTCGCAGCGCCGCGGACTTTCGACTAATGGCCGTATTCGTGAATCGGTAATAGGTGTTTTTTTTTTACAGATAAAAAAATAGGATTCACGGGTATAACTTTTGAGGAGATCCGGCGAGAGCTTTAATGCGTCAAGAAATGATTATATTCACGAAGCGGCGAGCCGACCGGATAAGGGAGATCGAAATAACGAATGGAGGGGGACACGTAGCGCTCGCGTGATACCACTATATTTTAGGCACTGGCTCCGATGCCCGAAGCTCCTATTCAAGCACATTCTACTGTTATAAGCTTGTATTCACGGTGGTTTAAGTGTGAATTATATTCTCGCCGCGCTTCTCAACAATGAAGCTTCCAATAATTTAACACACTGCGGTACAGTTTCCAGGCGGCGGCGGAGACTTCCATTAACGGAGTGCTAATGCAACTAAATTACGCAGTCATTGATTACTCGACGAAAGCGATTTTTGATATTTCCGATCGCCTCAGAACTCACCAATGGAAATTCGCCAAAAACCTCATTTTCTGATTTTCTTTGTGACAATAATAACATTTTTTTATGAAGTATCAATCTTTGGAACTAAGCTTTATGGACGAATATTTCTGAGAAGTCATTGAAGCAAATCGATCAACTTTTATGAAACAATTTAAATCGTTGACCTCGTGCTTCTGCTCGTAATTTATTCCACGCTAGAAACATCCTGACATCGGGAGAGACGAAGAGGACTAATTTTCTTTGTAACAATAATAAAATATTTTATGAAGTATCGATATTTGAAACTAACCCTGATGGACGAATATTTCTGAGAAGTCATTGAAACAAATCGATCAAACTTTTATGAAAAAATTTAAATCGTTGACCTCGTGCTTCTGCTCTTAATTTATTCCGCGCTAGAAACATCCTGACATCGGGAGAGACGAAGAGGACTAATTTTTCTTTGTAACAATAATAAAAATGTTTATGAAGTATCTATTTTTGAAACTAACCCTGATGGACGAATATTTCTGAGAAGTCATTGAAGCAAATCGATCAAACTTTTATGAAAAAATAAAAAATCGTTGATCTCGTGCTTCCGCTCGTAATTTATTCCGCGCTAGAAACATCCTGACATCGGAAGAGACGAGGAGGAGGAGGGGGTCACTCGAGGCGAGGATTACGATGAATATCTGTGCGCAACGGGGTCGGTATCCCGTGCGGGTTCGCTTCCACATAATATAGAGAGAAGGAATATGATACGTCGGGGTGGATTGCGAGCGCGGGCAGGGAGGGGGAGGGGGGGTTCTCGCAATTATCACGTGGTCATAGCAAACCGGTGTTATCGGGAGTGGAGAATTGACCGAGCCTGCCTCGGTTTCTGCGCTGGCCGCCGACGCCGGAGTCGACGCCAACGCCGACGCTTTGTCTGTAAGTGTAATTAGTCCGCAGGAAAGCGCGGAGGGAGGTTTTGGCTCGTCGAGGGGTTGAAGCAGAGCTGGCTCATCCAGCGAGCCAGCCAGCAGCAGCGGCAGCAGCACCAGCAGCACCTCCACTTTCCCCGCGCATCCACTTGCCGGCTTCTTCTTCCCTCGTCGCGTTGGGTGCTTCCCTTATACTCTCTCTCTCTCATGCCCCCTCGCGCCTCAACCCTATCGTGTCCCACCTTATTTATATGCAAATGAGCTTCATTTCGCGATATTAATGTTCCACCCCGAGTCTCTCGGTCGAGTCTCCCGGAGCCGCGACGGGAGAGGAGACAGGGGTGGGTTGTTACACGAGGATACGTGGAAAAGGGGGTTTGTCCTACTCATCTCGGAAGCCCGGTTCATATGCTTTACGCTCTTCTCTCGGTTCAACCCTTTGGCGACGCGAAGGACGTAAAAAAGCCTCGTGAACCATAGACGGGGGTTCAACTCGAGTGTCTCAAAATTCGCCATGACATCGGACGGTGAACTTCGGCAACCGATGGTGACAAGATAGGACCGCAATCGAAGATGCACCTTCTCGTCGCAAGGGGCACGGGGTACCGCGAAGAAGTTCGGAGTCTTCTGGGGAACGAAGCGACATGCAGTAAACATTAGGGCCAACGAATTTCCAACTACTCGGGGTCATAAACAGCTGCAGTCGGTATACGTTAGCTTGAGGGGTTTCCGTATGTATACCTAAAGGGGTGGAGGGACACAGAAGTATAACTAATTAACGTGCCGCCTTCCCTCGCCAGCCCCCCCCCCTCCCTCCCCCCGCTGGGCAATCCGGGGCCCCTGTGGCCAAGCTAAGAATAGATCGAAAATTCTGCACGCCGCGGTTCCGCAAACTGTATACATTATGTATAACCCGTACTTGCGGCACATAAGCCACACTACGGAACAAGGATACTGCTTAAGCTATGTGCATATGTACCAGAGTAAATTTAGTTGTGTATGTGGGTACACTGTGTGTACTTGCTATAGATAATGACCGATTTATCGTAACGACTGGAGCGCGGCGGCGGTTAGACAGACCCCCATCAAGCTCGAGAACGGAGGGGTAAATTAACAACAGACAAGCCACTTGAAACATTACCAAGCTTTACAGTATATATACGACGCCGCGAGGGCGGCCCTATAGGCGCGCCCAAGACGCCCCTGTAATGCTGCTCTCCCTGCTAGACTCGTTGTTACCTTACTCAACATAAATTAGGACCGATAGAAAGGGTAGATTGCGCGGAATGTTCAGCTATAGGTACGACTACCGCTGCCGCCGAGGCGGAATACATTTGTCCGCAACTTTCTATTCTGTGCTGCTCTCGAATGTTGCTAAAAAAACATCTTGGGACGTCGGCAATTCGGATTCGCGTATCGGTGCGTACGTTATTGCCGCAATAGATAGATAGATGTTTTATTGAGTCCTGGAACGAATCCCCTAAGGACCAAGCGATACAGGTAAGCGGTACATATGGCGAGGCGAAGAAAGTTTCAGGTACAGAATAGTTAATATGTAATTTACGTATGCGCATTTAGGAATATTATATACACAGAAAAATCAGAGCAAATACAGAGCCGAATCAGAGCGGATACAGACCGAAAACAGAGCAGGTACAAAAGAAAAATCAGAGCAAAAGCAGACCAAAATCAAATAAAAAGCGAATCAAAAATCAAAATCAGGGTAAAAAATCAAAGTCAGCAGCGGTGGTTGGCGTATGGTGCGGCTATCGTAAATACTGTACTCTTTTGCATTTACATGTGCTTCTATATGTCGGCTCAGGTTCTTAGGGGATTTACCCCGGGATCTTTAATTAAATAAAACTAAATTAATTAACTAATTTAATAAATTACTAAATTATAAAACTAATTTAATTAATAAAATTAAGTTAAACTAAAGTAAACAATCGAGGTCACAATAAAAAAAATCCTTTTGGGAGCTTCGGTGGAATCTGTTTGTGTCGCTCCATGCCCGACAGACGCAATCACCCGGTGCTTTTATACCGTCATTATAGTATCGAAGAAACGAATATCCCTCCACGCCCTAAAAACCCTTACCGGCAAGAGTTCATTACGGATCCGAGTAATAAGATTCGAAATACGATGGTAAAACGTCTGTTTCGTGGAATCTGCATTTAATGGAACATTAAAATGAATGACCATCTCTCGCCTCATTGTGAATGCGGAGCGGCGACGGCGGTGGTCGCTGGAGGGTTGCATAGCCGACGCGAGAAGATCGTCCGCAAGACTGTAATGAAGTCCCCGGTGGTATCTTACTTGTAAATATATATATTTTTTTTATTCTCATTAAATTCACGATATCCTCATTTCATAAGCGTGTTTTTAATTATTTGTTTTCATTTTAACGAGAAACGGTGAGAGACAGAGAGAGTGATAAATTAACGATCGATCCGAGTTAAAATAAACAATACATAAATTCGCACGATCGGCGACGATAAGTTATCGCAAAATTATCATTTCATTCCGCACGGTAAATACACGAGCGAGTCCCTCATAATCGATCGAGTCCGCGAGTCATCGCCGTTTGCCCTATGCACCTCGTTTCCCATTAATCAATGAATAATGACAATGCGAGCTTGTGTAATCATCGTTACTTTACGTTCTATTTATTTTCCTTGCAGTCGCCGTGCCGCGTCGAGCGGCCCGGACAAACTCGCGAACGCGGCAAGTCCGTCGTGTCTGAAGCGAGCCCACGGAGCCAGGAGTATCGCGGCTTTCAATTGAACAAATTGACCGATTCACATAAAACAAACCGCGCCGCTGCTCGTGAATCGACATTGGCGTAACGCTCTTGCTCGCGTTCGAAGCCGCGTGTAGCGCGTGGTTGACAACTCCGTCCCAGCATCCCATTTCCGCATCCCCTACGGTGAACGGAGAGTCTCCCGAAGGAACTTCTTAAAACCCCGTTCCAGCTTGTACGCCCGAGTCATAAACCCGTTGAATGCACCGTAAATCCATTCGTACCGCGACTTTGTTTGATGGGGTGATTCCGATGGTCGAAGGGGTTCCAGAGACCGAGGGGTTGGCCGCGGAAGGGTTGCGTGGGCGCAGAGAGAGCCCCGAGGAAGGGGCGTGAGAGCGCTGCGGGGTAGCTCGAAGGATCGGGGGGGGGAGGTGGGGGGGGGGAGGGGGTTTTGGGCTGGCCGATGTATGAATATACATGACCTTACCGCCAACCCTTACACCACAACGGAGCTCTGCTTACATTATTGTATATCTAATTCCGCGGACGGTTCTCAAAATCTCGCCGGACCGATGCTCCGGCGTCGATGGGGAGGAAACCCCGGCCGCCCCCGGAGCTATTTCACCGTAAGCGTCGAAGCATTATGACAACCTCTGGCTGCGGGCATACGATATTATGCAAGCAGTCTACATATTATACATTCGGACTGGGATTCAATTAAGTTCGGTTAGACCAACTTCCCACTCTACCCGATCCTCATGCCGGTTGGTCTTGGGCGCACCCTGTCGAGGTGTTCCGAATCGTGTCTCACTCTCTGAGTCCCCTCTGCCCCCCCCCCTCCTCCCTCTCGCCGCCCCTCGTACCGCGTTGCGAAAACCGTTACGGACTTTCGGGGACCAGCCGGCACTGCATGAACGAAGTACAAGATAGCCTGGCTCACGGTTTTCGACTACTGTTCCGCTGCTCTCGTAATCTTGGTCGCGAACGAATCGTCAAAGCCCGATGAACGGTCGCGGCGAAAGCGGCGATGTCCTTGCTACACCGCGCATGAATTGAAATACACTGAGCCGGTTAATATCTTGCACGTTGGGTGGATTGCCGAAACTATACGTTGAAATTGTTTCGGGAGGATTTTTTGGATGTACGCCATTCAAAAATGAGCCGGGCGCTGAATTCCCCTCAGCGCGGAGAAACAAAGGAGGAAAAGAAAATACAGAGACGGTAGAGAGGAACGTTGAGCGGGCGCAACGAGAAATTATCGCAAGGGCGGGCGTGACACCATTGACAAAAGAAGTGGTGGGAAGTGGAACAAAGGGAGAAACCATGAAAACCATGGGAAAAAAAAGCTTCACGAGCGCGAAACGACCGCGACGGCGGAAAGTTCTCGTGTGTTATTACACTTGCGCGAACAGGGAAGAGGAGAAAAAGAATTGCACCCATTCGAGGAGGCTTTTACTTCATTTTCGCGAAGAAAAAGAATGCAATGGACTGCGGCGTGTTGCTCCGGTAAAAGTTAATGCCGGCCCGATGGGGTCGTGGCGGATTGTGAATGTTCCTCTTAACACCGGTTGAGTACGCGGAGAATCGGAACCGCCCGAAAATAAATATTAAAAAAAGATTGAAGAAAAAAAACCACATTGCTAGTTTTAATCGGATGCAAAAATGGTACGCCGCAGGAATTTGTACGGAATGTTTTTTTTTTAAATGAGACAAATTTTTTCGATTCGGGCGATATCATTGCCCGAATGTTTTTTATTTTTTTAATGAGACAAATTTGTTCAATGCGGGCAATGTCTGATGCGGCAAAACAGGAATATTCATGAGTGACGCGTACGTGAGTGAAGGAATCAAAATATAACAGCTAGCTCGTACGTAATTGTTACGGTGGATTATCGGGTAGGTGCAAGTGCAAAAGCTCGTAACGTCGTCGCCCCGACGCCCGTCCGGTCGGCACACGTGCATCTCGTTGCAACTGGTACCTGCTGACTGCACGGGGTCGGGCGCAGTGTGTTATTATACACCCACAACATGTGCGCCGGAGTGACAATGACAATGGTGGATATCGCGGGCGCACGCCTCGTTCAGCCGAGGGAAATACGCGGTGCGCGAACGGGTCGGGACGGCGTGCAGCCCCGATGCACCGCGTGTACAGTGCATATCCGCTATTATACCATCGGAATTATATACAGACATACGGGGAACGCATACCGCGTACTTTGCATACGTTCTCGTAACGTCAAGGATGCTTGTTTGACATTTGGCGGGCGTATAACTACCCGAAGCAATAAGGTTAATTGAAATACGTCAAGTAGCCGGTGGTGTGCATTGGGGAATACTTTGGGTTGTTGGTTGACGGTGGTGCATCAACGATGACTCGAACAGCCGGAGCCCCGGTATTAGTGGATTCTGGTCGAATGAGGAAATCGTTGAGAGCCAACGCCGCTACGTTCGAGGATGTATATATGTGTCTATTCACCTACCGGTATTATGTACCCACCCTGTGGCTTATACATATATACGGATAGGATACAGATATATAATACGGGTATTTAGGTATCTACGATTATCGCCAGAGTCAGATGGTTCCGCGAACCGGGATCTGTCCCAAGCTGATTCCGCTCTCCAGAAACGGAATGTCCAACAGCGAACCTGTTTCTGCGGGGTATAACTGGTACAGCTGACGGGCTTGTCAGTATGGGTAGGGCGGGGCAAAACGGATCCTTCAATTTGATACGAGACTTCTGTTTAAGGGTCCACGTAAAATTTGTGAAAATCATGCATTTTACCCAAGGGTTTCCGTTTCGGAAATCCTTGGGTAAAGTTCGGTCGGTGGGTAAAGTTGGGTCGGTGGGCAAAGTTGGGTCGGTGGGAACACACATTTTCTCGTATATTTACCAAAGATCGTCAAGGCGTTGAAGAATTAAAAATTGGCATTAAACGATGATACCCTTCTATCAGTAGCATGCACACTATGAAAGCTGACCACTTTGTCGTGAACACTTTCGTCCATCCGGGTGGGTAATTAGCGGTACAGCGCGTGATGCATTGCCGAAGCTGACCTGGAAACTGCGTACTGGCTGTGTACTTGAGAAAGGGTGAAACGAGTGAGAAAGAGGGTAAAAACTGTACCGTGCGGAACCTTCGGCGAGCGTAGGCAAGCGAGCTGTGGAGGAAAAATAATCCATTCTGCCCTAGGGTTTCCGTTTTAGAGTCGATGGGATCACACATTTTCTCGTACATTTACTAAAAATCGTCAAGGGGGTGGAGAGTCAATAATTGCATTAAATTTTGGTGCCCAATATGCACGAGAAATACGAGCGTCATGAAAGCTAGCCATTTTGTCGTGTACACTTTCGTCCAACCGTGCAGGTAATTAACGGTAACGCGCGTAGTGCGTCGTCGAAGGCGGCCGTACCGAAGGCAATGTACCCGAGAAAGGGGTGAAACGAATGAAAAAGAGGGCCGTACCGTGCGGACCCCCTGGCGAGTGTAGGTGAGAGAGCTGTCGAGGGTCTCTTCCGCAACTGAAATAGAGAGCGTAAATTAGAGATTCCGGAGTTACAGGAAGAAGGAAAAGGGGGAAACGACGGCAAAATCGGGAGAGAGAGAAAGGCCGCTGAAGAGATCAAGAGGGCGGGGAGTACGAAAGGCAACAAGACAGAGGCGCGCGATTGACGGAAAGAGGGAGAGCTCGGGGCAGAAGCGAGCGGGATTGAAAGAGAGAAACTGTGAGTGGCGAAAGAAAAGAGAAGAGGGAAAGAGGAGGTCTGGCGAACGGTTCGCGACTCTGTGCAACGCGAATGCTCACTCCGGCAGTAATGACGGAAAATTGGCCGCTTGGCAAGCGCTATCATACCGGAGGCGCGGCCGTATCTGGCTGCCTTTCCTCGCTCGCTCGCAACACTTAATTCAATTCAATTGCGATACAGTTCAATAATTCGATTAATTAAAAATATACCCCCGGTATCCGCTCGGATTGGATATCTCATCGAGATGCCGTTACACAGGCAGATGAAGGGCGAGAGAGCGAGAGCGGCCGGCGCATGTTTCAAATGTTTTCATCGGTTGGTCTGAGCGATGCGCCGAGAGGCAGATGCGATGATGAGACGGCTAGATGAGTCGCCGTCGAGCGAAATACGGGCCAAGGGAATGAGGGGAGCGATGGGATGAGAGCGATCGTTCGCGAATCGCGACGTACACATGGAGCGAATGGAGACATCAACGAGCGAAAAAGAGAACCCATCCGTACGGCGAGGAATGGATCGGGGGGGGGGGGGGCGGTAGGGGTTGGGTTCGTTGTGAGAGACGAAAGACACATTTTGAGAGTACCTGACATTCGGAGGGTTACGAAATAGTTATCGATAGGGAATTAGCTGATATCTGAAACGCACCACTCGATACTCCCGCGTCATCTGTGATTACTTGATTATGAGTTTCGAGTGAGCAATGTCCCTCCTCCTCCTCAGCATGCGGGCTCCTCATCTCGTCGGTTGCGCGTTGCTCCGCTCCGATTATTAGCGACTTTTCAATCCGTGTCTCTTCGGATGAATATCGAGATTTTCACCATCCACACCGATACATTCAACCCCCCCCCCCCCCCCCCCTCTCCACTTAACCCCGACGGTTGAGCTTACTCCTCTTGAAAATCATGTTAAACTCGAACGCTAATAGAGGGACACGACACAGTCGAGGCGTTCGTTTTTCGAAATGCTCCGCTGGTTAAGTACACACCGTCTTCGGCGCTGACTAGAAGAGAGAGCGGCTGCTCGACACAATCGACACGTCAAACGCATTCGCTGACGAGTGGCGAGAAATTGAATTTTCCAGATGTGTCGGGAATTTATATCGGACACGTAATGAAGGTCCTATATCGATATGGACCAAAGGACGGATTTAGCTCGTCGCTATAAAATACCAAATACCCTTTGTATCCCCGTGGAACTCCGTGAAATGGGACCGTGGCCCCGTTTGACTTATGTGTACACTTGGAAAAAAAAAATTAACGACAGCCTCGTGTCTAATAATCATAATATTCGCAGCGGAGATATTATAATTCGCTCCGTTCATTCTTTCTCTTTCCGTTGAGCTATGGGTGTATATATATATTTTTCTCTCTCTTGATCCCAACGTCGCGACTGCCCGGATCGTCGTGGTAGTAGTAACTCGCGGGTGAGCGAGGCTCTCGGGGTATATCGCGGTGATAATAATGAACGCGTTAATTAAACCAGCTGATTTATGCGCCTTTCAGATTGTAATTGCTCGACGCGCGCGAGAGCGCGACCGAACCTCCAGTCTCTTTCGTTCTTTCTCTCTCGCCCTCTCTCTCTCTCTCTCCTCTCTCCCTCTAGCGCTCTCTTCGCCACCATCTTTCTCTCCTCGCAGCGTAGAAGCCAATCGAGCAAAGCCGCGAGCGAGAGTGACCGTGGCATGAAAAACGAACAGATCGCTGGCGGATGGAGAAAGAACGGAGATCGAGTTAAATCGGTGCGAAACATATATATATACATGTATATATATATATATATATACGTATATATGGCACTTCTTTATTATGATCATTCCTTTATCGGGGATAAGCTCGATGAATCGTTTAATCGCGGGTGGCGCGGTCCGTGCCTTATTCTGTTAATGGACCACGAACCAATGTCCTTATTGTCCCGTCCCGCCGCAGATGCACTCTTTGCGAATTAATTCATCGATTCTTTTAATTGATATTTATTATTGTTATCATTATTTTATTATTATTATTATTATTCGACTTAACGATATTTGGACAGGAGGATAGCGACCGCCTCGCGAAACTTTCCGACGCTGTGCACGTTCGCGCGGTAAGGTTTGTATTTACTTTTGCCTCGGCGCCTCTTCTCGCTCCCGGTGTAATGTCTTTTTAGAGACGTTAATTAACGGTATTCATTTTGCATAAAGGTTTATAATTACGCACGGTATACAGAGAGCCGCGACGCGACTTTGAGCGACTCGGATGCGGGACGGAGATGTTATGTCTTAGCGTTCCCGATGAAAGTCGGGCCGGATGGAGGTGAATTTCCCCCGGGCCGGAAGCGACATCCGAAAGCTTTGCCCGAAACTTCGTCGCAAATGCGATATCGATTCTCCCGATCTCAAATACCCCCGTGACGGAAATTTATCTCTCGCATCTGCCAATCGGACGTAAAGTATCAGCGATCGGTGGATGCTCCGTCGGTTTCGAGCCGGAAATCCACTGTCGCAGACGACGCGATGTTCTTCGCGCTAACGGCCAATAGTTGTTCCTCCGACTCAGTTGGCAGTCGCATTAATTAATTATAATTAAGTTTTAGTTGACGCGACCAGGATGGCGCGCGAGGGGCCGCGCGAGGGAGGTAAGCAAGGCAGCGTCGGAGACCCGACCAGCAGCTAGCTAGCTCTACGCGACTCGCATTTTGAGCATTACCGATATTATGCAGATTTACCAAGCCTCCTCCGCTGCCACTTCTCACTCCCTCCGCACTTCTCTGACGTTCCTCGTTGCTCGGTACAGTTTCATACTCACTTTACACCGAACTCTCTCGCGTCCCTCTTTTTAGCATTGTACCGAGGGAGAACGGGGGGGGGGGGGGGGGGGTCGGATGAAATACGGGGCAAGTCGGGACCACCGCGGCGAAGAACCGGAAGTCCTCCGGCACGGCACTCCAAAGCTTCACTCGCCATAGCGTTGGACTCCGGTGCCTCAGAATTCCATTCTCGCTCCTTCTGTTCCGACTTGCCCCACTTTGTCCCCGACTCTTCGCGACTCTCCATTTAATCGTCATCGCTCCTTCGCCCATTGCCTACCAGCCCCGGTTACACTTTTGCCAGCCGTGCGTCGTCGAGTGCAAGTTATTCACTTATTTACAGCCCGTAAACAACAAGGCTCGCGACGGCTTTCCCGACTCGGCAGCGCGCGAGGCGAAAGCCTGTCGCGAGGATCACCGGCGATGTTCGCGCACAACCAAACACATCTTAACCGTCACGGCTGCGATGAACGCCTTAATACCAGGGCACGGCGTTGATTGGGGAGCTCTGCAAATTGCGCACGGTACGCTGAGTTGTTCAGTTGCTTGTAACGACTTTCTAAAAAGGACGACAACGAAGCACATCGCTTTCACGTTGCTTTTCCGGCTTATCGTGCGAGAAAGTACCGGCGAATTGGCTAATCAGCGAACGGATGACGCTTCCCGAGGTTAACCCTTTCGCCGTCGTCTCAGGAAGTCGCGACGGGTTTTCGTCCACCGGTGGAGGAAGCGACCGGAAGGGGCGAGCGAAGGCAGTCGGCAGCTCCGCGTCACCGTAAGAAGCTGTTAATCTTCGGTAATAAACTGTATTTTCATTATAATACCGCATGAATATGCAACGACGATAATGGCCTTAATATCCCCCGGCGTGCATCCTCCTGTGCTTTACGAGCTGAGCCTCTTCCGCCTGAATTTCAGACGTCTCCGCGAGTAGATTTTACCCGGTTCCGCTATAACCTTCATATTATGCTCGGGGTATCCACCCCGTTGGAATTTCAGCCCTCACCCGGGGCAACGTCGACGAGCGACTCTATATCGAAATATTATAATGATCGTAAAGGACGCGCGGGGGATGAAGGGCTGAGGCTCGATAAGGGCAACGCACTCGACCAATTCGGTATTCCGCGTGAGCCTCCCGCTCGCTCCACGATACACACACGCGTCTCTCTCTCTCTCTCCACGTAACCGGCCCAGCCCGTTTCCTGACGTTAATGCAAGTTAATGTAAGCAACGGCCGAAGGAATAATAGTGGGAGCCGGCCTACCGACATTCATTTATCTTAGTTTATTGCCAACAGCGGGGGAAACAAACACCGCTGGAATACGCAACGACGCGCCATTAACCTCTCGGTCCGCGTTTGCCAGCCACTGAGCTTAACCGTGTGTCCGTCTCTCTTTACCTTGCCGCCGGTGATGCCATCCGGTGAACGAGCTTGCGAGCTCGCAGTAACGACGAAGAGATATCTGGGGGGCGACGGGGGGAAGGTTTACCGGTGAGCTTCCGTTGGGCACATAGCGTAAATACCAGGGCACTTCGGTCACTATATCGATCAGCCGAACGATCGCCTGTAAGAATGACGTTTCCACCCTTCGAATGCACCGCTTGACAATTCCGGAGGTGACGTTTTGGCCCATTCGGGCGAATCTTTTTCGAATATTGGAATCGAAGTGATTTTGTCAATTGTCCGAAGTGGAAATACCTGGATTAAAAAAAATTAAATAAAAGGAGATCGGGAAAAATTGACGATTTGGGCAACAGGAAATTTGGCGAACGAAGAATAGGCACCGACCTTTTACAGCGCGTTTTGACGTATGGTTGCGCAATCGACGGGCACACGATTACGCGATGGATTCCAACGAACCGATCCGCATTCACACACCGATTTAAGCGGAAAGAAAAAAAAACCCCATGAATATAATGAAAAGAAGACAAAAAGAGTGCGACCGTAGGTTCTATTGTCGGATATATCGGGCGCAATGCACACAAGTAATAATGAGATTTCACAGTGCAGTTAACATAAAGCAGTGGAAATAGAAAAAAAAAAGCTGTCGGGTAGGTCGGGAGAGATGAGGAACTAACTGGGAGTGTGTAGATTGTTTCGAACTTACTTCAGACCCCGATTTAACGCTCCAAATGTTCCACCAGGAATCGATCATTGTCACGCGAGATAATCCAGGAAAGGTCATTAATGTTCTTGTTTTTCGGTTTACCGGCATTTACAACAATTTCAAAAAATAAAAAAACGAGCCGCAAAAAAAAGACACTGGCTAGCCACTGGCTCGAAATGCGGCGTAGACGGCGCATCAACTGCGGTCGCCAGTTTTTTTTACACAGCACCTATCACTCGTAATTTTAATTAGTCGCCCGATTAAGCTCAACTGTCGAAATTATCGATAGAACGTTCGGAAAAAAAGCGACGCGGAAGCCGGAGACGGTCAGCAAATGGGAGAGGAGGGGGGGAGGGGGGGGGGCAGCGAAACGAGCTTCAAAGGGGGCGAATAAAAAAATTGACAGAGGACTAGAATGAGAGCTTGTCACCTTTCACTTTACGAACGGTAATTTGAATGAATATCGAACTTTTTCGAGCTATATCGAAACAGCCCGTTCAGGCGACAAGATGCCAGTGTGTGTCGGCGTTTTTCGTTTCATCTATTTTTATTATTTTCCTGTCTCCGTTCCCTGCGCGTTTTTGTTGCTTTATTATTCGTTTTTTTCCGCTAGCCTCGCAGTAGGCATGTATCGTGCCGAGCTTCGAATATCCCGTTTCTTCTCCCGCCTCCCCCCTCCCCTTTGAGCGGCAAAGCCTAGATACGAGGTGAACCATCGATAAAAAAAAAAACAAGAAAAAAAAAATTATTGGAAAGCGCGTTCGGTCCGGCGCGGGTCCGTCGTCGCCATACCCCCAGCTGAAAGAGGCAACCGATAAATTTTGAATGCACCCGCCGACAGAATTATTAGTCGTTCGGTGGTATAATGATCAAAAAATTATAAACAAAAGATTCCACGGATGGCAAGCCTTTTTCGTGGGTCAGCGAGGCAAGCGGTAGCTTTTGCGGAAAAGCTTTGACGCTGGTGGCTGGGAGGAACGTGTGCGCTTTTCGCGCCACGTCGGCTTCCCATTCGCTTCCAAACCTACCACGGGGCTTCGCTATATTTAAAAATCGGTGCGCTCTCCTGGAAAAATCTCTCGGCGGTACAAAGAGTGAGGGCCAGCCGTTACATCGGGGTTTATTAAAATCTACCGCGCTTGCAGAGTGAGCGAGTCGAGGAGGAGGAGGAGGAGGAGGAGGAGGAGGAGGAGGAGGAGGAGGAGGAGGAGGAGGAGGAGGATTGGGGGGTCATCTACAGGGACCTCGTAGTACGAGCCCCTACCACGTGTGTACCGCCTTTCCCGCGCAACCCTTTTCACCTTTTAGTGACGCCGAATACGGTCCACTATCCACTCGCTGGACCCGATGATCGCGCTTACTCACAATCACCTTTTTTCGTTAACCTCTCGCTCGAGACTTTTCAACACTTCGGCTATGGCAGATAGACTAGGGGGAATAATTTGGAGCACCAAAAAAATATTCCTCATTCTCCCCCGGACGCGCGGTCATGCGGGCTATGAAACATTAACGCTCGGTTACATTGTATAAAATAAAATTCGTTACAGTGAACCCGCAGCAGTCGATGCGCCTTTTTCGTTTCGTGTTACAGCTCGAGCGATAGCTCTATCCTGCACCCTGTCGTTCGACGGTTGTACGAACAATTGTACTTTTATTTTCATTTTTTTTTTGTTCTTTGTTTTGTTTTCCCAAGATCATCATGAAATATACTTTAATGCGGAGGATTAATAACTCGCGAGCATCAAACACCTATTATCGTGGACAATGGTCGTCCGATTGGAAGGGGTTGTATGGCCAGTCAGGACTGTCGGATTCGTACGAATTTTTCAGGTATTAACTCCGATACGCAATTTTCCAATGCCATTTATTACGGGAGAAAACAATGTTACCCGTAATTTGCGTACACTGCGGCGGGAGAGGGAGAGAGGGGGAGAGGGGGGGGCACAACACCGTAAAAAATAACGGCGGACACTCACCCGTTCGACAGAGTATTGCAACGAGAGTATTGCGCCGCTGCAGTGCCGCTGGAAACCCGGCTGTTGCAATAATAGCCGGTAGTACTTTTTAATAATGCACGTGTTATGAGAATCCGCAATCAAACCGGCGGGTTGAGAGGAAAAAAAAATAAAAATTACGATTCTTTTGATAAAAAAAAAAAACTGTTACGTACCGAAGTCACCGGCAGGCAGAGCCGCTGCGGCCGAATCAGTTCTATCGGTATCGGCGCTGTCACGCCGCGTGCGCACGAGCTGTCGCTACTCGAATACCCCCGATACACCTGTTCGTCGATCCCGCGCACACTCCGATACTGAATTATTTTTAATCAAACAGAACGATAATACGCTTATTAATTGATTAATTAAACATGACGCGTACGCGGGCACCCGACAGTAATATACAACGCAGGGTGATGTGTCCCAGGATTTCATATGCGCGCACCGATACGCCACGCTATCCCCACAATCAAAATAGTACTCGCGGAACATCCAGCATAAACCACCGGGAATTTGTCGTATCGTAACAAATTTCATCGGATCGTACACGATCGGAGTTGCTATATTGTTTGCAAATTTACTGAAAATTCTCTACCGCGGCAGCGAAGATATTTTGGCGATGGCGGGCTGTCCCTTTCACTACTGATCGAATAAAATGAGTAGAAACATGTACAACGTGACATATGAGTGCAAGAGAGATAGTAGCATTTTTTCGAATCAATGCCATATAAAGATGGTTAACATTTGGGATGAAAGCTAAGTATCATCAAATGCGGTATTAAATTTTACATCAGTTAATACTTTGCCTCTTTGCGAAATGTCTACCATTTCCGAATGATATTCATTACAGTTTTTGTTACTGATCGAATTTGACTCACATCACCTTAAGGTGATGTGAGTCAACGGAAAAAGAAAATTGTCTTTCCCTGGGGAATCGGCAGACGAAAGGAAAGACAATTTTCTTTTTCCCCACGGTCTGCGGTCTCAAAACGGCACTTAGTATAGTTTACATACATTTACGGCGGGAGGTTATACTACATCACCTTAAGGGTGCGAGTGAGTTTTTTTTCTTCCTATTTCTAACCTGGTACATTTTTCGTTGCAAATGAAAAATGAAAATTGCTCATTGCAGGGGGCAAAAAGCCCACTTAAACATGTTACGTTACTATCGAGAAGCTCGAATATATATACGGAATAAACTGTGAGTGCGCATCGGAGCCATATTGTTTACTGTTAATCTACATTATAGTCCCTTGTTGCCTTTGTCAAGAGAAATGTAATACATAGGGAAGAGCGGGGCAAAATGGGGTAACGGGGCAAAACGGGTCAGGTGGGCAAAACTAAATTTTCCAATCATTTTTGGATCGGACAAGGTGGCAAAACGGGGCAGAAAAGCCTGATGTATCGATGGGGCGAAAAAAATCACCTTAAGGAAAAAATCGATAAAATGATTTCTTTTTTTTTCATTATCAGCCATTCTTTTTAAGAGGAAGGTCCAGTAAATTGTGTGGAGTCATGATCACCGAATTCGCATCTTTGCCGCAATAAATTAGCGATTGACCCGAGCTGAACACAGTCAGCTAATAGTAATTAATATCGTAATACAATATTGTAATTCAGCGGGTCGCGAGAGAGGTTGCTCGGGCGCGATCCGGCGACCGCGCCAAGGGCGGTATCGCCGGGAGGACGAGAAGAGATCCTCGCCGGTGTGGAAGGTTCGGAGGACTTGCCGGCTCGGGCTCATACCCCCGCGATATGAGGAGCCTTTGTCTTGCGAAAAAAAGGGAAAAAATTCCGGACGGGGTACGCGGTACCGGGGACGCGCGTATATCACGGGAGGTCAGACCGCAGCTATTGTTTCGCCTCTCTCGCGCATAATTATTATGAGTCACGTTTCAAAGTTAAACTTCACCTAAATAAAGTTTAATATTATTATCGTGTGTACAGGGCGGGAAGAGCGACGGAGGGGTCGTCGTACCACGGGTGATACCATTATGACGATATGCCCGGCTGCGCACATCGTCCCTGGGCCCCAGGAGTTTCGAATATCGTTACGGCCACGAGTGCAACGATGGACGATCTTTTTGACGATGTTAGAGGGACACCGCATTATTTTTTTTGTTTACTCGTCCACCGCGCTGGCCTCGTTATCGTGATTGGCCTCCCGTGCCGACTAACAATCCACTCTGTCGCTAACCGATCGAGAAGAAATCTTATTTTTAAATCAGATTTAAAATCTGACCAACCGCATTAAATTATGAAAGTGCCTTAAGGTTGAAACACGAACCACGTGACATGTGAGTGTAAGAGAGAGAGAAAGGGTTGTTTGTTTCGTGCCCTGGGGCAATGCCCCCTAAGAGGACCGTGCGAATATCCAAAATACATGCAGCAGTAGAATAAAATAAGCAAAAACAAATACGGAGAATATTACATCTAAAAATACACTTAAAACTAAAAGTACCGTGAAAAGTGACCTAGAAAGCGAGCATAAAGGAAAAGTACGACGGAAAAGAAAATAAGTCCGCACCACAAACGCAAAGGCAAGCATTAAAAAATAGTAATAACAGAGATAATAGAAATAATAGAATAATCGAAATAATAAAAATAATCAAAATAATCGAATAGAAGCCAGAAGAGAGATTGTTCGAATCAATGCCATGTTAAAAATTATTGACAATCGGGGTAAAAGCAACGTATTATAGGCGGCGGTATTGAATTCTACATCAGCTAATACTTTGCTTTCATTCTGCCATTCATTGCAGTTTTTGTTACCGACTGAGTCTGTTTTACCTCGCTTTAAGAGTACACGGAATACCACTGTCGGTAATAAATGCGGTAGTCAAATTTGTTTCACGGCTAGCGGCACGTAGGATCATGTGAAAAGTCTCATTGAATGGAGACATCATTCATTAGACCGTACAAAAACTTGGGCGGTTAAGTCGGCGCTTCACTTACTCTCAATTAATTCCGCGCGTTCTCGACCGTCACTTTTCGATTAACGCAGCAAAAGTTAAGCTCGATCTGCCTTCTACAAACGATTAAGCAATAGCGGCCTCGTAAAAAACAATACAAAAACGCCGAAGTGTACGCCCGCGAGGAGTCACGGCTCCGCTTACGCCCGAGTCAGGTAACGAATACAACTTTCTTTTTTTTTCATTTTTTTATTTCGAGCTAAACGCCACCCCGTGAATTAATTTCCTGAGTGGTTGAATTTTGTTGGGCGATAACTCTGCGCGACTTTACTGCACGCGGTAGCGACGCCGTCTGTGTACGTGTACTTTTCCACCGCGCGGATGGATGTGCGCGGAGCCGGTGGCGTGTACGCGGAGTGTATATACGCGATGCCGCACATAACACCCCCGTAGCCGCGGTAGCTTGAAAAAGTTGTACATCCCGTCGGCATTGCGCCGCGCTCGCGTTTGTTGACGGTCCTTGTGGGCCCCCGGAGGGGTTGTGACGGCACGACAGGGCAGAGAAGTAAATTTATTTAGCACGACCGCGGCGAGAGCCGCACCGAGCGAGGTGTCTGGATAGGTGCATTAACACCCAACGTCAATGATAGCCATTCTCAATATCCATAATAATTATTACCGGCGGACATTGGACTACACCGTGACCAAAACCACACACTCACTCACATACACACACGCACACCGGCGCTTTTTGCCATTCGCGCGACCACCCTCTCCTCCGTGTCCCTCGATCATCTCGTTCGGGGCGCCGGCATCAACGACACCGAACTTCTATCGAAATACAATGACAACGTTCATTTGCGAATGCGTAAAAGCACACTATTTTTATTGGGTTTGTTAGCGAACCGAATTTTACCGTATGCGCCGGTTGGCTCGACGTCCTTTTTGTGCACGTGTACAACGGACGCACACGTACGAGCATCGATGCGAGTGTGGGGCGCTTTCGGAGAGGGGAAAACGAGAGGAAAAAAGATGAAAACGAGCAAGAACGGTCGGAGGCACACGAAGGCGCGGTGGTGCGGAGGTTCGCGGGCCAACCGGTCGGCCTCGTCGGGGGATTACGATAGCGCTGAAAATTTCCTTTTTTTTACTTTTATTCCAGTCGCGCCTAAAAAAAAAAAAAAAAAAAATGAACACATAAAATTCACATCGACTACCGCCTAAAAATTCTGTCGAACGCCCGGATAAATCCGTTACTTCGATAACTAAGTTATCGAAAAAATACGCGCTTCCCCGAATCTCCCCCGTCCCCGCGCCCGATCTCGTTCGATGGTTCCGTGCTTTACGTCTCGCGCATGCACGACCACTGCAACACACCGATAGAAGCCGAGTTCTGATATTCGATTTTGTACGTCAGGCAGCCGGGAGATAACACAAAATTATTCCGACTGAACCGGGGCCCCGACAGTGGGAGGCAAGAACCGGGCGGATAAAAATTCCCGCGCGAGCCTGTCTATTTATTCAACATCCACCGAACAATAAAACCCATAATTTCTGGCGGAGCGATACTACGAACTGGACAACACGCGGTACGATTGACAGAAGCTTGAAAATACGTGCGATGTGTTATTAATTGGAAGATTATGTGAATCGGCGTGCTATTCAGGACCGTCGGGCGGGGGAGGGGTCGGTTGGGTGGTTGCCGAGTCGCGAGGATGAAAAAGGCTTATTTGGGTGGCGACGAGGCAAAAAACACCGCGCGAGGGAGAGAGAAGGCAGCGTTGTCGGTGCCGGTTTTCCTGGCGCATTATAGCACTCGACGAGTATGAGTCTGGGCTGTCTGTGTGGAACGAGAGGAGAGAAAAAAAAAATGGCTGTGAGAGTCGCGGCGAGTGTAGGTCTGCAAAATCACACCCAATCCCCGGGCGCGCGGAACCTGCCGGCCGGTTAGCGCGGTCTCCATACTCTTTTGGTCGGTGTATGCAAATCGGGTACAGAGTGATGCGTCAACGATTATACGGGGCTCCTGGACCAGGCTGGACCAGAGATTCACCCCCTCCTCCTTCACCTCCGCCCTTCCCCCCCACGTGTGCATGCCGTGCAACGACAGGGTAAAAAAATTCCGGGGCGACGAATGTTGTAAAAATCTAGCCAGCCAATCGGGCGCATTGTGTTCAATGGCGAACAATACTGCCGGTGCCGTCCGATGCGGAACCTACATTCTCGCGAGCAGCTCCGGCTGCATGCCGCACATATAGGGACACAGAGTTTCCACATCGGAAAGGGCGAGAGTTGCATACGCGGGATCGAGACATGGCACATGGCGAAACCTCTCCCACCCCCCCCCCCCCTCCCGTTCCTGTTCCCCGAATCAGGTTTATTGTCGGATTTTTCGAATTGTATTTTCAGCCCTCGGGAAAAACCGGTATGGTACATAGGTATAGGGTCGTCGGCCTCTCTCTGGCCTTCCGTTCTCCACCCTCCCTCTCTTTACTAGTTCGTCTCTGTGTTCGCTCGGCTATCTGAGGCTCGTCGGCGATTTTGGCGTCATGAATGCCGAATTTGACAATCGCGTATGACCGGACGCACGGCTCGGGCACGGATAGTTTTAGGGATTGAAAGAGAAAAAAAAAAAAAAAAATTGTGTGACCCACGTTCGGTCCATGGAAGAAGTGGAGGTCCCGACCTTCCGCGGAATTAATGCGGGCGAGGCGATCGTGAATTTTCGGCATTACCGAAACTCACTGCAGTAGCGGGCGTAGAGATGGACGGAGTGAGGGAGGAGAAGATCCGGCTGGTTAACGATTGCACCTGTTCTTACATGAAACCTCCACCACCTCTGTTTTACAATGTCCGCTATACAGTGGACAGCTCGGAGTTAACGGGCGGGGGGTTTGCTGTGTGCTCTCACGAGAGGGGACAAGGGTGTTCTCACAATCGGAACACCCACCTAGCTCGGCAAAGCTCTCTCTTTCCCTCCCACCCTTCGTCCCTCTCGACGGCAGCGGGCATTCCTAGAACAGTAATCTTATTAAATTTACATATTAATCAACGGATTTTAATTATCCCCAGCCCCTGCTGGGTGGGGAGCGGAGCCGGAGGAGAGCGATAGAGAAGTGTAGGGCCATAGGAGCGATTCTCCGGGTAGGAGTGAGCGTAGAGAGAGGAGAGGCGAGCGTGTAGAGCGAGCGAGAAAAGGGTAGTAGATCGCGGTACGAGAGGGATACGAGAGAACAGCGGAGTAGTAGGTGCTACGAGAGATGGGAAAGGGGTAAGAGCGAGAGAGAATGAGTGAGAGTTCCACCCTTGTGCGGTGATGGTGGCGGTAGCGGTGGCGGAGACCGAGCCAGCTCTCGTAATTTACATTAATCCAATAATTGCATGGAGGTTTCCTAATTAGAAATTCAAATGAGGTGGTGGCAGGCAGGCTGGCTGGCTGGCTGGTTTGCTGGCAGGGCTACGAGCTCAGCGACGGGGCGAGCACACCACCGTCGGTAGCACCGGCGTTAGCATCGCGGCTACCGAGCAAAGTCCGTGGCCATCCCCGTACGTCGACCGGCGGCAGCGGCGCCGGAGCCGAACACAAGTTCGAGTAATACCGGAACGGACGTCAAACGCGACTAAAATGACCGAAATCTGCATTACACGCTACGATCTGGCTTGCGCGGATCCCTCGCACACAGCGCTAACATGGATTTGCCCTTCCGGGCCACTTCTGATACTCGGCCGGATAGATTGCGAACACAGAAGCGGAGGCTTTTCGAACTTCGCCGTGATCGACTAGCGTTTCAGCCTAGTTTGCACGGACGGCTCTTCGGCGAAAGCTCCGTGCATGCTGAGTCACCGCCGATAAAATTCTGAAACGTCAGAGATATCAACGCTAGATCCGTGCATCGATCTCGCCCGATGGCTCAACCTTTTTCCGGATTCGCCTCATTGAGAACCCGAAGGACCAGCCGATATCCTAACCGATGTGTCTGCGAATGGCAAAAATGACGGTAATGATGAAGAAATCGAGAAGGAACAGTGGAGAGAGGGTATTTTGGAGGTCGGTGGCAACGGGGCGAAAGCAATTTCAGCGTAATGTGACGTTGTCCAGTGGTACGTCTCGATGCGTGTGGTCCTTTTGTTGTCTCTGCCGGTGGTATCCCTCGACAACCCTAACACGTCCCTAATACCGCCGGAGCCTCTCGCAGCTAGTATACTGTAGTTCCCCCTCCTCCGGGTTCCTACTCCTCCTTCGCTTAAACCCTCACACTCGATCCTCATCCTCCTTTCCACTCTGTATATCATTGAGGCTATACGGCGAACCGGCTGCCAGATAGTCCCAGCACGGGACGATTAGCGCGCGCTTGGGAAACCTGCGAAAGCGATACGTGTTAGTCTCCTAGTGGTGTTGATTATTGTCGTTCGTCCGGTCGACACCTAGCCACGGGGAAACTCGTGTCTACGAGTCGTCGAGTGATAGCTTCGGTTCGCAATAATTAAAGAGGTCCGAGACCCACGAGAGTGGAGCCAAAAGTCCATTCCAATGATTTTCCAATTCTCACGTCCTCGTGATCTTCCGACCCGGGGTACCCGTTGTTTGGATCAGATTCATCGAAAAGTTCGTCCCGGTGGGATTTCCTTCGAGCGGCGAAACAAATGACCGGCTACTGGTATGCGCAATCCCAAAGTTGCGGAGACAACGTCGTCTCCGTCGCTGCCGTTAAGATTCGCTGCATGCGCTATAGTCATAGAGAGCCGCTGGAGGAGAGGCTGGGAACAGCGACAGTGCGACGGAGGCTCGGAGTCGTACTCCCGCTACTTTGGTTGAACTTTACGCGCAATTATGATAATAGCGAGAGAGCGTTGTCGAGGCACCTAACCCCGACAACTCGGCGTACGGTTAGTTCGGGCAGTTCTGATATCGTCTGTGTTTAAACAGCAAGGCGAGGCTGCTCCTGCTTCTGGTGCTGGCGGCGCATCGGCCTCGCTCCTTCTCTTCCATAACGGGTTCCTCTGCCTCTTCGGCGGTAGCTGCTCCTCGCGCCCGTCCTCACCGTGCCTTGTTCCTGGCTCACAACCTTCGCCGGAAGGGAGCGAGAAGGCCGAAGGGGTTCAGAGAGCATCGCACAGCGAACGCGATAGAGAGGAAAAGGCAGGCGGTCGGGGGAGCGGGCAGGAAGACCGAGAAGAGGAGCAGGCCACGACGGAAATCTGCATAATATAACCAACTATTGTTCAAATAGAACAGCGCTCTGCAGATTCAATTACCATTGTGATACAATTAATGTTGGAAATTTCATCAATTCGAGTGTCGTATATAGACCCCCCGAGGGGGGGGGGGGGGAGGGGCTCTTATACATATGCATAAGAGAATCGAACGTTGCTTGTCACGGGCGAACAAGTGCGCTACGAGTTTCGACTCAGACGTCGAGAACGACGGGGCCAGAGGAGGACGCGTTGACAAACGTCGGCCCGGTAACGATGACGCCGCGTTTGTTTGCGACTCTTCAACGTTATACTCGATGCTTTATCGATGAAGAATTTCTTTCTATTATTCTCCGGGTGATTAGCGAATACAAACCAACCGGACAATGATAGAACAGCGCGATTAGCCAGTCCTAATGACTCTATGCCGTACGAACCGGATAGTTCGCTGTTTGATTTGGCGAAGATCTAGGTGAAGATATTAAATACGAACGTGCACGTTATGCATCACTGGATCGAAGGCTTCCGTGGGTGGTGCTGCCGGGTCTGACGGGTCTTCGACGAAGAATAATAAGAGGCGCGGTGCTCGGCTAGTTCGCGATGTTGAAGCTATCGCTTGGGAACCCCTGGGCTCCTCGCGTGCGAGGATCCATATAAATTCTAATTCCGCAATCAGCGGCGTATATCCAAGAAGATAGTTCTAGGCCGCGAACCTAGCCACCGCTAATTCCGAACTATACCGCGGGCCGCCCAACCTTCTTATATTTAACTGACAGTTCGTAATGGCCATAATCAACGGTTATGGCAATCCACCCCTCCCCCTACCGATAATAATTACGCAAAAGTTTTAGGCGAAGCTCGTACACCACACGCCGGATCGAACATCGTGTATGTACAATTCTATATAACAGACTTCGCCGTTCGGCAATTGGCGGTACTGCTAACGTGTTTGCCAGAGTCTCGCGTCACGAATCCACGTGGACACATTACATCCAACCTCACCGGTTGTAATTATCCCCGGTACATTGTAGCGGCTTACTTCCATGCCGATGAATAATAGACATTGTATATACGAAATAATCCATACGTGGCAGTACGTGATATCGTGAAATAATGGAAAATGTGTCATTTACAGAGAATCGACCGTTGCACGACTGGTAAAATCGGTAGGAGCGATGAGTATCGGGAACGAATCATCCTCAGTCGGACGCAAAGTCTAGGCTTCGTCGCGCGTTATTAAGTCTGGCAAAAGTTCCTCGAAATTGGCCGCGCGGGGCATTCGCGGTTTCGGAGCGGGGTGCGATATTCCAAGAAGCGACTTTGAAAGACCGAAAATATGTCGGTTGGTTTGTTCACTTGGAAGCGGTGAAACTGGCCAAAGCCCTCATTTCCAGCAGCAGAAACAACGTACGCGTTTAGGGGTGCGCTGCTGCGAAGCGACATCGCGGTATAGGGCCGCGACCTCCCTAGGTTCTGGCGCTCTGCACCCTTTCGTTCGCGACCAACCCCCCCCCCCCCCTCCGGCAATTCCGAAAATAATCGATCGCATAATTATACTGATGTACCCCACTAATGCCGAGAAAATGAGTCCCACGGCTGCGGTACGAGACGGTTATCGTCCACGCCGGCGCGAGTCATCGGCAGTCGGGCGATGATGGTGGTAGTCATCGTCCTCGTGGTTGTCCTCGTCGGCGACGGCGTCGTAGATGACGGTGGGGCATCATAGCGTATAGAGACAGGCGGAGGACACGATAGGCAGAGAGAGAGGAGCGTGTGGTAATTATATCAGGGACTAATGGATATAGTTAATTGCTAATTATGAGACCTGCCGAATGATCGATAGCGCTGAGGTAACGCCGTTCGCGCGCGGGAGAAGCCCCTCTCGTTGGAAACGACGTGGAATTACCAAGAGTGTCACTCTCACTCTAGCCCGCTATGGTCGTTTCCTGATCGACCTTCCTCGTCTCACTCTTCGTAGCGCCTGTCGCAAGCCCACCCGCGATTCTCCCCGCAATCGCTCGCCTGTCCCTTCGCTACCACTTCGCGGCCCTGTTAGGGCACGGTGATTAGCAATTAGAGATTAGGAATTACTATTATTATCGGCAGGGAAGTTCTGGGTAATGCGTTTCGATGCGGGAGATTAATGCGGGTGGCCCAGTGATCGACAATATCCCGGGGATAGAAAGAGTCCCGATAGAATTGAATGAATTCCATTCCATGGACAACATTTTCGAATGGTCAAATTTTTACTCATGCTATGAAAATTTTTCACAGACATTCACTGTGCGTGTCTATTATGTTGGGAACAAATTAATATAATCCTTAACGCTCGTAGTTCATCGCGAAGATTTTTTTTTGGTTTAATTGATGAGTGGCGTAATGCGGGTATACGTACACTAAGAATTATTTCCAGGAAGAATCACGTTGATAGGAGGATGCCGGCGTCTCTCAGGTATTATACAAGTCAACGCTGGTAAAATCACTCTCCCCTGCGACTAACTGAAGTACATCAAAGAGCAAATATGCTCGCGCTATTAAGGAGGGACTTTATTAGATCGCCTATAACCCCCCCGACGATGTTGGTGTAAAATTTAGCAAAGTGCTCAACGACGACTTTCCCCCCAGTCTCCATCCCCATCGTTCTCTCCGGCTCGTGGCGCTTGCCACGGGACATTCTCTGAGGTAACGCCGTACAAGGCTTTTGCCCGTCGGTTCACAGCCAGCCGGGAGAGATTCCCTGGCGGGCCCATGAGCTTTCCTTCTTGCCTCGGCTCTCTGTGCCCGAGACACGCTGAAGTGGATGACGAAGAGGGTCGCAAGGGCGAAAGCCGAGGAGAGGAAGAGAGGAGTCGGGATGCAACGCTCTAGCCAGTTGGGGGTCGTCAAAAATCAAAGAGATGGAAATTAACTTGCCGCCCGGTGAGTTTCGCGACTCTCTTCCCCACGGCGCCTCTTCCTCGTTCTTTCCCACTTTCTCCAAGAAAGTGAGCGAGATTAGCTAACGCGATTTCAGCAGCCGGCGAAGGTTGAACCTCCGGAGCGAGGTTTGCGATCATGAGAGGCATCGTCGGTGCGAATGGCTCGTCAAACGTGGCATGAAACAGGAAAGAAATGAAAAACAGTGCCTAATCACTAGACTATAATTAACCCTGTCTTACAATTATTTACTGGGCCACAAGAGAGCCAACTCTCATTATTCGGACACACACTACACAGCTAGCATGCGTTTGCCCGCAGTTATCGGGGGGCCAACGCACAAGCTCGGAAATATGATCAAGTTCCAGCCGCGTGGCAACGGTAGCTCACTGTGTTACGTACCGGTGTGCCTCTCCATTAATTTCCATGGCCCCGTATGAAAGAGGCACTCTCTGCTCTCGATCGTGACGAGCCGATAATGTCTGAGTGCCACGTCAACAAATTATTCCATCAACGCTCACCGTACACCGTCGAAACCCTTAATTTCCCACGAGATGCGCACAGTCAGCGCAATAAAATCCAAGCAAACTTTATTGTTTCATAATTAATAATAATTAGGACGGTAATTACGCGACTCTGACGGTAGGATTCCACAGCGCCGAGCGCGTATTGTATTATTATGCCGCGTGGAAGGGCGAGCAAGGGAGAGAGTAAATCATCGCAGTGTATAGCCACAATCACGCTCATTACCGTCCAGGCATTCGTTAATGATCTTACTTGATTGCCGCCTCGCGAATTGTGCCACTCAAGGACTCCGCGGAAATCAGTAGACGGCGATTAATAAAAGACTTCTTCGAAACGACATTACCTACACCGAGTATTCGCGTTCCGCATGGGCTCGACTGACTTCCGCTCCCGGAATCAAAGATGCACTGTACGCGTGTTATTTTCCGCAACGCCGTGTGACGACTGTGGGAGACGCGTCTCATTTGTCAAAGACATTTTACCTTGGGTACTATTTTTATTTATTCCATTTTTTTTGCTATCGTATAAGTAGATTATCTGAAGTGCAAAAAGCATTTTCTCATGTCTGTCCGTTCGAAAGCATATGGCAGTTTTGCGCACGCTTCGCATGCGTAAAACCCCCATTTTCACACCTCGTGAAATAACATTTTGTACGATACTTGTGCGAAAAACATTTTCTCTAATCGTCTGATTGCAACACTCGCCTTCGGCTCGTGCTACAAACTCACACTCGTCAGAAAAAAGTTTTTACGCACTAGTATCGTAATGTACCATTTCTTAACGCGTTCACATAAAATCCTGCTTTCCATTCCTGTGAAGTGAGCACAGAAAGGTACTTTTTCGAATCGCGTGTGAGAAAAACACTACGCATGCGTACAAACACAATATGGTATTTTTTGATGCGAGAAAGTGCCTCTGCGCACATTCCCGACAAAGCGTGTTTTTCGTGAATTTGGTAAGAACAATTATGTCAAATGCATGGACGAAGAAAAGGGAGTCCTGACTCGTGTGAATGACGTGGCATTTTCATCACTCGTCAAGAACTCCCTTTCTACGGCCTTGCCATACAAACAACTATACGAATAGCATTCGGGTAGCAAAAAAAATTATTTTTATATACTTCAATATTGAAGATGTTTTTTGTTTGCCCTCTTCTCTCGCCATTGATATTCCATAGTCCAAGATCAACGTTTGGTTTGACGCGCATCACACTTTGCCGCCTGTGCGACTTCAGTGAAGCAGACTCATCTCAGAAGATAAATAAAAACTTATACACAAATCGATTCCATTGAGTTACTATGGTTGGGACAAAGTTGCCGATAAAACCCAGAGATAGCGCAGAGAACGTCATCGGCACGTCACCATAATTGACTCGTTACCCCGCCGAGTTTCGCAAACTCACTCCTCTCATTCCTCCGACCGTAAGTGCCACATTGAAAATCATCCTCGAGGGAGGGAGCGCGGGAGAGAGATTGACCGGATTTACCGTCGCAATAATAATTTATTCCCCTCTGTCTGACAAACGGGCAAGTGCGCTGGATCTCTTAATGTGTCGAGCGGTCTCGAGCTCCCTCGGCGGTAGCCGCATATACGGGCCGAGTATAAGTATGCACACTGTCGTCGTTGATGGCTTCTGCGAAGTCTTCACGCTGGCTGGCTCTCCTGCACCGTACTCGGCTACCGAGGAAAACGTCAGTGCATAATTACCGTAACGATCGTAATGACCGACGTGCGCTGCACTCGTCTCTGTGTACCTGCTTTTATCCACTGTGTGTGTCGTACACAATATACATCGCGCGGCCTTCCCCGGAGAATGGGATCTATATGGAGCCTATTGCCAGAGAACACCGAAGCTAATCCCCTCAAGAAAAATCCGACCAACTCTGCGGTCGGCTTGTAACGCGCTAATGCGGATGAGCCAGTGGCGAGGCAAGACTTCATTCGATCAATTTACCGAAAACATCAATCAATGCATTTTTTTTTTCGAATCGATGAACAACTGAACGAAAAAATATCATTCTAGAGTTGACTCGGCCCCTTCCAAACGGGGTCAAATATATCCGAGTCTGATACAAAACTATATGAAACTCTTAAATTAATTAATCGCTGTTTAATTTCTGCATCAGCTCAAAAAGGATCTTGGAAGACAATGTAATTCAGGATATAATAATCCCGGATTGTCCGTCATCCGGGAATCGCTGCTCGCGCAGCACCGATGGCAACAAACTAGTTCGTTGCCGGTGAGAATTTCTGCAAAATCGCCCGTTGAACTGTTGATACAGTATCGACCCCCCCCCCCCCCTTCCAACACAGACTCATAATAGTCCAGCATAAATTATCCAGATATCCTCGAACCGGGCGACAAAGTCGGCAACTTTTCACAGCTATAAACAGCATTCTCCCTCATCGTCTTGCAGAAAAAAAAAAATTATTTCCATCGTTACCGCGCGAGTTTGATATATACCCTATAAATAAGTATAAGCAGGCAGATGGGAGCTCACCCGCCGCTGTGGCTGTGTGGTAAATTTAATTAAGTCGGGTTTACCCGCGAACTTTGCGACTGGTTGCGTCATCCGGGGGCGAGAGCGCCGAATAGACGCCGTGGATGTGTAGCGAGGACTTTCGCGAAGCCGACGGAATCGACACAAATAAATTCTACGCCGAAACGGCATTGTCTTTGAGGTCGACACATTCGCAGAATAATACTCGATAACTCGTTGTCGGTGTACTGCCGCCTCCTGCCGCCTGCCGAGAAGTTATATTAGGAGGGCTTAATTAACCTCCTTCCAGCGACGCCTTATTCCTTTCACGCCCTCTTCCTTTGCTCCTCGCGGGCGCTCCGTTTCGCGCCATCCCGCTCTCCCCCCTCATGCAGTTCCGTTCTCTTCCTTCGCGAGCTTCGCGGATCGCGGCCCTTATCCCCCGCCCGAAAACTCACCGTTCGCGTAACCGGGGTTCGCGAGCTGCACCTTTCTTGCTATAACCATCGCCGGTCTCTCGAAGCCCCCCTCCCCTCTCCCCACCCCCGCCCCACACTCTCAGTTACCCCGAGGAGAATTCAGGGCACCCGCTACAGCGAGGCCCGGTATCTTGCCTCGGCTCATTATGGATTCCTTATTACGGGAATAGATTAAGGGATTAAATCTTAGAGCATGGCAGGCTATAGCGGGACGGAGAGTCTGCGTCTGCAGGCGTCCTTGCGCCGAAGCGCATATTATATACCCATCCGACTTATACATAGTCATATAATCGCAGTCTTCGCCGACGTCGTCTGCGTGGTCGTTTGCAGGGGGGGGGGGGGGCTAAGCGAGATAGGGGTGGATAGGTAGGGCAGCTACGCTCTCAAATGTCCAATGAGCTCCATTGTCGTCACTGGTACCACGACAGCAGTCGACCAAGCCAGGAAATCGGGTCAATAAACGCTTCCCCGAAGATTTCCATTGCACCCGAGGGACGTTGCAACCGCTTTCTCACACCCGCCTTCCGACGACCCAACCGCATGTTTCTCATCGTCTGAGCACAGTGTATTTTAATAAATGGATCGAAAAACTGGCGTTTTTATCGCTAAATTCTCGTCCGTGTGTAACACTCTTTGATAAAACATAAAATCCTTCTGGATCTACGGCGTCGATACCTCCGAGACACACCGCGCTGTGAAAGCGGTAATAACCACGCGATTGCCTCGGCACTTATGCCTTACGTAAGCTCACGAAGGAAAATAAGAATAACGGCGCCTTTGCGAATGAACCGAGTGTGCGAGCGAATGGCCGACTGTAAAAATGTCGCGGGGCGTTATCTTGATCGGCTTCGATGGAGAGCATGACCGGTGGTGTTGGAGTGCCGGTTGATATTAGGCTCTGGCTCGGCACTTATCGAGGAGCGTGAAACGAAATTGATTCTCCAAATGAGAGTCCACCGATGCCCGACTACCGGGCCGGTTGGCGCACCGTCGCCTCTTTTTTTTCCTGGTGCCTTGCGCAATTAATTAGATAAGTACGCGTGATTATTAAGGCATTATTTATCGCCGCTCGTCGTGGGACCCGAGTGTGCGCACGTGTGTCGGAGAATGGCTGCGAGCTGCACCCATTAACTGTGTAACATTCGTGAAGTTCAATTGGGAGCGAGACAACGGGGAGAACGGTACTATTTATTCAAAACTTTGGAAGGCTTTGGAAGTCGAAAGCAGCTCACTTCGAGGTAATTGCGAGCATTTCTCCGTCTTCCTTCATCTAGCTTCTCTGTTACGGCTCTCGGTCGCCCGGGGTCTGCTGTCTTCCTCGGCGCGGCTCCGTCTCCGTTCCGTGGACGACGAAAAGTATAGGGACATCCCGCTCGCACTCACGACCCCCGATCCTATCGGGCATAATTACCTTTCGCTGTCCCTCTCGGATAATCATTGTAACACCTAAGCACCCTGCCTAACCCGCCCCCTCCGAAGCCCAGCCAGCCCGTTTCCTCCATTATTCGCCCGCACCGTCGATCGATGGCCTCACCAGGCTGATTCCTGCGGGACCTGAATATTCAACGAGCCGATCATTTCACCGAGATCCGGGATCGATCTCAGCAACGTCAACTCCCCCCCACTGCTGCAACCTTCTTTGCACGCCGTCAAGGTCTCTCATGGCAATCATAAATTACTTTGTTCTTACTCTCCTTGTTCTCCTTCTGGGCGGATTGCCAATACGACGGTAAAAGTTCCGCTTTCGACGGAGAGTTGTCATTCGAAAGGGAGACTGATCGATGGTCATTGGTGAACGTCGATCGAATTCGGTCGCCGATCGATCCGCGAATCGCCACTCGAAGCGCCACGCTTCTATCCCGAGGATAGTGTGAAAGATACGATTTGGGTCTTTTTTTAAACGAAAACCATACCGATGCTGGTCGAAGATAACAGATCATTACTTTTGCATCGCCACGGTCCACAGGTACGCCCGCACGTAATTTGCGTCGGTACGAACGGATACCGTGATTGAACAGTGAAATGCTTTGATTCTGACAAACTGCGTGAATAAATCACGATTCAGGCGCTATAAGGTCAAGCTGCCGCTACTGCCGCTCTGACCGAGATTTTTCTGCCTCTGTCGCGCGTCGATCGTTTGTATATCGCGAACGAGTTCCCAATGGAACCTCGTGCACCTAGCGAAGTTTTATCGATCCCTATTCAATGAGGATACACGACACGCGGCGTCGCGCATTAAATCATTGAAATTTATGCACCACCACCACCAACCGCCCGTACCGTACTGCACTCTCTCTCTACGTACAGTATCTTTCACTTTTCATTACGGGATCATTTGTCATGCAGCGCAGATCCCTTATCACTCCGCGATCATAAACAACCGGGCATAAATTCAAACTTTCGCGCATAACCTGACGCAAAGCATCGACCGGCGCCAGCAATTTATTACTTCAAAACGACGAGAGCGCGTACGTTCACCTGTGTGCACGATAAACTTCTCTCTTTCTCTCTGTCACCGTTACTTCCCCCCCCCCTCCGCCCCCTCCCTTCGCCGCTCCCCGAAACAGAACCCGCGATACCGATCACCGCGGGCTCTCGGTCAGAGTTTAAATTTTATACGTTCCACGGTTGCGAACGAGGCCGGGCATTACCGATGCGCCCGCCTGAACGATGCGTGTCTCTATCGCGCGATTATAATTCGGCAGCAACCGGCCAGAAGTTATCGCGAATTTCACCGTTTGTCATGATTCGCGCGCGGACCGTACGCGGGGTAGAACCGTTTCGCCGCGATGCGCTTCACCGTCGGGCGTCATAAGCGCAGAATTATGTAAGTGCTAATTGTCGTTGCATTATAAATTACGAGGGCGCCTTTGGAAATTTCTGCCGCCGGTACGCACGGGCTCGAGCCCGAGTGGACTCCGAGATTACGCAAAGATTATATAGCCGAGCGGCCCGAGGCGCCCGCGACATAAATATTCCATCTCTAGTGAGTAAGTTTTCATCTGTCCGCGCATGCGCGTCGACGCACACAATTTAACGATGCCGTACAAATATAACGGACGATTTACTCGCGTCTAACGCACGATTGTTTGTACACTCTCACTCCTCCGCGTCTCGTCTACGACACTCTTTTTTATCACACGTGAGCACGATACTCCGTCGCCGTCGTTGCCCTATCTTTTTCTTTACGACCATTCTCGAAACGGGGACTTACGGATCGGATACGAAAATAGAATCCTGTGGTTGTATGAAATAACGTTTTTTGGGTTTAAAAAATCAAGTATTCATAGTCATTTTGGTGACGAATGAAGGCTTAGGCGCGAAAAAATAAAAAAATATTTGTTTCAACGATTATCAAAGTCCGCCTTGAATTTGAGATAAGACTGTAATTGTAAATGGGTAGTATAAGGACAAATACGAAAAAAGAAGGAAAAAAAATTGTGTCGGATTCGTGTTCAGCGCGAAAATATACATCGAACCACGTGACGCAAATGTTTTTTTTTTTCATCTTCGATTTAAAAAAAAATAATAGCATTCTATCTTGTGCATTTTTTCCCGTAGAATACGATAAGCTCCCGGGTTTTTTCCCGTAATTTTGTCGCAGAGCAGAGATGTTGCCGTTTGAAAACAGCAAACACCGCTACTTTTTCCAAAATGTGTTTCGGAACAAAATGTACTCACGGTTTAATAGCGAGTCTGCCACTAATTTTACCATCAGCTCAACAGTGAGTGTCTGCACGTACGATAACGTTGCACCACCTTGCACTTTCTTTGAAGAAACGCGCAGATAAGATTTTGATTTATCTTCTTGCCCCATTAACCCTCCGCGCAGGTGACGCAGATAAGCAATTCTCGTAACTTAGTAATACACGTAATGACATACCAAGACGGATATCCCGGTTCTTTCGCAAGGCGTTTATGCATCACGTAACGAGTTGGTACTATAAAGTAGAATGTAATAATAAGCCGAGTGCCGTGGCTCTCGTGACTGTGCCGGTGCTGCTGTTGCCGGCACATTGTACCGGCGGGTCGGACTTCCGCGGAGTGTTCTGTTGCGGGTATTTTAATAAAGAACTCTTTTTATTCACTTTAGCAGCGTTCAACCGGCTCGCGGGCGATATAGTTAAAACATCCAGGCGGAGTCGCTCCCCGACTCGTTGCTCGCCCCGGCCAGCAGGGAGAGAGAAAGATATTTTTATGCTTAATTATATTAGGTTTTATGAGCCACGCGCCTATCTCTAACTCTTTCTGTCTTGCCTCTCGCGCGTAAAACAGACTCGCTAAGTTTAAACTTTAATTGTCAGGCTGTTCCGCGGTTGCCCAGAGATATGCAGACTTCAGGGCCGTCTGGCGCACAGCAGCGGCAGTAGCCGAGGCTGTATCCACTTCGCCTCGAGACGGCGAGAGACATAAATGGGCGAGTTATGTGCTAAAAAAAATTCCTACGCTCAAAGGGCCACTTCGAAATATGTCGAAAATTAATTTCTGTAATTAATCTATAATACGGCTATATTAGAAAACACCGAAAGTAAAAAGTTACATCCATCGTGCTTGCAAGACGCTTATAAAAAAAAGAGGGAAAAAAATGAAGAAATGCATATTTTCGTAAAAACTGATGAGCCGATTATAAAATTGTATTCATTGGGCATCATCGAGCGGTCACTCGGCGACATTAAAAGATGCACGGCGAACAATGTTTGTACATTTAATAATTATTTCCCGTACACAATTTCGTCGACCGGAAGTACTTTTAGTTTGAAAAAAAATTATAATGTTATCGAGAATTTAATAATTATTTCCCGTCTACTATTACGTCGACCGGTCGTACTTTTAATTTGAAAAAAATTGTGATGTTATCGAGAAAAAAAAAATTTCTGGCCGTTTTCGGTCAAGACATGGTTCTACGGACGAGTCTCCGACGATGGCAATTAGCACATCGGGAGGATTAATATATCGAACGTGCCAATTAATTTTCGTTAATTTCGAATCAGCAGTTTCCGAGCTGAAGACCCTCTCTGTGCGCCGGTGCCAGCCCGCCAGTGGGATAGCGTTTCGCTTCTCTCCCTCGTGCAGACACGCACACACGTATCGGGCACACATCGCGCAAACACATCGGCCCTATCCGCGCACCCTCGTCCCCCGGAAGCTTCGCGCCAATCTGCCCTGTAGACACTTTCGCCGAAGTTTACGTATTACACGGATACGGAGCGAGGTGTGAAAATGTGCGCGGCGCCGCTGGCGCGAGCGTAACAAGTAACGCGCGGTAAAAGAGATCGCCGTGGCACCGATCCTTCCGCGAGTGAGATACCACTTCTCGCATAGGTGGAGAGGGGGAGGGCAAAACCGTGCGAGAACTCGGGCGTTACCTCAACTGCAACAGTTCCAGCCGGGTCGGGGCATTTATTAGAACACACATTTAATTATGCCGCGCGCTCATTGTTACGGGAAGAGGATGCGCGGGAGGAGCTTCTCTATCTCTCCCGAGCTGCTCCGCTATGTTTAATTCACACCTGGAACCGTGACGGAGCGACTAACGCCGCTTAAATTAAAGCCGGATAATAAAAGCCCCGGCGAGCACCCCGGACAGTCTCTCTCGCTCTCTCCCCATCTCTCAGCGCATTGCGCGCTTTTTCATCCGTTCGCTAACCTCCTCGCGTATAAAGGCCGGCGTAATGTACGACCTTGTTTCTCCCTCCCCGAAAAGTTACTTAAACACCGTTCAGCCCCGTTCCGCCGGGCTGGCAAATCGACGTGTCTCGCGACGCTGACTCTTTGCAGCTCAAGAATCGTAGGCACGGTGATCTTGGTAGGGAAGGTCTCGGGGATTTGTGGATGGCCCTTTGAAACATTTTCCTGACCCTAAAAATCGTTTCAATTTTTCGATCTAAAGTACTCGAAAAAATCATGGATGTTACGTGCTCATCCGGGTGGTCCATAGGGTAAAAGTGGGGAATATGGCCCGATCCATATATCAATGATTTACGTGTTAATCGAGGTGGGCCATATTCACCACTTTTACCCTATTCTCCACTTTTATTCTATATAAAAGATAATCGTGAAGTCTATCAATCGACACTAAAGAAAAACTATCAATGACTCAAGTAAAATTTGCTTGCGGAGGCTGCCAATGAAAAAAAATGTTATTTCAATTCTTACAATTCGACACGGGATTGAAACGATGAGATGTCACATCGACAGTCTCGCCGTCGTCGTTTCAATATAATACGGAATTGTAAGAATTGAAAGTAGAATTGAACTTTAAAAAAAATCTTTGGCAGCCCGCAAACGAATTTTTTTAGTGACGAATCCTTCATACATTGATCCAGAGAATGCGCAAGACAACGGTTGCAGACACCCTCATCGCGAAGGCACCGACAATACTGATAAAGGATGCAGAGAGGGAGGAGGATGTCGACGGCGCTCGCAGGATTTAAATTCATCGAAAACTTTGGGACCCGCGGATCTAAGTTCGCGGGGCTGCCGTACACCGGTGGCCGTCTGACAACTTGCAGTACGTTGGGCAAATTGAAAAGCCAATTTTCTCCATACAATCGAGATTCGTCTCGGCGTGAGGCAAACTTTATGAATGTGTCTCATTAACTGCAGCAACGCGACAAACGCGGGTACAACCGATGCACAAAAGTCCGTGTATACACGCGCAGGTAAGTTACAAGCCGAGGCTGCACGTAAACCGTGTACGAATATCTTTCCGCGTCGGAACAAGGACGACAGAGGGAGCGAGGGACAAACGTGGTCGGACGGATATGATACTTTAGCGTTCCGGTGAGATGCGCGTATTGTGCAAAAACTCGAATGAAAACGAAGAGAAGCGCACATAGAAGATATTTTATTTCAGTAAAAGAAATATTTTTTTTTAAACCCTCTTCACCGAAAACTCGCTCGAGGACTCGAGTCCTCGACATCGCCGAGAATACCGGCTAATCTAAATAATGAAATGCAGTTAATCAAAGGATTAATAATAGGGACCGGAGAACCATGTAATGAATTATGAATAGAATTTAATATTCGCGTAACGACTTCGTAGTACAAGGGAACGCGAGACTCAAATGGTATCAACAATAATCTTAATAATAATAATAAATAAAACTTATAATAATAATATAAGGGCGGTGTCGTCGGGCGACGGAAGATTCTCCGGTACAAGAGAGAGCAGCGTGATAATCAGGGAGAAAATGGAAGAGTATCTTTGGTGACGCTGTGAACCGAAGGGGCGAAAGTCGTGACGCCAGGACGAAGCATGGCCTCTTTGTCTCTCGAGTCCCCTTTCTATATAATTTTGCATAAAATCGTCCCTCACCACCCGCTACGCCCCGCCCGAACCACATCCGCGCAAGTTTCGAAGATAATTAAGTGAAACTAAACAAATAATGCAGATGCTCGATGTTAATGTCATTCCGCGAAAACATCAGAGGTTCAGGCAAGAAGAGAAAAGGGCTACAAAAAAAAAAAACGACGAAACTTAAACATCAAATACCTCAAAGTCTCGTACCGTCATAAATATTTACATTTCGCGACGAGACGAATTCTCGTAAAATGGGTCACGCGAGGCGCGCACGTACGAGGAGCGCGGTTAAACGATCGAGATAGGAAAATGCAAAATTATTTTTTCCGAGAACGTCGAATAAAGGTTCGAGTATTTGCTTCGTGATTACGGCATATCGTGACTGTAAGAGCGCATCGAGTTAGCCGATGTCCCACATGCGAACGGTTTGATTCTTGCAACGGTTAAACGGAGACGCATAATAGTTGGCAAGAGATACGCGCGCGCTGCAGTGGCTTGGAGGCGATCTCGATAGTTGTTTCATTGCGCAGCGATCCGCCGGGCTGTCCGGTTGAGCTTGTCGAAGAATTATGCGGAGCTCAGGACCGCGCCATGCGTATGATAAGCACCACCGTGCAGCACGGTGCATTTCGTTCGGTCTCTTCTCGGACATTTACGAGCGGCCTGTATCTACCGAAGACATTGATGGACAAGCGTGGCTTATATGGCCCCCGTTCCGTTCGAGACGATCCTCTCCTTCCCTCCTCCGCTGCGCGCCGCGAACTTGAGCTCACCGCTGTTTACATATTTATGTTATGAGTCCGGGCTCCAATCGACTTAATTGACGGAATTGCCATAAATTTGCGAATATCGCTATCGCATGCGAGTCCTCCTTGTACCAAAGCCGTTAGTACGGTTCCCGCGACTCGGTGCGTCCAACCGGATTGGAAATGAATTTCGATGAATAGGATATGGGAAGGAAAGCTGTGTGGGCTCCGGGATACAAAAACATCGTCAGGCTGGTAGCGTGCGCATGAACATTCGTGCATACGGCGGATAGCAGAGGTCCCGACGAACCTACATATTCCACGGAATTCGAAAAAAAATAAAAAAAATTCCTGGGTGATAGGTGGACGCGCATCGGGGAATCAGCCCTGGACTAATTGGAAATGAACGTCCGACTCGAAGCCCTCCAGTATCTGCTCCACTGTCGTTTTTAACTCCCATCCCCCCCCCCCCCAACCCCAACCCACCCTCCAGTTTTCCAGTAAAGGTTACCTCGTTTTCATTAATTGCACGTTTAATCTCTGCCAATCGCAGAAATCCGGGCGAGATGATCGTGCTATCGGCTCGCTCTGTAACCCGAATGATTGACCGGATGCGTGATCCGTTGGCCGGGCTGTCCTCAAATTTCGTCGCGACAGAGAATTCGTACGGGGTTTGGGAAAAATAAAAAAAAAAAAGGTGACTAAGTAGAAACAATCTCTCGTGGCGTTGAGGCTACGTGAAAAATCAAGTCGACGTTTCTCGGATGATGTAGTGCGGATCATAAAGTGGACAAGCCGGGTGGCATTTGTTGGTTTTCTGGTTAGAGCCACTGTGGACCGGAGGCGGAAGATGGACCGGTACAGCTACTCGCCGAGTATTGTACTATGAATGTACCCGGACTCCGAGCGCTGCTCGGTTCGTGCCGTCCGGCAGCTTGAATCGAGAGGGGCCCCGAGCGGAGTGAACGAGCACTAGTTTATTTCGGGGATAATCCAAACAAATGTACTCGGTGGCTCGCGAGTAAATAACATGCAAATGCCGTAATGCTGGTTGACCGATGACTGCGCTCTCGCTCGTCTCTGGCGAGCAGGCGGTCTCGCGTACGTGCCACGCGGAAATTTGCTTGGTGAAACGAATCCTCTGTATATAACTCCATCTATCTGCTACTGTATCCGCAACAGCAACAGCCGTTCTATCCCCCGTCACTCTCGGTTCCCTCCGACCTCTTTGTTCCGACAAAGTGTCACAGGGCGTTTTGCCTCATTCGCGGGATACTCGGTCATGCCGGCGAGTCTTGGGCCAAAAATAGGATGAAAAGAAAGAATTGGCGTCGACATTTGGACACTCCAAATGCCCTTCATGTTCATCAAATGAGTCGCAAAAAAAATCTTAACAGTACATCCCCGAGTAGAAATTTTCGAGCGTTACATCGGGCCCTGATAGGTTCCTGATAAGGCCTTATCAGGCCCTTGTCACGCCTTATCAGGACCCTATCAGGGCCTGTAACGCTCGGGTCCTCCTTCGAGCGAATATGATGATTTCTGGAAATGAAAAAAAGTCTCCAAGTATCTCGGGTTTCGCCTTTCGCTGAGGTAACCTCGTCGGGATCCAGCGAGCGAGTGATAGAAACGCAAAGCCATTTACGTGACCGGTCCGTTCCCGTCGTTCATTTCTCGGTTCGTTCTCTCTCGTCGATCAGTAAGTTAGGATCTCAGAGTGGTCGGTGCGCGCAGGGGTGTATGTACAAGTATAGCGACGAGAAGACCCGAGCAGGAGCGGCGGTACACGGTAGAGAAATGGACATCGGACAGGGTGTCGGCTAGTGGCTATCTCAGACTTGCCTCATCTCGTGCTGCCGGTCAGCCTCTTGGACTAGCCACCGACGGCAGAACAGCCAACACCACTAAGACCAAGCCCCTTGGCCGTCCATCCGCTTGTCCATCCGTCTGTTCGTACCACTACCTATAACGACTCGCAACTACAACAACAACTACCACTATGCCGCTAACGCCGCTGATACACCTCCTACCGGCACCTTCATCTTGCTCGCGCACTCTCTACCTTGGACGACCCTCCTTTATCCGCCCGCTGACCAGCACCCGCCCCCATAGTTTCCTGGGAGATCGATTGTTATGCATAGCCTGTATTTGCCCATCCACCCGACTGCCCGGTCGGGACTCCGGAGAGCTGGCGGCTCTCACTGGCGAAGCTCCCGAGCCCAAACTATCCTGGAAGAGAGCGAGCAAGAGGGCTGAAGTTGGGACAGGATGTGGAAGGTGCAGAGAAGGAGATACCGGGGACTGGGGGAGTCCACAGAGAGCCCACCGCCAGAAGGGACAACGACAACGTACCCCCGGCACACATACTACACGAAGAAACCAATTCCACTAGGACAGTTGAACGAGGTGAACCGCACCTAGCCGTCCCTCAACTACACTCTCTCCCCGACGGTACTGCGCTGAGCCATCAAGGGAAATCGATATCCGGATAATACTTTCGATAGATCTTATACATCTGGAGGGAAGTGGAGAGTCCATTTGAATTTCAGGAGTTAAACTCGTAACGTTGGAATTTTATGTAAAACTCCGTTACATTTATACAGCGGGTTCCGCTCTGGATTCGGAGAATCGCATTGCCGGTTCTTTTTTTTCGGCAAAACTCGCTGTCGTTCGGCGGCCATTGTGAGAAGCGAGATAAAGTTTTACACTAGGCGGCTTTTTTTTGTTGCACATATATTTTTTTATCCCGGTAGCAGCAGCAGCAGCAGCACCCTATGAGCGTAATAGGTGTGGCCGAGCTCTGTGAGTTTTTCGACCCGCGCAGTGACACGCACGCTGGGATATCCAGCAATTTAAACCCACCAAGAGTATGTGGCGTTGGTTTATTTTTATTTTTCCTGTATCGATTGCCCGGTACCAATCTGACACGAGAATGGGATTGAACAAAACTAAACAAACAAATAAGTAATAAAAACACGAGCGAGTCGATTAGAAGGGAGCGTGACGAGTATGAAGAGACCCGAAGGGACCATTCGATGCTTACAAAAAAAAAAGATAACGCAATTCCGCTGGGACAGAGAAACTTGCTCATTTCTTCGGCAGCCTTCGTAGGTATGAAAACTGTAACAACACAATCACAGCTCCCCAGATATTTGCTCTCAAGCAGCGTAGCACCGTTTACATTATTAGGCGGTCCATCCCGAAAGTAACGTGGCCATAAAAAGTTGTTTGCGTTATAAATTCTCGTTGCAATACGCGATGGTGCTAATGATCAATTAACGGGTTCCCCGTCGACCGAGGGGCCTTGGCGAGGAGTTGTTTATTTTAGCGGTTCGCGAAGGACGATTAAGAAACGACGGTACGGTAGATCTCTGTCCCAGATGGAGAGGGAATGAGGCTGCCTCGTGTGAATCCTTTCATGTGCAAACGCTGTTATAACGAATAACCGCCAAACCGAATGTCCGGAGAAGAAGTTGAACGTGAAAAGAAAGTCCATCGGACACCACGAGGATCGGTGTGTTCGCTCGTCCACCGAATGTTTACTCTTTCGCTGTCGGCGTCGACCACGCGACATAGCCGTGGCAGAGACCCGCACACATTCATCCGGGCGTACACCGGACGGACACACATGCCTAGAGACGACGCACAAACAGTGGAGGAAAATGCAAATTGAGATTACCCCGCTCGCACGCCACGCGCTCTCGCTCCTGTTAACCTGAATTATTCGAGTCTTAATGATGGCTTAAGCGGCAGCCTACTGATCTGAGGGATTAGAACGTGAATATTGCAAGGTCTAATGAACAGTCGGGAATTAGGAGCTCGTCTGGATTTTCACTTCCGACTGAAGCGGATAATCTCCGACGTGTCCATCTCCGTCCCTCCGGGTCTTCGCCGCGACATTTCTGTATTTCTTTCCCACTCCGAACGCCGTTCCTCTTCGTTCGCTTCTTTCCCGAGGGGTCTCGTGAAATCCGGACGTGGGAACGACTTAATTTGATCGGTTCGGTTAATCCGCGAGTGCGGATTCCCGCAAGGACACTTAACGAAACGGAGAGCTCCGCGAAGGGGGAGTGTGGGAGGGATGGCGAATGAGATTGAGAAGGCGAAAAGTGACGGTGCTTTCTTCCCCGCCGGATCATCCCGTACCCCCCTTACGGGCGATGGAGCAAAGTCGACTAAACGTTTAACTTGTTTCCCCCCCTTTACACCGTACCGGTACACGCGCGGCATTAAACAACAGCTGCCTGCGGGAATCCGCGTACACGATCGACGTGTATACGCGAGGCGCCCTTTGGCATTTATGTGTTCATAAAGCGAGCGAAAGGATCGAGCCAGGAGTCGTGCTTTGTGCGTGCAGTACGTGTAGCGGAATGCGGGCGTGCGGTGAAGGAAGGAGGGATGAGAACGGGAGAAAGAACGGGCCAAGCGGCAACGAGAGACGCGACCGAGGGTGGCAAAAGGATGGAGGAGGATCGAGGTGAGCAGGATGGAAAACGGCTCGACACCGTGAGCCGGAGAGACGAGCGCTATGCGCTAGCTAAGGGGGTGGCGAACGCGAACGAGGGTGTTTTTCCACCACCAGTTGCTCGCGGCATCCGCAAACCCCTCGAATACCCACCCCCTGCCTTCGCCACCGCCGCAGTACCGAGTCGACCGCTCGCTCTCGCGATTCCGGCAAGAGTACGGAACCCAGACCGTAAAAGTCCCAAACTCTCCCTGTCACCTCCACCTCCTTCATCCTCTTGCTCGCGTTCAACTATCCACCGGCACACCCGTGCCATTCCCACTCCGCCTCGTCGTCCCTCTCGTTCTCTCGCTCGTCCGCCTTTCATCCATTCTGCCTTTTCTCTTTCGCCGCTTACTTCGCCTCCTCGCCGTCCCGCCAGACTGCCACTGGGAAACTGGGTCTAGGGGATAAAACTACGACGAGTACCACCACCAGTGCGGATACCCACCACCGAGACGGCTGAGCAAAATCCGCCCGAGGGACCCTCGATGCTTCGCGATCCTGACGTTCCGCCTATTTCGGTCGCGATCCCTTGACGAAGGGGACTATTTGTCAACTTATCAATGGATAAGTTGGCGAATATAGAGATGATACTTTGTGATTTCACCATTTAGAAGGATATCGCGGTTATCGATGTTGATATCCAGCGAAGCCTATCAACTATTCCGCTTACAAACCGTCCCACGCATCTACCTGGTATTGATGAATCTATAATCAATCTTTCATGATAGACCTCGAAGGGGCAATGCGAGACAGCCGCGAGGCATGGCCTTAAGAGAAATTGATTTCGATGAATTAAGTCGATGGTTCTCCGCAACCCGGCAGCATCTTCCGCATAATTATTGGCCCGAGGGCAACGCAAACTTCGGAGTCGTCTACCTCCGCTGTTGGCATCGCTGGTCGGTGTTTACGGTAGCGAAACATATGCAAATGATTAATAATAATGGCTCGATATCGTTGAGTATGCATTCCAAACGGACACTCTATCTGAGGCGGAGATCGCTTTTATGTAAACAATTTCGTATCATAGATAGGTGTGTATATACATATTTACACGTGTCGGACGGATGAATGTTGAATTCAAAAAATAGAATAAAGTGTAATTGCCCCCAGCCACGAGTGCCCTCATGCAAGTACAATCAGCCTCTCGAGAACAGAACTGCCAATAAATGTACCGGAATCGGACGTCGATGAACTTTTCGGGGGGGGGGGGTCGCGAGCCCAGGAATTTCGAATGTCGGGGTTATCGAAGATACCATTAACTGTAGCCAGAGGCGTCGCGAGAGCCCTTCGCCACTCCAGTCAGATTTCCACCATTATGCAAAACGTCCGTAACGAACGCAGGGCTGCGTGTTTTGGTATATACAGAGAAGAAGCCCGCGACGTCGCCAGTCGGGACCGAGATAATACAAAAGCGAGGAGCGAAAGACGAGAACACGGATTAAATCGTTCGGTTGGCCCAGAGGCCGGATGCTGCGCGATGCTTCGCGAGGAGATTCTCGGTAGAGCTTGAGATGTATACATATACATCTCAGGTGTATATACATATACATCTCAGGTGTATATACATATACTCGCAATAACCGAAGGGCCATAGTCGGACCGATCGTTAATCGCGCACGTTGTCCCTGATGATCATTAATCGGAGATTAGTTGGAGGGGTTGCACCGGACTCTCGAGGGGGAGATGAGAGCGAGTTGGCAGTGGAAAGAAGTGATTGCAGCTGACGTACGGCGGAAGGCCGAGTATGCCGGAATAGCGGGTATAGGCAGTAGCCAGGTCACACAGGGACAACGGTCGCCACAGTGGTGGTAGAAGCGAGGGAAGATGAGGGATGGGCCGAGTGTCCAGGTTGGAGGGTCGTTTATTGATCTCTCAAGTCCGAACCTTGCCTACCTCGCCTTCTCTCTCTCTCTCTCTCTCTCTCTCTCTCCCTCTCTCTCTCTCTCTCTCTCTCTCTCTCTCTCTCTCTCTCTCTCTCTCTCTCTCTCTCTCTCTCTCTCTCTCTCTCTCTCTCTCTCTCTCTCTCTCTCTCTCGCTCTCTCTCTCTCTCTCTCGAGACGTGTACAAGGGACCTCGGTTCCCCACCCTCATTCTCCTTACGACCCCTCTCATTCTCTACCACCTCGCCCTGCTCCTTCTCTTCAGGACTGGCCACAATCACCCCACCGGTCGCATGCCGAGACACCGGACACGACGACCAGACCCGTCGCTAGCGTCCCTCTTCGCATCCCAGCTTCCATCCTGTACCGTTCGGCGTCCTTCTCCTTCTCCGCCTTCCCCCGATCATTCGCTTGCTTAGTTCCTTCTGTTTCTCTCAAGCCACAGCTCCTTCTCACGGGCTGTCCTCCCATTGAGCTTCGCGCGTTCGCCGGTCCCCTTGAGAAAATAGGCTCCCAACGAAAACCCCGCGGTACCCGACAAGCCCTCGGGCTACGACGCCAAGCGGTACTGAAAGCTAAAGGACCCGGATAAAATCTATACTGTCTCGCTGCCGCGTGCTTAGCTCGTGCCCGAATTCTCCAAACGAGCGTAGACGTATGCCGGCACGATGAGTTGTAATTAATCGATGATGTAACGAGCCGAGAGCCGCGATACCGATCGCACACGTGCGTCTCTTCGCCCAGGGTACGAAAGACAATACGCGGGTTCGCTTGTGAAAGGAGGCCACGACCTATTTTATATTCTGATCAATCGGTCAGATTGGACTGGCGCGTTGCGACAGATTGTCCCAAAGTCCATCCGACGATGGTGCTAATTGATACTTTGGGCATGTAATCGCGCATTATCGGAGGAGTGTAAAGTTGGCTATCATTCTCCTCATTGAAGTACGCTTTGTATCGTCAACGCGAAGTGTTTTCATAGATTAATAGCAGAGGTGCGCAAATAACCTAAGTACGGTAAAAGTGGGGAATATAGTCCGGTTCATATATCATTGATTTACGTGTTAATCGAGCTGGGCCATATTCACCACTTTTACCCTACTTGAATTACGTATTGAAGTAGCAAGAACTTCAAGTACCGAGTACTGGGTAGTTATTGAGTACTGACGTATTGAGTACTGGGGGAACTTAACAGCTATAATTCTGAGTACTGGTAATTGGCTCAATACTTGATACACTTCAATACGTAATTAGTGTATTTAGTAGTAGTACTTAGTGTATTTGCCCAGCTCTGGTGTATAGGAAAACTGCATGGTCGACACTTTCAGAGGCGAAGTGTCGATTCAATGGTGATCCGGTGTCTATCGGTCCCAAGCTCAGCCTCGACATGATCAATGTCGAAGCGGCACATACATCTTGCACCGAGACACTCGCGCCTGCGTCATCAACATCGGTAGATAATAGGGTAAGCGGGTTCCGTCTTGAAAGTGAGAACCGTACACTTAGCAGGGGTAGTTGTTAGTTGCGGATAACTTATTCCGTGAGCGACGGACCCTCGTCTCGGACTCGGGTTTCTCGCCCGAAGCTCGGGCAATTCATCCATAGAAAATCGGGGCGTCGTAAGCAGTCCGCAGACGTCTGGCGGGCAGACTCCGGCTGAAGCGGGTACAGCATCACGTCTTCGAGATGTACTCTGTTCTGAATGCCGAGACGCGTTTGCGGGCTCGGCGCGATTGAGGAAACGCGCACGGTCATCTCGGACGGGCTTCGGCCGATGTCGGCCAGTAATATGGATTGCCCAATGCGCCAGGCACACAATTTCCATCGGTCGAGCGTACACCCGGCCCTGTCTTATCGTTGTAGGTGTATACAGGTTGTCGATAAATTCAGAGGGTCGGTCGAGCGCACTCGCTACGGCTACTCGACGGAGATCCTGGCCGAACTCCGAACTGCCACGCCGCCAATCCTTCGACATTCTCGTCCAGTCTGGCCGGCACTCGGCGTCTTCGCTGCAATAAGATTTAGATAGCCCGCTCTCGTCCCGTCGAAGTGCACGATCACGCTCCAGCTCGCAGCTCCTCGCAACCGGCACGTCAATTCCCTCCCAAAGTGAACGTGCGTTACTCCGTTTCGCGCCGAGGGAGCTTATTTCCATGAGGCTTTGTCGTTTCCGCTGCCACGGCGAAACGATGATTTCCGCCCTCCGGTCGGGCCAACATCGACACGATCGTGTTTATACATTCCTCGGGGGATTTTAATATTTCTCTTCCACGATCGGCATCGACTCGCCAATTGGACCGGGAAGACATCGGGAATGAGAGAAAACGAGAGACGACAACGGATTGGAATGAGAGGTTTTGCATTTTTCGCACAGCTCCTAATAATAGCTATTGGTTCATACATTTTCATGGTATTACAAAATGGAAACAAATAGACCGTACGCGCGGCAATTACCGATGCATTATGCAACATAAATATTTATGCATTCTATAAAAACTGTGCGGACTCTCGGGCGGAGCGGCGGTGCACGGATGAGAGGTAGAAACATGCAAAGCGATTGGGATCTGCGACCGAGCGGGAAGAAAGCTCGAGAGGATTTGTTTCCCTGCGGGTAAAGACGATTCGGTATTCCCGGTGTGCATCGATAACGCGAGGGCAGTATACTTGCTTCGGGGCATCGAGACTATTATCGGCTAATTTTAGCGTGAAATATACATGTTATATATTTTTATCGGGAGAACTATGAGACCCGTCAATTTACTGTCTATCGATAATTAACGTCGCGTCGAAGGGTTTAGAGTGAAATCGAATTATCACTATTTTCTCTTATTTTCTTCTTATTTCTCTGATGCACCGAATATAAATGTTTATACAAACAAAAATAAAAAATGTATAATTTATTTAAAATAAATAAATTAAAGTCGGAGCCAAAGTACGAGTGCTATTTCGTAATGATTTTAAATCGGTACTGTAAACTCAAGTGGGATAAGCAGAAGAGTTAATATCACGAAGACGTTGTTGCCGAGCGGAGTCGGAGCCGCGATAACTCGGAGTCTCCCGCAAGTGGTACGGCGTATGTGCGGAGTTCGCGACTCTCCGCTGTCGCTGGCGCGTCGAGCGAGAGGCCAATAAAACTGAACTCCTAATTAAGAAGCGTGAAGGATGAATCTATTATACGATGCGCGAGGGACTCACCAACGCAAATACGCCGCGTCAGTAATGTCGCCACTGGTACAAACATAGCGACGGACATGACCGAGCATACGTGTTCATTAGGCGTATTTGCTGTTTAGCATTTCAAATTTTGGATCCACGACGAACGAGCTCTGTGCGTGGCCGCGACCAATACATTCGTACGGCGTTGCTGGTACGCTCGAGATACACGGTCGGAGCGAGCGGGACACAGGGGGGGGGGGGGGCGAGGTGAGACCCTTTTGGCAATCAAATATTTTAATTTAATCGCCCTACTAATGATCCGCCTTGCACTCGATATGCCGATGCTTCTACCTGCATTTCCACTGGCTACCTCTTAATTCGGACTCAAAAACTTTCGTCGATCCTCTTATTTTTATCGATCAATTATGTCCATCACCGAAAGAAAATGGAGAAAAAAAAATTGGTATAGATTTAATTAATTATGAATAAGCTTACAGCCGAAATTTACCAAATAAGAAATAAATTTCGTACGGAATAATAATTTTTTTGTCGGAGAACGAATTTTTTAAGAAACAAAAAGTTACAAAAAATAGTCCAATCAACAAGAAATAAACCGTGAAAATCTCTTTAAGTTGTATATTCAATGCACGGCAACGCGACATTTGCTTGCATTAATTGAACAATAATGTAAATAATTTTAATACCAAATATAAAAATTACCAATCTTTTTCCTGAAATAAAAAAAACAATATAACTAAAAATAAACATTCTGTATAATTGCCACTGCTTAATTAAAAATAAACATTTTGTAAAATTGCACATGTGTTCAAAATTTCAGATACAGTTTATGTAAAAAAAAAGCCTCCGATGGCATTAATTAATTTTCAATCAACAATTTTATTACGGTGTACCGATGTGGGACAAACGAACGCTCGCGCGTTCGACTCCTCATCGATTGCGCGAAAGCCATTATCCGACTTCCGCCATTCTCAACTATCCTCAGCATCCTGAGGCACACAAAAGATCCCGGTGTTTCTCTTTTTCCGGAACTCGAGCGAGGGAACTGTAGCCGCGAATAAACTAATGAAGCGACAGAGGAGAGAGATTGCTCGAGCTCGTCGGTCAGTTTGGCCGACGAGCTTCGGAGGAGTTCATTAGGTTATCGAAACCTTAGACAATGTAACTAGTGGATGTCCCTGGTAAAGCGAGCTGGCGAACCGGGTTCGGAGGGGCTTCGTAATGCCGGTTGTCCAGGAGCGTGTGCACAATACGACGATTCACATCTCCGGACGTCGACCGCGACAACTGCGACGAGTGCTGCGGGATTCGCGACCGCTATCGGGTACAGACGTTATCCCGTCCGACTCGCGTCCCTAACGTTCCTGCCACCCCGCGACTCGTTTCGCTGTGCGCCCGTGTTGGTGCCGAAGAGAGTGCAAAGTACTACTTGGTTACATCATCGCGAGAGCTACGTACGAGTTTGTATGCTAATGTCCCCGCATTAATTAAACGTTCCACGCGTGCGGAGTTTCCGGCGAGGTAGAAGCTGGCGGTCCCTTCGACCAGGCTCTTCGCGGGCAGGATTGGCCATCGGAGACGGAATAGTCGCGACGGATGCCTCGGAATTTAACCCGATAAACACAGAACTGATCGATTCTTTCCCGGCCGCAAGCGCGATTGTTTCGAACGGAAACCGACCCGCATCCCCGGGTGTCACGAGTGACGCATGCGGCCGTAATGCGGGTCTCGAGACGTCGGATTGATTTAGAAGCTTATTGTTTTTCCCTCCTTTTTGCTCGTTCTCATTCGGTGGAATTAGAGCGACGGGAGGCGGCGGAGGGGGAGGGATAAAGAGAAGAAAAGGCGGGCATGGACGCTTTCAATTTGTTCCGGTTATGCCTCGTCCGGTTTATTTTTTTATTTTTTTTTCCTCAATTTAATTTGGAACACGTCCAGTTCCACCTTCATCCGGAACTCGGGTCGCGAAGGACCGTACGGAAGCGCGGAAGCCCCGAAAGATCACACGAAAAATGTACGTGCTTATACGGTAGAATGTCGCGACGAGTGATGTGATGTATGTATAGCTGTATGTGTATCTGTGTATGCATGTATGTACGGGAGCGAGCCTCGCGAACGTTCGTAGAAGCACAAGCCACAGCAACGAGTCGGTGGGATAGCCCAGACGAATAAGGAATTTTACTAACTCGGATAGTCGCATTTAATTTTAAGCCCGAAACCCTACGAGTCATTACTGTCTCCATTTCGCCGTGCGTGTATTAAATTACACATGTCCTCGGTGTAGGATTGAGCCCTCTGTGTCTCCGCGTATGGGTAACCGTGCAGATGAGAATCGCGATCCCGAGCGCCCGAGGGTCGCTGAGCGTAACGCCGAAATATATGCATTCGAAGCGGATTATCCGAAAATTTCGGACTGCTTCCGATGCGGACGGTGCTCTTTCCGCCGGCGAACGGAATCAGTGCAGTAAATTTCGCGCACATGTGTACACAGAAAAGAACAAGTGCCAAGATCTTAGTGAGTTTCATATTTCTAAAATTTCGATACTGGCTAGTCTTATTTCTATAAAAAATTGTATACATTGCAAATTTTACTAAGTATTAATAGCTAATGGAAAATATTTGCTATATGGAGGTCGATGAAATCGTACTATGGACTGGGAGAAGGATCTCGGAACAACTACCGAGTCGTATGGTAAATTTCGATCAGGCAACACGGTACATCAGCGCCATTTTTACACCATTTTTATACAGCAATTTTTACCCAACCCATATGATAATTTTTTCCAGAAGCCGGCTAATTTCGCGAGTAAAAAAGAACTTCGTGGTTTGAAACTGAGAATCTCGTCGATCAAATTTTTTTATTTATGTATTCGTAAAAAAAATGTATCGACGTAATACGCCGATAGAACCTACAAACCTAAAACAAGCGGTTCGCGATCGCGACGACACATATCACTGTATTTTCTAGTAAGAAGAACTTCTATTTTAGCAAAAATTGTTAGATATTCTGGTAATATCTGCGATAGTGAAAATTACCACATTTTCGAGCAGAATGTGTTAAGTTTAATACGAATGTTCGCCAAGATGTCGCTGTAGTTTCCATATATTTGAAAATTCTATCGGTTTTTACATAATTTATGGGTATTTCTATCAGATTCATCTCTATGTAAATTTTTCTCGATTCGGCAACGATGAAGATAAATCCAGCTCGCTGTCAGAACCTTACGATTTTACAATCCTGAAGATACCTGCATGTCATCAAATTCCATCTTTGGCAAGTCTCTATCAATGCACGGCTTTACCAAGAAAAAAGAATTGTTCACTTATAAAGTTTATTCTCTAAGTGAACTTCCCCGAGGAAAGTTTGTGCATTACAAAATACCGTCTTTACAACTTGATGCAATTTTGCCTTATGCAGATATCTTCAGGATCATACGATTTTATCATATTTAATGAAAATTATTGATCGCGATATGCAAAATAAACAGCCAATTAATAATTCACTCTTTCCCTCGATGCGTGCCGGTCGCTACCCATTTTTAATCGTCAAACTCCTCCGTTCGCCCTCTCAAGGCGGATGAATGTCCAGTACGGAATCGTTCGCCAATTATTAATTTATATATTCCCGCTAATGATATTACAGCGTTATGGAAACGATGGATTTCAAGGTCTGAAAATAAATTGTTGAGTGGAATAATAGTCGGCGGGTATAACCATCGCGGGCAGCCACGGAGGCGACGAGCGTAGGGCTTCGCGAGCGCTAATTAGGTTCTTCAATCGGCAGTTATTGTTTCGTGGAGGCCCTAATTTGGATGCAGCTGCCACTGCTAGAGCGAGAACGCTAATTAAAACACCTAATTGTGGCCATTAACGTGAAATGCTATGTCGACGAGTTTTATATATATATATATATATATATATATATACACGTTTATATACATGTATATATATATGTATGTATGAGTGCACGTGATACGTACACGTACACGGGGTGCATAAATGTCAGTGAAGTACTGGTTGGTTGGTTCGCGCCAATCCTCTTACCCGCTCGCTCACATATAGGTACGGGGCCACTCGAATATAACACGCTAGCGCGCTCACTAAACCACGAGCATTCTACCGAGCTATAAATACGTACCAATTAGCATTTCTTGGCATCTCGATCGAAATTAAGCGGATCGTTAATTTACCGGCTGTGTGTGCGAACCCCGATGGGGAACCCAGCGACTAATGTACGTATAGTGTAAAACGCAGCAAAAAAAAAAGGAGAAAAAAAATCCTTGCGAAGAACGGATTCCCAAGGAGCGGATTATGCATCTTCGGTCGCTTTCTCGAGAAAGAGGAGACTCGATACGAGAGTACAAAGCACCCCTCGCGAGTCGGTCAATACCCCTGTTGCTCCTCTGGGCGATGCGTCTCGGGCCGAGAAGCCTCGATTAATGAAGTCACGCGTTCGCCCAGGAATGTACGTGAAAACGTCTATTTGCATACCCGCGACCGAGAAACAGGCTAGGACGGAGGGGGTTTCAGCGCGTTCCCCGTTCACCGTCGTAACTTGCCTTAATGAAGTGATAAAATAAACCTTAGGGTGATATTTTACACTCATTTTTTTTATGATACCCATCGGTGGGATCCTTACGCGCTTTACGAGGGATGCACTCGTTCCTTTTCGTCTCTCTCCCTTTCGATACGAAACCTTCGAGCGATGTTGCGAGGGAAGACTCCCGTACAAGCTCGCGGCCTTCCTCTCGCCAGATCGCCCACCGCGAGGAGCCGTTGACACTCGGGAGGGAAATTCTTCGCCGGACAGCGACTAATTTCGCAACGAAATTAATTTTATGCAATGAAACAACGAGGTACGAGAAAGAGGTCCCCGCAACGGTCCAACTGCCGGACGTGGAAACCGAACGGTCAGAGTCGGCAGCTTCGTGGTTTCGAGAGACCAGGCAGTATAATTTGGATCTCTGGTCGTTGCCGTGCATAATGGGAGCGAGTGGAACGATGAGACATCAGGAGCCTGGGGGCGGGGGGGGGGGGGGGGGGCTGCAGCTTCCGATCCTCCCGCTGCTGCTGTTGCTGCAGCATCTAAATTCCAGCTCCTCGGGCCTCCGTCACCGTTCACGGTATTCGGCCCTCTCTCCTGGAGTCACGCTCCGTGCCGCACACCGCCTCCACACATGTGCGCGAAACCTCTGTGCTCCCATCTCCCACACTCTCGCGTTCCATACTCTCAAATATCCCCGTTGAACCTCTTGTATCTCGGTGCACAGTAGACCCGCACCGTTCCATAATACAAACGTCTATAATCCGATCGTTGCTTACGGCGCGTATTATATGGGCTATAGAAATTTTGCGGTTACCGGGTGTGGCGTGCTCACATGTCTGACGAGCGTTATAAACGCTCGGTTACACCGTGAGCCACCGGGCCGGCGACACACATCGACATCTACTCTATTGATCTCGTGTATACATGCGGTATAACGAATATGAGCCAAACAGAAACTGTACAACGACACATCAACTTGCCGCGCACCGCCTCGTCCTCCGTCCGACTTCCCGTCCCGACCGAAACATCGGCCACGCCGGTGACGCCGTCGGTGGTGCCTCACGAGGCTACCGGCGACGCCAAGTTGTTGCCGACACAATGAAGCTATAATGACTAATGATCATATCATTTAATTAACATCGCACCTAACTAGCCCTGGAGCCCCCGATACATTAGCTCGCGCGCTCGTTCTCATCGTCCGGCCCGACAACGCCGCCCGGCCTCAGACGCCTTGCTCGACCGTTCCCGACATACAGCGCTTATTATGTGCACCATCCATCGGCAACGCTCGCCCCGCGACACAACCACCGATTGTCCATCGTTTAATCGTATACCGTAAACCAACGTGTCGACGCCGCGCGCGAGCTTCTTGTGTCGTCGCCCGACACGGTCACACTTCTGTGCTGACCCAACCCGCTCTCATCCGCCCGACGCCTCCGTACCATCGCGCGCGCCTTGCTCGTGTTGAATTCCATCGACCGGCACGCTTGCTGTGGTTACAAATACACACGCACGGACGCACACCAGCCTGCGAGCCTGGGAGACTCGATGACCGAGCGACCGAGCCAGCGAGGAATAATTATATCGCGGGCGTAAGTTGTTTCGTAACTGGGATATGTGACGACTCGCGCTCGCGAGGAGATTCTTCTTCTTGCTGGTATTCCGCGGTATGCGGTCAGTCTTAAGTGGATAGCGGCGTTAGCGTCACACGAGACTGGAGAAAATGCCGATCTTTAAACTTTTTTGGATCGTCGAGGTGAGGTGGAGTTGCTCGGTCGGTGACAGAAACTGTAATACAGAATTATCTGCCACGGTTGTTTTTATGGATACAAGACGAGAACTTCGCCCTCCGTCCGGTAACTCTGCAGGGCGGGCGTTCTCGACTTTTGTCGGGAAGATCGACTGCGGCCGATCGTACCTCGATTGGTTTATTTTAGGCTCGATCGAAAGCAATGCACAAGTACACTGGGAGAAGGAGCTTGTAAAAACTACCGATCATCTAAGAAAAATTGGTCATTTTTACCATAAAATCTAAGAAAAATTCTTATAAATCCCGTACTTTCTACCATAGGTGGCGGCCTAGCGCCCTACTACTATGTGCTATGGTAATATCTCTCAAGCGGTATAGTCATTTTTATTACGAGATCCTTATCTCAGTGTAGCCGGCAGTTTATGAAAAATAGCGAGGCATAATTATATCGCGAGCGTAAGTTGTTTCGTAACTGGTATATGTGACGACTCGCGCTCGTGAAGAGATTCTTCGTTTTGCTGGTATTCTTTGGTATGCGGCCAGTTTTGAGCGCGCTACATTCGCATCACACAGGATTAGGGAAAACGCACACTGAGAGAAGGATCTAGTAAATATGACTAAATCGCTTGAGAGATATTACCATAGCACATAGTAGGAGAGAAATGGGGCGCCATCGATGGAGAAAGTACCGGCTGTATAAGCATTTTTCATAGAAATTATGCACTGAGAGAAGGATCTAGTAAATATTACTATATCGCTTGAGATATATTTCCATAGCACATAGTAGTCGGGCGCTAGCTCGCCACCTATAGTAGGAAGTACCGAATTTATAAGAATTTTTCTTAGATATTATGGTAAAAATTCTTGGATAATCTGAGACTTTTTGCCATAGGTGGCGCCCTGGCGCCCTACTACTATGTGCTATGGTAATATTTCTTAGATGATCGGTAATTTTCACTAGATCCTTCTCTCAGTGTGGAAGATTTTTTTGGAAAATCGGAGCCTTTCTATGTGCTTATAAAGGGTAATTTTTCTTAGATGATTCTTAGTGTTTACTAGATCCTTCTCTCAGTGCAGATCTTCAAACTTTTGTTTCCCGAAGGTGCGGCGAAGCTCGATCGGTGACAGAAACGAAATTCTCTGCCATGGTTGTTCTTACGAAGAGACGACGAGAACTTCGCCCTTCGTCCGGTAACTCTGCAGGGCGGCGTTCTCGACTTTTATCCGGAACATCAAACGCGGCCGATCATTCTTCGTTTTGTTTTATTTTATGCTCGATCGGAAACATGCACGGATAGCCGGAAGTGTATGAAAAATGAGAACTCCATGGCACACATCACTCAGTACGTACCGCATGATATTGCGTTCTTGCGAAGTGGATTCACGTGACCGTGGAGCAATTCGATTAATGCGAACCGTTGATCCAAATAATGAAACTCGGTGGCTGGACCGGCTCGGTTGCCGATTCGTCACGCTCGACTTTGTAAACGACCCGAAGTCAGTACCGAACCCGCACGCGGAATAGCTCTCCTTTCATAAATTTATAATTAAAAATCGTGCGAGACAACGATTGGTCGCGGTCGCGCGAGGGTGTCGAGGGAACGGCGTAAGTGTTCGGCTATTCTCGTATACCTCATTTCGTCATTGACACCCGATCGTAAATTATGTTTGCATCGCCTTGGCACCAAATTCTCGCTTTTCCCTTGTCGCACACCTAATTATCGCGTAACGAGACACTCGAAGTTTTACGTTTGCGTCATCATCGCGCACAACACTCTGATAAATCTCTCATGCAAGGAAAAAGAAATTGTAAAGAGAGGGTATCAAAAATTGTGAATTCGATCATTCGGTGGAATAAACTTTAATAAAACAATAAAATTATCTAAGCAATCGTAATGTTTCGCGTGCGAAATTCATGGCGTAATTACAAACAATTAGTCATGATCCGCGTGTGAAACTTTTTTACTAGTTTTAGTTTCGCGCCCGTTGAATCGATCGTCGGGGAATCCGCGAAAAACGAAAATTCACGGAAATGCGTAATGCGCGTGTCCTCGCGAAGTAGACGAGCGAATATTCCGGGTAGTTATGAAGCCGCTCACGGTATATCTAATATCCAATAACAGGTGCTTGCGGTATAGTCAGATATGTCATCGGCATCGATTTTGCCTATTTACTTATGATAATCCCGCAATTACGGGATTTATCGACTGCCGTTGCGAAGCTTCTGATTTATTTCAACATTAATCATGTAAATGATGCGCCTCCTGGCTCTCGCCCTCCGCCCGGTTCCTCCGCAACAACATCGGCATCGGTGGGTTCGATAGGGTGGCGCGTCTCCCCCGCGCCCCGATCCGCCGCGAACCGTCCGCGTACAGCGAGCAGGAAACGACGGTTTCGATCAAGATCGATCGTCACGCGCACACCGTCGACATCGTCGATGGCCTGCTTAAGTTAGCTATTTCTCATCGATCCCGGTCGGGAGGTGTGTACCGAGTTAATTTCGTTAATGAGCCGCCGCGCTCGTTCTCCAAGGGGGGGAATGCTATTTTCTTTACTTTCTTTTTTAACTTAATTTCAGACATTCGTCTTCGTTATTCCGTACGGCCTGCTTTCGAGTTATATTTATCTTGATGCTATTAGATTAAGCTTATCGGCGGGGTATTTCCGAACGGGAAATACGGGCTTGATTGCAATTGAACTTATCAAGACTCTGCGGACTTGACAATACATTTGCAATCATTGATCAATGCGTCGCATTTTCATGAGGCCAAAAACAATCGCACTTTGATGGCTAGCTTTGAGACTAAGAATATCAATGGGCTGGAATAAAAAGGGCGTAGGAAGGGTGTGCAAGCTACGTTCACACGCCCTTCCGGTATTTATTTCCTACCTTATCAGATCAACGATACGGTACACGTAGCATACGGAGCATGAATTGTCTCGGGACTCACCTGAAACAGAAAAGCGAATTGGCGATGAGTGGACGAATCATTAGGATCTTGATTCAGTGACAAAAATAAGATCCATCATTTTTTACAATTTATGTTATTAAGAGCATAGGAAAATTAATCAGGTATGACTTCGCTTCGATGGATCGGCCTTTATGTTCGGAAAGGCAGAGCGAATTCGCATGTGCATTAACGGGAATGTCGAAACACACGTGTAAACACACGAGACGGTATACGGATTCGGTGTGGGCTATGAGCTGCTCGGTTATACATTTTAGCCTTTCCCATACGTGCTGATGCTACGAGACCTATATATATCTACATATATATATGTATACATATATATATATATATATATATATATATATCGTCAATGCTGCATCGGACGCTAACGCGAGTCTCACGTACAACCGAACAGGCTAGTGAGTGCGAGGGAAAAGGAGGAAATCGGCGGAAGGGTCGAATAGTAGAACGATGTTGGACCATCAATCAGCTGGCAAACATCAACTCAACACTCGCTCCTGTTCCAGCCTCCGTCGGCTTGGGCCATAGAACGAATTCACCTCGATACCGAGGCGCAGCCAGAGATCGCACGCTCCGGGCCCCGCTATACCCAACTATACGTCAATTTAATACCGTCACGGCAATGCTACATCACGTCCAGCTGTAATTAATTACGCGAATCGTTAACGATGAGCCCGCGAGCTTCCACCCACCGTAAATTTCCCTGGGCCTATTAATAATTTACTCTAATTTCGTTTCTATGATTTAATAAACAACGTACAGACTCCGTCGAGGATATCGCACTGGGCAATTACATCTCGGATAGATGTGGCCATTTTAATCACGACGATTCACGTACACATATTATCTTAGCGTGTCTTCGATTAATTACTTATTTTCCGAGTTATTTTTTATGAAAATATTTCGGTTAGAATTTTATTGAAATCGAACGGAAAACATTAAAAAAACATTAAACCTCGGATAGATGTGGTCATTTTAATTACAACGATTCACGTACACATATTATCTTAGCGTGTCTTCGATTAGTTACTTATTTTACGAGTTATTTTTTGTGAAAATCTTTCTGTTAGAATTTTATTGAAATCGAACCGAAAAAAAAAAAAAAAATTAACCCTCGGATAGATATGGTCATTTTAATTACAACGATTCACGTACACATATCATCTGAACGTCTATTTGAGTAATTGCTTATTTTCCGAGTTATTTTTAATGGAAATCTTTGGGTTAGAATTTTATTGAAATCGAACGGAAAGAAAAAATATTAAGCCTCGTACGTGAGGGTCGTCCGGCAGGACCTGATTCGTTGTTGGTTTTCAGCCGCGTGCGTTCACCGGACGTTCGTAGGCCACGGTATACGATAATCTACCCCCCCCCCCCCCCCCCCTATTGCACGGTTCCCATAATGCGCACCCCTTCGGTCGCAATAATGATGATTTATTTTTGAGCTAAAAATTGCGCCACCGCCCTGGCATGAATAATGTTCCGATGCGAGGCTGTTCCTCCCCCGCGCAATCGCCATCCGGTCCGGTCGGGGCACTTTTTTTTATCCCGCATCATCCAAACGTTGTGAATTCCATTGAGCCATCCGAGCAGCGGTGTGTATCAGGTACAGAAAGCGGCCCTTTCGATAAAATTGCGAACCCTTTAGTTAATTCATCCAGCGACGCGATACAGACAGAACCGCCGACGATTCTTCCCATATATTGATAATACGTCGCTCCAATCTGTAATATCTCGAATGCACGAGGCTCGGGAGGGCGACTCGGCGGAGCGAAAAAAAAATGGCATCCACGATGCCCGGGCAATTCGGTTCTTTCAGCTTAAAATTACAGTCGTTGTCCGAATGCCGGGTGTTGCCGGGAGAGGATGAGGAAAGAGAGAACGAGGGTGATCGCGTTCGTGTATCGCATTCGCGGGTGGGTAACATCGACTGGTTTTCGGGCTGAAGCGATAGGAGGAGGAGGATGAGAAAGGCGAATGCGGGGTTAACGCGAAAGAGGGACCGGTGTTCGACGGAATACAGAAAGAGTGTGGCGGGATTGGTGGGGACGGAGGAGATGTGTTTCCCGGAAAAAAAAAACAAAACAAAAAATCCATACAATCCGATCAGGACAATGTGTACGTGTGAACGAACGACTGTCTGTGTTTCGCGTGTGTTCGGACATTGATACGGAAACTAGATCTGAGCCGTTGCACTGATAAATGCGAACAAAATAAAAACCATCAGTTTTTTGAAAAAAACAGTTTCGTGGCTTGTTGGCAGATGAAGGGTTGACCGTGATGCGCGAACGAGCGAATCTTTGCCCTTTCGCACCGTTGGATTCCAGAGAGGATCTGAGATTCTGCGAATACGTGGAAAAACGAAAAAATAATTCTGCTCGCTATTTATATGAATTATTAAAAGACGCCGGTAATAATTATCCAGCATATAATACGCAGAAGATCGACAAAAGAATTTTGATGGACTTTGTTTTTTCTTCGTGGTATTTGAGGAAATTTCGTCGCAGAAGCATCGAAGCGTAAACAGTATAGTCATGGAAGAAAATTATTGGTAATAATAAATTAATTGATAATGATTAATAATCTTGTCCCATGACCATACTGTTTACGCGTCGACGCTTCTGCAACGAATTTCCCTGAAATCCCACGAAGAAAAAGACAAAGTTGATCAGAATTCTTTTTTCTTTTTTCTGCGTATTATGCACAATAATTATTACCTGGGTTTTTTAAATTAAAAGGACCCGGTCATTATTATTGAGCGTAACATGCGGGGCCTTGTTTGGGCCTTGTCAGTGCCCCATTGGGACCTTTCCGAGCCTTGTCGGGGCCCGATGCAGCGTTCTAAAATATTTGCCAAGAATAATAAAGCAAAGAGAGAAAAATACGTCTATATAAATAGTTTCTGATAGAATATATTCAACTGGTTGATCTATAATTGTGGTTGAAACCATGATTTTTTGTCATAGTCATAATTACAAAATTTAGACTTTCCCCTCGCGAACTATTTGTTATAGTAAAAAGTCAGTATTGTTCATTTTACTATGTAATTTTTTCTCAGCGTAGCATCGACTCGGCAGCCAAAGAGATCCAATATTCTTGAAAAAAAAAAAAAAAAATGAATATAAAACGTCGCAGTCATTCTAATCGGTTAACGGCGAATACGGATGATCGGCGGATAGGAAATGGCGATAGATATATCGATTGCCGATGCGCAAGCGACGCGAGATATACAGTGTATAGAAACGCATAGAACAAGAAGAGACAGAGGCGGGATATCGAGAGGGGGGGGGGGGCAGGCTCGGCACCGGCGATGTACCACTAGCATGTCGTTGTAGTGTAGGTGCGTAGTACCTTTGCCTACTCTCAACCTACTCCAACAATCTACCAATCAACCGGCTCGAAACCTCATCAGTTTTTTTTTTCCTTTTTTTTCCCTCGTTGGATGCCCCGCGCTGCAGCTTCGGCGCACCCCCATGCACCGGCAGCCTGCAGCTTCCGCGCACCACCCGTTCATCGCCCCCCCCCTCCCCCACCCTTCCCGCCCCGACCCCCTCGACGAACGGCCGAGCCAACGCGTTCATTTTTTTCGTTCGCGACTCGAACTCGCGATGCAATTATAATCCAGCTTTATGAAAAAAAATGCATCGCAAATGTGATTGAGCACCGATACGGCGAGGGCGAGATTGGCGATGGGTATGGGTTATAGGAACAGAGCGAGAGGGAGAGGCGGTAGAGAGAGGAAGAAGCAGTGAAAAAGTGAGGAAGCGAGGAGGGTGTGTGTGCAATCCGGTAGGGATCGCGAAGACCGGACGAGCGGGAGGAGGGGGGAGGGGGCGGGAGGTAACATCGAACGAAATGGGGTTGGACGGTGAGAGGGATGAAGAGGGGAGTGAGGGATTGGTCAAAGCGCTCTCTCGGTATGCTGGTGCTGATAAAAAATTACAGCCGAAAAAAGTATTACCGTCACCCTGCTGCCCCCGCTGTTCGGGCTCTCGATCCCTTTTTTTTTCATCCCGACGCCACTCACCGCCAAACCTCGCATATACATTATTCCTGTCAGCCAGTAGCACCCAGCGGTATATGCCCTCCCTAGCCCGGTGTAGCAATGCTGGATGTGAGCACGGGGCGAGGGGAGGGGGCGGGGGTGAGTTGGCGTACCCCCGGCACGGCGGCGTGAGACGCACATCGAAAATTGTTCCGAACGAATCCCCACCAAAAATCGCGTGGCCGGCCGTGGCGGCTGCTCGGTGGGGAGGCCCGGTTGTCGCGAGGGTTTGCGAATTTAAAACAATGGAGATAGCGAGAGAGAGAGGAAAGGCGACAAGTGCCGCCGAGGAGAAGAAACTACGGGAAGATAGAATTGGGGACAAGAACCGCGCTACTTTTATTGACCGATCTCCGTCGCTGCACACACGGAGAAAAATTGTTTAGCTGCTGTAACAAAATTAGTTTTGCTGACAATGACCTCGTTCCCGTAGTAAAAGCAGCAAAAAAAATGACTACGTAGAAACAATTGGTTTTGCTATCGGGACAAAACTTTCTTGTAACTGCGACGATAGTTTGCTGTGAGAAGAAATGGCTGTAATGCTTGTAATTTGACGGCTGAGTAATGACTGGTAATAGGATAGTTATACATACGCACGTACATTTATTTGAAGATTAACTCACTGCGCTTGTATATTATCATTTTATTATATTGAAAATAATGTCTGTATTTTTAATTGCGAATACTTGAAATTCTACTCTATTTTTATTTTTACTCGAATACGAAGGAACTGTTTCCTCGCGTCCCTCGTCGTAGCTTTGGCACATATACGCGCCCTACTCAGTCATATAACAAATTTTTGTGTAACCCAGGCTGCGGTAGCAAATTGTTGCGGTATCAAATTGCCCCAAGCGAAAATTTTTGTTAGGTTTACAAGCTGGTTTTGTTACCCCGATACTGACAAACGAAATTTGTTACGGTAACAAAAATCTTGTGCCAAAAACATTTTTTTCTCCGTGGCAGTGCGCCGACTACGATTTCACGATTGTTCGAAGCAAAAGTAGAGAAATAAAAGCCTTGCTACCGCTCGCCTCTTGCACAGCGAAGAGCGATGTCGACATGTGGATGTTTGTTTTTCTACTTTGCATAACCGTCGACCCTTTCGTTCTGCGCCGCGAGCCAGACGACGAAACTTTGCGAACGGGAATAGTTCGCGGCGGATCTCAGCTCCGTGTTCGATCGTCTGGTCGTGCATAATTTAAACTCGATTGTCAACGCGGCGCGGGGGAGGGGGTGGGGAGGCACTTCGCGATTACATGCAATTATATCAATTTTGCACGGCTCTCGATGGCGCAGAGCGTTTTTCACGGGAGACTCGGCTGGCGATTATGATTGTCTTGCGATACGTGCGGCGGAACCGAGGACGCGAGTCGAACCACCCGCCGAGGAAAGTTCCGCGATTACATGTGCGGAGAGTCCGGCGACACGTAACTTTGTTCCACCTGCAATCAGCGAACGCTGGACTCGTTTAATGGACAGTCTTCGCTATTAGAAAAATTACCAAAGGGTTATTTCCAGCTTTTGTTCTCCCCTTCCTGCCGTCATGAATTGTAGATGCGCCGCCTTGACAGACCTCGGAACGACCGGCGAACTGTCGCGGTCGTTACATCGGAAATTCATATCGCAGACGGGTAACGGCAATTTGGAAACACACCGCAACGAAACTTTGACATCCAGCATTTAGATCGACTCCGTCCATTCGCCGAACTCTTTCCTCCAAGCCGCGACACACGAGTGTCTTTTCCATTGAAAAGAAACGATAAGTTTTTCCGCACCAGAATATGTCGAATGCGCGGAAAAACTTCGCTCTTGGAAGAATTCATTTTAAACATTTTTATACGCGGATGAGAATTTAAAAAAATTAAATTCTTGTCGAATATTTGAAGGAAAGTTTATCACTGTTCGTCAGAATTTTTTTTTTTTTTTTTTTACTGCAACGAGAAATTTTTTATAGTAGGAGATTTCGCGAAACACGGAGATGGAATTCGCGGAAAAGCGTCTCATCGGTATCCTTCGAAATACATTACACATCACGCGGAGAAGCTCGTTTGTGACGTTAGAGCTCGCCTCTTTTCCTTTTACTAATTAGTAACGGGATGCCCGCCAAGTTTTTGCAACGACTAATGAGAAAGGAAATGTATCCTTTTCATCATGTTCAAGCTGGAAAATGAGTTTTACCCACCGTAATTGTTGTTCCTAGGATTTTCCGCGTTCTTTAATAAATGAGTGTGTATAGATGAGAAGAAGGAAATTCTTCCTTTTCTTTTTCGTCTCTAGCAAAAAAAGTATGTTGAGCAAACTTTGACGACGTCGAGAACGTTAGTAAAAAAAAGAATATATATAGTAGACATATTTACAAATTGAACCCAGACTGTAAAAACTGTTTTGGTTATAATGAGACGTCGCACGCGATGTGTTTCGATCGCCCAAACTTGCATTCAGCTACTTCATAATGACCATTACCTATGGATAGTGGTTTAAATTGTTTTGTTGGTTTCTTTTTATGTTTTTGTGCGGAAAAAAAAAAACAAATTGTCGAGATCGATCACGCGTGCGAGACTGGGAGAGCAGTGCTGAAAAATATAATCGAAACCGAGCGATTTCCACCGTAGCAAGGAAACAATAACCGCGCGCCGTAAAATGGCAAAGCTGCGAGGCACTTCGCTCGGCTAATCACCGATCGGCGATTAAAATAAATTATGTTTACCCCGCGGGTGGTGTGGGTGCGCAGACTCTCCGGCAACGACCGACCAGAGAACATTGGAAATTAATAATAATAATTATTATTATTATTGTTACTATTATTATATTTTTTACATCTCGCCGAGCTCGGCAACGCTCTTTCGCGGCCCGCTCGAGTTTAATAAGTAAGAAGTGTACAGCGTTGATGTCGGGCCATTGGCGCGGCGATCGCTAATTTTCTCCATAGCTGGGAGTCGGCCGGTTAGAGTTGGGCGCCTATGAGAGAACTCATAAACTGTATCTCGACTCATAAGCCTGTAAAGCAGTTAAGTGTCCATGTGCATGTGTGTGTAAGTATATCGCGCGCACCAACGCAATCTTGTGTCAAGTAGTAGCGGAACAGCTACTAGCTAGAATGTTTTTTTATTTTATCTGCAGCTGCGCATTGCGCAAGCGCGAACGATAAAACGTCACGCGTTTTATTATTTGCGTCCTTGTCCATTCACGGGAATATATGTACACACCGTAGAGCGATCGCTGCTCCGAGGTGCGTTCGCCATCCGCGTCTCCGACTTGTCTGTCTTATAAGCCTCCGGGCTTTTCACGAGGCCATGTTTTGAAATCATAAACGTTCTAAAATTGTCCGAACGTCCTGTTCTTTATACGAGTCGACGCAAACAGCGCGCGAGTCGACGCGATTTATTACAATAGAGCTGACGAATGAATTGAGTAGCGCAAGACAATTTTTAATTATATTCACGACAAGGTTTCAGAAGAACAAAAATCGAAATAACTGTACAGCGATTGCGGAAACACAGAGTTGGCGAAAAATCAAATAAATCGGTGAAAAATAAAAATATTCTTCGAGCGTTCAACTATTTTCTCATTATCGATTGTACTCTGATACATTTTTTTCGATACAATTTTTTCGACCCAGCGACCGGAAATCGATCTTTGCCGCCCATTATGAATAAAAATTGTAATAACAGCTGTTGCAAATATGCCAAGAACGTTCTCCAAAAAAAAAAACGACAAAATCTCCAATGTACGAAAGATTTTGTTAACAAAAGTTTTTGTCTGATTTCGTCAGAGAGTTCCTCGTTCCTCGTCATCATAGTCGCACCCAAGGAACACCGGAAAGATGTGAAAAGTGAATACAGCGAAAAGTGAATACAGCGAAGTGAATACAGCGATTGCAAAAACACAGAGTTGGCAAAAAAAAAAAAATGGTGTAAAATTCCAAGCGACTGTGTAAGCGACCAATTATTTTCTCGCAATACGCAAAATACACTTATACATTTTTTCGGACCCCAATGACCGGAATTCAAAATTTACCATCCAATATTATAAAAAAATGGTAATAAAAGCTTTTGCCAATATGCCAAGAACGTTCTACGAAAAAGCCAAAATCTCCCGCCCACCAAAGATTTTGTTAACAAAAGTTTCCCGCTGATTTCATCAGAGAGTTCCTCATTCCTCATCGTCGTTGTCGCACCCAAGAAACGCCAATGAGAAGTAAAAAGTGAAAATAATTATACTAACGACTGCAAAAACCCGGAGTTGGCAAAAAAAATTAATGAAAAAAAGTTTGATATAAAATTCAAATATTCTTCGAGCGGTTATCTTCTCGCAATACGCAAAATACACTTATACGATTTTTCGTCCGAATCTTGTGTAGAAAACTTGTTTCATCCAAAACTTTGATAGACATCAAGTGTCTAAATTGTGCGTAATCGCAGGGACCTCATTACTCAGGCCCCCCAATAGTTTTTCAAGGCGTATCAAGAGTTTTGGTTAAGCGTCCGTTTTTGAGGTTAGAGTGCCGCTACGATAGTCGGCGCTTTTACGACATGACGGGGAAATTGGGGAAGCAAGTGACTGGTGCCAAACAGTCCGATCATAAGATCTCGGACATGATGGATCTACGTAGTGGAAGTCAGAAAAACGTCAAGAACGTCTCAAGCTCTTCTCCCAGGAATAGTTCGTCGGGAGAAATCTCCGAGATTCTGGCAAGGCTCGTGTCTCTGACGGCGACGGTTCAAGAGCTTCGGGATGAAAGTGTGAAAGCCAAAGATGTCTGGACGCGCATCAACAGCATAGAGGATCAGGTACACACGGTGGAAGTACGATGTGAATCTAATAAAAGTGCTCTGCAGGACAGAATTCGTCGGCTTGAGAGGTGTGACGAACTCCGTGAAAAGGCTCTGCGGAAGAACAATATAATAATCCATGGCCTGCAGCTGATACCGGAAAACTGCCTCCTGGAAGCTGAGGAATTTCTCAATAAACAACTCAACCTCGAGCTTGCAATCCAGGAAGTTCAACCCATCGGCAGACTGGATAAAACAGGAAAGTCAAAAGGGGTTCTGGTGAAATTAGCTTCGACGGAGGATAAGAAGAAGGTGATGATCAGCAGACAGCAGCTCAACAACAAAGATTATTACATCACGCATGACCGTACCCAGCGTGAACGTGAGACTCAGCGAAAGCTTGCTTCAATAGCTCATGACGAAGAGAAAAAAGGAGCTGCTGTGCGGATAGGTTATCGCAAGCTACGCATCAATAACATTTGGTATGACTGGGACGATGACAAGGGACTGATCGAGGCAGATCTTCAGCAGACCTCAGCTTACGAGGGTGCTGGACGAGGAGTTACCAACGAGAGACGTCAGGCACGTCGATCCTAGTAGCAGCTTCCCACGCAGGACGTTGTGTGATAGTGGACGCCCAGCTGATATCTACGAGTTCAACAGTTCCAGGTGTAGCCAGGCCTCAGAAGTGCGGGTATCAAACCCTCTAGGAAATGCTAGTATTTGTTCTTCGCCTTGTATCGTGGCAGCTGGTGCTACTCCACCGCTTTCGTATAGTTTATCCCAGTCTTTAGTAGAACCCTGCCTTTCTTTTATTGACGAGAATAATAATAGTTGTGTAAACGCATCACAGTCCGGCAATACTAACAGTAATTCTTCTTCGCAGGGGCTTGATCTCTCTTATAATAGTAGCGTTGTGTTTTGGAATGTACATGGGTTGCGTAACCTTTTCCAGTTAACAGCGGAAGAGTTCGCAGAGGGTTTTAGCAACTGTGTAGTTCTAGGAGTCTGTGAGACATGGAAGCTCGAGAAAAACATAGCACTTCCAGGTCCTTTAAAAAAGTTTGACTATGTGTCCAGTCCTGCAACAAAGGACTTCGCGGCGGGTAGAGCTATCGGTGGGCTGTGTGTTCTTTTTAATAGAGATCAGGTAAAAAACTTTGAGGTCCTCGATCAAAGCGATAGCTGGATAGCCGCAAAATGTGAGATAGGTTCTTGTGAAATTATTATTATTACGGTATATCTTCGCGTAAATTTTTTTCATGAAAGAGTCAAAGGACTCTCGAATTGTATTCTAGACATCATAGAGCGATTCGACTGTCCTATGATCATCGGAGGGGATTTTAACGCCCGGATTGGTCTTGGTAACCAGCTGGATGAGAATCTTACAGAAGACACGTGGGTAAATTATAGCAGAAATTCGCGGGATGCGACTCTAAATGGGAATGGCGTTGCCATTTTGGAAAGTTTTGAAGACATGGGTCTCTTTGTTTTGAATGGAAGGTCGTACTCAGATTTTCAAGGCAACTATACTTTTTTGGGAAAGAGCAACACCACTATCGATATGAGTTGGATTAATAGAACCTGCATTGACCGTGTTAAGGATTTCTCGGTCTTGAATATTGGAGCGTCAGACCATTTGCCTATAAAGCTATGGCTAGACATGGATATGGAACATACCGCTGAGATTTTGCCGGATACTGACCCCCCACCACACGCCCTTAAATGGATTCTAGGCAAGCGAGAAGAACTTCATGCGTATCTAGAGGCCAGACTCCCCCCTGCATCGGACGAGTGTAATGACTTGAGTATTGCACTGACCGAGACGATCTGGAGCGCCGCTACGGAATTGGACATGGTGGCGAAAAATCGCCGTTTCAATAGCAAAGACAAGCCCTGGTTCACAAGTGAATGTCGCGCTATGAAGAAAGAGATCAGGAAACTGTACAAAATATGGATCAAGCGTAAAATGGACGTCTACGGAGTACAATTTAAGACTCTCCGGAAAAAATACGTAAATCTGATAAAAGCTAACAAGAAGAACTATTTTCTAGAAATCCAGGAGGCCGTAGCGGATACAAAAAACGCGCGTGATTTCTGGGGAGCCATAAAAAGGTATAGACGGAAAAATTATAGGGCGTGTCCGATTGCTTGTGAGGTTTGGGAGCACTTTTATAGAGAATTACTTCCGTTACGTGAGGCCGAGATACCACTACAAATTATCGATAAACATCCGTCTTTAGACAGGGCAATAACTTTTGAGGAATTAGTGAAGGTTATCGCAGGCTCCAAGTCGAGTAAAGCACCGGGACCTGATGGCATTCCGTATGGGTTTTATAAAGCACTTCCGGAAAAGTGGCTCCGGCTCGTCTTGCGATTGTTCAATAATGTCTTAACTTCTGGAGATATCCCGGACGGCTGGGGTCTCTCAGATCTAGTATTGTTTTACAAGAAAGGAGAAGCAACTGATCCCCTTAATTATCGTGGCATAGCTCTTGCTAACACACAAGCCAAATTGTTTACCACGCTCATTGCTAAAAGGCTGAGCAGCTGGGCTGATCAAACGAACACACTCCCGGAAGCTCAAGCCGGTTTCAGGGCGCGCTATGCTTGTGAAGATAATATATTTTCCCTACGTTCTAAAGTCGCGTTGGCATTGAATAAGACAAAAGGAAAATTGTTCATTGCGTTCATTGACTTTCGTCGAGCTTTTGATTCGGTCTCGCACACGATCCTTTGGAGAAAGCTTTTGAGCCTGGGAGTGAGCCACCAAATAGTTAAAGTTTTGCAAAATTTCTACCGGAAAGCACGTTTTCGAGTACGGTTAAACAATGCCAACAAAACGCGAGAAATCGATTCGTCACAAGGCGTACTTCAGGGCGATCCCGCCAGTCCAGTCTTATTCTCTCTCCTTCTCGCGGATATTGTTAGTTTCTTCGTCATGCAGGGTCACAGGGCCATAAAAGAGAACATTGAATTGCTACTGTTCGCCGACGATTTAGTAATCACCGCGGAGAATCCGATTGATTTGCAAAGTAAGCTGGACACCCTTAGTATCTACTGTGAGCAAAACAAGTTAGAAGTGAATACCTCAAAGACGCAAGTGCTTATCGTCCAGAAAGGTGGAAAAACTAAAAAAATGCGTTCGTTCAAGTACAATGGAAAGCCTCTGAGCACGGTTAAGAAGTACACTTATCTAGGGATCCCATTCACGCGGTCGGGTCTATTCAATGAAGCGGCTGGATATTCTATATCTAAGGCAAAAGTGGCCATTGGCTCCATTTGGGCGCCTATGATGGCCACAAAAATGTGCAATTGGGATGCATGGGTCAAATTATTCCGGACGGTAGTGGAATCCACGTTACTGTATGGTGCAGGCGTCTGGGGCCTTAATCATAGAGAGCAATTGGAAATAAGCCAACAACGCTTCTATAAGTTGCTTTTGGGTCTGCCGTCCGCTACACCAAGGTACATGGTTCGTCTGGAAACAGGCACGTCTCCACTGGAAACCCTGGTAATAAAAAGAGCCCTGGGGTATCTTGTGAAAATCCTAGAGATGCCGGCTCACCGATTCCCCCGACTTTGTTTAGATCGTCTCGTAGCGCTAGATACTCTGGGCGATAATATAATTAAGTATAATTGGTTTTCTCAACTTAAGCTTGCTCTCACGGAATTCAATTTACAGCATATTCTCGAGCCCATGTCTCCAGCCCAACTTAAACTCTGTATTCCCACGGTTGTTGAGACTATCACGAATTCGCGGTTTCGCGCCGACGCGGTAAAGGCTTTATTATCTACGTATAGTCGAACATACAGAGAGATCAAGCAGCTGAACGAGTTAAAATGCGAGAATTATCTGAGGGCAGGTACTCCCTTAGCTCATACAAGAGTAATTGCGCAATGTAGGCTAGCGGGTCACCACAATTTTAGCTTTAAGATCAAGAAGTTAGTCTATAATTTTAACGGACAAGAACGTTGTCTTCGTTGCGAACTGTTTGTGGCTGAATCAATCTACCATCTTCTCGTCGAATGTCCATTCTTTCAACCCCATAGAGATAGTTTCCTGGGGAACTTTGTGTTCCCTGCTAGTCTTGAAGTTCTCTCGGCAGATGATATTAAGAAGATATTTTATTTTGTTGCCGCCAGCTGCAAGGATCGCTCGTTTGCTCTCTCGGACTGATTAGTCTTCTAGCGACGCCTCCTGCGCATGGGTTTCTCTTTTGTTTATCTTAAGTCTATTTTTATTTTATTTTTATTCGTATTCGTTTTCGTATGTATGTTTTGTTATTTTAAGCACAGAAAAGTTTAATGCTGTACTAGGCTAAGCCATTTAGCAAATTTGTAAAAGGTGTGTACCTAAAACAAATAAACAAATTCTATTCTATTCTACACTTATACATTCTTTCGGACTCCAATGACCGGAACTCGAGATTTACCGTCCATTATGAATAAAAATTGTAATAAAAGCTTTTGCAAATATGCCAAGAACGTTCTACAAAAAAAAAAAAACAATCTCCCATGTACCGAAGATTTTGTTAACAAAAGTTTCCCTCTGATTTCGTCAGAGAGTTCCTCGTTCCCCGTCCTCGTAGTTACACCCAAGAAACACCGGAGAGATATAATTTCACACTGAAATCTGGAATCACGGGACCTTCGGCGGTGGCTCGGTTGTACAGAAAAGCACGGAGCGGCAGATAGACGGAAAGCAAGAGAGCGAGGGAGAAGAAGAAAGCGAGAGAGTGCGAGCTCAGAGAGGCACGAGAAAGAATTCGTATTCCGTTCTCGCGAGTCTTGCTGCGGCGCCGCGGGTGGTAATTGTAATAATTGTTATTATTCGGTGTATAATTAACGCCAGCTCTCGGGCACGAGGTCGGCGGTAGAGGGGGGGGGGGGGCGAGGGAGAAGGGAGGGGGCTCTAAAGGGATGAGGGAGGGTAGGAGTGAGAGAAAAGTAGCAAGCACGAAGGTCTCAGACGAAAAGTTTAAGCATGAAAGCCCGGGGCCATTTGCATAATTAATTAAAGAAGGAGTCGAGTTTTCAACAGATTTTCATTCTGCGCCTCGACCTCCGAGATTCTTCTTCGGGATCGTGCTGCCTCCGCGAGAATACCGAACCCGCCTGCGTTAGAAGCGCTGCACGATAATAAGTGCGCGTCGAGTGAGATCCTGATTATTCACGGGAAAGTCAATTCTCTCCTATTTTTGAATTAATTTTTTTTTTTAATTTAATTTCATCACGTAACCGCGTTGTAGTCGATAGCCGTAAAATTCTGCGTTGCGGGGATGGGAGCGTTGTCAGCAGCGACGAACGTTATCCACCTAATTTCATATATTTTTCCATTGATTCGTTCGAGGGGGAGAGGGGGGGCTGATACGAGGAGAAAACGAAGAGGCCGTGTACAAGAGAGGATACGCTCGAGCGATTGCAGGGTGTACGAGGAACGAGACGAGGTAGTAACGGAGGGGCGACGACGAGACGAGGGGGCAAATGTAATTAATTATCCCAGTAATGACTCTGACTGATGAGCGGCTGGACAAGTCCAGCCAGGTCGAAATAGCGTAGGAGTGGCGATGGCTTCGAGCGTGCTGTTACTACCGCGGCTCGATGAACAAGCCGATCGGTAACGCACTCAAAAAAGAACGTTATCCATTTTATCGACCAACGTTTCTGCGGACACACGGCAATCATTGTAATTAAACGACATTTTCTTGTTTTTTTTTTATTATTATACAACTGTATTGCGCAGTTGTTTGAAAGGTTTCGCGCGTAGTTTCTAGCCGATCCTCCGAGCGCGGAAGGATAGTGAGACACTGAGAGAGGCACGGTGAGGGGCTGTGCATGACAAGGTAGATTTATTTTTTTCACACCCCACGTCCCGGCTCCCCGGGGCTGGACGAGGTGTTTTAATATTTTAATAGGAACGATGGAATGGCCGGTTTCGTGACTTGGCGTTTTATAATGATATTCTCACCGTCTAGAATTTCATTCGATGAAGCGGCACGTTCCTGCAAGCTGCGTTGTAATAACAACGACCGGAATCAACGCTTTAAAAAAAAAACAACAACAAAATTGTTCAATTCGTCGCCGCTCCCTCGGTGGGCTATTTTTCTTACGCTTCTCAACGCGTCTATCTTTTTTTTTATTTAGTACAAAATTGCACTGAGAAAACTTACATAGTAAATAGTTCCCAGGGGGGACGTCTACATTTTATAGTTACGACAATGACCAAAAATTATAGTTGTAACTATAATCATAGTTTAATCAATTGAGTATACACTATCGCAAACTATCTATATAGACGTCCCCCCTGGGAAATTTTCGTTATAGTAGAAAATACCATCCTTTTCTCAGTGTGTATTCTATCGCACTGTAAAAGGCCATCAAAGGGTGTCTCAAAACGAATCGCTGCGAAACCGATTAAAAATGTGCGTGAGCTCGTAATTGTCGATAGCCTGCTCATAGGCCGAGAAATAAAAAAATTGTTCCTTTAGCGTAAAAAAAAATTAAATTCGGTACAGTTATTTCGAGCAATGCAGAAAAGTTGCCTTGGGGTAAAACGGGGTACGGCACTTTTGCCCCGAAAACTGACGTTTAAAAAATGCATCGTCACCCCACCTCACCCCATATTCGCACCTAAGTTCAGAATTCCCATTTTACTCCAGTCTCACCGCGTTTCAATTAATCTTTCCGACATTTTTTTCCCCACCCCATTTCGCTCCGTGTCTGCAGTGTGCAGTGTCCCCATTTTCTCTCGATTTTCCCCTACGCCGTCCTTCGTCCCGTTCGCGATCAGATGCTCGTTAAGCTCCCGTAATTCGTATCCGAGAAGAAGTTCGAACATAATCAGTACACTGGAGACTCCCCGTCCGGGTTTCGGATCGCGCCGATTTTAATCCTATCGCCAAATAATTTCAAGCACTCCGCATCGTCGGAGGCTTCCGCGTCCTTCGCGATTGCCGAGGAACCGTAGCGTCATATCTCTGCCCCACTGGGCTCACCTCGTTTCAATCAACCCCCCCCCCCCCTCGTACTCCTCCTCCTGCCTCTCCTTATAATTTCACCCACCACGTGCATCGCTATCCTCGCCCAACCGACACGGCATTCCGAGCTCTTCGTGCCAAGTCGAGTCAAACTGTAATTTGCGAACGCCCTGTAAGTTGGTAATACGTAGGCACCGATTGCACGCACGAAGCCTCGAAGTCTCGCGATCGACTCCAGATATTACATATTACCGGGTACAGTAGTATCAGGCCGTGGGGGCTTTCACAGTTTCAAATAGTTATTGCTCGGTCTAGGCCTCGCCTATAAACCGCCCCAGCCCCTCGCCCACCACCGTCCTGTTCGCCAATTCCATTTTCATTACCTGGCTCCTGGCAGGTGGTGCGAATAGCCGTATCGGCTGTGACTACGCTGGACGGAACGATTTTGATCCAGAATCAAACTTTTCCTCGGATGTTCAATTTCTACAATGCAAATTTTTTTTTGGACAATTTTTTTTTTTATGTGTTCCATTTTTCCCCCGTATACCCTTCTGGGTTTTTACGGAACCCCATCCCGATTCCCCCCTAGCACTCACTACCCGCACTCGGCTAAGCTACCTAACTTCCGATCCGTCCGTAGCCGACTTAGCTACACTGAACCGCATTTGGCACGGGGAAACTACGGAAAACCCGTGCCGGTACAGACGGCCATATTCAACTGATCCGCCGGTATTATTGCACTTGCCGTAAAGTGCAGAAACACCAAAGTTTCAGAAGAAAGCGCCTCCCGCTCAACGGTCGATGCGCCAGCTAGCGCACGGCTAAGCGGTCACCAATCCAAGCACTGACCGCGAACGATCTTGCTTGACTTGGGTGACCAGCAGAGCCGTGCTGGTCACGCCAACTGCGCATCCACCGCTGTCGGTTTAAAATTTTTTTTGTTATTTTTTTTCAATTTTAGGGCTTCGTGAGAATTGGAAAGGATGAGCGTCCGCATTAACGTGTGTAGGGTAAAAGTGAGGAATATGGCCCAGTCCATATCTCATTAGGTAGTGGAATTTTTGACTAGCTGAGATTGACGCTTTCGGCATGCAACGAAGGACTCGGACGCCGGGAGAGACCCCGTTTATGCCAAACGAACAGACCAAGTTGCAGATATCCGTATCGGCTGCGACTGCGCTGGACGGTACGATTTTGCGCCAGAGTCAAACTTTTCCACGGGTGTTCAATTTCTACGGTGCACATTTTTTGGACAATTTTTTTTGTTTTTTTTTTCTTCAATTATAAGACTTTGTGAGAATTGGAAAGGATGTGCGTCTGCGTTCACGTGTGTATGGCGTAGTGAAACTTTTGGCTAGCTGAGATTGATGCGTTCGGCAAACAACGAAGGGCTCGGACGTCGCCGAGAGTCCTCGTTTATGCCAAACGAACAGAGCAGGTTGGGAGAGGGAGGAATCGCACGATTCTCTCAATTAATCGCATAGCTATATAGTCTCGGAATCGGAAGGTAATCCGGGGACTAATTTCGCCGACGACTCGACGACACGTTTCTGCAGTCTTTTTTCTGCTTTTTTTTTCATCGTTTTTATTCGCAATCGTCTGCAGTCGGGAAATTCGTCGAAATTTCGACGGATTCTGCACGAAAAACGGGAAACCTCGCGCAAAAAACTTACGCGTCTGATTGTGAGACAAATTGGTCGACTGCAGTGAAGCAAACTTTACACTGAAATTGCACTTCACTTTTATTGAAACAAAAAAAAAACACCAATCAACTAAAAAAATAATACTCAAAATAATTCATGACTAAAAAAAAAGGCTGAAGGATTGTTGAAAAAAAAAGAACGGTGGCTCAGCATCAAAAAAATTTGATGCTATCGTATCGGCGCGATGGAGGCAGAGCTTAAAAATATAGTTTCCGATAGGATAGAAATAATACGCGAATCAAAGAGTTCGATTGGTATCCCATCGGAGGCAGGTATGACGCGGTGGAGTTGCGGAGATGGCCAGAAAAAAAAAGAAAAAAAAATCCGAATCGGCGTTGGCCAGTTTCGGTGAAACGTACCTTTCATAATCCGACAAAATGCGAAACGCTCCCGGGCGCTCCATTTTAATCGAAATAGGTTTTTACTCGGTGTAGTATAGCGCATAGAGGAGCGCGACGGACCGGGCCAGGGGGGGGGGAGGGGGTAGGTGAGAGAGGCGGAAAAAAGAGTTCGTATTAGAGGAGAATGGAATGAATTCACCTCCGCATGCCATCACCACCACCGCCGGCTCTCGGGTCGGGACGATGAAAGACCGATAAGCATAGCTGATTTATACGAGGCACGACCGGCGGCGAGAGAGCGAGCCGAACCGTTAGTTCGTCCGGTCGTTCATTCGTTCGAACGCTTCGATCTCATGCCGCTTCGTTCGATCTCTCCGGGTTCCCTCCCTCGGCGCTTGTTCCCTCGTTTTTTCTGCCGGAATATTCTCCCGCCTCCTCATCGGCCTCGCCGTCTCTCGCTCTTTCAACCCCTCTGTGTGTCTGCCGAATTTTCGTGCCTGCGTTAACGCAGATACGCGTTGTTCCCTTTACCCGCGCGCACCCGCCGGTCCGCCGGTTTTACGCTCCAAGTTTACTGAACTTTACAGTCACTGCGCAGTCAAATTTTTTTCTGCAGTCGCTGTACTCACCCGCTTGTGGAAAACCCGGGGATATTTATTCCGCATCAAACGTCACGAGGTCGAGTACCGATTTTTTATGGAATCTCGTGGATAATCGTAAATTAACCTCATGCTCCATAAAACCCTCACGAGGTCCGGAATGGATCCTTCAGAACTCCGAGAAAGTCCGGATCTATTACTGAAAAAAATGTTTAACAAGAAACAACAACGACAAAAATGGTATCAGAACGCAGATACACGTTAGTCCCTTTGCCCGCTCGTACCCGGTTTTACGCTCCAAGTTTACTGAACTTTACAGTCACTGCGCAGTCAAATTTTTTTCTGCAGTCGCTGTATTCACCGGCTTGGGGAAAACCCGAGAATATTTATTCCGCATCAAACGTCGCGAAGTCGAGTACCGATTTTTTTTATGGAATCTCGTGAATATCGTGAAGTAACTGAGTGTTACATAAGACCGAATGGGTTCGATAAAACCCCGATGTAATTCTCAAAACAAATGTTACCAAGAAAAACCGACAACGGTGGATGCGCGGTTGACGCACGGCTCTGGTGGTCCCCCAAATCAAGATGAATCGTTCGCGGTCAGTACTTGGATGGGTGACCGCTTAGCCGTGCGCTAGCTGGCGCATCGACTGTTGAGCGGAAGGCGATTTCTTCTGAGACTTCGGTGTTTCTGCACTTTACTCAAGTGCAAAAATCCCGGTGGATCAGTAGAATATGGCCGTCTGTACCGGCACGGGTTTTCCGTAGTTTCCCCGTGTCCCAGGCAAATGTGGTACAGTGTAGCTAAGTCGGCTACGGACGCAATGGAAGTTAGGTAGCTTAGCTAAGTGCGGGTAGGGAGTGCTAGGGGGGAATCGGGATGGGGTTCCGTAAAAACCCGACAGGGTATACGGTGGAATTGGAACAACAAAAAATGATACCAAGAAACAGCAACAACAAAAATGGTATCGGAACGCAGATACACTGAGGAAAAGAAATGGTTGAATTAAGCAAATGCACGGTGACATACGTTCAAAGTTGTATTCGGTTGGTATAACAAAAATGTTTATTTCAATCGACAAACTTTGAATAAATTTAAGCAAATAATCGTCTAACAAAAAAATGCTTTATTTATATCAAATGAATAACAGCTTTGAACGTATCTCACCGCGACTTTTGGTTAATCTAACCAATTTTTTTTCTCAGTGTACGCGCCGTTCCCTTTGCAGGCGCGTACCCGACGGTGCCCCGGATTTAAGGAGGGTCGAGCGTTACAACGTCATCAAGAAAAGTATGCTGATTTTTTTTTACGCATTCATAAGAACGGTCTAAGTGTAACTGCAAAGTTTGAATACGTTCGTCTTCACCGTTTTCGAGAAATATTTTTTTTTTTTATTTTGAACCATTTAAGATTAATTCTTATAGCAGATTGAATATAAGCGATGAATTTTAATGGTTCTAGGGTAGTTCATGCGGAAACGTTGCAAACAAATGATTGAAAACTGTAAAGAATATTGTCAGGAAGCTCTGTACAAAAATGTAGACACTTGTTCTTCACCGTTAGTTAACAATAAGCAATTATATGGAACTTTACAGCTTTATCTCGGCACGCTTGGCACGTGCGATTGAGAGGCCGCATGGCGGACCTCTCACTCGCACACGACATGCCCCGCACCTTGCGCGCCACCGAGCCTATCCCCTCCGAGTCTCGCGCTCGACCCTCCTTAAGGTTCAAGTTTACTGAACTTTACAGTCACTGCGCAGGACACTGAGAAAAGGATCTTGTAAATACGACTATATCGCTTGACAGATATTACGATAGCACATCGTCGTAGGGAACTAGGGCGCAATCTATGGTAGGAAGGACCGGATTTTTAAGAATTTTTCGTAGATATTATGGTAAAAATTCTTGGAAAATCTGATACTTTCCGCCACAGGTGGCGCTCTAGTGCCCTGCTACTATGTGCTATGGTAATTTTTCTCAGTTGATCGGTAGTTTTAACTAGATCCCTCTCTCAGAGTACTTTTTTTTCATTCGCTGTTACTCACTTACTTGTGGAAAACCCGAGGATATTTAGTCCGGAAAAAAAGTCACGACGTCGAACCGATTTTTTGTGGAATCTCATGAATATCGTGAATCAACTGAGTGTTACATAAAACCCTCACGAGGTCCGGAATGGGTCCGTCAAAACTCCGAGAAAGTCCGGATCTATTACTGAAAAAAATGTTTAACAAGAAACAACAACAACAAAAATGGTATCCGAACGCAGGTACGCGTTGTTCCCTTTGCCCGCGGGTAAGCCGGTTTTACGCTCCAAGTATACTGAACTTTGCAGTCACTGCACAGTTCATTTTTTTTTTTCTGCAGTCGCTGTTCCCTCCGTTTGTGGAAAACCCGAGGTTATTTATTCCGCAATAAAAGTCACTAAGTCGAAGACCGATTTTTTGGGGAATCTCGTGAAAATCATGAATTAACTGAGTGTTACATAAAACCCTCACAAGGTCCGAAATGGGTCCGTCAAAACTCAGCGAAAGTCCGGATCAATACTGAAAAAAAATTTTAACAAGAAACAACAACAACAAAAATGGTATCGGAATCTTATTGTACAAAACGGGACAATGAGATTCCGATAACACCGGATGCGGACGATCGAAGCCGAAAAAAAAATGGTCAAAACAATAATTAAAAAAGGAAGAAACAAAGTCTTTGTAGTGCAGGCTGATGCCGTACTCGGGCAACGTGAGAGTCGATTCGACAAAAGCCCGAGGGTGCGAAGCGCGTAATAATGGCTCTGAGAATGCATAACAGCCCGGGCAACGCTGCCGGCAGTTTGATCAGTCGTCCAGTTTTTTTTTTTTTTTTTTCGGCGAACACTGATTTTTCATGACCCGATGCCATGCGCGCTTGCTGCACGCTGTGTTCGTATCCGGTTCGCCGCCGCTGCTGCTGCTGATCATCCTCGTTTCTATACCATACACTCTCGTTTGCGAAATAAAACGAGAGGTGAATAAAAAATAGAAGAAAAAAAATCAGGGTTGACCGGGTGCAGCAGCAGCGGGGACAAAAGAACTCGGCAATGTCGTGCTATTTCGTTTTTTCACTTCTCCCTCGGAAAAACAGTTGGACATTGGCGAGGGTGGGTGTGCACCGACGGTGTGACTCGGCAGCACACGCGTTCGTACTACCTAATGCATAGGGTCAGCTTATACCGTACATTCGAACGCGTGTACAAAAACTCGTTACCCTCATACGTTTGTACACGAAAACAAAAACAAAAAGAAGAAATAGACGAAAAACTAATTATTTATCGTTTTCACTGGACTAGTTGCGAAAATTGACTATTTTCGAAGTTCGTATTACCGGAGTTAAAGCAATGGGCTTAATGTTAAAAGTTTCATTTCGTATTTGTTCTACCGTAAATTGACGACGTAATTGACATAGTATTTTCTTCCAAAAAGTATGCACATTTCATACATTATCGTAAGCGCAAACACGAAAAAAACTGTATCAGACTACAGAACTTTATGCCGCATCGTTTAAAGCAAATTTCCCCGAATTTAATCATTCCCAATAACAACAGTAGTAAATTATTTGGCTATCCCACTTTTACTTTCAAAAGTAAAATCACGCCCGAGCGAATAGCACGAATTCCAGTGTTTCCCTCGAAAGCATCGCCGATCAAACATGCGAACAGACGCTTTTGGCTCGCGCTTATCCGCCGCTTACGCGTTCCATCGGTTACTAAAGAAAAGCAAAAAAAAAAAAAAAAACAGGTGAACGCCTGCACACCGAAAGAGAGCGGAACTTCCACCGGAAATAGTCTGCGAATGAAGAAAAGCAAAAGATAAAAAATAAAAGTAGAAAAAGCCTTTTTTGTTTGACCGGATTGGAAGTGGTATAAATTGGTAAGGGGGTCGGCGCCACCCCTGGTGGGTGGCTCGTTGGGGGCGAGGGGGTGGGAAGAAGGAAGGACGGATGGACTGAGACGGGTATGGAGGCCGAAAGGGGTAGGGCGTTGATTAGCAGCGCGAGAGGATGGGCTCCTCTGGTCGAGTGAGAATGATAGAAATCATAGGGGGTGGGAAAGGGGGTGGGGGGTTGCGAGAGAAACGTTAACAGGACCGAGGGTGAAACGCCGCGGGGTTCGGTCGAGGGCGAGAGCGAGAAACGGCCAGGGACGGCGAATGCGACCGACGGACGGACAGAGAGCGAAACATTGCCGAGCCGTGCACACGCCTAGGCGGGTTTTCTTTCCAGCGATAGATAATCAAGGCTCGACACGGACGCGAGGGTTGAAACTTTGGTATCAGGGCTATAATGAGCTCTCGTTGTATCGCGTTACGCTTATCGACCGGAGAACGGGCGAGATGTCGAGGGCCGAACAGCTTCTGTCCGATATGCGTGTATCGCGTGTACCTTACACGCAGTGTTACGCTCGACGCCCGGCGAGGGAGAGAGAGAGAGAGAGTACGCTGCTATTACGCGTAGGCGGGGGATCGATTTTAATGCAAGCCCTCGGACGAGGGTGTCTCGACAAAAAAATCAATACAACCGAGGTCAATGAGTTCGGTGTGCACAGACAATTATCGTCGACGAACGCGCGTATACGAACCCCCTCGGCGAACAGCGCGGAGAGCCTAACTCGACGATGAGTCATGGGATGAGAGGGAGGGGGGGCGGGAAAGAGGTTTTTTTAATTTATATTTTTTTCTTTTTTTCTTTTGTCGTTGCTTGATTTAATTCATGCTTGACGAGCGGAAGATCGATCGGTGAATGTAATTACGAGTGCAGAAACGCAAAATTTAATCTAAGTTAATTCAAGCTAAACTGAGCATGGGAAAGACACGTGGGAAGGTGGGCGGATAAGGTTGAGGAAACTGTGCATGAATGAATAAACAAAATTCACTTGTGCCTGACGACTGGAGTTTCGTCAACTTTGTCGCATGGTCAGCGAAGGTTTTGTTCCGTTGGGAGGCGAAAGAGGCGAGGATTGGGGTGGAACGGGTAGAGCGGCGTTCGAGATCTATTCAGCGCGGTGCGGTCACCCCGACGATGATTCATTGGATGAGTGAAGGGGTGAAAGAAATTTTTTTATTTCACATTACATTTTTTTTATGTTCGCGTGCTTCAATTTCTGCTTTGAGGAGTAGAAAACCGATCAGTAAATATAATTACAAGTGCAGAGAAACAAATAAAAATCTAAGTTATGTAAAGCTAAACTGAGCATGAAAGAGAAAGGTGTGAGAGAGAGAGGAACATTTATTGAGCGCTATGGGAAATGACCTTCGCAAGCGCAGTACAACATCATAGATACAAATATATACTAACATTGAAAGTAGAAAAAAAATGCACATATACATACATAGAAAAATTCAATTAAATTAACTAAAAATAAATTAAATAAAAATCGAAGATAATCGAAGATAAGGCAAATTTATATTAGAACTAAAGTTCAAATTGAGACTTGCGCAGGAGACAGATGACCAAATATTGCACTACGGTTCAAGACTAGGCATGCAGAGTGAGAAATAATAATAATAATAATAATAATAATAATAATAATAATAATAATAATAATAATAATAATAATAATAATAATAATAATAATAATAATAATAATAATAATAATAATAATAATTAGCGTACAGATAAATATGAACCAAAGCAGGGTTAGGGAGCGTATCGTTGGGCAGAAAGATCGAGTAAACCGTGGATGAATAAATAAATAAAATTAATTTATGCCTGACGAGTGGAGCTTCGTCGCGTGGTCAGCGAAGTTTTTGTTCCCTTGGGAGGCGAAGGGTCGGAGCGGCGAGGTTTGCTCGACGGAAGGGGTAGCGTACCAGATCTATTCAGCGCATTGAATGAGAACGACTTGAACTTGGCCGCCAATTTCCGAGTTTTCTTGTTGGAGCGTCTCCCGGCGCCGTCGCCGCGCTACCCACCGTCGTCGGCGTCGCGGTCGAGAGCGAAAGCTACGCTCTCGTCTATTTCCAGCGGCGCCCGGGACACCCACCCCTTTCTTCAATCGCGCAACTTTCTCCCGTCGCCGTCTCTTTCCCTCCCGCGAGACACGAGTCACCCGACGCCGAGTCACTGGGTTAAACGTACCGCAGGCAGCGCCGAGAGACGCGAATGAGGAGCCAAGTCGAGAGGAATAATATTTTCAGATTTTCGAGCCGGGGGTGTATTCGGGAATCGTCCGCTAAAAGCTTTTCGATGCACCGAGCGTCAGCGACGGAGAGCGAAAGGGGATAAACTTGAGATATGTTTTTCTGTATTTTTTTTTTTTGCTCCTGTGCGGTTACAGCTGACTGGCGGATGAGTGAAGCATACGCATTAGCCCGCTGTCTCCGCCGGAAAGCGCCACTGATGTTTTTACGGACGAGCCGGCCCGCGTCAAGTGGGAAGGCCAATCGTCGTGCCAAATTTTCGGTGGAATGCACATGCCTCGAGAAACATTCCGTGAACCTTTGAGAAAAAAAAATTTATTGGCAATAATGGAAAAAAAAAAAAAAAAAAAAAATACAAAATAGTTAAGGATATCCATACCAGAAACGCGAAGCGGGTTCGGCCAACCCGGTAGACACTGTGCGAGAGAGAAAGGTGATACAAGCAAGTGTGCTAGAAAGAGATGGACGCTTCGTTTTTTTTTTAATGGCAGTTGAAAACGAGACCGTGAATCTTTTTCATACTTGGACATTATTCTGTAAAAAGGTTGCTGTTGAGTCGGTTAGTTTTTTATTTCAATCGAACAGAAATTGGCGGAAAAAAACGCTACATTGAATCCTTTTTGAGGTTAGATCCGATCCTTCCCATGTTAAAATCCGTAACTTTGAAATTACGTTGCAAAAAAACTAGACCGTCAAAAAAACTTAAAAAATTCCAACAAATAAAGCGTGTTTTTTTCTGTAGATCACATAAGTTTGATCGGAATCGAAAAGAAACGACTTTTGATAAGGATATCCTTAAGAACTTACTTTGCCTTTTGAGAACTGATGGAACTCATTCCTTCGGCACAACTTCGTGCATTTGTCAGCTCGTGTTTCTATACAGATGCACTGCACTAAATTTTTTTCAGAGGCAACGTTCGCTCGTCCATCGAGCCCTTTCATTTTCACGGATTTTCCGACAGTCTGTATATTTCGTCGAACACAATTGTCGCCCGAATATGGTCCAGGCTGGGAAGGCTAGGAGCGTTTGAGAAAACTGTGCGTCGCTTCCATACTTCCATACGTGAAGCGAGAAATATACGGCGCGTCCGAGCGACGCTGCATCTCGTTTCGGTTAGATTAAAAAAAAAGGGGGAAGAAAAAAAAAAGAGGGAGGCTTTAGTCGCGCGCCTCCGCACGACCATCGTTTGCGCGCGAAGCAAACTGCATGAATATGCAGTTTCCGCCGTTAAGTATGCGCAGATTGCGTCGCGATACAGTCGGGGAGCCGTTCATTATTGTCCGTCGCCGCTACCGCGGATATAGCCGGTGGTGTACTCCCGCGTCGCCCGTTCGGCTCCGCAAATCCCACTATAGCGTGCGCGTTCGAAAACCCAACGTGCATCCGACACAGCGACAATCGGCGAATCCTGGATATCCCGTTGGCTGCGTACAAAATTTGCGCTGCAATTAGCGCTCCATCGACGAGACGATGCATCGACGATGCGCCGTTGGTCTCTCAACCCTTTCTCTCCACCGGCGTTTCTCTCGTTCGCTCGTTTTACCCTCGGGAGCGGATCGAATTCCCGCGGCACTTGGTTTTCTCCTCCGCGTCCCGCATCGCGGAGCCCTCTTAGATACCGGCCCGATAGGCGTAACGTGGGAAACGCGCGCCGCTTGCCGCACGATATACGAGGAAGGCAATGATTATCGATGCCGGATTAATCGGGACACGGTTAAATTATGCCCGATCGCCGGTCTATATCCGAATGTGGAAAATACTTATCGGGCTCGGCGCACATCGACATTTACCGGTTATTTCTATACCTCGGGGATAATGTTGCAGGGCAAATAGACCGCATTAAAGAGATGTCGGTGCATTCACTACCACGCGGTGCATCTTACGGCGGGGCCTAATAGCGGATGGCAGGGGAATTTTGGGAGATGTGGCAATTTTTGTTTTAAACGGCGTAAACGAGATGTGGATAACAAATCGGTAGGAAACCGTAGCAAGGGTCCTTACCGACTAATAGAAAGATATTCTAGGGAATTGGATGCTTGGAATCAATTTTTTTTACTATTTTCTGTTTTTTTCTTCACACGTGACTTTGAAACCACGACATTGATCACGGCACTAAATTCGGGCAGGGAGCGGTGGTAAGGAACGCTACGGACTTATTAAAAAATAAAATAAAAAGATATTCTACAGAAATTGGATGACTGAATAAATACGTTTTTACAATTTTCTTTTTTTTCGACCTAATAACGGATGGCAGGGGAATTTCGGGAGATATACCTAATAACGGATGGCAGGGGAATTTCGGGAGATATCCGGAAATGGCAAATTTTTGTTTTAAGGGTATGTGAACTCGCACTATGGAGTGCGAGAGAGATAGCATCAGTGGCGCTCTCGGCGGAGCGAGAGAGACACGCTAAGAACGTGTTTCACATGCTCTGAACGACTAAACGGAATATCGAAAACTAATAGGTCAGGACTATAATAGTAACAGGACTCTGTGGACTTATAAAAAGATATTCTATATAGTTGGATGTCTTGGAATAAAAAATTTTACGATTTTTTTTTTTTTTTGGGTTTTTCTTTACGATATTCTTTTTTTACGATTTTTTAGGAAAATCTTTTTTTCGATATTCTTTTTTTTCGCCCGTGACGTAGCCGTCACGACATTTACCACGGCTAAAAATCGGCCAAGAATCGGTGGTAAAGGACTCTACGGAGTAATAAAAATATATTCCACGGAATTAGATGTCTTCGAATAAACAAATTTTACGATTTTTTTTTCTTCACACGTGACGTTGAGATCACGGCATTTATCACGGCCCTAAGACTATTCCGGTAACAACGTGGCATACTATTCTACTTCAGTCGCTGTTGTTCGCTCGAAGTATGGAACTCTCGCAACCCTTTATCCCCGTGTCGCATCCCCCGGCGGCTCACTACCCGGCATCCGGCGCTTCTCATCCCCCCCCCCCCCCCCCCCCCCCCCCCTATACGCCGACGAGGAAGCTTGAATAGAGCCGGGAAGAAGTAGATGGACCGAGGCACACCCTCTTTCGTGTTTGCAATTATTCATGAACAAAGGCATCGATAATTACACCGCTTGATTGCACACTCTTGTACTATACCGATCCGCTCGAATCTCTCCCTCTCATCACCTTAACGTATGTAAATGCATGTATTTTTTCATACCGAAATGCTTCTAGAATTTTTTATGGGAAATTTGCTATTTTTATTTCCTTTCACGAACATCGTTTCGGCGGTAGGAAAAGTAGATTAGTGGACAAACAAAAGTGCTTGTTTGTCAACAAGTATAATTTTTTAATTGACTTATGCAAGCCAGCAAAAGTCCGATTCCGGGTATACGTAACAAAAATTTATTTCATAACGTGCAGTAATCACAATTTCGTGCAATAAGAACCTGACGCAAGCAAAATAATAAAAAAATACCTTGGAGTGTTTAGATCCCAAATGACAGTATAGGTTGGGCACGTTATGAGAACCGTGCGCATCGTGGCATCGTGCTGATTTCGATTACGTCGCAACGCGGGTTGATCGTAATCGAATAGTTGTCGGTCCGGTGATCCCTGCGAGAGTTTCCGCACACGTGTTCCAATTACAACGATAATTACTATACGAGAGTATCAATTAGGTGCTCTTATCAGCGTTGCAGGGGATAAATATACGGTGGTCGTAGCGATACAACGCCGGCGCAAGTTCGCGCTCGCGTCCCCGGTAGATTCGCCTCTGATATTCTTACAAAGTGATCGCCGACATAAAAAAAAAAGAAGAAATCCGAGGCATTATCAGTTGCGTTCGATCGGAATGGAAAATTATCGGTTCGAGCGCTGCGCATTCCAACCGGCGAAAGAGCCGGAAGTTCTGTCATTCGATGCCTCCTCGACGATGTCATCGTCGCCCTCGGAGGAAGCGTGGTTAAGTAGTTTAGTTCCGAGGGTGGGTTAGCGATGGGCGATGCGGGAGGCCCGTGGCTGCGGGACGTCGGCGCGGCCTCGGGCCGCTGCCGCGCCGATGGAGAAAGAATTCCCGAAGCTCGTCGAGCACGTAGACGAGATGCAGCCTGTGTCGCGAACGAGACAGCGAAAGCGGGACTAGCGCATTAAGGGGGTTACATGATCGTCGATGTTCACCCTTCTCCTAGTCGTGCAAACAATGCTGCATATCGTCTCCATAATGAACGTGGCACGAGCGCTGTCTCCGAGCGCTGTCGAAGCGGCGCCACCGATGCACGTACGAACTCTTCTCGTATTCCCCCCTTTCCGGCGCGGCAATAATGAGCACGCAGATTATGCGTGGTGATTGGTGCTCGATATATACCTAACCCCCGGCCGTCGGCGCGGATGGATGGAGGGCGCGCCGGAGAATGAACCGGAGAAATCGGAATGACTCGGGGCTGGAAAGCCTCGGAAGTATACACAAACGATTACGGATGCATCGCCCTGCACTAGACAATGCGACGCAAGTACCGCGGAGTCGCGCATTTTTCATGGAGAATGATAGAATGGGAGCATTTTTTCATGATCGTTTAACGATTCGAGAGGAAACCTATTTTTTAGTGTTTTGTTGGATATGGCGAAAAAAGTATTCATTTATTAGAGTTTGACTGAGGAATTTTTATTTTTTATTTTTATTTGGATCAACTAATATGTAATGACAATAAATAGATATTTATTTCGCAATGTCCAATGAAAGATTTCTTAAGATCGAAATAACACGGGGCTGGAAAGGCTCGGAAGTATACACAAACGATTACGGATGCATCGCCCTGCACTAGACTATGCGACGCAAGTACCGCGGAGTCGCGCATTTTTCATGGAGAATGATAGAATGGGAGCATTTTTTCATGATCGTTTAACGATTCAAGAGGAAACCTATTTTTTTATTAGGTTTTTTTTTCATAGGCGGTGCAGCAATTATTGAGAAGCGAGTTTATTTAATATTGACAAATGTTTTGTTGGATATGGCGAAGCAAGTATTCATTTATCGGTACCAAATTTTAGTCAAGGCAGATAGAGTTTGATTGATGCATTTTTTTTATTTTTATTTCTATGAATTCAAATTAGTTGACAATAAATCAATATTTATCTACAAAAGATTTGATAACATTATACAAACTTTTTTCCGGGTGATGTCATTGCATGTGTACTTTTTGTTTAGTGAGTTATTTCGCAATATCGAGGGTAACTCTGATGATGAACAGAGGACGATGACGTTATAGCAAAATCAACTCTCGCTCTAGCTCCGTCCCTTTCTCCGAATCATATCGACTTCGGGGGGGGGGGGGGGGGGAGGTGTATATATAGGCACCGTTGGAATCCTCGTGACGCATACCCGGCTACGTCGTAACCCTGCGGCGCTCAGGTCCGACGGGAGCAGGACGAACGATCGAGGGGAGAGGTTTCACGATATACACGTCAACGGCCGCGTAACGCGAAGTTGAATGCGCCAATTAGAGGTCGAGCGGGATTTTGCGGCAACGTCGAAACTCCCGAGATTCCTGAAGGACCTAGTCGAAGGCATTTGTCCAGCGTCGTGCTTGCGGTGCTAGTTTCTGATAGTAACTATTCGATTTGAGTCCCGGTACGAGCCGTTTGGACGCTCGAGGGGGGAACGAACCGAGCGATAGAGACAGATTACGAGAGACGGATACCTGTAGCACTGTATAGGAGTCCAAGCGGGGCGGGCTGGTTTCGTAACTTTGCTTCTTATCCGACTAGCGGAGAAGACGCTGAAAGGGCTTTTTCTAAGAATTTTGATGTTTTTACTTTGGCGATTGGTAAACGGCAACGGGGACGAGCTCGACGACCGGCCGGACGTCGTTTTTATACGAAATTATGGAACGTCCGATTCGGGTGCACCGTACGCGCGTTTCTTTTTTTGTTTTAATAATGTTTATTTCAAAGAAAAAGTGATCATTATGAACAGTACATAGGCAGAAATAAGACATAAAAAAGTAACCTATTCTTATCAATGAAGTAAGTAACACTTGCCCTTTGAGTTAGGGTCTTGAAGTTATGCTATAACGTCGGAGCAGTGGTCTTTATAAAAGTACTTAGTACAGTGTTTCTTTGGTTGATTTAGGTACTAAACTTTTATATTGCTTCCGAATTTTTGGATTTAGCTACGGGGAAAAAATAATATGAAAAAAACCCCGACGTACGCGCGTGTCCGACCGTTTTCGTTGCGGCTCGTTTGCGCGTCGACACATCGGACTAATATCCGCCTCAGATTTTTTGGAAATTAATTGTCTGTTTATTTTATTAATTACTATGAAATTTAATATTTCATTAATATGAATTATGCGATCTTAAGTATGTACGAATGATATGGAGAGATATAAAACGGTGCCTTCAGTTTTACAAGTTTTTAAAAATTACCTTGCAAATTAATAATCTGTAGGTTGAAAAATATTCTTTTTTTTATACAAGTTCAACATTCTTACCTTGATGAGTTTGGCAACGACAGGAATTCCCGACGAACGGCCGAAAAACCACGAAAATACATCGACGAATTTTTCCCGGCACATGATTCGTCGTTCGATCGTGCACCGTTGACGTTACACACTGTACATCGCAAAACAAAGAGAAATTGGCTCCTCGTCTTGGTAGAAACGACAAACGTGGCGTTTGTCTGAACGGAAATGGAAAACTCACGACTTGAAACACTATGCCGTCGCTTAGATACCGAAAGTCACGACGTTGACGTGCGGACGATAAGACTGCACAGTAAAAAAGATTTGTACTTTCAACGAGTCTTTTTGTCCACAAAAGTCCACAATTCGCTGCTTTTCGTATTTTCGTAAAATATATTTTGTCAAATTATGAAAAATGTTATAAAACAAACATGTTTGTCGTTGTGAAATTAACAAGAAAAAAATTATGGACGTTTATGGACAAGAAACGTTGGTAACTATTTTTACTGTGTTCGCTCATCTCGTAAACACGACATCGCCCGAGCCAAGGGGACGCACTCAGCTGACTCGAGAGCTCGAAAAATATCCAAAGTTTCGTACCCATCACGCTCGATCGCAATCACACATCACATCTTCTAATTCTCATTTTCGTACACGCGCGAAAAAGCAATGAGACAACCCGAAAATCCTCCTGTGTCTATTCCGCAAATGGCCGTTAGAAGCGAGTGAATATTTCGAGCCTTATATGGCCATGCGGTGGTTCGACTGTTTCTCCACGCTCCCGACAACTACGCGTCTCAGCTGGCCGACGCGTCGTAACTCGTTTAGTCGTCAAACTCGACGGACTAAGATTCGCGTCGAATTTTTCCGAATATCATTCGATGTTAAATATTTACGAATGCCATTGAGATACATAAAACGTGCGCTTACCGAGTAGTTTAATTGGCGGTTAGAAACAGGCTGCAGACGCAATTAGTTACGCGTAAGCTGATTTTTTTTTCGACAAGATCGATATTTTATGACTCTGAAGATATCGGCATAAGACTAAATGTCATCAAGCTATAACGGCTGTGTTTTACATCGCACACTTGGAGAATAAAATTCTACACGCGAACATTTTTTTTTTCATCCTAAAACAGTGCAATGTCGGAGACTAGCCGAAGATGAAATTTGATATCATGCACATATCTTCGATTTACTTTCACGACTTTGACGATTGGCAATAGCAGTGATTCTCAGTGACCGGCGAAACGGTCACGAAAATGCGTCGACAAGTTTTGCGCAGCAGATTATTCACCGACCGATCCGGGTGCGCCATTGACGTTACGCACTGTACGATCGCATCGTGGGACAAAGAGAAATCAGCACCACTTGGTATAACGACAGACGCGGTATTTATCCGAACGGAAAAAACATCACGAGGCGAACGGACACCACGTCGCGTAGACACTGGGGGTCTACGCTGCTGACGCGAGAGCGCTGGTAATACGCTAGTGTACGACATCGGGCGCTGAAGCGCGAAGAATACACGAAGTTTCGTACCTATCGATTACGATCGCAGCTTCACATCACTCGTTCTCATTCATGGTGGCGGTTTTTTCCCCTGAAAAAAATTCCCTGACTTTTTCCGGACTTTTCCCTGACCAATTAAAAATTTTCCCTGACTAAACTTCTAACGACGTCTATTTAAAAAAAATGAATGATGCAAATGAAAATGCCTAATTATTCTATGTTTAATTCTGTTTTTTTTATGTTCGGAATTTTTATTCAAGGCTTCCTTTTATGTACTTTTCATTTATTTATAGAAGGGGTGGCGACAATTTACTTTTTCCCTGACCAATTTTGAAATTCCCTGACTTTTCCCTGATTCCCTGACCAAGTTTTTGTTTCCCTGACTTTTCCCGGTTTTCCCTGACCGCGGGCACCATGTCATTCTCATTCGCGTATACGCGCGGAAAAACAACTAGATGATCCGAAAAACGACCCCGTGTCGATTCCCGGAAAAATGGTCGTTACACGCGAGTGGAAATTTCGAACCTTATATGGGCATAGCGATATTTCGAATGGTGTGACAAATCTCGCCTACCCAGTAATTTAATTCAGCAGCGAAAATGTATCCTTCCTTGTACAAAGAGCTGCGAACGAGAAAGTCTGAATCGCTTTCGATTTAAAAAACTGTTGTAAACCAAAAAAAAGTCGGCTTATAGATAAATAATTTGCACATGCAAGGTACTTCTAACCGTCAACCAAACTACTTTGTTCGAGCCGTTGTATATATCTCAATATCATTCGTAAATACTGAACATCGAATAAGATTCCGGAAAATTCGACGCGAATATTCAAACGAGCGACGACGCGTCGGTCAGCTGACGCGGTGGAGTTTCGGGGCCTTGGAGAAATAGTCTAACCGCCGCGATGCCCATATAAGGCTCGAAAATTTCACTCTCGTGTACCAGCCATTTGCGGAATAGACACAGGAGGACTTTCGGATCGTCTCATTGTTTTTTCCGCGCGTATACGCAGATGAGAATGAGAACGAGTGATGTGGGACTGTAATCGAACGCGATAGGTACGAAACTTTGCGTATTCTTCGGGCTCTCGAGTCTGCCGTAGCGATATGGTCAAGCGTAATCCCAGCGTTCTCGCCTCAGTAGCGTGACCCCCAGTGTATACGCGGCGTCGCGTTATTCGAGTGGTGAATTTCTTTCGTCTGTCGTTTATCGTTTCGTAGAGCGTGTAATTTCATTGAATATGGCAAAAGTCCGTCAACACGACGGATGTTTTAATGAACTCGGGCTCTTCGACGAACGAAATTAATAGAAAAAGATCGAAAAAAATGTATCGATCAACCTTAAAGTTTTTATTTGTTATAAAAGTAATTATCTTTTTACGTGTCTATTTCAAATTAAATAGACTAGCTCGTCTTCGCGATCGATCGCGAGTACAGTGAAGTGATTTTTTTTTGTGTCGCGACTGATAAATTCACGGACTCGGGGCAGCCTTGCCGTCTACTTTGAGCCAACTTCAGTGGAATATTGAATCGGGCGTTCGGAGGAAACATCGAAGTCGTAAGTCGAACATCATTTATTCATTTTTCCTTCCTCACAGAAGTTTGTTTTGGTGAATAAAAATTTCAAGATTTTATTGAAAGCGTGTTCAGAATGTTCCGCATCGAAAAATCGCATTTAGAAAAAGATATCCGGATGTAAGTGTGTGTGAGTATGTGTATGTATGGCTGCGTGAGTGGGACGCACAAAATACTCGTGATTTCTTTTTTCGCGCTGAACCTGATTCGCTCAGCCATTTTGCATCAAGGTCAACCATGGCGGGGCGTTGAAAAAAGTTGAAATTAAAAGTTTCATGTAGCTTCCTCATAAAAGTTGAAAATTGAGTTTTTCATATCGCTTTCTCATAATGTTCCTTTATTCGCGATGCTTCTTCTATGAGAAAGCATTTTCTGTATTTTTAGCTTCCTTGCAGACGAAGTTCCGCGAATGAAGAAATATTATGAGAAAACGATATTAAAATTCCAATCTTCAACTTTTATGAGGAAGCGATATGAAAATTTGAATGCTCAACTTATTATCATGGAAATCTAAGTCCTCAGTTTAGGAGTTGGGCGAACTTTTGTTCCACTCGAGATCTTATTCGCCCGTTATTGTTACATTGTAGCGTAAACCCATCCGAGACCGATACACTATCCACTTTAATTATTGTTATTAGTTTCAATATCATACATTGTATCGTGTCGTGTCCAAGAGACTGACGTCTCTCAAGTTTTGCGTTATTCCTCGAGACGGATCCTCATCGCGCCGCCTTTCTGTGTGTTACCCAGCGACTTTGCTGCCGTCGTATCGTCAACGATTCCGTACCGACGAGGACGATGACGGCAGCGTAGGCACAAACGGTAGCAGCAACGCCGCTTCGGCTGACGCTCGGCGGGAGGGACAGAGACGTGTCTATGTATCTCGCAACGAGACGCTGGAGGGCCCCGCTGGCCGCCTCGACGAATTTTCGACGCCGTACAACGAACCCATTGATACGTATACGTACTGGCATTGCCTATATATATATATATATACGGCCGGGCCGCTCGGGCACTCGTGCTACAATCATTTTTTTACTCATTCAATCACCCAGCAATAAATGGCTTTTACAAACGCACTCGGACCATATTAATGACATATATAATTTACACGCAACGATTTTATCTACGATATTGTTATTCAAATAACAACAACAACAACAACAACAACAACAACAACAATAATAATAACAACAACAACAACAATAACAATAATAATTAGTATTCTTTTTTTGTCATGTTTCACTCTACATACAAAACAATATAATGGTCATTTGATCATATATGTTGTATTATTATATTGTTTTGTATTTTACGGTAAAATTAAAAAATACAATAGTACATTATGCATCCACGTGTCCACTGTTATTATAATTATCGTAAAGCCTTAAAAAAAAACCTAAAAATTTCAATCCGGTTTCCGATTAAATTAACGCGAAGTAATTTCTTCGTTAATAATATACGTGGAAATCTGATTATTTTTCTGTCGGGCGGTTTTAATTTTGAACGATTCTTTTGTGTGTGTTTTTTTTCTGCTTATTCTTTTTCGTGCTTTGCGTTCGACGCATTGTGCTGGAAGCCGCGGCGTCGATTGGTTCGGGGCGAGACCGCCACCGATGCCGCATGAACTCTCTCGCCGGCACCGCTCGCCTCGCTACGAGGAACGGAGTGGGAAATGAAAGGTGCAGAATTCGCGGATCGGGTGCCTGACACAACGGCGCGGCACCGGCGTGCGTACACTTGATTATCCGCGTGTGCGATGTACGTGTCACGCACACTGGTGCGCGCGCAGCGACGGCGCGCCGGTTATTCCAGGTGCGTTCCAATGACTCCTCGCGTCTCTGGACATTCTACTCTCCTCCTCGTGGACACCCTCGGGCACCACTTGTGCATACCATGGGGATGCTCGTTTCGAGTGAATGCATGTTTGCTTAAAAAAAATTCCGTACCGATGCCCATCCGGGCATTGTTTGCTGGGCATAATCGCCCATCGTGCGGAATTGTTTTTTTGTTTTTTCGATCGCTTCTTTCCGTGTCGCGCATCGCCGTGACGAAATTAACTTTTTGCTATCGTAAAATTAAGATTACATCTTTCCGACGCGTTTAACTGGTGAACGAGAGTAAATGCGTCATAAAAATAAGATGGTCATCGCAGCATCCGCGGTGGGAATGCCGCGCGGGAGCGTTATCGGCCGACATCGGCCATGCATCGGCCGACGCTGTGCCAACACTGGCCCCGTTGGGGATTGCGCGACCGGAAGAATTGTAGATGAAAACTGTGTGTTCACTGATTGGCTCTTCTATCGGCATCTCTCGCCCGGTTTGAGCTTGCAGAGCACAAAAGCGAGCTTTTTTTTAATCGAGGATAAAGAGCGCGGCATCGCAACGGGTGAACGATGCAGTTGCGGCGATGAAATAGTTGCATTAAATCGTACATCAACGGTCGTCCGGGTAAGCGAGCTTCTCCACAAGAGCGTGACTCCTCGTGCGAGAGGTTTTTTTTCCATGCCATTAACGCACCGCCGAGCACACCGGTCTCTCCTCTGCGAGCTTTCACGGGCGCGGAGCTCATCCGTCGGGATATCGCCGGGATATCGCCTCACACTTTGCCCCGGTGCCGCGAACACGCTCGTTGGGAATTCATATTATCGGTCTCGTCGCGAAACCGTGAACCAACCCTCGATGAACAATGATCGATCGCTTTTTTTCGTAAGCATAATTAAAAGTTTAACGAGCCTGTCAACGTTGTAAATTCTATTTTAAAAAATGCACGATTATCGCGACGTAAAACGAATGTAATGCCGACACGACCGGGATCGAGCCAAAGATGAAAGATCGAATAATCATAGGTCTTTCCATCATAATTGATAAATATATCATATTATATTATATTATATATATTATATATATTATATTATATTATATTATATATATTATATATATAATATTATATTATATTATATATATTATATATATTATATTATATTATATTATATATATTATATATATAATATTATATTATATTATATATATTATATATATTATATTATATTATTAATGTCACCCTTTATCATATATTTTTTTTTTTTTTTCAATGTAACACCTTCGTGCGCTGCCTTTCGTCTGTTTTTTTTTTATTTTTCGCGTCAGTCACTTTACGGCGTGTGCGCACTTTGCTCGGGTAGATTCGATCCGCATACCGATAAACTTGTTTGCGCGAAGGTGTTAATCGGCCGGCCGGTTCGTCCAACTCGCATGAATGACGAGGAATTAGGTGAAGTTATTGCGAGACGATCACCGAGCAGGCAGGTGACTCGTCCCGGCAGAATTGCGACCGGCGATCGGTGTGCGCGCAGCGCAGTTCGATCGGATCGAACAGAGTGCTCGGAACGTCGTGGGAAAACCTTGCGGTTATTTACCGGCCGGTCTTTCCAGGCCGCGGAACGCACGATCGCCTACGTACCGCACAGTCGACGAGGAATTTATATATATCGGCGGACGAGTCTCCGCCGAGTAGCTATTTTAATGAATCCGCGAAGCTAAAGATTGCCGGGTCTCGCGGCAGTACCGAGAAATCGGTACGAGCTCGTTGCGCGCACGCGATGCATTACAATTATCCATCAACGCTCGACGCGTCCGACACGGCGACTCCGATCCGCGAACAACTCGAGATGGAAATTAATCGAATTCCTCGGACAGCATCGGAGACCTCGTTGCGCCGCGGTGGCCGCGTTGCCGGAGATGAAAAACACCGTCGGCAGCGGAGAACGCGAAAGAACTAACGATTCGCCGGACCGGCCGGAAGGTCGTGAGCGAGAGATCAATTCGCACGAAATCTCCGTCACATTTGCCGTTCTCCTCACACCCCGGCCGCGAAACACTTTTTTTTGCCGACCGGTAGGGCGGCGAGACTCGACGCAGCATCCCTCCGTGGAGCGTTATTTATTTTTGTGTTTTACGCCACGTCGGGTGTCCGCGATGCGGAAGAGGAGAGAGAGAAGACGAGGGACACGGAGTGAGAAGATCCAGGCGGGGCGGGTACAGCGAAAGGGGCAGGGGCGGCGAGGTCGGGGTAAAAAGAAGAGCGTTGACAAGTGAACGCAGGCAGCAAACGGGAAGAGAGAATGAGTAGAAACGGCAAAGAGAAGAAAGAAAGGAAAACAAAAAAAAAAACGAAGAAGAGAAACCCGTGAGATAGAGGATATACTTCGGGAACGGTCGCACGAGTAATTATTACGGATTTTCCGGATCTAATTCTACGGACGGTAACACGACACAATTCACTCACGCAGATTGCGCCACGGGAGGATGTAAATTTCTGTCAGTCGGACGGTCCATTTTATCCTTCTCGCGCTTCTCCGCGGCTCTATAACCCGCTCGCTTCCCGGGGCGCTGTGTTCCACCTGCTAACTCGGCGAGCGGGGGATTCCCCTAACTCCGTGCAGTTTCTCCCGTTCCGTTTTCTCCGCACATTCTCTCTCGGCCGGCCTCTCCCGACCGACGTCGGGATGGTCGGGGGCGTCGGACGATTATTCGGTTTTCCACTCTCTTTCCACCTGAGCCTTTAACCGCGATTACTGCTCGCGAGCCCCGGACCGCGCATCAACGGGCGGGCGCATCGTGCCGGTCGGGTCGCGCGGGAAGCTCGACTGAATTCATAGACGGCTGTCGCCCCCTTTCCACCGTGATCAAAGTAGCGCGTACGCTACTTGTCGGATCCCTCGAAAACGGACACTCTCATTCTCGCGATTCTTGTCCCTTCCTCCGTCCGCCTCTGTACCGTCAGAGTAATAAAATCCCACGATGTTCTCGCCGCTTCCGGTTTCCACGGCGCCGGTGGACAATAGTTTTCATCTGCGCCCTCGGTCATAGACACCCTTAAATGGCGATCATTTAAGACGATTATCTCTTACGGCTACCTCTCCCACGCGGAGAAAAATAGTTCTGTTTCTCCAACAAAATGTAAATCGTTAATAATTTATTGTTGTGAAAGCAAAAATATTTGGCTGCTACAGCAAAATATTTGTTGCCACAGCAAAATATTTTGTTGCCCCTATGTTAACGAGGTAAATTAGTAATAATAACAAAATTCTTGTTGTCCCAACAATTTGTTTTTCCGTGCAAGTTCGCTCCTACCGACTTATTTGTAATGCGTTGGAAAGTTTAGATACTTTTGTTCCTACGCTGAGAGAAGGATCTAGTAAATATTACTATGTCGCTTGAGAGATATTACCATAGCACATAGTAGTAGGGCGCTAGGGCGCCACCTATGGTAGGAAGTACCGAATTTATAAGAATTTTTCTTAGATATTATGATAAAAATTCTTGGATAATCTGAGACTTTCTGCCATAGGTGGCGCCCGTGGCGCCCTACAACTATGTGCTATGGTAATATTTCTTAGATTATCGGTAATTTTCACTAGATCCTTCTCTCAGTGTAAAAAATTGATAGTTGCATTTCACGGGTAGATGAATCGTGAAGAGTTGCGGGTAAAAACAAAGTACCATAAGACCATTATCGTGCAATTCTAAAGTGGATGCATTCTCAATGATTCTTAATCCGTTCGCTACAATCGCTGACAATAAAACGTCTCTAGTTCGGAAAACGCTGTGTATTTTTACCTTGTGTAGTTTTCATGCACGCCCTCAGCCATAGACACCGTTTACAGTCTATCATTTAAGACGATTATCTCTCACCTTTGGCGCCCCCAAGTTCACTCTTTCCGATCTATTTCTAATCCATCGAGAAGCGAAGATTGCATGCTTTTATTTTTTTTTATCGATAGAAGCATTTCACGGACAGATGAATCGTAAAACATTGCGGGTAAGGAAAAAAACTACCATAGGGTCATTATCGTGCAATTCTAAAGTGGTTACATTCTCAATGATAAAATATTTCTAGTTCGAAGAACGCCGTATATTCGCACGACAGTTTTCACCCTTAACTGTCGATCATTTGGGATGTTTATATCTCGCCGTCAGCGTTCCCAAGTTTCACACTTTTCAACCTATTTCTACACTGAGAAAAAAAATTGGTTGGATTAACCAAAAGTCGCGGTGACATACGTTCAATGTCGTTATTTGTTTGGTACAAATAAAGCTTTGTTTTGTTAAACGATTATTTGCTTCAATTTATTCAAAATTTGTCGATTAAAACAAACATATTTGTTGTACCAACAGAATACACCTTTGAACGTATGTCACCGCGCATTTGCTTAATCCAACCATTCCTTTCTCTCAGTGTAATCCATCGAGAAGCGAAGATTGCGTACTTTTATTTCCGAAAATTGCTAGGAGCATTTCACGGATAGATGAAACGTAAAAACTTGCGGGTAAGAAAAAAAAAAAGAATTACCATAAGGTCATTACCGTGCAATTCTGGAATGGTTACATTCTCAATGATTCTTAATCCCTCCGCTACAATCGCTCGTGATAAAACATCTCTAGTTCGGAGAACTCTGTATATTCGCTCACAATGGAGCGCAGAACGATGCGTCGATTTTACGTCTGTAGATCTTTTTTTTTGTACCGCGCGGGGACGAAGAGAGGGAGAAACGAAAGGAGATGTACATGCAGAACGGGAGAATCGAGTATTACGCCGTCCACCCACGCAGAGGGGACGCGAGTGTGAGTTCGCTGGCTGGTCATTAAGGATGCCAAGGGCTACTAATCGTCATCAGAGTCTCATTCACCGTCGGCATATCATATACGGAATATAAAATTGGCTGCCTCGTCGTTCCCTCAATGGCTGTAATGATTATTTTCTCCGGGTATATGTAATGAGTAACGGGGGTTCGGCCGGAGTCGAACGCCGCGCGGGGAGAGCTCACGTACACTCGGGGGCGATAATAGACGGCTGCGCCGACGAATAATAAGAGATTCAGGTCAATAGCGGTGTAATGAGGTATCTAGAGTCCATCAAGGATTCATACATCCACCGGCGCAGTCCGCGCCGAGTGCGCTCTATACAATATAACACGCAGGATTTATAATTACAACCACGCTAGTTACAGCACGTAAAGCGCCAATGCAATTTCCATCGATCAGCCCCGACTCGTTTCGTCGACCGGAGGAGGAAAAGATTAATTTTAAAAAAATTAAATTATCGCTACTCATATTTCGATAAATTATTTTTAAAACGTCGATAAGCAGAACACCGCTTCGAGGTTCCGGCGATTAAATTTTGACGAATGCGCCTGGTAAATTTTTAATTCTCTTGATTCTCCGTAAACGACGATCCGGACGAACAATGGAATCTTCGATCCTGGAGGTGGAAAAAAATTTCCGTACCGCCGGTGTACGGGAAATCCGTACGTATTAATAGTAGAATTTATACGAGACACGTGCCCGAGCAAGGTCGAGCTACTATCGGGTCACGCATCGAAATTGCGTTCCCGGACCAGTTTGGATTAAGTACGAAAACGTACGGATGTCATAAAAATTGGCTCGTAAACGAAACGAGGGCCGAGGGTGGACGCAGGGGTATTATTTCGAGCTCTCTCCGCCGCTGGAGGCCGGCGGGTGCGGAGGAAGCCGCCGTTCTTCGTAGTCCCGATTGGACCGACGATTGTTTGATCGGCGAAAAAAAAGGCTAAACAAAAACAATGGGCATCGGGGATCGATAGGCTGCACGGGTTAAAAATATATAATTCGTTTTGGCCGCTGAGCATAAAAAATGAACGGTACTTACGCACACATCACGAGTGCGTGGGATGTATTACGCCAATCGCACCCGAAGTTTATTGCGTTAAATGTACCAGACCATTTTTTTTCGCGAATAATATTCCCGAAGAAAATCGAAATGGCCCGAAAGCAAAAAAAAAAAAAAAGTTAATTATTAACGTCACAAAATCTGAAAGGTATAGAAATTTCGCCGTAAACGCGATTTATCTGTATTATAAATGAATTGCAAAGATATAGAAAAATATTATAATTAGTTTTCTCCGTCGAGCATGAAAAATAACTGGTGCGTACGCATACACGTATAACGTCAATGGCGAACGATCTTTATTGCGTTAAATGTACCCGACAATTTTTTTTTGACAATAATACTGTCGAAGAAAATCGGAATGGCCCGAAAGCAAAGAAAAAGAAAATAATTATTAACGTTAAAAAAAGGAATGTCTGAAAGGTACAGAAACTCCGTCGGAAACGCGATTTATCTATATTATAAATGAATTTCAAAGATAAACAAAATATTATTCGTTATTACCTTTATAATTAATTCGGTTTGCCCGTCGAGCATAAAAAACCAACGGTGCGTACGCATACGCGTACACACCGCTTTTTTTAAAATAATACTATATATTTTTTTAATAATACTAGCTAAGAAAATCGGAATGGTCTTAAACAAAAAAAAAAAAAGATGAATGATTTAACGTTAAAAAAAGGGATGTCTGAAACGTATAGAAATTCCGTCGGAAACGCGCTTTATATGTATTATAAATGAATTTCAAAGATCTGCGGCTAACCGAGTGTATGATGCGGTGACGAGAGTGAATGACTTTAGTTATTTTGCCAAACTCCATGGCTGACAGGTTGAACCGCGAGGGAGATCATCAAAACTTCGAAATGACTGTCGACAAATCGATCGGGACGAGTGGTCGACGCGAATTCTCTCCTCGCCGTGTGTTCTATGCACACATATATATATATATATATATAATACATATCGAGCACAGTATTTCGAAACGCGACCAACAGCATGTCGGGTCAGCGATGATCAGCGACATAATAATTACCCCTGCCAGTTCGCGATTCCAATAATTGCTTTTGCGGCCGCGACGCGTGCCTCTCCGGCCTCGATCGAGCAACCGCTGCGCTCCGAAATGAATTCGCGAGATCGCAATTTAATAAGGAACCGGTCACCGTCTTCCGGTGATTAATTCGCGCCGAAAAGTTTCCGGCAACTTTGCAGACTCCGGCTATCGCGCGACGGTTCGCGTGGGAAAGATGGAACACGGAAACTGCCGCGTCTTGCATGCGTCATGCGCGCATCGCAACTCCGCACGGAAAGACAAGGAACCCTTTTCCTTTGCATCCGTGTCAGCGTAAAATTGTTTGGACCTTCGCAAGCTCCAGTTCCACTTCCCTCGGGCCTAAAACCGCATGACCCCGAGGATATTTGCACGAGACTAACTTTCATCAAATTATAATTATAATTGCTGCGTTTTGCATCGCGGAAACTTGGCTCGGTGAAGTTCGCTTGGAGAATAAAATGCGACAAGCGAACCATTGTTTTACTTCCTAAAGCAGTGCATCGCTCAGATACTTTCCAAACATGGAATTTGACGTCGTGTAGATATGTTCAGGGTCACGATGTTGTGACCCTGAAGATATCTGCACGAGACTAAACTTCGTCAAGTTATAACGGCTGAGTTTTGCATCGCGGAAACTTGGCTCGGTGAAGTTCACTCGGAGAATAAAGTGCGACGAGCGAACCACTTTTTTTCTTCCTAAAGCAGTGCATTGACAGACGCTTGTCAAAGATGGAATTTGATGTCGTGTAGATATGTTTAGGGTCATAAAACAGATTGAGACGACGCTCGTGCACCGAGTCGAGGTAGCTCATCGACACTTTCCCTAGAATGCCTGGATGCGAGCTATAACCGGGCGGATAATCTCCCAGCTGCTCGGAAGCTGCGCGCTTGGAACGACATTATCGGCTCTTGCAGCGTATTCGTGCAAGTCTCGTGCTTGGATTTCCGAATTCTCGTCCGAGTTATAGATGCTCGCTAATAAGCGGTCTAGCGGAGTGCAAATGTTTTCGGGAGGGGGAGAGGGTTTTGGAGAAATTGTGTGTGAGTGCGCGTGTGTGTATGTGTGTGTGCGGGAGGGGGGAGGGGGAGGGCGCGGGAAGGTGTGTTCTCCAGGGATGGCAGTCAGATTAAAATAAGTTGGCAACAACTTGGGCAATTATGATGATAATTGCGGCATACACTATGCTAATGCGGGACTCCCATTCATTTTGAGTTTGCGTTCCAGTGCCTCGAAGAGGGCTTTATTCACGAAGTTTCGAAAGAGCCGTTCTCGCCCTCTCTGCGATCCCGCTCCCGCCTCCGCTGCAGAACCATACGATAATTGGTAGGGCCCTACGTATTTACGCGCTATCCTCTTGCCTACTTATATATAGATGTATATATATATATATATATATATATGTAAGTACGACTTTTCTCCCGCATGAACCGCGCACAGCGGTTTGATAATTAAGTTTCGCAATTAATGTGCGCCATATATTATCGTCGGTCGAAGAGTTTCGTGCGTCGACTCGATGTCGAGACGGAAACAGTCCGTTTGCGCGTTGCTGACGAACGGTAAGTTGCTTTTTTTTACATTGAAACAAAAATTGTCTCTTCGTTTCACCATTTTTTGTTTTTTTTTTACTCATCAATTTGCCAATTCGTTTAGTTCATAATACAGCCGATAAACTTCCCGAACGATAAATGTTTATTCACATTTAAAAAAAAGCTTATTTACTGTGCATTCCAGTTGAGCGACTTTTTTTCTTTCACCGGAGTGGAGTTTTCACTGGAGCGTTACAGGATCACTTTTTGACCCGTCGAGGAGACTCGATTTAATGCCGGAGCTTCGCTAGTGGCACGATTGACGACGCCACTTGAAATACTTTTCAATATGGTCACCGAACTTTTTGCGTAATACCTGACACCGCTTCTCATTTCGGTCCCCTCCGTACGCCGCGCTGTCTCTCTCTCTCCTCGTTGAAATCCCAAAAGCCATTAAAATAGAAATGGGGAAACTCGACCCTTCCAATTCCAGCATAATATTGTGATTACGATATATAGGTACAGAGAGCGAGAAAGCGAAGGGTGCGCGGGGGTGAAGAATATAGTCTCCCCCCCCCCCCCTCCTCCTGAACTCCCGATGCTACGGACGAATGCGCCCTCGGCCAGTGCATGAATATATGTACGCAGATACATCGCGGGTCCGCATACACGGCACGTAGTGAATCGCCGCCCTTTTTCCACCGCATATATTTCTCCCATACATTTATTCACGCATAAGCAAGCGCCCGCCGTTCGCGGAGTCGTGAATATTTTTCTATGTTTAATGTATATTTTCGGCAACGTATATTTCCCCACGGGCCGCCGCATCGATATGGCATTTCATTTCGAATTGTTATATACGCAATTGTACCTCGCACATCGTATTTCGTCCCGTACCAAAAAGCAAAAAAAAAAAAAAAATCGGCACTATATCGGCCATTTCCAATACCGAAGCAAAGCAAAACAAAAACAAACAGATAAATGGTGACAAAATTTCGAAAATTTTCCTTCCGCATCATCCACGAAGGATTTTGATCGGTCGTATTTCATCTCGTACGAAAAAGCAAAAAAAAAAAAATCAACACTATATGGGCCGTTTCAAATACCGAAGCAAAACAAAACAAAAACAAAGAGATAAATGGTGACAAAATTTCGAAAATTTTCCTTGATCCACGAAGGATTTTGATCGGTCTCGGTCCATCGAGCCGAAAGATCTCGTTATCCGTCGACGGAAGGTGGAAAAAATAGGTGGTTGGGATCGCCCGATCGTGCGCTGGAGGACCATGCGGCGCACCTAACGTACCGTCACGTCGGTGGAGAGATAGTACAAGGAAAACAAAACCTATATACCTTCGTGCGCGCGAGAATGTACCGCGGGGCCGGAGAGTGAGCTAGCAAACTCGCGAGCGTGCAACGGCATCTCCATAAATCCCGAGTGTATGGCTACGTAGGTCGTATTCGCGCGTGAGATAGTGCCCGGCCCAGAGAATGTATCAAAATCAGGCGCGAGGTTGCTTTATGGACGGGAACGCTCGTAAATACGCACTTCTGCTGGTACTCCTACACCCGGGGTGCTCGCGGTGGTTCGGTATGTACGGGGGCACGGTATATGCGGCACGGCGGAGCGAGCTAGGAAGCGGGGAAAGAGCCGATGGCCCGGCTGGAGGCTCGGCGTGGAAACTCTCCGCCAGGAGTGCCAGGATTGGTTAGACGATAGAGAAAGGGGTACGGAATAGCTTCTACGGGATGCTAATAAAAGATAGGACCGGGGATGAGCGCGGATGTAGATAGAGGAGCGGAGGATAAGGCGAGATATCGTCGCGGAACTAACCCGGCTGCCACTGTTCTCCATTGTTTCGTGAGTCGTTCTCGTCTCCGTTGGCACTCTGCACCCCCCCCCCCCCCCCCCCGGTGCCCGGGATCGGAATGTGTTAAAATTTATCATCGAAATGTTGGAAAATGCAAAACAGCTCCAGGTCGGATCGCAGTTAGGAGTTCGCTGGAGCGGTTCCTGGTGGATGTGCGAACACTGAGAAAAACATTTGTTGGATTAACCAAAAGTCGCGGTGACATACGTTCAAAGCTGTTATTTGTTTGGTACAAACGAAGCATTGTTTTCTTAGATGATTATTTGCTTCAATTTATTCAAAATTTGGCGATTGAAATAAACATTTTTCTTATACACTGAGAAAAAATGACATAGTAAAAGTAACAATGCCGACTTTTTACCATAAATAATAGTTTCCGAGGGGAACGTCTATATTTTATAGTTACGACTATGACAATAAACCATCGTTGCAACCACAATTATGATTTGATCAATTGACTATGCACTATCAGAAACTATCTATGTAGACGTTTCCCCTGGGAACTATTCGATATAGTGAGAAATACTATCCTTTTTCTCAGTGTACCAACCGAATACACCTTTGAACGTATGTCACCGCGCATTTGTTTAATTCACCAATTTCTTTTCCTCGGTGAAGGAACGGCTCGCCGGACCATGATCGAGCAAAGGCCGGCTGTACCCGGACGACTGTCAACGCGACGGAGGATGGGTCGCAATCGGGAGCAGTAGTCCCAAGAAACTCGCGAGCCGGGAGGATCAGGAGTGTCCGGGGGAGTCAGCGAGGAGCGTGACCGATGTCGTTAAACCGAACGGAATTTGCCGAGCCCTCTGCCACGCACGAGGCTTAATTGCACCGTCGGGCAATATAAATATGCAGCGTAATTCTAGCGTCGTCGAAGCTCAGCGCGGCTCCACGTGTTGGAACGCACACGCGCGCGCGCGCGGATACCGACAGCGGCGCGGCTAACAGGACCGAAAACCAGCAGCGTCCGTCATGCACGGTAATGCCAGCGTGTCATCGCTCACCACCGCGTTACGATGCAAAATAAATTTAACCTCGAGCTCAGTTAAATGCTCTCGCTCGGTCATTATGATACACAGAATGACACTTGTTCGCGCAACGCATGTACGTCGCGAACTTTGATTAACGACATTCTCCAAGATCGCCAGTGTCGTTATCGGTATTATCATTGTATTTTTGAATTCAATTTTTTTTTTTACATCCAAACCGCTCGAACAAGTTTCGAGCGATGGAGGTTGTACTACGTCGTCGCACAAATTTACTTAGCAGTGTAACGCTAGCAGTAGCGAAACGAGCTCCTTGACCATGGGCGGCAAATTGGTCGACCGCGAGCTTGCAATTTGCTCTCGTATTCTCTATTACCGATGAACTTGGATGAACTAACCGTTGGTGGAGATACTGCGGGATGGAGGATATACCGAGACGACGGTTGCCGGGAGGATGAGGCGGGTGTGGGTCGACGAGGGGGTGGCAGCGATATACGTAGCCCTGCTATCCCCGGGTTCCACGTCGAAGGAAGTTCCTAATCTCAGTGGTCAGCTAATATCCAAACATGGCGTAAGCTCGGATAGGTACACCCTGGAACTAGCTGCGGCACTGTCTCAGTTGCTCTCTATATATATTATATACATGTATATATATATATAATATATATACATATTATTTGTCCTCTCTCACCGAGAATCCAGATATACGTACTGGTAACGTCTGGTAACAGATATCACGGGCAAACATTAATACTGAGTGCCGGACGATGGCGAGAGAGAGAGTCCGGACGGCGGTGTGTGCTGGGGGATTATCTTATTCTTGGACAGTGCTACCGGGCACTGGTTCTACTCAAACCGCTTCTGGTTGTGCTGCGAAGCTCGCGACGCCGTTCGCTAACTCCTCTTCTCCCGCCTTCGCGTCTCCCGTCGTCCTTCGGGAGCAGAAGCTCCCCCCCCCCCCTTCATCGGCAAACACATCCTATCCAGAACCCGAAGCGATGTGGTTTAAATGTTGACCAGTGCCGAGTACCAATTTCTACAAACCGTCCAGGCTGGACCGGCCTGACGCTCCCTGACCAGCGAGCTTAATATCGCGAAGGTATCTTCCGGTTGAGAATACGGAGAGATAGCCTTGTACCTCCGAGTCTTCGGGAGCTTCGCTTATCTCTCCAAATTCGGATAAAATAACGATATCTTTCTCCTCGTGGAAATTATACCCCAAAGCCCCGAAAGCTCCAAAAACCATTGCTTCAATGTCTTGGTTAGGTCCCACTCGGTACTTTCCGTCCGATCTCAATCCACGCGCTTCCGACAATAGCATTGCTTTCCATTCTATAGTTAGGGGAGCCATCTCATTTATATAGTAAAACAGAGAGTCGCTGGAATAGTAGCGGAGGCGGGAGGAGCAGCGGCGTGGAGTAGAGAGTAGTTGAGGTACGCTAGTGGAGAGTTTGTTTGTCGAGCAAACGTTTGCCGACGACACCGCCGGACACTGCTGGTGGTGGTGCTGCTGCGCGTCTCCCTCCTGGGCACGGGTGAAAGTCTGTCCCGGATCACGGGAGGCGGAGGCACTCGGATTTAATACTATCTTCCAGAATGAACTATCTTCCAGGGCTATGGTCAAATAAATTCACCGAAAGTGACTCTCATCTTCGGGTTGTATAATATGCCGACCATACCGTTTTCCTTCTCTTCGTTCTTTCGGTGTTTTTTGAATCCCGATAATCGTACTTTGGATCGTTCAATGCAGATCCAAGGGCTGGTAAAATCCAGAAATTCCGTTGAATGCTCGCGGAACGATGGCGATCCCATGCATAAGAACTCATAAATCCATCAATAAATCCGGACCTTCCTCGCGCGTTGACCACATTTGCTTAGGGATAAGAAGCAAAGACAGGCAGGGTAGACAGTAGAAAGAGAGGGGGGTTGTGCCGGGCTGGCTCGAGGTGCTGCAAGTCTGTAGGGCGGTGAGGAATGGCTTGGTCTAGCGAGCCTTTAGCCCGGCTTAGCATGTACTGGAAACACCATCCCCTATCCTTCGTGTCGGGGCCAAGTTATACCCGCAAACAGTCGTACATTAGTGCCTGCAGGAGTCCTGCAGGATTTATAAGGGGCGCCCGCGGGCACACGGGATGGTATATCGTGAGCAGCGCGGCGTCTCTCCCGATGGTTAAAACTGAAGGAGATCCGGGGAGGTCACGGAGAGCCACGAAGAACAAGCTTGAGCGAGAATACAGGAAAATTATTGCCGAAATATCCATAAAGTCGATCTCATATAAACGACGGCGACACAAGTGATGACCGTCCAGTTCGCAAAGTGCGATCGTGCATGTGCGTGCGAATAGCGGAGAGTGTGATGTTGCTAAATGGAGCAAGCCTTTGGGAGGTGGACGAGACCGAAGGGAGTGTCCGACGGAGGTGAAAGGGTGATCCTGAAGGATCCGAGAATGTTTAGCGCGGTATACAGGGCTTTGCAGAGGCGACGCTAAAGACCAGGAGCTGCGGGTGGAAAACAGCGAAAGAGAGGAGACGAGGAGGACAAGGGTGGAGCTGTCTCTGGTCAGCCGGTTAGTCCCCATGGAGAGGTCGTGATACCAGCCGACACAGCAGCTCTTCTCTCAGTAGCCAGAGTAGCCGGAATTAATTTCGCATGCCGTTGACGGACGATGGCGAAGAACGAATGAACGTAGTCCATCGCACGTAACACTTTTGTCAATCATCGATTCGGACATCACGCTCAGGAGATCTCGGGTGGTCAGCCCACTTTTGCCAGACCTTAACGAGCAGTTCGATGCGAAAGAAGAAGGACGGAAGCGACTTCGAGGACGAGTGTGAACTCGTGGTGGAGATGGACGGAGGAGCTAGGCCGGGGACGGTAGAATTGCACGGGTTCTCCAAGAGTTTCGTTCGGTACGTGAGCACGTCGGCTGGAGGGTGGCGACGGTGCGGCCGGTTTCACCGAAGGACGCGCGAACGGAGAGACCGAACTCTCTAGCAAGGGGTGGTTCAGATGGGTCGGGGGATTGTTACTGAAGAGGGGTGCGGCTGAGCCGTCGGCGGGGTGGGTGGGTGGCGGGTGGCGGCGGGCTAACAGCGGACGAGAGGCAGGGTGGGTAGCCAGTGGTCAGCACACTTGGCCGACCCTACTTCGCTAACTAGTTTAATGATATATGTTGAGCTACAAGCGCCTTGATTAATCGTTAACTAATGTTGGACCTCGCAGTGTACCACCACGAAGGAGCGCCGTTCGCCCGGATGTGGAAGCAAGATAGAACGAGAAAGACGCAAAGGGTGATAGAGGGAGATGAAGAAGGAGTGATGAGGAGGAGAACCGAGAGCCTCGGTCCTTCGCACAGCCTCGATCCGCAAGGCGCTCTTATAGGACATACCCTCGACTCCGAGGGGAACGAAGAGAGGTAGTCTCTACGTCCGAAACTCCAGAGCCCGAGCGTATAGCCAAACAGAAATCTAATCTCTCCGGATAATTTGATTTATGATTTGCCCGCGCTCATGGAGCTCCGCCTCCACCTTCGCCGCCGTCGTCGTCGCTGCGAAGGAAAAACTTTCGAACGGTCGGACACCAGCCGCGAAGGCCAAGTTGTCGTCGATGCAATTTGTCGGAGTGTATCCATCGCGCGAGGGACCCTTTGGTCATCGTAGGTAAATTCACGTCTGAGAGATGCCGCGGCTGAGGGAAATCGCCTAACGGCCGGGATAACCCCTTCTGTGTATTCTCTGTCCTTTCGGATTGAGTTAGGGCCTCCACCCAACCTGGACTTCTTCTTTCACGACCGTGAATCACGGACGGACAGTTCGGCTCGCGGAACATTGATCATCCTTAATTCGCTTAGAACTCTCGATCGGTTAAGTTGCTGGGCCATTTGGAGCCTCCAACCGTCCTGACGCTTCTCCCGAACCGTCGATCTTATCCCCGGGGATGACGTCATACTCGGATACTCTTCTCCTTATTTTCGCTCCATGCATCTTCCGGTTTGCAATTTTTTTTTAAGCACTGGCATTAGTCATTTAGTCTCACACATCCATACTTCGTTCGCCATAATTGCCGAGAAGTCGAATGGCAGCGAGTAAGAGATTGAAGGCCAAGACGCAGATGGTCGACTTGCTGGGCCAGGGCGCGCAGCGACTAATGTGCCGACTTGCGCTCATAATGTGAGGATCGTTGGTACGGAGAGTGAATGGATTGTCGTGGCGTTGCTGGACCAGCGTGCGAGTAGGTCGAGGAAGGAGGTGGAGAACAAGGAGGATGAAGCAGCTAGCGCAGAGGGAGGCGGAGGAGGTTCATGACGGGGGTGCGACTCGACCAGGGGCTCGCTCAGGGATGCAAGACACCGTGAAATTACCAGCAGAGTCTCTCATGCCTGGGAGGTTGGCGGTGGGAGGGAGAATGAAGGGTGGTCGAGGCAGTGCCCGGTGGGTGGTGGAACGGACTCTGTCCACTCCGCGCCCCGGGGCCGCTGGCTGCCGGGTATTTGTCTTGTCTCCTTGTTTATGAGATTCAACATTGTTATTTGGCACCACCAGGGAGTTCTGGCAATGTGTGGCAGTCTGCCTTTGCCGCTACGTTCCTATTGCTCCTCCTGTTACTGCTGGACTCTGCCCCGCCAACGTCTCTCTCGCTCGAGTTTCCCAGAGTTTTAGTACGTAGTTTAACTGTACCAGAAGTAGCAGCAACAGCATAGAGAACCGCTCTGAAATGGCCCGCACGCCGCGGTGACGCCGGCCTCTATACGCGGCAGCGTTACCGGTGGCTCAACCCGACCGCCCAAATCCTTGGCCTCGCGGATGCGAGGACACACTGGCTTTCGCTCGCTTTCGTCCTTGATCTTTGGCCGGATGGAGTACGAAATTAAATTCCGTATTAGTTTAGCGAAGACCCAACGGAACCTTCACGGACCGCGGTAAACGATACTGTCCGACGTCAGAAACGTGCAGAGTTCATCTTAGAATATCGAACTCTTGAGGGGGGAACAGAGTATCAAACTCTAACGCCGACAGGATTGTCAACTCACTTTCCCAAAGTCCGAGACCTTCGTTCTTCGATCTTAATTCCTTCGAGTCGTGTTTGACAGTGGCCAATTTTAACTGGGCGATGGAAGATTCGGCCTCCCCTAAGGATTTAATGATTGGCTATTATTGAGCCGGCAGATTACGATCCCTCGATCGGATACGCGGTTTATTAATCGATTCGGCTCGAGGTCAGCTGCTCCCAGGGACCACGTGGAACACGTTAGCAATTGAGTATGCAATGAACATCGAACTGGTCCGAAGCGACAATGGAGCTCCACGAGCGGCAAAGCAAATTGCCATTACCGTTACGCGCCACTTAACGTTTCGTACCGAGTAAGGACACCGCCTTTTCGCATTATCGCACTACGGAGATGTTCTCCAGTATATAGAACCGGTAGGAGTTCGGTTAAATTTGATCGTCCCGAAGTTGCTGTTATCTCGAGACTCCCGCCGGCGGTCGGAATCGGCTCGACTTCGCGGCTCTCGTTGGATCCAGCGAAATTTTTCCCCCCCGACATCGGCTCACAGCAGCTCTGTGAAAAGTTTCACCGAGTCAAATGTAACGCCCTGTCGTGACTCGCCCGTCACGTGTCGAGTCTGCTGTACAGTTTTAAGTGAAGACCGCCCGACCGCGGTGACGCAATGAGCGCTGACACGCCAAGAGCGAATCGCGCATCCCAAACAAGTGAAACAATTTAATACCCCCGCGGTTTACAAATGAATTCTCGGAAACTCGTTAAGAATAAAACTGAAATTAAATTACTAATGACCGCCGGGAGAGGCGAGCTTACGGTCTCTTCCTCGTCGTTCCGCGAGTCTGCCGCGAACCCTCGACGTCGCACAGAAGTTCTTGGTGTATATCTGTTGCGCAACCGATCTACACGATCGTCCCGTATCCAACGTGCATGCAAAATTTAACTGCGGCATTAACGAATTCATTCGAACGAGGAGCACCGAAGTCCTCCTATTATCGTCCGGTGACGAGCCTTTTTTTTCATGCGAAACAGCGAGAAACAGCCGAAGCGAAGGAGTGACACGCCTAAAGAGCATACATTGCCATGTAACCGGAGCAGCGGAGGAGTGATTAATTTTGAAAAAAAAGAGTTAACGTCGTCGCGTCGACGTCACGATGAGCAGGCGAGGGAGTTATCTGGATGAACCATCGGTGGACAGTTGCCGAGGTAACTCTCGCGGACTCTCGGGTTCACCCTCGTTCCCATCCCCCCCCCCCCCATACATAGCCACACAGGACATATATATAATGTCCGATGTCCATATAAGCTGTCGGATGCTTTTTCCTAAATTGACAGATTTTCAATTTAATCAAATTTCAAACTAATGGAAAAAACGCCGAATCTTTTGATGTATGAATACCACCACAATTCTGTACCAGGGTAGATCGAATGCGGTGAAAACGCATTGCAGCCGCTGCGCGTGGACCATTGCCCGCGCTGTTGTCGGTGAGCCAGAGAAAAAAAAAAGAAAAAAGCAAAAAAAAAAGGACTGCCGAGAGTGTGAGTGAGACAGGGGCTCAGATTGAAAAGCACTTTTACGTTTAACCGGTACAAAGAGATCACCACGATTATACCGGCGTCCTCTCGCCAATTACCGAAAGTAATCCATTGATAAATACTCCATCGGTCGTTTATGCCGCGCGAGGCACCGTTCATTGCCCGTCGGATCTAATAACAGCCGATGGAAAACGATGAAAACTTGAACTGACGAAGCGATTGAGAATTGAAACGATGCTAAGCGTATTGCGTCGACTCCGCGCTGGCGAACGAAAATTTTGCCCCCTTCAGTGCCGAATTTTGTAATTCTATTTTTTACTGTTTTTGCTACAAAAAAAAAAAATCATCGATTCGAGTTACATCTCTTCGCTGGACGTTAATGTCAGGATTACGAGTCCATCGTGCCGACGCGAACGAGTGCCGAACTCCGCGCGATCGTCAAGAGCCGTTACTCTTTTATCATCATTTTCGCGGTTAACCGAAGTGCCACGTATAGCGTACATCCAATTCGGCGCTGCAGGCCTCGATACGATTGACTCTCGATGTAACGCACCTACGTGCATCGCGGTAATTACAACGGTATTTCTCTCGGCAAATTACTCCCGCTTTGTCCGACCCTCCACAATCCCTGGATAAATTTCGTGTCGTTTCGATAGCTCGCTCGAAATTCCCCGCAAAAAGCTCGTTTCATCGGTGGGACTATCGTCTCGCGAGCGCGCAAGTGAAACAAGCAGTTATTTATATATTACAGCCAGCGCACCTGCCCCCGTACGGTTATTACATCCTCGCACCGAATGTCCATTACGACGAGTGTAAACAAAATTTTAATGCCCGCACGCGATAAGGTAATCGGATTCCTTACGGTCGAACGGGTGGGTTACGCGCCCCGATACGTTCGGTCCCGATGCACATTTCGTCTCTCCACCTCCTTCGCCTTCCCCGGTGCACAGCCGAGCTCGTTCGCGTCTCGGTAAGCGAGATCCGAATCGCGTGTTCCCTCCTTCACGCTCCGCCGTACGCCTCCGCCGCCTCCGTCCCCGAGCATCGCCGGAGTAATAATAATAATTGTTGAAATTCGATCGAAACGCAATTGAGACGCTGAAATGAGCCTCCGAGGTAATGAGATCTCTGCCGGGAGAGACCCGCCGCGCATGGGCTCGAATCAAACTGCAACGCGGCGAGTGATTCACGGCGGTTCGACGGTGGCGCGGGCGGAACCGTACCGGGTTCGCGCCCGGACGCCTTGATCGTTTGCCTTCAATCACTTCTTGACAGATGCACTTACGGGCGCAACCTCGGGACCATCAAGGAGGAATGTGGCGCGCCTCGAGGTGCCTCACCGATGCGTGCCCCGGTACGATTTCCAACATCGACGATCACACACGACGAAGCGACGCCTCGGGCCAGAATTTAATCTCGGGGACATATCTATACTTATACGCACACGCATCCATGTAATTTTATATATATATATATATTTAGACGTTTTTCTTCTAGATGTAATTTCTCTACCTACATGCGCTTATTTGATACCGTAGGTATAGATACCTATTTCGTAACGCATGCATGAGAAGTGCTACTTCTCGTGCCTGTCGAGAGTGGCGAAAGTCGCATTTTACAGCAAGGCGTACTGTAAATACACGGCGCATGCGTACATTGGCCAGATTTTGCTTCTCGCACGCTTTCGAGGGTGAGAAGTAAGAGCGTAGTTCTTACGCCACCTTCCACGGGCACGGAGCACTTCTCCTGTATACGTCACAAAATATATTATGCGATACTAACGCGGTATAGCAAACATTACACGAAAACTGTAATGTTTGCATATAATGGACCACTGACGTGGTCCACAGAAAGCACTCGACCACTGTTCTTGCACGTGGCTCGTGGAATCCACTTCACAACCTGCATATAATGTTCGCTTTACCGTACTCGTATCGCAAAGTACTATTATTTAAAGTGACTTTGTCCCGAGTACAATTAAATATAATATATTTATTTATTTAATTATATGACTTAACTTTTTTTTGTTAACCTAACACCAAAAAAGTCACTTTATTCTCATCAGCGATATTCCCCAGACAAGGAAGAAGACGCCTCGTCAGGATTAGAGATACCGATTACCTAGACCGGTAAGCCAGCGCTTCCGTTTTTCCCGTGCCTTCGGGCTCGCTCGCGCGTAAATTAATAAATGTTCCATACGCGATGTACGGCACAGCGCGGCATTAACTCCGCGCTTTTACGCGACTCTGCAGCGAGAACAGATATCATGTTTGCCCCGAGGATAATAGTGTAATAGATGAACACGGATCAACGTGAGAACGGATGAGACTGCTTTTCCAAGAGGGATCCCAAAGCTCCCTGAAAATGCATTGCCCCGCAGAGGCGAAGAGACTTTACCGTGCGGTATCTCTCTCCGCTCGAAGGTTTACCCACGATCGATTTTTCTTTCCAAGTTTAACAATGATTTACGCGATTTACATTTTTTTTTCTCCCGTGTCTCCGTACCGACGAAATCTTCACTCGTGTAATCACGCCAAACGGGAGGGTGTGTGTGTGTGTGTGTACGTTCAGCCTCCAAGGGAGTTCGTTTCCGCGCTCCCGCTAGGCCGATACGCAAGCAGAACCGGCGAAGCCGAAGCTCGTCGCCGTCCACCAAAGGTGGACGCGTAAGCTTCTTGCAAACAACCCCCTCCCCATTCACCGCACTCTCGAGTTTGCGAGCTCCTGCAGCCGGGCGACGGTGGAGAAGCCGCTTGTATCCCTTCGCTGTGGGATTTGCGAATGTCGCTCGGCGGTACCCAACCGGACTCGCTAAACTCTCGCAGAAATGTTTACGACTCGCGTTCGACGGATCCGCATTGCCCCGAGGCAATAATTATGTTACGAGTTTGGGACGGTAGGAAAATTGATAATTACGTGTCTCATTGACTGGTCGCGGAATTGTATCGCGATACTGCTGTCAATAATTGTCGCATTGAATTCGGCAATTGCGGGAATGCGATGTCTCGAGAATATGTGGACAGTGGATTCGGATAAAACACGGAGAAAAATAGTTCTGTTGCTCTAACAAAATGTAGATCGTTAATAATTTATTGTTGTGGCAACAAAAATATTTGGCTGCTACAGCAAAATATTTGTTGCTACAGCAAAATATTTGTTGCTACAGCAAAATATTTTGTTGCCACAGCAAAATATTTGTTGCTACAGCAAAATATTTTGTTGCCACAGCAAAATATTTCGTTGTCCCACTGTTACCCAGGTAAATCAGTCATGGTAACAAAATTCTGGTTGTCCCAACAAATTTTTTTTCTCCGTGAAGCGGAGGAGCGCTGAATTTGTAATATTTTGTTTGCTAAATTTGTACGATATTCTACGGCCAGTTGCCGAGACAAAAGGTGTCCGCAATCGTCTACGTTTCACTCGACATCTTCATAATTTTAAACCGACGGTGGTGCATAAAAATGGACGGGAATCTTGCTTTCTGACGAACCGAGCATTGACCCCGCGTCTGCACCCTCGTGGGAGAGAGATTCTTCGAGACCTCTGTATGATTTCCTTTTTGGATACTTGAACCGTATAGGAAGGTTACAGGAGCGTCATGTATGGACGAAGAGCCCATTGGTCGATTTAGTTTGGTAGATTTCGGGACTACTTGACCCAATTGATTATCATTGACGGACAAAACCAAGTGCGTCAATTGATGATGAATGGGACACGAAGGCCGTTGCACTTGCCCCGAGTGCGCGCTTCGGATTAATGTCTTCACGTGCAGCGAAGAGTTCGAAGGTTGTTAGTTATTTTTTTTATTTATTAATGAAGCGCGATTGTGAAAAGTTGTCGAACTTACCTCACTCTTCAGGTTCAACGGTACGTCGCAGGGACCCTCCATCTCGGTTTCGGTTTTGACCTGATGGGACAGCATGCTGCTGTGGCTGTGTCTCGGCGGTGCGGCAGTAGCCAACATGTTAGGTTGGTGGTGTCGATGATGAAGACGCGACTGCAGATGTCTGTGGTGATAGGGCGGCGACAATTGCGTGTTCAGCGTACGAAGATCGGCTGGCGGTGATGCTGGTGCAGCGGTACTGCTCTGTTCCTCCTCGGCCGAACCCTCCGCCATGTCAACCGAGCATCCCGAGGACTCGCGATCTGAAACGCACAGATAACCCCGACCCCCGTTGCTTTGATTAGAGAACGGGACATGTAATGTTGGTCGTTCGTCGAACTGAGAATGAAGTTGATGTCAAGGGTTACGGGCAAGTCTTTCACGGAGAGACTGCGATCCGGAAGGGACTTGGAATAATCAGGACTTTGGATGGCCCTTGAGAAAGCTTCGATCCGAGGTACTTGGAGCAGTCAAAGCCCTCGGATGGGTTTTAGGGAGACTTTGGGCTGATGGCGGTTTTTTGATGGAATTGGAATAATCATAGCTTAGGAAGGGGCCCGTACGTTAATTTGATTCCTCACCCGATCCTAGAACTACCAAAGATGTGTGACTACACGCAGTTGTACTCATTACTTTTTCGGGACCGACAAGTCCGTTGCCGTTCGTCGACGCATTGACAAAAAGTGTCGAGTCGTCCCGAGAACTCGCGATCTAAAATGCACAGATAACCCCTGACCCCCGTTGTTTTGATTGGAGAACGGGACATGTAACGTTGGTCGTTCGTCGAACTGCGAATGAAGTTCGACGTTCGATGTTCGAAGTAGATGTTAAATGTTACGGGCAAAGTCTTTCACGGACAGACTGTGACCCGAAACTGAGTTGGAATAATCAGAACTTTGGAGGGCCCTTGAGGAAGCTTCGATCCGGGGTACTTAGAATAGTCAAAGTCCTCGGATGGCTTTTAGGGAGTCTTTGGGCTGATGGCCGTTTTTTGAGGGACTTGGAATAATCATAGCTTAGGAAGGGGCTCGTACGTTAATTTGATTCCTCACCCGATCCTAGAACTACCAAAGATGTGTGACTACACGCCGTTGTACTCATTACTTTTTCGTTTTTCTCTTCTTCTAAATCACGGCTCGCTGGAATCAGGCGGGACCGAACGGTCCGATGCCGTTCGTCGACGCATTGACAAAAAGCGTCGAGGCGGGAGCATAAACGATCGCTAATTAAACGAAGGGCTTTTGTGGCGCTAATTCGGCGTCAACCGTACAGAAACGGACCAGAGTCGCGCAGCTGGTTAAGAATGCACAGACAGTGAAAATTATGTTGAGCGACACCGTTAATCTTTCGACTTCAAAGGCAAAAAGCTTGCGACCGTCTCGGGCTGGTTCTCGGGTCATGGGACATGGCTCCTTAGACCGCGTCCCACTCGGCTCGGACTCGCGAGGCGACATGTAACACGCACGTCCCACACGAGCCGCGCACACATTTTTAACCGGGGTAATTATTTTTATCTAACCGTTCCGTTAGTAAGAAATTCAAGGGTAATGAAATCACTGCGAGACTCTTCGCTCCGTCGGCTTCGTCTCTGTTTATTCTCATCTTCCTTTGGTTTTAGGCGCCTTCTCTCGAGCCCCCAGCGCGCCTTTTATTCCGCGAGATCTCTCACGCAAAGCCTTGCGCGGTTCTCGCGGCTGTAGAACACTCGACAGAGAGAGAGTGAGAGAAAGAGTGAGAATCCGGGCGAGAAAGAAGCCGTCGCCGACGATCTCTCGAAAGGCACGACTAACAAACATGTGCTTCTATTTTTGACCCTGGCCCGGGTCCAATGTGCTTAAAACTTTTTAAACCGTGAATTTCGGTTCTATGACGAACGGCTGGATGGATCATTGAGTGTGGTCTTCGACCGAGAACGATCTAAGTGCAACGACGAGAATAAAAAATGTTCAAAAATAAAGAATCGAAAGTTCGCCACTTCGCCGGCCGACAAAGCTGTGAAAGCGACGAGGAATGCGCTTTTTTATTTTTCGATAGAAGTTTATCGCTGAAAAGTGAATTTTTATCCTGAAAAGTCATCGGCCGAAAGGCAGAAATTATCACAAAAATTCATATTTTAAATAACAATAATAACATGCTCAAATAATTCTGTTCGCATTATAATTTTGAGTGCTTCGACTCTTTTATTTTTCCGATCAGTCGATTCGAAGATATTTTTCTATTCTCGGAAAGTAATCTGAAAAATGCATTCGTCCGTGGAGTCGTGATATATTCGAACACCCAACGGAAATAGATCGGTCGGGAGAGTCTCGGGATAAATAAAGAAACAAAGAGATATGATATGTTAAGTGTCAGAAGCGGTCGCGTGGTCGTGGTGATTATTCAAAGGATATACACGCCCAACTTAAATGGCAGAAGCGACGGCGACAGGACTTTCGCCGCTCGCGATATATCCATACAAAAAAAAAAAAAAAAAAAAAAAAAAGAAACCGTATAGATATTATATAGCATTAGGATGTATACGAAAGCGTCGACTCTAAACCGGATATTTAATAATCCCGCGCGCTGACTCGCTCGCCCGTTCGTGTTTCTTCTTTTTCCTTGTCACGCGAGCTATTTCAAAGGAAGGGTCGAAGGTGAATCACCGTTGAATAGCTGGCGCTATTCTGTGTCCTCACGATCGTTCGCTCGCTTTATATATATTTTTTACTTTATCTTTTACCACTCGTGGATCTCGCGTAGTTTCTGTCCGTCGAGTGTGTCCCCCGGAGTCTCTCCGGCGATCGTCAGCAAAGCCGTCCTCGGTAATCTCGTCGCTGATACACTTTTTACGGAGCCCGCCGAGGGCGCGTGATTCATCCGTCCGACTGCCGTTCGGAATCATCAATTTTCATTGTAATCGCGTTAATTGCCGTATAATAAGTGGCCCGCTCCTCGCCGGACATAGATTCACGGTAAGAAAAAGAGAATTCTAAAAATTTATTACGAGCCTCCTAACAACAGCCTGTCGAGAGCTATCGCTCATGATCACCAGCGACATCGTAGATTTTTTTTCGTGCCCACATATCGCGAAGGCGCGAGCGCACGCGTGTGCGTATACGCGTCGAGCGTGGATGCATGCAGCGGCGTTTATACAATCGCGCTACGAGGATATAATAGCGGGGTGTTCGAAAAGTCGATCAAGTAGCTCAGCGGCCGCGGGGAGGGAGTGAGAGTCGGCCGATTTAAATGCGATATAATGAGAGGTGTCCGATTATACGAAAGCAGAAGATCAACGGGGCCCCGGGAACGCCTTTTGTGCAGCCGCGCTCACGAGTCCCGGCCATACCCACTGCACGTGTCAGACGAACCTTCACGGAGAATAAGGGAATAGCGGAAATTACATAGGCGCGTATAACAGTCATGGATACTCGGCAGAAAAGGATTCTCCCTCGGCGTTTCTATACCTGTGCGTCAACGTTCATTCCACGAACTATCGGTGAAAATCATTGTGGGTTTTCGGGGATCGTGAATCCTCTCGGCGATCCAACATTTCGAGACTCATCGGTTACCAAAAATATAGTAATCAAAGAAAGACAAAATTACTTCGTATAGAACATCGCATGGATCATCTCCGACTATGGGGCAGTTTCTATTCTCGTATTCGCGCATCGAGCTGTTCGCATCTGGTTTTTTTAGATTCATTCGTTCCGAGCGAAGAGCCGCTCATGTTTGTCCACGGACCGAATTAGTAATCGCGAGGGCGAGCCTGAGTTTGTATTAAATTGGAAAAATCAAAACGATCTTGAACCGCGGGTTGAAGATAAAGTTTCTCTTATCTCGAATTCTCAAGGATCGCTCGAGCTGATTCGGGCCCGAGTCGAGGCGGACAAAATTGTCGAGCGCGGGCGAATAGGCGCTCCATTGTGTATTATAGAGAGATCGAAGGCGAGCATCATCTTCAGGGTCTCTGCGTAGTCGGCGCGGAGCTCGCGGCTCGTCGTCGCCGGGAGAACAGCGTGTAATTAAGGGGGTTGATTGATGTTAATTCAAAGGGTAATTAAGAATGTTGCGCATAAAAATTCGATAATTTATGGTCATTGGGGATAATTACATGTTGACCAGCTTGTAATTGCAAGCGCTAGCGCATAGCGCTGCGGCTCTCGGACCAGCGACCCAACACAGTCTTCGGTCCGTCCAACTTGGCCAGTTTCCACACGGGCTCCACGTCTCCGGCGTGAGCGTGTGAGTGGCTTTTTGCGGAATATATACGGTCTCAGATCGCGGCTTATTATAGGGGGCTCCGGTAGATAAGGTGGGCTTAGAGACGCCAAGGTGCCCCACAGCCCCAACCTCCGCGGGGTGCTCCGGGCCCGCTGCGTTTGTGGTCGTGGATAATATAGCGAACGCACCTCTGTCCCGACGTTCGCACGATCCTGCGAGGTTCCTCCGAGCTTCGCTCGCAGTCGTGCCCGCTCCGTCAGCTCGGTGCTCCAGGCAACGCTCCGACCGGGGGCCGGACACCGCCGGCGGCTGGGTTGCAATTTATGTGCTCCGTTCTAAACGCGCTCGCTGCGCTGCTTTGGAAGTTTAGACTCGCGGCTTTTATCCTCCGGTAGGACTTTGCGCGAGTACTCCAGATACAGAGGAGCGTGGACAGCATACTTGGAGCTGAACCGCACGAAAAAACAAAAACGTTTAAAATTGACATTTTCATATCGATTCTTCGTAACATCCCTTTTTTCGCAAAACTTGTTCTACGAGAAAGCATTTTCTGGAATGTTGGCTTCATTGTAGAGGAAGCTTTGTGAATAATGGGATGTTAGAAAGACGCGATACGAACATTTCAACTTCTTTCAACGTCAACGTCGTGGTTGAGTTTTAGGCGAAACGGCTGTCAGGTTCAGGTTCAGCGCGAAAAAAAGACATGGAAAAAATATACTGACGTCGCGCTTGAATTTCGGTAAAAACTAATGTCGGATCTAGGCTCGGCACTAAAAAATACATGGAATTATGCGCTCCGGTTGTTTTTTTTACTTTTGATTTTTACTCAAGAAATCGAAATGAGAAAGTTTAATTGTAGCTTTATCTGCCTCATCATGCCCGTCATCTTTTATATTTCATGCCCTAGAACATGATAGGCAGCTGGATTTTTCCGCGATGCCATCGGGAAACAAAGATATCGTTGTTTGAAAATACGAAAATGTCCGATAACCTTTTTTCGTCAGTCTTCGTTCCAGGACTATATTTAATGTAGTTTTACACGCTCGTCACGAATCTGTCACATACGTTATTTAAAGATGAATATTTAATGTGATGTTTGAATTTTTCATTAAATTCTAAATTTTTTATTAATTTATAGACCGTGCAGAAAACGTCGATAAAAATTACTCCGTCCCCATTGCTTTTGCGATAATAAAATCGCAATCGGTAACTTCAGATTAGATGTACCCGTTTTTTCACCTCACCAGACCGAGGAATCTCCCGGCGTGTGCCAAGTGGCGAATTGACTTGTACCATAATCGAGATGAAAATTGGAATGTGTAAAATTACCAAAAGGCGTCAATTTTCGCCTGCACGAGAGTGTTAAAAAAATCGCCGGTTTCTCGCCCCGGGCAGCGATGTAGCAACTTTGTATGCCATTGCGTGTTGCCGATGCTCCGAAAAAGCGATTTTAAATGCACCGTCCTTCCGTCTCTCGAAGCTTGACCTGTCGAAAACGCCTTGGCCTGCGATCCATACAACAATCTCCCTCCTGAAACTCGCCCTTGGCGCTTGGAAAATAAATAACACCGCTAAACGCACACACCGGCTCCGGCGTTGGATTCTTTCACGACACGCGAGAGAATCAAAACCCCAGATGGAGATGCAGTAACCGCGGACGAGAACTTTCACGGCAGCTCATTTTCCCACCCGAGGAAGTCACGACCCCTCATGAAGGGTCGACAAAAATGTACGTACCAATAAAAAAAAAAAAAACAAAAACAAAAAGAAAACAAAAAGGATTTACCGAAAGACAAGGGGGTCTACAAAGTCCGTTCGAAAGTTCCCCGGACGCGATGTACTTGAAAGACAGCGAGCAGCATAAAGAGGTATCGCGCAGCGGGACCAGTTGGCAACCGCCCATCGCGACATTGTCCGTGGAATATTCGAAGCCACGATAGACTTGGTTTTTTTTTTTTTTCATACCGTCTCCGTTTATAATCGATCGAAGCTATGCCTCGGCCACGGTGTCTCGTGATCGTCCTACAGTGTAATGCGATGCAATGCGGTGCGAAAGAATCGTGAAGGAGAAGAGAAAAAAAATGAGGGGAGGAAAACAGTGGAGATTGAGCGGTTGAACAGAAGCAAGAAATAAAAATAAGAAAAAAAAAGGAGAAGTGTTTACCGGACTGGACTTAGAGCGCGACTCGGGACGCCGAGAGACCCCGAGGGAGAGCCGCCGAAGCAAGCGCGGCTGCTCGATTTCGCACGTGGTATTTTGCTCGCACCGCTTTCGCACCACCGCTGGCATCATCGCAACTTCACGCTGTTACAGCCACGCCGTGCCCTTAAATACCCGCGCGGCAGTGCGATGCCTTGCGCGTGAATGTGTATTGTATGTGCAAGCTCGTAACGGGAGCACGAGGGCTAATGCTCGTTCCGCGCGATACCATTCTGTCAGAAATCCACCGGGCTTTGTCCCGAGTCACGAAACGCAAGGATTAAACTGAACATCGTACCCGCCGAGCGATGGAAGCTCCTCCCGAACCGTTAACGCGAGACTGTGTGAACCGCTCCTCGGGGTCGTAGGTGTGCAACGTGTTCCTTCAATATGCCACGGTGGTTCCGTCGCTTCCTTGTGCGTGCCGACATCGGGCTTCGATGTACCAACGGCTCCGAACTAACTGCGAGCCGATCGAGCAGCGATGTTCATAGATCGGTTAAGCGAGGATATTAAGTTAATCGAACGGAAGTTGTGCGAGCGGCTTTGTTTTATTTTTTTATTTATTTTTTTTTATTGAGAGAAGGAAGATGAAAAACCGAAAATGTAAACCATTTTTTTACACCGACAATTCGCTGGTCTTGTGAATTAAAAATTACTATTGATTTCTGTAAAGTTTAGGCCGTTACAGACATAAATTGTGTAATTTTGTTTCTCTAGCCGTGGAAAATGTTTGATGTATGTTATCAATAACTTCGTTCCGTGTCGATTGTCTGGTGCATCGATGGTCTTTTATGTTCACTTATTTCATTCTATGGGCAAAATGTTCCGATGGTCGAACTTTAGCTCATGGAATCGAATAAAGTCCGTTCCATGAGCCATTATAAACAATCGTAGTTATATTGGACGGAGTTTTAAATATAATTATGTCGAAACTTTGCTAAACTCGTCGCCTCGTTGATACGCGTTTCTTTTTCAGTCGGTCGTTCCGTTAATTTCGTTAACGAAGCTTGAAGACTGCGCAGTTCAAAAATGTTCTCCGAATACGTGGAACTCTCACGCAAGGAAGCGTTGTTCCATTGCTTTCTTGTGCGTGCCAACATCGGGCTGCGATGTACCAACGGCCCCGAACTAACTGCGAAGCCGATCGAGCAGCGGCGATGTTCATAGATCGATTACGCGAGAAAATTAAGTTAATCGACCGGAAGTCGTGCGAGCGGCTTTCTTCTTTTGAGAGAAGGGAGACGAAAAACCAAAAAAGAAAACCATTTTTTTACACCGACATATCGCCGCTAGTGTGAGTTTAAAATCGCTATTGATTTCAGTAAAGCTTACGCCGTTTCCGACAAACATCGTGGACATTTTGCTAATTGTCATTTTGTTTCCATCACCGTTGACATTTTTTGATGAATAATATCAATAATTTTCGAATGCCTGGCATATCGACGATCCTTCTTTTACATTCATTCATTCCATTCTATGGGCAACATTTTTTGATGGTTGAACTTTAGCTCATGGAATAGAATAAATTTTATTCCATGAGGCATTATTAAAAAATCGCAGTTTTATTATGACGAAGTTAAAAATTTATTTATATCGAAAATTTGCTCAACGCGTCACCTCGTTGATAAACGTTTCTTTTTTAGCCGGACGTTCCGTTAATTTCGTTAAGGAAGCTTGAAGAGTTCAACAATTTTCCTCGGATACGTGGCACTCTCACGCTGAGACGTATTCAGCGGGCTTGACTCGAGGTTTATATATATATACACGTATATATATATAAAATGTAAGTGCTCGGTTATTTTTTTCTAACCAGGCGTATACACACATCTGTCCAACTTCTTCTTTGGGCGATACGGAGGCTCACGAGGTTCGGGAACGTCGAGCCGCAGGAAGAATAATTCATATTTTACGGGCACTCCGGTACGTCGCGCGCCGCTGGGGGTTCGGCTAAAAAGTCCACGTCAGTCTAAATCAGAGCGCCGGAGAGTGCATTAAACCCCGAATTACCACAAATAGAACTCTTAAGCTGTAACGGCGCTACCATTATAATGGCTCACCCCCTACTGAGGATGTATTTACGTGCTAGACCGCCTTCGCGTCTCACGCTGTGCCTTCGTGTTTAACATCTGGACGAAAAGTTCGGGAGAGCCGCCGATCCCATTCGATTTCTCTTTCATCCCGTCCCTATCGCGCTCGATGAGGCCGGAGAGTTGTCGCATTCATTTGCCTTAATTTATTAATTTTTATCAAATAAAAAAAATATTTAAGCAAAAATTAACTGTTCATGTACCGGGGACTTTTTGCCGATCGCAAAGGACCATGTCTTATTTTAATCACAAAACCGATACGCATGTTCATTAGAAATGTTCTTCTGCGTTATCCAAAAAACAACACTTCAAGGTAGGTCTGTGAATTTTTGCAGAATTCTTTTAGCACATTAACTTGTTATTTGAATCGTTCGAAGATTTCGAGTGACAAATTCTAGGTCCTCATTGAACAAGGATCGGGAACGTGAAGAGTTAATGAAAGCAAAAGTCCCAATCTCTGAAATTCCATTTGCAGTCGTTAGCAAAAAAATTACACTTGAAGGTACGTCTGTGAATTTTTACAGATTTTTTTTAGTACATTGTTATTCGAATCGTTCGAAGGTTACGACTTGGTAAATTCTAGGTCCTCGTTGAACAAGCATCCCGTACGTGAAGGGCTAATGAAGGAAAAAGTCCCACTCTCAAATTCCATTCGCAGTCGGTGCAACATTTTTTACTCAGCTTTGGCATTGGCTTCGTTTGCGAAAAATGAATCCTAAGGACGCAATCCGAACGTCAATTTTCTTTATCGAGCGACGCAAAAGTTTTTGTCTTGTTTTAAACGAAACCATTCAAGGCCGCGCCGAGGACGAGGGGCGGGCAGGATCCCATGGATCCCTTCTCCGCGGGGATGTATGGGACACGTGTCACTCCCGGTACGCCCAACGCGCCGTCGTCAAAGACCTGGCGTCGACTCGGGAGAATCTCGGTGGAAGAGTACCGTGAGGCGCTTTTACACGCAAATTAGATCTATTAGAGACATCGCGCGTACAAAAAACACTCGTGACCGTGGCATTGTCGAGGGGCGACTCTCTTGAATATAACCCTTCCGGGGGCGTATCGCACGTGCGTGCTTCATTTTTTTTTATATTATTAGAATTAATAATGTCACAGCACGCGATACGGACAGTCTGCGTAGTGTCGCACATACGCGAACGCTGTTCTGGGAATCGGCATGCACAGGCATGGAATAACCGATGCGTCATTCTGCGCAGACATTGTAACAAAAATAAAATAAATTCCATTTTTTTTTATCGCCTTTTTCTGATACAACCAATATTCGAACCAATGAAGTTATGATAAAAGCACTCGATTTCGTAACTCCAGAAAAACAAATTATACCGATCGAGCGGCGAATTCCGAAGCGACTATCCGTCAACAATAGCGGATAAATAAGTCGGTCGATGATTCGACAGCTTCGTTCGAAGAATACGTCGAGAGAAATCTGCGAACGATAAAAAAAAATGAGAAAAGGTGAACACAGAGGAGAGATGTTTGCCAAAGTGGCCGGAGAGGTGAAGAGGATAGATCGTAGACTCGAGAAGTATCTTGGCTTCCGGTGTGGAAACAAGCGCTACGCTCCGAGGTTAGCCGAGGGGTAAAATTATGGAAAGACGGGAAGAAAGTGATAGAGAAAGAGCGGAGAAAGTGTACGAGCAAGGAGGCTATGGCTATATATATATATCAGAACGGCAAGCTGGAAGTGGGTAAGTTGTCGAGCGAAATGTTATCGCCCGCCTCATCGTTGGAGCGGGGGTTGAATTGAGGCAAAGGGGAGTTGAATGGGAAAGCGAGAACGAGGGTCGACGAGCCGCGAACGGTGGGCTAGAGATAGAGAGAGAGCCAAAGGGGCAAGGGAGAGAGTGAGTGGAGCGATAGAAGGATAGCACGATGGACGGAGAGAGAAACTTGCCGGAAGATTTCAACGGGAAGAGAAAGAGAATAAAAGGAAAACGGAACTGAAGAGGAAAAGCATCGATTCGTTTTCTTGACCTCGCCAACAATCGTTTTTACCCGGCATCTCGGTTCGAACTTAATCCAACGAGGCGATCATTCGTCAGAAGTTTGTTCCCGCGGACGCGGATGAGCACCAACTTTTGTACACGGAAATCCGCGTGGAATTCGACGGGATCGAAGGGGAAAAGTACAAGTTGCGAAGTGAAGTATCCGAAACCGATTCGAGGTTTTCGTCGTTGCCTCGAACGGACACAGACGCTTGCGCGCATATACATTGGATATAATAATAAGAACCCTCCCGCTCGGGTAATCCTCGAAACCGCCGCCGCGTCATGACCGAACGTATCGCGAAACATGTACGTCTGACCCTACACGCTCCGTAACCACTTGGCTCGATTGAGGAGAGAGAGAAAGACACGCGCCCTCTCATCGAGTCTGCATCGTCGACGACGACAACTACGACGTCGTCGTTCCCTTTTGTGTCCCCTTTGCTCGAGTGCCTATCCCAACAATATATCCCTGGCGAGTCAAGTGGCGCCTTTGGGATTTTTCACCGTCGGGCGACCCCGACCCACCTCCCCCTCACGCATCCTCGACATAACCATCGCGGTACCCTCGCCACTCGTCTTCTCCGCGAAGTTCCGCCGGAAAAGTATGCTGGATGGGCCCTGCGAGAGGCTTCTCCGTCCCTCCGGCCACTTTGCCAGTCCCTTCGTCGAGTCCCTAGCCATCTATGCTCGTCTGGTCTCGCGCACCGGTGTCTCGTCTCGTCCGTACTTTGTTCGTTTCCGTCTCTCCGCGGTGTATTTTTTTTTCGCCAGCTCCGCGTCGACGGGCTGTTCAACCCCTGCGTTCGCCAGCCTCGCGACCCCCTCGGCGAACCAGTCGATCCCGAGGCGGTCGAGCAAAGAACCTTCGCGCTCCGTTCGCGCCCGCTCGGTTCCCACCCTTCGGCGATCCAACCCCGCCGCCGCTCCGCTCGCTCACGTGCAGTTTCGCTACCCGCCCCGACCATTCGCGTCCGACACGTGCTCCTGTTTACCTCGAAACGATTCGGTCACATTGCCATGGTGAAACGTATTCTATAACGGGCGCGCGGCTCTTCCTCCTCGTCGCAATTTCGGTCCTCCGAATTCTTGCCGATTTATATTCGGACTCGCGAGAGTTCCGGCCCAAGGAAACCATTCGTAACCCCCGGAGGATCGGAGACGACGCAATCTATTCCGGTGTATCGCCTATTCAAACCCGAGGCTGCTCCTTAATTAACAGGTTCAGATTGATCGTTTCTTTGGAGTCTCCGGTCGAGGGAGCGTAAATAATTGGCGCCGATCGTCCAATCGGCGAACGACACGTGCCGCAAAGAATTACGTCGTGCTGTGTCGACGATGATATTTACTGGGTATTCCTGTTTCGTAAATTTCCCTGTCCAACCGGCCAGTTTAATTTGCTTTGCGGTTAAGGGAATTTTGCTTCTGTCTCCTCGCCAGCGCGCCTCAAATAAATATTTTCCAGCCCTGACGGATCGGACGTGAAATATTTCTAAAGTAAATAAAATAATATATATTATCGAATAATTCGGGTGCCGCGCTTCGTGTTGAGTATTTAAAGCGTCCCTTCGGTTTCTGCAGATATCGACGTTAAAAATATCGGAGCTCCGGACGATCCGAACGATTTACATCGGATTAACGACGTTTTCACAAATTACTGAAGTTCGAACGTGTCAAAATTTAATCGCGCCGTTAAATTTTCAACGTTCGACTGTGTTTCGCTCGGGGGGGAAAAGTCGTTCCATATGCTGACGTCCTTAATTTTATACTTTTGTAAGTGTCATCGTCATTACGTTTTTACGAGGTCGGCGAGAGGGGGACGCGATATTCTTAGGCATCCACGGAATTCTCGTTACGAATTCACGGGGCGATCTCACCGGTGTGCCGAAGGGGTATGCTGGTAGGGCAGTCATATTATCCGGATTAACTCGAAGCCGAAAGATCGATAACATATCCTTCCCTCCGCTATTGAACTTCGACACGGATTAAGAAACGAGCGTTGCGGAGCAGCTTGGAACGGGGTATGCGGGACGTTGCGCTGAATTTACTCGCTCGCTATCGCAAGTTGGCCCGCCTCTCCGTCACAACTGGCTCGATCCTTCAATTAGCATTTCCAGGTCACCATCGAACTAATACGTACGAGCGTCGTGTACACGCTGTCGTGCATAATTATCGGTTAATTATTGGGACGCAGCTAAGTAGCCCGGAGGAAATTATCACCAGGACCTCTGGGCTCGAAAGTACTGTGCGGCTGTTGCAGTGTAATATAGCTAATACAGTATAATGCAGCTAAGTTGATACCGTGCCGAGGTAAATACAGGACGGATAATGTATCGGAGCAAATTTGTTACCGAGTAAAACGTTCGTTGAAACAAACAAAAATACTATCGAGAGAATATTTCTATTGATCGGTGTCGACATTGAAAATGTACAGAAAACAAATTCTCTTTCGCGGGTGAAATGTGAAATCAACAAGGGTCGATAAGTAACGATAAAACGATAAGAGGCATTCACAAAAATTATCGATTTCATTGAAAAAGCGGATATTCTGTCCAACCTTCTCATTGCAATCAAAATGACAAGCAATTCACTCGAGACTATAATCGTCCTAAAACGAATTTTTAATGCGCATTAACTCTTCAAGGTACCTCACAAAAGTACCGTATCCTCTAAACAGCGGCATAAAAAATTGCATAAAATTGTTTACAAAAATTCACCGGCTACTTTTCCGCGATACCGCGAGTCAAACGGAATCTCGCTGCGCCTGTCTCGAGTAATACCTTACCGATAGCTCAGGCATCGGGGGCTATCTTTACCCGTTCACTTACGTATCGGCACGCATCGGTATGGAATCCTACTTTTCTTTTGCCTCTCTATCTCCACTCCCCCACAATGCAAATAGCAACTTGCGACTCACCGCTGCCGATGTTTCGCGGCGAGTAAATACATAAGCATTCGACAGCGGCGAGCACAGTAGATAGGGGTAAGTAAGTCCGCCGAACTAGCTACGGTCTCGGTTGCATTCCCGAGTGGCCAACGCAACGCAGTTGGTTCGCCGGTCGCGTTTAAGCAACTTTCTTAATTACCGATATTAACTCGATCGTAACGAGCCCGCGATAATCGGAGCGGGTTCTCTTCGTCGCGGGGTACTCTCGAGTTCTAGCGCAACCGGGACTCGTTTGACTTTTCGTTATAAATAAAATCCACTTTCTTACGTACGGTCCGGTGACTTTTATAGAGGTGTATCAATAAATCAGGTCTATCCGAGAACTTTCAATTTTTCGGTAACCCGCGCTTTAATAATTAGTTATGCACTCCGCGACTACGCGAATCGCTGAATTCTCCATGACGCAGGTGTCAAAGTGAGTTCGGATTCTGATACGGGCTGCCCGGCTATAAGTACCTGCTGACCTATATGGTTCGAAATTCCGCGCGAGCACATTACCGTGTATATATACTCGGTGTCCATTAACAGCCGGTACAAATTTAGCCGGTTACAAGCGCATTTAGATGACCTACCTAATTACCAATATTGACCGAGCTTATAACAAGCCCCGGTGAGAATCGTTCGCCGGAGAGCTCCGCGAGCTCGCCCGCCTCGCTCGCGGCTTATATACCCGAGGCAATCCGTGACTGATGTAAGTAGGACATCCCACTGACGTAGGCAACTGCCGTCGACTGAAACCCCTATTATACCCGCACCTCTCCCCTCCCCCTCCTCTCCCACTTTCCATCTTCTTTCCAGCATCACCGGGATTAAAACGATCCGATATAATTCTCAACCCGGTCTTACGAAATGTCACACCTATTTATATTTATACCGAAGAATCTTTCGCTCTCGTGATCTCCTTTTTTTTGGGTGTCTTGGGGGGTCATGGAAATACGATAAGAGTTAAAAAAAAAACAAACTTTTTTTTTATCGATTTTATGTAACGGAATATCTTCGAGACTTTTGCCCCATGGGGGACTTTTTGACATCCTGACATCCTATACGTCTTTTTTTTTTGTAATAACAATTGAGCAACTCTATGCATATTATAGCAAAACATAGTTATGGAAGACCCCAACGATATTGCAGAATAAAAAATTGCTCGAGTTATGCAAGCATAAAAAAAATGTTTGCACGTCTCAAGCAAATTTTTATTCGGCAATATCGTCGCGGGCTTTTATAACAAATTTATTGTTTTAATATGCATAGAGTTGCTCAATTGTTAATCTGAGAAAAAATGTTTTTTTTTTCCAAAAAGGAATTCTTCGGTGAGAGTTGGTTCAATTCCACAAAATACGTATTTTCGCCGATTTCCGGGCCAAAGTGCCCGTCTATAAGTAAAATATCATCCGCGAACGGCTGTCAATAATAATTCTGCAGCACATTCGAGAGGCCCGCACACGTCTCGCGTCCCGCTGGGTCGCGGCACGACATCAGCCTACTTACAATTAGTAACATCGAGAATAATTGCGAGTAATTAGTGACGATCAAGGGGCAAACGGTTAATTGGAATGGGTCGATAAAAGAATTAGTGGTTGCGATCCTACATCGAGAGGCTTCTCCCCGGCTCCGTGGGCTCGGTTCCGCTAATAATACTAAGCTCTACCTATGTTCATTTTCGACTCCACTCTCTCGCGCGCGCGCACGCGGATTAGGCTCGGCAAGGAGGAACAAAAAAGTTAAAAAAAAATACAAGAGAAACAAACGACCTCGACGTGTCTTCCTCGCCCGAGAGATCCAGCCTCGATGAAACTGCATCCTCGCAACGATATAATGACAAAATTGTTTCACCGCCCGGACGATTTTTCAAAGCGGGAGACATAGCATTAACGTGTGTACGTGTGACACGAGTTACTTCGCACAGAGCCGTGATAAACAAAGACAGTGAACAAAAAAAAAAAAAAGAAAAAGAAAAAAAAGAAACGATGAGATAACGGAGCAACTCGCCGCTTTATAATGCGGTTTTAATTATTCTATTTGTCTGTTCGTGGCGGGAACGCGGGCGCGAAGTGTTTGCCGAGACTGCCAGCAGCAAAACCAGCGTGAGCCCTTCCCCTCGCCTTCCTCTCTCGTCCAGTTCTTTCTCTCTCTCCGTGGGTGTCTCGCTCGTTCGCCGCAGCTCTTGGAACGTGTATATAATTTGAGCTTAAAAAAAAATACACACACACACTGACGTGTCCGCGCTCGGTCACGTGCAGCGCGCCCGTAATTACCGCGGCGTGCAGCGATAATTAGGAGTTTATTAGAGTCAGACATTTGCCCCGTCGTCCCCCATCGCCCTTCCTCGCGTCTATCGCCGCCGTATGAGCTCCAACATGCTACGAACTCACGCGCGTTCTCCCGCCACTTCTCGCGCGCAAGTCTCTCCGCTCCGGACTGTTGTGCTGTTGCTCCTATCGTACGAGCGACCGGAAAGCAGCATCGCGAGGGACACCGACCGTCGAGAAGGCACCCGCGAGCCGGCGTGCGCGCCGCTGCGGCCTCGCAACGCTGCAATTCAATTAACGAAATATCCCTCGGTCTAATCGATACTCCGGAGGGATTTAACGGACGAGCGCTAACGCGACGAAGGCGGGCGCGGATAATGAGCCGATGGAAAAATATCCGCGGTTCGCGTCGCTCATTTCTTATTGTTTATTCATAACTCATAACGATCAAAAATCATAACTCCATATTTGCGTATATCGTGCGACATTTTTTGAGACACAAGAGCCTTTTATTTTTTACTGCAAATAAAACTTTGGAGACGATACATTTTTTTTGAATTTCCGCACTCGGAAGAAACGTCTGTTTTGACACCGTCAAACAATTAGCCGAGATAAATTAATTTCATATTCGTATAGAAAATTCTTGCGGAAAATATTCACGATTATTCGAGTGAAAAAGAGTGGCGTGTAAATCCAATATACGAGAGGCGTCTATTTTTATCGCATAAAAACTTGGAGAGACCGATCACATTTTTTAATATCCGTACTCGGAAGAAACGTCCGTTTGACACCGTAAAACAATTAGCCGGGATAAATTAATTTCATATTTCTATATAAAAATTTTCACAACATTTTCACGGTTATTCGAGTGAATAAAATATGACGTACAGATCCAATATACATGAGCCATTTATTTTTGTTACAAAAAAACTTCGGAGACGATAACATTTTTTAATATCCGTACTCGGAAGAAACGTCCGTTTGACACCGTGAAACAATTAGCCGGGATAAATGAATTTCATATTTCTATATAAAAATGGTCACCAAATTTTCACGGTTATTCGAGTGAAACAAAAATGACGTACAAATCCAATATACAAGATCTATTTATTTTTATTTCAAAAAAACTTGCACAGACGATGAAAAAAAAATTAATTTCCATACTCGGAAGAAAGGTCCGTTCGACATTGTCGAATAATTAACCGAGGTAAATGAATTCCATACCTCTGTATAAAAATTTTCAGAAAAATTTCACGGTTATTCGAGTGAAACAAAAAATTACTTATAAATCCAATATAGCGTGCAACACGTAACTGATGACCAATAGAATATCGGTTCGAAATATTTCAATGAGACGTTCGAGGGTTTTGGGAACAATGAAATTGGTTATTAACACAGCGGAAAGCGCGAAGGTCCGTATTAATTCACGGTCTTTTGTTGGGCCACATTCGGCGCAATATTTAGTTCATCCAAATATATTTCTCCTACATTATTTCGCGGCGGGGGAGAGAAGGGGGGGGGGGGGTTGGTCGGCTGGAGGAGGTGGTTGGTTTCAACGTGAGGGATGAGGGCATTTAATTTAATGCTTTGGTTAACAAACCCAACAAGTTTTGCGTCACCGTTCGGCTCACCTGTCTCGTACACCTGTCGCGTGCTCGGTCCCGGCCCAGCCGAGATGATAAGCTCTTCTTCCCCCTCGTTCGTCAACGTGTCGCTGTTTCTGATGTACCCGTCCGACTGCGTTTTCTTCCTTCTCCTTGCGGTTATCTGCTTGCGTCGAATTACGCACGGGATTATCGATCGATCGCGATCGATCGAAACGTTACGTCATCGCTCCGAAACGGAAACGAGAGAAAAACCCCCGGTAAATCCTCCGTTGGTCGATCGGCAAACGTTTCCCGGTCGCCTTCTCCGTTTCCGTGGACGCTCGCTGGCTCGGGTGCTCGCTCGACCACTTAACGAGCCCCCTCCGGGCTAATTAGAGTTCCAAATTTCGCTGGTTCGCCTCTCGCTCGGGAGAGTCCCCGCGGAGGGGCGGGAAAGCGAGTTTCACCACCAAACGCCACTCGCCTTGCACCGGACGTTCGTCCACGGATCGAATCGCTCCCAACTTTCAAACAATTTTTGCGAATACCGCACACGCATCAATTGCGCGAATCGTACTTCAAAACGTCTTTAAAAAAAAAAAAAAAATGTGTTAACATAAGATGAAGAATTTTTTAAAAGATTTTTCAAAAAACTGCCGCGCACTTGGCACACATGAGAATATCGTCAATGTCAATGAGTTCACAATGTTACATAAACGTCGTCACGAAACGCTCGTGTATCCCACTGACACCGTCCTCGGGTAGGTAATCTCTTCGAGATTTTCTCGGGAAATCCCAAAGCAAAAGAGAACCAGACGAACGAAACGAAACACAAGAAAAACTGTCACAGGGTCTCTCGATTGTCCGAACTGTTCGTTGTTAAAACCGTTCACTCTCTCGTAGCCCTCTCGCCCAAAGTTCACTGTCACGATGTCTTTTCACTGTTTCAAAAAACCAAATAAAAAACAAAGAAAACCGACGAAAGAAAACGATGATTTTTTTCTACCGGCAAAAAAAAAAAAAAAAAATGAAGATCCCGTGTTAATTAATCGTAATCGTGTGGTGCGCGTTCGAGGAGATGCGTCGACGTGGGTAAAGAGGCTGCGGCGGTCGGCGTGCGCGTCACGTTGTCACGCGTTAGCCTGGAGACGCGACAACTCGCTCCTGTAACCTCGCGGTCCGCAGTCTGGCTGCGTTGTGGCACGAAAGTCGCGCGGCGGGAAGGCAGCCGGAGAGAGAGACGGCAGGAGGGAACGCGCGAGCGTACTTTGGAGTTGATACCGCCGCCTCCCGCGCTTCCCAAGATCGCCCGTGCCACCCGCGCGGCTCCACCGTCCGTGCCCGGGTGGTGGGGGGAGAAATGGGCGTGTTAAGGGGGCGTCGCCGATGCGCGGAGGGTGGGCCGCGAGTTAGTCCGCGAGATCTCGTTGTTATGATTGTTATGAGTGTCCGAGCTGCCTCCGCGGACCGAGGGTGGTACGTGGGGGGACCTCTGTAATATACCCTCCCGTCCGCAACCCCCGTTAACCGCCTGCCACCCCGGAGCCCCCTGCCCCTCCCGCGGCCGGCGGCCCCCTGCCTGCTGCCCCCCGAACTACCCTCGACCGACCGGCGAACTCCCTTCGTGTTAGCGGCACGTACCCACAGCCGTCCGGCAACCCTTCGTACTAAACCCCCCTTGCCTGTGTGTGCCTCTCTTCGGACCCTCTCGCTCTTTCGCTCTCGCCTAACCCCGCGCTTTCCCAGCAGCAGCAGCACCGAGCCCCCCCTTCCACGAACGAACGAGCTCGTAACCGTGATGCAAATCAGGCGAGAGGTTGGGACAGGAGTCCGGGGTTGCTGCCGGTGCTGCTGGCGACGGGAGTCAGCGGAGGACAACGAGAGGAACGATTGGGTCGCCGGTAGCTCTCCCTCGCGTATATGGACCCCCCCTCGCAGCCACCCGTCCGAAACCCCCTTCACGGGGCAGCCGGAGGAACCGTTCGCGAATTTTTACGGCGTTAAAAATTTCGACACCGGGAAGCCACGACATCGCGACGATCTCTCATGAGGATCGGGGCGAAGAGGTGTCTGGAATTGGGTGGGCTTGTCCCTCCTCGGGACGTCGGGGGAGAAGGTTCGGGCTCGGCGAAAGATGGCAGCTGGTAATCCGTGTTCTTTCCAACCGCCCGGTCGGCTGAGGATTCGAGATTGTGGTACGTCGCTGTGGTTGTCGAGCTTGGATGCGTTCCTCTGCGGAATGTGGAGGACGAGGAGAGCCGTCGAGTCTTCGCGATCGAGGAGCCGAACGACGGCGGTGGATGGAAATTTGAAGAACCCTTTCACCTCGGGATCCCTATCTCTCGACGCCTCTGGAACTGTCCGCACCCTCGGTGTTTTAATACTCTCCCCTCTGTGATTCCACGATTTATCCGACGAGCAGACTACAGCCACGTTGGGACACTCAGCTAGCGTAGCGCCGCCCGCGGAGAAATTCGGCGAAGTCCGAGTGTACTCGGGCTGGCGGTTATGAGTTTATTTTTTTATTTTTTGATACAGTGATTACCGGTTTCTCAAGGTACGGTTTAACTACACTGAGAGAAGGATCTGATGGAAATTATCGTAAATCTGGTAAAAACTGACAGAACTTTCAGGTGTATGGGAACTACAACGAAAGCCTGGCCAACATTCGTATTAAACTTAACACATTCTGCTATAAAATATGATACTTTTCTCTGTCGTAGATATTAACCGAATGATCCGTCATTTTTGCTAAAATATACATTTTTCTTACTGGGAAATGTAGTAATCATTTTGCGTCGCGATCGTGAAATGGTTGTTTCAGATTTGTAGGTTATATCGGCATATTAAGTTGTAAAAAATTTGATTAACTAAATTGTCAGTTTGAATCCCCGCAATTCTCAGTTTTAATCCACGGAATTCTCAGTTTTAATCCGCAGAATTCTCAGTTTTAATCCACGGAATTCTCAGTTTTAATCAGCAGAATTCTCAGTTTTAATCCACGGAATTCTCAGTTTTAATCCACGAAATTCTTAGTTTTATCCTCGAAATTCTTACCCAGATACGCAAAATTTTGCCAACCCGCCTTCTGGAAAAAATTACCATATCCGTTGGGTAAAAATTGCTATGGTCCTGTGAAAGTATCACATATCGCTGGTGGTGACGCTGGTATGCCATGTTGCTTGGTCGAAATTTACCACATGACATGGTAGTTTTCTCGAGATCCTGTTCTCAGTGTACCGACGCAATGTTCAGGAATTCCATGCCCGTAACTTTCTCAAGAATCTTAAGTCAATCAAAAAAGCCGATGCTTTCGGCATCTATGCGGATCACCGGTGATCTATATTCTCAACGACATTTGAGAATCAAATATTCTACCATCCATTGATAACCTATTTTGAACATATTGTGCCATTGATTTTTAGAGACCGATTTTTGCTTCTTAAAAAAATCCTCCTGTCGTCAACGATCGCTGAAGAAGACATCGGTTCGCTCCGAGCGTAGTTCCCCCAGTGCTGCGCTCGAGTAGATCGGCGATTGCGATTGCGTCAGTGGTCCAATTGTTAAACCAGCGCAAGACGAAGTCTTGTGACGTCGCAGCCAAAGACAGCCCTTCATAACCCGATGACGTCTTCGCCACGGCGTCACGTCAGTAGATGTAGCTGACAATAAATGAATGTTCTTACTTACAGAGCCCGACGCTCCTCGCTCCTTTTCGCCCCCCTCATTGGCTGATTTGTTAGTAGTCAGTAGTTCTCTCAACGTTTCGTCACCCTCGATGGCGTCCTTCCTCCTATCGATTGGACAGTACACAACACGCTCGTTCGGACCTCGGACTCCGTTGATTACGGAGTGCGAAAAAGCTTTACTTAGTATCGCTCGCCGTTGTTTTCGCATCTCAGCGACAAACGACGGATACTCCGTTCCTCATCGATGATTTAGTCGAAACCAGATGGCCACTGACAATAATTTCTGCTGTCACGTTGTTGTCGAATTCGGTTGAGCGGATTAAGAAACTATTCCACGAAACTTGCTACGATAAAAGTGCGAACTTCGACGGATGCTCCGACCTTAAATTAACAATAACAAGATTGGTCAATGGAAGAGGTAATTTAGCTTGCCGAAAATTTAGTGCCTAAAAAAAATGACCTCTCCTTTTTATCAATTATTATTGCTTCTCGCTATACGCAATTACAACTGTATTAATTCCTTGATGAAAAAAAAATAAAAAAAACGTAATGATAAATCGACAAAAGATTTACCATTCCTCCATCTAATTGCTCCACCACTGAATTTATCCCACCCTGAGCTATATCGTACGGTTTTATTTCCACGTGTATCCGTGACACGTGCGAGTCAAAGAGATTATACAAAACGATTGAATAAAGACCGAGTAGGTGAGGAGACCGCGGAGGGGGGGGGGGGGGGAGGCGAATTCGGTATGCATGTAGCGACAAGAGAGAGCAAAGAGGGTATTGTGGAGTTGAGTATAAAACGAGAGGGTTGGGGTGGTTGGGTTGGTTTGTCGGACGATGCCGGAACGTGCCGAGATCGCGGCGACCCGAGTGCGACAGGTCGTCGTTCCTTCATAACGTAGGAGAAACGAATGAATGAAATACACGCGTCCTTTCCTTCTTCTCCCCCCGACGCGTCCCTCGTCGCGTCCTCTCCACGGAAAGTCAGCGGCGTGCTCTCTTCACACGTTGTCCGTGGAGACCTTTCCGCGCCCCCTTCGCCACTCGTTCGCCCGCGCTCGGTCTCTCTCCCGGCTCGGGGCCTCGTTGAATCGTGGGACGTTCGCCGGCACGGAGGTTGACGCGAGATGGAAAGGGAAGGAAAGAGAAGCCGTCGCTGTATCCAGCTGGTCGCTGAAGTTGTAGGAGTCCGTGGCCAGGATGTGGGTCTCCGATCCTCTACGGCTCGGCGTTCTCTTTCCTCTCTTCCTCTTTTGCTCTCGGGCCCCCCGCCTGGTCTTTCTCCCTCGGGAATCCGGCTTTCCGTTCGGTCTCGTTCTCGCCGTCTCTGGCATTCCTCATTCCCGCTCGCGCCCTCGCTTCCACCGGGGGTCTCTTCGCCGGCGTCCCTCGTGTCTGTGCACCACCATCCTTGCTCCACTGGCGCAGGAGAACCCCGTACTCCAAAGCTTCCTGGCCACGCTCCTCTTCTCCTATCCCTTCCGTATAGTAATTCCCCCCCCCCTCCGGCAACCTTCTCCCTCGCACTCATCGGCTCTTTCGTTAAAACCTCGTCGGTCTTTCATGCTCCTCATGAACCGACGGATCGATTAAAACTACAAAGTGTTGCCTCTCCATCCGTTGCTGGTACGCTCATTCGTGGTCGACCACGTTGCTTTCCCCGTCTGTATACGTATATACCGGTATTCTCCTGATCCTATACCTCTCAACTATGCCTGCCCTCGCGACCGCGGCACTGGGTTACCGACTCTCTCCTTCCCAACCTTCTCCTCCTCTCTCTTTCGCTCTTTCGGCTTCGTTCTTCGGTGCCCGCTCCGACACCTCATCCTCCCTCTCCGCCTCTCATCTTGCGCCACTGGTAGCCGTGCACGAGAGTGCCGACGGCGTCGGCTTCCACCGCCACGAGACCGGCGATATCGCTCCCGCTTCCTCATACCCACGAAGTATCTCGGCCCCGTCGTACCGACGCCGCGCAACCAGCCACTTTTTCTTTCTTTTATCGACGACCGAGAATCTCTGCTCTCCTTCCCCCTCCCCCCCCCTCGACCACCCCCTCTCTAGTCGTCCCCTCCTGCCTCGCGCCGTATTCATAGACGCTCGCCTCACTTCCTGATAATCTGCGAGCAGAAATCCTCCCCCCTTGTCCCACGGGAGCCGCTACCGCTCTTCTCGGTCTCCGCCGCTTCTCCGGCACTAACTACACCCACCCACGTGCCTCTCGAGCATCCGTGTACCTTCGAGCTCGCGCGGGACACTTTTCCTCTCACCGCCGGCGGCCCGTCGCTCGACGATCGCTTCTATATACCACGTGTATACCCCGGTCTGAACGCATTCTGCCACGCTGTTATCTCACCTATAGGATTTCCCTCGATTCGTGACCTTAACATTTTTGTGGGTCAGAGACTGCGATCCCTTTTTCGTTTATTGGAGATGGAATATTGATTGATAGATGGATCAACAGACACCTGAGGAGAAAACTTCGAGCGCTACATCGGGGTCCTGACAAGGATCTGATAAGGTTTGTCGGGCCTCCTCGGGACCCGGGCGGGGCCCGATGTAACGCTCGAAAATTTCTAGTCTGGTACACTGAGAAAAAATAACATAGTAAAAGCAACGATACTGACTTTATACCATAAAAAATAGTTCCCAGGGGGAACGTTTACATTTTATAGTTACGACAGTGACAAAAAATTATGGTTGCAAAAATAATTATAATTTAACCAATTGAATATCTATATATTAAAAAAAATAAATACAGTAAAAATATAGTAGGAATATAGTAGTATAAATATAGTAGAAAAATAATAGTATTTTCTACTATACCAATAGTTCCCAGGGAGAACGTCTATATAGATAGTTTTTGATACTATTATCAAAAACTACCTATATAGACGTTCCCCCTGGGAACCATTGGTATAGTATAAAATACTATTATTTTTCTCAGTGTAGATAGATTTGTTTACTTCGTGTTCTGGGGCCTAAGCCCCCTGAGAACACCGTGCCACAATAGGGTAGGTGGATGTGTTTATTGCGTGCTCTGCGATCGAAATCCCCCCAAGATCACCGTGCAGGAATCTTCAGATTTTTAAACCAGCCCTAGACGAGGGCTTGTGACGTCGCAGACGAAGACACAACCCGATGACGTCTTCGTCGCGTCATTAGATGCAACTGACAGTAAATCAACGTTGTTATTTACAGAAACCGACGCTCCTCCTTCCTTTCCGCCCCTTTATTCGCGGATTTGTTCCTGCACGCGCAGGAAAATACAGCCAGAATAGAACGAACAAAACTTGACGTAAAATAAGGCAACCCAAAAACTGAAACTGAAACTATAAATTAAGAACTACAACTAGGGAGACAAAAGGAGAAAAGCAAAATAGATTGATAGTTATGCTCTCCATTGACTTTTAATGAGAACGTTTGGATCGTAGATCGAACAAATAATTTCCGACACCCGTGAAAATTTTCATCGACTTTCATGAAAAATCATAGCGACGTGTGTGCTGGTATGTAACAACTGGAGAAGCAACCGCTCCAAAAAACAGTTCTACAGCTTCGCAGCTAGCAGCGTGTTCATATTCTTGGCAGTCTTGTATTTTTTTGCCCCTCTTCTTTTTATCACTCTCTTTTCATATTTTACACTTTACAACTCGTACCGCTCGCGTTTGCGGCCTTTTTTTCTTCTTTTTCATCGCTAGAATGGTCGGAAAGTTGACGCGAGCGGGCATAAAGATTAGTAGCAGATACACATCTGGGTTGTGTGGCGGAGTGCGAGACGAGGGAGAATATGGCACGATGATATCCCGGCATAGCTTCTGGGCCCGCTGCTCGGCCGCCTCAGGTCCGCGCTGCAGCGTGGATAATAACAGAGTCAGTCGCGAAACCCCGAGCGGGTCTTTACGAGCTTCTTCCCAGAAGTATAAACCCCGAGCTGTTCAACCTCGTGCCTTCTGCGCCACCACTTCATCCTCGTGCCTCTTCCTCTTCCCCTCCATCACCCTCGTCCTCCAGCCGATCGGTATTTCTCTGTATTCTTTTCTTACCCCGTCTTTCGGCCCTCCGCGCTTCGGTGCCGCCGAAATCCGCGACGTCACACGCGGCGGAGCCCGTCGGAGTTTCGCGGCTAATTAATGCGACGTCCCGAACAAAGTTGCTTGGCCGAAGCCCCCCGCCTCCTCCTCGGCCAGGGGACTTTTAAGTGCTCCACGCACTCCCGTCCTGTTTATGGGATGAAGACCGGTAGAGAAAAGAATGAAGAAAAAGTGAGGTTGCTGCTGCCGGTGCCGCTTCTTCAGCCGCTGCTGTTCTGACCGCAGAAAAGAAAAGATACCCTCGAGGTCGACCGCCGTATCCTCGGAAAATAAAGGAAGATTTCAAAAGGAGCAAACCGACCGACCCGGGGATACGTTTCAAAGGACTCGAAGCTCCTGTTGCTCATCGTCCATGTGTGCGAGGCGCGATGACGATGGTGATCATTCAATTGCGAGGGGTAATCGTATGCAAAGTTATTTTATTGTAACGCTATCCTTCGTACAGTATCCTCGCGAGGGTTCGTACAAAGGTATCATGCAAAGCAGTGCAATTTTGAGGCCTCTGCATCCCGTTCCTCATCGATCGCACGTCAATTGTCGTGGCCGGAGGCTCGAGGTTTTAAACGAGATATTTTATTTTACAAAGTAGTGAAAAAGTAACACACTCTGTTACAGTCTGTATCGCGAATCATAATGAAAGGGTGACGTCGGCGTTAATGAGTGTGCGGTTCCTTTGTGCCTGACGGGTATCCCGAAATTCGGTCTGTTATAATGCCCGGTGAAAGAACGACGGGGAATAAAGAATCGGAAGGAACGGTCCGTAAGATGGTCAAGTGCCGTGTGAGGTCCGTCGCTCTTCGTGTTCACGCGAAGGCGAGAAGCGGAGCTGAGGATGGCCGGGTACGTTTTTTGTTTGACACTCTGTGGCCGAGGCACAATACGTGCTTTCGACTCTCGCGACGATAAGTGGCGGTCAGGTGTTCCACACGGAAAGTTTTTGGGAAAAAAAGCCCTTTCGATTATGAGGACGGCGAACGGGGAGACGAAATGTTTCGAAGCGAGGAACGCATACTTGCGTGAGAAGATGAGTATAAAGGAAAATGACTTGACAAAGGGAGATTATCATTGTGATTATCGGGACATCGATGGGGAGGACCCTTCACGCGATCGGGATGTTCTGCTGTTGCGATTGCGAACGTGTGTGCAGAATTTCGCGACGAGACGGGCATCGAGTGACTAACAGTGGGAATTCGGTCTCTGAGAATACAGTCGGTCGCTCGCTATCCGACGGCACATCGCAGATCCAAGTATTCCGGGAAAGTTTCCGTTTTTTACGATCCCATTTTTAGGCACTCACACTGTGGAGTAAAGTGCCCATTAAAATCGCCTTCCATGACTATATATTTAAGTATTGAAACAATTGTGCTTTTAATTACTTTCATTTATATATAATTAGTTCTCGTTTTATATATTTAGTTAATTATGCATATTGAAATAAAAAATTGGAACTAAGCAGTCATTTTCAACTGCAAAGGAAAATCGTCCGTAAGTCCGAGTATATTCTTAAATATACCTTGACATATATAAGAATATATCACGATATATTATTACATATCGTGACCTCTTATCAAAAGATGCGGCAAAACAACTACTCATGCACATTCACGTATGCGCGAACATGACATTTAAACAAAATTTTTGTGCCAACGTCTGGTTGACATTTAGATTTCGAGTAAGATAAAATCACTGCCAGCAAAAACGTTATCTCCAAACAATATCGCCATCATTAGCCATCGTCCACAACGACGTCAAAGAACCGTTGTCCGCTCACGTTAACGTGCGACACCCATCCGCCTCGGGATCGTCAGACAATAGTGATCGTTTAATCGTCCGGAGGATCGTGGGGAAGCGTTTCTCGCCTTATCGCGGCACGAAGGAGAATCCTCGTATATCCCGCGGCTCACGGAAACGCGAGGATCTCGCGAGGCGCGCGATCGCTCTCGCTTCGAGATGGGTGAGTAATTTTGCGCGGCGGTGTGCGCTATTCGGATATCTCGAGCTCGCCCAACACCTATAGGTGTTTCGGAACTGCTGCATGCATCCAGTCAATTATTGCCAAGTCGGTAATGTACTTATGCAACGCGATAGTGGCTAACCCGGCGGAATTGGTATTGTCCGTTGATAGGCTTGTTAAAGGACGAGCGGGGTCGGAAGGAGGCGAAGGGCACGTCGATACGACAGATTCTGGAGGTCCTTCGCACAGTCGGAGCATGAAGCCCTTTCGATGGCAGCTCCCGCTGCCATTGCCCTCGGTCCCTCCTTCTCCTTCGCGGTCAGGGATGCTCCGTCAATACTTGCCAGGCAAACTGTTAATGCCGTATCACGTTTCCTTCCCTCGCAGGGTGCACACACCCGCGAAAGTCCGTATATACATATACCCTCGCGTTTTCGGACAATATTAAGCCGAGCACCGCGAGAATCCCGCTCAAGAGAGAGAGACCGCGAGACCCCGGTAGCTTCGAACATTAAACGTGCGTATATAGCCTCATAATATTGCAATCCACGGCCATAATTTACGTCGTTTTATAGTTCAAACTGCAACCTACGTAGTCAGTGAGCTCGCAGCGGCGCTCAAGCGACTTTGGAACGGTGGGTTCTTCACGCTCCCTCTTCCTCTCCATCTTCCTCATCCTCTTCCTCACCCACCCTCCAGCCCCCCACCCCCCGCCCCCCTCCCGTCGCGCCGCTTCATGCTCTACCCCGAGAAACTTGTACTGGGTGAACTGCATGATTCCGATATCCGCCTCGTTGGCAGATCCTTCGTCCCGCTCTTTTCCACCTCGTGTGTGAGATAATTTCGGTCCACCGGTTGTGCAACTATAAAAGGCGGGTTCGCATAAGGGCATCATAGAGATACCCGTCGCTCTTACTGAAACTACCACCGGGTACTGAAGTGGAGCTGCACCCAGCGGAGATCCTTCGGCATCCACTCGAGGATCGGGATACGCAGTTTTATAGGAATTCATCGGGATACGGAGACGCCGCGATGCGAAGAGGTCTATTTTATGCAGTTACCGCAAAGAAGAGCAGCCCGTGCTCGCCGCGGCGTGGAAAGTGGTTGGTTTATATACCTCGAGAGCATTATACGCCGCGGAGATGAGGGGAAGAAACAGTGGTGGGCTTCGCTCGCTCGCAGCGGCCACTTCGGCAACCCGCGACCGCTCGGTTCGCCGGGCGAGTGAGCCATTACTGAAATTACCGATGATACGAGGCTCGCAAATCATAATTCGCCGCTTCACCGGGAGACGTTAACGCTTCGCTATCGTGCGCACGGGTACTTCGGGCGTGAACTCTCTCGCGAGTTTCATCCGTACTGTGTTGCACGGTACGTGAGATACCGTATATATGTGAGGACGCGTATACCGAGAGCCGCTGTAACTCCTCCTCGGATTTACAAAGTCATCGCGATTCGAAATTATACCGTGGCTGGCGCGAGGCGCGGCATGACTTATACATGCGTTTCCACTGTGCGCGAACGCATGCCGCGTATCTGAATTTAGAAGAAACGTTGTTTCTCCAGGTGGGGCGACTGGAAGGGGAGAGGGCGATGAGATTCGATGCACGATAAAGTGTGCCGACTTATCGCCGGATGTGAGGGTGAACATTTTCGTCAATTCGTAAGGTAATCGAGACCGGTCGATTTATTAAATCTGCAAAAATTGTTACGAAAGTGAGGCTACATTGTAAAAAAAACAATTCGTGTAAAATTGTATGCACTGGTAATGAAAGTTTTTATGCATAAACTGGTATATCAAATTTCATGTAAAATTGTGATGAAAAATTAACGTACAGTATATGAAAAAGTTTCGAAATACTGTAACGAATTTAGAGATGAGGTAGGACCGAGACACACGATATTACATAGATGACCGGAATAGTTCGGTATGACAACTGACAAATGGACAGACATCGATTGATCGGATGACAACAGTCTTGATCGGACTTTTAGAGAGAGCAGACAGTTCGTGCGCGAGATATTTAGCTGCGATTGTACTTAATAATATCCGCCCCAAAACATAATACGCGCGTTATTTATTCCACAAGAACGCAACAATACTGTACTTCTAATAATTTACTTTAATTTTACTATAAAAGTCCTTTAATTTTACTATAAAAGTCCTTTAATTTTACTATAAAAGTACTTTAATTCCAATAATTCAGTTTTAATTTTCACTCTAAAAGACCATTAGTTTTTCATGACAATTGTACATTACATTTGATGTACCAGTTTGTGCATAAAAACTTCCAGTCCGGTACATTAAACTTACAATTCTTTTTAACAGTTTACACTTCCGACGTAGTTTCGAGACGAAAATTCTCGACATCTCTTTTGGGTGACTCTCGTTCGCCAGGTACCACGTGCCGTTCGAAATTTTTGGATTTCCGACGGAAATTAGATCCGGCGCGTACGAAAAATATCTACGTGTACCGAAATACCTTTATGAAACATCTACGCCATTCCACGTACGTAAACCCATGAGGTTACCGATCCCTGGCCCAGTGTGGCGCATCGGGCGATGCACCTCACGTCCGCTACGCAGAAACTCCCTCGGTGTTCTCGTACTTTACTTTGTACGCATGATTTACATCCCCCGCTGGGCCCAATGTTATTCCACCGCGGATACCGCACCGCAACGTTTTGGTTAGGAATCTCCGCGACGAACCAAACCATCGACACTAAAGCGTCGTAATTTTGCTTTGACGAGTCGAGTTTTGCTCGGGTTAAGCCCCGAAATGCGCAGCGTGCATCGGAAGAGGGGGGTTTACACGCAGCGAACAGAGACCCGAGCCATCGTCTCGTGGGTGACGAACGTCGGTGTGCATCGCCCGGGTCCTACGCTCCCGTGATTTGGTTCTCCGGGCTGCTGGGCCGGAGAGAAGGAGAGCTGATACAGCGAACACCGAACCGGAGGAGAAGCAGCGCCTGACCTAATTTACATACATATAAAGCGCATTCGATGTGTTTTAGGGGTCGTAAATCGGCGCAGCTACGCGAATCGTTAAACCCTTCCTTGGCCGCAACACCACGGACGATGGGATGCGATGCGATTCCTGTGCATGCGGGAGAGAAGTGCCTTGCCGCATAATAACGCATACTACGATGCCTTGCAACATTCTATACGATATATACACTGTACGGTAAGGGGGGTTCTACAGTCGAAGACCGGATGAGGTATAAATTTGGGACACGAGTTGACGTTCCGTCGGTGGAAATTTTGATGAACATTCGGGGAAACATGTTTGGTGGGAGAAATGAAATTCTCATCATCTTACGGGTCGTTCGACTGTAGATGTTAAGTTGCGTGAGCGTGCCCCGGTGCAAAGTATCCTCGGAGCATTATACACCTTCGTGTTTGTGTAAGCGAGATCGGTGGAACTATGTCTTATTTTGTTGTGCGTCGGTAAATTCGTGTAAGGCATTCTCACACGAATGCACGGGCGAATGGACGGACGGAGGTTCGCACAGGACCGTCTGCAACGGAGTCCTTTATGCCCCACAGTCGGCGTTCGCGAATAACTAATAACTATGTAGTCTCTCCGGCGAGCGGTGTGGTCCGTCTAGCGGCTCGCATGACGGTGGAACATTTTTCGACCCTCCTGCCTCACCCTCGTATCCCTACGTGTGCCTCCGCTTCTTCTTCTTTTCTACTTTCGTCACGCTCGATCCAGAATTTTCTGCTATTTTTTTTTTAACGCGCTCGGTCTCAGTTTCTCTCTCCGTAATAGTGGTGGGCAACCGACGGAGTTAACGGCCAGCGAGAAAAGATAAATAAATCGCCAACCGGGCAATAAATTACTCCGGATTCGTGCGGTGTACGACTCGCGATCGTAAACAACGAAGAGATGATTCCTACGGAATGTAATTCTTTCGTCCGATAATGTTCTCTTGCGTTTTATTCTGATGATGATTCCTCTCGATCATCGCCAAGCTGACCCTTAGAGTTTCGTGATGGTGTTAAAATTACACCAACAACAACAAACAAATTAATCGGTAATTTTTTAATCCTTGCCCGCGTGCGCAACACTCCCGCGCATGAGCACCATGGACCTAAGATGCATGTTCGCGGTATTCATGAGATCAACTCGGTCCGATCGTTGCATGATGAACATGAGCCAGGGCTTCGTCGCGAGGCAACAAAAAATGGTGTTACGAATTTTTGATCCGAGAAACCGTCACACTGTTCATTCAGACGTGTCTTATTCACCGGTAATCTCCAGCGACATTTTTTGGTTAGAGAAATGGACGAAAATCGTTGTCCGAACGATTCGGCACCTGAGTGACCCACCGATATGCTGGTGTACGATCCTGGTCTAGGTGGATTAAATCTCTCAACTGTTGATTCAGACGTGGCTTATCCACTGGTAATCTTCAGCGACATTTTTTGATTAGAGAAATAGACGAAAATCGTTATCCGAACGATTCAGCACCTGAGTGACCCACCGATATGCTGGTGTACGATCCTGGTCTAGGTGGATTAAATCTCTCAACTGTTGATTCAGACGTGTCTTATCTACTGGTAATCTTCAGCGACATTTTTTGATTACAGAAATGGACGAAAATCGTTGTCCGAACGATTCAGCACCTGAGTGACCCACCGATATGCTGGTGTACGATCCTGGTCTGGGTGGATTAAATCTCTCAAACATTTAACGAGCAGCGAAATGTGACACTCGATGCCTCGCCGTTGTCCAGTGAATTTTCATTCGGAACGCTCGAAATGCCGGGTCGAATCGGTAAGCGAAGTAGACGCAGGTCGTCGCCGAACCGCGGAAAGCCGTAATCCTGTAAATGCATTACAACGCAGGTGATGACGCTCATACGCAGCTATTTCGAAACTGCGTAGATCGGGAAGGCCAGTCATCGTCGCTCGCCCAAGCACGTACTAAAACTCTATCCACCGAGAGAGAGAGAGAGAGAGAGGGAGAGAGAGAGGGAGAGGGAGAGGGATGGATCGTGCTCGCAGAAACAGCGGAACAAAGATGTTTCAGCGTGTGTTTTCGGCAGGGCTCATTCTCGCCGGTTACAGTGCGAATCTATCTCGTGAAGGGGCGAATAGAATTGTTCGCCGGCTCCCGGTGTATTAGAGGATACGGTTTATGTGCCTGCCTCGCCATCGTATCAGAGGACCATCCGCGCCGTTCGTTGCAGTCATTGCCGACTAGCCCTGCCGGGCTGCTCCCGCGTCATTGTTTCAACCATAAATCAAACTGCTGGAGCTGGAACGGATGCCGCCTATGGCGACCTGCTCGAATTTTCCATTCGTCCTATCGCGATTCGGTTCCAGCATGCGAATTTAAGGTCCAGTGCCCGACAAAGTTTAACATCGATATCCAGGGTGGAGAACGCTTCTGTTCACCGTAACCCACGGTGCCTGATCAATAGATCCAAAAACAGTTGTCCGAAGCTTCGAATTTCGCGAGTGGTATTCGGGGCGTTACATCAAATTTTATCTGTTGCCTAGCGGCACGAAGGTCCGTGCGAGAGTTGTCCTTTTTTTTATTCTCCTTCTGATTACAGGCAATTAATTTTACGAGGCCGCAGTAAAGCAGGGCGGACAGGTGTTCCTTTGCGGAATGGAAGAGGATTTGGTGGACGTTGCGGTGCGGCACCTCCTCGATGGATGTAGTGTGTACGTCGTTGCATGGTACAGCTAACGGAGGGGGGAGTTGGAGGTGGAAACGCTCTACAAGGCGCCAAGGGATGAAAGTGGCGATGGTATTCGTGAAGGTTCGTAGGTGGTGGTGACGGTGGTGGTGCCGATAAAGTTAAAGCCACTGGGCGAACGATGCAGGGGCCGCGTAATGACAACGCAGCGCGTCGTAAACGCGTTTATGTCCAGAGTTGCATTATAGTAATACCTGCCAGCACCCTGCGCGCTCTGGATGTTCAGTGCCTCTTCGGTTACTGTTATCCTCGTGGTTGCACGCGTGTGTGTGTGCGCGCTGGTTCGCTCGTGCGGGAACCCCTTCGTTTCACGACCGTACCACCAAGAGTTTTGCTTTCCTCCCGCGTACTCCCGGACTTTTGGTAATTTGAATGACCTCTGGCTATCGCAACACTCCGTACACCGCTCATGGAGTACACTGGTTATGTTGCACAGGCACCTCGCCACGTCACAATTCACCGTCCGGTTCTGTATAGCAATTGCATGTTCGCGGCATTCATGAAATCACCTTGGTCCGATCGTTACGCGATGATCCAACGCGCACAGTGGGGTGTTCTTAGCTCCTCAATTGGGCTGACTTTTTCTTCTCATCAACATTAGCTCAGAGAGCTTTGAACATGAGCTAGGGCGTCGCACATCCTCACCGTCACAATTCATCACCTGGTTTTGTACAACGATTACATGTTTGCGGCATTCATGAGATCACCTTGGTGTGATCGTTTCGTGATGATCCAACGCGCACAGTGGGGTGTTCTTAGCTCCTCAATTGGGTTAGTTGGAATGAACTTTTTATTCTCATCAACATTATCTTAGAGAGCTTTGAACATGACCCAGGGCGTCGCACATGGACCTCGCCGTCACAATTCATCGTCCCGGTTTGTACAATTGCATGTTAGCGGCATTCATGAGATCAACTTGGTTCGATCGTCGGGTGACGATCCACCACACACAGTGGGGTGTTCCTAGCTCCTCAATCGGGTGGAATTTTTCTTCGCATTGACATCAGCTCGGGGAGCTTTGAACATGAGCCAGGGCTTCGGACAGACACCTCACCACCTCACAATTCACCGTCCGATTCTGTACTACAATTGCATATTCGCGGCATTCATGAGACCAACTTGGCCCGATCGTCGAGTGAAGATCCACTGCACACAGTGGGGTGTTCCTAGCTCCTCAATTAGGTTGAATTTTTCTTCGCATCGCCATTAGCTCGGGAAGCTTTCAACATGAGCCAGGGTTTCGTCACGAGGGAACAACATTTTTCAACAGGGCTGCCCAACCCTTTCGAATTTCCCTAAATACCGATTGCTCATTGTCAGGCACGTAGCGCGGCAATAAGTTTGAGATTAAAAGGCCCACGAATATATGAGTCTTGCGTGCGTATTACGCGAGATGACGAAGTGCTGGCCGGCCGGATGGAACCGGTAGCGGCGGCCGAGTAACAGGGCAAGAGTAGTGAAGAGCAAGGGTTGGGTGGGGGAGAGGGGGAGGGGATGCTTGCACGACGAGATGGCAGAGTTGTAAAGTCCTGCGCGTGACATCGGGTTATGTTATGCCGCTGCTCGGCCGCGTTTGTGTTAGCTATGCCCAGCATGGATCTGCCGAGTTACCGTCACCCAGCCCCGAGGTTGGTTTCACTGTATACCCAATACTACCGTACACGTTTCGGTGGCATGCGGTATTGCTCATACACTGCGTTTATGGGACATAACCAACCGACCGCCGGCACAGATTATTTTAGCTTGATCAATTTGATAACTTCGTACGGAGTTATAGCCCTACGCGGCCTTGCTGATTATGCGTGATGCTGCCCGACTAACGGGGAATCCATGTCTGAGAATACTGGTTCTATCGATTTCTTTTTTGTTTCAATCTTTCGTTGCATTATTCGATGGTTAACAAAAATGCCAGTGCTTCACTTTGAGTCTGCTCCCGCAGTCCGAACAAAATGTTGTTAATATTTTGTTTCCTCATAGAGGAAGCTTTGATTTGTTGAAAAAAATGTCGAAATTTGAATGAAAACGTGTTCAGGATGTTCCAAAACATCGAAAAATTACATTTCGATAAAATGTCCGGATGTACGTGTGTGTATCAGACGCGACAAATTCAAACCACTATAATTCAAGAATGTCTCAACCGATCAAGCTGAAATTTCACACGCGAGATGTGTGGTTAATGTGCCTACTAAGTTTCATTTTTAAAATATGCAGTTGTTTTTTTTTTGTACGCTATTTGTAAGTTGTTGAAAAATGTTTATTCGCGCTCTGGCTCTTACAATTTGTTAGCTATCTTTCTAACAACGTGCACACAGATGGAATATGATCGCCCGATGATCTCTATTAAATTAGAGGAGAATCTGTCGAACCGTTAAATTTTGTGTTATTTTGCATTTTTTGAATGTCATCAAAAATTCAAACTTCACATTCGACGCAACTTTTCGTATTAAACACTCATCTATAAATAAAATAAGTAGTAGATTCGTGATCAGTGTGAAAAAAAACATTAAATATAGTCCTAGAGCGACGACTAACGAAAAAGTTTACTAGGAATTTTTATGCACATAAGTCCATGTATTTTTTTGCGCCGAGCACAGATCCGACATTAACCTCGACGAAAAGCCAAGCTCGACATTGGTGTACTTTTTCGCGCTAAACCTGAATCGGACAGCCCGTTTGTCGAAAAGTCAAGTACAAAAGTAAATCAAGTAAAAAAAGTTAAACATAAAAATTTTCATATCGCTTCGTCATAATATCCCTTTATGCGCAAAGCTTCCTCCATGACGAAGCCAATAAAACGGAAAATGCTTTCTCACAGAAGAAGCCTTGCGAATAAAGGGATATTATGAGGAATCGATATGAAAATTTCACTTTTTTTTCACATGATAGTCTACAAAATCTAAAAATTCACGAATCACCGTCTGTTTACTACGTCACCGGGAAATCCGAACATCTTCGTGTCCGTGGGATGAAAAAATTAACAGCGTCTCGCTTGCGAAACGACACGGCTCGCCGTCAGAGCAATTTTATTTCAACAGCTCGTCGAGTCCCTTGGTAAATCGGCGGTTGACCAATAGTTGAAATATTGTTCGCAACAAAACATCTCGTTCAACCATAAAATCGCTATTCGATTTGACTCGCCACCGCCGACGGAACGATATTCGTGACTCGAATTTACAGTTAATAAATTTTATCTTCCACACTTTCGGGTATTCGAATAAAATATCCGTGTTTACGATCGACGCCGAAAACTGTGGTTATAGTACGTCAGCTCGCTGATGCTACGATATTCACTGCGTCGTGCAAATTCTTTCCTGCGATGTGCTTTAAAAAAAAAAAACGAAAAAAAGAAAAATTCGTTAACTTTGCCTCCCGCGAACGAACGCATTTCGACGGTATCAGCGGCCGATGTCGCTGGTACACGGCCTCGCCGTCGTCGCCGACGTCGTCACGATACGGAAAAGTATTTCATTGCGTTCGATACGTCCCCGATAAAAATGCCAAGTGGGAGTAGCCGACAGTAAAAAATGTAACTGGTAATTTAGTTAGCCGTTCCGAACTGGACGTCGCCGAGGTATACGGGTGCCTACGAACGGACGGTGCATCACCGGCGGCGGGTGCCCGCTGCTGGGTGTTGGTGGACAGTAATAGGGCGTATCTCGTATCTGTCCGAGCTGACGGGTTTTTATGGGTTTGCGATGCGAGGATTCATCATTCGATATATTACAGGGGATGGATGGAGGAAGGGCGGTAGGGTGGGAGGGTGGCAGGGCGGAGAGACCAGTCCGCCATCCAGCACCTCCGATGGTTACCGCGTTAACTTAACGACCCTGCTTCGAGGCAAAAATTCCGATTTTTCACTCTCCCGATTCACGAAAACGAACCCATCGCCGACACCCATCGGGATGTTCTTGTGCATGAACGATCGGACAAAAAAAAACATTCTAAACATGCACTCCGCACGCATTTCCTGCCGATCGTTACATGTTCACCGGGGCATCGCCGGAACACCCGGAGACGGATGTCCAACGATCGCGCGAGAGAACGAACCTACCCCCCCCCCCCCCCCCACCCGAAAGCTCGGATACCTCACCCATACGATCGTCGGATCGCGAAAGTGTGTCAAAAATCCGTCCATCTGGAGATCCGGAAAGAATCGTACCTACTGTTCGTTTCACTCCCGAATCGCGATCTCTAATGGCAAAAGTATGTGAAATCATTGTGAACGGAGATTACATAGGTGAAAAACAACGATCCCAGCACGAGAATCCGCGTCGGCAGGACTGTGGAGGCGGTGCGCGCCGACGCGCATCAAGCATCCAGCATTCGGCAGTAGCAAGCACGCTTTGTACACGTTCGTGTATGGAGAAGTAGTAAGGGTATATGTATATCCACATAGATATATACATATGTATATGTGTATAGACAGATAGACAGATAGATAGATAGAAAGAGGTAGGATACTAACACGGGAACAAGCGCGAGTGCAGCGCGGCGCGAGCACGTAGATTTTTTCCATTTTTTTTTTTTTTTTTTTTTTTACGTATAACGAGAGTGCAGGGAGAGACATGCATTCGAGGTGAGGCCGGAGGGCGGGCGAGAGTTGCCGCCTGGTGCAGAGAGGTGCAGCCAGGGAATCAGGGGCAGAGGAGGGGATCGGGTTCGGAGGAAGCGACCGAGCTCTCGCCAGGCAGCAAGAGAGAAAGAGTCCGGCGAACGGCAGGAGGCGGTGTAGCCGGGTAGTGACTGCCGGGCTGGGGTGGACCACCCTTTACCGTCGATTTTTCGGGTTTTTTACGGGCGACGGGTCTCGCTTGCGTGGATGAACGAACACGGGGAGGAACATCAATAATCTACAATCAAACTGCAGATAAAGCTACAATCGCCCTTTTGTGAAGGGGTTTCAATAAGAATCGAAGCCCGAGGTTCGACGAACCTGCCGCCGCTACCGTGCTGCCGTTTTGCTACTGTGCATCCACGCCGGCCCCCGCTTCGATACCTCGCGGCTCCATGCCGCTGTACCCCGTTACCATACTAGACTGCTCGCGCGATCGACGATTGAGCTGCCAGAAGTCCTGCGGTTGCCTTCCCGCCGGTCCAGTCAGTCGGTCCATCGACCGGCACCATTTTCTTCGATCTTTTCAACCCTTTTTCATCCCCGACGCGAATTTTTAACGGCTCGGTTCGGTGGATTTGTATCGCAGCGTATGCTCTTAATCCGGAAAACCATTGACAGCAATGGATATGCAATAATGTTAACTGGTTCCCAAACTGTCAACCAATGTGCACGATAAGGGTGGCCGGTGCGCTGCGATATGCAGACAAATCCCGGGACTTTGAGGGCAAGATTTATCTTCTTATATATGTTTTGGAACATTGTGGATTTGGTTGTTGTTTTGAATGTTTGTCTCCCCCATTGTGGATTTATGTGTGAGGTTGAGGGCAAGATTTATCTACTTGTATATAATTGGGAACATTGTGGATTTGTTTATTGGTTTGGAAGTTTGTCCCTTCCGGAAAAGCTGAGTCCCCCCCCTTTCGGCGAAGTTGACATCTCCCCACACCCGCTGGTTTTCATAGCATATAGAATGGATTTCGAAATTCCGAAATTTCATTCTATATGCTATAATTTAGGAATTTCGATTTTTATACCGTATAGAATGGATTTTGAAATTTCGAAATTGTATTCTATACATCCAGAAAAATAATTTATTTCAGGGTGACTGGCAAACAATTATTTATTTGATTTAAGTAAATATTCATTTAAATTAAATATATAATTGTTCGCGGGGCGTCTGTCAAGTAAATTTTTTTTCTGGGTGTATGCTACAATATAAGAATTTCTGTTTTTATAGCATGGGTTTCGATGTTTCGAAATTCCATTCTGTAGGGCAGATCAATGTGATGGCATCCCGTAATATCTTTTAACGTAACAAACGAATGGCGCCGCCGCTTGAAGAGTTTTTATTATATGTGGATACAACGTGATTGCACAAAAAATGTTAAGATTGTACGTGCAACTGTCAGTACGAGCGGTGAATCCCTATTTCGAGGTAGCCCGATATTTCTGGAGCTAATTTCGAGGTAGCCAGAAATTTCTATATATTCTACATTTCGAGGTAGCCAGAAATTTCTCGAGCTAAATTATAACTTTGCTAGTAAAGCAATATTTCACTCTATAGTTGAATCTTTCAAGAAATTATTGGCGCGTAGTGTACCTATTTTTTTAAATTTCTTAAATGTATTTGCACATCTGCAACTAAATCACGCATCAAAAATATCGAAAGTTCTGAGTGAATTACTTTAGATTGAAGTTTCTAGAATAGGTTACAACAAAAAATGTTAAGTTAAAAAAATTTTAAATCTCCAATTTTCGGTGTTTAAAAGACCATGACCATATTACCCCGACTTACTCTATCTAACCCTTTTTCATCCCGAATTTTTAACGGCTCGGCTCGGTGGATTTGTATCGCAACGTATGCTCTTAATCCAGAAAACCATTGACAGCAGTGGATACACAATAATGTTACTGGTTCACAAACTGTCAAACGAACTGCACGATAAAGCCCGCCGGTGCGCTGCGAGATGCAGAAAAACTCCGTGGACGTTGAGGGCAAGATATATCAATAATAAAATAAGTCGTAAAACCGTAAAATACAGTCGGAGTGCAGGATCGCGCCCGCGACCGCATTTACATTTCGATATACGACTCGATAAAAAAAATATCGAAGGCAGCGGGGCAATAGCTGTCGCGCGTGTTATATAACTTTGTGATACGCCACTGCGGGCATTGAGAATCCGACCGTTCCGAATTTCCGTCCCTCGAATTACGACGGGCGCGTTTTTAAATTATACCCGCAACAATGAAATCGAAGCGTCAAATCTAAAAAAAGGAAACAAAAGGACCTTCCCTGGTAAATTAACTCGGAATATGATTAATGACGGTGAACTTTACCGCGGAGGGGCAAACGTAATTATTACGCAACGAAGTTCGACGAGAAATTCGTTGCTGCGTGGATTGAAATTTATAAAGTGGGCGAATGGAAGGACGGATACAGGAAGAGGGGTGTACGTCGTCCCACACTCCAACCCGGTAATCTCGAAAGTTCAACGCCTTTTGCCATCTCGCGCCTCGGATGAACCCCTTCTCGTTTCTCTCAACCCCTCCCGCACCCCGCAGCGCGGGCTCCACGAACGATTCTCGGCGAGGCCTCGCTCGCGCTTTCCCACGAATAATGTATAGAAACTGCGAGGCCTCATCTACATAAGTAATACCGCGTTAACGAAAGCACCAAAGGAAACGAAGATGCGGGCGACTGCGATGCTGCCGTGCCAAAGTCAGTCTAAAGCGGAGGAGACAGCTCTCTCCGAGAGGAACTGCGGCCGGGTTCTTCCTCCGGCAAAGGTACTCCCCGCTGGGATCTTTCCAAAGGATTCCTGCGGCATTAATTGTGCCGGGGTTAGATAAGGAAAGTGCCGTCGCGTTCGCTACTTCCGCGGCGACGCTGAAACAACGACTCGCTTTACACTCCCCTCGTTCTTTACCTGATTCTCATTTTTCTCACATTTTTCCCATTACCATTTTCGATTACCACTTACAATTAAAAAAATGGAACTGTAAAAGAATCGATTACTTTTTTTGCTTCAGATTTTCATGGAGGCACTGGAAAAAGGATATGCTGCACCAGATAAGTTCCCAGTTTGTCTTAATTTATCATAATTTATCGTCCCGTATGACTCTAGGACGATGAATTCGTTGTGTGAAAAAAATCTATTGGTTCAGCAAACTGGTTAGTTGAGCATGAGCTAATTACGCGGTTTATAATTACGGACCGATTTATCGTCAGGCGCCGAAATCGACTGCGACAACTGAGCTCTTTTATTCCGCGATCTTAAAATCTCTGAAAAATACTTCCGAAACCTTTTAAAAAAAATTTAAGTTTCGACCTAAGTTCGCGAATCACGCTGTTTACGCTGTTCTCAATGCGGAGGTCTCGTGTCACGCGACGTTGTACCGAGCGACGATGTTTCCGGCCGGTGCTGGGGTGTCACGCGAAGAATATACGTGACTTCGACACAGGGGATGGCGAGGCAGGACCGGGGAACGGACGCCGAAGAACGACGACGAGGACCCAACGAAGAGCTCGGCGTATAGCTTTCCCCCCTATTTATATTCCGGCTAACCCTCCTCATCAACGGCGTTCATCTTTCCTATTAAAGTAGTAATTTAGCAGGAAATTAAGCCACGCACTCTCCTCCCGCAAGCCCGCTCTTCGTTCCGCGTTCGTCTTTCTTCTTCCTCCCGAGCGTATTGCTCCGCGCTTTGTTCCTCTCTCGCTCTCTCACTCGCAGTTCCTCCACCGAAAGTTCGCTCTCGCCCTTTCGGTACGAACACAATTGTTCGCCTCTTCGTCTGCCCAATCGCTCCCGCCCGGCTATCTTCGCGCTCTTCTTTATACCGTTCTCGGTCCAACGCCGCTCAACACCCTTCCGTATCCGTTCGTCGCGGACCAAGAACGGGGCGTCCCCGCGAATCCTTTGTTCCGGAGTGCTTTCTGCATTACAAATTAGCTCCCCGACGCTTGTTAGTCGCGAGCGGGAGTTTTCGGCAGTCATCGCGAAGTTGTGGTCGACCGGAGGCTGCGCATCGATGTGGAACTGCGCCACGAGCAGGAAGAGCAAAATCAGTGCCATCGATGATCAATGCAAATCGAATCTTCGAACCGCAGGAAGAACTTCCCTCTCGTGGGAACTTTTAGTTGTGGTCAGGAGTCAAATACTTCAAAATTGCAATTAGCTCTGCTGAACTCTGCTTGCGCGCAACTTCATGTAACTGAAAAAAAAATACAACTGCGCGCCGTATTTGCCAGTTTTCGCTGCGGTTGGCAATGCCGAGCTCTGAGGGAAAAGACGAAAAAATAATAATCGCCTTCTGTCGTAGTCGCGTAATCGTTTCAGGGATGAATTGGAACGATATCGAGTAATGTTTTAATTGCCATCCGGCCCGCTGTTGAATGAATTTCGTTGCCGCGTATGCCCGACGTTCGACTGGATTTTAAGCCGATGGTGGTGCACGACTGAAGGGGAATCGCGCTTGCACGAGCATTCACTGAGACAAAGAACAAAGAAACGCGAAAAGGGGTCGGAGGATACTCGTGCTTTACGCACGATCGCTGCGAGCCAACCGAGGGGGTTCCCCGGTACGTATCAACGCCGGGTCTGGGGCTACGTTCGTCGGGTACGGGGATGCATGCGCGGGGTTCGGCGGCTTGATCCGCCGTATGAAGGGCTGTCAAAAACCTAATGAGAGGTGTGACTGCACATGTTACGCAGGCCTCTACTGTGATTATTCAGATTTCGGTGGAGAGAGGGAGTACTGAATTTAAGTTGGCAGATTCGTACATATTTCGGAGAGTGGGAGAAGGAAATATGGGAATAACTCTTCGGCGGGTGGGACGATATAGTGGACACTGACCGTACACGATTTTTTAAACATTTTTTTCTTTCAACTTCCTCCCAGAGGAAGTTTTGACTTCGAGAATTTTTTTATTGTTCAGATTTTCACGTAAATATATTCACAATGTTCCAAAACGTCGAAAAATCACATTTACAACCGTCTATGACTGATGAACGGCTGAATCAATGTAGAGCAGTTAGGTTAACGAACTAAACAATAAATTTTCTTTTTTGGCGCGCATATAGAGTAGTTAGGTTAACCAACTAAAGAAATTTTCGTTTCGTGACCTTTTTTTTCGAGATTTTCATGTAAACATGTTTAGAATGTAGCAAAATGTCGAAAAATCATATTTACAACCGTCTATAACTCAAAAACGGCTGTATCAATCGCGCTGCAATTTGGCGCGCATGTAGAGCAGTTAGGTAGGCATTTTTTTGTTACAATTTACGCAATAATTGCAACATTCTCTCAGCTTTTATCAGATTTAAAATTTTTCTGAAAAAGTGTATTCGCGCTCTAATATTTTTATTAATTTAGTAATTTTTCGAAAAATATCATTTGTTTTCTATAATTTTTTAGATATTTGGCACAAATAAATTATTATAGACCAATATTCCCTATTGGATTTGACAGGAATCAATCGACCTAGTGAAATTTGATAAAATTTTGAATTGAGAAAAAAAATTGGTACCTCACACAGACGCACGTTTTCGTTTCAAATATTGAGGTAGAAACCAAAAAAATTGCAGATTTATGATCAGTAGGGAAAAAAATGGAGCAAAGTAATTGGCACATGGCTTTCTCATTTATTAAAATTTCGCGCATAGCTTAGTCCATGAGCAAGCCAAAAATCGGTCAACGAACGATCTCGTAGAAAAAGCCATGTGCAACATTTTTTAATTTAACAAACATATTTTGTCCACGAAATTCCACAATTTTTTTATCGTTCATTTTATAATTTTTTTTTTACCGAAAATATTGGTCCAGTGTCGAATTTTTTTTGAACAAGTTAAGCTTCCAGGTGAAATCGTGTGTGAGTGCCAATTGCCAGTCGCCCCGACGAGACTCGCATAAAAAATGATCGATACACGCGAGCCCTTTTCAATAGAGTGCCCCGATTAACAAATAATTTATTGACCACTGTCGTTGAATAAAAAATCATTTATGACTGTATTATCGGAGATTCGGCTGCCGCCCGAGGATTATGTATGCTCGACAATTAGTTGAACAATGCGTGTGTCTCGCCGGTCTTCCCTTCTCCCTCTCCCTCTCGTTAGTCTCCGATATCCATTATTAAAAAAATAAAATAATATATATATGTAGACCCATCCGTATAACGAGGAGAAGCCGCGTTGCGCGCACGTTCGGCTTAAATTCGGAGCGAACGTGCTGTGCGAATCGCTCGGCTCATTGGTGAATCGATGAAAAATAAACTGCTTCCGCGGGTGGGAGAATTCATTTTTGATCACAGCATCACGCCACATATTCAACGATCCGGGGGTGTGCACAGTCAGAAGTGCGGAGAGAGAGAAAGCCGGCCGCAGAGAAGGAGTGAAAAGGTGAAGAACAGCAAAGGCGGCGGCAATGCCGAACGGGTGTGGGTTCCCTATAAAACAATGCTCCCACATCTGTCAGCCTCTTCTACTTTCTCTACCCCTGCCCTCGAAGCACCCCTTCGAGCCCCTAATTATACCACCCCCCTTCCTTCGCCTGCGCCATTCGAACCCGGCATGCCTCATGCCTGCATTATGCCTCCGGACCACTTGGGCACGCACAGACCGTGTGCCCGCTTGGGGTACGAGAGACGCGTCTGCCATGCCCCTGCGTGAAAACGAGGAGAAATGTGGAGATAAAGAGCCTGCAACGAACATCGGTCAAGACGCGTAAGTGAAATAAAAAAAACCCCGACGACGCTTCGACGGTCCTAGGTAGACATTTGGTGGAGCGTTACATAAGGCGCTGATGAGGCGAAAAAGTGGTAGTCGCAACTACCAAATCCCGGGCCAGACAAGACACTGGTTCACTGGCTTGCAACGGGCCAATTCGTTGACCCAACCAAGAAATCTCTTTTGACACGACCCATTTATCGCCGGGTTCTAGGGACACTAAAAAGCTCGTCCAGCCAATCCTTTTTGGTTAACTGGTCCAACTAATCTTTATTGGTAAGTTGGTCCAACCAATCCTTTTTGGTAAGTTGGTCCAACCAATCTTTTTTGGTTTAGCTGGTCCAATCAATCCTTTTTGGACTGCTGGTCCAATCAATCCTTTTTGGACAGCTGGTCCAACCAATCCTTTTTGGTTCGCTGGTCCAACCAATCCTTTTTGGTTAGCTGGTCCAAACAATCCTTTTTGATTAGCTGATCCAACCAATCCTTTTTGGTTTGCTGGTCCAACCAATGTTTTTTGGTTAGCTGATCCAACCAATCCTTTTTGGTTAGCTGGTCCAACCAATACTTTTTGTTTTGCTGGTCCAACCAATCTTTTTTGGTTAGCTGATCCAACCAATCCTTTTTGGTTAGCTGGTCCAACCAATACTTTTTGGTTAGCTGATCCAACCAATCGTTGTTCAAGTTCTTATCAGAATCCAAAGTTTCTACGAACGATTGTTTGCATGAAAGCCGAATGGTGTCGTATCCCAAAGTCTCAAGTAACATAAAAAAATGCCCCTCTCTGCTACGTGTCAATTTTACGGTTCGGGAGATCTCCATCAAGTATAGTGGTGGGTTCTCATAGAAGCAGCACCGACCGTGAGGGACCGAGAGAGATCGCATCGGCGGAATAAAATTACAAATCGATTGATTCGCGAGCAGGGCTACCCTCGGGGCGACTACTCAACGCGGGGAAATTAACATCGTGTTTTTAATGCCGGGGATAATTGTAAGGGTGGAATTATACGGAGGGGGGGGGGGGGGGGCGACTGAGCAGGGTTGTGAAGCAGTCGGGGTCGACGTTGCGCAACAGCAGCGTTTCTCATTTCGACTGTGGAACGTCGATCGCGGGGATTCCCTCGAACACGAAAGTTCAGCTCGGCGTCCTGAATGCCTCGACGAAGATGCGCGCGTGATGCTGCGCCGACAAAGTCGCGCAATCTACTCGACGCGATAACCGAAATAATTATCCACGCGGACTAAACGATCCCGAGACTCGAGAGAAGCACCACTGATCCCGTTGTAAGGTGACTCACAACCACTCAGCGGTTCAACTGCGCGCGAACCCTCGATTCTACAGCTCAACCACGATGGTTACGTGAACCGCGATAACCGAGTTTCATTATTATAGTTCATTCCGATGAAAAAAAATCGATAGCGTCCGATGAGTCCAATTATTTCGAAGATTATTTTTATTTTTGCTTTACATAACGTTCGTTAATCGTGTTGCGATGGTATTTTATGGTTTTTTATTATTATTTTTTTTTCTTATTTGGGAAAATGGAAAAAATTCTGTCCTCGATACCTCTTTTTTCGCATGCGAACGGTTTAATCCATTAGCGGGTGGAAGTATCGGATTAATATAAAAAAACTTTGTACCGATGATACGCGTTGCATCCAGGCTCGGACGCGAACCATTAGACGCGGATTATTTTTCAGGGAAGCTCGCGATTAGCGAGTGGTGAGTTGATCAGATGGATTCCAAAATTTTTGACAAATCAGATTTCGACGTGTCAACCTCCGGCAATAATTTTCCGATAACAACTTCTCCTTTGAATATTGCAATACAAATTTTAAAAACTTCAAAAATTATATAAAAATGTACACACCCGCGTCGAAACTGTGAAGCGAACATCTTCGTGAATACAATCTGAATTTTGATAGACGACATACAAAAAGTAAAAAATGAAAATCAAGGCGCCAAAAAACAAATTACAGGCGAACGAAAAACGCGCCGACAGTTATGTGCCGTAGAGTCGATTGATACGCGACATCGAAGTAGGAGAGAAATCCTATCGCCATCGAGTACGATTTCTGATTAAAATTTAGGGGGTCGGTAGATGTGAATGCCCAAAAATAAAAAAAATAAAGAAATATTTCGCGTTGTAGTAGGATATGTGACTGCTGCCGGATCGACGATGAGGAAGGACCGTCAAAGAGCCCGCGGGTTTGCGTTCTGTACTCTGCAGTTGAAAAAAAAGAAGGAACAAAAAAAAAAAGAATTGACTGGGTGGGCTTCCGCGCACCCAGTCAATGTAAGCCAGGAGCGCTGTACTCATACGTTCGTTAGGTTGCATCAGGTTTCAGATTACCGGGCATACCGGGGATAGAGCGGGCTCGGGCATAAAGGCATATAGTGCGCAGAGCGACGAGGACGAGGGAACCAAGGGCAGTAAATGTAAAAATATTGCTGAATTGGTACAGATAACGGTTTCATATGGGGGCTCCCTCGCTCTCGCTCTATCCCCCTCGACCAGCGATACCGTGAAAGTTGCTTTGAAAAAAATATATCTCGACTCTCGTATCCGTTCCGATACGAAAACGTTTGCATTTCAGCACCGCGTGCACCGGGCTGGTAGCTGGCTGCATCCAGGGGTACAACTCCCCGGCTCCGTTCGTGCCGCCGTCGCCGCCTCTGGCCTGCAGACATTCGTTCCGGCTGTAACGAGAGTGGCAAATAATTTTGGACGCTCCGAGCGTTCCGGATTGAAACTGGACTGGCCATCCGCCGAACAGTTCTGACAATACCGGGACGTCATACATCCCCGTGTGTAACACTACGCCCTCGAACCGGCGAGTTGCGCGGATGCGAACAACAAAAAATTGTTTTCCGTCGATGATATGAAACGCATTCTGCGCTCGGCGGAGGATAAATTCGTCGTGCACCGTCGGGCGGAGACAGTCGAGACGAACTCGAAAACTTGACGATGTGATAGAAATTATCGAACGCTAAATCGGGCCCTGATTACGTTCTGGTAAGGCCTTATCTGGGTCTACTGTAACGCTCTAAAATGTCTGGCAGGGCACAGCTAGTTTGTTAAGGTAGTCCTTTCGTTATGTCTGACGCCACCTAAGTTCGAGAGAGGAATGAGAGACACTACAAACACTTCTCGATGGAATAAAAATCTGAAAAAATCGCACATATGGAAGGTGCTGAAAATATTGTTTTTGCACAATAATAATTCCAAAATGTTATTAATAAATTACTGAAAAATAAAGATTGTGCAACAAATTACCCGGGCACCTAATGTTTTTTTTTTTTTCCGAAAATGATTTGTCAATTTTTCTGAATAGTATGCATTTTTTCAGATTTTATGTAATGTTTGAAAATTAATATTTTAAACAAATTTTAACATAAAGAAAACGCAATTTTCAAACATTATATAAAATTCTGAAAAAAAATTCAAACGAGTTCAAGAGAAGTAAGTTGTTAATAACATTCTGGAATTACGATAATGCACAAACAATCTTGTCAGCACCTTTCATATGCTTGATTTTCTTTCAGATTTTTATCCGATCGGGAAGTGTATGTAATTCTCTTTTATTCCTCTCTCAAACTTAAACATAACGAAAGGACTTAACTGGACACGGTGAAGCATGTTTGTACGTTTCTCAAACAATTCTTGTCTAAGAACTTCCATATTTTTTTTCTTAATTCTGAGACAATTTTTACAATTATTTTTAGTTAATAATACGGTTCGTTAATTTAAAAAAAAAACAGTAAATATACTGATGTTTTTTTTAGATCGAGAATTTCCTAATGCGTTTTAAATTGAACTTCCGGTCTATTACAAAATTGATCCAAGAGCCACGTATAATAGAATGAAATGTGATATCGCGCGTGATGATGGTCCAAGTGATAAATGTGGCGTGATAGAGTAGCGGTGAGCCTTAATTATGATTCTCGGCGGCAAACTTCCTGCGACAGGATGGGCAAGTGGGTCCTCGGCGGCCGACTGACACAGCGATCATACTACCGACCCGGGTGCGAAACTGCGAGGCGGCGAAGAGCTTTCACGAGGTTCGGAGGTACAGGACCTTCGGTTTGTCGTTCGAGCGGGAGTCGACACCGCCGGGGTTGTCGCACCGACGATATCCTCGACACGTAAGGATCCCTCGCGCCCACCGCACGGAAACCCCCCCATTGCTATTCAAAACATAAAAACCATTTAAAAATGTAATACCCGCGGACTCGGAGAAGAAAAAGAAAGAAAAAAAAACGTGAAAAAAAAGGGTAGGGGTTGATCCAACGTGTGACTTTGTAAGTAAAATATATTGCCCAGCGAAAAGCTTCGGTCAAATAATCGTGATTTATCGTCGTAAGAAATTTTACGACAAAAAATAACACCCCTTGTTCAACCCGGAAAAAAGTTCAAACGCGTGAGCGGTTCGAGGAAATCGACGAAGATCAGATTTTATTAAAAAATTTGTAGAAATTTCTTTGATCCTCTCCATCGATCGACGATAAATCGTTACTTCGAGATGCGCCGCGACGAGGCGACAGAAAATATATGCAGACACGTCGGGCTTTCAATAGTCATTCGTGTACGGTGGAGGTGCGTTAACGACGTTTATGGATTTTGAGCTACCGCCGTGTTATTTCAGTTCGCACTGAACAATTATTGTACAGGCGCGAATCGTACGGCTGCGGCGGATATGCAGTTATATATCGATCGGAATTAATGACTTTGCGTACAAGTTCCGATGTAACACATTCGACGGCTATAGGTGCCGCGTTATCGCGCGGGCTTTTAAGGGTCGTCACACAATTATCGGAATTTCGCGTGAAATGCGGAAGAAAATTTACTAATACAATGTCGACCTCTGCCGCACTCAACGGCACCTTTCGTGCCGTAGTGACGTTTCGAAACGGCCGCTTGATTATCGACAACAGCTGCTTCAAACGCGCCTCATTAAGGATTTTCCAAATGAACGTAAATTACGGGCTTCGTGACTTCTCGGTTTATATTGCTTCGCCAGACTGGTCGTCCGACGAAAACTCTTACCAGGGCTGTGTACGAATAACATGTGCATGCGTGCCTACCTGGTCCATTAAAGGAGGGCCCAAGAATAATCATAAAATTTTTTTTTGCTTACACCGGACAGCAAATAAACTCTCCATGGGGGAGACTTCGACCCAGGGGGTTGTTACTTGGAATAATCAGGCTCTGGATTAGACTTCGAGATTTAACCCTTCACGTACGGGAGCCTCACGTCGAACGTGGCTACTCAGGCTGGGGGCTCCGCGACCTTGTCGGTCTTCTATTCGAAATATAAATTCCGAGTAATAATAGGACACTATATATTGACGGTAAAAATATTAGTAGTAGTAGTGGATTTATTGACAATATTCCAGATGGAACAATTTTTCATACATAGCATTACATAGTGTAAGTTGCCTTAAGAATATAAATATATTGTCAATTGGCCATCGACCTAAGTCCTTCAGCCACTAAAAATATTATTTTATACAAATATATATATTTTGTTGTTCCATTTTCCACTGCATACCCTTTTTGGGTTTTTACGGAACTCCATCCCGATTCCCCCCTTGCACTCCCTACCCGCACTTAGCTAAGCTACCTAACTTCCAGTGCGTCCGTAGCCAACTTAGCTACACTGTACCGCATTTGCCTGGAACACGGGGGAAACTACGGAAAAGCCGCGCCGGTACAGTTGGCCATATTCTACGGATCCTCCGGTATTTTTGTACTCGAGTAAAGTGCAGAAACACCAAAGTTTCGCAAGAAAGCGCTTCCCGCTCAACGGTCGATCCGCCAGCTAGCGCACGGCTAAGCGGTCACCCATCCAAGTACTGACCGCGAACGAATCTGCTTGACTTGAGGGACCACCGTCTTTATACGAATAAATTATTATTATTTATAATAATTTGTATTAATTTTTTATTATTATTATTATTTATTTATAATATCGTGAACATTACATTACTCTTCGAATCGTATTTTTCCTAATTTCGATATCACCAATATTTTTAACGGGCCCAGTCCGAAACAACTGAAAAATGAACTGAACACGAAGTTTGACCGGCGGCAGCTCGAGAAACGAAAATTCCTTTCACAAATTCTCACCCGAGGATCCTGAATTTCTTCTGGAGATTCGGCCTGGGTCGTTTTATCGACCAGGTTTTATAAATGGCTTGCCGCGTCAATTATATGTCGAGCTTTTGCGTTATGTATCATCATCTCCGTGCATCGCATGTATATTTAAATCTTCTATTTGCAGCAGTTCCCCCAGACCAGGTACTCATCAGAACGCGCTCGAAACTATCGATCGCCCCTGCGAGATACACAGGGCGAGAGAGACAAATTGAGCGACGGACTCGCTCGATTTTATGTCAACTCGGCTAATGGCTGTTCCGGCATGACAATTCGGCGACATGTCATTAGCTTATGTTAACCAAAACCCGGCCGTCCCTTGTGTGTGTATCTTTCCCACCCAGTTCGACGTTTCGATGGATTCCCGTAATGAACCGTAATTATGTAAGCTCAAATATTGTTTAATTACACATCGCGGTAACACAATCCTTTTAACATTTGCCTCGAGCCCCGCGGTAGGTGTGAGGCGCGCGATGAGGGCGGACAGGCCGCATCTACTCGCCGGCAGCTCGAATCGATTTCTCGTTCCGCCTAATAAGGCCTCATCGTTACGATCCTTGAAACGTGCCTTTCCAGTTCTGACCCAATTAGTTTCTTTTCCCCCACCCACCGCTCTATCGCTCTTCAGTTACAACGCCAGCAAACTGGCACGCCGAATACCGTATTTATACATTAAATTACCGCGATTCCGACACTCGCGCGAAGTTTCGAAACCCCATTGCGGGAAAATTCGCACATCCCGAGTGAAAACTTTCGAGCGTTACATCGGGCCTTGATAGGATCCGGACGAGGCCACAGTGAGGAAAAGAAATTATTGGATTAAGCAAATGCGCGGTGACATACGTTCAAAAGTGTAATCGGTTGGTACAACAAAGATGTTTATTTCAATCAACAAATTTTGAATAAATTGAAGCAAATAATCGTTTAACACACTGAGAAAAAGGATGGTATTTCCTACTATAACGAATAGTTCCTAGAGGGGACGTCTATATAGATAGTTTGTAGTAGTAAATACTCGATTGATTAAACTATAATTATAGTTACAACTATAATTTTTGGTCCTTGTCGTAACTGTAAAATGTAGACGTCCCCCCTGGGAACTATTTACTATGTAAGTTTTTCTCAGTGCAAAATAATGCTTTATTTGTACCAAACAAATAACAATTTTGAACGTATGTCACCGCGAGTTTTGGTTAATCCAACCAATTTTTTTTCTCAGTGCAGACAAGGGCCCGAGGTGGTATTTTCGGGACCTTGCCAGACCCCGGTGTAACGCTCGAAAAATTCGACTCGGGACGAGGCACACGCGAAGCTCGACAACGAGCGCAAACTCTCGCACGATATAATCGAGGCGTAAGAATCAATCGAACGACGTGACAGATTGTCACGAAATCAAAACAACCGTCAAGCACTCTCGCGCATAATCCATCGCACTCGCTTCGTCATTTCGCCGGTTTCACATAACGATTAAATTTCATTATCCGCGGGACACAACGCGCGGGCATTAATCGCGACGTTCGAGAATCACTCGTGTATGCCCACCGGGAAATTCTATGTGATTATTCATCGCGTTCGGTCGATGACGAAATAATTCAACGACGATGGAAAATAAGCTCCGCGTTCCGACGCGGCCGCTGCCGAACGTGACGCTCGGCCGAGATCCCTGTGAAATTTGAGGGAGCGTCATTCGAAACAGCGGCATTTAAACAAAAAGTATAATGACTCGTCCTCGTTGCTCCGTCGGTATGCGAAATGCGAACGAGCATCGGTACATCCCGTCGAAAAGTGAGGCACCTAACAGCATTTTTTATTTTATTTTTTTTCTTCTAAATGCATTTCACCCTTTCTCTCCGTCACTCGCCGGCTGAGTTCCCTCGCGCTCGAACCTCCCTGCCTGCCGGTGAAACGAATAGTTTGATCGGACGTTGAATGGAAACTCGGTGTCCGGGGACTTGGGTGGGAAACGCATTTCTCTCCTCGTACCTAATTCGATGAACGAGTATACGTGTACAAGTTGCCGGTGGGTACCGGCGGTCCGGTTCGAGTCGATATTTTTTCGATAGGACGACATGTACCGGGGTGAGTGAGATCCGGTTCGTTTTCACGTAGTGTATCGCGCGTCGGTGCCGAACTCCGACACGGGGAGAGAAAGCGGGATTGAGAGGGGTGTGAGAGAGACGCGATAGTCCAGCGAGAGTTTTTGCCGGTCGTGGAAGTGGCTCTGGAGATACACCCTCGCGGAATGTTCGAGGCTGACGTAAAAATAGGTACGAACTGGCAGGTTGTCAGGATAAGGGAGGGGGGGGGGGGGGCGGAGGGGAAGGGTAAGGGCATCTACTGTAATTAGTGTGAACGTATCGTAATTAGAGAAAATGCCACGTTTAATTGCTAATTGAGTTTCTGGCCGATGCGAGATCTAATTTTAATCACCTAATTACTTGACTACAGGGCTTCAGGGCGCTACGGACAGCCGCGAACCTTACCGCCTGTAATCGTGCGATGGAACTGCCAGCCTCGCTTCCACCGTATTTCTCTAAGCTCGGTATAAGTAGGTACCGTCTCGCTTAGCCCTACCCCTCTTGCCCCCTCTTACTCTCCTTCAACCCCCACCTCCTCCGACGGCTCGTATATAACAGATGACGTGGAGGCAACTCGGAGTTTTAAGCTTCGAATAGCTCGCTCGTTGCGGGTAGCTTCGCTAAGCTGAAAATCATTTCGGCATATGAACAAACTTGTCGGAACTAATTATTTCGACGTTAATCAATTTTAACTTTCAATGGGGCCGGCGATACACGCGTTGGATGTTGGGGAAAATAATTTTTTTTCGATAAATCGATAGAGAGCGAATGATTGTCTGATAATAATTGTTACAGGAAATATCATCCAGAACATAATTAAATAGTTGAATGGATTTATTGATAATCCATTACATGGCTTACAGTTGGAACAGTACGTACATTAATTATTGTAAGTATCGCATATTGATAATGGGACCGAAGCCCTTCAGCCCGAAAAGCGAAATATATTGAAAATTGCACGTCGAATATTCAATATTGTGGCTGAGCCACGAAAAATCTCTCGAGATATGGATATCTGAGTCAAATACGGTGAAACAAGCTTATAAATTATATGTCCATGCAGTTACTGCTACATACGGTGGTAAATACAGGTGTATTCGTTCGGCAGGACTCTTATTACCGCTGTATTATTGGCAATACCGACTGACCCGTCTAATCTACACTCTAAAAATAAATTTTTAATTGAATGTACTGGAACACGAAGTTTTTTTACATTGCTTATAGTGATTGAACATTAATGCACTTTGTCGTAAAATAAAAATACGAGATATTACGGTTACAAATCTTCCCCTGAAATTTGCAAAAATTTTCATTGTGAATCAGAATTTTACTGTAAAAAATTGCAACGCACATGTGTTTGAAATTTCAGAAACAGTTTATGTAAAAAACCTTGCAATATCGTTCATTAATTGAATTTTTTTTACAGTATAATAATAATCTGACAATACACTGCATGGTTTATTGACTTGCGTTTAAAACAATATCCATATTAATTATTATAAGTATCGCATATTGGTAATGGGCCATTGACCGAAGCTCTTAAGCCCGAAAGGGCAAACACATTGAAAATCTCACGTCGAATATTCCATATTTATTTCTTCATTAGTATAATCACGGGCCGGGGCCAATTACAGGCGCGAAACGCAAACGTATCGGCCAATCCGACAACAGCAGATTGAGAGAGTACGTCGCAGAAATAAGTAAATATATTCGGTGAACAGAGAGAAAAAATAAGAATACAAGAAGTCTCATAAAATGCCTAAATAACAAGAACAACAATTATACGTCTAGTTAAAAAAAATGGTAAGAGCAAAAAGTGTGCCGGAAGTGTAAGAGCAAAAAGTGTGCGCTAAAAATCTTCCGGCATTTGGATATTTGAACCAAATAAGGTGAAACCGGTTTGGAAATTACATATCCGTGCAGCGACTGCTGCATACGGTGGCGGACTCGGGGGATTTGTTGTTCGGCACGGCTCTTATTAACGCTGCGTTATTAGCAATGCCGACTCACCCTTATAATCTATACACTCTCAACCCCTCCCAACGAGATTATTGGTTTCACGCGAGAAGCGCTATTCAACATTAATATGCCTATAGATGCAGTGGGGCACGGCTAAAATTGTAAACTGGTGCCCGAGTTGCCGAATACCAGTGGCTATCACTACTACTATTACTGTACTACCACTACGACTTGTAGTAATATTCGCCCTTTACCTACAAAACTCGATGATGGTCACTAATACTACCGCGACAGCTACCGGTACGGCCAGCACGAACTTCTCATCCCCTTGTCGTTACCATACTCGGACCCAACTTTCGACGTCGTTCTCATTTGCCCATGCCGATTATCGGTCAACGACTTTGCGACTACACTCGGCACTCGTTCTACGGCTCGAAATAGCCCGAGTTACGAATTTAACCTGGACGGTCAATTTGACCGGCTTCGGGGGAACCCGATCGACCGATAATTCACAGGAGTGTTGGCAAACAATCCGCACGACGACAAGGAGGAAAAAATGAATATCAAACTTTTCTTCAATTAAAAGGAAATTATTTTTGCCAATATGTAAGTTCGTGCGGTTCATGAAGTCAACAAAATTCATTTCATGCATCGCACATATCGTCGAGATTTATTACGATAAATTCACGACAGATGTTTCTTTTTTTTTAACTATATTTATTCAAGGTGACAGAGTTAATGTTTGTATTTGTGTTTGGCAATTAGTAGAATCGCTGTAGGAGGCAAAGAGAGGTACTCGTAATTACCTTCGCGCGACGATCGATCCCGTGTGTATCGACTGAATAATTAGTACTTATCTACGTCGGGTAGCCAGAAACAGCACGCTCGATTTCGGGGCGCGAAGCGAGAAGCGAGCGGGATGGCGAACGGATGGCTGATAAAACGCTCGGAAATTCCGATTTCCCTTGAAATTGTATTCCCGTCTTGGCGCGGAGGAGCGTCACGTGTATCTGGGCGAGGGCACGGAAACTAGAGCGAGACTCGAGTTTATGAACCTTTTTTTTCTTTTTTCTTTCACCACTTTTTTTTTCGTCCAAAGGCAAGTTACCGGCCGTGTGCCGGCGAGCTGCGCATAGCTCGGAGGGAAAAGCATATTATAGAAGTCACGAGAGTTAAAAAGAGGACTTAGGCTTGCAGTGGGGTGTATACTACGGTATATAGCTAAGGGCGAGGCGGCAAGGGCTCGTTGTCCGGCGTGTTCGCTAGCTTCTGAAAAACATGCCCACCGAGCGACGTAAAAAAAAAAGATAAAGAGCTAAAAAGAGAAGCGGCGAAAGAGGAAGGAGAAAGAGAGGAGCACAATAAAAAATAATAAAAAATAAAAAATAAATGAAATAAAAATAAAGGCGGAAAAAGAAGTCGTCCGCCTTATTGTGCACCGCGGTGAGACTGAGATTCAAAGGCTTAGCTTTGTAGCGCGGGTGGACGGGGTGCGTCCCGTGAAGCAGTGCCCGGCACAGTTGGACAGGGGCAAAGGGGAGGCGAAGGGGTAAAACCACCCCTCGCGCACCCGCGGCCAACCACTTCTCGCGTATACGTGTATGTGTATTTATACATACCATATAGCATGTACAATGCTTGTACTCCGCACACATACACACCGACGTCAAAGAAATGGAGGACAAAAATACACCTAGCTACCTCGTTCATTTTTATCCCCTAAAGCAATTTCAGCATTGTTTTAAAATAGTACTTAGCAGGGTCATTGTATTATGCATGCGCCCTTCTCTAGTGGGCCGAGCGCGAGCCAGCCCCGTGCTCTCTCCGCTGTGTGAGAACACTTGATTTCTCGCACACGTGAGCCCCTCGTACCATTGTTATAAAACCAAGGGGTCTGCGGGAGGTGGAGGAAGAGCAGGAGCACGACGACGAGAAGGGGGCCGGTCGTACACGTCCGAGATTTTTCTGAAAGGGGTTTTCTACCGCCTCGTATTACTTTCGCGGAGAAAAAAAAAAAAAAAAAAAAAAAAAATGCGAGGTACCAGAAGAGATAGATAGGGAGGGAAACGCAGCATGCATACCTGAAGCACCCCCGTACTTTGACCAATAACAGACCGTTCTCCAGTTTTTTCTTCTGCTCGACATTAAGCCGAACACGACCCGTTGCAGATTCATTAAAAAATCTGTTTTACCGTCGGTCGATAAAATTTAACTGCGAAGAATCCTGTGGATTATCTCAACACCGCAGAAAGTTCTTAGGGTAAAAGTGGTGAATATGGCCCACCTCGATTAACACGCAAATCAATGATATATGGACCGGGCCATATTCCCCACTTTTACCCTATATAATTGCTTCGTATATTTAGCGCCATGCTCGTGATTCCCGTGATTGTCTGTGATCCTTTATCGGGTACGAAATCGAGCGTCCCATTACAATTGTCCTGTTAGTTTGACTGTAGATCTTTGTCGCTTGTCTCAGCGAGCCAGTTACTTCCCGGTGAGCGATGTGTCGCGTGGATTTGCAAAGAGGCGAGAGCAACGGTGAAATGAGTAGGAAGATGAGTGGTCGCACGAGAGGGGCGAGAAGAACGGGGGGGGGGGGGGGGGTTGGGATGTATGAGGAAAAAGAGAGCGGAGACACTGGTCGACAAGTGTGGCGCCCGCGGTAAGGTTTTGAGAGGCCACTTGGAAGATAAAGGCTCTCGCATATACTTACTGGGTACATACACCCTCGCATATTCCTTCAGAGCAGTCCCCCTCCGCCCCTCCGCTGCCGCTGCAGCCCGGGCTCATTTCTTCCGGTGAACCCGCGAAACTATTGTCCGATCCGGTGCCAACCTAATAAGATTGACGGTGAAAACGCATCGCCACCCACGCACTCGGTGAATCACGACCAATTAAGCCCCGAGGTTAAAGCCACCGCCGACCGCGTGTGTGCCGATAAAGCGTGGATGCTTGATTTAAAGGGGATGACGGCAAATGGTCCGATATTTAATGGAAAAGTCATCGGACGTGTATCGAGCTCTGTGTGTAGCGCGCGGCGCGGTTCCACCTTTAAAGTGTTTCATGAATGGGCCACCGAATGATTCAGCTCCCTCGTGTGAATTCATCGCCACCACCCCTCGGGCGACCGTACGGTTTCAACGATAAACTGTTCGTTGTGTGATTGAAAATTGATTGAATCTTTCAGCGGTAAAATTCCTTCGATGATCGCCGTCACGGCCCGAACGGATGTCATGACCGATCCCCCGATGATGCAGCTGGGAAAAACTGGTAGCGGCGACAATTTCAAAACTACGGCGGAGGATAGATGATAAGTACACTGGCCGCGGGGCGCGTGGCCAAAGGCGCTGGAACGGCCCTCTCGTGTTCATTGTTCGCCGAGTCTTTGGTCCCCTCGTCGTTCCCGTCGAGCGTGGCTTTTTTTTTTGTTCCTTTTTTTTCACTGCGACGAGAGCAGACCAGACCAGCGGCACAGCCGAGAGAGCCGCCGGTTCTTCTCACTACCCGTTGTTCGTCTCATCTTCTGCCAGCCTGGTGACTCTCCGAGGGTCTCATTTTCATTAAGAATTAAAGTTGAAACTCGCGAGAAAAAAATACTAAAAAGAAAGATCTACGTCGCGGTACCTCCACTCGTCTTTCTCATGCAAACGAGATCGACGACTGGGCGACCTTTGCCGGGTACGAGAGCGATGTACTACCGAAACTTCTATTCTTATCCTCGAGGGTAGAACGGGTTAATGGCGGATACTTAAGCGAGAAATTATATATTTCGGTTAAAAATTTACTTTGCCGAAAGAGCCGGCCGTGGGAATTACGAGGCCTCCTGCGAACGATCCCAGGCCATCCATCGACGAACCTCGAACAAATTTCGACACCCGGATCAAAGTATGTCCGTACCGTGATCGCGTTATAACGAAATTCTCGAATGGTAATATTTTCCCGAGTGCGTTCGGTATTTGCGAACTTATGGTCTGCTAGCTTACCGGCTTCGATAATTGATGCAGTTTCGCTTATGAATCGACATTCATACCGTTAATTTCACCGATATATCAGGCAAATAATAATTCCCCGAGGGTCCTTCCCACCGGAGAAGGCGCCACGCATCGTTAATCAAATCGCGTAACGTATCACGCAGTAACATCGCTGTGTGTACAAACAACGATGATACTGACGGTATTCTACATCGGGCCGGTATGCATTGCTTCACGGACTCCGGAAACTCCGAAATTCGGATTAGCAGAGTAAATGGAAATGCACGCTAATCATCGGTAGTTGGGTTCTCACCTTTGATAAATATGTGCCCAAAAACCACTAAGTGTTGGGTGGGTGGTCCTCTGAGTTTAATCATTGAGGGGTGCACTGAGAGAAGGATCTAGTAATTATGCCTATATCGCTTGAGAGATATTGCCACAGAACATAGTAGTAGAGAACTAGGTCGTCACCTATGGTAGGAAGTACCAGATTTATAAGAATTTTTCGTAGATGTTGATGACCCTGAAGATATCTGCATGAGACAAAATTTCATCGAGTTATAACGGCTGTATTTTGCATCACACAAACTTTGCTCAAGGAAGTTCACTTGGAGAATAAAATTCTATAAGTGAACAATTGCTTATTCTTCCTAAAACCGTGCTCTGATAGAGACTTGACAAAGGTGGAACTCGATGTCCTGCAGATATCTTCAGGGTCATAGATATTGTGGTAACAATTCTTGGAAAATCTGAGACTTTCCGCCATAGGTGGCGCCCAAGTGCCCTACTGCTATGTGCTATGGTAGTTTTTCTTAGATTATCGGTAGTTTTTACTAGATCCTTCTCTTCGTGTGCAGGTGGCTATTTAAGCGTCTCTAGTGACCGTACTTGAGTTTACCCGCATTGTCATCGGAGGACTTAGGTAAGCACCAGCTATGTCGGTATAAGTTTTCCGCAGTTTCTCCGGGCCCTCGGCAAATGCGATACAGTTCGGTATAAGAAGGCTACGACCGCAAAAAAGGGGATGGCGTAAAAACCCGATGAAAGTATACGGGTGAAATGAACTAATCTAAAAAATCTAAACAGTAATCATGCTCCAGCCGATGTATTATGCTCGTTTATTATGTGTCCTTTTTATTTGCAAGCGAAAGAAATTTAATTTTTATCTGGACAATCGATACATGTAAAATCGATAAGGCCATCGATATTCGGGCACATGCGCAAAAGCAGAATAGGTAACGCGCAAGTCCCAAAACAGGGATTGGACCCGAAGAGGAAAGGTCGCTCTCGATCGTCCTCTTTCTCTCCGGGGACGTCGAGTTGTAAACTGTATCAGACGGTCGGGTGAAATCTGGTGCAGGAGGGAATAGCCTCGTGTTGGAAGCTTTCGATCGTGCTTGGCCCGTCGATCTGGCTATTTCCTCCAACTGTCCACTGCGAGCCCTGGAGGAACAGAAAGAGCCATCATGAAAGCGCTCAATATTGCGAGTTGAGTAAAATTTAATCCCATTTTTTGTTTAATACAAATCTCTGATTCGATCACCGGTGTGGTTTACTGACATGGATTCTTAATTACGGTTGGAAGATTTCGAAAGCGTACGATCATTAGGCACATATGAAAAGAGAGGATTGTTCGATATATCAGACTAAACTGAGATTTATTTTTATTGTGTTCGAGATTGTGGATAAAAAATTGGGTCTAATTTGATATTATGTTATATTTTTTTGTTTATCGACTAATTTCTACAGATCTATGAGTTGGTTAGCAAGGTGAATATAACGGACTTTAAAAATGTATATGAGCCGATATTTCGATTACGCCTGAAGCGATCTAATCATAAATAGTTCATCTCTTATTGCGTCTGTGTGTTCGTCATTGTTAATAATTCAAAATTCCATCCGCAGGGACGAAATTCTCGGCCCTAGAAAAGTAAAATATTTTCCATATTCTCACTGCAAGTGTTCTCCGTTCTTGACGATTCATCGTGTTTGGTAATTGCAAGCGCAATACGGTCCCGCATGCACGAGTGAAGCATTGAGCTGGGCACTGCGTCACATATGCATTTACGGGAACAACGTAAAGTGACCGTAAGAGCGTGTCTGTGTGCGCGTTTCGCATACGAATCATCGGAAATTCGACGGAAAGATCCACCAATGTAAAAAACCCCCCAACACCCGCTCGAGCCAAAGTGGCAGGCTCGCCGTTACCGATTTGTTTGTCGCGACTAAAAATATACAGCCTTGGGAACGCTGGCGTGAAAATATACCAACATTTCGTTTAACTAAAAAGCCCTTCGATTGTTTTCCAGGAATCGCGTCGATGGGGGCATAAAGCATATCGAGAGCTCGGCCCGATCGGGCTGACTTACCCGCTGGCGCTCCGTGACAAACGCACCGTCCAACGTTTTTGTTTCCCGACCGCGCATTAGATAAATTAATAATTACAGGCATCCGCCATTACCAAAATTAATACGGCCGATATGATGCCCGGCTTGTTTCACCGATAATTCACGCTGCACCGATACAAACCGGGTCGGGCTGGAATAAAAAAAAAAAAAAAAAAAAAATTGGAAGACGAAACGGACGATAATGTTTTGCCCTGATCACGATGACCCGCGATACTTTTGGCCGATTGAACGAAATCTTTAAGTTTTAACTGTTGCTTTTCATGCGTCATTTTTTCAGCCGATTTACACGGGGCGTCAGCGCCGACTGACGCGTTACGTTTAGAATAGTACGAGATCATTTTTCACCCAAATTAAAATTCAACGGTGCGGAAGTTTTGACAATAAAATAGCGATCGGCGGGAGCCGGTTCGTCACGCGAGATGAGGTAAATATGCATGGTTATTCAAACGTAGCAGATAATGCAAACAGGCGTTCGATGAGTTATGCTTCTGGGTTCTCCGGGTTTTGTATGTCCATGTATCTTCGCGTCCGCAATTGCGATATGCCCGGCGTCCCGTGTGTATATACGTCGAATTTACCGTGCCGAAACCGTTCGACGGAGGTACGCTTTAGCTCGAAGGGAATTTATTATTATTTCTCGTGCGGTTATCTCTTGATTCGATAGACCGATAATTGTTGGGGATTATTAAAATTTGGTTTCGACGGGGCTTTTTCGTATTTCGAAAGTCGATCCATGGCCACGGAGGTATCCGGTTATGAAGTGAGGCAATGAGGCCAATAATCTCCAACAAGGCGTCGGAGATTATTGGAAGTACCGTAGGGAATGTATTTAATTCACGGATTTAACATTTATCTGGTGCATTCAATGACACTTATTCAGCAAAAACAAATAAAAGTCAATACATTAAAGTGCCCAAATTACGGTCCGGTGAGATTACCGGAGTGTTCGAAGATAAATTCCCTCGGATAAATATTATCTCAAACAACTATTAACGTATAAATAAATTGATCAAATTCACAGCTGATGAGCATTGAAACGACGAAAATTTTAAGAGACAGAATGAAAAGAGTAAGCTTATGGGATTAATCATTTCTTAAAATAAATTTACCAGATCGAGATGAGATAATTCGATTTTATTAATATTTATTTACTTTCGGTTCGAAAGTTATTTTAGACCACCCTGTATATATATGTTTATATGTGTCATTGAGTCAAGTATGTCTTGGAGTCGCGAGCGCCGTGATAATCTTATACGATCCATGATCTCAAGTGATTACACCTATTTTGTGCCACTTGTACTTATTAGGGGTGATACGCCAGCAAGTCGACCATTATGAGTGCCATCTGAATCTCGACCTCTTGAATGCCTCCATTTACCATTAAGCACATTACTATTATCCTATCATGGGCGACCGCGAGCCTCACATCGCCTGCGCTCTGCACCCAAAGGAGATAGAGACTTCTTTGGTTTGCTCGTGATGCACGAAGCCATTTGTGCAAAGTGGCCGTTCATGACTAAATTATGCCGGTTTTATAGCGCCCGGTGCATTAGGCCCAATGGTAAAACGTTCGTGACACACGCTCGATCTGAGGTAAATCTTACTGATAGCGAACCCGTGGATCCGCTAGGTTTAAGGAGATTGGAGTGCTTCACACTAGTCAAATGAGTTTACATTTTTAAAGTCGTTTATACAAACTTTTACGCATCTATTGATTATAGTGAATGGTTATTTGTATTACAGTATAAGTCCTTAACCTAGAAAACATTAATTGCAATGGATTTGCAAAATTATTAACTGGTTTGTGCTAATATTCGAAATGGTACATATTCGTTCAGTTTTTTCAATGAATAATCCGTAATTTTTGCTCGATTTTTATGTATTATGGCTCATTCTCTTCCTTGAAAGATGTTCTACGAATTCACCGTCCAGATATTCGATAGCATTTTTTTCGTTCACAAATGACAGCCTTTTGTTTATCCATCGACGAAATTCCGTCATAAACAAACAGCTGTCATTTTTAAACGGAAAATATTATCGAATATCTAAATGGTGAATTTGTAGAGCATCTTTCAAGGTAGAGAATGAGTCGTAATACATCAAATCCGAGCAAATTTTGGGGAGTATTATTTGAAAAACTGAACGAATATATAACTTTTTGAAAATTAACACAAACCAGTTAATATTTTTGCGAATTCATCGCAATTAAGGTTTTTCTAGGTTAAGTCCATCTGCTGTAATCAAAATAATCATCCCCTATAATCCATAGATACGTAAAAGTTTGTATAAACGACTTTAAAAATGTAGCACTCATTTGACTAGTGTGAAGCGCTTCAACCTCCTTAACATTTTTTTTAATCCCCCGTTCCTCGTCGCGATTTATTATTTAATGCGCTAAATTCATTCAAAGCCACAATTTCGAGAGTTCTGACGCTCCGGATGTTCATTTTCCACTGCAGAGAGATTATACCATATAATTGTGAAACGTGCCCGTCTCTTCTTTTTTTCTCGGGTGTACGAAACATTTCATTCGCATATTATTTTTAGTCGGTCCGCGTGTACACGCTATATATTCCGCTCGAAAAATCTCGCACCAAAGGTTTATCGCCCAGCTTGACGACTCAATTCTACCGTCACGTTTTACACCGAAGTTTTTTTCCTCTCTTTTATAAATGAAAATAAACAAAAAAAAATAAATAAAAAATATAAAAACGCATCCCTCCGCGAGATACACTGGGTTCGGTGTCGGTGGTAATATAAATGTACTTTGTAACGAAAATATGAGCGGGGAGAAGTTTTATGCACATTTATGGAAGTCGCTTGCTTGTATACGGCTGTCCACTGAAGATAACCGGGCGGCCCCGGTTCTCTCCTCCACCTCCGTTATCCTCGTAGTTTTCCATCCCCGAACGTGTTACCCACCTCTCACCCCCTGACCGCAGCAGTGGCTCCCGAATATAGCGGTCATCCAGCGGCTTTTAATAATATTTCCGATTTTTTTTTCTTTTATCTTTTTTTTAGCGTTCTTTCGGTACAGCAGCTCATAGGCGATTCTCTGTGATATTTTTTTTTTCCACTGTTAATCTCGAAGTATTGCGCTCTTTTGAAAGCGTTCTCCGGAATATAAATAAACCAGACGCGCTCGCGCGGCTCTCAACGTGGCCGCGCTAGATGAATTCGAGAATTTTTCTTTTTTTTTCATATTTTTTCATAGACACATACTACGCCCGGTTTTCACCGTCGAAAATCGGGATCAGCTTCTTTTTTTTTTCGCCGAAAAAATAATTTCCCTCATGGCACAACGGCTTTGCGCATCAATAATTGCCCGACCACGCGGTTATATTGCCGGAGAAAAAAAAATCGATACGTCGCCGATACGTTCATCTAAGTATTTGTCAAATTGTTTTCGTCGAAAATTTCGGTGGATGTATGGTCGCACATCTCGTTTGTTCGTAAATTGGAGGTCGGAGGTCCCCCGGGTCGATGGAAAACCATTACGATTCACCTTTCGTCCTGTTCCCGCCCGACCACAGAGAATCGACGACGAAAACAGCTTGCTGTTGCAGAGTGTGCAGCCGTCCTGCGGTCGGCGAACACATCGTCGACGCCCGCAACGTCGCAGTGAAAAAATAATTCGATAATCTTCGGCAAATTTTCGTTTCTTTATTTTATTTATTTTCATTCCTCGCCAACCGATTTAAATGAACGACGAAATAGATTTTATTATTTCCAATCACAATCGAGCGCGCCCCGTGTATCCCGATAGAGCGACCTTAATTTTAGAACGAACACAGGAGGAACTCTGCCGGAGGGTGACGAACAGGACTCTTCGCCGATAACCACGTTACGTCGTGATTCTTTGACGAAAGGGATGCAACGTGGCCCGAACCTTCGGCGAATAATACAGAACGGAAATTGCTTTACGGAAACATGGGTGGAGGAAGTCGCTGGAACGACAAGTGAGAGGTTGCCAACTCGCATTGCTGATGAACGTGTGTAATATTTGATGTGACAGAAAATCATTTGATTGGCGCTTGGATCAATAATTTTAGGGTTCGATCAATCTTTGCGTCGACCAGACTGACGCCCGTGAAAATGTTGGGAAATTCGATGTTTCTTATAGGATTTAGGTGTAACTAACGAATCTACGTAACTGGACGAGATCTCAAGGTATTTATTATGAGTGCGTCAATTATAAGAATTCTCGATCCCTAAAATCGCTCGCGGTGTCCGTTCGAAATTTAGATTCGAAATACTTCGAGAAACACTTCCAATAATAGAAATCGACCCCGATGTGGATTCCCTTCGCATTAGCGATTGTATTTAAAAGTCCATGTCATCAATGAAATGGACGCGACGAGAAGACTCTTCTCGATTACAAAGATTCTTCACTTCCCCGCTGCCAAAATGGTTTTTTGTACAATCCCATATACTTTTGGATGGACGCATGATTGGGGATGAACATGTTTGGAATTAAAGGGCGATTGTCCCTTAGGGCGCCCTCTCTCTCGTACCACAAAGCCACCCTCTATTCTCCGATACCCTTTTGGGTTATGGCGTCGATCCTCGCTAGCTCACAAGCGAGTGAGAAGATTTTTTTTATCCTTTTTTTTTTGAAATAGTTAAAATCTCGAGCCCTCGATATTCCATTCCGCGGCAAAGTGGTTGAAAAACGAGTGAAAAAAAATCGCACGCCCGAAACTTATGATTATTTATCAGGGCATCGAGTTTCCAACCTCCCGTGGGTGTTCGGGTGCTCGACTACGGCATCGTTGATGGTTCGCGAACAGTTTGGAAAAAAAAATCGTACACCGAGGGAGACCGGGAGGTTGGACGTACCCGAGAGCGGGGCGTCGCCATTTCTGATTGAATCCAAGCTTGGAGCTTATATTTTGTCATTCATTGGGCGCCGTCGGGATGTAGAGTGTGCGGAGAGCTAAAAGAGCCCGGCGATCGGCATGCGGCGGGCGGGCAATGCTGCTGCAGCATATCGGCAAGAGGAGGTGAATCGAAGCCCGGACGTTCCAAGCGAGGGCTGTTTGCCAACGCAAATTTAAAAATCACGAATTAAAAAAAAAATCTCTGCCTACCTTTCACATATCCGCTGGACCAACTCCATCAACATGCTCGATGTTATATAGTCGACGATAGAAAGAGACCGAGGGAAATAGATAGAGAGACCGGATCGAACGAGAACCCCAAACGTTTCTCCGAGTGCAGGAGACACCATAATTTTTGTTTTTCTTTTTAATTACACGGAAACATCAAAGCTATGTCATCGAACAAATTTGTATTGCATTTTTCAAGGTTATTTAGTTCACGGTGGAAAGAGTCGTAAAATTAAAATGAATATAGTAGTAATTACGAAATTGAATTCGGTCGTTATTTAATCCGCCCGCATAGGTCGAATGCTTAATCATTTTGAATTAAAAAGGTAAACGAGCTGGAAGAGTCCCCCGAAAAAGAATTGTACTTCAAACGCTTGTGTCCCCTCAATGAATTGTACATTTTTAAAAATATATAATTTTGTACAACGAACGCTCCAGACCGAAAAATCTTCACAATAAATAATCCACAAATATAAAATAATTTCACACACAGGGAAGAATTATTAAAAAATGGTATTGCTTTTTTTGCTGTTGTATTGTCGCTTGGAAGCAGGACATAGATGATATGTTCGTCTGTCCGTCTCACCCGGAAAAAAATTTATTTGACGTCCACCGTTTATTTTGTTTATGTAAAATATTTATTTGATTAAAATAAATATTTATTTCATTTAAGTAACTATTTACTTAATTAAAATAAATATTTATTTAAATCAAATAAATATTTTACTTAAACCAAATAAACGGTGGCCGTCAAATAATTTTTTTTTCTGGGTGCTCTCGTGAGAGTGTCCGCCGAGCTGTGAAAAATTCCGTGCGGCAGTAGAAACGGATTTGGGTACAATATACACGAGTACATTCTTCGTACTAAAACAAGACCAGCGGCGCTATTCGCAGCCCTCCCGGCACTCTTTTCGGCAAGACACCTAAATATTTTTTATCTCGTGCCCAAATAAATGTTTCCCGTTAAGAATAATATTTAACTTTAACGTAATGCGGCTTCGACGAGTGGTTCGGCGGGCGGCGTCAGCGGAATCGACGGGGAGAGCGCGAGAGCCCGAGTTGCAGCGGGATGGGCGAGGACTCGAGGTATTTTGACAGGACTGCCGCACGGATCTGGCGTTTTCGACCGTTTCGAGCAACACGTGCTGCACGCGCACATACGCGCGTGAACGTATGCGCCTGCTGTTATACTCCGAGCATTTCGAATTTCGCGTACGCTCATCCAACTGATATTAATGTGATTTTTCCGGTGATGTCGGAATGACGAGTTTCGAATGATAGTCACACTGAAAGGACAAATCATACCGCAGCGTATGAGAAAAATTGCTTTACCAATGTTGGTTTTTGTGAAGAAAACCGGGAAGTTTTTTTTCGCAACAAAAAAAAATGTTCGAGATTTTTTCAACGTCCCGCCATCCTGCGATTTATCAGTGTACCGCGTCGAAATCTAAAGTATTCCACATGAGGCGCGCTCGACTGAAGGACCAACCGATTTTTATGTAATTTTGCCGGAGATGTGGGAATGACGAATTTCGAAAGATAGTCATACAGAAAAGAGAAATCATACCGCACCCTGTGAGAAAAATTGTTTTACCAATGTTGGTGTCTCTGAAGAAATCGGGAAATTGTTTCTCCAACAAAAAAAAAAAAAATGTTCGAGATTGTTTCGAAGTCGGAATGACGATTTTCGAAAGATAGTCACACTGAAATGATAAATCACTGAAATACAGCTTATGAAAAAATTTGTTTTATCAATGTTGGTTTCTATGAAGAAAACGAGAAAATGGTTTCGCAAAAAAAAAAAAAATGTTCGAGATTTCTTCAAAGTCGCGCTATCACGCGGTTTGTCAGCGTACCGCGTCAAAATCTAAAGTGTCCTACGTGAGGCGCGAGCAACTGAAGGACTTCATGAAGATGGTATCGCGCTGAATTCGCCACGGTCTCAAAGGGCATTTTACGGGTTTGCAATTTGCAAGAGAATTCACGGCAGGTTGATGGCCGAGTTGTCTCCGGGGGGTTCGGCTGCGACGCCACTTTGAGAAACGTACAATGTTTCTTTAATGCGGCAGCTGCTACTGTTGGCCTCACGGCTACTTCGTCGGGTCCTTTCCGTTCTCCGGACCTCGGAAGCTCCACCGGCACGGTGCGGGACCGTTCGCGTGAGGACATCAACATAATACTTACTTCGGAGACCCGTGGAGAATTCTCCGCTTTGGCCTCCGGGGCTTTACGGCTGCGTTCTTCCGTATCCACCCTCGCCGGATGCATTCATATACGCACATAACTTTGCATACATGCGTACGCTGCGTGCAACCCCCGCCTGCCCGTGAGCGTTTTTACGGTGCACACGCACGCGTCCAGTCGTCGAAAGAGCGCGCCCGATGCGGAGGGGTATGGAAAGGACCAAAGAATCCACCGGGAGCGAGAGGGAAGAAACTGATCGTAGGTATCGGCGAGCCAACGAGAGTGAGGAAGGGTTTTACACGTATGTACATGCATATATTCCCTCCATGAATAACATCAGGTTCCTCCAAGTTCGCTGAAATATCATGCGGTACATATATGCCTCGACGGCCGGGGAAGATCCTTCGGTGGTGTGTGCGTGTCCAAACGGGGAAAGCGGCAGGGCGACCGAATATAAAAATATCTATCGGGATACTTTGAATTTCACATTTTCCTATACCGCGGTCAACATTTAAATGAGGCGATTGATCGATATTACATTAGAATATGGGCGAGAACCCGAGGTCCTACGAGGAATTCAGCGGCCCTCGGATATCTCCAGGCTCGTCTCTGGAGAAAAGTTCTCGAGTTCGAACAGGAAGTGACGTATTTCCGGTATGACGTCACTTCCGGTCGGAGAATAAGATTTTCAAATCGGAAGTGCCGTATTACCGGTATAACGTCACTTCCGATCGAAAAATGAGAATTTCATGCTGGAAGTGATGTATTGCCGGTATGACGTCACTTCCGGTCGAAAAAAATTATATTTTCAAACCGGAAGTGATGTATTAACGGTAATCCACCGGAAATCTAAATTTTCGGATGATTCTAAATTGCACAGTTCATAGCGAAGGATGCGAGGCATGAATCGTTCGAGCCCATAACAACCTGCTGGTAGATATTTAATTTCCTCGTGTTATGCATGAAAGTCCGAAGTGAGAGCGGTCTTCGCGGATTTGCTTGAAACGGGCCGTGCATAGCAGGAAAAATTATTAGGTACCGCAGTCTGTTCACTTTCCACGTCCATTAGAGAATTTATTTATTTTTTCCTCCAAGTAAAGAATCCCGGACGAAGAGGCGCTCGAGATTCTCATGATGACAATACCGATTGTTCGGACTCGGGACTCCTCTTTTTTAAATAGTTTTTGTTTCGTTTCGTTGTTTTAAGAGCATGCTGTTTGATAGGAAAAAGTAAACGTACAAACGCAATTTGGCGAGAACACGGCGAGTAAGGACACAAACCGTGCAGTCGCTCGGTCGGTAGTCGTCATCCCCGTTCGCGTCGTCGTCGTCGTCGACGTCGTCGTCGCAATTTAAATAAACAAATTATAAATATTCGCTCGCGCGAAGCCATTCCGGCATGAATAATCATTACTTGGTAGACCGGAGGAGTAAGGGTACTAGCGATTCGATTGATTAAATTTTTTAATAATTCATTTGCATTCGCGCTACTCCATGCTTCTATACACCCTCCTACCGCTTGTGCTGTTGCTGCGCCTCTCTCTCTCTCTTCCTCTCCCCCGTTTCATCTCTCCCTCTCCCTCGCGCCGCCGACTCGAGCCTCCGATGCGAGCGTCCAACCCCTTTAATATATTTTTCAAATTACATTTTTAATTGACGCAACAAATGAATTATCGATTGGGCTTTGAGTCGAGAGCCGGCACGGTGGAACAACGCCGGGGAGCAAAGTGCATCGGGCGCCGCGGATGTAACGCGTGTATTAACGCGCCCTCCACTGTGCATACGGTAACTTGGCCTCACCTCGTCGGGCATCTCGCATCTCGCCGGGATAAACTCCGTTCGCGGCCCTGTGTGATCCATGGAGCGGGTAAAAAATAAAGAAATGTGACGTTTTCGTCACCCCCGACACGTCGCATGTAGTGACGATCCTGTAGCGATTTTTATCTCCTTTTTTCTCGGGTAATATCGATTCCAGACAACTCGTGAAACTGTCGGGGCTCGAGACCCAGAAACTGGGAGGTTCGCTGGCGGGAAACCTACGTCGGACTCGACGCAAGTTCAGCCGAGGGAGAGCGGAAGTGCTATGTGACATACGCCCGATACGCCCCCGGTCTTTTTATGAACGCGCGGGACGTCAGTTTCAGTTTTGCCGGTGTCGGGTAACGAGCAAAGGTACGACTAGTTAACGTTACTTAGTTGATTACCTTTTCAATCGACACGATCGTTGCCAATCAGCCCGCTCCTGGTTCGCTGGTTGGCTCGTCTGCTACTGCTAACTACTACTGCTGTCACTAGCACAGACGCTTTTCTGGAAAGCGGATCCGTGGAAACTCGCGTCTCTTGTGTTCGCTCACGGGGCTTCCATATTACTAGTTTTTTTTCCCATGAAATTGTGCGACGTGTCGGACTATAATTAACCGTACTTCGCATCTAACTACAGCTCTGCACACGACCACGTGTGGTTATTGGGTTTACTGTGGACAGAACGATATGCGGCTATGAGCATTTCGCGCACCTAACTTGCAGCCATGAGGGATAAAAGTGTTTATACGAGTCTCATTATATCTCATAAATTTTCCGAAACGATCCTTCGGTAAATGTCATCATCGCAATTGCCGTACAAGGAACACAATAACTGACGGTACCAACAGTTGGAACAGCGGACGATAGCGAAGGTGTTGACTTACGGGTTCTTCGAAATTGTACTCTTATGGCGTTCCACATAATCCTATCTTTGCCCTGAGAAAATGTTGCAAATGTTGCGAAAGATGTATGAATATGCCCCGAATTGTCGGTAGATTCCGCAATAATTTAGACTCGGAATTGTAGGAGCGAAGCGAGAAGTCATCGAGACATGAACCGTCGGATGTGAGGAAAGCGTCGAGCGTGGACAATCCGAATCTCATATCTCTCGGTCCGCTGGAATTCGTCTCAATATTCAAGATGACCAGCGGCCGAAGAGATAGCGGAGGCGCGCGACGGGGTTCGTCCCGGATGCGCGAGCTCACGCTTCGTCGCCGCCTCAAGCAATATTAGATTGAGAAGTCTCATATTGGCTCGCACACGGCGGTAGGAACGGTGTACCAATGGAGGATCTACATGCTCATCCCCTATAGCCGGTTCATCCGTATGCGCTTCCATCCCTCGTGTAATAATATCCATTTGGTCAGTAGCTCGGCAACGAAGGGATCGGAGTTTCCGACTATCATCTATATGCCGTTATGGCTATAGACGAGTCGGATCTCTATCTCGGAAACGATATTATTCCGATAAAGATGCGCCGTCCCACTTTGGGGCCACTTGGGGCGAGCTGGATATCGATGCCCGCGCGTATGCACATGTGCATCGCTCGGATCACTCGATGACTTTATTGAACGGTACACATCAGTGCGCCGGAGGAGGGGGAGGCTTTCCAAACAAGTGTATTCGCGCTTCGACGCAAACATTGGGGAAACAAACCGCAAACAGATACGTGGTTATACACCGGTATAACAACGTGCAAATAGGTTACGGGCTCGATGATCAATTTTTGCGAGTTTTATCATCACCGTATACTACACGAACGCATCAATATCTGTCTGTGGATATGATAATCCATTCATGAAAGTGTAATGAATTTTTGGCACGAACTTGTTAAAAAAAATATCTGTGGAACTGTAAATGTGATCGATTCTCGATTCGGAGAGTGTAATTTTTGGACGATTTATTGCATCGATATGACGCACTGTGATTGACACATTGCTTACATACTGCAGTGTGTAACACGCATTTTTTCTCCACTGAAAAAAAAATTGCTTGCGACCTGCCGAAGAAAAAAATGTTTGTTTCAATTCTACTTTCAATTCTTACAATTCCATATGATATTGAAACAACGACGGCAAGATTGTCAAGGTAACATGTTATCGTTTCAATCCGGTATGAAATTGTACGAATTGAAAGAATTGAAACAACATTTTGTTTTCTTTGGCAGCCCGCAAGCAAATTTTACTTGAATCATTGATATTTTTTTTTCAGTGTCGATACAACGGTAAAATTTGTTTTATTTTGTGTAAACCCGTGAAATCGGACTGAGTAAAATTCCTGAAGTAACCTAGGTCTTCGCCACGGGGCCTTTCCGTGCTGCCCCCGAAATTCTTTATAAAATGTAACTGGAATGTGACTTTTCAGGTTGGTACAATATTCATGCATGATCTGGCACGGATCTCCGTCATGTTTCGATATTCTTTCACAGAAAAACCGTGGCTGCGTACGCGCCTTGGGGCTTCCGTCGAAATAGGCGCTGGGCGATAGCAACTGTGCATAAAGCAACGTGGCGATGATGCACCGAGGTTCCGTTCGAATGCGCGACTCGTATCGCTGCAGATCGGAGAGTCGGGCGTCGAATCGTGTCGGACCCGTCGCGCCGTTCGTCCCGCGAGGCTTCGCGACAACTATTTTGAAAATCCACTGGCGCGGTAACACGAGCATCGCGCTGGCGACGTATTTTTTTCGCAACCGAGGACGTGTTTCGTCAGTGGTTTTAAATTCCTTTTGAGTTGCGTACGGTGTGCGCGGGCGCATCCGTTCGTTCGTTCGCTCGCTCGCGCACGAAAAAAACAAATCATTTGCACGGTAATTGGAAGCCTGGATTTTAGTCGATAAAAGGATGCACACACGCCGCGGCGCATACAGAGGGAAGAAACAAATGAACAAATTCGCGTTTCAGAATAATGCTCGGCAATCCCATCTACCCGCCCTCCCCCCCCCCCCACCCTCCCCCAGCCCCTATCCCCCAACCTCGTGCACTGCGCTCTCGGGAGCCCCCGCCGAACGCCGCCGCCACCCTGGCCTCCGCCTCATTCTCACCCTCCGCCTCGACGCCCCCGGTCCGCGCGCCTCACCGACCCCCCCCCCCCTCCCCTCCCCCCCGACCACCCCCTGTGCAACCCCTCAACCGTACTTTTTTTCATTCCGTCCTATCAATTGATCAGGTTTTAAATTTCCGCGTCCATCCGAGCCTCGCCTCCGCCTCCCCCCCTGCACTCCGCCTAGCCGCGCCTCGGTGCACCACCTCCCCCCGCCCCGCGCCCGCCCGGCCTGTCCCTCTCTGTTTAATTAAAAGGACACATTAAATTATTTTTTCAATTGAACCCCCCATTGTTACTCGCAGACTGCTGATTCTATCCAATCTTTCTTCTCCCTCCGCACTCGTCCAGCCCCTCCCCCTCCCCCCTCCCCCCCTTAACGGCACTCGATCCATCGGCTTCTATATTTTTTCTGCATTTGACGTTGCATTCATCGGCTGCATTTCATCGCTATTCGCGGCGGCTATCCAGAAGCTTCGATTTTTGTCACTGATGTTATTCAATAACGTCGGGTCTCGCTCCCGCGAGGCTATCCGGTGAGCGGTAAAGGAGCGAATACTTTGATAAACGAAGTGGAAGCACACGCGATTGAAGAGTCATTGAGGTGCCGGCGTACTCGGCGATAAGATCTACGAAGAAACATTCATTAAACGTTCCGTCGATGGGTGGGGGGTGGGGGGGGGAGAGGAGGTGGGGGAGCGCACGTGTACGTGAGAGAGCACCGACGATGAGCTTTTCACTGAGACCGATAATGAGGAACATCAGGGAGGCCGACCCCTGGAGATCCTTCGGCTCGATAAGCATCAACGAGTGATACTGTACGCTGTATACGGGCTCGCCATTTATACCTGAGTCTCTCCACTCATGATGAAGTGAGGGTAGATCGCCGGTTTCGCTCGCGACAAGGGCATTCAAGGAACTAATTAGCTTCGACGTATAAACGACGAGAGAAAAAAAAGAAGAAAATGAAAACTAAAAAAAGAAGAAAATAGTAAATTATATCCATGACGCACAAAACGCAGAGATGAGAGAACTTAAGCTCCAGTATCTTCACGATGCACCGCGGCGAAATTTTCTAATGGATAAAATCACTCCGGTGTGGTAACTTGCCAAAGCGGACTTTTCATTAAGATTACCGTATAATCAGCAGCTTGGCTATTGTCCAAATGCGGACTTGGATAAGAAGAGTCGGAGGGTAGTTAGTACCTATATAGAGGAGTTCTGCCGGGTGGTGGCGGTCCTCAGTCTCCGCTAACCTTTTCTCTTTGTTCGGGTGACTATGGGATCGTGGCGGAGGGAGCGAGGAGCCGAAGGAGAGCGAGGGAGTAAAGGAGTTCGCAAGCGGTGAGCCAGCCTCGGCTACATCAGTAATTCGGAAAAGCTAATTAAAACTTGACTCGTAGGTAGCTGAGAAGACCTTACTCCCCTTTCCGTTTCTCCGACCGCGCCAGTACCGTCACCACTGTTTCCAGCTGCTGGTACCAGTGACTGCGGCCCGTCTCGAGGCCCGAGGGGTTAAGTGGAGTGAAAACCAGCCCCAAAGAGCAGACGTCTACCCTCTCGCTGTGTCTCTTATATAACGCACATCCATCGGTCTTTCCATCGCGGCGAACGCCGCTCCCGAAGACGACCGTTCACCAGGAACCAAAGCGTTCGCCCGCTACCGGTATTGTCTCGATGACCGCAAACAGTTTTCTTTCGAGTTTCGACCCTCATCGCCGTTGACGCTCCGTCTTCCAGCGGGTTCCAGAAAACGCGGCACTTGCCGTCGAGCCGAACTCAATCAGTTCACCCTCCTCCGACGACCGCCCTACCCGCCGTACCGCGTGAAACGCTATGGTCTTACTTTTGCGAAAAAGAATAAATTATTTCCATCCACTCGAAACGAAAAGTTGGGCACCTACTTCGACGTCACATTTGTCTCACAACGCGCACATCGGATAAATGGATGTGCGGAATACAGCCCGTCGATAATGTCTCAATGACCGCGAACGGTTTTCTTTCGAGTTTCGACCCTCATCGCCGTTGACGCTCCGTCTTCCAGCGGGTTCCCGAAAACGCGGCACTTCCCGTCGACGCGAACCCAATCAGTTCACCCTCCTCCGACGACCGCCATACCCGGCGTACCGTGTGAAACGCTATGGTCTTACTTTTGCGAAAAACAACAAATTATTTCCATCCAGTCGAAATAAAAAGTTGGGCACCTAAACTTCGGATAGATGGATGCGCGGAACGCAGCCCATCGATAATGTCTCGATGACCACAAACAGTTTTCTTTCGAGTTTCGACCCTCATCGCAGTTGACTCTCCTCCTTCCAGCGGTTTCCAGAAATCGCGGCACTAGCCGTCGACGCGAACCCAATCAGTTCACCCTCCTCGGACGACGACCTCACCGCTCACCGTAACGTACCGCGGGGATCGCTCTGGTCTTATTTTAGATAAAAAAAAAATATATATTTCCATCCCGTCGAAAAAAAGTTGGAGGGATACGTCCATGTCACATTTGTCTCACAACGCACACATCGGATAGATGGATGCGCGGTATACAGCCAGTAGCATTGGTATGTTATACATCAGCTCTCGTAGATGGATAAATACCGAAACGTCAGTAACTCACGATCACGATTCCCTGGCGTTTTTTTTTGTGTACCCTCTCCGCGCATCCCTCTCTCTTCCTCCACCTCCGTTGCAGCGCTTCTCCCGTTATCGCAATCTCTCTTTCTGTCTACTATCACCCTCTTCCTCATACCTCGTTTTCCACCCTCGCACTCGATCGGCTTTGTGCCCGACGCTAGTAGGCGCATTGTGTATACCCTACCAGGATGTACATCTAGATCAATAGCATTGGAAATTATCCAAACAAATTATCGATAGAGCGAAAAAACGGGCGGGCAGTCGGCGGGCGGAACGGGGCGGGTTGGGCGGTGTGGGTGGCCGAGGGACGAGTTGCCTCGATGCCGCTCCGGAAAACCGGGGCGCTACATCACGCATAGACGGCGACCAAGAGCGCATTAAAAAATAAAAAATTGCCGTACATTTTTCAGGCATTAACGTGTGCGCGTGGGTGAACGGACTGGATGCAGGACGAGGTGCGTGAACGAGAGTGTGCGTGTGGGTGTGCGTACACTGGTGTTGCCGGGCATCGGTGGGACGAGGAGTCCAGCGGAACACAGGATGAGGGTCTGCAGGGGAACGCGAGTGCGAGCACCCCCTCTGAGTTACGGACGGGGGTGCAGAGGGGTCGTCGTGCCAGTGGTAGAGTGGGGCTCGGAACTGCCTGGTTGCCACGTCGGCGTGCTATTCTCTCCGAGAGAGTGACTATACAAGAGTGAGTATATAGAGATACCGGGGGGAGGGGGACGGGGGAGAGCTAGGTAGGTAGGTGGGTAGGTATAGTACGTATGGTATCGGGGATATAGCTGGGTGCGTGTCTCGCCCGATTGGCCTGTTAAAGCCCCAGAAGCCAATTCACGAGCGGTCCCCGCGTGTTTAGCGCAATTTTTCAAAATTAACTAATGTTCGACAGGCGGAGAGGAAGAGAGAGAGAGGCGGGGTGCGGGGGCCACGACGATCGTGTGTATGCGGCGGTATCTCGGTGTGCCGCGCCGTCCGGGGTCGCTCCTCTCGTCTATGTTGCTGAACGTGTCGAGGGGACACGTTACCCGGAGATTCGAGAGTATGAAAAAGCATGAGAGAAAGAGAGGGAGAGAGAGAGACGCGGGGGGGGGGGAGAGAAAGAGATAAAGCCCTTGGCCACCACTGGTACCGAGTTGCCGCTGCAGCCGGAAGTCGCGGAGGTGGGAAACGGCGAGTGGCCTGAAGGATTCCGCCAGACTGCAAAATGTGGCACATAGCATTAATCACGGACGTTTAATTAATGGGCATGCTGTGAACAAAAAATAAATAAAAACAAAAATAAAAGGTTCCCGCGACCCCAACGACCGGCAGCGGGCAGCCTCGACCTGTAGGATCTCCGTTGCGGGTGGATGACGAAGAATTCTTGACGGTCATCGAGACGGCGCCGAGAGCGCTCCCAACGGCCCGGGGAGCGCTAGCATCCAAAGTTTATTAATCCGAGTGCTTTGGATGAGCAACATCTTACCGAGGGTTCGACGGTTTTCGGTGAAAAAAAAATAATAAAAAAAATCGAGGGCAACGAAAATGGTCAGGAATTAAACGGAAAGGGCGTGGAAACGTGAGGAGTGCAGTAGACAGTGTGGGTTGTGGGAGGTCAAAAGAAGGAGGGGGGAGAGGGGGTGTCCAACCAACAATTTCGCGTTGTTCGGTCGAGCGCCGTTCGCGGTACTCACTTTTCGTCGCGTTTGGACCGGCCAGCCCAAAAATTACGTCGACTAGAGTTTATTTGTCCGGAAATGGCGGTGCCCCGGAGGTGGTGCTTGCACAGTTATAGGTGTGGGGGCCGTGGAAAAAAACGGGGACTGGCGTAGGTGGAGTGCGAGGAGCGAGAGAGAGAGAGAATGAGAGGGGCAGTGCGCGGGATACGTGGAAGGGTGCGAGAGATCGGAACGAAGCGAGAGGAAAAAACGAAAAAACGAAAAGAAAAAAATCGGTAAAAAAAAGAGAGAGAGAGAATGGTTGAGCGAGAGGATGAGAGCGAGCGGAGGGAGAGAACGAGTGAGCGCCGCGAATATACGCGTATACCTACCTACCCACCGGCCTGGTTGATGTATCGCGTATTATTTGTGTGTTGCGTTCGTTGCTGCAATGCGCGCTTTTTTTCGCTCCCACCGCCTATTATTTATTAGCACTAACGTGCAATTGTATTGATCTGCAATACACCACCCACCCGACGTACCACCCGGGCCGCGCGGGGGTGGCGCGCCTCCTCCGAACGTACTCCACCCCGTCCGCGACCCCCTTCGCGTTCGCGGCCGCCCACCCTGGGATTTTTTACCATTCGTAGAACGTATTTGGACTTGCAGAGCGCCGGGAGATTGTACGCGCATGTATCGGTTTTGTCGGCGGGTACTCGGGTCGATCGAGCCTGAAAAAAATATCAGTCTCTCGATCTATCGCCGCTGTATACCTGTGTATTTAAAAAAGCGCCAGGCCGCCGCTATAATCATTTTTTTTCTCCTCTCTCGCGCGACCCGCGCGCCAGGCTCCGCGGAAATGTGGAAGAGGACCAAAAAAAAACCAAGTATTTAATCCGGGTTCTCGATGATCCGTCGATAGTACGGAAATTTTCATGATTTTCTTAATTCCCAAGTAGTCCATCTCAAGGAGCGACGTCTCAAGACGCCGCCGTCGTGGTCGGGGTGTCAACCCGGACGCTGTGAAAAGCGCGCGATGCCAGGCGGCAAACTGCCGAGGGGCGCTCACGGTTCATCGAGCAACATCATCGAGAGCGATTCGAGCGGGCGGTCAGTGGTCGTGGTGGGGTAGCGTCAGCGGGCCAGCACCGATGGCAGTCTATCGGTGGTTGCCGCGAAGCCGCGCGATGATCTCCGACACCCGATGCCGGCCGGTGCACCGGCGGGTCCATCGAATGACTCGGCGCAGGCAATTAATCGGCCGCGCGTACGCTTCACTTCGTGACGACAGAGAGGGGGTGAGCCGGAGAGAAAGAGAACGAACGCGAGTGAAAACCGTGGGAATGGGGATGGCCGAGCGAGCATCGGGCACCGGGTCGAAAATATGTGGAGGTTCTCGGTGGCGATTTCTCGTTCCGAAACGCCGGGGCGTTTGGCTATCAAACTAAATCCACCCGATGACCATCGACGAAGCTATTATATCGTCATCATAACGATATAACTCGAAATCAACAGGGTGACGATACACACCGGAGGGAGGCAGCTCCCACGTGGCGAAATACAATAGCCGGCTAGTAGGATAACCGGGCGTGCGTGTTCTTCCCTTCGCCCCGTTCGGGCATCACCCTCGATCACGCATACGCATACATCAAACTACCGGGGGTAAATGTGCGTGGCGTTGCCCGGTGCATCGGGACAGGGCCCGGCCCGTCGTGCGCCGTTCAGCCGCGGGCCGGTGTATCCCGTCCGGCTTCGTCCTCTCTGTGCCGCGGGTTCCCGTAGGCGGTGGATGAAACCAGTCAGTGCGCGAAACTACGCACAGGTGAAGGGGGATGAAGTGTGCAGGAAAGGCTTCGGCCCGGTGGGGCATAACGCTCCACACACACACGCTCGGCACCACCGAACTCGTGTGTGTACGCTCCCGCATGCGGATGGGTTTTGCCCGTGAGCTCTCTGCATTGATGTAACCAAATGATTGGGTAAATGATTCCACAGCGTTCCACGAGTAATTGAGTTGTGCCGGCCGCGGACGGTGAGCGTGCCCGATGACTGCTGCCGGGGAATTCTAACCCGTCCTCGTCCCTCCGCCGGTGTGTCGCCAATAGAACGCACCGTATTCCCGCCCGGAGAACTGCATGTTGCACTCTCGTCGCATACCATCCCGACACCTATAGGACGGCATCGCCCGTTCGGAGTGCACCGCTGTGTCGAAAAGCTGCGGGTAAACGCACACACTCGCACGGGCGGCTCCCCATATCTCGCATACGGCGTCGATGGTAATGTGTGTGTGAGCGAGGAAACACGCGTCCGCGAATACGTGTGCGCGGCACGCGCGCCCCACGGCAATGACGAGTCATCCATGCTAGAACACCTCGATTCCGCGTCCCCGGCAGCGGCAACACCACCGGCACATGTGTAGCCATGGGCAGGAACGTCGGTGCATTCTCACGCATTTCCAGCGTACGAGTGGTCGGCAACACACACTACGAGAATTCCGGCTGGACTCCCATAACTGCGAGTGTGATGCTGCTGTACACCTGTGAATGCGGGCATTCATTGTGGGGTTTGGTCTTCGGAGCCGACCGGGGCTACTTGACGCACGTGTGTAAAGTACCTGGTCGGGTCGGGTGATGTTTTCACTGCTGGTGGTCGCAAAAATATGATGCATTTTAAACAAGTGCATATGCCGTCGGAATGCAAGTATACTTCGAAATTCGAACCGATCCGACGGTCGGACCGCAAAGTTACGCAACGTTGTTCATTTGGGGTCGAAAAACTCTATTCACTTGGCAGTGTTGAGTAAAATGTTTCTTCGCTACTGCAAATTAATGTCTTTCTGAGTAGGTATTCTATACTTTCTTTTTGAACTTCAAAAGCCTTAGTAGACATTTTAGAACGTTACATCCAACACTGAGAAAAAAGATAATAATTTCTACTATAATAAATAGTTCCCTGGGGGAACGTCTATGTAGATAGTTTCTGATAGTCTATATTCAATTGGTCAAACGATAATTATGGTTGCATCGATAGATTTTTGTCATTGCCGTAACTATAAAATGTAGACGTTCCCCTTGCAAACTATTTTTTATGGTAAAAAGTCAGTATTGTTGCCTTTACTAATTTTTTATCAGTGAAGGCCTGATGGGGTCCAGACCAAACCATATTTTTTCATAGACAAATTAAGGTGTTTGTTTGTTGAACTTCAAAAGCCTTAGTAGACATTTTAGAGCATTAGATCAGGCGTGATGAGGTCCTGATCGGATCTCATCAGGGCCTGATGTAACAAAAAAGGATCGCAAAATATTTTTCATAGACGAATTAATGTAGTATTTATGTTTGATCCAAACTTTATATCGATACCCTAACTCATGATAGCATGAAAAGTAAAAGTGTCGAGAATGTTTCACTTGGCCCCGGTTTTCCCGAATAACGGCAGCGGGCCGCGGCCACACATTTTATACGTCCTTATACAGGGGCTTACACGCTCTCACCGGGCATCGGTACTCGTGTCATGATTCCGGGTTTGTTTGCGTGCACCGTTGCGGTCGGGTGTTGGCAAATTTGCGTGGCCGCAGGGATATGTTTTCGTTTCCAATGATTTATGCCACCGAGCGTGGATAGCGTACGGGCGCAAGAGCGTGCGTGTCACACGGCGTGTGCCATACGCTATTAACGTGACACACTCGCGTGAATACTGTGCTATACCATTCGCGCCCTCTTCCTCATGATATCGATGACTTTTACTCCCCCAACGGAGGACCCGTCGTTTTACTACCCTCCTCGCCGGTGCTGATTTTATTCGCAAGAATGTTACTTCGCATATTCTGCTTACAGTTGTTCCATCCAATCAATCTTGTATAACTTTTTGAAGATTTATGTTTAAGGGTATTTACCGGAAATACGTTACTTCCGGTTTGATAATCTCATTTTTTCAACCTGACAATCATTTGACAACCTCCCAGCCAACCCGACTACAGCTGCTGACTTGATTTTGACTTGATTTTGACTTGATTTTGACTTGATTTTGACTTGATTTTGATTTGATTTTGACTTGATTTTGACTTGATTTTGACTTGATTTTGACTTGATTTTGACTTGATTTTGACTTGATTTTGACTTGATTTTGACTTGATTTTGACTTGATTTTGACTTGATTTTGACTTGATTTTGACTTGATTTTCCTCTGCACCTGCTCTAATGCTTTACATAAACTGTATTCCAAATATTCTGTACTCAAACGTTTCTTGACCTCGCCATATGTACCGCTTATCTGGATCGCTTGGTCCTTAGGGGATTTATCCCAGGACACAATAAACCATGTATCTATCTGTCTACCTATTTTTCGATCGAAACCACGAAATTGTCAAACTGGAAGTGACGTGTTTCCGGCATGACGTAGCTTCCGGTCGAAAAATGAGAGTTTCAAGCCGGAACAGACGTATTTCCATTCGAAAAATAAGTTTACGGACCGGACGTTACGTGTTTCGAACAAAATCTTCGACATACGTGTACCTAAATATATTCGTGTAATTATATTCGATGTTTCGGACAGCAGAGCTGCCGAATAAACTCAACGGGATGAATAAATTGGTAAACGCCAAGTAAAAATATTAAATTCCATCGCAAAAATTCCACTTCATTGTGCTGCATCATTTGTCGACGTATATACACATCCCCTTTGACGGTCAGCCGAGTAAAATGGCATTTTCGTGTTGAGCAAACGCGAACAATAATGATGATGATGACCATCACTTAGCCGTAAACCCCACCGGTCATCATTAATTCAATGATTTAATTATCTTCGATGAAATATAACTCCGGTCTCTCCGAGCTCTCACTACGGGACTACAGTTAATAACCATTATCGACAAAGTGCCTACTATTTCGGAGTCTACTCGCCGCCGACATATGTAACTTTTCGACAGTTGTACGACAGTTCACTGTTCCATCCAACCCACATCCATTGAACGCGCGGTATCCACGATGAAAATAATAAGCTATTTACGTGCAATGAATAAATACGAAAACGCTCTTCCGACGAATATAATTGACGCCTACGCGCACAAAGGTCGTGTTATGAATGGGACCCCCGAGTGCAAGAAGCATTTCAGCCAAGTGACAGTACCAACAAAAACTATGAAAATCGAGCTCGTCGGCGGTCGAGAGAGCCTCGGGCCACTCCCCGTCAGAAGTGGGGTTTCGTAATTTAAAAAAACAATGGATGCTAAGGTACAATGAGGCCAAATGAGATAGGGGATAGCTTGTTGGAACGTGAGTGAAGGGCTACCGGAGAGAGGATGAGGGTGAAATCCTATACTGCTGGACAGAGGGAGAGAACTGGACGCTGAGACTTGGGGTAGTTTTCACTAGTGAACAATTCAAACGATCTTTGAATTTGTTCGAGCCTCTTACCGGAGTTCACATGCACTGTTCACAAAGATATTGCAACATTTCGGAAAAGAAAAATATCACGTAAATCGTAAGATTTTTTTTTTACAACGATTACTTTTTAGATCGATTCCACTTGGATCTGCAGTATCGATTGAGCACCGATGTTACTTCTGTTCTTAATTTTTTCAAATCTATCAAATTTATCAAATCAAATTTTTGGGAACTCAGAACGATTTCACTTGCGCCGATGAACACGCAGAAATCGCCTCTTGTACATCGTATTAAAGTCCGCTCGTATTCATCGCTAGCGACTCCTATCGATTGTTGGTCTAATTGTGTTACTGTGAATGTCCGATTCACCCTGCAAAACGGCGAGCAGCAGCCCGCCCGGTGCCAGGAAGAGACGAACAGAAATGAGGCTCTCACGTCCGCTGATGGATAAAAAGGGTAGTTTGCATATTCTTTTTCAACGTCGGCACGGAACCGCCCGAAAACTCGTGTATGTTTTACCCGCCAAACGAAGAGGCCAACGCACATCACTTTTGGGACATTCGTTTTGTTTTTTTTTATTCTTTTATTTCCACATTCTTCAGAGAAACTCGGGGATTCGCGGAACCGACAATTTATTATGCGCGGCCTGGATACGTCACGGGCGTTACTGTTGTTCACGGGGAAAATAAATTCGAGCCAACTTTGGAATTTTGACGCGAAATGACGACACGTCTGCTTCGACTTCGTGTGCCGTCCCGAGTAGAAATTTGCACGCGTTACATCGGGCCCTGATAAGGGCCTGATAAGGACTTATCAGGACCCTATCAGGGCCCGATGTAACGCTCGAAAATTTCTACTCGGGATGATCGTCGATGAGAATTCGTACACAGGGAATTAATTTTAAACGCAGGCAAACGCAAAACACCCACGATTTATCGCCATTACTCCAGTTACAATTACCGCCGGTGTCCGATTTATCAAGCAAAGAACAAACAGGCAATGACAAATGCTTGTCACGCTACTTCTCGCTCCGCACAATCAGTAAAGAGACACGCTACCAATTAGTTAAGCCAGACAAATGTACTTATCTGTTGGGCAACTAAACCAGTCCGCGCGTATCAAGTAACCGCCACTCACGGCATGCATGTGTGTGCACGTCGGTGCACTTTCACGACAGCGATCGTCCTGCGGAACCAAGAATGTCGAAGCTGGATAGGCAAGGAAAAAAAAGAAAAATGAATCACGACGTTATAACAGTTTTCGCAGTTTTTATATATATATATATTTTTTATGTCCGACTATGGATATTCATGGTTTTTCCGAAGTTCGGTGAATGTCGACACCGTATTTGTCATGCGATGACGAGGTTTTCACGTTTAACCAGCTCCCGCCGCAAGAAACCGCGGATTATCCTCGAACGGTCACGTACTCACGGTTTTTCGACCTCGGAGTTGGCGAACGATGACGACGATGCGGGGAGAATTTTCACTAATAAAATCGAGACGGCGGTACAGTTCCTGCATCAATTAATTAGCCACGAAACGATACGGTTAATTGCGGCTCACCTCATTATATAAGATTTCGCCGGCGTCGCGCTCGCTAATAGAGGCCCCCGGGCAATCGCAACGCGAATTATGCATTCGTTCGCGCGTCATTATCGGTATTTGCATAATCAATTGGGTCGCTCGGCGCTGGTTGGAACGTGATTGCGTGTATTATAATACATTATAAAACGAACGGGATTGAATTAATTGTCTGGAATAGGAATCCTTATCATCATTAATTAGCGACCTCCGTCGGTACATTTTGAATCTGTGCAGGAATCTTTATGGACGATAACGATAAATGAACATTGTTAATGAACCATGCGGATCACTTTTGTTGCAGAAACATCGTATTGAGTTTAAAATCAAGTAGTCGAGTATATCCAGAAAACAAAGTTCGTTAACTGTCAGTGCAATCGGATATTAGAATAATTTTTATTTGATTTTATTATAATTTTATTTTACTCAATGATATTTTTACATGGTTCGAGTAATATGCGGTATTTATCTTTAATAGAAAAATATATTTAAAACAAAGCTGTGCTGATTTTTACAGGTTAATTAAATAGTTTATTGGACGCGGTTTATTGGATTAGGAATCGCTCGGCAAAAAGAACCCCTTCGATAGATTTTTATTTTCCTCAAATAAACCGAATATTTGGGTTCGCGACGCTGAATAGGTATTACGTTGAATAAATAATTTATTTGATTTGAAGAAACGTTCGCCACAATTATTCTCGAAAGTGTGCGATGAATAATGTGTTCACGCGAAATGAAGATATTTGTAGCGAAATGATGGAATATACGCCGTACAAAGAAAATTAGAAACAGAAAGAAAAATGAAGACAAACATTGTAAGTCTGAAATATTTTATTTTAAAATTTCCCTTTTGATGTAATCGTTCAGGGTTATTGCGATAGAAAATTGATTCCAATTGATAACTGTATATAACAGAAAAATGCTCACAATGATTTTATAATTTATCTTACGCGAACAGGCGGTATACCGTTACATATATGTATATTACTCGTCTGTCCTAACATATTTTTCCAAAATGTGGTATGGCTCGAATACCTAAACGATGAATAAAAACATCGATCGGTGCAATTTGATATAATGTTCAATAAAAAAATTACTTAACTTGCATTATTTATTTATTTAATAAAACAAAATAAAATATAATGAAACTGTATGTACGATTGGATAAATTAATTTACTAGATTGCAATAACAAGCTATTAAAACCATCCCGAAACAAGCAATTTTTTCTGTTATAAATAAATTTTATATGATTTTAATCAACTTTTTTTGTGGATGTACCGCGCGATCCTCACTCCTGGTACACATTTTAAGGCGTTGCATCAGGCTCTGACAAGGCCTCACGGTTGATTCTTACGGATTTGGTTTCGGGCTTCAAAGATTGGAAAATCTTTTCCACCGAGATATGAATTTTTTACGCCCGTTGGAGTAAGGGCAAGAAAGATTCGATAAAAAAAGGATCGAATTCCGCTGTCCAAATGAGCCACCCAAGTTGATGGCGCGTCGCCTCGAGCTGAAAGCTGCTCCTGCACATCGGCTCGATTTTTAAGTCGTTCGCAGGAATAACAGGAATATATAGTGTCCCACCGGTCACGGTTGTGTGTGTGTCCACGCTGCCGCGTACACTACGTAGTCGCTCGTTCTCAAATGACTCATGCAAAAGTAAATTATACATCGGGAGGGTTTAATATAATGAAACGCTCCATATGCATGAGACGTCGAGGCAGACTCTTCGCGCGGAGAGCGTACGGTCGGGGTCTTCCGTCGCTGGCTCTCACTCTGGATAACCAGCGCTGACTTTTCTCTCGTACACGTACCCGTATACAAACTATATAACCGCGTATATTACTCTTCACCCGACATCGAATCATCCTTAACTTGTAATCCGAGGAGAGCCCGAAGAACAAAACTGCCACGGTATTGCCTAATGGAAAATAAATAGCGATGAATAGCTTCGCTCATTGACTTTCCACAGAAAGTCATCGATTGTCCATTGGCGAGTTGTCGCTGCCAATCATTTAATCCCACTCTCGGACAATCAGTGATAACCCTATGAGGTGAACATTACTATCCGTCAACCCTGGTAACCATTCTAGAGCGTTACACCGGGCCGTGACAGAGCCACTTTAGAACTATCCCTCAATATAAGCCTCGAAAGTTTCTACTCCCGAGTAGACATTTTCACGCGTTACATCGGGCCCTGATAAGGTCGTGATAAGGCCTGATAAGGGCCTGACAAGGGCCCGATAAGGCCTTATCAGGACTCTATCAGGGCCCGATGTAACGCTCGAAAATTTCTATTCGGGCTGGGCAACATGAATTATCCTTTCTGCCATGAATAAAATTGACCCTCAGAGGTAAAAACAAACTGTCACGAGATTGCCTAATGGAAAATAAATAGCGATGACTAGCTTCGCTCATCAACTTTCCACAGAAAGTCATTGATTGTCCATCGATGAGTTGTCATTGCTAATAACTTATTTCGACTCACGAACAATCAGTGATAATCCTATGAGGCGAACATTACTATTCATCAACCCTGGTAACAATTCTAGAGCGTTACACCGGGCCCTGACAGAGCCACGTCAGAACTGTCCCTCGATATAAGTCTCGAAAGTTTCTACTGGGCAAAATGAATTATCGTTTATGCCATGAATAAATTTGACCCTAATGGAAAATAAATAGCGATGATTAGCTTCGCTCATCGACTTTCCACAGAAAGTCATTGATTGTCCATCGGTGAGTTGTCATTGCTAACAACTTATTTCAACTCACGAACAATCAGTAATAACCCTATGAGGTGAACATTACTATTCGTCAACCCTGATAACAATTCTAGAGCGTTACACCGGGCCCTAACAGAGCCACGTCAGAACTATCCGTCGATATAAGCCTCGAAAGTTTCTACTGGGCAACATTAATTATCCTTTCTGCCATGAATAAAATTGACCCTCAGTGAGAAAACACATTCAGAATGATTTTATCCAGGAGATCAGGTACCAAAAATCATTCCATCGTGATCAAAAATGTCGTGAAAGGGTTGAACAACCTTGACGAACTCGTAGGTCTGCCTAAGCAGCGCCGGCTATTAGAGAGCCGTAGTCGAAAAGGGACGGTAGGAGTGTAAAGGAGTAGAGAGCGCAGTGATGCAACTGAGGAGAGGGCGTCGACGACGGTCGCGAGATCGCTCCGGAAAACTACCACCGTTGACTAGGTACACTATAGTGCCTACTACCGCTTCCACTCTGTCGTGCGGGTGGCTTAGTTGAAGGGTACGAGTGAGTGAGCGGCAAGGCAGAGGGGCGGGGGGGGGGGGGGAGATGAGGGGAAGGGATGAGAGGGAGGCAAAAGACAGAGAGGGTCGGAAAGCATCAAAAGCAATGTTTGGTGGCGCTATAATGAAATGAATTTATGCAGAGCCGTAATGCCTGAATATTTAGCGACCCTCTTCTGGTTCTGTTCGTGGCCTGGCCAGGCCATCACCCTCACGCGCCCCCGTCGTCATGCGCTCTATACCCGGTTCCCACTAAATTCTCTTGGTTTGTGTCTGATGGAAGGAGCGGAGGAGGGCGGATGGGCCAAGGCGTTATAGTACCATCGGACCATTCTGTTATATGCTACCCGGCTATTGTACGCCAACGGTATATGGAACGTTTCTCGTCCCAGGAAAAACAAGGAGGGACGCATGCAGAGGGGGGGGGGATGCCTATATACGCGTCATATATACGACCTCTCAAGCTCTCTCTCGATGAACCACACCGTCGATATTCGCGTCGACCAGTCCCGACGTTCGTGCGCACGGAACCTCGAGGGTGCACCGAGCGGTTCATCGCTTTGTTCACCGTCGGGCCGAATCGACAAGGTGCGAGTTGAAAATTCTCGCAACAAATAACCCCGGCTCGGTCGGGCGGTGCTTTTCGCCGTACCGCGCGCTCATCGACTTCCGATTTCGCGTCGAAGTAGCTCCTGGGCCTTCGTCGATCCGTCTCTCCCGTCTTAGCGACCCCTCGCTCTCCTCTCCACCCCCCCCCCCCCTCTCGCCGAAGCGTTCTGTGTTCCCTCAAAGTTCTGAATTATCGGCGCGGCCCCGCCGTCGAAAGTTCGAAGAATCCACGCCTAATCCTCCCCGGGCTTCGAGTAATTTATGTAATATCTCGATGAGCTCAACTATTCTCCTAACGAGTTTTACCCGTTAATTTATGCACGCGAACCGCACGGCCGCGAAATTCTCGAGACCATTTTCTTGCCGGCTGTGCACGGCCACGTCGGGTTTGGTTTTGCGATGAGCACGTAGAGATTCCGCATCAAAGTTATCCATGGGTTCGCCTTCGTGCCACTTTTTCGCACAGTTTCGTGTAGGAATCGACAAATTCTGTGGAAATTTTGGAATAATTTGGCGCCTCTGCGTACACGAGTTAAAAGAAAAACTATTAAATCATTCGTCAAAATTCTTCCCATAAATAATGTTGTCGCAAGACCGCGCCTAAAAATATAAATACAAATATTTATTTTTCTTACACCTGTAAATCTGTACGATAAGTAATCGGGATAGTTTGTTGCGATCATACACTGTAAAAATAAATTGTAAATTTAATTTACTGGAACTTGAAATTTTCTAACATAACTCATATTAATTAAACATTTATGTAGTTTGCTTATAAAATAATAATACCAGATATTAAAATTACAAATCGTTGGCTTGAAATTGACAAAAATATTCATGAAAAATACAAATTTTACTGTAAAATTGCAACGCACATGTGTTTGAAATTTCAGAAACGGTTTACGTAAAAAAGCTTCCAATACTGTTCAGTAATTTTCAAACAAAATTTTTTTACAGTGTAGACTTGGAACACATGATAGAGTAGTTTCCCAGCGGAAACTCTCCTCACTTGATTGTTTAAAAATAAAAGTGATGTGCATACCGGCCGAACCAGTGACATCGCAGCGATACATTTTTTGTTTCTTCTTCTTATTTTCATGTTCGACTCATTTTCCACAAAATCATCGTGTTTGCGATGCCCCGTTGAATGGATTATTCGTGATCATACAGGGAGCAACTATCAATCACGCTTACCCACCTATCTTACGGATATTATGTTAGCGGTGTATTTACATGGTGAGCTGCTCGTTACGCTCTCACGGCTTCGCTCTCCCGGTTCCTTCATAAAATCATAAAATCAAGCGAGAACGATCCGCGCAGACTGGTGCAGGGACCGGATAAACATGTGATTAATAATAATCGTCCCGCTGCAATTTTAGCGATATTTACGATGGCGACGACGTTTCGCGTATTAGCATAACTAATACGATGAGGTAATTGGCGCAATAAATAAGTCATTATCGGGTCTGCGCCTATAATCCTCTCTCCTTCCCACGTGGCTCCTTAGAACCGGAGGATTATTTAATCAACGAAAGGAACGGGCTCTTCCTTCCGATCGTGGCCTCGAATTTCCATATAATTGTCGTCACGCTCTTGTCCCGTCTCCCCCGGCCTTATAACACTATATATATATATATTAATATCCCAGATGCACGCGAGACGCCGAAATATTTTAATCATGGCTAATTGTGGAGTAATAATGGAGTTCCAGGCTTGCCTGTGATGCAGCAGTACAAGCCGTCTTCTGGCACAAGTTCCTTCGTATTCTCTCGGCGAGCGGAAGCTTCGACGCGGCGACGTCTTTGCCCTACGAAATGGTATAATCTTAATACGGTATTTCGATAACGAACAGAATGGGGCAAAGCGTTTAAGTCCGTGAAGTACATATTTGCGCGAGGGAGGTTCTGCCGGTGGTTCGTGGCTAAACAAGTGGAACTTCTGTTTGTGGAATTTTCAATAATTGCGTGGAACCAAGTTACGGTTGAGTACTAATATAATTATCCGACAATTTATTATTTCGACCGGCGATTAATAATGGTTGATCTTTGCTTCGACTTATCGCCTTCCGGTCTGGAAATCGCATTTTTTGACCGACAGTGACGTATTTCCGTTATGACGTAAATTCCAGTCAATAAAGAAGCTTTCTGGATTGGAAGTGACGTATTTTCGGTCGAAAACTGAGTTTTATGGATCGGAAGTGACGTATTTCCGGTCGAAAAATGTTTTTTGCCTGCCTGCGCTAAAGAGTCCACATTCCATGCCTGCAACGGGGACGGAAAGTTGTCGATTCTTGACGAGCGGGCCAAAAAGAAACGCAGCGGGCCGAAAAGTAACGCAGCGGGCGGAAAAGTAGCTACAGCGGGCCGAAACGTAGCTACAGCGGACCGAAAAATAGCTACAGCGGACCGAAAAGTACCTATAGCGGGCCGAAAAGTAGTCCCAGCGGACCGAAAAGTAGTCCCAGCGGGCCGAAAAGTAGCTACTACGGCGGACAACTTTCCATCCCCTTTGCAAGCATAGAAATGTGGCCACTTTTTAGCATAGTCGGGCAAAAATAGCGTATGCCACTCGGGAGGAAGTGCCTTTTCACCTCGTGCGAATTTCTGCCCTCGCTTCGCTCGGGCATCAAACTTCACACTCGGTGAAAAGACGCACTTTCCTCCCTAGTGGCATAATATACTATTCATCACTCGGTGAGGATATGGCCACTTTTCCGCCCGCTTCGCGTGCGTAAAAGCGTCATTTTCGCACCTTGTTATGAAAAATTTCGTACATCCCTCGTGCGAAATAGTATATTATGCCACAAGGGAGGAAAGTGCGTTTTTTCACCGAGTGTGAAGTTTGATGCCCGAGCGAAGCGAGTGCAGAAATTCACACGAGGTGAAAATGCACTTCCTCCCTTGTCGCATACGATATTTTTTTTCCGATTTCGTTAAAATAACCACATTTCTTGCGTCGCAAAATCGTCATCTTCGCCAATGACCGTTACTCCCCCGGGAGTAATAGAGCTTCCAGCGGGAGTAATGAGCCCTATTACTCCCTAGGGAGTAATGAAATTGTACCGCGCATGCGCACATGTTAATAATGATCATCGGTCAATAATAGCTTATTTTCCACCCGTATTGCACGCAAGGAATGTGGTTATTTTAGCGCAGTCGGGAAAAAACACTTTTTCTAACTCGTGGACTAATGTACTATTTTTACACGACGATAATGCACAGCGTTGTTGGGTCGCTCTCCCTCCGGCAGAAATCCCCATTTCTAGAGGGCAGTAATAATGACGAGCGAAAAGCTCCGTGCGATCGCAGCGCACCGTAACGGTACCGTACTGCACCACGGTCCTCTTATGCACGGCGCTAAATCTTGTCTGGATAACATACCTAAGCTTTCTTACGCGAGCAGACAGTCGCTTCCTTCCGTCATAATTTTTCCTCCTGAATTATGAAGCAAAGTATAATGTAGCCCGAGCGTTCCGCGGTTGTGGTAGAGGGGCTGTTGCCGTCCCGGTATAATATCTCTATAATTCAAGGCCCATTAGTTTATAATCAACACGTCGAGCTCATCTAATTTTTGGAATACGCTGTATCTCAAACGCGCCGCCCAGCCGAGACCGGGCTGTATGTTTACGCCCCCTCTTTTGAATATTACTATGTCTAAGCACTGAGTAGCATGCGAACTACCTACGGAGAAGCTCCGCTCGCCTTCCCCTTGGAGCCTTTTAAGGAACAGCCTTGCTCGAACGGTGCTGGTCTTTGCGGCGAGTTGTTGCATCGTACAGATTACACACTGAGCCGGTACTTTTACTTTATAAATCATTATGCACGTCAGGAATTGCAACACCTCATGGCGAAAAAAAGCTTATGAATTACAAACAAAAGTATCGCCAAGCTTGCCGGCCGGCGCGATAGTGAGACGAAGCGTTACGAAGCGACTGTTCGTGAGGGAGTTTTGGTCGGAAGTCGTTGGAGTAGCAAAAAAAAAAGAAAATCGTCGACGATCTTCCGAATATGCGAGCCATGCTTCCCGATGTGTGGATCAAGTTTTCGACGATTGTCCCTCCGTGTATGAAACGGCTGTAATCGGCACCGGACCGATTTTACCCGCGCGAAAAAGGAGAGCTCGCAGGTCGAAAGTCTGCGGTACCTGATTAATGGATCCCGCACGGATCGGCGTGTATGAGCCTCGGGGCGACGAATAAACTCGAAGTGGCGCTCGTCGAGGAGCGTCCAGGATATCCGGTGTGCTGCGACGATTTACGTGCGACGACGACGATGAAAATGCGCGTCTCATTCCACGGCTCGTGCCGTTTCTCTCGCACCACCCCCGGCGCATCGATGCTCATCGACGAGAATACACGTCAGTGGCGAGCCAAGGGTGGCATGAGCGCTCGGAGTGCGAGCGAGGACGAGAGAACTGAGGCGAACGGTCGGTTCGACTGCCGATAGCGATTCAGCGCGGCCGGTGGAACTGCGGACGCGAGGGTACAGAAAAAAACCGGGATCCGATGCTGCCGCAGCAGTGGCCAGAGCAGGTTCGATCGGTGGCATCGTAGCGAGTTCGTAATGAAAGGTGAACGGAATTGGAACCCCTGGAGCCGGAGAGCCGAAGCGCCGAGTGAATATAATTAGAGGATTGGGGGTTGGGGGTGGGACGTGGGAGAAGGGGGGAGGTGGGGGGGGGATTCGTCGTTCATGTGGTGGGACTGAGCGAGAGGAAAGGGTGCTAGGATCGCGAATGGCAGTGGCATCGGCGTCGGCGTTCGTAGCACTGTTAGAACGAAGGGGGAACGAGAGGGATGACGTAATCAAAGGGTGGACATGGAGGCGATGGGGTGGTTTGGTAAGGGGAGGGGGGAGGGCGAGGGGGGGTGAAAGGGTGGAGGTACGCTCGCGGTACGTCGGGGTGCTTCGCAAATTATCATTCGACCAGGCACGAAGTGAGGGTCCGATTGAACCGGACCGGCAACAACTTGATACCGTCGTCCAGCTCCCGAACAGCAGTACCGGAGGGGCAGCGGGTACGGCTACAGCGTTACAGGACCAGCAGACAGAACAGCCAGGGCCTGTAGTTTTGTCATTAGCCATCCCGATAGCGTCTATACCGATAGACGGAGAGCCTCGGTAGGATTATTGGCTAGGATTGCCAACGGACGCCACTTGTATGCAAATGCTTCACGAAATTCGGGCGAGACTCGCGAGGTGCCCATGGTCGCTAACCACGCTCGAGCTACTGGTCGATTGCCGACCACTCGCTGCAGATAGGAATTCGAAGCTCCGAAGATCTTGGGGGGAGGATTGAGAACCGAAGATCGGAAGACCGAGAGTCTCGAAGGGATCGGCTGGAAGTAACTTATCTGCGATAAGACACCGTTGATCTTCGAAATAATCGACGAAGCGTCGATTATCAATGAGGAACAATTTTCTCTCTGATAATGTTTTCTCGTTTGCCGCACCCGGTTTGAGTATTTGCGTTATTATGTTTTCTTTTTGTAAATGAGGTAACGCTGATGAGTTCACTATCGGTTGAATATGTTACCGCTGTGGAGTCAATTACGAAATTGCAACGCTAATTTTTCATTCGTGGCGAAAAAATTTGTTGATTGGCAAACGCACCCGGGTCGGTTGTAATGCCTGGAAGGAAAAAAACGAAGTAACGTTTGCTCATTCACGGCTCGAAACTCGAGAGCCCGTGAGCGTTTTCTGTTTGTTATTGGGAATGAGTGGTGGAGAACACGGTCCGAGAGCCTCGATGGAAGTTTCGCCCAGGGGGAAAGAGCAGCGGCAGCGGCGCTGAAACGATCCTCCTCCTACTCTTCCTCCTGCCCCGTCAGTAACAGGATCTGCAGGCGAACGTGAGAAACGATATTTTTCGAATCATTCGTTACTGTTTGGCATATATTATTTATTTCGCATCCCCGTGTCTCCCATTCTCGTGCGGCTCTCGCACTCCTCGCTGGGGCACCCTATGCGGCCAGCACGGAAAGGTATTGCCCGCAATGAGCGGACCGTTCCTGCATAATTACCAGGGAAATCCTGCCGATGCGGTGCCAACACAAATTCAACGAAGTTTCCGCGAGTGCCGAACACTTTTTTTTACTCCTCTTCTTTTTTTTTGCAACACCCGCTTGCGAAACTGTACGAAACACTGTGGAGTTAAATTTATATCGCAAATTTTCTCAACGACCTCACCGGAATGTTTTCGCCGCTGATTTTCCATGTGTGTGTCTTTGTGCGTGTGCCGCGAGTGCTTCGATACCGATACTGTATCCCCGCGATTCTCAGCATTCCATAAAGTTGATACAGATAAGTTTCGTTGAGGTGGAGAAAGACTGGTCGCTTGCATTCCTAGCGAGAGCGATTTGGAGTATCGCGGGAGACGGCAAAAGCGCCATTAAAATTCCATTATTATCAACTTCCGTATACGCTCGCTCGTAACACACCGTGCTGGGACATGACGAGAAACAATGGCGCTGCACCGACGCATCATTCGCATGCAGGCTCTCCCTCGTGCGAGAAACTCTTCCCGCTACGCGCGTCCGTTCGGTCGGATAAAAATGTATGTCCATCAATTTGGGCGTATCGATGCTTTGAACGGGAAAGGTAAAAAAAGAAAGGAAAATAAAGAAAAATGTATACAAAGAACGGAATCAACGGTGGTATAATTCAGGGAAGGCGATTGTCCGCGTCCGCTATCTTTACCCAGCATGAGAGTCTCTGGAATTCGATTCAGGCGTCAACTTTCGGCTTGAACGCTCGATGAATTTGGCGTTTCTCGTTGAATCGAGCTCCGACAGATGCGCCAATCCGTCAAGAGTCCCCATTGGCCCGTGAAACTCTTCGGCATTCGCGGAGTTCGAGGCGAGTCAAAGAACCCCCGTGACGAACGCGATCGCGGGATGCGTCACGAATCCTCATCGTTCGCGCTCCGAGCTCTTTCGCGGGCAGCCAGCGGCGATTCCGCTGATGGTATTGAGCTGATCAGAGTGTATGAAAACGCGAGGTAGCCGGATCGGTATAATTTCCCGGGCAAGTATTGAATAAAATAACCGGAGGCGTTTGTACGTTCATCGGACAAGTAACGGGCAAACGATCGGTGATATTTCGCATCACCGTTCGCCCTCCAGGCGGAAGGAGCAAAGGTAAATGCGATAATAAAGTGCGAACGGGTAAATTGCATATACATTCGAGGAATGATGGGGAACTATGGCGTCGTAAAAGCATCGCGTATTGACAAACGTTTGAAACAATTTCAAATGTACCGATGACGGAGCGAAGTTAGCGGATCCAAAGCATTCCTTGATGAGATTGCAGCATGAATCAATAAATATATGCTCTATATTGTAACGACCGAGCAAAATGAAAAAGGAACCCGATTATCAAAAAGAGCAAGGGCTGAATATTTATTACGTCATGTAAGGAATCGTAATCGTTTCGTACAACCAGAAAAAAGATTTATTAAAATCAAATAAATTTATTGAATTATTGATCTTTAAATGACGTTTATTAAGATAAAAGAAATGTTTACTTGCCTCAACAATATCCTTAGATTCAAATAATGGGTACTCTTTAGCGGAAGTAAAAAAAATGTACTCAAAGATTTGTACTTTAAAATAAAGGTTTATTCGCGTTAAAGAAATCATATATTTGACGTCAAGACAAATGCGGATATCATCCGGTAGCGCGCATTACAGAGTCGTACAAGACTACATTTATTCCTTACGGGGAACCGCTACATTGTAATAGAGAGGTAACTCATCGGTTTGTTTTTATGAAACTTTGTTTACTTCAAGCTGCGTATTACCTCGATCGAATTGTGGTTGTGGAATGAGTCCTCGAAGAACCAGCTTCGAGATTGGTTATGTTATTAGTATAACTAATGTGCGACGTAATTAGTGTAATCGTGCGTCGATAACGGATCTGTATGCTTATTTAATGATAAAACATTGCTTGTTGATGCTTCGTTGATAGTGAAAATGACTTCTTTAACAAACAATTTGTTTCTCTGCTATTAATATATAACATTATTTCCATACGATCAAAAGTAGCAGATCTGTCACGAATTTTTTTTTTTTTAATTCTTGAATTTAAATATCTGTTTATTAAATCCAAATAAACATTATTAAATCATAAGAATAATACTATCAAACAAATAAATATATTAGAAATTAATAAACGCTCTATTAGGTTATGAAGCAAATAAACATTTTTTCTTCGTCGTTAATAAATTGTCTTTGATTGAAATAAACTTTTTTCTGGGTGTAACCGTGAATACACCCGTTCACGTTAAAGTCCCGAAAAATACTATTGATAAAATCTGCGATCGTTTCTTCGCCCGACAAGTGTCAAGCGGTTAGAGCGGCTTGTCATGACCGCTCAACGATCAATAAATCGTATGTCCTATTGGAGGTACGATACTCGTTACAAGATGTTCGATAATTGTACTTCTCATTGGGAAAAAGGAAAGACAATTTGCTCGATCGGTTGGCAATTTTTTAAGTTTTTTTGAAACTTACGTGGCGAGCTTTTCTGATTTAGCGATCGATGCCACGACGGAATTGATTTTCGATTCGGAATAAGCCTGCCCAGTATGCGATAGGATTTCCGTTCACGACCATACGAAGCAGAACTGTTGGCATGCACCCGATAAACGTCACTGGCCTACCACAAATGTGAGCAGTAAATCCCAAAAGACGTTCTCGGCGCGTCTGTGGGTTGGTCGGAGCGCCGCTTTCGGACAATCCACGAGACACCAAACGCTCTAGGCTTAACCGAGGTCTGCCTGCTGCCGCTGCTCGACACTCGGGGTCGGTATTCTCTGCCCCGAGGCTTACCTGTGAGCGAAGACTGGGTTGCGACGAATCGATTGCACAACTAGGACAATGATACCCATAGGTACGGAGTAATTTCTCCAAAAGGCCGATGAACAAACTACCACACGCAATTCGTTTCAGTCCTTTAAAGGTTGCGTGCTATTTCGTTGACTCCCGGTGGTTATTGCATGATGGCTCTTACGGCTCGAATGGCAAAATACTTTTTGTTTTTCATATATTTAATTGACGAGGTAAATCATTAATTTTTATTATAGATATTTATACTTTGTGTCAATTCAATTTTTTTTCACGTGCAATATGTTAAGACAATAGTCGCAAAAAATGGTGCTCGGAAGGCGACTTGGAAGAACTTAGGGGGCGACTTAGGGCGATTTAGAATTATGAAGGTTTGTTATGGAGTCCTCACGGGACCTCTGATTAACTTCCTAAAACTCCTGAAAATATTTTCCCATACAATTATAGTAAATTTTTAATAAACAGGAAAAAAAAACTTTGATTGCAATTTTCTTTTCACGCGCAAAAGCGTTAAGAGAATAATCTCAAAAAACATTTCGGCCCCGTATAGAGACTCGAAAGAATGTGGGTGGAGACCATTAGGGAGAGTCAGAGTAATACTCACTTAAAATGCTCACGGGACTTCTTTTTAAATTGCTAAAACTCCTGAAAATATTTTCCCATAAAATTCATCAAGTTGGGCTCGCTCCTTTTTTCACCCAAAACTGTCATTAGCCTATAGTAGTCAACATTGGGCAGGCAACGACAGCAAAAATAAAATACAAATAAAACAATCCGTTATGAATTTAGAAAAATCTTCGGTAGAGTCCAACGAGCTTGTACACACGGATAGTGCGCAATGTTACTTGTGGAGTATATTTGTGATGTATCAAGGGATTTTCCGACACGCGGTATCAAATTTCCATCAATTTAGTTACCGCCGAGTACCTTGCAATATCCTTCGTGCCTCTAGGGTCGAGGAACGAATCGGTCGATCGGCGCCAACGTCCCACACAATCGCACGTTAACGCTGTGTGAGTGATAAACGTGAAGGGGGGGAAGTCGAGGTTTCCGCGCGTATTGGCCCTATGCGCGCGTTCTAATGCTATCGATTTTGGTGTTTAGCATAATGAGGACAGACAGAGTAGGATAACACCCGAGTGCGCTCGAAACGGAAGGGTTCTATTCCGAACACCCTCCTGTGTCAGGGGATTTGGGCCCTCCTCCGCGAAACACATTCGTGACGATGTCCTGCGGATCGATGTTATGGCGCGAGACGAGAAAAAAAAATACAAAAAATTCGGAACGCAATAATGCATTTCGTTGGACAAATTTACCGATTCGCTCGTCGTTTGTTCGGATTACCTGTAAGGGCCACGGGGTTGTCATGCCGCTCGAAAAGTAATTATCTCGATGCATAATCGCGCTATCGGTGTCTCGCCATAACTGAACCATTCGTTCAAGTTAGCGCGGTTGGCGCGCGGGGGGAATCGCGAGTCCGAGCCCGAGACCGCGAAGGAATGAGAAATTTAATTAATATAATTTACCAAGCGCGATCGTTATTAATACACACTCGATCGGTGCGCATTAAGAGCCTAGCGGCTCCCGAGCGCGCGAGTAATCATCGTACGGAGAGCCCGCGGCCGCGAGGCGAAAGACTCGTCGGCAGAGGCGATCGCGAGACTTTGTTGCCTCCTGCAAACCGGGGTTCCCCCTGAGCTGTGAAATCGAGGAAGTGCAAAACAAGCTCCAACGACTGCCCCGCGGCTGCTTAATGCCTCGGAGAAATCAGTTCCAAGCCGGCATCAAAGATTTTTGCATAGTAATTATCATCGTCTATTTATAAGAGCGCAACGCCCGTTTGTATTTCTGGGCCGGGCGAACGATGCGTTATAATGCCGAAGATTATTACTTCGATAGCATCGGCGGGGATGACGCGGAGGCGCGTAGTTACTAAAGCCCGAGTACGTTTTCATTTTCAATTGGCCGGCGGGCTTCATTATTGATTCGTCAAAAATATTCGACGCCCGTCGTTCGCGATCGCTAAATCTGTCGATCCGATAGGAAAGAGCAGAGCCCGAGCAAGCGGCAGCATGCGCAAAAGAGAGGTAGAATTAAAAAATAAAATAAAATAAAAAACGCATACACACACATAGGCGAAAAAAAATTCTACGTACGCGGGCTTCGCGAAGCCGAAATTCAATTTATAATATGACAGAAGCTAATCGATTTTAAAGTCGATTCTACATTCGCCCGGTGAACTACACAGACGCGCACACCGCTTCCACTCGACTTTTTACGTATTATCTGGAGGGAATATAAAAAAAAAGAAGAAAAAAAAATATTATCCATCGAACGGAAAGAATTCAAGCGATTTTTTGCGATTGAAAAATATTGATTGCATATTGTTTGTGCCGCTGCCTAGGAGCGAAAAGAGTTGAATCTTTTTTCTTCTCCCGCTCGACGTATGAACACGCCGAACAACACGTTTCCATTTCTAGAGAGGTAGCCCACCGTTCTGTGCTGCTTGTATTCCGCTGCAATGACTATCGCGTGTATCGCGATTTTTCTATCACGGGCTGTCTTTTATATTTTCATTCCATATACATATATATATATATATATATTTTTTTTTTTTTTCAATTGCACTGCGGGACCGACAAGAAGGAAAGTTCGGTGTCGAGAAGTAAACGAGAAAGAGTGACGCAGTCGCTGTCAGCAAAAACCTTTGACGGTCTACACAAGTGGATCTCGAACGCACCAATCGTCTTGGGCTCTGTGTCCCACGACGGTCCGACGTAGAGGAGTGAGAATCTTCCGCCACGTTATTACAAGTCATTAGAGCCGCCGCTGGAAATCAGCAGTCTTTCAAACTATGAATAGTCCAATTATCAAAGAGCCCGGAGAGATCCGCCAGCGCGGAATTGTTGCAGGAGGCGTTTTAATTAGTAGCTTGGATCTGTAACATCTAAGACTGGTGACGACACTCGAAACATCGCATTTCGATATCTTAAAAAATTAGCAAAGTTTGATGAGGACTTTGAAGGTTAATTAAAAAAAAAAGTTAACGAAATTGTGGAGCAATCTGCGCGATTGATGGGCAAAGACGGAATGGCCCCGCGATCTTGCTTGTATGAAGTCATCTTCGAGAGAAATTTTATCGCTGCGCCTGTACCGGGCACAGTATTTGAGCCTGTGCTCTATTCCGTAGATTCATGGTCTGCAATGCGTAGTAAATTTATTTGTAACGATGTCTTAAAAAATCAACAAACTTTGATGATGACTTTGAAGATGAATTAGAAAAACAAAAAACTTAACGAAATTGTGGAACAATCTGCGAGATTGACGGGCAAAGACCGAATGGCCCCTCAATCTTACTTGTATGAAGCCATCTTCGGGGACAATTTTATCGCTTCGGCTATACCAGGCACAGTATGGACGGCTGTGCTCTATTCCATAGATTCATGGTCTGCAATGCATATAGTAGATTGATTTGTAACGATATCTTAAAAAATTAGCAAACTTTGATGATGACTTTCAAGATGAATTAGAAAAACAAAAAAATTAACGAAATTGTGGAGCAATCTGCGAGATTGACGGGCAAAGACCGAACGGCCCCTCGATCTTGCTTGTATGGATCTATCTTCGAGAGAAACTTTATCGCTGCGCCTATACCGGACACAGTATTGGAGTCTGTGCTCTAGTCCGTAGATTCATGGTCTGCAATGCATAGTAGATTGATTGGTAACGATATCTTAAAAAATTAGCAAACTTTGATTATGACTTTCAAGATGAATTATAAAAACAAAAAACTTAACAAAATTGTGGAGCAATCTGCGAGATTGACGGGCAAAGACCGAACGGTCCCTCGATCTTGCTTGTATGAAGCCATCTTCGAGAGAAATTTGACGTAGATTCAAATATTACGTAGATTTATGGTCTGCGAATATTATTCGAAGACCATGAATCTGTTTTGGGTTCATTCCAGTACACTCCGGGTATCCACTCCAAATATATTTGAGATGCATCACTCACGTTCTTTTACAGATTCCCATCTCTAGAGATATTTAGTCGTTATTTGCTATTTGATGTGGGATCATGGAAGAAAGCACTTGTGAGTTTTGAATTAATTTTGTAAAAGACAAGAAGAATAAGAAAAAAAAGATTGCAGGGTAAAAGAAATTCAGGGATAACAAAAAATCGCGATAAAAGAATTGTGGTGCTAAACAAGTAAATTAAGAACCGGTTATCGGCTAGAATATAACAATTATTACGAACTTTAATAATCGGTATTCTTGCTGCACGTGATTTTCAGGAACGCGAAATAGCCGATAAAAATAACAACAAAACAGGCTATTAAACCGGGTTCGTTTCTCACACTCTCGGATGAACAAGTTACGCTTGATTAAGGAATATAATATATACAATAATCCTCGACGTATTCAGTAATCATGCAATCGCACTCAGCTCACGATGCGTGCGAACCATTGCGCGTCTTAGCTACGTCTGACTAAAAAAAACGAAACTATGTACTCTGTCGCTCGATCTTTTTTTGTCCGTTGCTAACCACTGTCTCTCGATTGTTCGGCCGCTCATCGGTTCAACGAAAACTTACACGTCTAACTCTGAACTACTAAGGCAACGGTACCAATGCTCGGATACGTCCCAATCGTCGGATTTATTACGAATTTAGGTGTTGGAAATCCAATTTGACACTTGTAATCGTATCTACAAACATTGTTTGATGCCCAGAAAAAGTTATACAAGGTTTCAGCCTAAATTATTTTCCATTGTTGCATTTTGTTAAAAGACCGACGATATAGTGTCCGAAAATTGGTACAGATGCGACCCAATAATTCAGACAGTTCGAAGAAGTTAGGTTCGCCAGCTTTCTACGTAGCTTATCTCCAGTATTGTTTCGTGTCAATATAATTTTTGTACTGATTTAATTGTTAAATGGCAAAGAAATTCTTTTAGTCAATATGAACTAGTTGAGTTCGTACTTCAGAATTATCGAAATCTATGATTGTTCGAAAAAAATCGGTACGTACAGTATCCGAATATAGGAAAATGCCGAAAAAACCGCCTCCGGAAACTGATACATTTGGACGTCTCTTGTTATTTTCTCCCGTAACTAAAAAAATATGCATCTTTTTCCAATTTATCGATGTGTTTTGCTTCCTCATAGAGGAAGCTATGTTTTCGTGAAAAAAAATGTTTTCGAGATTTTAATGTCAGCGTACTAAAAATGGTCGACTAATCCACTACACATCTGGAAACCTTCAGTATCGCCTTGAATCTACCTCAAAAATGGCGTTAAATAATTCACATTATTTAAAGCCATTGGTGACCATGCCTCCCCGCATGTTGGCCTCGAGTGATGTTGTACACGGTCGACCGCTCTCGTTCCCTTAATTTCACGGTAATTCGTTTTTAATCTGTTTAACATTCGAAATTGCGAGCTGTCGAGGACTTGCACTGGATCCAATTGTCATTGGATTAGTGTGTGGCCGAACGGGTGGGTGTGTGTGCGTAACTGTGCGTGAGAATGTGCGGCTGAATCTGTCAAACTGTAACGCACCAGTAGCTATTTAAAATCGTCGTTAAAGTCACTCGTTTTTAATTCACTCATTATCAAATTAGGAAAAATCGCTCGTGAATTTATGCCCCCGTTCCCGAAGAACCAGTGCAGTGTGAATTTTACGAATGCCCCAAAGACCCGAAAACCCGAAATAGAAATAGTCTCATTCTTCAAGCGACCCATGAATGTGCAGGCTCCAGCCTAAATGAATCTATAGCAATCTTCGACGCGGTTCATCCTAACGAGTTTCAAGAATTAAAATTGACACCCAAAACAGAATAACCTGACGAGCACGAATTTGGTGGTTAATTTTTTTTGTTATCCTTTGAAGAATGATATTCGGTGCATGCGACATTTTTTCGAAAAATAATTGTGGAAAAGCATTTTTGCTACCGTGCTCCTGATTTGTTTTAATAGTTTATGATTAAGGGTAGAGTCGTCTTTATTCGGATATTTTCAGGTGTATTATCAGGATTTTTTTAAATAAAATGTTTGTGTTCATTACAATGAAACTGGGGTGAATATTTTTATCGATATTGTTACGACCGAACGAAATCAACAAGTATTTGGTTTTGGGACGGATAGTATTAATTACAATCATAGCGAAATATCTTGAACGCGAACTGTCAAACGTCTTCTCTCTCGGAAAGTCACGTCAAGATTGTCGTCATCTCGTCAATCGATAGTCTGTACGTTTGTCATTTTTCAAACCGAGCAATTCCAGTCATCTATATAATATATCGTGTGTCTCAGTCAATCCTCATCTCTATATTCGTTACAATATTATTACATAATGCAGCCATTTTTTTATCACACAAGTTGACTTTTTGCAACTTAGGACCGCAATATCTCAGCAAGCAATGAACAGATTTACTTCAAATTTGGAGGGCCTATTAAGAGCACATCTTAAAAGGCCAAGAGACAACTACGATTTATAGCGAAATAATAAGTTTTACAAATAATGAAAAATTTGAAAGTTTTCAAAATCGTGCCACAACCTTGTCAAATAAAAAAAAAGATCGTTGTTCAGACGACAGAGACTTTACGTCTGATTCCAAATATGTCTGGATTTTCTTTTTTAGATAATACTCTCGGCCGTGGTCCAGACCGTAAAGCAACAGTCCTACAGCGCAGCTTGCACCATCTTAAAGATTCAATATTTGGTGACAAAAAGATGCCTGCATTATGAAACAATATCAATAACAATATTCACTCAGTTTCATAGCGATAAACACAAAAAAGAAAAACCTGATGATACGTCCGAAATGCCCCAAGAAGGCGACTCTACTCTTAAGCTATAAATCTTTCCACCGTACATTAGGATTTAGAATATGCCTTACAGCGAATAAACAAAAGTGTCTTACACCTTGCTCGTCCGATTGCATTCAATATCCGAGCTGCACTTTCGAAACTAAAACCGCAAGTCCAGACACCGGGCTTCGCAGCGAAGCCAGTGTTTCGGCCTGATCAATGTTCGGGAACTAAGTTAGCGATAACTTTATTGTAATAAGATGACCTGGGCAGTCTTGGCAGTGTCGCAAATGAAGGAGCACGGTGCACAGTGTGGGAGGTGCTACGTGCTTGTGGCTTACGGTGTGTCCGTAAATGAGAGGGGTCCTGAAATAGCTTTTGCCCGTGATGCTGCTGGGTGAAGATCATTCTGTGCCTGGGTTACCATGACTACGGACGCCACTCGGCGAACCTAATACTCCGATGCCGGACAACGCCACCGAAGAGGGGAAGCGTCCACCCTGAAGCCCCGTGCCACGTTCAGGGAAATGGTCAACCAAGTATCGCATTTGACTTCACAACCGATTACATGCCGATATCAACCCTCATGGGCGGCGCGGCGTCCGCAAAACGCGGATAAGTTACAAGTTAATAGGTTCTCGCTGTACCGAGGCTGTGCTTGGCAGTTTTGAGGCAAATTATTGACTGCAAATGGTTTATTGGTATTGCGGTTTTTATCCCGATTCAGGGTTGTAGGCTCCTTCGCTCTACCTCTTCGTCCTCCTTGCATATCCGTTTGCCGCAGTTTCTCGAGTTCGGAGCTGCATTGGGCCCCGCTAGGTGTCGGCTGAAGACATACGTATACAGTCGTAGGCCTTGCGTCCTATATCTGGAGCTGAGTCCTCGTTCGTTGCCTTCACCTACGGGACGTCGGTCTCGGGAATCGAACCCGCTACAGGCCCCAGTTTTTTGTTTTACCAAACTACCACCAACCACCAAACACAAAGGCGCTGGCCGTTTCCTTTTGGACCTACTATTTTTACGGTGAGTTCCGAACCACCGGGATTACAGAAAGCAGATAGAAAAATCCATTGGTGCTTGACCGGGGATCGAAGTTGGACTCCTCCATTGCTCGCCCTCTTTTTATGGCAAATTTGGGAACCTTACACTGAGAAAAAAAATTTGTTGGATTAACCAAAAGTCGCGATGACATACGTTCGACGCCGTTATTTGTTTGGTACAAATAAAGCATTGTTTTGTTAAACGATTATTCGCTTCAATTTATTCAAAATTTGTCGGACCAACCAAATACACCTTTGAACGTATGTCGCCGCGCATTTGCTTAATCCAACCATTTCTTTTTCTCAGTGTAGATCAGGGCCTTGTTAGGGCCTTATCAGCCCTTTTATGGTGCCGCGGCTATGTGACTGACGGTCATCGACCTGCCAGAGCTCCAAGATCGTACCCACGGGTGGGCTGACCGCGACGCGAAATACAACACACATCAACATAACGGATCCATTATACCCATCGGAGCATCGAGCCCTTCCGACCTCTCTCGATTCTTTCGTCCCTTCTTATTCCTGGTCATCGATCGTGCGTTTTCTTGTTACTCCATTCTACAGAACAACCTTCGAGCGAAAGAAAGAGGAACGAGAAATACGAAAAAAAAAATATGGTATCCGCAAAAGTTTATCCCGGTAAAAATTGGCTCCATACCGCAGCACCGACGAGAGCCCGCGAATTCTCGAGCGTATAAAAATAACTCTCTCGAATTCCTCGATACGTTTTTTTTCTTCTTTTTCCTTCTTTTTTTCCTCCTCGTCAGATGCTCTACTTAACACACGGGTTCAGGTTACTCCACAGGTGTTTGGCGTTTCCGTGAGCGATAAAGCGAGCCCCTTCCTCCGACGACTTTCAACCCTTTTTTTTTCTCTCACCACCCACCCTCTTCGCCCCGATCACTTACAGTCCATAGAGAGCGAGGCGAAAGCGAGTGCGAGAGCTTCCGTGTGCGGCACCGGCTCTCTCCCGCCGCCGGCACATTCGCGAGACCTCGCACGGTCTCGGGGGGTTTTTTTTCGTTCTTTTTTCCTTTTTCTTCTTTTTTTTTTGCTCCTACACGGCTTGTGGGAGTTTCACTGAGAGCTCGGTGTATTGAAGGGAGCTCGAGCGCACCGAGGATTTCGTCCGCGTTTTGAGGTAAAACTATATTGTACGGATCAGACTCCTCCCGGCTTGTTGAATATCGTACGTGCACAAAGGTAACGCACATTGTACGGTAAATTTACACACACGCCCGCCGAGCGAGCGCATCGCCGCGCGTTACACTGGAGCGCAACGAAATGCATGTACCTTTAATGTCCATCGGGCAGATAGGCACAACCTATAAAACTTATTGTCCGCTCTTTACAGCATCCCGAGAGCTGGTATATGTAAATCGGGAAACGACAAAAAAAAGAGTTGCGTGTACCTGCATGCGTCACGGCTATATCGTGCGTTCCATTATTCTTCGTCGAGACTGCCCTTCCAATGGAATTTTTTTTCTGCGAGCCTCGAAAACGAAAATTCGAGCTGCCTCGCGCACCAGCCTATAAAAGGTTATAAATCATTTATCATGGAATCTCTATCAGTATACGGGAAGGTCATTTTTTTTTAGTCGCCAGACGCGCACAGCTAATTGTCACGAAATACCGAAACTATCTTTACCTCAACGTAGCTTAAAAAAAATGTGCCTTAACGTAGTTAAAGAAAAAAGCGCAAGTATATTGTCCCAGCGAGGGAAGGGCCGATTCGACACCGTCGAAATATTCCGTCGGGTCGGAAAGCGCGGATGCGGTCGCGGAAGTAGGGAAAACCTTTCGCGAGCCTTATTATCCGTTTCGTCGAAAAGTTTCGCGACGGGGATGCAGGTAGGGGGTTCTGGCCGGGGAATCGCCGATACCGCCGCCGCGGGAGGATTGCATCCGAAAAGAGGGACGCCCTGTCCAATCTGTATGCTTCTCTCTATCGATGCTGCTTTATACGCCCGGCGCGCGTGTGTGCGTCCCCGTACGTGTATATGCGTTTTTGTGCGAGGGCATGCATGTGCGCGGGGAGGTACAGGATACACAGATAGACGGGGGCAGATCGCGGGCTGCACAGGGGGTCTACGAATCGATAAAAACGCATCCCAGGCAGGCGCCAGCACAGAGCCAGCGGAGAGGGACGGGAGATATTGTAGAGCGAAGGGACGAAAAACCGGAGAGAAAGCGAGTATGAGTGAGAGAAACGTATGGGAAGGCGCCGGCCGCGAGGGCGATGGAAAAACGCGAGCGGGGTTAATGCGCTGATCATGTCATATCGAGGGGCTCGCTAAACAAACACCGGGCATACCCGCGACGGTTCGTCGGGAATGGTGCAAAAAAAAAACTGACAACCCGACCGACGCTTCGTCTACTTTTTGGAGACTAAAATATTCGGATTTTTTTTCTTCTTTCATGCCCGTAGGGTGGCTCGTGTAATCGTTTGTCAATTGTGCACTGTCATGCGGACCGAAGTCTTGGCCGGATGCGACTCGGGAAAGTTTTCCGTCGGGAGACTGATCGCAGCCTTTCTGCGGTATTGATGTCGGTGAGGGTTGGTCCTGTTCGAAAATTCTCAACGAAGATCCAACGGTACAGGAAAATGTCAACGTCTCAACGTACTCGCTCTTCGTCCGACTGGATTTCATCCTGATCCGGGTTGAACTCGCCTTTCTGTCCTCATTTGGACCTGTTGATTCGATGCCTTGGGAATTGTCATGTTGCAGTTATGTTGGCTCACGAATGCCAGTCGCATGAATTTATAAAACGAAAAACTACCAATCTCGAATGATCTCTAAGACTGTAAACAGTCCTTTGTGGATTACAAGGTGTGATCAATAAGGTGATCAATGAAAATAGTCCGAAAGAATCTTTCGACCCTTTGAGGACCTTACCGGTCGATCGGACAATTTTTCTTCGACAAAAATAAATAGCAGCGAAATACGGTTCCGAGTCATCGGACCTAAGTCTGATACTGAAAATCAGGATTCCTGAAAGTTTCGATTGTTTAATTGTTAAACTCGAGTCAGAGTACTCTCGATGCTCCGGAATCGCGGTGTGCAGAATGGAACGAGTGTCATATATAGCGCGTGAATGAGTCGGAAAGCATCATCGTCCCCTAAATCGTGAAAAGGAACAAGAGAGTGTCGGAACATTCGACAGGGCCGCCCCTCTCTCCGTCGTCCTTGCCGCTCCGCCAACGCCATGGCTTTCCATTCGTCCCCATCCATTCCACCTTTTCTCGTTTTTTTTCATCGTGTAACTATTTTACCCGAGGTTTCGGACGCTTTTCCGATGTAATGATATTTCCATCCAATTCGGTCCCCACCCTGGCACGGTCACTCGGGGGAGGGGGGGGGGGGTGGTTTCCGAAGCGCCGACCGAGCCGAGTATGGAGAACCCTGGCATCGGCCGTCTCGTGTTCAACCCCCACCGGGACCGGGGGAGGGTGGCACGTCGCTCACTACGTCATCTGTCCCCTCGACCAATCGACGGGCAGAGCGAATTTTTTTTCCCCGCATTGGAAAAAAACGGTGAAAGAGGAAGAGGTATCCGGCCCGGCGAGCCCCGGCATTACCCCGTACCGGTGGACCAATCGCCATACGTAAAGAGGCATTTTTTATGGGCGCTGCTCGTTCGCTCTCGCCCTACCGAACCACCCCATCCCCCGTTTCGACCACCCTCTAACCCACTACTCGCACGCTCGCTCTCTCGGTTTTGTGTGATAAAAATTGACCTAAGTTTTTGTTTCTCCCTTTTTGTTTATTTCTGTTCTTTTTTCTGTTCTTTATTTTGTCCCGCGCCGCGACTGTAACTGCCTAACATTAAAAAAGATGGGCTGTGTACGGACGAACGAATGTGCGACGCGAAGGTGGGTGCAGCGGCTAACAGCGGCCGCGGCAGAAACAGGAGCAACCCGCGAGCCGACGAGAGACGCGTGCGGAGGAGAGCGAAGAAGACAGAAAGGGTTCAAACTGGCAAGCGGGCGGGGAAACGGAGAACAACGGAGAAGGAACGCGTCGGGCAACATGGGCGAGCGAGCGGGTCGACGAAAGTGGATGCAGAAACAAACGGAAAAAAAGAGAAAAAAAAATCATAAAAAAGCGTCGGCTCGCGGATAGAGCGAGAAAGAGTTGGCTCGGCGTGGAGGGAGGAATGCCGGGTGTGTGGTGGGTTTGGTACTGGGTACAACGTGCAGAGGTGGAGTAGGATATACGCGGTAGCCGTTGCCACCCGTGGAAGGGATGTGCCGCGCGCGAGTGAGACCGTGAGAGGGAAAAAAAGGGCGCGAAAGTGATAGAGTGAGTGAGAAAGTTTGAGAACCGTGGAGAGCAGGAGAGCAAGTAGAATCGTTCCGCGGTGGGGGAAATCGCGACTCTCACGTGCCGCTGTTGCTGCACCCCCAGGCTTTCGGGAGGGGTCGGAGAGGGATGGTCGGGGGGAAAATAATGCGCATAAAATGTAGCGTATTTATCATGGAGATAAAATGATGTGCTCGACTTTCGGGCGAGCGACGGCGTGTGTGTTGGCATCCGCGAGGGTCTCGTACAGTCCGGCCCGAAATTTGTGATAGAGAGAACGGAGAGAGGAGATACGAGGGAGCGGGCTGGCGTAAACCCGCTCGCCGCGGCTTTCCGGAGGAGCGAGCCGGAAGTGAGAGGTCCCGACGAGAGGGTCGGATAATATGCAACGAGAATGAGGGGTGAGACGGGCGCCCACACGGGGGTGGCTCACACATTCTCACCTATCCCAGGCTTCCGACAGGGTGTAACGAACGAACTTGTGTGGGTTATTCACGTGCGCGCATACTCTTCCCGGGAAGCTTGCTAAAAATTTGTCGGTAAAACACTCGAGATACACGCGTGTCCTCGTGCATGCGTTTATTTTCATTGTTTTTTTTTTTATTTATGCCGTTTTTGTTTCATTTTTTTCGACGGATTATAACCGGTGGAATGAAAAAGACTTCGCGAGCCAATACCCACCCTTACACTCACCCGTGGCTTTTTATCATGCGTGCTTTTTTTTCGCGCTGTTTTCTTCCCACGAATTTCGAAAAAAAGAAAACAAAACTGCGAGTCCAGTTTAATCGATGCTCACGGGCGGAAATCGTGACGACGTAATTTTTTTTTGGTCCCGACGCCCCCGCTCCATTCACGACGGAAGTACTCCATGGGGGACACGGTGTGCCGGAGAACTCGGGCATTTGTAGAAATTGGCGATGCCAGCCTAGCAAAAGCGTCACCTATCCGCCCTACGCCATATCGCACACCTCGCGCGTTCTCCCGGCGTGTAGATGTCACAGTCCGAAACGACCTTTCGAGCTTGCAAACGATCGTCATTGACTCGTTCTCGTACTGGTAACACGGCCACTCGACGTGGGCCCGTCCACCGGAGAGAGTGCCACACGCACACGCAACCGACACCTATGTAAATTGAACAGAGCCCCGTGACCAAATTCGTTTTCCCTCGTGGATACGCGGACCGACCGGCTATTCGTACCCGAGTGAAGAGCTCTTCGGCGGCACGCCGATGGCGTCATCAAATCACTGTAACGCCCCACTCGTAAATTCATCTCTCGCGAAGATTACGTTTCACCCTGTAACACTAAAATTCAATGTAACAGGCGTACGCAAAATATATCCCGTTTTACTGTAAAACCGAACCGGGGTGGCGGAAGGGAACGCATAGTTCTGGAATGAGGAGACATCAAGATCCTCCGATGTGCGTAGAGCATCGGTCGACAGGCCCAAAAGTCGTATTTCACTCGTTCCACCATACATTTTCCATATGCTCGGTGTTAACGGAGTTGCCCGAAACGTTGAAAAAGCAAAAAACCACCACCGGCTCACGCACTCGTACACGCGGAGAGTAATGGGTCGCAAATTGGCAATAAAATTATGAACTCGCTCGCATGAACCTCGCGCGCCGAAAGGAAATTGGCATGAGTGCCGGAGAGCGAATCTTTCAATTTCAGCTCCACCACCCCCGACCCCTCCCATGGTCCTTCTTCCCCCTTCATATTTGTCCCGCCACCCGACGCATCCCCTTTTCCCTTTGCTCGCTCGCGCGCCGTTACGCTTACCCAAAATCACGTGATCTTGAATTTCAGGCCGGTCCAGGAACCTCCCTCGTGCTTGTTTCCCTACACCCAAATTGGATTCAAGCGAGTCCTTACTCGCGTGTATGTGTGAGCACACGTATGTTCCTCCAATATGCCGCTCGCGCTGGACGTAGGCACAAAGCGACCCTCTCAACAGCATAAAGTACGATAAGAATGAACCTCCCTGTCCCGCTCTTCGCCCCTACGCCCTTCGGGTTTTTATCTTCTTCTTTTCCCTTTTTTTCTATCTCGACACACGAGAAAGAGGACCGAGAAAGGACCTCATCAATTTCCGTTTCCTACGTCGTTCAGGGACAAAAAATAAACTTGATATCCATGGATTCCACGAGGGCGGATAGGATGTGGCGCAAGCATCGCCCGTGCGCCCTTCTGGCGCTGGAGCATCGATATGATCCAACGAGTACGAAGATGCCGGGCAAAGGCGAGCCGTTTCAGATGGTGAGCCAGCCAGCGTTGGTACGGCAAAGCATCGGCTCGCCGCGTCGTCCGCGTCTTTTGTTTTGGCGAGGGTTTGCTCGTGCCACGATAGGGCGCTTAGATCGGAACGTGTGTGCGCTGGCTCGGTTATGTATTCACCGTTATTGTGCACAATAAACGGTGAGAGAGATGAATTGGTGTCGGCACAGGAGAGAAAGAGAGCGCCGTACGGGGGACCGAGTTTTCACCCTTCGTAATTCTATCAGGAGCCAATCACGTCCGGTGGAGGGTGGCCTCTATATTTGTGCATGTGGAAAATCGAGGTTTCACCGCGTGCATGAATGTTGGGGTAGTACCGAAGGGGGAACAACGCGACGGAACGACGTCTTATGAAAATCAAAATCCACAGTCTCGATTGATTCGCGAACGGAAATTGAAAGATCTCGACCCAACCTCCCCCTTGATCCGGTTTAATATGTATATCGGTAGGAACTCACTAGTCATTGCAATGCACATTCGTGTAATCGCTGCTTGAAAATGAAACACTCGCGATGACGACCGCTCCAAACCCGCAATATCTTTTGCCGTGGCGAGTGCTTCGCGTTAATTTTTATTTTATTTTTTTTGTGTGAAGCGCACAACAAGCCCAGTCATAAATTCAACGTTGCATTATCTTCCGCGGAAAAGGAGGCAAGTATCGCGCATCCCGAGCGGTCTAAGCTAGGCGGCTACAATGGACTCGGCGCCGAAATGCCTTTACATTTCCGTAATAATTTTTAAGTTATCGTGTCCGGTTAACAAATTTATGCCGCTATAAAGCTCCGTTGGTGACGTTTGTCCCAGCGGCGGTAACGGGGAGCGTCGAACGTCAGCGCGGTGGACGATAAAGTTTGTTAACGTATGTGCTCGAATGACTTAATAAAATTGGCTTCGTTTTTCCACCCCTAAAAAATGGGTGTGTCACGATGTATATCGATTTTCGAGATTTTTGTATCGATACATTTCGCAATCATCGTTGTCCTTTCATCTGTTTTCGACCCTCGTACTTCGTCACACCTGAAATACCTCGCTTCCGGGTTGAAAATCTCAATTTACACTTTTCACTTCCAGTTTGAAAATCGCATTTTTCGACCGGATTTAACGCATTTCAGGTATGACATCACTTCCAGTCGAAAAATGAGATTTCCTAGCCGGAAGTGACGTATTTCCGGCATGACGTCTCTTGCAGTCGAAAAATGAGATTACCAAACCGGAATAAATAAATATCAATGTCAATGTTTCAAGTTTTGATATTTCATCGCGTGAAAGGGACGAATGCGAGCGTAGAAGAGACGTGAGAGCTATCTGCGGTCTTTAACCCTCCGCGGCGGTTCGGAGACTTACATAAGGGGAGGGGTTGCGATGGTACGGAATAGTCGAAACAAAAGTACGTTCGGTGGGAGCAGGAAGGGGTTATAATATGGATCTCCGTTTGAAATAAGCCCCCTCCTTAACTTGTACCTAGTTTGTTGCTTATGAATATTCAGCGGAAGCGTTTTCATATTTTTTTGTTTTTCATTTCTTTTTTTTTATTAGCCTGGCCACCTTCGGGTCCCGCACCCTCACCTTCCGCTCGTCCTCCCCCTGTTCCCACTCCGAGTCTGCGAACCGCGAGACATCTTTATTCATTGCCTTTCCAAAGATATAATTGAGTAATTATTTATAATATATCTCGAATATGCATGCTTCACTTCTCTCCGACTGAATACATTACACTGCTTACTACACCCCTAAACGTAGTAGCCTCTCCGTTGGGGAGTTTGGATTTCTAGCCTGGCAAAGTTATTCCCTCTCGTGCAGTGACTCTCACGCGCTCACCTGCGATTTCGCGGACCGCAAAACGCCTCGCCAACGCCCGCGACGATTTTCTCCGGTCGGTAGATAAGCAATCGGTACGTTATCGGTCCGTTAATTATTGTCCTGGCGATGACACAAAACAGACTCCTTTGAGGGTAACTGGAAAGTGGACAAATCTAGAAAATAATCGAAAGTCGTTTCCGCAAGTCATCCAATAGGATGTCCAAAGGAAGTCTTTTCCTTTAGCAACGAACAAAAATCATTAGTTCTCCCAACTAATTGTCATTTTTTCCTGCATCATTTTTCGCTATATAGATAACTGCTGTACAAAAAATAATCCTGAAAATGCAATAAATCATTTGAGTCTTCTTTGGCTTTAACACTTCAACAAGTAGTTTGATTACGTTTGTATAAGATAATAAGAAAACATCCGGATAACCGGATAATCCCGTGTATCCCAATGACGTCTCATTGCTCCGACTGGCGACGCCAAGATGGAGAATCATTTTAATCCATGTAAATCAATAGCTTCGCCTTCTCAGCGGCGTTGGGCAAGATTGAGTATCCGCGAAGCGGAAAGTGCGGGTATTAGTACTTTGCTCGCGGTGCCGAGTGGAATGGATCGAAAGAAAGAGATTGAAAGAGGGACGAAAAGCTCGAGCGTTAAGGGGGCAAATTCGCGTCGAGCCGGTCGGACCATTGCCGGGTGAAGGCTAAGAAGTGGTGAGGAGGGAGGCGAGGGGCTGATTCATATTTGCGAGAAATTACGACGAGGCTGTCGCGTGTCCGTTCGCAGTTACTGGGTGACTGTACTAGTTGAACCTCACACCGCGAGCACCTTCTCCGGCTCAACATTCCGCTATTTATCGGCTAGACCTCTCTCTACACTCGCCGGATTTTATTACCGGAGAGTAATTGCGGGTTACGGATCGAGAGAAGGCCCCTGCCTGGCGTCGCTTACGCTCAAGGGGGCTCGACCGATTTTTAACTGTCAATAATAATATGCAGGAACAGCAGCCAGGGCTCTCTCGCACGAGCGTCGAGCGGCGGGAGTGGAATATTTATGCGGCTGTGCCTCGGGCTATCGCTGGAAAATGTGTCTAACCCCGGCATCTTGTTTGCCGGTGTGTCTTATACACAAGTCCCTTGCGAAGGGAAATCTACACGTTAATTTGTGCGCGACTTAGAGACGCTTAACTGCGATGCTGGATCGGGTAAACGCAATTAAGTGACTCCCGGTTTAGAGTCACGAATTTATCGGTACCTATGTCGCCGCACGATCGTTACGGAGACTCAGTGAACACTATGCTACGATCTCATGAGATAAAGCTCAAAAATTTACTGAATTGCAAGATTATTTAAAATGTAAAATGAAAATAATCGTTAAAAATTATTATTTACATTCGTAGTTAATTATTCTCCATCTCCGTCCACATTTTTTTTTCTGTGTGCCAACACTCGCGGAAAATTTTTTGCACTATGACAGATCCTGACAATTACGATTACAGTTGTGGTACGCGAAAGTGCTCGCCCGCGAAGTTGGCCGGTCGTTGGCGCACCATAATGCTGTATTTAATGGGTTCGGAGCGAACGATCCTGCAGCCCACCCGCCTTTCCCAGCCTCTGTGCGCGTACGTGTGAGATACACGATATACGACGTATTTGCAACACCGGCCGAACGATATATCGCTTTGGACCTTTTTTTAATTCCCTGATTTACAATAACCGTTGTAATGTTCGATGATCCTTAGGTAACCAATGTCGGATTCGTGATGTTAGATTTTATGGTGGAACGCTAAGTCGTCGATCTACCAGGTCGGATCAAGATCTAAGAAAAAGGCTTAGAATAAAAGAGAGAAAACACTTTAAAAGTTTTCTCTCTATAAAAATAAACTTTAAAAGTTGTAAGAAAGCCAGACCGTGTCAGTAAGTTGCACTACGGTTGCACTACAGTTGCACTACAGTTGCACTACAGGTGCACTACAGGTGCACTACAGGTGCACTACAGGTGCACTACAGGTGCACTACAGGTGCACTACAATTGCACTACAGTTGCACTACAGTTGCACTACAGTTGCACTACGGTTGCACTACGGTTGCACTACAGTTGCACTACAGTTGCACTACAGTTGCACTACAGTTGCACTACAGTTGCACTACAGTTGCACTACAGTTGCACTACAGTTGCACTACAGTTGCACTACAGTTGCACTACAGTTGCACTACAGTTGCACTACAGTTGCACTACAGTTGCACTACAGTTGCACTACAGTTGCACTACAGTTGCACTGCAGTTGCACTGCAGTTGCACTACAGTTGCACTACAGTTGCACTACAGTTGCACTACAGTTGCACTACAGTTGCACTACAGTTGCACTACAGTTGCACTACAGTTGCACTACAGTTGCACTACAGTTGTACTACAGTTACACTACAGTATGTCAATACAGTAGATTAATGTATGCTCGTTGAAAAACAAGAGAATCGTCGCAGATATGCTTTTCTTGTACAATATTGTTAATCACCGCTTCGATTCTCTTGCTCTCTGTCAACTGGTTTATTTGCAGGAAGAGGTTCGGGCGTCCAGAAACCCGGAGCCCTTTGAGGTACCGTTTTATCGCGGCAACTATGGGGACCATAGCTGGGTGTCGCGCATCTCGCGCCTTAGATATTTGTATGTTGCTATTATCGCCTGGTAGCAAGCTTCAGGAGACAATTGCATAGGATAGTTCCGCCGAATCCGGAGTATCAAATAAGGAATATTGTTGATATTATTATTGCCTTGTTTCCTTTCCTCAGTCACGTCGGGAGCGCAAATAAATAAATGAATAATCTATGCTATTACCTTAATTTTAATTCCAACTTTAATTTTAGTTTTTTATTCAAGTCAAATACTTCTCGCTCTGATCCCAATCACTTCCAATTGGGCTTCGCCCGTTTATTATGAAATAAATAAATAAGCGGCAACAATATTTTCAATATTTCCATAAACATCTTGATAGGGCCGATGCTATCCGTACTACGTATCGGAATGTCGATTTATAAAAAAAAAGAAAGAACAGAAGTGACGCGAAGAAATCGGCCGGTTTTCTCGCGCCGGGTGCCTCCGCTGAGATGTGTAATTGGCGAAGCGATCACAAGCAGCCTTTACTTCTCCGAGTCACGCCATGGAGCTCGGAACGGAGATAAGTTAATGAAACGAAGCGTCGATAGTTTGTTTTACGATGTAGATTGTTACGCGTATATTCCGTATAATGCAGGCCCGGTGTGAATTGATTAACCACGAGAGAGGAAGCCCTCGGACCCGGCACTACCATAACTATCGACTCTTTGGCAAGGCGCTTTAATTAAGTTATCGATTTATTTTCAATATTGTCTCCCATAAAGTTCATCTGTTTTTTAATTTTTTTTTTCGGAACTCTACATATGCACAAGCGAGCGTTTACGTGGCCCGTCACGTACGAATCTGAGAAGTGAGTATATACCGTCCGTGTCATTTATAACTCTTCCTACTCGCGGTCTCTGGTGATTTCTCGATGAGAGAACGAGACTCTACGGCGGAAGAGGCTCGCGGGAGATGTAGTAGCCGCGCGTTTAAACTTAAGGCCAACCGTTGTCGGATAAGCGCTTGCGAGGAGGATATAAAGCTGACCAGCGAGAGGCAAGCCGAACGCTGGTGAGGAACGCTGTCGGTAGTGCCGCATCTCTATCAAGGTTTCCTGATCAGCGCCTGGCTAAAGCACACCCGGCGTAATTTTACGAGCGAAGTTGTCATCAATGGCGTCGTTGATGAGTTCTTCTGATCGGGATTTGTCCAGTGCCTGTCCAGTTTTGCTACATAGGACGCCCTAGCTACAGGCTCCGCGGCACATTTACATATTTACCAGATAGCAATTCTAGCAGATAACAACTCTAGGTCAAAACATCTCTACCCAAAAAACTCTACTAGAAGACATCTCTACAATCTTACAACATTAGCGTACACCCAGAAAAAGAATTTATTTCACGGCCACCGTTTATTTGGATAAACTAAAATATTTATTTGGATAAACTAAAATATTTATTTGAGTTAAATAAATATTTATTTCATTTAAGCAACTATTTACTTAATTTAAATAAATATTTCTTTAAATCAAATAAATATTTTACTTTAACCAAATAAACGGTGGCCGTCAATAGTATATTATGCTACAAGGGAGGAAAGTGCGTCTTTTCACCGAGTGTTACGTTTGATGCCCGAGCGAATCGAGGGCAGAGAAAGTCACACGAGGTGAAAAGGCACTTCCTCCCGAGTGGCACACGCTATTTTTCCCGACTGTGCTAAAAAGTGGCCATCTTTCTGTGCCTAGAACGGGGATGGAAATTCGCCGAGTCTTGACAAGCGGGAGGAAAAGTGATTTGGCGGGAGGAAAATTTCACTTTTCCTCCCGCTAAATCGATTTTCCTTCCGCTAAATTCCTCCCGCTGTTCAAGCATCGGCCACTTTCCACCCGAAAAAAACTCTACCAGAGCGAACCAGGCGTCAACGACTCTACTTGATGCGTGGTTAATGTGCCCGGGAAGGCTCGGTCAGTTAGGAATTCCTCAGACGGGTAAGAAATTGCGACATTTACCTCCGGAGATTTGTAAGAAATTGCGACATTTACCTCCGGAGATTTTTGGAACCGATGATTAGAAGTATCTCAGACAAGTGCTTGCCCCCGAAACGTCATCCGTTATTCAAGGTAAGCCTCTCAAAGAAGCCCGTCTCGGTAGCAGTTCTCCTCTGTCGCGGGACGAGTCCAGAGCGGAGCGAGGAGGTACCAGGCGAAGAGAGGAAGGGAGACATCGGTCGAGAACGGGAATCCAACCAGCCCGGGTTGATTGTAAGTTATATGCGACGCGCTTGCTTTATATTCCCAATGCAACTTTACGCTCTCGTAAAGCCGAGCTCTCCTCTTGTCTCCCCGGTCTCTCCGCCATCCTCTTTGCATTCACGTTCACCGGCCTCCGTCCCGCCTCGCTCTGAAACTTTAACTGCGGGTACGCAAGCACGTGGTTTTTAACCCCGGGCCGATTATACAAAAACTCAAAATCGCTCGTTGCACGTGTAGCCGTAATGAGTCATGCTTTACTAGCCTGGAATCCGATAAATCGCGAGTAACAGGGTCGGAATAGTCCGACCGTGCCTATTTCGACAATATACTTCCAGAAAGCCTCTCATTTTTGTTTTTATACCTTACTACGGAGAGTTTTTGGATTCCTTTTTTATAGGGTAAAAGTGGGGAATATGGCCCGGTCCATATATGATTGATTTACGTGTTAATCGAGGTGGGCCATATTCACCACTTTTACCCTAAGTAGATTTTGCTCAAAGTACGATAGTCGTTTCCGACCAGCCACCAATTTAAGAAGACATTGATTAGAACAGATCAATAAGTCACGAAGCATGCATCATCCGGCAGACAACCAAAGACGCGCCATCTCTCGGCGATGCAAGTACCGTGATACTTAGTTTCCCCCGACACCCCGAGCAATTTACACTGGCGAACACAGTGCACCGGCTAAACTTGACTGACCGTAGAATGAGATGGTACGAGGAGCCGAGGTGGGACGTGTTATTCTTCCGGTCCTGAGACACTTCCCCGGGCAAACAGTGGGGAAGTTCGTTCGAGAAACAGCTAGTGTTGCCGTGGGTGAGGGATCTCGGGTAGCTGGCTGATGGCCATAATCTGGAAGGGCCAGCGAGCGGAGGATATAGTCCCGGCCGACGGGTCCTCCGGGTCGGCCAAGGTGGTGCAGAAGAGGATGAAGAGAATACGGTTCGTGGCGGTTCGTGCGACGGGGTTAACTTATAATAACAGAAGTTCCTCGAGAGTTCAGCGACTGGTCAGCGGGCGGGCGACGGCGGTGGCGAAGGCGGCGCGCAGCAAAGGGTGTACCGTCCCCGGTCCGCCGGACAGCGAAGATGCGAAGCATCGGAGCTTGGCGACGAGCGAGCTGGACGACCGGAGCAAGAATGAGGGATGGGTTGTCGCGAAGTGTTCCCGGAGAAACAGAACGTCAACTATGAAAGCTGACGGTACAAGACGTGAGGGCCAGGTGGTCCTCTCACGTGCGTCGCCTCACCACCGATAAACCAGCGGACTATGCAGACGAGACCGGTGGACGGGGAGAGCGGAGAGATTTCGCTCGGTGTTGGGTCACGAAGCTCGTACCGTCCGCGCGGTTCGTACTTTCGCCAACATCTTCCCGGATGCCCGCGGACAGAGAGCGAATCGAGGAATTTATAACTTTAATGGAAGTTCCCGATAGCTGTATGGAGATTGGAGTGCGACGATATAACGAGCTACATCCACGATCGACAGCGTCGATACGAGGCTGCTCCGCGTTAAAGGGTAATGACAAATCATGCGAGACTATGGGACCATACGACCCGATAAATGTCAACGCTGGAGTAAATCAGTGACGAAGTAAAACGACTGTCGTGCCCACGCGCGCACGATTCGTCGGGTTGAAGAGCTGGCCGAAAAAAAAAGAAGAATCGACTCGAAAGAATGGGTGTTGGGTGTACAATACCATGGGCACGCCATTATAGATGGTGGGTACAAATGAGAAGCTCGTGAATAATAGCAATCGTAAAGTATCCGAGAGTCGAACAATTAGCAATCTTGTAACGCACGAAGACGAGCAGCGCGAGATGAGCCGAGGAGAGAAGGACGGAGAGAAAAAGGGTGAGGCGCGCACACGCGGATCGTTGCGGAGCTCATTGAGCTCGGGCTCGGAGAGCAACAGCTCCGCGACGGAGGACGGGTGTCCGTTCGACAATTTGCCCGTCGGCGAATATCTCGTTAAGTGACAATCAGAGGCGGTGGATTGAAATACTGCATGAATCGCCGATCCCGGAGACTCATAGGTATTTTATCGGCTCGTTCGCCGCAACTCCTCGGTACTCAGCCGCATTATGAACTATCGAGCCCATTTAAAAGGTCCGCTTCGCGACCGGCTCGCCCTCGCGCATTATTAACTCCGGGCTATCCTCGGCCATGCGACATCGATACCATTGGCACACGTGTCAATTAATTATGGAAATGCTATTAATGAGATTCCGTCCGGAGAATCGGATGACAAAAAAAAATGGGGGAAAAAAAGCACACAAAAAAAAGAGACCACGGAAGACTCGGGAACTCGAGCTGATATAAGCCCTGTTTGACGAGAGGGATCCAGATACGGGCATGTTAAAAATAAACGAAAGGAAGCGGCAGTGCCGGGCAGATTGAATGTTATTACCGCGTGATAATGGCCTCACACAAACGCGCGACCGTACTTTATAAGTAATCCGCGCGTATGCCTATGCTAAATCACCCTTATAAATCTTCGCGCTCATTTTAACGCTCGGATTCGCGGGCGAGATAAAATCTTATAAATATTATCGGATATATTCAATTAATATTACGTGAGAAAGGAAAAACAGAAAAAAAAAATTGTTTCTAAATCGAAAGGGAATAATTTGTAAGGAAAACACTGACGCGAAGCCTATAGGATGCTCGGTCGATGAGTCGGGTGCGTGTACGTGTGCACAGCCCGAGTGCACCGCAGCAGCAGCATCCTCGGCATCGTCTCTCGCACCCTTCTCACTTGGCCCCGGGAGATATCGAGTCACGCTGTTATTACCCGTTACCCGAGTACGTTACGAGCTCGCATAATGAAGTGGCTCTTGGCATTTTATTTTAGCTCGAACTCACTTCCCCCCTCGGTCCGCTTTCGCATCATTCGGCGCGCCGGGGAGATGCACTGCGGAGATGGGTAATCATCATCCGGCTCTCCTGCATGATAGGCCTATCGGCGGAGGCTACTGGGCGTGGATAAAATATATACGAGCTCGCTAGGAACAACCGTGACGAAGTGGACGCTGCCTTATTATTTATATATTATTTTTCTTTTTGAGTAACTGCAAAAACGAACGAAATCAGGATTCAAGCTACATTTTTCGCGTTATAGAAACGCCAACGAAACATCGGTGAATTTTTTTTCGACGAAGTGGACGTTGCCTTATTATTAATATATTATTTTTATTTTTGAGTAACTGCAAAAACGAATGAAATCAGGATTCAAGCTACATTTTTCGCGTTATAGAAACGCCAACGAAACATCGGTGAATTTTTTTCGACGAAGTGGACGTTGCCTTATTATTTATATATTATTTTTGTTTTTGAGTAACTGCAAAAACGAACGAAATCAGGATTCAAGCTAAATTTTTTGCGTTACGAAAACGCCAACGAAACGTCGGTGAATTATTTTCGATGAAGTGGATGTTTCCTTATTATTTATATATTATTTTTTCTTTTTGAGTAACTGGAAAAAAACGAACGAAATCAAGATTCAAGCTACACTTTTCGCTACGGAAACGCCAACGAAACGTCGGTGAATTTTTTTCGACGACGTGGACGTTGCCTTATCATTTATATATTTTTTTTCTTTTTGAGTAACTGGAAAAACGGACGAAATCGGGATTCAAGCTTACACTTTTCGCTACGGAAACGTCAACGAAACGTCGGCGAATTTTTTTCGCAACGTCACGACGCAATTTCTTACCTGTTTTCCCCGACTTTGAAAACGTCTAACATTCCTCCGAAAATCTTAAGATGCGTCATACGTGTACAGTATTTCCAAAAGAAAGTGTTCCAACTTATCCTCGAATTATCCTGCCAGAAACGAAATTATTCCTCGACCGAGAAACAAGTAAATCTGCTTTAGTTTCCCGAGAAGCTTAGCTTAATGATCAATTAAAGTGGGATGAGAAACAGGAGAGTTTCGTGTCCTACTGTGATATTAACGAATTCGGAGGCTGCCGAGAATCCGCTCATCCCCCTCGAGGAGGAACCGAATTTAGATTCAGGTCCGCATGGTCGGGGAGGATCGGCGAGGCAGAATCAGGGAGCATACTGCTGTGAGGCAATAAAGTGAAAAAGCCTCTCGCGTCGTCGCCGTGTCGTGTTTCGCTCGATGTTTCGCTGTCCGTATTTTCTGACTTCGATACTCGTACTCATCCACGTCGTCGTCGTGCCGGCGGGTCATTAAGACTACAATTAAAAATGCGGTCGCGTAATAAAATCGCGCATTAACGTAACGAATGCCCGGCCATGTCTCATCTTACGCCTCGTCGGCGTCGTATTTATTGCCACGGCAATTGGGAACCAGTCCAAGTCAAACGTTCAATCCGATGTCCCGGGCAGAAGAACGACGACGACGTGAGCGTGCAGAAGAAGAACGATGAGGAGGAAGAGGAAGAGGCCCGCCAGCTCGCTCCCTTACTCCGACTCGCTCCCGGTCTCGCATAATTAGCACGTCGAGCAAGGAGGCATCTCTTACTCGTTATTTTGTTGCGTACGGAGAGTCGGGAGAGCCGAGGGCCCGATCCTCATCGACCAAAGGGTCCGACGATCGCGCAAATCGCGAACAGCGATGCTCGCACACACGCACGAACGACGCCGCGTGCTATTGTTGGTCCACGACGGTAATGAATCAAATTTAATCGCACAAAGAAGAATACCGGGAATACCGTGTCCGCATCGCTATTTTTGCAGAGAGCATCTCCGAGCCGGCCTCACGTGCCTCGGCTCGCCCTCGTGTAATTTGCCGTGACTTCTGGGGAGGGCTCGCCGCGGCGGGACCGCACGCGCGTCGTATCCTCAGCCCCGTACGGGAGCTTGTCATCGTTTCGAATTCTTCGAGTTGTACAAACTTGGGGTGTTTTTTTTATTATTATTCTTTTTTTTTGTTTTGCAAACATTTTCGGCCGTCCGTACCGCGGATCTCACATCCCCGTCCTCGCGTCCGCGGTCACTTTGTGCGCCACGTAAGAGAAACGCAAAAGGACGAGTATGTCCGTTCGGCCTCTTCTCTTTCTCCCGCATGATACTTCACGCGTAATTTTATGCGCACGAAAGTCTCTCGCGGAGAGGTCCTCATTAATTGTTCGAGGCTCGTTAAAGAATGTAGCGAAAAAAATAATACATCGTCCGGGCCTCTTCGCGCATTCACCCGAGATAACGAGCGGGAACATACGAATCCGATAGTTTGTTGCCGATTGCTCGGGCTCACGCTTGGCGCGCATCGGGGATCTCGAATGAACGATACGAGCCGTAAAAGTCAAATTTAGACCCGGTCGCAAAAACGGTGGCAATTAAAATGCGCCCTGATTACCGCGCGAGTCTGCGGTCGTCTCGTAAAAAAATCACAAAGTCGCGGCTCAAGGCGCGCTGAGGAAAGATCGGGTGATCGGTGAGCCGGCCGGGAGAATGACCGGGAGATACTCTCGGGACATCGCGATTCAGCAACGCACTCGACAATGTACGATAATGAAGAATTATCGCCGCATAAGAATCACGCGTAATATGCGCAGCTCTGAAACCCTCCTTTCCTTTTATCCGTTCCCCTCTCCACGCGTTGCACTCGTTAGCGGATCGAGATCGTAAAAAATCATGCTACCCGGTACGAGTATGAGACCGGCAGATGTTGCTCCATTCGCGTCGATCAATTTGATTATTCACGAATCGCCGAAAATATTTCGCCGGAGACTCATTTCGGAGCTCGATGGAACAACTATGATTTCTGATGATTTCACATTAATTTTACAGAAAATTAATTAATTATCGGCAATCAGTATACACTGAAAAAAAATATATCAATGCCTCAAGTAAAATTCGCTTGAGGGTTGCCAATGAAAAAAAAATTGTTGAGTCAATTCTACTTTTATTTCTTACAATTCCAGAGAGGACTAAAACTATAACATGTCACCTTGACAGTTTTGCCATCGTTGTTTCAATATCATATGGAATTGTAAGAATTCAAATAAAAAATGTTTTCTTTGGCCGCCCGCGAACGAATTTTTATTTTCAGTGTACATTTGTCAGGAATGCCCAAAAATGGTCCGGCGCATCAAGATGCAGCCGTGATCAATAAAAATTATCGACACTCTCTTACAGTATTTTAATTAAGTGTAGAACTTGACCGGAATTGGTCAGTTCGCACTACACTGTTCGGAGCTCGATGGAACGACTATGATTTCTGAAGATTTTACATTAATTTTACAGAAAATTAATTAATTATCGGCAATCGGCATACACTGAAAAAAAATATATCAATGACTCAATACAAATAAAAAATGTTTTCATTGGCAGCCCGCGAGCGAATTTTTATTTTCAGTGTACATTTGTCAGGAATGCCCAAAAATGTTGCGGCTCCTCGAGATGCAGCCGCGATCAATAAAAATTATCGACGCTCTCTTACAGTATTTTAATTAAGTGTAGAACTTGACCGGAATTGGTCAGTTCGCACTGCATATCGTTAACGGATTCGCCGGGGCAATATAATCTCGGGACTTTCGTCGTGTACGATTTGCACGCGAATAGGCGATAAAGAAGTGGAAGAAGAAAAGGACGAAGAAGACGAAAAAAAAAAAAAAAAATGAAGAAAAAGCAGCAACCCCTCGGTCAGGAGGAGTCGCGAAGAAGCGCATTTGCGAATGATACAGAAAGGGACGATTGCCGAGGAAGAAGAGAAGAAGAAAAACGAAGAGAAGGAAGCGACAAGGCGAGAAGGACAAGTGTATGATACCGTAGGGTAATCGAGAAGAAGGAAGAATATGAGAATACCGACGTCCGAGTGCGTGCATGTGTATAGGTGCAGTACAGGGAGCTTAAGTGCCCTCCCGGATGAAATGTCGCTGCCGAGTGGTGCTCGCGTCTCGCTTTCGCGCCGTTCGGTTGACGGGTGTACGAAAGGTGGGCAGGAAGGCGGTGTGAGGTGAGCAGATATGCGCTTAACGCGCGTGTAGCGAGGGGGGAGGGGGGGGCTTAAGGAGAGTCGTGCAACGACGACGAATGGAGACGAGGAGCGAGAGAGCCACCACATGCGTATTAGAGGCAGTATTTTAGCGGTACTTTTAATTTCGCCGTGATCGTAAACATTTCGACGCACGTAGGAGAGAGAAGAGAGGTTGGGAGAGACGGAAGAGAAAGAGGAGGGCGCGAACGCGAGGCGGTGTACGAACGAGGCGGAGAGAAAGAGGGCAGAACGGACGAGCCCGGGTGTATTTGCATATTTTAATGAGGCACAGAGAGCGGGCATCGCGGCGGCACACTCGTCGCGCGGAGAGCAAAAGCGAGAGCAAATTCAGAATCGAATACGGCTATTGGCGAAACGAGGCGATAGCCACCGATGCACGCCCATACCGAAGTCACCCGTGGCAGCGTAAAACGGCGCCGCTTGAACCTTCGACGAAATTCGACGGAGCTCCAAATACCAATGTTAATGGGCGGTCGCGAAGGTGCGAGCTTCGATGCTGCGATCCGCCAACGTGACCGCGAAAACGCAACTTTGTTGGGAATATAAATTAGCGACTGTTTGATCTCGCGGAGCAACGCGAGATCAAATCGAGCCGATCGATGGTGCACTGAGAAAAAGAAATTGTTGGATTAAGCAAATGCGCGGTGATATACGTTCAAAGGTGTGTTTTGTTGGTACAACAAAAATGTTTGTTTCTTACGACAAATTTTGAATAAATTGCAGGAAATAATCGTTTAACAAAACAATGCTTTATTTGTACCAAATAAATAACAGCTTTGAACGTATGTTACCGGGACTTTTGGTTGACCCAACCAATTTTTTTTCCCAGTGTGTGAGTTACCGACAGAGAATTGGTCATTTGTTGGGAATAAATTCATTTCTTCCCAACAAATAACCAACTCTCTGACGGTAATTCCCAATAACGATAACGTGTTGCTTTCAATGAATTGAAAGCAACACGTTATCGAGAAGGCAATGGGCGAGTGGCAAGTTTTTTGAGTAAACGAAATGTCAAAATCATCAATTGATCAAGACAAATCGTTGGGAATATAAATTAGCAACTGATTGAGCAACGCGAGATCAAGTCCAACCGATCGATATTGGGAATTAGCGACAGAGAGTTGGTAAGTTATTGGGAAGAAATTTATGGAAAGCAACACGTTATCTCTCGATAACGTGTTGCTTTCCATAAATTCGATTCGACTCAAAATCATTAATTGATCGAGAAAAATCGTTGGGAAAATACTGATGTTGGGTCAAAGTTTACGCTTCCCATCGATCCTTACAAAAGTGACCATCTATATGTGGAAGTTGCACGAATACCTCTATGGTTGGCATTCGTGGGAATGCCGACAGGAGACTACGGTAGGTGTTACATAAATCCAATAATTGATGTAACAGCCCATAACTATTCGTATTTAATGCGGATAGCGAGTTAATACTCATTAATTCATTACGTCTCTCTGTTACTTATATCTCGCTATATCGCGGGCAGCCAGATAATGTTTATTACGACAGCACAGTTCGTCATACGTGAGAAAATTGCGAGAGATCTTCGACTGGAACTAACGCCGAGAGTCAATGGTCTATCAGCTTTTATTTCTTTCAGTCGGCAGATACGCGAGGGCTTCCCGCTGCAGAAAGGCGTTAATTATAATTAGAAGCGAGGAGATTGGTAATTAAGACTCGAGGGTGATCGCGCTTGATCGGCTGTGCGGAGCGTCCGTGTAATGTGCAGCGCGCACGGCGAGCTTTTTATCTCCGGAAGGTTTCCTATAGAGAACCCGTATTTGCATATGCAATTGTATCCTCACAGTAAAACATGTCGATACTCCGGTGATATTCTGCAGTAACTGGAAAGACGTCACATCGCTGATTCCACACTGGCCGTCGTAAGCCAAAACGCCGTATCGGTCTTTCTCCGGCCGCCGTGGGTAGCCAGAGCGAAGGCGACAGTTTTTCGAACACCAATAAGCTCTCACTAGGAAATTATACTCCATTGCTTGGCAAAGATAAATGTAAACATTTCTCTGTGACGGTGTTTCCGGTTTGAAAATGTCAGTTTTCAATCGGACGTAACTTCATATGAACAAACGTCACACCCGATTTGACGTCATATGAACAAACGTCACACCCGATTTGACGTCATACTGGAAAACGTCACAACCGATTTGACGTCATACTGGAAAACGTCACATCCGACTTGAAGTCATACTGGATAACGTCACATCCGACTTGACGTCATACTGGAAAACGTCACATCCGATTTGACGTCATACTGGAAAACGTCACATCCGATTTGACGTCATACTGGAAAACGTCACATCCGATCGAACAATGACATTTACAAACCGAAAGTGACGTTTTTCCAGTGTGACGTCACTTCCGGTCAAAAATCAAGATTTTCAAACAGAAAGTGACCAATTTCGGGTATGACGTAATTTCTGGTCAAAAATCAAGCTTTTCAATTCGGAAGTGAAAAGTCACTTTTACTGTTGAGTTGGATCGACAGTAAAGACTGTCGATCCTCGCATGTCATGAAAGTCTCCGATGTGCTGCCTTCGGACTGATCGACAATAATCTCTATCCAATTTAATCGGAAATACACGGATGTAGTATCTCATAATCGGCCATGCAGCCAAACGAAGGGTCGTACAGTATCTTTGTTTTTTTCTTCAACGCATTTCCCGGAATTCCAACACACCGTTTCAACCGTTGGAGGTAACAATCGCCCGACGTTTTTATCGTGAAATTTTTTTTTTACCTTCGAAAAACATACATACGATGAGAGCTCCCACGCCGAGCAGAAGCTCGACCAATTGCTGTTTGTCGTTCTCGCTCGTCCCGCGTCCGAACAAATTACCGGAAGTACGGGTGTTTTTTTAATATTTTTTTTTTGCCTTTTAAGTTTCGGCTAATAGGAAAAAATGATTGTAGAACGTCGGCGGCACGGTCGTAGGAGGGGATGGTTCGGGCGATCCGAGCACTCGGGAGGCAACCATGGAAAACAGGGCAGGGCGTACAGAACAGGGTAAAGACAGGGGGTAGGGGGGGCGGAAGGGTCGGCAGGGGGTTATAGTTCGTGCAGCCGGGGCGCATTTCCAACCATTATTTTTATTCCGGTGCGCTTTACCGGTACAGTGTATAGGTGTGCACGCCGTTGTCCGGGGACGGCGGGGGAAGAACGGTACGAGCGGAGGGATGAAGCCGGGCCCCGGCGCTTTCGTCGCTTCGCGGCCTCGTTGATGGTGGTGCACTCTCACCGGCGCTCACAGATTTACACACTTTTTTTTTCGTTTCTCTCTTTTTTTTTCGTTCGGCCCCGGCAACTGTCTGTCATTAGGCGCAGCGGCAGTAGCAACCGCCTCGTGTGATGCGGGGGTGTACCGAGGGGTACACGAGGGTTGCCGGTCGGCTGTTGGCCGAATACCGGGCGCAGGGCGCTCGAAGGGGATCCGAAGCGCAGGAGGAAGGCGGGCGGCTAGAGTGAACCGGCCGTACAGCTAGAGAGGACCGCCCGAAAAATGCATTTAACAAGGACAGATAGTGATTTAATTTTTAAAAATTGACGAAACGGCTCGATATCTCCCTCACACTATATATTTTTCTCACTCGCTCGACCCGAGAATCGGGGGTCGCGATGGGGCTGCGGCGAGGAGGAGAGAGAGCGAGATATAGATATACATATATATATAGATATATAGGAGAGAGAGAGAGAGGTTACCGGGATATATACGAGGGATAGTCGAGAGGAAAAGGGAGATCGAACGACCGAGCTGCAGGCAGCAACGGCTCGCCATCGGGCATTGATTAACTTTCGACAATGTCAAATCGCGGAGAGGACGTGGTGGCCGCGTTTTTTAACTCATTTGTCTGCATTTCGGGCACGACTGGCAGCAGCGGTAGAGAGTACGGTGGCCTATAGATAAAGCTGTATGTATATATATATATATACATATATGTATGTAGTATCGTGGAGAACGTGTTAGAGTTAGACCGTCGCTTTTCGCTTCTCCTACGGATGGCGATGGTGATGGTGGTGGTGCTGCTGCTGAACGTGCTATGCGCTCTTCAAACCTGCGCGCACTTCAGGGAGCGGTCGTTCGTGTAACACGGACAAATTGCTACGGCGCTTCTATACCGATACCGATATCGCCTTTATGACCTGCGAAGATTCGGTATGTGTGCAATCGGTGAAAAAGCCTCGTCCTCACAGGAGAGCTTAATTCTTGGAAAAAAATGCATCGCTGAACGCCGAAGAGGCTGCAACACGATCGTCCGATTGTCAATCGTGACGAGTGCATTCCACATCTTTGTTTCGTACGAATTTAAATCCACTCGCATTTTTGGTTTCTTTCCTTTTTTCGAAGTCTCTTTAAATGAATTTCGTAACTGGTGCGCTCTTCAAACCTGCGCGCACTTCAGGAAGCGGTCGTTCGTGTAACACGGATAGATTGCTATGGCGCTTCTATACCGAAATCGTCTTTATGACCCGCGATGATTCGCTGTCTGTGCAATTGGTGAAAAAGCCTCGGCCTAACAGGTGAGCTTAATTCTTGAAAAAAAAAAAAAAAAAATATGCATCGCCGAACGCCGGAGAGGCTGCGACAGGATCGTCCGATTGTCAATCGTGTCGAGTGCATTCCACGTCTTTGTTTCATTCGAATTTAAAACCACTCGCATTTTTTGAATCTTTCTTTTTTTCGCGGTATTTTTAAATGTTTCGAGATTCGTAACTCATTAGCCTCGAGAATTTATATATTTATTTTTTATTATTGTCATTATTTTTTTAACGCAGCTACTCACCATTCACCGTCGACCCTTCATTAATTTCCAACAAAATGCGAGGAAACGCTCGCATTGAGTCGCTGACGCTGCGATACTCGTCATCCTCCGAAGCGGATCCGAGCTACAAGAGGCATCGCAGATCTTTGTCTGATTACGAGACTCTACTTTTTTATTGGTCTCTCTCTCTCTCTGGCTCCTTCACTTTTTCTGTCGTCACGATTAAAATTACCATCTCAATGAGCTCATTAAGTCGAGTGCCCGGACGGGGAAAGCGAGCGAGTGCAGGAATGGGGGTTTGCTGAAAAAAAAACGAAGAAAAATGATAAAGACACAACGAATTGAGTCGTGAGTGTATAAGGAGCAGATTTACAACTTGTCGAATGGACAAGAGAGAACTCATCCCAATCTGGAGGTAGATCGAGCATAATTTATACAATTTCGATTGAGCAGAATTTATATACAAAATAAAAAAATGTTTCGCGTGCATGATATTAAAAATTATTTAACACAAAGAGTATACGAATTCGTATCAAGGTAGCATCGATGCACTATTTGTGGCCTATAAAAATCAGGTGCACGCTCATGCTATACATCAAAAAATAATTTCGTAAAATCGGAATACGAAGTTTCGTAAAAATAATTTTGTTAAATAAGTGACAAACTCGGTTGCTCAGGTTTGAGTATACACTGAGAAAAAGGATGGTATTTCCTACTATAACGAATAGTTCCCAGGGGGGACGTCTATATAGATAGTTTGTGATAGTATATACTCAATTGAATAAACTGTAATTATAGTTACAACTATAATTTTTGGTCATTGTCGTAACTGTAAAATGTAGACGTCTCTCCTGGGAACTATTTACTATGCGAGTTTTTCTCAGTGTACAAACCTGTCCTTTCATTCCCCGTGTCATTAACAATTTTAGTTTGTATTTTTGTTTGTAAAACTAGAGCCGAATGGTGCGATCGAAAAATGAACAAATAAATAATTCTGGTCGTTTGTCAACAATAAGTTATAAAAAGTACAAACTTTATTACTGTGTACCTTGCGTAAATTCCCGCAACCGATCGACTCAGAAAAAGCCCGATTAAAAGCACGGTCGTTTATCCACATTGTGTCCTGTACATTGCGACATTAACGTAAAAAAAAATCTACAACGAGGAGAAAAGCGTCAACGTGTATTACAGATATTTTAACGGATTCGTAAACTTCCTTCTACATTCGTCGCAACCGTGACCACCAGTGACAAAAGCGTAACGAAAAAGTTGCGAGTCAGTGACGAACGCCGGAGCAACTTTTTCTCCATAATAAACGAATTACCGTATGCCCCGACGCGGTTATATCGCCGAGAGTGGAGCGGGTAATTTGGAACGATGTTGGATGGTATTTTTTTTTTCGTTCCCCCGAGCAGTCCTGATCAACTTTACTTTTACGTCGTGCCAAAAAGCTCCCACTGTTTCACGCTGTTGGGTTACACGGTGTATAACAAAATTCGCGGAGACCAACATCGGCGTCCCCAAAAAAGCCCCCCGTTGGACCATACTCGCGTATGCATTCCCGTTCTAAAAGTTCGTTGTTTCGATAAACTATACATTGTGTATGGCAACGTTATAACGAAGTTATTTAGCTTATTGCCGTAACGCGATTATATTTCGTGCTGTCGGAGCATCCTGCTCTCGTCTCGCTCCCCGGCTCCCGTTCTCCTCCCCGCATACGTACCGGCAGTGGAAGCGGCAGCATCAGCAGCAGTACCGCCGTTATTCGGTTGCAAGCTCGCAACAGCCACCATTTGTCTACAATTTTTCGGAGTTCCGGGAGTGGCGTGTCAACGAGCCTGCCGAGCGCGGATAAATCACGGTGGTTAGTCCTGAGTACACACTTTCGCTGTAATGTGTATGGTACGCATGACCCTGCATCTGTATGACACCAAATTACGACGATCCAGACATCTGCAGCCGGCGATAGAGACTAAGAAATGGAAATGGAATATTTTAATTTATTTTAGCAAGAATCAAGTGAGAGGAGCTCATTTTCCTACGGGGAAACCGCATGAAAATGATGTGGTAGAAATAAATAAAATTAATAAAATAAACTAGGGCTGAAGGACCCAGGTCGATGGCCCTTTGCCAAGGTGTAAAATTATCATTAGGTATAATGTTAGTATAAGAAGATAGCTGTATAAATATTAACTTCGGCACTAAAGCTCTTTTACTACTAAAATAAAATATGGCTGAAGGACTTAGGTCGATGGCCAATCGGCAACGTATATATATATGTTCCCACGACAATCTACGTTATGTCATGTTATGTTCCAAAAACTGTACCTTCCGGCATATTCCCACTGCCGCTACTTTAATAAAATAAATAGCTATTATTTCTCTGAACTTATAATTTTTCTCCGTGCGGTGGATCGCGCTTGTCATGCACCGCTTCTGGAATGCAGTTACCCGTAGGACGATGAAATATCTCATTAAAGGCACAAGCCACCGATAAGACGATGTCGCGTTGCATGGGAAAATTATAATAAATTATCGAGTGCGACGTCGAAGGTAAAGGGGGTCTGTGAGGAATCCAGGAAGGGGATAAGTTCCAGCAGCGATGAGATAGACTCTCCGGGCACGCCGTTGGTACGGACTTGATGACTACACAGTGGATAGTGTATGGTATATACAGCCCGCGAAAGCAGAGACCCCGACGAAGGATGGAGATGAGGGGTGGCGTCCGAGGATGATTAAACCCCCCCGAGACGGTAATTTTTCATGTCCGATCATAAATTACCGGGGCGAGGTCTGCCTCCGCATTCGCGGCTGGCACACCATCGGACGGTCGAGGATCCACCGGCAGCACCGACGCGATACCCCGGTCCGGGTGCGTTCGAGGTACGAGAAAAATTTCAGCCAGTATTATAATTAGCTATGTTAATTATGCATTAATTTATTATACCGCCGCGCGACGTTTTAATTATAATCTTGGACCACTGCCGGAGGCTGCGGAGAGGCAGCGGCAGCGGTCGCGGGGGGGCAGCTTGAAAAGTAGTTTGGTAGTTTCGAGCTACTTTTTTATCTTTTTTTTTTTTCTCTCCACCTTGTTTCATCCGACTCGTTCTCGTTCGCGTCTCTCGCCAAACCGTAGTCGCTCGCCTCTTCTTTCCAACCGTCGCGCCTAATATCTACACCGAACTCACGTGATATCGCGAACACAACTCCGACCGATGTACAAAATAATTGAATAGCACGGGAAAAGCGCTCGGTTAATTACATACTTTCGGGAAAAGTATGTAATTAACCTCCTACCTCGAGAACTTACTAACGAGACACGAATGGAAATTACGTCGCCGTTTTCAATAAAAATTCATAGACTCTGTAACTCGGCGTGTTCTTCCAGATCATGCAGGAACGGAAGAACCTGCGTGGCGCTAAACGTTAATGACGATTGTTTGCAAAATAAAAAATTCATTGGCGTCACAGCAGAGGCACGCGAATGGCGAGCCGCGAGAACGCACCGACGAGCAACCGGCGGATCGTTTCTCATTGCGCGCAGCTAACAAACGTTCGGAAAAGTTTCCAATTACAGTAAAATGTGTCGGGAACGCGTGGAGTTCAACGGGCGAACGGCGTACCAAATTGAATTGCATCGCACATAAGTATCCGCCAAATGAAAATTGATTTTGACGCGTTGCCATTAATATATACAGCAGGGATACGAGCAACAACAGTGGGCAAAGTGTTCGGAACCCATTGCCGGCCCGGTACTTTTTAATGAATTCAAGAACACTCCGCCCGCCCGCCCTGCGTCCGCGCCATTGGCCAATGTACCGCGGTGTAATGTATTCGTCATATTAGATGTGTCAGTACAGACATAACGCGTTAAAAGCACTTCACTGTATCGCTAATTCAATTTATTACCGAAATGATACAGTTTGTTAATTTATTTCAAAGCCACCGGTCGATACACCGAGGGAGTGTTCTTTGACCGGTTACCGGCCACGCTCGTTCGGTAATGTCGTTGATACGAGCTCTCGATTCGATACTCGTTTTTTCCCCGACATTAAACATTAATTTCCATGGAGGGCACTTTCGGTAGGAAATTCGTGTCATATCGCCGTCATCGGACCGTTGCACCTCGATGGACACTCGGCGCGATTATGAAAAACATTGTCGATTGATTCACCGATCGACTAATGAAGGCTCGTTTGAATGTCACCAACATGTTTCGCTACAACTGATACTTAGCGAGAAGGGTAATTTCCACATGATCTTCAACGTCATGCTGCAGCAACGACTGCTACCGTGGTGCATTGTAACGAGCAATTTGCTCATTACATGCTAATTCATCGGTCGGTTTTATCGACTGTGGCTGTAAAACTTTGCCTAATGGAGAGAGGATTTTCAGTCGGAACGAAAAATTATTACCGACGCTTTAAAATACCGCGTTACATCAACGAGTTACGACTCGGAGGTTGCCGGTTGCTCGTGTACGGTGAAGCGGCCGATGTGCATCAACCGATCTTCCGTCTGTACCGAATGGACACAAGGAACGCGAGTCGCGAGAGGATTCCTGACCGTGGGACCAGCTTCGGTTTAATAACGATTTGAGCAGCACGCTGTGGGACATAATGCTAATGTGCAATTTGCAATTCTTTTTGCACCTCTACCGTCCGTTTCTCTCTCTCTCTCTCTCTTTTCCCCTCCCCCCCCCCTCTTTCGCGATCTTTTCCAACTTGCTTCTGGGGAACCCGGGGCATCGCGAACGAAGTTGCGGAGCTCGCCGTCCCGAAGAGCCCGGGACAGGACGGGTACGCTGCTGCGGGTTGGGATTTCTTCTTACTAACTAACACCCGTACGACGCCTCTTGATTACAAATTGCTTATTATGCCTCGGTGGCTATCCGCGATCCGATATTTGGGGCCCCACCCTACGTCTGTAATTTTCGATGCATAATTTATGGTCGATTTAATGAGCCGCGAAAAAGGAACGACCGCGAGGCGGACGACGGGGACGGGGACGAAGAAGACGACGACGAGATGCTCCTGGTTCCGAGGGAATTATTTTTAATTATCCGTCGCAGCGAGAAGTTGGTCTCCCCGCGGGTTCCCCCCCCCCCCCCCCCTCGACGCTGTGCCACCGATCGGGGCCTCCTGACTCTCTCCCGCAGCATCCTATCGTCGCTTCTCAATGTCCGCTCCCGTACCACTCTCTCATTACCGGGGGGATGCTTCTAGACATCGTTACGCAGACCGAGCAAACTCCACCACCCTCCAATCATCCTGTCATTCCGACGGATTTTTTTCAAGATTCATGACCACCGGCCACTTTGTCCAATCGATTTTTATACACACGGTATTATAATTTTCTCCGGGATTCACCTCAGCCGATACGATGCATTGATACGGTTAATCAGATTTTTTTTTTTCACACAACATCGAAGATTACGATTACCTCGGGACTCGGGGAACGAGGAGAGTCGCCGATCGCGTCATATTAATCGTCGTGCCATCTCGGAAATATTTACTTTTCGGTTTAACTTGCGCTTAATTTTTTCCCTCTGACGATTTATTTATCGGTGTCAATGAAAATAATTTTTTATGATTTAAAAAAAATATTTTTTATGATGATACAGTAGAATCTCGATTAACCGGGGTCGGATTAACCGGGAAGCGGATTGACCGTGCCTCTTCCAAGGTTCTTTAAGCAAATTCACTGACCACTTAAAAAAAAGACTAGCTTTCGTACTATTAATGAAAAAAAGTATCCAAAGCTTTACATTCCAGCTGACACTATTTAACAATTATATAAGTGCAAGTTGTACCAAATGTCATTGTAACTAGTCAAAATAAAGTTGTGTCATTAGCCATTGTTGACTTATATACTTTTTCTGTCTAGTTCGGATTAACCGGGATTTCGATTATCCAGGGATTCGGACCCGAGCATCCCGGTTAATCGGGGTTCTAATGTATACCGAAAAGAACCATTGAGAGATCGAGCGCAACTCCGCAGTTGTTCGTTATAAAGTGTCTATGGCTTGCCATGTACGGGCTTAAGAGCTTTCCATCGGCAACCGGTGAACTTATACCTTTGCTCATATTATATCGCGTCATATCAATCGTTATGCGATCTCGGAGATATTTACTTTTCGGTTTAACTTTTACTAAACCCTTTCCCTCTGACGATTTATTTCTCAGTATCAACGTTTTCGTTCATACTGAGAAGTAATGACGATTTTATTTTAATTATAAAAAAAAAAGAAAATTGTTATGACGGTGTACCGAAACGAACCATTCGAGGGAGGAGAGATCGAGCAGAACTCCGCAGTTGTTTATCATAAAGTGTCTATGGCTTGGCGTGTACAAGCTTAAGTGCTTTTCATCGGTAACCGGTGAACTTATACCTTTGCTCATGCCACATTAGTCACAGCTCGCTCGCATTGTGCAAACATACTATTGTCACCTACAAACTTTGCGGGAGGGCAGGGGAGGAAGAGTGGGAGGGCGAGGCTGAACGTAGAGACACGAGACAACGTGATAAAATAAGTCAACGATTATTCCCACGAGTACAGGGTAAAGCCGATCTCGTTTATCTCGAACGATAAACCGCGACACGTAGTCAGTTCGCGGGCGGCAGAGCGAGAGCGACAGATATATCGCGAGGGAGGGGGGGGGGGGGATTGTGCGAGGAAGAGATGTGCGAGTTCACGGGTGCATCGCCGCGTTGCAGAAGCCGCGGCGAATCCTCACGTCGCGAATCCCGTCGCATGCCCCGCGGCGGCTTTCATCATTTTTTGTCGACGTTACACTTCTATTTTTATTCCGCCTCACGTATCGGGCGCGGGTGCGCCGTGGACAAAAAAAAATGGGAAAAAAAGAAGAAAAAAAAATGCGTACCCGAACACGATTGATGTGCGGACCTGCGTATTGGTAGAGACTCTACGTCGGCTGCTGTTGCTGTTGATGCTCGTCGACATGCTTCCCAACCGTACACGTAGGTACGAACGCACACCCCCACACACACACACGCGCGTGTGACTGTTGCCTTCGATTCGGCGGAATGACGAGTTTCAAACATGCATGTGCAACTCTCTGTACAAACCGATCGGGAATGTACGCATTTCTCGGTTCCAAGTTGTATTGTTGGCGCACAATTCATTTTATTCTCACGACGGTGCTTGGTGCTTGCGCAAAGTGCCTAAGCTTTATGGTTTCTGGAACTACCGTGCAGTTTGCCAAATTAAAAATACATTTTTAATGATTAATTTATAATAACACATTTTTAATGATTAATTTATAATAACACATTTTTTTAAGATACGTTACATTAACCCTTTCGCCCCTTCAACATTCATTCTGAAATTCATTCTGGAACGTTGAGGTACCTTCGTATCTTTGACAACGTGATTGTAGCGTTAATTTTAATATCGCTTACTGTTAATCTTACTGTTACTGTATATTTAATCTTTTAAGTCAAATTTCCTCTCGCGCTAAACGACGTCAAACAACCGTGCCGATTAATTCAACTCGACAATCGTAATCTACGCGAATAAGCGGATAAAGCCTATTAGTCAAATATTGTGAACTCTTTTTATCTTAAAAAGCACACACACATGCAAACATCGCTGAAAAGTGATGTCCCTCTGGACAGTTCTGTGTAGAGTACGACCGTGAGCGCAAGGTGCCTACTTTTTTCGTTTCTGGGACAATCAAGTAATTCGCAAAATAAAAAAAAATTATGTTAATACTCGCCAATAAATTGTTGACCAACATTAATTCTGGAACATCGAGGTTTCTTCGTATCTTTGACCAAACAATTGCAGCGTCAATTTTAATATCGCTATCTGCTCTTGATTTTATTTTTTAAGGTAAAATTTCCTCTCACGTTAAACGGCGTCAAACACAGCCGCGACGATAAATTCAACTCCACAATCGTAATCTACGAGAATAAGCGGAAAAAGCCTATTAGTCAAATATTGTGAACTCTTTTTATCTTGAAAAAAAAAAAAAACTACGCAAACATCGCTGAAAAGCACTGACCCTCTGGACAGTTTTGTGTACAAACGTGAGTACGACCGTGAGCGTTGTATAGCCATCTGGGAGAGGGGCGGGGGAGAGTATGAGGAGAGGCAGCGCGAAGGCAGATCTGTTTTAATGCCAAATGTGTTTGTCCCAATGCATCAACCACTTCTGTCCGTGAAGCGCCCTCCCATTTCTCCCTACAACTCCGGTCATCCCATCAGACAGTACGTATTCTCACTTTTTCTCGGCGTGTTCCCTTTCCATCCATAAACTCTCGCGCTCCCTCGCTCCCTCGTTCCTCGTTTTGCCCATTGTACCGTGCCGTTTGTCGTTCTCGCGGCGTTCGGAGCCTCCGGCCGAGTCGCGGTGCGTCCGTCAGGCGTCCGGCGCCTCGGTTAAAGAGGGGCTCATGTCCGCGCGCTTCGCAGACGAGGAGTAACAGCGCGAACCCTCCGCCGATAACGGCGGTGGCAGCGAGCGCACCGGTGTTGGCACAGCGGTAGTATGCAGCCCCGACTCTCTGTCTCCCCCGTGCTTTTTTAATGCTAAACGTAGCCCTTTGTTTGCACCCGAGTGTGGGTGTACTATGCCCGCTTCTACTGTTGCCGTTGCCGCTGCTGGCTTTCGGGATGACGGCGGGGGAGGAAAGCGTGAATTGCGCCCTGGTCGAGGGAGAGACGCGGAGATCGCGGGCTGGTGTGAGAGCGTGCGAGGACTTTTTTCATTTTTTTTTTTTCGTTCGTTTTTTTTTTCAAATGCTAAACCGGCCGCGCCTCGCCATGCTGCCTGTTCTCCATCAGCATCAGCAGCAGCAGCAGTATACCGAGGCTCGGACGGTCTATAGATACAGAGTTGTGAAAAACTGCGCCAGCAAACTCCGATGCGTCGGGGGAGTGTGTGTCTCTTCTCATTCCGTCACATAAGCATACCATATTCCCATGGTGAAAAACTCTCGGTAATCCGCTCCGATGGAATTTAGAGCTCTCGACGGACCTTCTTTCTATTTCCGGCTTGGTGCTTTCGTCCGTTACCGCACGAGCCACAGAAATCGGACTACGAACGGCTTACCGCTCGGGCAGATTTCACTGTAGGTAAACATTTTATGCCAAGTAGCGTCAGTTCCGATCCCGAGAGGATCACAACCGAACGCTTCCTGTATCGACACTTTCCGACAATTTACGACGGTCTCTGTCGCGTTACCGTGCCCGGTGAGCGTGCGCGATGCGTTTGCTCCACTGCCCTCGGCGCCGAAGTACATCGAGCCCCGGGATACAACGGACCCGTGGGTCGGACACGGTGAAAGTCCTCAACCCACTGACGCCTTACGGACAACTCGGGTAAACACACGGGATGGAGAGACGCGCGACTCCGCCGAGAGGTGAGATATCGCGATTGCTGTACGACACATGGCTAATGCAAACGATGTCGCCCGGTACTGTCGGACAGTTTCTCACGATCGGTCAAGTATACCGGCAATACCGTATACTTACGCATTATCGGTGCCATACGTCAAGAAACACACACTCGCGAGATCTTATGATTTTTTTTTTTTTTTTTTTTATCGTCGGTGTAAATTATGCTGCTCCCGATTGATCGTTCGATCGAGAAAGTCCTACCTCGCAGGATTACGGCCGATTATAGCGGAGCTACCGGCTCTGGTTTAGCCGAGATACTGGAAAGACCTGGGAGAGCAAGACCTCCGAGCTGTTGCGCGCATTATTCTCTAGGGCCGTTACTTATAACCCGACGTATCTCACGGCTGTTCGATGTCGTCGACCGGTTAACGTGGAAAAGGCGCGAATCGCGTGTGTCCACGTGCGACTCCGTGCCCTTCTTACTTTGAGGACTCCGTTTATAGATACCACGACCACTGGACACCGTGGATTTAGTTCGATTGAGTTACGTGCGAGCCCAGAGCGTACAGGCTCTTTCGACGGCAATGAGATTTTCTTCGACCGGCTCATTGTATACCCGTTTATTTTCTCGAAGACGCACGACCGGAGACTCGATGTACTCGATGCTGTCCAATCATTATCGTCAGTAATCTTTAAACCAGAAGTATGTTCAAGTATGTTTTGCTCCCCGTGAAACATTCCCGACGGTCGTGTCGTTCTCATGAACAGAAAAAAAAACTGATGAAAAATAAAAAAATTACCGCAAAGTCGACCGGTTTCGCAACGTTTATCGGTAGAAACAATGTCGCTTGCACAATGTCGAAATAATGCCTTCATTCACATCGGGGTTTTGGGGGTAGGTAAATTTCAATGGTTTTATCGCACACGAACATGAAATAATTTATCCATAAGCTAGATGTTTCGGTTAGCTGCTCGTGGACCAAAAAAAAGAAAAAAAAATAGAAAATAAAAAGCCATAATGCCATGGTCGCCCGCACCGTAGATGCTTCCCTACGGTGATGCCGGTTACGCCGGGGACGTGTGTGCGGCAATGCCTCTCCCTGTTTTTTTTCGTCTTTTTTTTTTTCGTTCCTACACCAGTCGCGGTCCACAGACGCGCCTATATACCCACGTGCAAGCAATACGATTCTTTTGTGTCGTATGAGGTTTATTGGTATTGGTTAGTGCCCGTTTCGTCCACCCACCCGGCCGGCCTCCCTGCGCGCGAGGGTGTAATATTTTTTACTCTTTTAGAGCGCGAGCAGCTCTCTCTCTCTCTCTCTCTCATCCTCACTCTCTGTTGCTCCTGTTACCGGAGCGCCGGACGAGAGCGCTCTCCCTGTACTCAGTGCAGCGCGGCGCGGTATCGCGAACGGTATAGCGCATCGCGGTACCGAGAGTGCCCCTCCGCAACCCCTTTTGTACAGAGAGAAAGAGGGCACATATCCTCCCCCTTCGCCGACACCCCCGCGGACCTCCCCACGACCGACCGCGCGAACGTCCCGCTTTCGTATGCGTGGCTTCGATGGGTATTGATATATTATTCCCAATAGTTCGTGTACTTTTTTTTTCATTTTTTTTTGTTCTCTCTCCCTTGGCACTCCCGGGTTTTTTTCAATTATAATTCTTTTTCGTATCCAATCAATCATTAGTATTTCCATTGTCCTTCGGTATTTTCATTTGGCGTCGCGTTCCGAGGCGGCTCTACCGATGCCGGCCTATGTGGAACAGAGCTACGCTGTATTGCACGCACGGATGTTGGTGTTGTATATTTATTGGAGATACAGGTTGTGTATGTGTATATATATTTTATATATATATATATATATGGAAAAACCATGTATATTTCGAGCCGCGATATCTACAATACCAGGAAAAAAAACCCGAGAATCCGTGAATGCCGGAGTCGTGTGTACGTCGCACTGCCTTTCCGTTACTGATGGCCACGCCACCGATTCGTTAATGCGATTGAATATTAATTTTCACTTTGTCCCCCCGAATCCGCGGACCCGCCGCGTCCTCTTCGCCGATCGGACCGAACCGGAGCCTCGACCCTCATCCCCGGACTTTTCGCGAATTTCGGAGCTTTTGCAATTCCGGGGCGACCCGGCCACCCACCTACACAGCCCACTTGGCTGTGTTCCTCTGTATCGGCGAATCCGAGATCGCGCGACGAAATTCCGTGAACGATATCGATGACGGAACGAGAGAAACACCGAGATGAATCACGAGACGGAGAATCGAATGGACCGACTCTGCGTGCGTTTCAGAATTATTTCCGTTCCGCAGCTCCACTCATACCGAAATGTTTTGTTTATATCGGGCTCAAAGAAAATCAACACGCCATATTGGATCCACGCATACCGACCGAGAATGCAAAGCAAACGTACAGAGAGGCCATCGCGATCGGAAGACTATTTTTTTTATTGGCTGAACAAACTCGTACAGCAACGGCGTCGATAACATTTTTTTTCGACGCGGATAATAACCCTGGTGGGATTTTAGCGTAGGTAGTCGAAGCGATGCCGACGGTCTTCCGAGCACTAACAGACAGTGAGTAATGTGAGTAAAAAAAATGCTGTCGCTTCCTGTTTGAACACCTCAATTTTCAACCGGAAGCGAAGTCATACACAGTAAAAAAAAGTTTGTACCTTTCACAAAAACTTATTGTCCACAAACGTCCACAATTTTTTATTTGTACAATTTTCTAGTTTTACAAACAAAAGTACAAACTAAAATTGTTAATTGCACGAGAAATGAAAGGGCATGTTTGTAATATTCAAACCTGAACAAACGAGTTTGTCACTTATTTAACAAAATTATTTTCACGAAACTGCGTATTCCGATTTTACAAAATTATTTTTTACTGTGTACGGGAAAACGTCACTTCCGGTTTCAAAATCTCATTTTTCGACCGGAAGTGACGTGTTTCCGGTATGACGTCACTTACGGGCGAAAAATGAAATTTTCAAACCGGAAGTGACGTATTTTCGGTATAGCGTCACTTCCGGTATGGAAATATCATTTTCAAACCAGAAGTTACGTATTTCCGGTACGACGTCACTTCCGGTCGGGCAATAACATTTTCAAACCAGAAGTGACGTATTTCCGGTATGACGTCACTTCCGATTGAAAAATGAGATTTTCAAACCGGAAGTGACGTCACAATGAATTTTTTCAGATTTTCAAACCGGAAGTGACGTCAATATACCGCACGCAAGTTATGCGCCTTTACATAGACAAATAAAAATAAGAAAAAAAAGAGAAGAAAAAAAAAACGGAAGTCGTACTCACGGTCTCGCGCGTTCGCGTTATCTGCAGTCGCTTTAGCACCTGCAAATTGCCTGGGCGCTTTTTCGTTACGGGGTGGGCGAGACGTACTTAATAAAACATGCTCTCGCTCTTCTGCTCTCCGCGACACCGCCAACCCTTCCTGCCAGCTCGACGGCCGTTCTCGGGGGTTCACGGCTTGTTCGTTCGGTCCCTCTAGCTCTCCTCCTCCCCCCCCTTTCCTCGACGCGGTCGCGCTTCAGCACCTCTCTCCCGCCGACCATCCTTCTTTCCCTCCCGGTAAATTCGTTCACCATCGTCTCGTCCCGTTTACTCTCACGCTTACCGAACAGTGGACGGTTTCCACGAGCGGCCAGGAATCTCGGAACTTTCCTCGTCGCACTTCTCCTCTTTCTTCAAACTCTCCCGTTTCTCTCGCCACTGCCCCGGGGTGGTTCCCCCCTCCGTCGCGAGAGTTCATCCTTTCCCACCGGCGCACATTGCTCGATTCAGCGGCAGCAGCGGCAACAGCGGCCTTCCCGAAGTTTCAAACTACAATTCTCCCGGGACAGGGAAATAAATGTCTCTCGTACTCTTTATACCTCGACACTTGTCAAAACGAGCGCGGCTGAGGTAATTCGATATTTAGATACATTTATTCCATTATTAAACGACCTCAACTGTAAGTGAGCTGAACATCTTGCTGAATATCTTGAATATCTGCAACTTGAATATCTTGAATAACTGCAACAATTTTTTGTTTTGTTTTTGAGGAAATTTTTCATTCAGAAGTCGCGCGGCGAAATAAATTTCGAATCGTCGAATTATCCGTCAATTTTTCTTGTTCTCTTGTTTTCAGTTTAAAAAACATTAATTTTCCGAAAGAAGAGCCTGCTGAGAATGAAGTGAGGGGTCTATTGTGTAAGCAAATTCATCCCGTGATTCCCATTGGTCATAGAGGTATTTCTATGTACCGTCGATATGAATTTTCGCGAGGAACAATAGACTGGCAAAAGTGGAACTAGTCGATCGTCGATGGTCCAGGGCTGGTGCGGGTTGGCGCTATTTTTGCGCTAAACAATGCGACGTTTTTTTCCCTCCCGCATAAGAGAGCTGTTCTTCTCAGTGGAGGCGAACGGGGCGCGTGGGTGGAGAGAGGTAAAAATGACGTACGACAGGTAAATACGCGAGGGAAACGCGTGGGGGTGGAAAAAAAATGAAATAAACGTTTGACAAAAAAAAGGGAGGGGGGGAGGGCGAGGTGGTTGGAAATTCCATATTCCGTACGGCGAAAGGGAGAGAGAGTGCTTCGCGAAGAGCCGGACGGCGGAATGCTCGCCCGTTTCGTAGTTGCGGACCGATGGACGTGGACAAACGAGGGGGAAAAATAGCCGGCTGGGGGAAGGTTTGGAAATGAGATTTGCTGGTAAACCGACAATTTATCGTAGGTATCCGCGAACGCATCTCTTGACGTTTCTCTGACCAGAGTTATAATTAATACGCTCTCGTCACAGAGCGTCCGGCCAATATTCCCTGTTCCCATCATATATATATACATATATATATATATATATATATATCTATATCTATATCCACTTTATACACGGACAAATTTATACACGTACGCTCTCATTCGTCCGTGTGTCTCGAGCGTGTGCCCGGTACGTTTCTCCACGAGGCGACTGCCGTGTACAAATCTACATACGGCAACGAATCAAACGTTTCACATAGACAAAACCCCCGACCGGCGGGCCGGCTAGGGTCGCGGGGGAGGGCGCACTCTGCAGACCTTCAACCGGGTTGCTGATTAAGCTTGAATGACTGACGCCGCAAAAACACATTAAAACTTGAATGAGTACAGATGCAAAATTTGGTATCTGGGAATCAAGAGACCGCAAAGCAAATGGCCTGGCGGCTGTGTGTCCTCGGCCACCGTTCGCTCGCGATCCGCGGAACTCGCTCTCCGAATCTCTCCCCGTCTCCCTCACTTGCGATCGGAAGCCCATCAAAATATCGCGACGGGGGAAAAACATCGGGGCGACGATAGTGCCCCCGGACACACGTATCCAGCACGGGGAAGAGAGAGCGAGTCCCTCTGTGCAGTGGCGTGGTATGAAGTGCGGTCCGTCCGTCGTTCCGTCGGTGGTCGCAGATCCGGTCAACCAGCTGGGGGGGGGGGGAGGTTCGTCGGCCCAGCGATATTTGCAGTTCGATTTTTCCAGTCGATCTTATACGAACGAACGGAAACCGGGAGCGATCGATGCGTGCTCTATCTGCCAGCCAAAACCATACCGCGTCCATACCCTCTTTCGCATATCTGGAAAATCCACCGAACCACAATATCCAACAACCCGTACGCTCGCGCGCGCAGCCCGAAAGCCCGCTGGCACACCAAACCGCGAATAAATCTAATGTCGTTTGATCCTACTTTCTTCGATAATTGGATATCCCCGACGAGGAACGAAGTCCTGGCGGTCATTTATCCGAGGATAAATCGTTTCGAGCTGTGCATAAGCGGCTGTCGGAATCGACGGGCGGGAGACGAATGCCGCGCAACGCGAGACCGCCGAGAACGCGCTTAGAGAAACTTATGTGCGAGAGGGTTTAAAAAAAAAAGGGAAAGAAAAAAAAAAGTACCGAGAAACGGTGCGCGATTGTATAATAAAAGAAGTCCCTTAAATGTCGCGCCAGCAGGTATCTTTAATTGGACAGATAGCCCGAGCAGGGGCGATTCACGAGACGTTTTTCTTAGCGAGAAAAGGGATTCTCGATTGCGCGTAATAAATACGTCACGAAGGAGAAGGAAGGAGCGAGGGGGAAGAGCCGAGGCCGGAGAGACGCGGAAAGGAAGACGGGACGGAAGAGTTGCGCAGGTGCGAGTCGGTGTGCGGCAGACACACGAACGAGGGAAGCGAACTCTTCCGTGGACAATCCCGCCGGACGAGAGATCGTCATCTCTCGCTCAGTCTCTCCCTCCGGATGCCGGGTGCACTCGCTCCGCTCGGGGAAACCGAGCACTTCCCCGCCCCGACCGCAGAACGATTTCGCCAAATTGGGCGAGCGAAATGAAGTCCGCGATTCTCGTCGGAATGATCATCATACATGCCCTCTTCGCCGCTCATGGCGCGGGGCTGCGCTTTCGCTTGTTCGCCTCTATCGAGAACTGTCATAAAACAATCGATCGCGTTTCTCCGGAGGCTGTGCAGGCTCCTCGATCGAGGGATCATCGGTGCGCCGGTCTCCGCCGCGCCGGTAGCGGCGCGAGAGGGAGGGATCGTAAAGACTTCAAAGCCTGATGGGAAATCACGGATGCGATTTAGCCGGGAACGGTGATCCTCGGCGGAGTGTACGGCGTTCAATCTCGGCGTTTTAAAAGCGCATCCGAGAAAGAGAGAGGGACGGGGAGAGAGCGGGCGGATCATCGGGGTCTTCTCGGGTAGTTGCCGGAGCAGAGAGTTATCAATCAGACAAACGGTGCGCGAAACCCGAGACGATAGTTTCCGCAATAAAAATCGTCAACCAGATCGTACCTCACCGTTACCGATACGGGCGTGTACCTCCTCTCACGGGCGGCCAATCAGAGGCCGGCCCGACACCTTAATGTATTCAAATGTAAGCGGTAGCAGTGTTTATGTCTTGACATTGCAAATTGTACCGGCTACGCTATAACTTATAGTAATTGCTCCGGTGCCGGAGTAATTATTTATACTCCTGATATAGGCGAAGGGCTCTCGCCGTATTCGCTTCGAATCTCTCTCTCTCACTCGCTCTCTTTCAGCGAGCGAGGAGAGAGAGATCCTCTCTGTCCCTCGTGATACTCTCTGTACACTTGCCAACCGTGGATGGTATATTTATAGGCGCGTATATGGGTGCGAGGCGAGGCGAACACTTGGGTTCGCGAAAAAGGGACGCGTCGAACCGGCGAGATTCGTATCTTTCCACGTCCGTCGGTCCGTCCGTCGGAGCCATTCCACGAGCGGGTATGTCGACTCTTTTGCAAATCGGAGAAGTATCTCGCTCATCGTGGTAAATCTTGTTGGGAAATTGAAGACTCAAACGTTTCGAATGACCACGAGCCCCGCTCCGTCTTTATCTCTCGCTCGAAAGTATGACGAAGATTTCTCATCGTTTCTCCGTACACGGGATCATCTCGGTCGATGCGCAACGCTCCCATGAATTGCAAATTATACGCCTGCGGGGATGAGAATCGTCTTTTAAAAAGAATCTGTATGATACAAGGACTCGAGAGGTTTCTTCGTTTTTATACGATTGCGTTTCTACGGATTCTTAAATGGGCTGCTCGTGGTTCCATCTCTTGTGCAAATGCCGAAACCAATGGATCGAAAATTCTTGAGGATTGATTGTTGGCGAGGATATTTTGATCATCTGCAAAAAATTGTCAGCTCCGAATATTAAAAATTGTTGGAGTCACAATTTTTACAATACTTTTTTTCTTACCAAGATAACACAAATGTAAGATGTTATTTTTCCCCTGAAATAAAAAAATCTGCATGATACAAGGACTCGAGAGGTTTCTTCGTTTTTATACGATTGCGTTTCTACGGATTCTTAAATGAGCTGCTCGTGGTTCCATCTCTTGTGCAAATGCCGAAACCAATGGATCGAAAATTCTTGAGGATTGATTGTTGGCGAGGATATTCGGATCATCTGCAAAAAATTGCCAGCTCCGAATATTAAAAATTGTTGGAGTCGCAATTTTTACAATACTTTCTTTCTTACCAAGATAACACAAATGTAAGATGTTCTGTTTCAGTGAAATGAAAAAATTTTTATGATACACGGATTCGAGAGGTTTCTTCGTTTTTATACGAATGCGTTTGTACGGATTCTTAAATGGGCTGCTCGCGGTTCCATCTCTTGTGCAAACGCTGAAACCACTGGATCGAAAATTCCCGAGGATTGATTGTTGGCGAGGATATTCGGATCATCTGCAAAAAATTGCCAGGTCCGAATATTAAAAATTGTTGGCGTCACAATTTTTACAATACTTTCTTTCTTACCAAGAAAACACAAATGTATGATGTTCTTTTTCCCTGAAATCAATGAAAGAGCGGCTTCGATGTAAAAAGGAAAGTAAGAAATGTTGCGGTTTTGTGGAAACGACACTTGTTTACTCCGGCATTGATAATTAACCGAGACGATTAACGATTTACACATTATAGCGAAGGCCCGACATGGAGACACCGATACTGCGGTCGGAAAATTACTTATTGGATAAACGATGGGACACCCGCTTCGTAACAATATTTCATGTACGACGGAGAAGTTCACGGGGTTCGTCGATAAATCAGCCGTTGCGCTTAGTCGTAGAATGTTGCGAGAGGGAGGGGGCGGAGGTAGTTTTACCGCGTAACAGGTGGTTGAAATTCTTGTTCTCTTTAGAGTTTTTTTTTATTCCTTTATCGGAGAAAAGAAAAAGAGCACTCTCCAACTCATGAAGTCGGGCCGGTGAGCCGCGCTTAACGCCTCTTGAAAGGCTAAAGCGCGCACCAAGCACGATGGATTTTCAACGCCGCAAACCGCTTAGCGCTTTACTAGACTAGATCCACAGTGCTGTTTTATATCTTATTTTCTCGCTCTTCATTACTCGAGTATTCGTTCACGACTAAAACAGCCCCGACGTTTTCAGCAAATGATCCGCGAATGTAAAATTGTACTCTTGCTTTTTTTTTCTTTTACTGAAAAAGTAATTTATTTTCAACGATGTTACATCAATTATCACAAACTCATAATACTACATTGGCCAAAGGTGCCAATAGGGAAAGACAATAGAGAAAATAAAATAAAATAAAATTGTCGTTCGATACTTAACGTTACGTGCTACGTTAAATTACTCGAAGAGGATTTATGTACAAAGTTATTTACAAATCATTTTTATATGCCCTTCATTAAAATTATTTTAAAGCTTAGGGTTTATAGTCTTTATACTTTGGAAGGATGCGGTGTACGAGGTACACTATTGTTAAACTTCAACGTATCGAAGCAACATGTGTAACTTCCCGATATTCTCACGGTGTAAGATATACATTATGGCCCAATTCAACCTAATTCCTCGAACCCTATCGCGTCCGGGACGATAGGTGCGGTAGGAAAACAATTATTTTTCATCATCTGCTTTTCTCATCTACCCTCTCGATACTCGTCTCTACTCTCTTTCCATATCGCAAACGCATCTAAAACTAGCAATAAATACAAAACAAAAAAAACATCTCACTGAAACAACGTCAGCCGGTCATACGCGTAACAATCGTAAAACGTAATCGCAACTAATTTTCAAACAGTCGGAGGTTTGGCCAGTGGACAAAATTAAGAAAACAAAAAAATTTACGATAAACCGTAGTTAAAATTGTACCTCGAAAACATCGAAAAATTTATAACTAAGAAGATATGTGAGCCAAAACAAAAAAAAAAAAAATTAACGTAAATTCAATCGAAAATTATCGAAAAATGATTATCTTCCGTCTAATCAAGTAGGTTCCTTCGTCGTTGTTTTCTTCCTTGTCTTTTTTTCATTCTCGTGTGAGACTTTTGATTACCAAGGTCTCCACATGTCCCCGTTTGCCTGCGATGAGCCCGCGTCGGCAGCGGAAAATTGGACGAAATCGCCATTGGGATTTCTGCCGTAGGACGAATTTTTGTTTCCCGACAGATCTTCCACCGACGAGGCGTGTTCGTCCCGATTGCGCATGGTAGTGGCATTGTTGACGTTCGTGTGAATCGTGGAACTCGATGCCTCGTTGTATCTCGGTCTCTTGTCGGAAATTACGAGAAGTCCGTCGGAATGGTGCCGTTTGAGGCCTTCCCTCTTGGGAAACATCGAGGTACGATTGTGAGCCTTGTCGGTGATGACCGACAGGGGTTGTCTCAAATTTTGCAATGACGCCTGTCCACCGATGGCGCGGGTAGCTTCGACGTCCTGCCCGGTTCCGTCGATCTTCCCGCTCGGTGACGAGCCGACGTCCAAGCGACTCTTGGGCTCCGCGAAGATGGCGGGTAACGGAGATTTTCTGTCGCTCGACGAGCTTATCTGGGGTTTTTGGGTCTCCGGCGACGACGAGGAGAAACTCTTGGTCGAAGCCGAGGGGCTCTGTTCGGGAACCTTGAATCGGTGCCGGGACTGATTGGGCGACTGGGATTGAGGATAGAGTTCGGAATTGTGACTCTCCTCGCCGAAGCTCGACGTGGACGTCGACGGACTGAGGAGAGGACTGTGGGATCTGTTGACGGCGGTGAATGCCGAGGACGATCCGATTCTTGAGGTGGGTTCCGGAGCCGGTGGGAAGAACGGAAAATTCGCGGAAATTCCGGCTGACTGCGGTACCAACAGAGCGAGCTCTCCGGTTGGCAGTCTGCTGGGTATCAGCTGGACTCCGCTTGGTATCTGGATTCTGGTCGTGCTGCTGCCGTTGTTGTTCTCGTCGCCGTTGTGAAAGTCACTTTGGAAGCCGACCTTGACCTCCGGGTACAATCTTTCCGGCATGTAAGGTACGTAGTGACTGTAGAACGGTGCCATCTGCTGAAGATTCGTCACGCAACTGTTCAGATGCGACACCAGTCGCTGTTTTACCGCCGGCTCGACGTTCTCCAAGTGGCTGACGTAGCGCGACACTTCGCCGGCGCACTCGGAAAAACCCGAGCGAAACTTGGTCAGTACGGCAGGATCGGTTGCCACCGCCGTGCCCAATTGCTGACGCTGGACCGTCTGCAAGTGCTTCACCGTCATCTCCAGGATATCGGCCTTCTCGAGCTTAGAGTGTCGCGATGGCTGTAACACAAAACATTTGGATGGTTAGATTTTTTTTTTGCGAACTGCGACGGATCTTCTTTATCGACTGTGGGTCGGTGATAGGGAGTCGGTCGGACGGGGATCTTTCTTATCGCTCGATGATTTTTCATGATTGTTCCGTCGGTAAGTGAAACTACCCGACCGACCGGGGCTGGGAACTTTCCTTCGATCGGTACAGAACCGCCTGCCGCTTCCGTACCGACGGTATCACGATTCATGTCTATGTCATATTTTACAGGTAACTAGCGAGACAATAGGGCGCTGCGGACGCCCTTAACGAAATCTCCCTCTGCCAAATTTGCTCACGAGAAAATTCAATTTTTCGACCGGAAGTGACGTCGTACTAAAAATAGATCGCTTCTGCTCAAAAAAATGAGATTTTCAAACCGGAAGTGACTTATTTCCGGTATAACGTCACCTCCGCTCACAAATTGAGATTTTTAAACCAAAAGTGACGTAATTCCGGTATGACGTCACTTTCGGTTTAAAAATCTTATTTTTCGAGTCGAAGTGACGTCATAATGGGAAATGCGTCACTTCGATTCGAGAAATAAGATTTTTAAACCGAAAGTGACGTATTTTCCTTTATGACGTCACTTCGACTCGAAAAATAAGATTTGTAAACCGAAAGTGACGTATATCCGGCATGCGGTCACTTGCGGTCGAGAGTTCGCCTTATAAAAAAAAAAAAAAAAAAAAAAAACATTCCTCAAGAAACTGAAAAATTCACGTTGCGTCAGAGCGTTAATCCTCTCAAGGGAGAGCAACAGGTAGAGTGGTATATCCCTGACCGACCTCATGAATAGAATCGATGCGTGGGAACCCGTTAGGTTTTTTTTTCTATTTTCGAGAGCGCCGTACGGGGTTTTACGTGAAAACCTCTACTTCATCCCCAAATAGTTCGGGTTATGTATTCTTTAAAAATTCTCGAGGAGGCCCAGCCCTTTGGCCACCAATAACTGAATGGTGATTCAGCGGGCCGATGCGTCGAAGTCTTCGAGTCCCATTGTGAGGATAGTGTACGTGCAGGATCGCCGAGCGATCCGTATCCCGGTTCTGGACAGCTTAACCATTCCTATAGGAGTTATATGTACTGTGTATAGTATAATATACATTTTTATGGTGAGATCTCTGTATCTCCTTTTCTCTCTTTCTCTCCCTCCCTCGATCCGCGTGGCACCGCGTCGACCACGCTCCTCACAATAGGCGTGGGAGTCGACGGTAGTCTCGGTTACACACGCAGAGCCACGATAAAGAGTTACTCTCCCTGCGCTCCTCGTCCTCTGTGGGAATACCGTCTCATTCGTAATGACGTGTATCTCCAGCGAGACCGCCACAGGAGACGTGAATATATTTCGCATGACTCTCCTCCTGGGTAATACTTTGGGACATTTTCTCAGGGAATCTCTTCGTGTGAATCACAAAAGGCTCACGCCGCTTCCACGGCTTCCCCGTCGTCGGATTCCAAATCACGCCCGTGCATTTCTTTTTTGTCCCTTTAAACCGGTGGCAACGGCATTAATTTGGAGCAACTGCTAACTCGCTTAGTTTCCGCATGGTTCGCGCAATATGTTCTTTTAATTATGGAGAATCGATGTTTCTCAATCGCCAGATCAAAGAAGTTAATTTTATAATTTTATTCTACGGCAAAGTTTGCGATTCGTTGTATCTGCAAATTCCAACGAAGACGCATTGTTTCCGATTTAATGCGAATTAGATCGGTTTACAGTGAGTCAACTGGAGGGCCAAATAAACGTTCTATTGTGTGCTCAACACTCGGGGGATTCGTTCATGATGTGGGAAGATCGCTGTGGGCGATAATACCCATGGTTCTCGCACCAATGGAAAATCGATAATCCACCCGTGATGGTGGAAGAACTCGACACCCTGCGAAAGATCAGGGACGGTCCAGGCACCTGCAGCGAGTGCAACAGTGAGGGATGAAAAAAAAGAAGAAAATGAACCAGAGGATCCCCTTTTTCGCCGATGATCGAGACGCAGAAGCGGCGCTCGAAAACGGGACGAGGATCCTTAAAGATGATACGGTCAACAAAAGGAGGCTGCAACCTGAGATGGAACTTTTTTTCGTTTTTTTTTCCTCTTCTTTTTTTAATAATTACTCGCGAAGGTTCCCACGAACGCGGGGGGCGTTACGTGCGGACCAACGGCGGATGAGCGAAGAACGAACGAACGGACGGACGGACGGACGGAGACTGGGAGCGAGCAGGTAGCGGAAGTCATCTGGACGGGGAAAGAAGACGCTGAGAGAGAGAAGGAGACACAACCGCCGCAGAATTTGAGAGAGAAAAAAATGAACGAAAGAAGAGACAGACTCATGGTCGGTCGTAGCCGCTTGAGAAACAACTCTCGCTGTATAGAGTTACGTGTCGATACCGGATCTTCTCGCCAACAGCGACAATCCCAAATACACGGAACGATCGAACTAACGGGTTAAGAAAAAAATTAATTAAAAAGAAAACGGAGTCATTAAATCATGAAATCAGTGACTCAAAGTTCGAATAACTTTTACGAAATTTATTTCCGCTGGACACCTTTATCATCGGTTAATATTATATTTTCCAATAATAATTCATTGATTCAAGCAAAATGACATTTTTCACGTTGAAAAGGCATTCCGTCGATGAACCCTTCCACAGAATTTTCGTCCGCTCCAAGCGATCCCCATTCATGGAACCTTTTGTCTCACCGCGCGAACTTTCGCGGAGCGATAAAATGCCGTCGCGTCGAAACCGTCGCCGAAATGTGTTCGTGGACTCTTTCTTTCGACGGAATTTCGGGGACGATTTGGGTGAAAAAAAAATAAATAAAACGAAACCTGCACCTACGCAATCTCACGCAAGAGCAGTCGGCGTGGGCGAGGCCTTTGATCGAGTCAGTCGTTTCTCCTCGTCGAATCCGGACAAAATGCGAAAATTTCGTTCGGGTTCTTCGTTAGCGGTTTGCATGGCGGAGGACCAGCCGTTTACGATCTATCGAGCGAGCCTGACTGTCCGCCGCACATCGGGTACAAATTGGAATCCGAATTTGACGAGAAGAAACCGGAGAGTAAAAGGCGACGAGTGAGCGAGCCAGCGCGTCGAGCAATTAAGCTTGAATCCACTCGAAATTTCTTTAACATTTCTTTTTTTTTTTGTAAACCGGTCGAGTACCATTGTACAGTCTTTGACGCGATAGCGCGCGGGGGCCAGCTCGCATGCCGGACAAGCGGTGGGGATCGGCGGGACCGAAGGGTTCCCACGGCGTGGCATCTAAAATACTAAAACAAAACGGTCGCTCGCTCTTCACCACCCCATTCTTTTCTACACTCTGCCCGCGGACGAATACGTATATGCGTGTATACACGAATATCATCGCTGTCGACAAGAGAACGGAAGAACCCCCACCCCGCGTCAAACCTGATCAAACATTTGCCGGGCTTATTACCGTTAAGACTGCGCCTTGTGTTTTACAATACGCGCGGGTACACATCGACGCTCCGAGGAACCGACGACTTTATTATTTTACGAGCGCATCTTTGCCGTCCCGGCAGGTATATGTGAGGAGGACGGACGGACGGACGTAAAGAAATTGGTGGAAAAATTGTAACGAATACTTACGTCTTTCTTCATCGCCTCGAGAATGAGACTCTTCAGCTCGTCGAGACACTGGTTTATCCGAGCGCGACGCCTCTTCTCCATTATCGGCTTGTTGCTCTGCGCAAAACGAAACGACAAATACCGTAAGAACACGTGGCGTTTGGGCGACAAATCGGCGATACTTCGGGCGGCCCGATCGTTCATGACAATGAGTCCAATTAAATTTGACAAATATGAAAGTTCGGTGTTTGTAGTTTGAAAATTTTCATTTGAGAATAAAAATTAATTTTTCTTAATTGAAAAACGTTATTGGAATTTTTGAAAATTATAATTAGTTTATATATGAATCGTCTTACCCTTCGGAGCTCCGCCTTGGACATTCCTGACTGGCTCTGAGGCTCGAATTCCTCATCGCTTCCTGACATCTTGTAATTGTAATAATCCACCATTTAAGCACAATGAGCGTCGCTCGATGTCTTCCTGAACACTCGGTTCTTTTTATAGCGATTCCACTTAATGGTTGTTTCTGTTATTTCCGATTGTTTATTTTTTAATTACGTGTTTTTATTTTTTCATTTACGCTTGCACGTGTTGTTGAGCAGAAAAAAAAATTCGGAAATTCACACGCGTGTAAACAATCGACACGCGACACTTGTAAAATTGTTGTCGATCGATGTCGAGCACAATATCTCTCGCTCGCTAATCAGCAAGTTATCGTCGAACTTTCACCGGTGAAATAATTCCGTTGTTGACTAAACGATGTTTACTCGCCGAATGAAACTTGGACTCGTAGTTGTCAAGGGATGCTCGCCCGAGAGAACGGTGACGACCCGCTCAGGGGGTTGAGGGTAACTGTTTGACGTTTACGAATTCGGTGGCCGCATGCCGATGCACCCAAACGTCTAAGTAGTAGGGATGAATTTTGCTCGGGAGTGGGGAGGGCGATATTCATCGGGGTGGGGGGGACCCCAAGCCCTACTGAGACCTGTTGATGTGTGGGAATTCGCGCCGTCGCTGGAATATACTTCGACCGACGAGGCTTCGAAAAAATAAATAAATAACACGAGGAACAAATTTTATCAACGAATTTATCAACCCATCGAATTTTGTTGTTCTCCATTCGGTAATGTGAGAAAATGTATTTTTCACAATTTTACAACAAAATTTAATGATTTAATATGTTATTTTAAAAATTTCGTCGTTTTGTTTTGATTATTCTTTGCAAATTGGAGAAATAAATTATTTATTGAATTTTTATTGGGCAATTTGGTGTGGGGTGTTTTACAACAATAATAATAATACTTCATCGTGCGTGGGAATTTGCGGCGCCGCTGGAATATAATCCGACCGGCGAAGCTTTGAAAAAATAAATAAGTAACATGAGAAACAAATTTCATGAATGAATTTATCAATCCATCAAATTTCGTTATTCTACGTACGGTAATGTGGGAAAATTCATTTTTCACAATTGTACAAAAAATGTGTTGATTTCATTATTTAAAAAATTACGCGTCACGTTATTTTTATTATTGTTGTAATTCAGCTAAATGAATTATTTATCGAATTATTATTGGCCAGTTTGTCGTCGGACCGCGACGCTGAGAGTTCGAAGCGATCCGGCGGACGGACTATAAATAAATAACTTGAAAATCAAATTTTATTCAAGAATTTATCAATCTATCAAATTACCTAATTTTACGTACGGTAATGTGAGAAAATGTATTTTTCACAATTTTACAAAAAAATTTATTATTTTATTATTAAAAATATTTATAGCCACGTTATTTTGATTATTGTTGTAATTTAGCGAAATAAATTATTTACTGAATTATTATTGGGCAATTTGTCGTGGGGTGTTTTACAATAATTTATCACGTGTGGGAACCCGACGCTGGGAGTTCGAAGCGATCCGGCGGACGCTCTATAGCAGCGGTAAAGCGTAAAGGCATGCGATAGAGAAGCATCTGACACAGGAGGGCAAACATACTACAGGCTGTTCGCGTGTACGTTGCCGTACGTGTACGCACGTCATAAGTGTGGCTGGCGCGCGCAATGCGATCCGATGCAGGGACGCTTCGTATGCATCGGGGTACACACAGATGAGACCCGTATGGGAATTCCCATGAACGAAACGACTGTTTATAACCACTAATTTTCTTTATTTTTTCTTCGATAATTTGCTTATTTATTTGCCCCTTTCTTCTCACGTATCCTGGCGTTTATTTTACTTCCCATTTTTGCCTTATGATTTTTAGATTATAAATATTAAATATAAATAAACAATTCGCATTTTTTTAAATTTCATTGTTAAGCGATACAAAGCGAGTTCAATATTTCGTCGAAGCCCGTGTCGATTGGCACACGGCACGCTTACCCGAACGCCTCTCCGGCAAATATATATAAAACCGTAAAAATACCGTCAAACTCGAAAACTCGTCGGCTTCGTCGTCGTCGCACAGCCAGAGGTGGCTTCGTGTGTATCCGCGCGCGAACGGTTCAATAAAGTATGAAGGATATTTGTGCTGTTGACAAAATCAGTTACTACACCCATTTTCAAGAGGCACTCGCAGCCGCAATAAAAAGATAAACTTTTACGACGTGCGATTAAAGCACCGGGGAAACTTTTACTTTTAGAAGGCCCGAGCCCCGTCGCGCAGGCCTCTCATTCTTCGGTGCCTGCCGAAGAGCTTAATGCTTCGCATTTTCCTTGGTAAAACTTCATATTATTTTCCGCTCTCATTAGCGTGCATTGTTATTGACATTATTGTTATTAATATTATTATTATTATCAGACGAGAAATAAATCGCTGGACTTGCACGTGTACGCGTTTCGCCAGATGTGCACTCGAGAAATCGAGAATTCGAAAATAAAATTCTCCCGCACTGAAACAATTCTCAAATGCGAGATCACCGCTCGATAGTGCCGGGGCCCCTCCGTCCATCGAGATCCGCACGGATAAACTTTATCGTGGCCCACGCAACCCTATAAATTTACCTCGACTCGACTCAATTCCCAATCTTTCGCGACGATCGCTTTTTTATTTTTTTTTCATGCCACTCGTGCTTCCGCCAGGCTAACCGGGTCGAAGAATCAGAGGCGAGGGAGCAAAGTGCTCTTCCTATCACGCTATCGTTTAATAGAACCTCGATACAATTAGATCGAACGATTGCGAATAACAAAAGCCCCCTTTCTTTAGAAGCCGATGATAAGAATCAAGACTTTATGATATTTGGTAAATATAGTTAAGCAGCTGTTAATGCTTTGATCGAACAATCGTCCACGGTTCTGTTTTGTTACGAGATTAAAAAACGTTTCCGCAAACGTCCACAATTCTTTATCGTTAACTTAATGATACGAAATTTTTGTTACGGAACATCTCGATCATCCTGAAGATGCCATTAAATTTTATCTTTGGCAAGTCTGTCAATGAGTCTTTGGCAAGTCTCCGTCAATGAGTCTTTGGCAAGTCTCTGTCAATGTGTCTTTGTTGTTTACTTGTAGAAAAAAATTGTTAACTTGTAGAAAAAAATTGTTCACTTGTAGAAAAAAATGTTTCACTTGTAGAAAAAAATTGTTCACTTGTAGAAAAAAATGTTTCACTTGTAGAAAAAAATTGTTCACTTGTAGAAAAAAATTGTTCGCTTGCAGACAAAAATTGTTCACTTGTAGGAAAAAAATGGTTCACTTGTAGAAAAAAATGGTTCACTTGTAAAAAAAAATGGTTCACTTGTAGAATTTTATTCCCCAAGTCGACTTCCCCATCTGAAGTGTGTGCGATGCAAAAAACAGCCGTAACAACTTGATGAAATTTAGTCTGGTGCTGATATCTTCGGGGTGAAAAATCGCGTAGAATTTATGAAAAGTGATTCTCCGTCGGTCAGGTCGCTTCTTCGGCATCGGTCATAATTCCGGGCCGTTCGATACGATGACGAGTCCGTTGTGCGAAAGGAAAAAAAAAGAAAGGATAGTACCGTCATAACTATGTAGTTTATGGTTTTATTTGGGTTTGCCCCGTAAACGCATAATGTCCTGCTCTAAACTGCATCTTTGTCCCTGAGACTGGTGCATTATTGCGTGGAATGGCCAATGAGGACGGCGGCCAGCTCCAAAATGCGTCAAGAACTAGATTGCCCGGGCGGCGGTCCGCGAAGAGTTCATCGTCATTGCGCGGTGAACGGTTCGGGACCGTTCTCGTTTCCCTGCATCTGCGGCCCTCGGTTCTCGAACTCGGAAGTCCCAGGACGAGGCTCGGCACCGAGGGGCCTTGCGTTCACGGAGGTCGTAAGTATACAGTATAACCATCGTCGTCGTCGCCCCCCCTAATAGATGCTCGCTCAGCCTTGAACTTTGCTTCGAACATCCCTCGACCGGCCTCCCTTCGACGGCTACATAAAATCATTCAATATTACATCTCAAACATTTTTTTCCTGAAGTACCGTTTTTTCAACAAAAAAGTCGTCTCAACGATTTTTTTAAATTACGCTTATTAACAGTTACACATTTTCTCAACAGCAACAGTTACGGTTCGTCATTTAAAATGAGGCTTAATCGAATTGACCAAAATTATCAATGATCCGATAAATTTGAAAACACAATTTAAAAAAATTGTGAACAAAATAATGCCGACAATAATCATACGCCGAACGGCATAACCGGAATTCGAACCTTCCAATTGCGCGCACCAAATTAATAAAAGTTGACAATAAAAAATGTACTTTCATCAATCCCGGAAAGAATTCCCAGGCTCCGAGAGTTTATCTTATCGCAACGCTGGACCGTTCCGTTTCCCATGATACATAATTTCCCATAAATATCCGAGCTGAGCTGTCATAACGGAAGGCGTCCGGTCAGATGTCGCGACCTTCTCATTAACCCCGAAGGCGGGTAAGCTGCTGGATCCACCGAAGCGTTCGCTGGCTGCTGTTTCTCCGGCTTGACCACAAATCTCTCGAGAGCAAGAGAGAGCCGGATCGAGGGCCGAAGAGCCGGAGAGTAGTGTGCAGGTCTGGCTCTAAATTTGGAACGCCTACCCTCACGCTTCTTCTTCCTCCTCTTCTCCGTCGTCTTCCCCGGCCTGGCCGTTCCGGCTCTCTCCCTCGCTCTCGCCTCTTCGCCACGGTTCTCCGAGAACCTCATCTCGCGGCATACACCTGCAGCTCGCACCCACGCTCCCTCGGGTTCTCGTGTCCCCCGCCACGAAACCTCGCCATGGGATCCTTCAGGAAGGAAACGTTATCCTGTCGAATCTGAAATCTCCACTTCCGCCCACAAGTCACAAGGTATAATAACCATGTATAGTCCACCATGGCTGTATACTATACACGAAGAGGACCGGTTTCTTCCTTTCTTTATTTTTTTATTTTTTTATTTTTTTTTAAACACCCTCATTTTCTAATTTCCCACGTGAGCGTCCACCGACGCAACATTTGTTCGCCTTCCGCGTTCCTCCACAATACCTTTCGTCCGCTTCTGGAAGGGTGAGAAGCTACCGAAATTCACTTTAAAAAAGGCTTTCCCTGTATCCCGTTCTCGCGGGCGAGAAGGCTTCCCGCCCCGAAATCCCGACATCTGTGCCGAGCCGCAGACCGGAGGGTTACGATCCCGGTAGTTCATAATCGTGGAAACATTTAAACGGGGTGTCCCGCTTCCGCGAGAGCGAGACCTCGCGTGGTATTTAAAATTAAAACAACAACAAAAAACGTATATTCCACGTTCTCGGGATTTTTGACTAACCCACGCGAGGGTGCTTCGAGGGGGTCGGGATTTTCATACAGTCTTTTAATAAACCCGTGAGAGCCGAGGCGAGGTCGGGGATTCCCTTTAAAATATCGTCAGTATGTGGCTTTCCAGGTGGGATTCTGCTGTAACTGAAAAAACGGCACATCGCTGTCTACACACTGGCTGCGGTACTCCAAAATGCGATATCGGTCCTTCTCCGGCCGGCGTAGGTAGGCAGAGCGAAACCGACAGTATTCCCAAGACTAATAAGCACTGGGTTAAGATAACACGCCATTGCTTAGCAGAGAAAAATAAGAAAAATATCTGTGACGTCACATCCGCTTTGCACTGAGAAAAAAAAATTGATTGGATTAACCAAAAGTCGCGGTAACATACGTTCAAAGCTGTTATTTGTTTGATACAAATAAAGCATTGTTTTGTCAAACAATTATTTGCTTAAATTTATTCAAAATTTGTCGATTGAAACAAACATATTTGTTGTACCAACAAAATACACCTTTGAACGTATGTCACCGCGCATTTGCTTAATCCAACCATTTCTTTTTCTCAGTGTGCCAATCTCAGTTTTTAACCGGAAGTGACGTCAATCGGAAAATACGTCATTTACGATTCGAAAATCTTTTTTGTCGAGCGGAAGTGACGTCATACCTGAAATACGTCACTTCCGGCCGAAAAAAGAGATTTTTCCAACCGGAAGTGACGTATTTCTGGTATGACATCACTTCTGGACGGAAACCGCGATTTTGAGACCATAAGTGACTTTTTTCATATGACGTTACTTCCGATTAAAAATTGAGATTTTTTAACCGGAAGTGACGTCACAACGCAGACCCTGGGCCATTAGTTCGGCCTCGTAGCCGTGCCGATTGTTAAAGCTCACCTGTGTTATCACAAACAGATAACAAACTGGAGTTTTTTTTGTACATAACGAAATACGAGTACGAAACGGAATACGATGCATGAAATACGAGTTTACTTAGTCACGACGTATAAACAATGAAGAGTTTCCGGGACCGTGAGCGGCGGAACTATGGACGTAGTTACAAACAGAAAAAAATAACAAAAATCGAAATAATAGACCGGGACGGGAAAGGGTATTTTATGAATCTGGTTACACCGAGCGACTGTATATGAAAAGTAGTGTATTATAAGTGGAGCATCCTTCGGAGTGTATAATGGCGGTCCCAGAAGTCCCGATCGTAAACGAAAATGATCCATTCTGTTCGAATTGGGTCAGTGGGCTCTTCGGTGATCCACGGCTGGGAACGAGGTCGTGTGCTGGACGCACGCACAGAAAAATCGGCTACAATGGTCGTCGCGTCGGGCAGGTAATTCTGCCGAGATCCCGTGAGAGAACCAACCCCCTATCCTCTCCCCCAATCCTTTCAAACGGAGGTGAGAGACAAATTTTGACTGCTCGAATCAAAGAGACTCGGCAAGCCCGTATGCACGGTACAAAGAATCGATCATCGCTTTTTTCCCCCTCTCAACACTGTCTTCCGCAATTTTCTACTGAGAGGTCCGTTTCCAAGCACTATATCTTAAAAAAAAAAAAAAAAAAACTATGTATTGTTCAAGAAACAGTATTTTTTTATGATCCTCGAGACGGTGCTTTGCGCGATACGCGGTAAGCTGTTGCGCAAGACCTTGAATGCTGGACGCGATCGCTACGAACCGGCTAGGTGAAACTTCGCGAAATATTAAACGCGAAATACAAAAATATCGATCGCTACCGCTGCCGACATTCTATTTAATTCCTTCAATTTTTAATAATTTTTTACAATTAACCATCGAAGTCATACATAACACGTGTGACCCTCATTACCCCGGGGTTTGACGTAAGTCCGCTTTCTCTTATACGTGCAGCTACTCTGCAGGAACCACCCCACTGCCGGCTCGTACACACGCGTACCCCCTTCCGAAATGGTCCTCACCTTCCTTACTTCCTTCCTATCCCTCGCAAACTTCGCACATCGCGTCCCTCCACACTCCAGCGGGGTACGGCGAAGAGGGCCTTTTGCCAAGGCGAAATGATCACCTGGCGACGGTTCCCACGTTTCTGCGATTCGCATTGGCTTCACCCTTTGGCTTATTCCATCTCTCCGCCGTAGGTCGCCGGAGATGGGCCGCATAATGGTGAGCCTCGCGCACGTAGAATAAAAAGGTAAAAATAAGAAACGGAAAACGAGCCGGCCTCGTGCATCTATTATGACCTGACCGCTCGGAGCAGTGCGCGTGGCTGACACACGAGCAGAGAGAGACGAAGGATACGGCACGTCGCGCTTATAGTCCGCAGGATTCGGAAATTTTATTGGGAAGCGAAGGAACGGGAAAAAGGGCCATGGGTACGAATCCGCATCGTCGGGGTTAGCGCGATGGGGTCTTCTTTGGCCTTTTTTTTCTTCCCTCTTTATTTTTTTCTTTTTCTCTATCAATCGCACTGGCTCTCTCACGCCCGGTGCCCCGTTCAGGTATTTTACATAGAAAGGCTGAAACTTCGTCGACGAGTTTTGGCAACTGTTTCATCGCGGCCCCCAAATCGTGGGTGGTTTAGGACCAATGGGAGACGGCGGTCTCCGGTGAGAATGTTTTAGGATCTTCGACTTATGCGGGTGTCCTTCGAAAAAGAATTAAATTATACGAGCCTCTATCCCTTCCTCGAACCCACTCGAACGAATGCCAAAAGCGATAAATTTTAGTGTTTTAACGTCGTTTTGTCGTTTTTTTTCTTCCTTTTTTTGCAGCGTTCAAGCGCGACCGGCACGAGCGGACAGATCTTTCCTCGACTCCCTTAGAGTCATTAAAGTCAACGGTAAAGTGAGGAGTTAATTTTTATTGATAGAGTAAAAGGATAAAACGGCGTGCCGCCCGTCCTTTCTCTATTCGTCGAGACTTAAAAATTGAAAAAAAAAAATTAAAAGGAAACAACCAACATTTTGAAAAGCCAATAATAGAAAAATTATTTATTTGACGGGCGCCCCGCAAATAAATATTTATTTTATGAAAATCATTGTTTATTTTATGAAAATAAATGTTTATTTTATGAAAATAAATGTTTATTGTATGAAAATAAATGTTTATTTTATGAAAATAAATGTTTATTGTATGAAAATAAATGTTTATTTTATGAAAATAAATGTTTATTTTATAAAAATAAATGTTTATTTTATAAAAATAAATCTTTATTTTATAAAAATAAATCTTTATTTTATTAAAATAAATCTTTATTTCATTAAAATAAATGTCTATTTAAATCAATTAAAATATTTATTTGTGGATGCCCGTCAAGTGAATTATTTTTTCGGGTAAATACGGGCACCTTAGGCTCGTGAGTTGTAAAGAAATTGCACAAAAAAAAAATCAAAACTGCTGAAACCAGTGCCATCCGGAATCTGATACGAACCCGACACCCTGCAAATCTTTCGACACAATTCGCACAATGCGCTGCTATGCGACGCAGGAAACATGACACTCATAATAACAGAAACAGAACGACTTGCCAAACAATTTACATCCAAAATAGTACAAGAATAAAAATCGGTAACGGGATGAAGGAGGAAGGGCTGACAGTGCCGTCCGAACGAGGCATGAGCCGCATGAACGTAAAGCAAGAGAAGCAAAGAGAAAAAAAAACGAACGTATTGAACCGTGTCTCTGCAGTCTCAGATCCCTGGGCACTATCGTCTGGGTAATCTCACCTTTTTTTTTAACGCGTTGCCCGCCAGTAACTCAGCGCTGTCGAACTAATACGCCACGTTAGTCCTGTTCAGGGGTTGCGAGAAGCTGTCCGCAGCTCCATAAAAAAATCATTCGGCGGCCGATCTTTGGGAAACACGATATGTTTAGTCTCCGTCAGGCCGAGAATGAACCCCCGTCGTTCGAACGGTCGTGGGATCGGCTCCGAACACCATCGCCCGGTTAGTTGTTTTAACCGGCTGCAAACGACCGTTTACCCTCTCGTTGGGAAAATCACGGAGCTTACGATCTTGTTTTCTAATTGCTCTCGGAATTACCATTGCCGATCGACCCCCTGAAGTTTCCGGCACGTACGGATGTCTCTACCTGCTTAAGGAAACCGTCCTCAGTTCTCCGCATTAAAAATGGACCGAGAAAGATCCACGGATCCTCCTACAGGGATAATCGAAGAACCATCTCTCCGGAAGCCAAAGAGACGCGGTTTGTTTTAGGATCCTATGGGAAAGTAACGAGGAAAAAAAAATCAGAAAAAGAAAAAAAAATTGGAGTCCTGTCAATAGGAGATCGGTGTCATCCGATCCACAGCCTCTTTGCTCGAGATGAGTTTTAATGTCCTACTACGGCTTAGAGAACGGATTTTTTTTTAAAATTATTTTTTGTCACCTTTCACCATCCCCCTGCACGTGGCCATCCCCTTTTTCGTACCTTTACGGTCCCGCTATCGCCTCTCCCAAATCCCCAAACGATATCCGACGGTCGCGTGCGTCTGTGACCTGCGCGTTTAGCGAAAAGATCGGACGCGTAAGATTTTTTCGTAAATCGTCTTCAACTATCCGACAAGAATTCTCAGAAGAAACATTATAAACATATTAAACATATTAAACACATAATATATACATATTACATTATATTAAATATTAAACATATATATATTATAAACATATTGATAATATGTTAATCAATTATAGAAAAATGTCGAATCTAATGCATTGACTGAAAATAAAAAATCGCTTGCCGGCTGCCATATAATTTTGATTTTATTCCAACTCTACTTTCAGCTCTTACAATTCCATACGATATAGAATCAACGACGGCACGACCGTCAACATGACATATTATTACTTCAATTCCATATGGAATTGTATGAATTGAAAGTAGAATTGAAACAACAATTTTTTTCATGGGCAACGCGCAAGCGAATGTTACTTGAGTCATCGATATTTTTTTTAGTGTTTCAGAGCCTTTTTTGCATGGTCTCGATTTCTTCGCGGATCGCCGATCGTCGCGACCAACCCGTTTGGGATTCTCGCATTTTCGAGCGTGCACCCCCGAGGGGGTTCGGCGGCGACACAAAGATCGCGGCATTGTCCGGTAGTTAGTTGTCCGGTCACGTGTGCGCGTCCAGTTTTGGCGAGGTCCGGACGCGGAACTCCGTCTTCGCGGCCTTAAGTCGTACCGATTTGGTTAAGGTCGCGACTAAGCAGCAGCAGCAGGATCGGCGCCCGATCGGTACCCCAGCAATCGCCAGCAGGTTGCTGGAGCCCGAGGAGCGAGAAGTAGCAGCTCGCTGCCAGCGGAGTGTCGAGTCTCGGAGCCTTCGGCTCGCAGCCACCTTGCGTCCTCGGGTCCGCGAAGCGCCCGGCCAGCTCGGAGAGCCAAGCATCGGCTCGGGCCTGGTGAGAACACTCGGCGCTACGCGTTCCCACCATCGTCTCGGCCGTCTTCGTGCGGCTCTTCGGGCTCGCTCGGGCTCTTTGGTAAGGACGGCTCCCGATATCGGGCGCCAACCCGAAAGGGGGGTCTCCGCTTGCAGCGGCGACGCTCGAGTCTCCGGTGGGTCTCTCTTGCCGTCTCTTGCCGGGCTTTTGGACCCAAGCAACCTGAGCGCACTCGATTGACAACACAGAGTCCCATTATCCTGCCTCCGTTTCCTCGAAAGTGTCCAATGAAATTTTGACAAAATTCTTATTGCTGGATTTAAAAAATTATCGGAACGGAGCAACTTCTACCGATTTTACATTGTTGCGGGAAAAAATATTTATCCTTATTTTTCATCAATATTGATAATAATAATAAATTAATATTATCAAAAATGATAATTGATTGATATCATGAATAATAATAATTGATTAATAATATATAACATAAAAAATTATCGGAACGGAGCACCTTCTAACGATTTTACATTGTTGCGGGAAAAAATATTTATCCTTATTTTTAATCAATATTGATAATAATAATAAATTAATATTATCAAAAATAATAATTGATTAATATTATGAATAATATTAATAATAATTAATTATTGTTACAGAAATGTATTTATTCTTGAAGTATTGGAAATTGGAGTATATGGAGTGGGTCACAGTGGAGGAGTGTTCGAAGAACCGCGGTCATCGGAGTTGATAACATCCGAAGACGCGGAGCGGGGTAATGTGGAGTCGTTCCGAAAATAGAGGCCGCGAACAGTCGCGGTGACGTAATGGGACATAACGAGACGAGCCAATTGACGGGCTCGGTCGGGCTCGGTTAAACTCACCAAAAGCTGTAGCCGCCTCGCGACGAGCTCTATGCTAATAACGTTCCGCAAAACTGCAGGAGGTATGCCGACTATGTGTGTCTAGGACGGTGTAAAACATTTTGTCGTTACCGGCGAGAGAGATAGGGAGAGCTGCTGGCACCCTCGTATTGTAAACCGGCTGTTTAGCCGTAGGTTGAAACTATCCGCGGGAACAGATAACCGATGGATAAGTGTGAGAACTCTCCGGCTGTGAATCGCCAAGCGTTCTTCCAAACTCGTCGGGACGACGAAACTTTGAACAGACAAATGCCTGGTGCTTGCGTCGGAAGAATAAACAGTTGGAATTGTCATCGCGAAACAAAATAAAAAAATTATTTGCAAAAAAATGTTGAATTAAAAATCACTAAATATGCGATATTATTATTTATTTTAAGAATCCCTCTCGTCAACTCTTCAACTTCGAACTTTCGAGCTGTGAATCGCCAAGCGTTCTTCCAAGCTCGTCGAGACGACGGAACTTTGAACAGAAAACTGCATGGTGCTTGCGTCGAAAGAATAAACAGTTGGAATTGCCATCGCGAAACAAAATAAAAAATTGTTTGTAAAAAAATCTCTAAATATGCGATGTTATTATTTATTTTAAGAATTCCTCTGGTCAACTCTTCAACGTCGAACTCTCGAGCTGTCAATCGCTAAGCGTTCTTCCAAACTCGTCCGATCGAGGAAACTTTGAATAGACAAATGTCTGGTGCTTGAGTCGGGAGAATAAACAGTTGGAATTGCCATCGCGAAACAAAACAAAAAATTATTTGTAAAAAAATGTTGAATTAAAAATCACTAAATAGGCGATATTATTATTTCTTTTAAGAATCCCTCTCGTCAACTCTTCAACATCGAACTTTCGCGCTGCGAATCGCCAAGCGTTTTTCGAAGCTCGTCAGGACGACGGAACTTTGAACAGACAAACGCCTGGTGCTTGTGTCGGGAGAATAAACAATTTAATTGGAATCAACCATTGGAATTGCCGCCGCGAAACAAAAAAAAAATTATTTGTAAAAAAATGTTGATTACAAAATAACTGAATATACGATATTATTATTTATCTCAAGAATCCCTCTCGTCGGCTCTTCAACTAAGTTCGTTCCATTTCTCATGTGAATTCCCGCATAGCCCCAGGCAGCAGCACCAGTCCACGAAGTGGGAACTTCTGCACGAAAATTTATTGCTCCGGATGACAGAAAAAAATATCATAAAAATATAGATGTGCTCAGGACGTACGCGCTGCATATCGGGAAGCGTCACGCAGTTGGATCAGCTGTTCTGACGCGAGGACTGGCCGTCACGTAAAAGTTAAGGGTGGCCGCGGACAATGGGTCTCGCACATCTTGCAGCACACATTCGGTAGGGTCCTGGTTCTTGCGAGGGGGTCGGAGAAGAGAAGCAAGCAGTGCGAGGGGGATCTTCGCAAAGACTCTCGGAAGCAGATATCGGGGCACGCGCCAGACGTCACCTGCCCCCCGGTCGATTTATTGATTTCCAGAGGGGGCAGCTGAAGACGTGCCCTTATTCGCGCTTTATTCCAGGGCTCTCGATGTCTTCCAGATACAAATGGGAAATATAAGAAGACTTTTTTGTACCACGTGCACGAAAAGTCCCGCTTTTCGTGCCTGTAAAGTGTGGCGAAAGTGGCGCTTTCTGGCACAGGATGCGCGAAAAATGCTGTAGATACTATTTTACACGCTAGTTACTTTTTTGCACACTTTTTAACGCTCTAGTTACTTTCGCGCACACTTATCTTATCACTCTAGCTATTTTCCGGCACGCATTTTACAGGCACGAAAAGCGGGGGAATTTTCGTGCACTTGTCACAAAAAGGAGTGTGTGCGATACTTGTACGAAATAGTATATTATGCCACAAGGGAGGACAGTGCGTTTTTTCACCGAGTGTGAAGTTTGATCTGTTTCTGTGTGTGAGTTACTGCCCGAGCGAAGCGAGGGCAGAAATTCACACGAGGTGAAAATGCACTTCCTCCCTTGTGGCATACGATATTTTTTTTCCGATTTCGTTAAAATAACCACATTTTTTGCGTCGCAAAATCGTCATCTTCGCCAATGACCATTACTCCCCCGGGAGTAATAGGGCTTCCAGCGGGAGTAATGAGCCCCATTACTCCCTAGGGAGTAATGAAATTGTACCGCGCATGCGCACATGTTAATAATTATCATCGGCCAATAATAGGCTATTTTCCGCCCGCATTGCACGCAAGGAATGTGGTTATTTTAGCGCAGTCGGAAAAAAAGTACTAATTCTTCCTTCAGCATAGTCGGGAAAAAGTCACCGCGAAATATGAATTTTCTTGTTAACAATAGTCCATCTTGCCCCGGTGTTCCATTTTGCCCGGCTTTCTTCTCTCTGTCCGACACCCGATATCATCGTGGGTCCAGGCGCGTGACCGATACGGAACCGCTCGTCGATCGCCGGTCTCCAATCCCGCAAATCCTCATGCAGCCTGACAATTCGGAGTGCACGAAGGATGCACGTGGATCGATTTCGCATCCGGTCTTTCGGCCCTCGTTCCGTTGCTCTCATCCTCGAGAATCCCGGAGGTAAATCATTCCAGCGGGACGCGATACGCGTGTATGTCCCGTACGTAACCCTGAAAAGAGGTTCCCCTCTCTTTTCTCGCCCTGCTCGCCCATCGTCAAGCAGCGGCGTGTGTGTGTGTGTGTGTGCGTGTGTTAAAAGGACCGCAACCGTGCGAGCCGGGAAGGAGCGTGGAAGGACAATGCGTTACGCGTCCCGACGCTTTTCTTGCAGACATCGTCTGACTGAAGAAGAGGGGAATACCGGCACGCGACCAACGTCACCTGCTCGCGGCGATGCGTGTACGAGTTCCAGTGGTTAGATACAGCGACGCTCATGGAAGAAGTCTAACCCTCCTCGAGTCTTGTATCGATTTTACTTATAGCGCAGCTGCAACATCGTCGACACGGTGGGTGAGTCGGTTATCGGACCGAGTCGTCTCAGAGTCATTACGAGTTACCTCGCTGAGACATATGGTACGAACGTTGAGATTCCTACCGGTGGTTGACACAAGATTTCACCCGTTTGGGCCTCTTTTACACGCTCGACGTGAGAAATGCGCGCGGATTCTTGAGTCCCGGTTCAAAGAACTTCGCCTCGCTTTTCTCGGAGTCGGAACTTTGAGAATCCTTGTAGACATTTGCACTTCCTCTTTGACTCCTCCTATTAGCGTCGCTGCTATTTATAACGCAACGGAAAATAAAATGTTGTAATACAGCTCTGATCCTTTGAAGGACTGAGTGGTCTCAGAGTCGTCTCAGAGTTATTACGAGTTACCTCGCTGAGACATATGGTACGCTGAGAATAATAAATAGTTGGATTTAGCCAATGCGCGGTGACATACGTTCAAAGGTGTATTTTGTTGGTACAACATATATGTTTGTTTCATTCAACAAATTTTGAATAAATTGAAACAAATGATCGTTTTACAAAACAATGCTTCATTTGCACCAAACAAATAACAGCTTTGAACATATGTCACCGTGACTTTTGGTTAATCCAACCAATTTTTTTTCTCAGTGTACGAACATTGAGATTTCTACCGGTGGTTGACACAAGATTTCACCCGTTTGGGCCTCTTTTACACGCTCGACGTGAGATATACGTGTGGACTCTTGAGTCCCGCTTCAACGAGCTCTGCATGGAGAAAAATGGTTTAGCTGCTCTAACGAAATTGGTTTTGCTGACAATGACCACGTTTCCGCAGTAAAACGATTAGTAAAATCAGCAAAAAAAATTACTACGTGGAAGCAATTGGTTTTGCTATCACGACAAAACTTTCTTGTTACTGCGACGATTTAGTTTGCTATGAGAACAAACGATGCCTGCCGCAATTTCACGGCTGGGTAATGACTGGAAATAGGATATTTACCACATTTGTATTTTACCATTTTATTACATTGGAGATAATGCCTATATTTGCAATTGCGAGTTCTTGAAATTTGCTGTATATAGATGTATTAAACTCCGAAAAGTATCAGCTTTCGCAGTTTATACATCCATATACAGCAAATTTCGAGAGTTCGCAATTCCACTGTATTTTTTATTGTTACTCGAATACAAAGCAACCGTTTCCTCGCGACACTTTGTTTTCACTTTGCGCGTCGAACGTCTCGAGCTCATCGTAGTTGTTGGCACATACACGCGCCCCACGCAGTCATACAAAAAATTTTTTGTGGCAGTAACAAATGCTGTTTTGTTGCGGTAGAAAATCGCTCCAAGCGAGAGATGTTGCTATGTTTACAAGTTGGTTTTGTTATGCCGATACTAACAAACTAAATTTGTCACGGTAACAAAAATCTTGTTGTATCAACAAATTTTTTTTCTCCGTACGCCCCCCCCCCCCTTTCTTCTCGGAGTCGGAACTCTGAGAATCGTTGTAGTTCGTTTTACTTCCTCCTTGCGTCTTCCAATTAGCGTTGCGACTATTGACGACACAACGGAAAACAAAACCCTGTAAAGCTTTGCTCCTTTGAAGGACCGTCCGGTTCCGTCGGCCGAAAAAATGTACACATTTTATCTTAACCCTTTATAAGTCACACCGCCCGAAAGCGTACCGAAACGGGTCTAACGGACGCGAAGTGGGAGCCACGCAACTTACACTGTAAAATTAAATGGTAAATTTAATGTACTGGAAATTGAAATTTGCATACATTACTTACATTAATTGAACATTAATGTACTTTTATTGTTAAATGAAAATACGAGTTATTAAAATTATAAATCTTTTGCCCGGAATTTACAAAAATTTCCATTAAGAATACAAATGTTACTGTAAAATTGCAACACACATATGTTTGAAATTTCAGAAATAATTTATGTAAAAAAGCTTCCAATACCGTTCGTCAATTTTCAAACCAATTTTTTTTACAGTGTATAAAGGGTTAACTGTGCAACTGACTTGGGTTGATTGGACTTGTATAACGAAGTTTTTCAGAAATCCTCGAAACTGCTTGGGTCCAAGTACATCCAAGGAATTCGGCACTCGATGAACGCCTGAGGAATCCCAGGTGCACGGGTCACCGGTTTCAAGACGCGTGCCGTTTTCCCACGTTAAACACATGGGGGGTTTCTCGCATGCGTCTGGCGCAATTCCACGTCATTCTTCGCGGCATAATCTCACCCCTCGGTCAGTCTCTCCGGAGCTCTTTCGCTCCTTTGTATTGTCGTGTACCGCGGTGTCTGTGTGCATGCGTACCGTGCCACGAGGATCTTGGCTTCGCCGTCAGCCCCCCTTCGGCCCTTCTCGTATAATATTGGGCCCCTTGTCGCCCCTAAGATTCACGGACCCCACGAGGTCTCCGACGTCACCCCAGGTGACGTGTGCCTCGGCTGACGTCACGAGCATGTGCAAAGCCCGCGGCGGGAACCACGCGTGTGACGTAAGAGCCGACGCTCTTGCCCCCCTCCGGACCCTTCTTGTGCCCCCCTCCCCTATTCATAATACCGATACCTTCAGACGTGCCCCGCGCTGGTATTAAGGGTAATGATTTCTTTGGTTCTCGCTCTCGTGCGCCCTACCCCTCCCGATCCGATTCATAATTTTCGCCTACCAGTCCAAGGGGGTTCGTGATTTAGAGAGCCGTGAGACCGTCGATCGACGAGAACCCTGAGCGTAGATGAAAAATCCTTACACAACTTCCGCAAGCAGATGTCAAGGATCGCGTGCGCTGAAAAACAGCTGAGATTCCGGATCGCTCGATTTGTCCCGATGCAATGAACGACCCGGACTCGGACTCGATGAGAAAAAACTCGTCTGGCACGGGGGGCATGGATTTTTGGTTTGTTCCGTTGGAAATTACCACGCGGCCGGGAGAAACCCACGTGTCGGACACGCTCGGTTCCGTCGACCTCGGAAGGTCGATCGAATGGGACATTTTTTATTTACCTGAGAATTTTATATTTACCGAATCTAAATTAAATGATTTTTGATTATTCAATTTTCATTAAATAAATGTTATATTTATTTGTATTTATTGAATGATTTTTTTTTGCACATAGTAGCGCCTTGCGATTTTTTCGCTGGACGAGAGGTTTCTGGACACATGCAAATCAGTGAGGACACTGGGCTGTTAACTAGCGGATCTGGGGCGTACGCTTGCTGCTCGGCAGCCCTCGTCTCGTTTCTTCTCCACGTGTTTGACCCCCCTTCGCTTTCGCGCAGACGAACCCCTTCGCTCGTCGCTGTCTTTCAAGACTAGGTCAACGTTCCGAGGCCTCGGTAAGCTAGTTACTGGGCAGCTGTAAAGTTAGACGAGTTTATTGTTAAATTTTTTGGATTATGCTAAAATCGTGTCCGACAAGGTTCCCAGGGCTGACGCTTAAGTGGAACACGCTATTTGCATCATAAGACCGTTCGATCTTCTACCTTGGCGGATAAAGCGACAATACAGATTTTCGGCGAGAGTCGGCATTTCCTGGTGCCTGACCGGAGGATCTCCCGGTGCTTCGCTGTCGTGATTTGTTTTAATTTTTTAATTTCTGTTGCTTTAAATCTGCACAATTTAATCGATCCAATGATCGCTGAAAATACCTCCATTTCTTCTGAAATGTTTTTCTCCCTTCGTTCGCAATTCAATGTTCTGAAATGGATAAGTCATTTATGATATCAATTTTTTACGGATAACCGTATTATCCGTATTATCAGTAATTTTTCAATTTTTATATTTTTTAATGCTTTAAATCTGTACAATTTAATCGATCCAATGATCGCTAAAAAATACCTCCATTTCTTCTGAAATGTTTTGCTCCCTTCGTTCGCAATTCAATGTTCTGAAATGGATAAGTCATTTACGATATGAATTTTTTACGGATAACCGTATTATCCATGTTGTCAGTAATTTTTTAATTTTTTAATTTTTTAATGCTTTAAATCTGTACAATGTAATCGATCCAATGCACCCAGAAAACCCAACGCGACTCTCATTCATCATGGCACAAATTGCAGATATTATACGTCGACTCGCGGTCTTGCACTAGTTAATGACTATCAAAAATATTTTTTTAATTATGCGCTGGCTGATAATAGACTTCACAATCTCGCGATGCTCTAAATAAACAAGTGTCAAAATACAGCACGTCTGAAGTCATCAAACATCAGCTTTAGGCTCGTGCAGCGCCAATCAGAATGCTTTTATAAGCGACACTAATACATCTATCAATAATGCGCGACATTTTAGCCTCGGCGTTTTTGAGAAGGGAAAAATGGAACATCTCGAGGACCAAAGAAAAAATTCAAGGGCATTCCAGAAATTTTCCAAGGCCACGCAAAATTCAAGGGTGTTCCAGAAATTTTCCAAGGCCACGCAAAACTCAAGGACATTTATAGGGAATCGAGGATTCCCAGACTGTCGATTGGTTAAATTTATTATTATGCTGATTTTAATGTAAAAAAATTATCCGCACGTTTCAGTTCCACCGACATGAGTCTGCTATGTGCATTTCCACTTGACCCTTTCGCTGCACACGGTGCACCTCGAGTCCCACCGGGACAAACGTTGCCTGTCGCTTCTCTCCGTTAATTAAAATAAAATTGCTCCTCACTCCATACCGTCGTATCATCGTGGACAGGCGAATGTTCACTCGAGCATGAGAAACATAAACGCGAAGGTTGGTTAAGGTAGCGCATGGCCCAGGTGGCTTCGTCGAGCTGCTAACGCGACATGTGTCCCATCGCGGTGTTACATTTGTGGGAACTCGGCGCATTTCGATAAATTACCGTGTGGCATTAGTGTGTTCACGAGAGGCTCGCCCCCGTCAATCAAGGGGTCAAACACTCCTATTATGTCGTGCAAAGTCACTCGAGACTCGTCATCGTCAACGGTCTCGGAACTTTACGAGCCACGAGTATCCGGAGAATCTTGCGGTCACCCAGCCCGAACGTTAAATCTCCTCGTCACGCTGGATAACGTTGTCGACGAGAAATCTTAACTGGATCGGCCAATAATCGGGTGATCCAGTCAAGGTTCGATATTAAAGCACAATAGAAATTGTCAACTCAAGTTCAGGCAACGACAAAAAAGATTGACCACAGGTAATTTATAATATTACCGGTCGGTGGGAGAAACATTTTATATCTTGGATCTTTCTGTCTGGTGCATTGAAAATAAATAAGACTTGTGGAAAAAAAATGTTCAACGTAAATTAAGACAACGAAAAAAAATGTTGACTATAGGTGATTTATAATATTACCGATCTATGGGAGAAACATTTTATATCTTGGAATTTTCTCTCTGGTGCATTGAACATAAATAAGACGCGTGGAAAAAAAACTGTAACTTAAGTTCAGGCAATGACACAAAGGTTGATCATAGGTAATTTATGATAGTACAGATTGGTCGGAGAAACATTTTTGACCCTGGAACTTTTTTGTTCATTGAACAAAAATAAAATGTATGAAGACAGAGTATATTATGCTGCAGGGGATGCAAGGGGTGCACGATTGTCGCCGAGTGCGAAGTTTGCTGCCCGAGCGAAGCAAGTGCAGAAATCACTCGAGGTGAAAATCCGCTTCCACCCGTGTAGCATACGATATTTTTTTCCAACTTCGTTAAAATAACCACATTTCTTGCGTCGCACAATCGTGATATTTCCCTATGACCTTTACTCCCTCGGGAATAATGAGCCCTATTACTGTTGTCATTGAACTGCGGCTACGAGCCCTATTACTAGCCCGGGAGTAATGAAACAGTACTGCGCATGCGCACAGATTAATGATCATTGGTCGCGATTTTTCGCCCGTGTTGCACTCAAGGAATGTGGCGAATTATTTTTGGCGAGTTATTTTAGCGAAGTCGTGAAAAAAAAAAAAAAATTTTCAACTTAAGTTTAGGCGACGACAAAAAGGTGGGAGAAACATTTTTGGCCTTGGAACTTTCTTTCTGGTGCATTAAACATAAAGAAGACGTATGGAAAAAATAAAAATAAAACGGTATCGAAAAAAATTTTACCATAAGAGGATGTTGCCCAATGGTAATACGTACCACGGCCAACATCGTCATTACTGTATAACAAATGCGAGCGCACATTTCTTCGTATTGTCGCATGTTGGACCACCGTGAGAATAGCGATGAGTTATCAGCATAATTCCCATGGATGCTTCAACACCTGGCAGAGTATATACCTGAGGCTTTAAAAGTTTTGTCCGTAAAAAAGCACGAGATCCGGTTTGCCTCATTGGCAGTGGGCTCCTCGAGGTGGACAATAGTTTAGCTATAATGACGTCCGGTGAGCTACTGACACATATGGCGACTACATTCGCTCATTGTGACAGATGCGTTTGTGAAAAACGCTCTATTAGATATTATGTGTATTATTATTTTTTTATGTATCTTCGACGGTAATAACTGCCGATTGAAAATTCAATCGAAAGTGTTCGCACAAATTCGCAAAAGTTTCGATTGGCATGCGGTATGGTAAATTACTCGTGAAAGTGGAACGCATGAGAAACACATTAAAACAATCAATGTATAACATTTTTGGCTATATTCCACAAATCGTTATATAATTGATACTCGGAAGGAACGGTCATGGGAAAACCACAGGATTTTAAACCTTTCGTTAAGTATTTTTTTTACCCCGATAGTATTTTCTAACATCTGCTGCTACCGATACTCGAGCGCATTATCCTGCATAGGGTTTGCACTAGTTATTGACATTGATAATTGGGGATCAATTATTTGAATCGACGGCAATGCGTTCATAGAAAATGGGCTAATGTATATCCGGTAATTTTTTTTTTTTTACTAATCATACCTTTACTTGTGAGACAAAGTGAAACTGGTGCAAGGACGATGGAAAAACGACATATTTTTTTTTATGAAAGTTTGGACGAAACTTAAAACAGTTATTGAACAGAAATCTTTGCAATCGTAATAATTTCTCGAAATTTTTTTAAACAAATGAAAAATGAGAGAGATCAATTTATACAGAAAGCAGAACGCTGCAGATAAGTTACCGATGCCCATAGAATGTTCCCTGCTGTTTTAGCTGCAGCTAAGCTATCCTCGGTATTTGCATTTTCGACTCTCATCATTTTTCACTCTTTCTACTCTGCCGGCTCAGAGGTAAAAAAAATATACATATCCATTGATGTCATTTTCATTAATTCCTCGTAATATTCACGTCTAAATGTACAATTTCACAGGTATTCTTTAGTCATGTTTATACAGTAACTAAAATAATGATTTATCTCAAACATGGTGTTGGATGAATATAATTCATTGAGAAACGACGAGAAAAAAAAAACGTAAAAATAAAATTGAAGATTACTTCGATAAAATGGCAATGGCACAATGAAACTTGTACCAACGATCGCCGTCGTGCATCATTGATTCGACTCCAAATATTCAATTTCCTCTCGAACTTCATTCTTTCTCGAAACTTTCTCGACCATCTCCTGGTCCGGATTTTTTATCACACCGTCCTTAAGCTTTTGCTCGAGTACCTCGATCTCCCGATATTTCTTACGAAGATTCTTTAGCCTCTTCATACTGTCGCTCAGATGCGACGCACCCGTCGCGTCTTGTCTACTCGACGCGGGTGGTTGCGACTTCGTCGGATTGCTCGCATTTTTCGTCTTCGAAGTCGACGCAGGCTCGGATATCTTAACTGCCGCCATATCTTCCGTTAAACTGTTGCTACTTTTGTTCTTGGTCTTCTTTTTCTTCTTCTTCGAATCGTTCTGTACCGGCATACCGGGTATCGAGGATTTTCCAATCTCGGCATCTTTTTTCGCTTTCTGAGAGGCGATGTATTCGGCCGAAACGCCCGGCGGATGAGTAGGTTTGTTTTTAAGAAACTGCTTTCCCAAACTCTCATATCTGCAATGAAACATTATTTTTGTTGAAAATTTATGTGAATACGACGTTGGTGTTTTTTTCCACGCTGAACCTGAGTCGGCCAGGCCATTTTGCATCAAAGTCAAACACGACGTTGACATTGAATCAAATTGAAAATTGAAATTTTCATATCGCTTCCTCAGAAAAGTTGAGAATCAAATTTTTCATATTGCTTTCTCATAATGTTCCTCTATTCCCAAAGCTTCCTCTATGACGAGGCGATATGAAAATTTCAATGATGTTTTTTAATTGTATAGCTTTGCGGACAAGAAATATTTGCTAAATGTGTAGAGCTTTTTTAGTGGGTAAGAGGAAGCATCATCAGACGTACAGAGGAACCTCTTCCTGCGGGACGTATCCATCTTTTACCCTGCGTGGCTTTCTCCAAGTACCATCGGGACGCTGACTAGCAGGAATGAAAGTTCCACCTGTGGTACAAAAATTTAAGTAAATTTACTAAAAGTCTTGATTCATCATCAGCGTTTCAATTGTCTATGACGATCTGAATTATTTACCTTTTAGGGAGTAAAAAATATATTCATACGGTACCGACCAGACCAAAGTATAGCGACAACAGACATTTCGATTCACAAAACTTAGTACACTTTATATTGTAGAATTGGCAAACAAAATTTCATGCGTAGTATAAGTGATCGGCTCATACTGTGCGAGGATGGTATACATTTTACTTAATTTCATTTTATCAGTAAAGTAAATTAATTTATGACTGTAATTTAATTTATTAATTTAATTAATTGTTGATTACTTCTGCTTTTGTTGCTTACTCGTTGATTAATATCTCTCGACTAAAATCACAGCGGGTAATTTGGTGTGGATATTCACAGCAAAGAACAGCTTCATTTTCACGCGTGTTATTTTACAAGGCGCGTGAAGTTTATCAGACCGAGCCGTATGAAAAATTCGAAGTTCGGTATTTAAAAACGTGCTTCGTACGCGAATCGCTTTGGAAAAAAAAAAAAATATTGACAATTGTTTACATCAATTGAGGTTATAAATATCCCGGCGAAATTTTCTCGAGAGTTATCGCACCAAGCTCGCGCTGAAAAATACTCACCCTGGTCATCCTTGATATAAGACGTGGCCATTGTTTATTCGTTAAAATGTATATTGCAGTCACGTTTTTATTAATATTGCAACAAAAAAATCTTTTTATAAGAGATCCATAACGCCGTTCTGTTTCGTTGAAACCGTAGAATTCTGCAGTCGCGTTCTACGATTTACCACCGATCTAAGATAATTGAGAAGTGGTTTGCTCGAGACACTGATAGAGGTCACACCTTGTGATGTAAGTTTCCCGCGCGAGAACGCGGTCTATCTCTTGTCGGTAATATATCTTCTATCGGTACTCGGAATATTTGTGTTCCACATTATAATACGGACATACATAGATCTGCTCCAAAGTATTAGACAATGACCTTTTCAAAGCTGAAGTCACTTCCGGTCGATAAATGAGATTTTGAAACCGGAAGTAACGTCTTTCCACTATGACATTACTTTTGGGCTATAAATGAGGTTTTCAAATCAGAATTGACGTATTTCCGGTATGACGTCACTTGTGGTCGAAAAATTATATTTTCAAACCGGAAGTAACGTATTTTCAGCATGACGTTACTTTGGGACGAAAAATTATATTTTCAAACTGGAAGTGACGTTTTCCCCTGCGACGTCACTTTCGGTCACAAAATGAGATGTTCAAGCCAAAAGTAGCGTATTTCCATTATAACGTCACTTCCGGTCACAAAATGAGATTTTCAAGCCGGAAGTAACGTATTTCCGGTAAATCTCTGGAAATCTGACTTAGCGGTTTCTAAATTTCATAGCTGTTTAATATCAGGACGAAATCAGTTCGTCATAATGAACTCGACCCGTTAATAAGTATCACCAGCCGAATGCGCTTGTAAAATGTTCCATTCCGATGTTAATTTCGCCACATCCAGCGTAACTGAACAAACTGCGTATCGAGCTATTCGAGTGCTACAGTTTCGTTCAGGATATTGGGAAGTGTGCGAGGCGAAACGGTCAGTACAGTGTAGAATACCACAAACTGGGACTTACAACGTCCACAGTCATAATGTAACCGACGCGCATGTGTCCCGCCGGTTTGTCACGGGCGCGCCCGCAGAACCGGACGTTAGGCTACAACAATCGGAATCGGAAGTGATTCCAGCGCGACGATGGTCGGGAACCGTGGATGCATTGTCATGACTCCCGAGAGCGTATACACACGACGAACGAACGGATAACTTTTGTCCATCAAGGTTTTATGAGGCCATAATTACGAGTGGACAGTAGTTTCACCATACAACCGATGCGGCACACTCTATCGTACTCCCGTATTGGTGGAAAACAGTGTGTAAACTACTTCGGTATTGCTCCACAAAATACCACTGAATCAGTGTACGTCGTGTTCTTGTCGGCGTGAGTTTACGTTTTCACTCTCGCGTGTTAGACCGCACTACGGTTTAATCACTGGAGGTTTAAAGTTCGATCGGTTTTTCCTCGGGCAACAACCAAATTATTAATCTTATTCGTTTTCCGACGACATTCAATTGTTACTGTTATACGTATAGTGCACGATAGGAAATATTATAGTATACGCATGACGAATTCTTGGATCGTACATTTGCGCGATACTTTGGCGAACGCATTAATCGCATTTTCGTATTAACTCCGAAGTCCGTTCGTCTGTCCGTCCGTTGCCGTTCGAGGAAATACCGTACTCGATGCTCGGCGACTCCGTACTTCGCTTCACGGCTACAGAACGGTTGAGGTAAGTGGAATTCTCATTGATGGATTACCGAGAGGCAATCGTGGAAGTGGAAAAACCGACAAAATTCGCCGTTGGACCGTATCGTGCCGACGAATCGTGCGCGAGAGTATTGCACACACATATGTGAACGTAAATAACATGTCACGCAAAACTGCAGATTCATACTGTCGCGAAAGAGGTCCGGATTGCACGACGCCCTCGTCACTTATGCACGTACGTCCTTGCGACAGAGATATACGCATTCATGGAATTTCCACGGGGAATTCACCAATGTGGATTCCACACAAATTCCAACCCTCCGTTGCCGTCGCTCTCAGCCCTCGCACACCAAAAGCAGAGGGCTTCGTAGTAAGCAGATCGCGGCTGTAATATCGAGCTCACCCGAATCCATTCGTCTAATTTTTATTTTCTTACGCTCTTGGAGAAAAAAAATTCCTTTAATCTCGAAAATCAGACTTTGGATTTGGTTGGGGATGTGGAATTTCTCATTCTTAATGGTATCGGCGGGAACGGCGGAGAGCCAGAAGCGCGCCGGTCTAGTCGACGACGAGGAAATTCGGAATAATAATTCCGGTTGAATTAATCGTGGCTTTCGTTTAAAATTCCGTAATACGGGGAGAGACAGACAAAATTGAACAAAAAAGTGTCATTAGTAGGGCGATTAAGTGGCGGGATTACCGGTCCCCAAGGAGATCCCGCGAGACTAAAGCGCAACGAGAGTTAAATGGGATACCAGAAGCCAGGGGGGTGTAATAATAGCGAACCTCCGTGCCTCGTTACCGAGTGTCCACTTTATTCATTTTTTTTTCTTTCTTTAAATTTCTTCTCGGCACTGTAACCATGCACGTATTATGCCGAGCGAATTATTTTAAATCTCATCAACGATCGTTGATCCGCTGAAGTGCGCGAAAAGGTTGTAACTCGTTACTGTCGATTGTTTGAGGGAGCGATTATTTTATACTTTCGGCAATCAGCTGAAGAATTAATTTTTTCTTCGATCGCAAATAAAAATTTGATGATGACTTTGCCTCATTGCGTCGTTTTCTTTGGAGCCCAGCGAGGTAATTACGCGCCCGTTTGCACCTTTACGTCCGAAACATTAACCCTCTCCCCACCCTGTTTCGCTAGTCTCGGCGCGCAACGATTTTCAATCAATTAATCAGAATAGATTTGATTGCCGCGGCTGTGGCCTCGAGCCAACAACGGCATCCACTGGAGCGTTCCACTGCAGCGATGAATCTCTGCATAGCTATACTGAAAATTCATACAACAGTTATATTTACCAAGCTTTCGAGCATGTACGTACGTACAGCCGATATAAATATTTCATATCTTTGATGCGAAGTATGTGTATTTTTTTTCTCCAAAATTCCGTACATATCAAATCTATAGATTGGCAATACATACGCGAGCCCACAGTCAAAAGCAGTTTCATTTAAATCGCTCGAACGAAAATGTTTTTCTCGTGCAATACAGCGGCAAGCCCATCGCACATACGTCGTAACGCAACTCAAACGAATTCGAGAATACGTTCGCGTGTTTACGATCGCGTGGAACACGTTTTTCACCGTCGTGTACCAGATCGGTCTTGAAATAAATACGATCGTAACTGAGAGGCAGCAAGAGTTGCAGGGAAAGCGAAAGAAATTTTTACGGAATGAGAGAACTGCATTACTTGAACGCAAAGTGCATCCGTAATTTGTTTGATCGAATTTTCTTTAATCGCGGACGTATTTGGAGATTCGAACTCATTATTTTAAACAAGACGCCTATACAGTGTGCACATCGAAACTGCTGTAACTCAAAATTTAATTGAACAACTTTCGCTCGTTTGCGATGTTTTCAATTAATCAGGGTCATCCGGAAGCAGCGTTTCTGTCAATATTTTAAATTTACTTTTTTCGCGCCTCCAGTGTTAATTTTTATATGAAATATTTATATATTTTTCCCTGGGCGGAAAAAAAGCTTACAGATTCGTGGTCGTTCTTAATTTCCAAAGAGAAAAACTTATTTTTTGGGCAAGATTACAGTTTTTCATTAATGACTTTCAGTATCGGACTCGTCCGACTGACAATCAATCCATGAATAAATCGACGGCGATACTTACGATTATTTCGATACATTTCCGGCCAAGCATTAATTTTTTTTATCGAGGAGAGGATAGCTGGACATTCGAGTCCCAACAATAAATCGTCGCAATTTTCATTTCGAGCTCGTTTATTGCAGGAGGGGAAAATAAAATGGGTTGCGGTTCGAGCGGAGCCTCGGCTAAAAGCGGTGGCGCCCGACTGATGACAACCAAACTCACATTCACGAGAGAACAGTTGGACAACCTGAATGGCTTCTTTCGACAGTCTATCGAGCGTGACATCAATGATAATCATGGTAAAATTTAAATGTCTTATACATTTTTTAATTTTTTAAAAGTGTCATTACAATATATGTGACGGACAAGTGAAAAAAAAAAATGAAAAAAAATTTCCCATACCGGGAATCGAACCCGAGCCTCCTGGGTGAAAGCCAGGTATCCTAGCCACTAGACCATATGGGATTTGGTTGAGATGTACGAACTCAATATCGGTTTTGTTGCTTTACAATCAGCAATGAAGTATAGCAAGAACTTTTTTCAGTTTTATTTTTTCGTAACAACAAATAATTATTAATTAATAACAAGTTTTTTAAAAATTATAATATTATTGTATCAAGACATTTTTTTAATTGGAATTATTGAATGTATATACCTGGTTTTGTGCATATGATTCCAATAATAATAATTATATATGCGAGACAGAGAGAGATAGAGAGAGAAACATTTTTTGAGTACCCTAGGGCATGTCCCCTCAAATACAATATCATACATATAAATATCAAGTAACATTGAAATTACCCTAAAATTGCACATACTCATAAATACAAAAATTCAATTAAATAAACTATAAATAAATTAATTAAAAATACGAAATAATAATACCTAATCCTAATAATAAGACCTTAAATACAGCAATACATGTAAAGATGGCAGAGACGAGGGCAAAATTATGAGGTAAACGTCCCAGTGGCCGGACGACTGGGACTGCTTCCTTAAGTGTGCAGCTACTGGTACTTTTAGCTTACTAATAAAGTTCAAATTGAGACTTACGCAGCAGACAGATGACTGAATATTGCACGACGTTTCAAGAGTAGGCACGTATAACCTTTACATATTTTTGATCTATTTCAATTTCATAATACACAGCGAAGGCGCGAAGCGCCCGAGCCACGACAAATTTATATATCGCTAAAATTATATATTTCAATTTAAATGACAGTGATTTCCACGGATTTTACGTTCTCAATCCGATGTACATTTAATACAGATTTCGTTCATTTCAGCGCTTTACTTCATTTGTGCACAATGCAAATAATATTTGTTTAAAACAATTATCGTCTATTAATTCTCAAAAATCCATTAGTTTGCCTATGACTAAATAATTTTTTATGTATATTATTATATAATCCCATAACCGGAATATGATTGTATTATAGCATGAGAAAACAATTTCGAAAATATTCGACAGATATTACGGGTATAGAGGCCAACGTGGAGAGATTGGTTCAGCGTCTTATATCGGGAGTGGGTAATCTGGACCGAAGATTCTCGTCCATGTTCCTCGTTTCGTTGAACGAGAGACGTCGAATAAAGGTAAAGAAAAAAAAAATAAATAAAAAAAAATAAAATGTATCGAGCCAAGATTGAAATGATACTAAACGTGTAAAAAAAGGCCGTATGCGCACTGGATAGACACAATCGATCTGGTCCATAAGATGTATACATAGATGAAAATAGGCGCATGCGCGAATTAATGCGAGTTTCTTCACCGCCCGTAACATCGTTTCACCGGAATATAATTTTCGTTTACAGCAACTAAAATTCGAGTATCTGTTACGCATCGATGCTCTATCGGCACCCGGAATTTATTCCGAGTGCGAGAGCGGCGCACCGAGCGTCGAGGAGGATTCGAGTTTGCCGGGATTTGCGCGTCTGCGAGTACGCGGCACCGATGCCGAGTTGTGGGCCGAGTTCCTCGGTCCTGGAGGAAGGCTTCGGCGGGATCTCGTGAAAGCGAAGCTTGCAAATCTATTGGCAGCCGTTACGAAACAAGGTGCGAAGTTTCCCCGTACACGTGAACACGCGCTTAAGAACCTTATCTCGGTTTACGACGAATCCTGCATGAAGCATTGGCTGGATATCTCGGAATCGAGGGTTTCCCTCGGCGTGGTACACACACAACTGTTGGCTGTAGCTTCCTCCGTGAAGAAAATGAATTGACGAATAATAAAATAAAATAAAAATAGCAATAAATTGTCATCTCGGAAGTCGAGGCGCGGATCTGGCGAATCGGGCGTTTAACTTCCGAAGCCATTCATTTTTAAACTGTTTACTAAAATTGTCATGAAAACATTGCTTAGGTGAGAGTGGGGTAAAATGGCACAGCGGGGCAAAACGGGATTATGAGACAAAACGCAATTTTCCAATAACTTTTGAATGGTGGCGGTGGTGGTCCGTGGGGCAAAACGGGGTTGACAATCCGGATGTATCATTGGGCCAAAATGGGGCAGCCAAAAATGATTGGAAAATTGAGTTTTGCCCTCACTGTCTCGTTTTGCCTCACTGTCCCATTTTGCCCCGCTCTCCCCTACATCCCGCCGTATTCATTAAGTTGTGAATAAAAAAAAAAATGCATTACCGTTTTTGTTACCGATTAAGTACTGGTCGTACGGTGAAAGTAGCGTGTTCCACGTGCCCTTATCACGGTAACTGGGTTAAAAATGATTGTTCGTTTCCTTCTGCAAGAAATAAGTAATGAAGCGGCGGAGGGTGTTTGCCAAGCGCCTGGACAGATAGTCGATGCGGAAGTCCTGGACAAGATCCTGAAGCAGCCCGATCACTGCAGAATCTTCTTCGGCTCCGGTGAGTTAGCGAACAACGGAGATAGAAAACGAAAGTCGTTTTAATTATATTTACCCCATTTTCCCCCTATACCGTCCTTTTCTCCCGGCAATCGCTGAATTATGCAAACTACTCTGCAGCCCCATGCTGAAATCTCGCGCGGAGTCACCGCCAGCAGGTAACTCAATATACAAAGCGCCCTAATAAATCAGAAGTAACGCTCGGCTTGAAGTTGCTTAATTATAACTGATGGAGATTAAAAATAACGAGCGAGGAGAAAAGCAAGCGGGTGAGGCCGGTGACTGGCAGAGCGCAGCCGGGTACTCGGTTTCCACGATGCCAACGGAACCCGCGAGTAAATCAGCGAATTTGTCCGGCTGTTGGAATCTCGAGAAAAAAAGGGTTAAAGCCCTAGAGCCGTCGAGCTTTTGTGCCAAGAACTGACAAAATTGAGTTTCCCTCGCTATTACCGAGTAATACGGCTTCGTATTACTCCCGAATCTTTAACATCGCAGCCAACTCTGCGTACAAACATATTTCAGACAAAAAAAAAAACATAAAAAATCTTTCCGAAAGAAAAGAAAGAAAAAATCGTATTCTCCACAAGGGTGAAATCGCAAACTCATTTCATATTTATGAACATTTATGTTGACGCTGTCGTACGCTCGCACTTTATTCACGCTGCAATGATGACGCCTAACGAAATATGTATGTATTTATTTTTTCCTCATGCATTTCGATCGTTTTTTCATGTTAATTTATCGGCGAAGCTGCGACGGAGGGGCGATCCGAGGGAGAAGCGAGGGATCATCGAGTGGCTCTCGTCGAGGACGCGAGCGGTATACTCCTGAGAATAGGGATGGACGAGGATTCGAAGAGCGGCGGTCGTGACGTTGAAGTCAGAATTTTAATTGGCGCCGGAGTTGGTTCGTGGTCCACTCTCGCCGATTATCCACGCCGAGTGCCTCTCCATCATTGCGACTCGCTTGTGCACTACACGGCCGCCCAGAGTGTGAGTTCGCTGCGTCGACATTGCACTACTATTCGTTGGTTGCTGTTGGCTCGCACAAACAAATATAAATGAACGTGTTTCATCCCTGCTTTCGGGCTCTCTCTCTCCCCTCCCCCTCTCCCCTCCCCTCTCCCCCAACCCCTTTAACATCGTTTAGAATGTTTAGTTCGTTTAATTAGTCCGTTAGTTCGGACTCTGCGGTTGAGTCGCGAGAGCGCGGGCTCCCGCGTTTGTGTTGGAGTTTCTCTTCGTTTGGGATTTATGTAGTGCATGCACTTTGTTTGCGAATTGTTATTCGGCACTCGGGCCCTCTTCCCGGCACCGCTGGAAAATACGCGAATACACGGACGGAGTGAGTTGGGAGGCGGCTCTGTGCTGGAGCCCGGGCTTCAAAGTGGGCGAAACGAGGCAAACATTTTTCCTACAGCTAATATTTGCGGATGCCGGGAAAAGAATGTTCGCGGACTCGCTGAGCGGACGGTGAAAAATTCCGGAAGGAGGGACGCGCAGGAGAAAACGAGGAGAATCCGGAAGAGGACACTGTTGCTGAGGCGAGCGAAAGAGGAGGGAAAAAAAACAACTTCCACAGATTTCCTCGAAATTGTCTCTTTGACATCGACTGAGTAGAGCCCTTTGCGAACTAATCGATGCTCGCCGAAGCACCCTTTATCACGAGGCACGGCGAATGGCACTCTCCACTCTCGGGCACTTTTCGGTCCCGCTTTTCTGCGCCCTCCCCTAGTGATCGTTTTCTTCCTTGCTTCGGTCTTCGGGGGGTCAGTAGCAAAATAAAATTCTCGACGACGACGACAACGACGACGAAGTTTTCTTTCTCGATTTTCAGGGCATGTACGCAGTGGCCGTTGGACCGTATCCCGGTGCTCGTTGCGACGATCGAGCCACTCTCTGGAGACTACGGTCCCCGGCAGCGGAGACCATCATGACTCAGCATTATTCCGATGAGAGTGTACCGGCAAGCACGAGATCCGTTCTTATGGAGATTATCGAGCAGCTCCGGGGACGTCGGGCTCTGAATGTACCCATGAAACAGAAGGTATTGCATTATTTCTCGACTATTCAATGGCACATATGCTGTTTCGGTGTAAAACAAAAAAAGAAATTGCTGGTTCACTTATTATACTTTATGGGAAGGTCTGTTTGATGGGTCTATGAAGATAGCGCAATGTCACAGTCACCTATACAGTTGCCGTTTGTTCGCACATATGAAATACATTCTTAACCCTTAAGGTACGGGATCCTCGCTGTGCGAGGACCTCGATTCCGGACGTTTCACCCGGGTTCCTCGCTCAGCGAGCCCTTACATTGCGACAATATCAATATACGGTATTGGGCCACAGTATCAATATACGCGGACACGTCGCAGTTGTCGGACATTTCTATGCGGATTTGATTTCTTTCGAACTTAAGTATTAGAAATCCAATTTAACAATTGTAATCCTATCTACATCCATTATTTGATGCACAGAAAAATGTTGTACAAAGTTTAAGCCTAAATTATTTTCTATTGTTGCATTTTATTAAAAGACAGACGATATTGTATCTGGAAATTCGTACAAGCGTTACTACATACGCGACCCAATAATCGGACAGTTCAAAGAAGGTAGGTTCAAAGACATTCCGAAAAAACCGCGTCCATAGACTCGTACATTTGGACTCTCTTCTTATTTTCTTCCGTAATTAAAAAAATATTTATCTTTTTGTAATTAACCGATGTGTTTTGGTAACTACTTTTCGTTATTTTCACAAAAAATATGTTCTTGACCAATTAATAACTGCTGGAATCTGGGGATGTTTTTAGCCGTTCGAACATTGGCACCTTTACCTTATATTTCAAAAAATGTCAGTGACATCGAAATTCGGGAAAATACTCTGTGAAGAGTAATGTACACGATATTACATGTGTGTAGAATAATCTTTTTTTTTGTCAACGTATAGTGTGCTATCGTAATTCGAATGTTATATTAACATCGCAGACCGCGGAGTCACCGGCCTGGGCAGCCACCCCCGGCGCGAGGCACCCGTACGTGAAGGGTTAAGGGAATACGTCACAGATCGCCGTTTCTTAATGGTGGGGGGTGATGGGGGTATGTTGCTAACAATGGTTGAGGCCCAGGTATCTATTCATATACAGGTTCGAAGCTCCTTCAACTCGTAATATCTTCAAAAATATATGGGCACACCTCGATTTTATTTTTTTAACGCGTCCGTAATAATGCTGTAATGTTATTTTCGAAAAAAATTTTAATACAGCAGTCTGGAAACATATATTTTTTTTTAAAAGGATGTTGCTTTTCACGCGGCGCCATATGCAGCTCATGCTAATTGACACAATTTTAAGTTCATGTATCGCGTAATCCATGTGGGGAAAAAATTATTAGAAATTATTTTTAAAACTTTATTCATTGCTTTATAACACTTGTGATGTTTAGTTCCAAAAGTAGAAAAGTCGTTGTGTGACGTTGTAGAAAAGTCGTTGTATTCCCTTCAAAGTATCCGTCCTATTCATTCCAAAATCACTTCCTTCGCACAGATCGGCGCGTCCTGGAAGAGCTGAAAAAAAACATTGCAAGGATCAGATAACAAAGTCGGCAGGGACGGAATTGTGCTCGGACATTGTACTCTCATCGTTGTTGTTGATTCCATTATACACCTCGAATATTTTACATTCTAATCTCGCCTTAATGAGAAAAGTTGAATCGATTCGATGCCGTGAGGACGGTTCGGCAGTTATTCGCCCGAGTGGGAATAAGCAATGACTCGTGGGAGCTCGCGGGCCCGGCGAACTCTCGCGGCTATGTACGGCAGGTGTTATCGCCTCGGACGTGGAATTCATTTGTGAATCTTGAATGGCCCGCGGCAATCATGTCCCCGGATAAATGCCGGGAGAAGCGAAGAAAACTCGTAGATTGAATTTCGGATTTCTTTCTCGTCCAGAGACCGGCGTGGAGAGAGCAACCGAGCGTGGCGAAGGGTTCTTCCGCTCGACGCGCGGTCGGGGGAAAAAAAAGATGAAAAAAAAAAAAGAAAAGCCGGTGGTACCGGGCCAATATTTTTCCCCGAGGGTATGCTTCACGATATATGTGCCACGAGCTGGCTCCTACTCTCGCGAATAGCTCAGAAAAAAATCTTTAAAGAGGACGAGGAAACAACAAAAAAAAAAAATTCGGCGGTTTGTGAGCTTGATGCTTTGCTAAAGGTCATTCAACCCCAAGGCTCCGAATTTTCTTCAGCTAAACGCGATGAAAGACAGGGGCTTTATCAAAGGTTCGCCACGACGAGCGTCGTGCTTGTTCGACTAATCAGCAAGCTCCTTGAATATCAAGTCACTCCCGTACCATAAAGCCCTCGGCAAAAGGACTTCTGCCGTTACGTGATCGCCTTTGTGATTAGCGTTCCGAGTCTGTGCCTGCAACTTCTTCGCAGCGAGAGCTCGCCCGCATTCGCAGCTGGCTCTCCCTGGTCGAACTTTTCCTGAGATCTTCGACGCGGAGAAGGATACTAATAATACAGTATTCGCGTAGCTCGGGTGCGCGAGTAGCTGGTGAAAGGGTTCGCCCGATTCCCAAAGTTTTCCCCTCTCGGACGATACCCCCGTTTTCTCGGAGCAAAAGCGCGACAACTCTGCAACTTCTTATAGCCCGCGACGAGTTTTTCATTCGCGCTTCAGCACCCGTATTCCACGGCGTTTTAGGGGTTCCTTTGATTCGCGGAATGAATGGCGCTTGGGCAAATGGGTAAACGGGACGACGCTCGTTCGCGAATTGAATAACTTCTGGACGAACCGAAAGAAAGTTTTTTTTTTCTCGCGTCGATTAGGGGATTAAAAAGTCAGAGAAACATATATAGGGGTTTACGGGGCAAAATGGGCAAGCTGACAAATGGAAAATCAATTTTTTTTGTTTTTTTTTTGTGTTTTTATAGGATTGTTTGAGGGTCGTATCGCGTCACATAGTCGAGACTATACACTGGTGGTCGTTGGAGAGAGCCGGACCCGATCCTCTGAGAAGCTGGGCCCCGGAGACCCTCGCCCGTCACGTTCTACTCGCTCTCGACGAATTGGTCACGGCTCTCAGATGTCAAAATCTCCGATGTTACTTTTATCCACGGTGCAACGTGATGCTACAGTGCGCCAAAGGTAAGGGTTTGAGACAACGCTTTAATATTTATTTCTGACATGTCGCTCGCTCGCTGGTTATTTATTTATTTATTTATTTATTTATTTATTTGTTTATTTATTTATTTATTTATTTATTTATTTATTTATTTATTTATTTATTTAACGGGCACCAGCGCTTTTCACATAGATGTATACACGTTTTAAAATATAATATAGACCTCAAAGAATAACAATTTGTAAAATAATAGTTGATGATACTCGAGTACAATATTCGTAATGAAAGATAATGTCACGCATAGCGATTTTAAACTACCTCATTGGAATATTAAATGGATCCATAAGAGGTAGATCGTTTGGAGCCGCAGTTATCCCGTGAACTGCTGATTGGAAACTGAGAGGGCTACTGGGACATGAAATGTCTGCGCTGATCTCGTCGACCTGTTTGACGAATCCAATATCGTCAAACAGTCGTAGAGATAATTACTTTTAAAAAAAGCTCTCTTCCGCGATATGATATTTAGCATATTACTCGAACCCCAATTATTCGGAGAACTTTCGTCTGATCGGGCGATTCCAAACGTTTCCGATTTAATTCCGTCAATGGCTGAGGCCACTGCGGCTAATTGGACAAATTTTTGTGGACGGAGGACGGTGAATTTCGTCACAGTCCGCGGAGAGGAACGCAATTAAAAAAATACTTCCTTCGGCCTGCCACGCTCGCTATTTTCCCGTTATTTTCCACACAGACCCGAGTCTCTCCCCATTGTCTGCGATGTTTTTCACGCGCCCTCTCTAATTGCAAGGAAAAAAAAGAAAAAAAAACTATTTAATTTAATCGACACGCACCGCGTGCACATTTGTCATGCAAACGAGCGCATGAGGCGCGTCGTCGTCGCATCGAGCCGGAGAACTAAGCGGAACTTGGGACGGGCCAGATAAACTTAGTTCACCGAAGTTTACGCGATAGGAATATACAGGGACTGACTGACGGGTAACATCGAGTTTCGCTGAAGCTGCAGAGACAGTCGTCACTTGGCGAGGTACACTGCGTCTTGTTTAATGCAGAAATTCACAGAACTAGCTGGCACTTACGTCGCTAGCTGCTACCTCGGGCGTTAACGAATTCTATGCCGTATTAGGAGCCGATTCTGACGCTTCTGGAGCGTGCATTTTGTTTGCTCGCCTCAGCCTTCCGCGAAACCTTCCCCGTGCAAGCAAGAACCAACGAATGTTTAACTCGAAAAAACAAAACGAATTAAAATAGCGTACCACAGCTCGATCGCTAATTAAACTACCGACGGCTCCCGAAGGTGTGCTAACATCCGGGCAGCTCGCATTCGTAGAAAACCTTCGCCGCTATCTCGAGAAACGTTACGTATCTCCCGTGATAATTATAATTTTGAACCGGAGAGACGCGAGAGCGCGAATGGTTTGTCCAGTCGGAATACTGGGACGCCGAGAGGATCGATCGAGCTTTTCGATGATCAGCTGGTAAACCCTTCAGCTCGGCGACTGCAACGCCGAGAGTGACAAATTGCCGACTGATTATATAATTCAAGCGGCAATTAACAGGCTATTTTTTACGTTCCTATAGGTATCTAATAAATATTCATCCGGGTAAGAATTGGATCGACGAGATGAAAAAAAAAGTTGAAAATTGAATTTTTCGTATCGCTTTCTCACAATGTTCCATTATTCGTAAAGCTTCTTCTATGAGAAAGTTTTTCCTATGAGCCTTTTCTATAATCCCGTCATATACTTCATCTTGTGTATTCAGTGCCGTAGAACATGATAGGTACCTGAGTTTTCCTGCGATTCCATACAGACGCAAAGAAATCGTTTTTTAAAAATACGCTAAGTCACTCATTTTTGCAATATTGATTATAAATATTGATTATAAATATTCCAGAAAAAGTTTTCATTGGTTGTCACTGTCGTGTCACACTGATCACGAATCTACCAGTTATTTAGCTTCTATCTCAATATTTGAAACGAAAATGGACGTCGTTGTGATGTACGAATTTTTTGTTTTCTTTTCAAAATTTTGTAAAATTCAAACGGTTGGATCGATTCTTCCCAAAATTAATAGGGAACATAGGTCCATAATAATTAATTTATGTCGAATTCTTTAGGCAAGTATCTCAAAAATGATAAGAGCTAGAGTGCAAATGATATTTTTCGAAAAATTGAAAATGTCAAAACCGAGACCGCTCGACCGATTCTTACAAAATTCAATAGCGAACAACGTTTGATGTTGGTCTACTTCTATAGAAAGTTTTAGCGCGATAACTCAACATTTTCGAAAGCTTGAGCGCGAACAAACTTTTCAAAAATTTCAAAATCTGATAAAATCTGAACGAATGTTTGAATTAATGCCTTAATTGTAACAAACAGAGGCATCAAATTGCTCTACATACCTGCCAAATTCCAACCCGATTCATAAAACCGTTCTTGAGTTATAGACGATTGAATTATGCAGGCCTGGCACACACACTCATACACACACATACATCCCGACATTTTTTAAATGTGATTTTTCGACGCTTTGGCACATTCTGAACGGGTTTTCATTAAATTCTCGAAATTTTTTTTGTCATCAAAACAGAGCTTCCTCTATGATGAAGCAAAACAGTTTGCTCCAGCGCTGTTATTGTCCCTCGTATATTCTTGTTATTGTTCGACCAACGAACAATTTTGTTCGGTCGCTTTGATATAATTTCATTTTCCCGTTCGGCGGCGTAAATTCACGAGGCTCGATGGCGAGCCGATGGTCCCTCTCCCCCCCTATCCCCCCCCTCCACAGCCTTTCACGAATTAAGCGTTGACGCGGAAGTATCGCTCGATTTCCACGCGGCTGCTCTTGTCTATAGTCCAATCGTTTGGAAACTCGTTACAAGTTCAGTCGACGAACGGAACTTATAACGAGCTTTTGCAACGTCCCTGGTGAAATTCTACAAGCGAGACATATCGTGATTTTCCTAATATTTTTTTTGTTTAAGCTATCCGATCTATACACCCCAGCAAACATCTCCATTCTATCGTCTGCGAAGTTATGTTTCTCCACTTATTTTTTTCATCAATGCAATCTCGTCAGCAGAATGCAATACGACTGAAATCGAATCGACCGATATTCTTCGTTCGATACACAATCGGAAAATTGATGCATCGGATTATCGATGACCTGTTAATCGAATGCCCGGCCGAGCGCTGTCGTTTCAAATTGCACGAACGTTTTTCTCTTTCCCAGCGAACTATCCACGGTGATATTACATCTTGTATTCCCCACTTTGGAAAAGACACATTAAGAATTGTTTCCTTTCTTTTATAAATATTTCGCTTAAGCTCTTTATCCTTTTTTTTGTTACCTAGAAGACCGTAAAACCGGATAAATAAGAACTATGGTTATGAAAAGGATCTATAGTTAAACTTTGAATCATTAAACGGTTTTAATAATAATAATAATTTTATAGGGCATTTTGAACAGAAATACATTCATCTGATATTTACATTTGCACATATGGTAACATTTTATATAATTCCGCATTTTATCTAGTGGGGCTAATGCTTAAAATACAAAGTATTCCTGTCGCGCTCAATATACATAAAGTGATTGCGAAAGTGCCATAAGCACTCGTCCGCAATCTAAGTTTAATTAGTAAAAAAAACTATATTATTTAGCGTTTCATTAGCGGGTTGAACAATTTGTTTTACACACAGCTTCTCATCGATGATCAATATTGTAAAAATATGTATAATAATTGAACGAATCTTACCGAAAAAGATGGTCTCCTCCATCACGAGGACTCGTACGTGTCGGATGCTCGTCTTCTCGAGTATTATCTCACGTCTCTTCATCGATACTCCACGAGCTTGACCCCGGTCCAACCTCGACCGAGCGACGTGCTAGAGAACGAGTTGATCGGACGATGGAGACGGGTCATGGCATCGCTGCCCAGGGGAACCATGAGTGGACACTACGGCTACAGCGCGAGACAGCTCGATTACCTGAGTCTCGTCGTCAAGGAAGTCCTCCGGGTTAAGGAGCTCACGCTTCGGGTGAGTTAATCGTAATGATAAAAAAAAAATCATGTACAAATTCGCGAACGATTGGATCGTTGTGGTGAATAAAGATCGAGTTTGACAAATTCTGCTGGTTTCAAAGAAAAATACTCACTTTCCAGCCCTCACTAAGTTACGACACGGCGTAGCGATTGGGTCACCGCTTACGGGGGTGAAAAACTCCTTTTTTGTTAAATTTACGATTTCTTATTCCCTTCAGCGATCCTTACAGCCACTCGGTGTAAGCGTGTTCCGATGGTAGAAACTCTCGCGAGTAATAGGGCTTTCCTTAATCGATAAGCCCCCGTTCTAATGGATAGGTTCGATGGCCCCGCGTGAAAATATTTATGTTCCCGCCGCTGTGTAAGCTGCGTTTTACTAGTAACAAATTTCCCGACGACGGTATTGTAGGAAACGAGTAAAATCCAGGAGGACTCTGAGAGATTCTCTCCGCTGCTTACCATTCCAGGGTCGTTTCGACGAATGTTCTTTTCTGAGCTTTCCGATATCGTCCCACACCTCGGAACCCACGGAGAATCTCGTGTACCTACTGACGCTGGTGCTGAAGCAGGCGAGGGACCAGATTTACGCGATAACGGATCGCCGCAAACGCAAACGCGAACGTCTCAAGACCCTGAAGGGACGAGGCTCCGGAAATCGCGATGGCTCCGCGTACTTCGAGCGTTCGGTGGACATTCTCGTCGACGTCGTACGACGCGACAGGCAGACCGCGTACATGGATCTCGAGAGCGACGTCATCATGGCCAAGACTCTCCTGAAGTGGCTGTACTTTGGTAAATCGTTGCACCTTTGCGCCGCAAGATCATCCCGGCGTGGATTTCTCTCGACACACTTCCTTCCATTTTTCTTGGTTTCTATACACAGTAAAAAATTATTTCGTAAAATCGAAATACGAAGTTTCCCAAAACCGATTTTGTTAAGTAAGTTGAGGTTTGTATATATGAACCTCTCCTTTTATTTCCCGTGTCTTTAACAATTTTAGTTTGTACTTTGGTTTCCAAAACGAGAGCCGGACGGTGCGTTCGGGAAATTATGAAATAAAAAATTGTAGCCATTTGTGAACAATAATTCGTCGTAAAAAGTGCAAACTTTTTTTACTGTGTAGTAAGCTTAAACTGCCGTATCTCTTCCCTGGTAGGAATTTTAGAGCCTTAAATTGGCGCGCGATCAAGGCCCGACCTAACGCTCCGAAATTTCTGCAGGGCTTCGAGTGACTGGCTACAATGTTTCTTGATCCGTAGGTATGGAGCACGACAAGAAGGTGTTGGGTCCGATATTGCGTCCGTATTTGGGCAATCTCTTCAACGTATCTCACGAGAACGCTTGGCACGTGGAGTCGTGGCGCAAGAGACAGGATATATACAGTTCGGAAGTGCGTTCATTGGCCCTGTTCTGCAAGCTCGTTACGGCTCAGGAGGTATCACCGGCAAATGGAATAGTCGAATCCCTGTCGAAGGGCTGGTGTTGGGCCGAGCACGTGACGAGGATGATCGAGCGTTCGAGTGACGGCCTCAAGCTTGTTTTCCTCACGCGCGACAGGCTAATGAAGTATAATCTGACATTCGCGAACAACAAGGGTCTCAGCGCGTTCTCGACTTGGAGCAAGGCGAGGAACATTGGTAACGCGACGAGGCGGGCGACGATAGCGAGGACCAATATAATCACGGCGACCGACGCGTTACCAGGGTTAAATGGAACGTCGGCAAACGCCGCGCAAGTAAACAAAGGTGAGGAAGCTGTCCACCGGACAGAACCGGACAGACAAAGCTTAATTGAAGCAGGTTTTGGGATTGCCCGGGGGTTCCAAACGTATCCGTGGGTAGGGATGAACTTCTCACGGCTTTCTATGAAAGCAACGCAATATCGACCGTTCGAAGTGTACGTAAACCAGCTCGTTGGGTATATTGCCAATTATTCTGCACCAGCAGAATTCCCTCTCGTTATTCCCGACCCTGCTGACATTCAAATGCGCGGCGTATGACTCCGAACGGCCACCGCACGCTATAGGTCATATTTTGTCATTGGCCAATACGAAATGGGAGGTTGATGACGCGACCATAATCCCAGTGGGTCGAGTTATCGTAGAAACTTTATTCCCGCCAGAAGCGAAGACCCACGAGGGTTGACGAGAGACCGCGAGAGAAGATGCGGTTTGCTCGCGAACAACTTTCGACAAGGCAAACGATAAACTTTGGAGTCAGTGGATTAATTAGAATCGGGTCAGGAACCCGGCACGCCTTGGCAGACTTAACGAGCTTGAGAGTCCTCTCCGCCGCTACTTCCACTAATCCGCATCTCTTCCTCTCTTACCTCCCTCTCTCTGCCTCCGTCCGCCTCTCCCTTCGTCACATTGCTTTTCCTGCTAGCTCTATATATTCCACCTCTCTGCCTCGACGAGGACGTCATTCTCCTGGACACGAACTTCTCGTCTTTACCTTAATTACGACCTGACAACGCACGTACCTTGGCACCCGTAAAACCGACCCAGGCTATCGGTTCGGTACACGGTTTTCCCGTTAGACCCCGGCTGACAAACGACTCCCTCGGATTTTTACAGCTCTGCCACTGCGGCCATTGAAACGCCCGGAACGCTAACGAAATTCGAGGACCGAAGATTTCTTCCTTCCTCCCGCGACTTATATCAATGTTCAACAGCGGCTCGATCGAACTGATCGAACTAAGACTAAGAACTAAGACTTCTATTCGCCGAGATTCGGTGAATCTGATTGAGCTTTGCAATCTTGAGTGTACAGTAAAAAATATTTGTACATTTAACAAACCTTTTTTGGTCCACGAACGTCCACAATTATTTTGTTGTTAATTTCACAAAAAATATGTGCAAAATTGACAGACACAGTTGTAAAATGGACAAGATTTTTTTAAATAAAATGAAAATGAAAAGCATTGTGGACGTTTGTGGACAAGAAACGTTAGTACCTATTTTACTGTGTGATAACCGTTTCCGGCTTTTATGGGATTCAAAGGTTGTGGCTAATCGACGCGTTCTCTGTCTGCGATTAGGTGCTGCAGGCCACGTAGAATTGAGGGATACGAGCCCTTTAACGTACGTCGTCACGATGAATCGTCGGCGAGGCCGACAGCGGGGTCCGGGAGGCTTAATACCCGCTCTAGTGGCGCTCAACAAGTTTAGGGTGAGTTAATTCCCACGTTATTATCGATGCGCACTGCAACGGCATACGCGATGAATCCCGCGATCTCGGACCGTGAGATGTGCGAATCAATGCCAGAAACCGAGCAGGTCCGAATCCCTGAATCCGACCGGATACCCAAACATTGATGTCCGAATAATGAGCCAATCCAATCGGTGATTCTCTGATGGATCGACGGCTAATCCGTTTCATCCAATAATGAGTCCCCAATCAACGATTCAATGATGGGTCACTGTTCGTCGTAGTTCTATTAGTTCTGAGCTTAAGCTACTTTACAAGGTACCACTTCCGTGCAAACCAGTCACGACAGTTACGATTATTTTTTGTGCGCATCAGCAATCGTCAGTAAGAATTAGTTGCAATCATTGCAAAACGAATCCAAGCTAGCCCGGCTAACTGCAAGTCGATGAATGTGATTTTCTTGTTTATTGGTTATAAAGATTGTACGTAGAGAAGACGTCGGCGCAAAAGCGAGGAGGCTCAACGGTGCGGTTATGATAAGGATCGAAACGAGCTACGGAGCGCCCGGTAATTCGAGATCCGACACTTTTCTCCCCCTTTAGTGACCCGACCCCCGGAGGAAGTGGGAAGTCCCTACCCTCGCGCAGTGCAAATGCTGATCCCGTAATGTATAGCAAGATAAACGAAAGTGGAGCAGCGGCCGGAGTTCCCTCGCTCCGGCCGGGTTAACCAGGTAAATTTAACGAAAGGGGATGAAGCCGCAAGTTTTCTCGTTTCCCGAATTATAAGTATCTTTGATATAACACCGGTCGAGCCGTAATGCTCGAATTCTCCGGACGAGGAGGGGGACACCCCACGGGAATCCAATTTAAGATTCGCTGAGAGATAAACGCTTCGACTCCTTTTTTTCCGCGACCTTTCGATATCAACGGATAATTGCGGAAAATCTATGTGGAGCCGAATGACGCAAGCGTCACCCCACTCGCGGTATCACCGTTCTTGGTCACAATCAATTGATACCGTTGACCTTTACTGCCAATAAAATCGTCGCGCTGTGAGCCTGATATTTCGAAGTTTCCGGAATGGTCATGGAAATTCGTCCAGAATACGGAAACGGTGAGACGGCTGGAAGCCGGAGAGACGCAGTAGTTACGAACATAGATTGTTGCTGCTTCCACCATCTTCGCCATCCTCTCGTCACCGGCTCGGTCATCTCGGGACAGCCAGCTGCCTTTGATATAACAATTACGTACGATCGAGCGGACCGGCTTTATGAAAGTCGGCTCCCGGAGCATCGTGGCCTGTTTCGGACAGCTTCGCACACGCACACACACAGCCCAAAGGAGTCTCTGCAAACTAGACTGCAATATGCACGGCATGCTAAACCAAGATGCCCAGACGCTGAGAAAATAACATTGTCAAGATAGTGACGAGGGTCCGCTCCATTATCCATTAGAACGTAGGCGTAACGGGAGACAAAAGACAACAAAAAGTCGTCCGTGCGGAGACAGTTACGTGTCGAGTGTGAAAAAAGAAGATAACTGAGTTATTTGAGGATTCGAGAGGCTGCTAACAGTGCAGAGAGAAAACGAGAACAGGAGAGGAAGGAGCCGCCGAGAATACCGAGGATTCGAAGGAGTTCTTACGGTAGACTCTCAGACGCTGCAAGGTGGGTGTGGAAGGTCAGTGGAAAACGACTTCTCGCCGGTGGTGCGAAACTCCGAGAATCACAATTACATTCAGTGCGAAGCAGGCGGGGGAGGGGGGGGGGGATAGTTTGGTCGCCACGTGCCCAGCATCCTCGCTTACATCGTACCGTGCACAGGAAGGAGTGGGTTCAGTCTCGCTGCGTTCTCTTGACGGGGTAACGTGAATTTCACGGGTAAAGTTGTAACGGGTAAATGTTGTGCAAGAGCAAAAAGAGTGAAGAAAAGTGAAGATCGTATGGGGAGGCATGGGCGGGTGTGAAGGAACGAGCTGTCCTGACAGACACCGGAGGACAAAAGGGAACACGAAACATGCTCCATACAAGAGAGACATCTTCTTGCAGCGAGCGTGAAGGACGTCGCGAGTTCGAAAGTGAATTGATACCCTGTTGCACTCGCTCTCCCACGCTTTCTCACTCCCGGGCGAAAATGTAAGAAGCCGTCACGTCGTCGAGATTAAATTTCCGGTACATTGCCAATTAAGGGCGGAGGAGATCTTTCCATTAATCGGGCGGAAGGAAGGATGACATGTACGCTCATGTTGGAGGGTGCCAGCGCGGAGAACCCGTCGTCCTTTGATACCGTCGAATTACGCTGCTCGAGTCTCGCTATCTGCGTCGAACCTTAAATTTATCCGGAACTACGTCGGAACTCCGGAAACTACGGGTTCGCTCGGAAAGTTCGTCGCTCGTGCATTTCCGTAGTTTTCGTATTATAAATTAATGATGAGACCATGATTTCGCGGCGACTGACGAGAACCAGCGGTTTTCGTATTTTCCTGGAAACTCATTGGACATTCATTCGCCTGGGTCGCCAAACTTCTACGATCATATCCCATTACCCGCAATTGTTTGATCAAGACTCCAGAAACGCTTCATGAAGTCTGGATTGATTTTGTAGTCATCCATTGCGGAGCTGGTTGTTGACCTGTTTAATACTGTTTGATTCTGTTTGACCTGTTTGATCATTTAATACGGTTACTTTTCTAATGTCTACCGGAAGATGAAGATTTATTGAGCGGAGTTTATACTGGAATTTCACGGTGTACCCTCGGCAATAGTGCTTTCCGATGTGGCAACCCTCGGGGGATAATCGTGCTTGATAGGAGGGTAAAGCCCTGCCCGCCATTTTTCACTTTATTTTACCAAAGCTTCTGAATCTCGAGGGCCCCGGGAGATTTCGCCGCCTTACTCCACTTCAGCCAATTTCCGGCTCGAATTCTCGAGCATCAACAAACTTCCTTCACTCCGTTGAGACGAGGCTTCTGCGGAAAGGAAGCTACGACTTCGTCCGGAAGGACACTGGACCTTCGGGATTGGTATATCCGAATTCGCTACGAGAAAAAAAGATTTTGCGTGTCTACATTACTTTTTTATGGAAACTAGGACAACAACGCGCGCTGCCGCGCGCGTCCAGGTCTATTAGCGCTGCCGCGCTCAGATAAAAATAGCCAAATTATTACTTTGGCGTTCTGGTAACCTGAAAAATCCTTACAAAAATATTTTTGTTTAGTTTAATTATTTTTATCTTTTTCCAGCTTATTCTAGTATATAGTCATGTAATTTCCTGCAAAATGATGACTTAATATTTCGACAAGATCGAATCCGTAGTAAAATACAAATTCTAATATATGTGACCTACACCAGATTTAATCGCGCCATTATGAATCAATGGAAAATGAACCATTGCTTTATAGTCCCTCTTTGGAGAAAACTGAAATATATTTATGGGATGTAATGTGTATTTTTTTCCTATGGATTCATCAGATTTTGTCAATGAGTATTAAAATCGTTTTTCACAAGGTAAGCATTCAAATAGACACACGAAAATTTTGAAAAAAAAGTTTCATGGTCGGCGATTTGGAGAGCTGTGGAACCTGTTGCTTCTTTGGAATTCTTATCTATTGATATAATTCCTTGTAGACGAAATTTTTAACAATTCCATTTTGTCGAGGTCCAAGATATACTTTCAGAGCTTCCCAAGAACGCACACGGGAGAAGGCTACATACAATTGGCCGTGATTGAAAACATCTCTGCGAAGATCAACACTAATCTTTTCAAACGTTTGCCCCTGCGACTTATTAATGGTCATAGCAAAAGCTATCTTTACTGGAAACTGGCGTCGTTTAAAAGTGAAGGGATATTCGTTTTCGCAGTAGAGAGTGATGCGATGTAAGAATACTATCTCACCGGTTTTATCACCGGACAGAATCTCACATCGTAGAACTGTGTTACCTAATTCTAAAATCATTAGTCTCGTACCGTTGCACAAACCTTCGTTGATGCTTAGGTTGCGAATAAGCATGATAATGCTGTACTTACGGAGACGTAGTTCGTAAGGCGGTAAACTTGGTGGCGATAGTGTATTCAGGTACTCAGGCAAGATTGTTTCGTTGATCTGATCATTGTCACCACAATTATCTGTACTGTCAACGCTCGTGTACAGCCGTTCAGTAGCATTATCGAATAAATCCATAACCCGGGAGTTGATTTCTTGAACATCCACATTTCGAGCAGACAGAATGGCACACTTTGCCACGTGTCTAAATCGTCTTGCTCTCACTAATTGTCCATACGTATCTTCGACTATATCTTGGTCCGCAGTTGCTAGACAACGGGCTGGAACTTGAAGATTATCGTTTGGATCATTAAGAGTTCCATCACCAACGTTGAGTAGGAACTGAGCGAATTCCACCTCGTTCGGTAAAACTCTCATGTTTTGATTTAATGCGTACTTCGAGAAGTGTTGCCACAGTGCACTGTACTTGATCGATAGATTCACCGTTTCGCTACGAGTTCCTCGTACCTTAACCGGAAGGAGTTGTCGAAAGTCTCCTCCGAGAACGATAACTTTTCCACCAAAAGGTTTATTATTGTTCATCATGTCTTGTAACGTTCGGTTTGCCACTTCGAGTGCATAACGTGGAGCCATAGGTGCTTCGTCCCAGATGAAAAGATCGACGTTTTTGAGATGCTCCCCTTGTCTCGATTGCACCTTGATGCTCGACGTGGAATCTGCGTATAAAGGTACTGGCAGTCCAAACGTCTTGTGGACCGTCTTACCCTCAGGAAGCAATATCGCTGCGATTCCAGTGAAAGCCATTGCACTAACGCACTTACTTCTACCTCGAACGAGATTCGAAAGGGTCGTATACGTGAAAGTCTTTCCGGATCCTCCAGGACCATCGATGTAGAAGCAAGTTTGTTCAGCGTTGTCGTTGTCGATTGCATTTAGGACAGCATCGACGAAAGTCTTCTGGGTATCATTGAGTTGTCTATATTGTTGCATGCCGATTTCTGTAAATCCAGCAGGCAATATCTCAGGCTCGTCTTGATCCAAGGTATCCATTTGTTCTATTTGTTCCATACCTGGGAAGTGCGATAAACTCGAACCTTCCCTGTTAAGCATGCGAGCAATTTGACTATAAGCTTTTCTATGTGCTTGTTGCATGCCTATGCGTCGAGAGTAATCCTCCGATAAATTGTCTTTAAATTGTTCCCACAGATCTTCCGGATGAATCGGTTGACAGTGAATCAAGATCCTGACAAATAGTCTTCGAAGTAGTCCAGGCATCATCCAGACGGAAGCTTCGTCTAGTGCTTTTCGCCACTCGTCATCGTCTTCGATAAGACCTAGAGCTAGACATGCTGCGATGAAAGTTTCACAAACTTGACCTTCTACAGTTCTCAAATGTACAAAACTTGTTGCTCCTTTGACCTTTAATAAAAGTAACCGAAGATGAAACAATTCAGTCTGTGCAGGACTTATCGAGTACATTCGTCCAATTGCATGATGACCACGCTGTCGCTTTTCCCATTTGGAAATGGTTCTTCCATCGACATTAATTTTTTTGTACACATAATGCGATGGGATGTCTGGATATACAAATCGTCGTGCAGAATCATCACGAACGTTCAACGCGAAATAATCCATGAGCATGGTTACGCGATTTATGGCATTTCGTATCCCATCTTCATTCATGTCCGCTGGAATTGTGATACTGTGTTCGTTCGGTAGATGTACTGGAAGACGTATCACCGGGTGGCTTTTTTCTTGCATCTTTTTGTCGAGGATTCGCCAAACCGCCTCATTCGGACCAACGTAGCGAGCCTCGATGTGATCCTTTACTTCGTCGTGATCAATAACTCGTTGTTCCGACGCTCCGCTCTCACCGTTTGTTATCTGTATTGCCGCTGCATCGTGACCCTTGTAAACGTATTTATACAAATACTTTGGAGCTGTTACACTCGTTACAACTTCCACATTAATGTGGCTATTGAAAATGAGCGATAACATCGGACAGTATGGGACAACCCATCGATTGTCGACGACATGTCCTTCTCGACGTTCGTACAGAGCTCCGGTGTCCCTTCTACGATAGTGTGGATAAGCATTTCCATCTATTGTCGTTTCTTCATGGAATGGCTTCGGGAAATGTTTGGAGCATTTTCCATTCACTTGGCACCATGCCCCGCAAGGTCCATGAATCATGTTGCTCATGACGATTTGATGCAATTTTGGATTCGATTCGGGATCAGGGATTTCTGCAGAGATAATTCTGTCAACCATGTCTGGTGTTATAAGCTTGTGCTTTAAGGTTACCAACAGGTGAATATGCAGTAAGCCTCGTTTTTGTGACTCGATCGTGTAAACGTACGCTTCAGTTTCACCGAAGACATTTTCTCGTGTGAGTAAATCGAGCAAGTGTTTTTTCTTGATATCGAAAACACGTGCGGTAAGATCTGGTCGGTCCGTGGGCGTTTGACCAGGAAGTAAATTTTCCCTGATTTCACGCCAATTCGGATTGCAAGTCATCGTGATGAAAAGATCTGGCTTACCGAACTTTCGAACTATCCCCATTGCATCTTGGTAGTGTTGCATCATATTTCGCGGTGAGCCAGTGAAGCTCGAAGGTAAGATAACAACTCTTCCGATTCGTGCATCCGCATCGTGCGCTGTGGTGTTCAAATAATCTATCAATCCAGTATACGTTTCCGCACGTATTTGCGCCTGATTAGCTCTTATAAATTCGATACGATCTTTTTCGACTTTCACATAATGATCTACAACCCATTGTTGCAAGAGACGTCGTCCTAAAAGTATAACGTTTCCCTGATTGTTTTCACGAATTGCCAGTCGATACCTCACATAAGCCTCTCTGGATACACGTTTTGCATTACCTCCAGTTTGTCTTAGATCCCGATGCCAGCCTCGAGTACCAAAGGGATAAAACAATGGATATATCCATGGCTCAACATTGGGATCCATGGTGCTTACAAATTGCAGTTTCCTCGTATTCTTGTTACGTATCGTAACATACGATTCGGGAATTTCGCCATCGGCAGTAGTGGAGAACACGGCGGCAACTTCGTTACTTCGTTGAAAATTGAATCGGCGGCGATCCATCCCTGGTTTCAAAGTAAATAGCAATTGCAATTCACTGGGAGGTTGCACGTCGTTTGGTTGATTTCCTTGTTGTCGTTGAATTTCCAACTCTTCACCCATCATCTGATATGATTGAGCAAAAACGTTATTGTTACGCATAATGCGATCAATTACTCGCAGTACACCGCGATCAAGATCCGTATTTCGACGCTGTAAAGAATCCACTGCTTCATCCGAATCGACTATAAAGAGCTGGCCATAGGTCGGCAGTTCGTTGGGACCTGGATACAACGATGTGTTTACCTGATAGTATATTTGCCCCTGTATCTTAAAGCAATACGGTCCGGGACGTCTTCCTTCAAAGTTCATCAAGTTGGCGTTAAAAGACGCAAACGAAAACGAAGCATTGTAGTTTCGAATACGTTCGAAAAAGGTATTTGATTTATGATGTGTGCCATCGAATAAAGAGCTCAATTCGTCCGGCATGGCCGGTAATGGGTCAAGACGGACTTTACCGTGGCTGCAGCAATCATGGAACGAATTTCGCATGTTGGATACTTTTTCAGACACAAAATGTGCAGCATTACAATGCATACAGAATTCGGTCATCTGACCTCCGTAGTGTTCCTGGAGAATGTTGGTCGGTCCAGCAGGATACCGATTTCTTTCTTCACTACGTATTTGTCGAAAACGATGCTGCCGTTCAGCATTAGCTAATCTGTCGTCCCGTTGTTCATGATCTCGAACACGTGATACTACAACTACATCTGATCTCATTACTTCTGGTTGGAAATCTATGACATGTTCATATTGTTCAACGGCTGGGAGTTCAATGATGCTCCCATCTGGTACTACATCTTCTCTGAGCACCTCTGTGGGCGGGTTACATACAACTTCTACATCTTCTGGTAATTCTTCCATCAACACAGATTCGTCCTGTCCTTGCGTTTCGGGATGGTTCAAAGATTCTTGAAACTCTGCGACAATTCTATTACGCTGTGTTATTAATACTGGTATGTTTTCTGATTGTTCCTCGATTAGGTTCAAAGGTTGGTCGGTTTGTGCTTTTTGTGCGGCTAACACACTACGACGTCGACGCTGAGCCTCCGTATTTTTCTCTCGCTTGATACGTTTGAATTCAATTTCTTCTTCGGGTGTTCGATTTTTCTTTCGTCGTCCCATGATGTGCTTTGATTGGATAGTTAACGTTCACTTTATTTCCATCAAAACAGATTTCAACTTTATTTATTCAAGTACTGCTTTGTACATCAATGAATGAAGTCAGTAAAAGATAAATATTGATTGACTTTATTAAAAGTATATTAACACAACGGTCTTTTGTACAATAGAAATATTATGACTAATACATGGAACTACCACCTGTTAGTATTTATTTAGCATACGGTGTGTCTATATTAAGAAATTAAATTATTCACATGTAACACTTGCAATCAATTCTTAATCATGTTACAGAATAGAATTTTTGTTTAATCACTGCCTCTAACAACTGCCACTGCAAGTTCTCTATCATCACATAGTTTCAATTCAATTTAGTTCAATTCGGTTCAATTCGGTTCAATTCGGTTCAATTCGGTTCAATTCGGTTCAATTCGGTTCAATTCGGTTCAATTCGGTTCAATTCGGTTCAATTCGGTTCAATTCGGTTCAATTCGGTTCAATTCGGTTCAATTCGGTTCAATTCGTTTCAATTCGTTTCAATTCGTTTCAATTCGTTTCAATCCGGTTCAATTCGGTTTAATTCGGTTCAATTCGGTTCAATTCGGTTCAATTCGGTTCGATTCGGTTCAATTCAATTCAATTCAATCCACGTTAATTAGCTCCATGATCATTATTATCATTATAATTTTCATCAGCAAATTTCTGGTCACCTGAAATACAAAAAAATACTTTGTGAGAATTAAATGTTGAAAAAGAAATCAAATAATTTTATTTTCAATCTCTTGAATTATTGTTCAACTGATTCATTGGTAGCGTATATAAAAAAAGTGAAATGAATTTTAAAAGCTTGATCATTAATCATATTGCGAAACTGTTTAATCCATTTTGTAAAAAAATGATTACCTTTTCTAAATGTTTTGTTTTGTTTCGTGGCAGTTCTTCCTTATTCTTTATGTAGGGTACGCGCAATATGATTGATGGGCGAATTCCCACAATCGCCAAAGAGACTGCTAGATGAGACTCTTTTACTTGGGTCCTTAAAGACTCAACAGAGCGGTTTGACAAGCTGCAATAATTAACAATACTCTCTCAACGATATTTTATATCTGTAAAAAAACTTTGCTGATAGAAAATCATGGAGCACTTGCAAGAATTTTTTAAAAAGTTCAGCAGTTACTAATATTGCAGAAAAAATATAGTATTATCGCGAAAATATCAGATGAGGAAGACGATATGTGGAATAGAGACCCATAAAAAAAATTGATTTTTGCTTCGTCAATATCCCTGTCTAAAAAAATCAACAAGTACAAATGTCGAAATGTTTATGTGTTGTTGCTTGACAGTGGCATGAGCTTAAAGTTGTAATCTATTCAGGAAGAACTCCAATTGCGCGGATGGAAAAAACAAAACAGATGTAAATGAATTCGCGCATCGTTTCCTCATTGTTTGAGATTGCTAACAATGGACTCCGTGAGAAAGTGTGCTGTTTTATTTTTGGCTACTTCATAGAGGGAATTTTGCGAATGATGGAGTAAAGGGAGCAAACGACATGCTGATACATTTACGTGAAGTAATAAAAAGAAAAAAACATAATCAAGTGTAACCCGTATAATTTCATTGCGTCTGGTAGAAATACCAATAAATATTCTAATCAATATGTTTGAACGTATTTTTCGCGCTGATACGAATAATCAAAAAGGTACAAAGTTATTTGTACATGGCTTCCGCATTTATTACAATTATGCGCATAGCTTTCTCTATAAGAAGTTGGTTAATCGATTTTGGTTTCCTCATAGGGGAAGGTATGGACAAAATTGTAATAAATGAGGAAGCCATGTGCAAATAATTGTGCACAATGTTTCGTAGTATATGAAAAAGTTTATATCTTACAAAATTGTAATGGTTAAAATTTAGGGCAAATGCTCATTGAAATTGAGGTACTTCGTCGTTTTGAGACTATGAATTATGTATTTTTCTCCACTGATGATGAATCTCCAAATTATGCTACTCCTAGAGCGATATTTAATGCATAAACTCGTATCGGAAAAAAAATTTTAAATGTTCACAAAATTGAAAATTTTCGAAATCTCAGAAAATTTAAACGATTAAATCAATTTTTGCCAAATATAATACCAAATATTATATAGTGTTAGTCTGTTCCCGTGTCACATTTACACTCGAATCTCCATGTTTACTCAAATTAAATCATTTTTAGTAATTTTTCGGAAAACTTAAAATCCGATAAAACCTAACCGCTCGGATCGATTTTAAACAAATTCAATACCAAAGATCTGTGATGAAAATATTATGTTTATGTCAGGTTTTAGGACGATACCTCAAAGTTTACGCAAGGTAAAGGTCATAGAGCATATTGAAAAAATGCAAAATCGCGTAAAATCTCCAATCGGGCTTCAATCTTCATGAAAATAGCATTGAACGAAGCCACGTAACCACTTTACCATTGCACCAAATTTCAACTCACGGTCTCAAACTGATTCTAAGTTATTGCTGTTTTGAACGATGCAAATCTGTCGCACACGCACACGCACACGCACACGCACACGCACACGCACACGCACACGCACACGCACACGCACACGCACACGCACACGCACACGCACACGCACACGCACACGCACACGCACACGCACACGCACACGCACACGCACACGCACACGCACACGCACACGCACACGCACACGCACACGCACACGCACACGCACACGCACACGCACACGCACACGCACACGCACACGCACACGCACACGCACACGCACACGCACACGCACACGCACACGCACACGCACACGCACACGCACACGCACACGCACACGCACACGCACACGCACACGCACACGCACACGCACACGCACACGCACACGCACACGCACACGCACACGCACACGCACACGCACACGCACACGCACACGCACACGCACACGCACACGCACACGCACACGCACACGCACACGCACACGCACACGCACACGCACACGCACACGCACACGCACACGCACACGCACACGCACACGCACACGCACACGCACACGCACACGCACACGCACACGCACACGCACACGCACACGCACACGCACACGCACACGCACACGCACACGCACACGCACACGCACACGCACACGCACACGCACACGCACACGCACACGCACACGCACACGCACACGCACACGCACACGCACACGCACACGCACACGCACACGCACACGCACACGCACACGCACACGCACACGCACACGCACACGCACACGCACACGCACACGCACACGCACACGCACACGCACACGCACACGCACACGCACACGCACACGCACACGCACACGCACACGCACACGCACACGCACACGCACACGCACACGCACACGCCCACGCCCACGCCCACGCACACGCACACGCACACGCACACGCACACGCACACGCACACGCACACGCACACGCACACGCACACGCACACGCACACGCACACGCACACGCACACGCACACGCACACGCACACGCACACGCACACGCACACGCACACGCACACGCACACGCACACGCATATAGCTAAAAATCGTATTTTCCTACTTTTTAGACTAATCTCGATTTTTTTTGTGTAAAAACAAAGCTTCCTCTACGAGGAAGCAACGTTTTTAACTTTGCCCTGTACGGAGTCTACGGTCAAAAGAAAAGTCTCATCGAAAGCCGACATGATATCCGCTTTCGACGAGACCTTTTTTTACCATAAACATGTGAGGACCCATGAGAAAAGGTGATTACAGTTTTTGATACCGACCGAACCCGGGATGGATGGTGAGAGAGGTATTTCATATGATCTTAAGGACGTGTGAAATGTCTTAGTCGGTAACCAAAATCTGTAATGAATGCGATTCAGAGACCGTAGACCTTTCGGGAAAAAGCAAAGCAATAGCGGATGTATAATTTAAATACCACGTCCGATGATTCTTCCCTTTTAACTCAAATGTCAACCCCCAGATAGAAAAATGATGGCACGGAGACGAAACGGTGACGGTACCAATGGTAAGATACCCGTTTGACGGCACGTTTTTCTATCTGGGCCATTTTCATATGGCATTGATTCGAAATAAAACAACTATCTCTCTCGCACTCACATGATATGTGGCACGTTTCACCTCGCCTTAAGACGTCTGGAACTCGTGAGAACTTAACAACTTATTTGCCGAAATTATACTTACGCTTTCGGAAAAATAACGTCCAACTTTGCGAGCTCCGGCAAGTGATTTGGAGACGCAGATTGGCTTCTATATCCGATCACTTATTTACGAAACTGATTTTTCGCAGGTTTACTTTAGTTTAGTTAAGTAACTAAGCCGTATCGATTGTTCTCTGTTAATATAATTTTTTCGCCTATACGAAGCAGAGCGATACACAACCCGAAGATGTCACACCCGAAAGGCATCCATCAATTTTTCTTGACAGATCGCGTCGATCGCAGTTTGTTCACAGATAAAAATAATTTCAAAAGTATGTCGCATACATTATTTATTTAAAAAGAAAAGTCTTATCAGAAGCTGAGATGATGTTCGCTCCCGATGAGATTTTTCTTTTGACCGTACATGCGAAAACCCGTGAAAAAGGTTGATTATAGTTTTTGATACCGACCGCGGTATTGTACATGTTTTTAACGTTTTCTTGAGGGTATATCTATATTCTCTCGGGGTGTAGTAGCAAAGCTTATCAATAATAAAAATTCAACATAGACACAGCGATTTTTTTTTTTATTTTTTTTATAAACGATCTTTTTACAATAAATTCGAGCCAAAGAGATCCGTCGGCTGCACCGAGCGGAGATTATTTACACTCTAAGGGGGGGGGGGGGGGGGGGGGCGAGTGGTCCGTGCAGTGACTCGTGTAGCGCCTAGAGCGCCGCTCGCAGCGCCATCGATCTCCTCTGCCGCGCCGCTACTACTTCAAGGTAGAGGTAATGATATAGTTTTCAGTGCTCCAGTCATCGTCATGCGAGAATGTGAAATACGGGATAAAAGGTCGAGCAGAGCCACGATGTCGGGGACGCTTTACCTTCGTTAAAAATGTGCCCTCCGCGTAGTAAACGAAATTTTATTGACAATTTTATAGTTTTACATCCGTCATTTTATTCCAGTTTGGCTACATAAAAAGAAAATATATACTACACAACAATAAGTACTAACCTGGTAGAGAAACGGAAGAAATTTAACTTTTTTGTACTGATCAGTTTTATATAGCGAGTCGAAGATGAAAATAAACGAGATAAAATAATAATCGAAAGAATTGTCAAACGTTAGGATAATAATAATAATAATCAATAGTATGTAGTATCTACATACACGATAGGAGGCCGGGCGGATACAATGAGCGTCGCGTTCGCGGTCCGTTGACTAATAGCGTAGGTATTATGAAACACCGAAGAACAACCGTCTTTGAATTCGTGCTTAAACTAACAGGAAAAAAAGGATATCGTCCCATCGCGAATGATGCAAAAAAAAAAATATATGTTATTTCGTCGATCGGATTTTCCTGATCCGATTCTCGAGATTAAGAGGGATTCTTTCAAATTCTTTCCAAACTCTGGATCTGAGTAAAAAAAAAAAAAAAAAAAATTGTTCTCTGATTATTTCTTTTTTTTAATCTGTGAGGAATCGATTTCGATTGGAGCTTGGAGCATACATCGACCGTTCGGAGTTTACGAAAAAAAAAGTTGTGAAAAAAACCTTCTTCAGTCTCTGCCCAATGTCTCTTCGCTCTTCGCTCGCATACCTCACTCTGTTTTTGCTTTCTGTGAATACAAAATAAAATTTCTTTAGTAAATTACCAAAAAAAGAATTCTGAATTGTATTGTAATTATTCATACAGACCTTCTTTGGCATGAACGCAGCGTCCATTAAATCGTCAGGATCCATAGCGTCTTTGTTTGACAATTTGACGTCCGCGCCTTTGCAAACTTTGATGTATGGACAGTTGCCGTCATATTGCAGAAACCCAACAACTTTAATGGCACATCCGAGAGTTAACGATTTCGGCAAGTTGTCGCGGGTACTCATGACTCGAACCGCGAGTTTGAGTTCATCACCGTTCGATATTGCACCAACAGTGTAGACCGCGTCGCCAGTTTTGTGGTTCGCTTCACCGAACAGCAACTTTAGCCATCCCTCAATTTCTAGAAAAAAAAAAACAAAATATTTTTTATTAGAATTATTTACATTCCGAAAAAGGTATTTGTCTCGTCGTACGGACTTTTTATAGAAAATGTTATATATTAAATTCTTTTGAATATTTACCGATATATCGTCCTTCCATGTCTGCAACGTCCTCCCAGCTGACGACGACGGGTGTTTTCGACGCTCCCGCATTCTCGTTATACCATCCTTTATCCTCGATCACCGTGTGCTCGCGAATGATCAGTTCCACCGGCGTATTGCCAATATTGTACTGCGGCTTTTTGATCATGCTTGCGACGGCTCCTCTGAGATGTATCATCTGAAACAGATATTATGTATTAATTAATCGATCGAAGTTTCAACATAAAATGTTGCAGCGCACGGTAGTCAAGCAAGAGAATAGTACCTTGTCCGACTTTATTATGTCTTTCGATCGCTCGACTTCATTTTGCCACGCTACACACTGGATTCGCTTCCCAGCGTTGTTGTTCAAAACGAACTTCAGAACAGTATATTTACCATCCGGTCCAACAGTTTTTGGGCTTTCCCGTACGTCGACCCAACCGCATATATCTCTGGTCAAATAAAAATATGTAAATCGTAAAAAATAATCGTTATTAAGTTTGTGAAGATTTTTTTTTGTATTTTACATTTACCCGGTACAGAAATTTAATTTAAAAAAAGTAAATAAATTAATGAAAATTAAAACCTAACTTCGGTGGTCAAATCAAGAGCGCCGAAAAAAGTCCTCAGCAGTTGATTCCTGAACGTGGGTTCCCGAACCCTCAAAACAACGAACCCACTCTAATTGGATTGGCTCAATGCCATTTTATTATCGGTGCGGGTGCACGCCTCATGTTTGGGGGGGGGGGGGGGGGGAGTCAACACTCAGGTTCAAGGATCAACTGCTGAGGACTTTTTTCGGTGCTCTCAGTTTGTCGAGCAAAATTAGGTTTTAATTTTATTCATTTATTTACTTTATTTTTACAATTTTTTTATTATGCTATCTATACTAATTAATTTTCTCTTACATGCGATGCGATTTGTCCACCAGCTGTCAAAGACTTTTTGGCGGATGGATCCTTGCTATCTCCGTACCATTCGGCTTTCCATGATACAATAAAAAAGCAAATAAATAAATAATCTTGACTGTGGTTCAAATTATTGTACTCAAGATATATATATTTTTTGCGGTTCGCCACAGGCTTTCAAATGTTTTGTGCGGAGAAGACATCCATGGTTACCAATGCGGATACATCTTCGTAACACACAATCTCAATCCTCATAAATAAAATGCATAACTCTAGGTGAGCGTGTGTCAAAATATAAATAGATAATATAATAAGGTCTCAATAGAAAAAAAAATAAAAAAGAATAAAGTATATGAGGTATGAACGTCGCTTTGAAGCATCAGTCCTCGAGTCTTTCTGGGTAATGTGATCGAATGGTAGCGAAGAGAAAAAGAGTTCCGAACTGATGGAAAGAGTCACAAGTTCATGCATGTCATTGACCCATAGTCGATAGCAACTATGATAGCGACAAAAAAAATTTCAGCAGAATTGGCAGGTTTTTTCAGCATAATCTCAGAAAATTTCAGCCAATTCTGCTGAATTTTTTTTGGCAGGTTTTTTCAGCATAATCTCAGAAAATTTCAGCCAATTCTGCTGAATTTTTTTTTTGTCGCCATCATAGTTGCTATCGACTATGGGTCGATGACATGCATGAACTTGTGAGTCTTTCCATCAGTACGGAACTCTTTTTCTCTTCGCTACCATTTGATCAGACTACCCAGAAAGACTCCAGGACTGATGCCTCAAAGCGACGTTCGTAACTCATGTACTTAATTCTTTTTCTTTTTTTTTTATTGAGACCTTATTATATTATCTGTTTATATTTTTACACACGCTCACTCAGAGTCATGCATTGTATCTTCCGGATTGAAATTATGTGTTACGAAAATGTATTCGCATTGGTAACCATGGATGTGTTCTCCGCACAAAACATTTGAAAGCTTGTGGCGAAGCACAAAAAAAATATATATATATATCTCTTGAGTACAATAATCTGAACCACAAGTCAAGAATATTTATTTATTTACTTTTTTATTTTATCATGGAAAGCTGAATGGTACGGAGATAGCAATTATCCATCCGCCAAAAAATCTTTGACAGCCCGTTGATAAATTCCATCGCATGTTAGAAAAAATTAATGAGGATAGCATAAATAACATAATTTTAGAAAAATTTTAATAAAGTAAAAAAAAAAATAAAAATTTAAACACTAATTTTCCTCGACAAACCAAGGGCACCGATATATTTTTTTTTTGCGGTTCGCCACGAGCTGTCCAATGTTTTGTGCTGAGAAGATATTCGTGGTTACCGCTGCGGATACATTTTCGTAATACTTCATCTCAATTTGGATAAACAAAATACATAGCTCTGGGTGAGCATCTGTAAAAATATAAACAGATAAAATAATGAGGTCTCAATAGAAAAAAAAGAAAAAAGTAAATAAGTTACGAAAGTCGCTTCGGGGTAAAAGTCGTGGAATCTTTCTGGGTAGTGTGATCGAATGGTAGCATCGTGAAAGAGAGTGCGGTACCGACTAAAAGACTTGCAATTTCATGCATGTCATCGACCCATAGCCGATAGCAAGTATGATAGCGACAAAAAAAATTTCAGCAGATTCAGCATAATTTCAGAATTTTCAGCATAATTATGCTGAAATTTTACTTGCCATCTTAGTCGCTATCGACTATGGGTCAATCACTCGCATGAACTTGCCAGTCTTTTGGTCGGTACTGCACTCTCTTTCTCTTCGCTACCATTCGATCGTACGACCCAGAAAGACTCCATGACTTAATGTGATGTTCATAACTCATCTTTGTTTCTCTTTTTTTTTTTCTATCGAGGCCTCATTACTTTCTCTTAAGGTGAGGCTGAAGATCAACATAACTTCAAAATATTTTGAAACCATTTTTCTTCGAAACACGTTTATAAAAGAAAAAGAAAATTGCGGGGCGCACTGCGTTAATCGAACACGTAGTGCGCCCCGCAATTTTCTTTTTTTTTTATAAAAGCGTTTCGGAGAAAAATGGTTTCAAAATTTTAGCTCTGTCTCTCTCGCACTCATGCGTTTTTAGCCTCCCCTTAATATATATTTTTACACACACGCACCCAGAGCTATGCATTTTGTTTATCCGAATTGAGATTATGCATAACAAAGGAGCATCCGCATCGGTAACCACAGATGTCTTCTCAGCACAAAAGATTTAAAAGCTCACGGCAAGCTGCAAAAAAAAAAATATATATATATTGTATCCCGTTTATGATTTAAACAACCGGGAAAACAATACCGGTTTACCGTTTTGATGCAGTTTGGCCCGTATTTTCAGCGAGGCTAATAAAAAGCCGAGATATATTGCAAAAAAAAAAAAAAATTGTAAAAAAGTGATAAAAAGGAAAAACTCACATAGTGTTGTCCGGCGGTGTAAATGCGTCGATTGTCTTGCTTTTCGTGAATTTAACCGGCTTGACAGGCTTGACGGAATCTAGAGCACCACTTGGTGCGGTCTCCTTCGTCGTCCGATGGCTCTCGGTGATTTTTGAAGACCCGTTCGCAGATTTGTGAGGTGCCATCGTCTGATGAAACTCGAAAAATCCGGGAAGAATGGAAAAAAACACGTCTCGTCCTTTCACCGAACGCTGTTGATATGACGGTGTCGTTATGTTTGTTCCCATGATGACTCCAAACAAACAATTGCCGGTGAGGACGCGAAAGAACCCGATTCCCATTGGGCGACGGAAAAAAAATCTGTTTATGATCCAAACAAACAATTGCCGGTGAGGACGCGAAAGAACCCGATTCCCATTGGGCGACGGAAAAAAAATCTGTTTATGATTAAGAAAAAAAATCTGTTTTTATGATTAAGATGTTGACGCCATGTGAAAGTCACGTGACTACGCCACGAGAGCGATACGGCCATTATTGGCGCTAGCAGTGGTGTCTCTCTCACTCCACTGCGAGCGCCAATAGCGGTATCTCTCTCGCTCTCGTGGCGCGGTCACTTGATTTTCTAAACTTTTCTAACTCAGGCGGGTGTTGACAGTCAAAAGAAAAGTCTCATCGGAAACTCACGTGATATCCGCTTTCGATGAGATTTTTCTTTTGACCGTCACTGCCGGAACTTGTAAATAAACTTGATTACAGTTTTTCATACCACGCGAGCCCGGGTAAGGTGGGCAAGAGGGTGTTTCACATAACGTTAAGGCGAGGTGACACGGTCTCAGTTCGGTAACAAAACCTGTAATAAATGGCGTTTTCAGATGGTAGAGACAGTTTGCGAATAAATAAAGTATTAGCAGATGTAGAATTCAATACCGCGTCCGATAATACCTTGCCTTTACCCCAAATTTCAACTATTTTTACATGGCATTGATTGATTCGAAAAATGCAACTATCTCTCTTGCACTCATACGTCACGTGATACATAGTTCACCCCGCCTTAAGGCGATTTCACGTTCCCTCTTTCCCGCTTCGAACTGGCTCGGTTGATAACAAAAATTGTAATTATTATTTAACCGGTGGTCATTTTTAGGTTTGAAGGAAATTCTTACATGAAGCGGATATATGCATTTATGTTTATGTAAGAATTTTTCATTCAAACGTAAATAGTCGGCATTGTTGAAAAAAAAAAATAATCACCAGCCCGAAATTTTTCATGCTCTTAATCTATTGTGAACGACACGAAAATATTATTTTTAAAATTCACCTAAGGAATGAGCAAGGTTCATCAACTTGAAGAACCTAAAGGTCCCATCGATCCCGACGCGCAGCTCGCGCCGAGTTCCTCAACGCAGAATCGGCCGGTTCTCACGAAGCTCTATGTATAAAAATATTTAATAAAATGTAGTCGGAGCCTCGTGGTCCCCGAGATAAATTAAATCGAAAGGGACTCTCCAATATGGCCGCCCGGGGCCTCGTGCTCGAACTCGCAATAATCAATTGTCTCACCTGCTATCGATCACGCACTGACACTTTCGCTTTCGTCTCGCGACTGCTTTCTCTCGCGTTCGCGTGTTGTTCCTTGTCACCACACATATCAATTGTACTACGATGGTCGAGGAGAACCCTATGTACGCGCAAAACTACGCGAGACTATACCTCGTCTAATATATCCGCGCGCGCGTTCCAAATTGAAATTAGTACAGTGATGAGTACAGTCTGTAAATTTTTAATGTACAATTGTTATGAAAAATGAATAAATTTTTTCATTGAAATTAAAGTACATTTATAGTGAAATAAAGTATTTCCAATGTTTTTTATACTCTGAACATTAATTTTTCATCACAATGGTATATGAAATTTAATGTACCAGTTTTTTTTTTTGCATAAAAACTTCCAGTCCGGTACATTCATAAATTTCACAAGAATTTTTTTTTACAGTGAACTTCAGGTGGTTCGATTTTTTTTTTTACAGCTGCGTTATCTATTTGATTAATCGTAGGTGTAGGGGAAACCGGGGCAAGATGGGCCCCCGGGGCAAGATGGGCTAGTGAAAAATCGGGCCGACCCGGGGCGTAATGGGCCACCCCAAAATGATTTAAAAACATATGAAAACCTGAAAGGAAAAAATAAAAACCTTTTGTGGCCAATAACAGAAGCAGAGAAAACGCAAAATAGGGAAGCGGGGCAACATGGGGAACAAAAAAAAAAAAAATTGGAAAATTTACGGGTAGCCCGTTTCGCCCCAGAAAATTTTCTTTTTGGGACGGGTTATAAAACCTATGAAAATATCGTGGTGGGTGACAAATAGTAGATTATACTTTCGGCAGCGTTGTAACCGCGTTATTTGTTTAGGGGGCCCATCTTGCCTCGGTCTCCCCTATGTTTTATAGTTATAACCTTCAATCTTGGTCGATTGCCGCTCGTCGGCAATCGACCAAGTGTCAACCTCCAAGGCACTCGTCGCCGATCAACTGAATTTGCGCGCACGATTTTCGTGCGTCACCATCGTCATCGCTGACCAATCGCGTAACGAATAAAAGGACAACAATGGTCAAGCTCGCAATGCGATATACAACTCGAAACTTCGATATTTCGATAAAAAATATCGTTACTCACCAACTTTTTAGGAGGGGACATGTTTATTTTTTTTTTGTTCACAAATACCCTTCTCGCGCTTCCGTTCTGATGCCTTTGTATGCTCGCCGGTATTCACGGTTTCGCAATGTTGTACACATGTGTGTAAAATCACGAGGCCACGTATCGAATTCCGATAATAGGCTCAAGCCTCACAATGGTCGCGGTTCGCCCGAGAGATGGGACTTACGCGGCGATCGTACGGGCGAAAGTACACCATTACCGATACTCCAAACTTTTTGCTTTATGCTCGATGGAACGGTAATGAAAGCTAATTATTCGATGGAAACGTTTAATTTCATGCACGTTAGAAATCCTGGCAATGCTCCCGTAGTCTCCGGATTTCATTAAATTAATTTTAATGGGTACCAGACTGCTCAACTCTGGTCTGTTCTCTTCTCTTCTCCACTTCCTCCCCGTAACACGCGTATATACATGCATATATACATATGTATGTGTCCCGTGATCATGAAGGTTCTCGGGTTGGTACTCACCCATATACACACCCCGGACCAACTTACTCTTCGGAATGGTTATCCTCCCTTGTGTAACTATATCTACTTGAAACGCTTCCACGCTCCACTGCGGAAGCTGAGAGCCCCATTACCGGAGAGAAAAAAAAACTTTTTTTCCCCGTGCGTAACGATATTTTATTATCGTACTCATTATTTTTCACTGAAACCCTTACGCTCCCGGTCAGGGAATGCGAAGCTAATGGAGCGATCTCGGCCGAGCTCCGGAACGGTTCGTCTTGCTTTCGTCCAACAGATTTGCCTTGTTATTCGATGAACCCGCAGGGCCGACGTCTTTGCCTCGCGCACGGAGCAGCACGTCGAGTTGTTTGATCGACGAGACGCAATTAGGCAGATGAAGCGCCTCGCGAGTAATCTTGGATAATTAGATTCACATCTTAGGAAACATTTGCGTCGGGAATTTTCTTTTTTTTTGTGGCATGTAATACACGGTATATGTTTTAAGATCCTGCAAGAGGCAGCCGCCGTCTTGCCGCAGGAGGAAAGGGTGGCTATGCTAGATATAGTTCAAAGAGTTTCGCGAGAAGCCTCCCGACGTATGCGGAGAACCAGCTGCCCGGACTTGACTACTTCGGGATCCCCAAGGCAAACATATACACCAAGGTACGTGTGTATATATATATGTATATTATGTCTTCCAGTGAAGTGCGGCATGGATCCGTCTGGCTATATCATGCACACCCATCATCCTTTCGGCTTGAAAGCTCCGCGAAGAAAATGGACGAACTTTCAGAGTCGGCTGGTTTTGCATCACAGAGGCATTGGAAACTAGACCGCGCGCCCGTGTACATCGGTATACGCCTCGCACGGCCAGCCGTGTTTTCGTGAGAACATTATTTTCCAAAATATCTTAGCTTTGCACATATTTTAAAAAATTGTAGTTATTCGACGTTTCGGGGCGATTTCTAATGTATTTTTTTCCTACTGATCACGAATCTGCGACTTATTTTACTCTTCGCACATCATTTGATACGGAAACTCGCGTGAGGAAGTAAATAGTAATGTTTCGTAATATTAAAAAAAAAATGAAAAATCTCGTAAAACTTGAACGGTTCCATCGATCGGCGTCGAAGGAAATAGAGACCATCGGCCGATAATAGTCACTTTGTACAACCTTTTAGCCCGATAGCTCAAAAATTGTAAAAGCTAGCGTGGGCACAGATTTTTTTAGCGTTATTTTTTAAGATCGTTTTTTTAAGTTAAAAAACGCGTAACTTTTTAATGGCTGAAAGTATTTTGCTAAACATTTAACCAGACATTAAGGTTGGCCCCAATCTTAGCAAGTTCAGCTGGGTGTGGGCTCAAGCCCACACAAATCCGGAATTTTTTTTCTAAATATGATTTTCCGATGTCTTAAAACATTTCCGAACACCTTTTCATTAAAATCTCGAACATTTTTGTTTTCATGAAAACAAAGTTTCCTCCATGAGGAAGCTAACAAATCATGTCATTGACTCAAGAACACTATTTCTGATTATTAAAGTTGCATGCGAGGCTGAAACAATAAAATATCACGAAACGGGCGGCAGTCACGCATCGGTAGAATTCCGATACCGCAAGAAATCGATACCGGCGTTGATTTCGTTGACGAGATTTTTCGCAAGTAAAGTTACGGGGGTTCGCCGGACCGCGCGGTCGAGTGGTAGCAGTAATCTCGAGAGCGTTTCGCAAACTCGAAGCCCCTGAGAGCCTTCCCAGCACGGCACGTACGGCAAATCGATAACCCTCAGCCTCGCTCCACTTTTTTTAACGCTTTTCCATGGAGAACTTTTTTAAATTGAATAGACAAGAACGACGATTTCCTTTCAGCGTTGAAACAGATTTTTGTAACTTTTCCTCCCGGATGTTTCACGACGGAGCGACGCGTTCAGCGAGTTTCACTCGAGGAGAAATTGTACTTTAACGAAAATTTATCAGTCACACAGTGACCGGATCGCTCTCACTAATTTCGCGAACCTTATTTCCAGCTCAGTCGAGCGGTTCAGTTAAATTGGTCGGTCCCGCTTTCTATTAGGATCTTCCGACTGATCCCCCCGTGGATTTACTTAGATTTGCGACACCATTCTCCCGCGGTTATCCGGCATTAACGCCCGGAGAGCTACGGCAACAGCTCGAGACGAGAGACAAATTGAATTCGTGAGCGGTTAGGATTGCACCTCCGTCGCCTTTCCGACTTTCTGTACATCAAAGTCCCAAATTGTCGATCCTCGTCACGCCACCTCCCTCTCTCACTGTCGCAGCGTATATCTGAACGATCTCGTTAAATGGCAGGTCGGAGTCGCAACTTTTGGATCAAATTCCGCGTCTGTCGCCGAGCACTCGTCAGCGAGGAATAATCGCCGAACGTCAGGAACAGCTGCATCGGGAAATGCTCGAAATTAACGACACCCTCACGAGAGGATTGCGAGCGAGAACTCGTCTACCGGCCTGGGACTCCTCCTCGGTAACTTCGTGGACCTCGTCTATTGGCTCGGCTGGCAGAAACAGATTGAGAAAAAATCGGACCCCTATATGGGACACTATGAGAGGTAAAAATTCTAAAATTTATGGTACAAGTGATCGATGGAGTAGGACATTTTTTTTGAATTTTTTGAAAATAATTAAACGTACGATAATTTGTTCTGAACTGAATTATATTTACGATTATTATTTGTGCGGCTTTGGAAATAAAAAAAATGTATATTTTGTCAAACCGTTTATCACAATTCCCCAGGCACTTCTCCCATGTGGGACCGCATAAGCATTGACGTTAACTTCGCGAAAAGTCGTTCGGAGGAGATGATGAGTCGGGAAGAATCTCCGAAATGGAATTTTGAGAATCGTCGGGGAAGAAGCGCTCCGGACCCGGTCGACGAGGAGCGTCTGCCTTCTTGGGACTTTCTCGAGACGACTCTCAATCGAAAGCTATCGCGTTATGAGCATCAGCAGCAGCAGCAGCACCACCACCACCACCACCACCACCATCAGCGCGAGGACCAGTCTATGGATTCTTTGGGTCTCGCTCCCGGGAACGTGGAAATCGATTACCCCGTAATGGCAGATGCGGACAAGGAATTTTCGAGGGAAAATTCTCGGATAGGAACGAGGATCCCGAGGGTGGAAGCGACGAAACCCCAGAAGAACGATTTTTTCTTATCTTGAATGAGAAAAATGTACGAAGAACGCGTGTTACGAAATTCCAAAGGGGATTTTTAATTATTCGCCGATATTATTCACTGTAAAAAAAAACCGTATGAATTTTAATGTACTCGTACGGGAAGTTTTTATGCGTAAACTGCTATATGAAATTCCATGTACAATTGTGATGAGAAGTGAACGTACAGTATATTAAAAACTTAAGAAACACTTTATTTTTTATTATTTACTTTAATTTTACCATAAAAGTACTTTAAATTCAATAGTTTACTTTAATTTCACTGTAAAAGTCCATTCATTTTTCACCGCAATTGTATATTAAATTTAATGTACCAGTTTTAGCATAAAGACGTCCATTCCGGTGCATTAAATTTACAACTTTTTTCACAGTGTTAAGCTTAATTTGACTAAGAATATTAGGTAATCATTTGGGATGTTCACTCTGATCGATTATCCGGAAAGAGTCGTGGCTCACAAAATTCATTCGCCAAAGAGACTGAATCGGAAAAATGTTTTAGAATTTTTTTTCTTGGATCTTAAGACGCGTTGTTTTGTTTTCCACGAAGATTTGAGATACATTAAATACGTTTGAATTGTTATTATCTCGCTCCGTAAGGAGGTTTGGACCCTCGTCAATCTTCGGCCTAGAAGCGCCACCTGGTCGTTCATTCTTATTACGGCGCCTTCAGGGAAGCGAACGAGGGCGACTTCCTTGGATTAAATTGAGACACGCCACAGTCTCGAGGCACGAGTTAACTGTGATAAATTTAATTATTCCCACCGTACAAACAAATCCAAATTGCATCGAGAACCATTAACTGTAGTCCGATTGTACGAGATATTACGTTTTTATTATCGGTACGTCCTATTATTACGTTCTTGGGAAATATGTAATGTTTTCAGTATTTAGTTTTTATTTCGTTCGAGAAGAATTCACCCTGAAACATAAACGTCGTTGTAACTCGTCGCCAATTAAATATTCCACTTGACCCGTTTTCTGACCAACTTTATAGCCAGGTATAGTTTCCAGGAGAGTACTCACGAATATCAATCAGCCGTAGCGAGGGGGAAAAAAATGTCGAGTGCGTGGCGCGATGAAGCGCAGGAGTTGACCCAATTCTCAGAGTCAAGGGAATCGCCAGGGACGGCCCGGCTCGCAGTAGTGGCTGAGCCAGTTACCCTCACCGTAAGTAGCCACTTCGGGGTTGTCCGAGGGTTTGCGAGAAAGCGTGGCTATGAATGCTCTACCCGAGGATTGCGGGCGGTCCCCGATCCCGAGGGATATTATACTCCATGATCCACCAGGAAATCGACAAACCCGTGTCCTTTCATATTTAACGGATATTTCCGGGTCGGAACTCATCGCTACATTCAAGCTCGCTCGGACCATTCGTTATGCGCCCAAGACACCGGGTAACGAGGGTATCGCTTATTAAATGGGATTGCAAGCCACCTGCAATGCGCCTCGGTCTCGGCCATGCTTCGACACTATGTTTTCCTTTGCATTATTAATTTCGCATGGGGAGGCGAACCGCCTATGATATTATTTTAATAATAAACGTGTCTATCTGTTACCCAACGTTGGTCGAGTATTTCATAATGAAACGCACTTATTACTGAAACCGGTGGCGCACGTACCGTAGCCTCAAAGCGGCGGACACGATACTGACTTGTTCCACTTCGCTCTGGAAGAGCACCAAAGCTCGATCGATTTAACCGCGCGCTCGGAGTACCCTTACGAAAAATCGCTAATGGAACGGCGATGGTGGTCGAACACTGATAGGAAACCATTGCGGTACCCAGGCTTTTATCAGTGTTCATTATTGCATTAGGCACTTTTTGGGTGAAGTGGATGGGAACTAGTCGATAAAAAAAAGTACGTGCCTCGATCGAAATTACCCATGCAGTTTAGTTTCCTTTTTTTTTTTGCACGTGTAATATATTTATTCAAAATCGAAATTCAAAGATGCACCATGTTTAGAAACAGTTTCGGTCGAGTTTTTCTTTTTTGTTGCGAGTCGCGGACATTCATTTTTCGAACCATTTGAGAGCGAAATTCGCGGCAAAACTTATTGTAAACTTTGTAAAAAGAACGATAATCCTTCGAGTAGGAACGCAGCGGGATAAAATTGCCGGCGTTGTGTAATACCGACAGTAATACTATTCCAAGTTCGTACGTGCCGAGATAAGACTGCGGGCTGCATAATGCACAGCACCAGAGCCTTTACTATTGATTTAATATCCGAGCTCCGGAAGACAATTCTAAATGCGGGGAATTTCTCTTTCAATGGCCGAGCCCCACGGGAGATTACTTTTTCAAACTTTAAATACAAGTGACTGGAGATGTGAACAACCAGTAATTGGTAGCTGGCTCGCAGCCAGTCAACGTGAATTTTCTAGGGCGAACGAGCTCTTCAACAATTCGTTATTAGATTTTGCTTTTAGGAGTACAGTAAAGCAGCTTATCGAAGTTTGTAGGGATTTGGATCTCTCGCCTCCCCCCCCCCCCCCGCCTCAAACCGCCCCGCCAATCCCTCTTGCCCCGCTGACGCCGTCGAACCACCACCCGGTCGATACCCATTTTGTTAGTGGACGCGACGCCTCCTTCGTAAAAGTATAACGATGTTAAATCCAGTTTGGTCCGCGCAAAACCACCAGTATACTCGCGGTTCGGCCGGAGCCCGGAATAATCGCCTAATCCGATTTTATTCCCTAGATCATCGGGTAACAAGAATTTATGTTTGTAAAAAAAAAGAAAATTGACTCACTCTTTCGACGGGTATCGGAAGAACCTTGCAGTTTCGTGACATAAAAAAAATTCTGTAGTTCGATAGACTCCGATCAACGATATTTATCTTCGTGTCATTTAATTAAATTAATGATTATTTAATCTGTAGATACTTCATTCTATTTATTATCCTTCGCCGTAACTCTTAAGCTTATATTCTCATATCTCCGTTTTTTTTTCTTGTCGTTTTTTTCCATGGCAAAAAATTGTCAATAAAATTAATATACAAAAATTTGATGTTGCATGTGACTCGAACGGAACGGATAAAAATAAGGTATCTTGATTTACAGTAATTAAATATAATGGAATAATAATATATTTTATTTAACCGCTCTGTGTCCGCGATGCCGTCGTAAAAATACGATCGTTCGGTAAACGAAGCGCAATCGCCCGGAAACAGAAGCGCGCCTCTGCAAAGCGCACCAACGTATGGGTTCACCACTAAATGCTGTAACAGAGCGGCGAAGCCTCTCGCGTCATCTAACTTTCACGTATTGCGTAATTACACGCTTCCGTGAAATCGAGCTTATTTAGAATATTTTCGTTCCGGTTAGGTTGTCGCGGGTTTGGTCACCAGTCCGCCGCCGGTTGGCCGGGTTTCCCCATTCCGGGGGGTGAATTTCCGCGCCCGCGCATCAGCCGCCTCTACGCTCCGATCTCAGTTTCGCAGCCTCCCTTCCGTGGTCCGTATCACCGCGCCTCGACTAGAGGTGTGCCGTCCGTCGTGTTACTTCGCGCCACGCTTCGACGTTGTCCTCTCCGTGTTCTCCGTTGTTCCTCGACCTCGAGCGCAGTTCTACGTGAAACACGTTTTTTCCCACGATTTTCTTTCCATCGTCTCTCATCTCGTCGATATTTTCATTCTCGTTCGCGCAACATTCGCACGATTGAGTTTAAGTTCAATTTTTTATTTTTTGCTTAAGAAACAATTATCATTTCGAAAAAGGCGGATCACCAATGTGACATCCACGGTGATCGACGGAACGACGACGATTGACGCGACAAAGTTTTTGGGATGTAATTGCGACGAGAGAGCGAGAAAATACAAAAATTGTGCCGGAAGGGACTCGCTGATTTTTGGCGGTGATCGCTCTGCGGGAGGAAACGATCGAAGGACGTCCAAAGTTCAACGGTGATAAGCCTCGTGACCTGGTAAGCATTACCGCACCGTTGTGCATTCTCACGTGCGATATATAGATAGTGAAAGTATGAAACACTTATAATTCGAAAGTAATAAAAATTCTGTCAAAAAATGTATATACAGTGTATGACATTTTTTTTGCGCATAGACCGGTAGATTAAATTTAATATACCATTCCAAAAAACGGAGTTGAAATGAACGCTCGTTATACTCAATCGGACACGAATAAACGACACTATCTATCTATCTATCTAAACGAGTATTTTTCGGCGCGTTTAATATACGGGTCGAAATTACGTACCCCGGTTTGTGCGTAAAATTTTCGGAACGTTGCACTTCAATTATTATTAAATGTTCAACAGTGTACATAAACTGGCGCCACGAAATTCGCAAAAAGTGTATTGCCTCGATGATGTATTCGCATAACATATTATTCATCGCTGAACGACCGATCGGAACCATATTTTTCTGACAACGAAATGTCGTATATCTTTCCCATAATAGAGGTACTTTTTGTAAAGATTTTTCTCTCCCATAGAAAAAAAACATTTATTCGGAAAACAATTGTATATCAATTACCATACAAATTTTAACAATGTACATAAACTGGCGCCATGAACGTCACAAAAAATGTATTGCCTCGATGATGTATTCGCATAACTCATTAGTCATCTCTGGTCGGCCGATCGGCACTAAATTGAAAAAAAAAAATATTCGGAAAACAATTGTATATCAATTATTACAAAACTGGCACCACGAACTTCGCAAAAAATGTATTGCTATTCGCATAACTTATTAGTCATCTCTGATCGGCGGATCGGAACCATATTTTTGTGATAACGAACCGTCGTATATCTTTCCCATAGCACACGTCATTTTTATAAAGATTTTTCTCTCCCATAGAAAAAAAAAAAAATATTCGGAATACAATTACCACCCTCGTCGATACGAGCTCATTCGACCGTGAAAGGAGTCCGCTCTATCATATCCGTTCGGCATCGAGTTCTTTGTGATTCCTCGCCTCTGGTACTCACTCGAATACCTCCTTTTTCCTTTTTCATCCATGGATTCCGATAGATCTATGAATATTGATCGACGCGGAACCACACTGATGCGCGTCGAGCAGCGTTTGGTCGGGAATTGAAGTAGAAAAAGAAATGAAAACAAACAAAAAAATGAAAGAGTCTTTTCGAACATAACATGGCGGGTTTTTCCGGTCGAGCTGTAGCGTAAACCAGAAATGACCCACTTTCATTTATCAAACATCCCTCGGCAGGCTGCAGTTGATGGTTCGCCCGGCGATTAATATCAAGAACCGTGGATTTTCGACTCTACCGGGCCTTGTATTTTTTTTTTTCACCATTCCCCGGACTTGTTTTCTCGTCGTGTATTAATAGACGATTTCGAATCCATCGACGATTACTCGTTGTATGTTCATATTCGCACGAGTATTCTCCGTTATCCGCAGCACACATAGCTGTTACGGAGCCTCGGGGGATTTCGCCGCGAAGAAACGAACGTGCTTTCACACCCGACTCAACCCCTCGCCGATGATTTCCGTATGTAGAATGAGCAGTAAAAAAAAATTCAATTAAAAAGGGATAATGGATGCTTCGCAGCGATTAAATAGTCAGTGACTACGTGAAAACAATACTTCGCGAAAGTTAATTTTTTCAGAACGGTCTCATACATTACCGCGCAATTAAGCTTTGATAAAAAAATGTTCATACAAATGTACTCGAGTATATTCGTAACTGTTGATTTTCAATTACACGGCTTGCCGACTCGGGAAAGCTTGAACTTGCCGGCCGCTGTCTAATGCACCGTTCTCACCGGGTGAATCTAAACGATGTACTGTCCAACAAACTGGAGAATTTCTCTCGCCGAAATAGTGTTCGCTATCTTGGTAAATCTAACCGCGCGGACGCGACTAATCACCATGGACGAGTGGATCGTACTGGATGCAACTACTGTATCTGCTTCCCTCGGCATCACAGAGGAATATAGCACTTCGTGCTCGCTCCCGGTGTATCGCAGACGGTACGCTCCACGAAGTTTCATCCCTTCGGACGCGTTCCAGCGAATTCGCAATTAATAGTCGCGTCGTGGAAGCTCCGCGGGACAATCGAATTTATAGTGTCGCAGCGTCGCTCGTGCGAGTCGTCTAACGATATCGCGTAGCAGTATTCACCTTCATGTAGCTGGGGGGTGCACAGTAAAAAATAATTTCGTAAAATCAAAGTACGATTTTTCGTAAAAATAATTTTTGTTAAATAAGTGACAAATTCGATTGTTCAGGCTTGAATGCACAAACCTAAACGTTTCTGGGCAAAAGCACAAGTTGTCGTAAAAAGCATAAAATTACTTTCACTGTGTAGATAAATTCATACAGTTATAGTTTTCGCAACGTGTAGGGTAGAGCGGGGCAAAATGGGACAACGGGGCAATACGGGGTTTTGGGCAAAACGTCATTTTCCAATAATTTTTGGATGCCCGAATTCGCCCTATCGGATACATCAGTCTTTTCTGCCCAGTTTTGCCACCTTGTCCGATCCAAAAATGATTGGAAAATTTAGTTTTGCCCAAAAACTCCGTTTTGCCCCGTTGCCCCATTTTGCCCCGCTCTCCCCTACGTACCGCGAGGTGCCATTAAAATTACCCCGAGGATATCTGCATGACATCCAATTTCATCTTTGGCAAGTCTCTATCGGTGCACGGAATTAGGAAGAATAAGCAATTGTTCACTTATAGAATTTTGATCTCCAAGTGAATTTCCTCGAGCCAATTTGTACGATGCAAAATACAGCCGTTATAACTTGATGAAATTTGGCCACATGCAGATATCTTCAGGGTCATCCATCGAACACAGAACTCTAGGGGAGAGCGGGGCAAAATGTCACAGCGGGGCAAAGCGGGATGATGAGACAAAACGCAATTTTTCACTAACTTTTGGATGGTGGCGATGGTGGTACGTGGGGCAAAACGGGTTTAAAAATCTGGGTGTATCGTTGGGACAAAATGGGGCATCCACAAATTATTGGAAACGTGAGTTTTGCTCTCGCTGTCCCGTCTTACCCCGCTGTGCCGTTTTGCCCCGGACTCCCCTAAGTTGCGAGAGAAACGCCCGGTGTTTTTTCTGGAACACAATTTGTTTCCTTTATTTTTTGTTGTTTTTTTTCATGAAATTCTGGATGAGATTGTTTCCGATTCTTCCGAACTCTGATTTAGCGTTACACGTCCCGTTCACGTTATCACTTATTACTAACGTTCTAATCAAAGTGAGTGACCAACGGACGGACAGAAGGACGATCGACATCAACCAATGGCGGGCTAAACGATTACGATGAAGTTTTTCTCTCGTACGAATCAATTTCATTTACGGTGTATAAAAAAATGAATTGTATAAATCTGTCAGATTTTGTTTCTGCAACGGAGTCAACGGAGTTCATTCGTCGCGTGTTGACGCGTTGCCAAGAGCGAAACCGGACGATGATGGATAAACGTGACAAGCCATGAGAGGGGGATGTGAAAATACTTCAAAAACGAATTTTCCACCACCGGCAGTCACCTAATTTTTCACGAACTACCGGCACGATTCTCTTCCTCTCACAATCAATGTCGATCAAAACGCCGCAACGTGTTCATCGCCCAGTAAATCCTAAAAAATAAAAAAATATAAAGAGATAATTTCAACGACGTGAGAGGAGGACAAAAGCGGCTGGTGCGGAAAACGTTGCTCATTGCAAATTCACATTTGGCGACTCGATTTAATTTTAAAACTTTGGCGAAAAATTCTGCAAGCGATTGAAAAAGGTGGCATTTTTTCGTCACGAAAGAGATTCTCGGTGGATTAATGAAATTTTTTCGGCGAAATGTCGCGAAAGATATAAAAAAAGAAGCTCGGGATTACAACAAAGGACAATTCATTCGTAGTTTCGTTTCATTGTTGCAATTCCGACCGGAGCATCGCTCGGTGCGCGGTACGACCGCGAGCGCTAATGCACACACCGGTGGAGTACGGGCGAGTTATTCGATGCACGTACGCCTTTGCAAGAATGAAATTTGTCACGGTGAAAAGTACGAGCGAATTAAATGCTGAGCGGTGTGCGCGGCCGAGGGAAATTGAGCGACGAGCGCCCGCGGGGTTAGCGCTCCGGGCTCGGGATCCGCAGTTCTCAGAATTTAAAACGTCGGATAGCCGGGTATTGCGCGTCTCCCGTACTCGTGTGCAGTTAGCCAGATAACGCTTGAAGTACACGCGCATCGGAAGATGAATGACGAGCGCGAGCATCAGCGTTCGTTCTCGTTTTCACGATCTCCGGGAAAAATGGTTTCCGCGCAACGCACGGGAAAGAAGTGTGCGTGTTCGTCGCGATCCGCTGCGAGCAGTAACTTTTTTTTCCTCCCCGCATTGCACAGTAGTAATGTTCACCGCTTGTGCATATTTAACCGTGTAATTTTGCTAGATTCCGAGTGACAGGGGAGTTTCACCCCGAAGTTATATTTCGTTCCGCTAATTTGACCGAGCGCGGCACCAACGCTTTTCCCGGATCAACGAAGGCACGCTAAAAATGACGGTGAAAATCGAGCAGCTCCGTTGAAAATCGTCCGCCATTATTTGTAATTCTGCAAACACCCGACTGTAAATCGAAAAAATCACGCACCGTCGATGTTTAAGTGGTGAATATGGACCACCCGCTTTCGCTTGGCTTTTCCGTTTTAATTTGGACCGTCGTGTTCGTTAATTCCACCGTGGAAAAAGTATATTTGAAAATACACTGTTCACATATTTTGAGATATTATATTCGACGATCATAACCGGGCGAATAGAAACGAACAAAAAAAAACTGGTTTTCCGCATGGGTTTCGCCTTGCATGTCGATACGATATTTCTCCGAGCTTTCACGTTTCCGCATTAAAGCTGCTGTTTCGGTCCATACCGCGCGGTGGATTTTGCTCGTAATTTTCTTGCCCGCATGCAGAGGCAAGCGTCCGGCTCGATTTTGAAGACTCGCGGCAAGAGTCATTCTTCGAATTAACCCGATTCACCCTCTGACCCTATTCGCTCACCCGTGCGTGCACCCTATAGCCGTCGTCGGAGCATACTTGATTGGAGCTTCGAGTCGATATTTCGAGGCCACTCGCCACGCTGCGAGAGGCCAATGTTGAAGCGAGCGAGGGCTTTCCAGGCTCTCGTCAATTCGGGTGCAAACACCTCTTGACCTCTTCCGATGCTACTCTCGATGAGTGGAGCTCTCAAGGCGGTATCGAGTATCCCGTACACCGCGTCTCTTCCTCGACATGTATAATGTTCATCACTCAAAGTGTCGGCGAACTTTGGCTGCGTCTCGCGTCAGCGGGTTATCCAATGTATGCGTACGGTAAAAAAAAAAAAATTTCGTAAGCCCTTTAAGCTGTATACATTATTTTTCGCAAAACAGGTATAGCTCTATAATAGTATAATATTATAATATTGTAATATTGTAATATTGTAATATTGTAATATTGTAATATTGTAATATTATTTATATATTTATATATCTATATAAATATAATAATTTATAATATACTAATATTCTATAACTTATAATATTGTAACGAATATGTAGCGGACAATTCATTGAGACACCATATTAGTTAGGTTTGACAATAAACGAACGGACGAGCGATCGTCATGTCGACGAGTCTGGACGAGACTCAAAGCGAACAGACGTGTAACATTACGTGATCGGAATAATTAACGTTTATCATTATTAACGATATCCGCCCCATAACCAAATACGCGCGTTATTCATTCGTTCGGTCATTACAATATATTGGAAAGTAATTAGTTTGTTTGTCTCAATTTTCAACAATTGAGAAGATTCTTTCCGGTCGGACTTTCAAACTGAAAGAGACGTATTTCCGGTAAATCTCTGGAACTTTGAGTTAACGGCGTCTAAATTCCATAGTTTATAGCGGTGAGTCGAAGCGTCCCACCAACAACGACCTGCTAGTTTATAATTGACTTATTTATTTATTTCTTTAAATGAAAACGGGCCGATCTCAATTACATGTTGATGGGAAATACCATCAAGCGAGTTTAAACAATGAGAGTCACCAGACACCAGATGATCAGTACGGGTAATAAAAAATACATAAAATAATTAGTGAATAACAGAGAAAGCATAAAAGATAAATGGTGTAAAATAAGTCAGAGACTCATAATCTGCCTTCGAGTCATCGTTGGAGTCTTAAAGAGCGCAAACATCCCCTCTATTTACACAAAAGTTTAAGAAAATAACAGAGAGAGGAAGATGATAATTATCTATAAACTTAGCAGTACGCATTAGAAAAGAGTGATTATAGTTAACACTGTGAACCGTAAAGTGACGTTTACAGTTCTGTACATAATGAAATTAACAAAATTTTATTTCGTTTTATATTTCATTTAAAATTATCTTTTCACAGTGCACAGCTATTTATATAAAAACACAGTAATTACGAATTCAAGGAAAATAAACCAGCGTCTGGGTGCCTTGAAATATACTACTGCATCGCGGAAATTACAAACGCGCGCGAGGCCGGGCGAGAAAAAAACAAGTCCGAGGCGTGTGTATGCGTATCTCTCTGTGGGGTGTGTATATGTGCGTCTGTTTGCTGGGAGCAGAAAGTGGCGGAAAAGCGCAGCGAGAGAAAACGACAACGAGAGGATGGGCGTACAACAACGGAATACAAAACATTTCTAGCGTTAAAAATTTGAGCTTGAAAAAGACACTGTTCGCGTACCGACTGCCGCATAAAACCACCAACATTTTTCACGCTGGGGCAAACGTTTTCCGAGATTTTTCATCCGTGAGAATGGTCCCTCAGTCTCTCGCTATAGCGACAAGGCAAAAACTTTGGTTCCAGAATACCCGGAAACAAACAGACATGCACATACACAATTTTGTCATGCGCCAGAGCCAATAATTGAGTTGTAAAGAAAATTGGTTGAAACAGTTGTTGAAAGGTGGCAGTTCCGTTGGGGACACGTTGCAGAAAGCTAATTTGGTACAGTAAGCCCTGTCACCGTTATGCGTCAACTGCACGACGGCCACGTCAACCGGAATCCTGGGGAAGGGGTGGGGAAAGGGGGGGGGGTGCGCAGTTGATTAATTGCACGGGCAATATACAGTGCACACCGGCGAGGGGTAGCGATTGCATTATACACCCTGATGCACTGATAATTGTCAATATGAATTATTAGGGTTATCGCGGTGCGTCCCGATTGGCGGATTGACTGCTATTGTGACACGGTAATTCGCCGATAGATCCACCGCGAGGGGACGATGTAACAGCGAGGTTTCACTTAATGAGGTGCCCTAAATGGGAAATTCCAAATACCGAGATTTCAACTATCCGTAAATATTAAATATCAAAAAATTATGATTGGGCCATATTCCCCCCTTTTACCCTGTACTTACATTCGATAATAATTACTACTGTCCCGTTATGAATTATCAAAGTGCTGTTAATTAATATCAATTTTTTGCCACCAGGGGAAAGGGGGCAAATTGGGAACCGTCTTACCTTTCTTATAAACGTCTTGTTTCAGTTTTCTGATGCTCTTTACATAGGAAAAGTACGGAAAATAAGTGAAATTTTTCAAGAAAAAAAATATATGTATCGATCGAATCGGAACTTTTTAAAACATTTGATCAGAACTTTTTTTCGAAAATTTGTTGAGCAAATTCATTTGTTTTTATTCTTGATCTAATTCATTTAAAAAAATGCTTGATCTAATTAATGTTTCGAATGATTTTTTATGGAATCTATTTTTTGAACTTTTGGTTCAGCTTTTCTCTTTTCGGAATAAACAACTTTCGTATTGTTACCGTGTTAATAGCTTAAGTGGCCTATACGACGTTTCCATCTACAACGATTGCCTCCGTGTAAGCTCCAACCTCTAATGGCACCCCTTTAAAGTTGGAATTCCTTCAGTTTTCAACAACTCGGTGGCGTCTTTTTGTGAGCGTCGAGAACTTCGTTACGTACAGCGCCATCATGTGGCTTGCAACTTTGCCCACATTCGCGTGCGGGTGAAGTGGTTGCTTCTATTGTTTATTTACAATGGGTAGAGGAAACATGGTGAAAATCTACGTTAGCATTACGAACGGATAGTCATGGACAGTGGTTGCCATGGCAGGCGCGGTGAAGCCTGTTGTCGAGTGGGCAATGAATTACACCGAGGCTTCACGACAAACCGCCGTTCCTCGAAAAACACTACAAACCAGAGTACAAAAGATCCATTAAAAGTTACTTGAAAAGTATAGTTGCGTAAAAACAAAAGCGTAGACTTGGTAACTTCATTGCATACCCTTAATTAAAACGTGCCTTTTGTTTTCATTCCAATAACATTTCGTTAGGGTGGTAATGACAACAAATAAGCCGATCAGATAGAATTGTATTATTATACATTTTTTTTTTCTTCGTTTTTCGTTGATCTTTCCGTTTTCTTGTGTTATTATTGATAAAAAAGATGTCGCCGTATCATGTAAAAACCATTAAGACAAAATTATAAGTTTTAGACTTGGTGCCCGTTTTGAGAGGAATTTTTTATATTATCCGAGGTGCCCGTTTTCTCCCAATCTCCCCCATATCTGTTTCCCAGAAAAACGAGAAAAGAGGCGGGGAAAAAATGTTACTTGATATCCTTTCGGTGCGAATAAAAGTAATCATTAAAACTCATCGTAACGAATATAGCGCAATGTTTTTTTTCGGCTCTAATTTCGATCTCATCGGCGTTATCCCTTTGTACTCCAAGTACGCTCGCTCAAAATATGCATATTAGCATGTAATTGAATCCAAGCACTCACCCCGTCCTTACAAAGACAAATCCGCAAGGAAGATTAATACGGGACTCCTTCCCGAGTGGGTTTAGTTCTCCTTTCGTACTCGAAATCTCGCCGAAATTCCTTCCACCCACGTCTGAAGCACCTGCCGCGACCGCGTACGACCCGTCCCTTTCGTGGTTGACTTTGGTTCTTTGAGGAGGTAACTTTACCGCCCCATTCACCGTCGTGAAGTTAATGAACTGCGTTCGCATAATTAACACGTAATTTAAATGAAACAGCGCGGTTTTTGAAGAAGCACGGTCGGAGGATGTCGACGAACGAGAAGAACCTGACAGCGAACGGAGATGAGTGGAAAGTCATGTGCGGCCAGATAAAAAATAACGCTCGCGTTCCGAGGGATGGAGGGTGATTAAAATCCCAAGAACGCAATCTTCTTTGCTCGTCCGCGGAATGCGCGTCCGTGTCGGGGCCGGTGAATTTTTTACTAATCTTTCGCGAGCCCCTTGACGACCTTACGACGACGCTCGATGAAGTTTTGCGGAGTTCTTTCCCCTCGTTCATCGCTACTTCCGGTCCGCCGTCCGAGAATTAATCGAGCGAATGCAGCGTCGACCCATGTACGAATATCAGAATGGCACCGTTCTGGCCCAGTACTGGTGCCGGAGCTACCAGTACTGGCAGAAGATCAAGGCCCGGTACAAACCCAATGCAGAATCAGTACCGGGCCGATATTGAAATGATCACACCGGCCCAGTGCTGGCTGTCGGCGTCGAGCCAGTATCGCGTGCCAATGTTCAGCCACTGTTCAAAAACGATAATAATAAACAGTACAAATGAATGTTTTTATCGTCTGCCTGTTTGTTTAATGTATTTCTCTGGTCGTGGTTTACTGTGTTGTTGTTATTTTACGCTTATACGCTGGAAATCTCGGAATAAATTTTTCGACCGGTGATGGGATTCGAACCTGCGACCCTACGATTACTAGTCCTAGATCTTACCTACTTGGCTATGTTAATGTTGAAGAACAACGTTTCGAAACTTGTACATCAGTTGAGCAAACGCTTGCATATTGTCACACTAACTTCATACGATCGAAAAGTCATAAAATACATCAATATTTATTCTTCAGTCACTGAGTTTTATATAAAATTTATTTGTAATTTATCTTTTTCATACTTCGATATTATTGAGAAAGCGTTGGTTGAACTCTGGCAACCAGTACATGCCCAGTACTACGATGGATATAAAATTTGATCTAAAAAAGGATTTTATCTAACACGGTCTATTAGCGATGGCCGACTTTTGGTGAAGTTGTTCATCAGCACTGGGCCCTGGTCGTTGAACAATACTCGGCAACAAGGGCTGTTCTAGCATTGGGCCGTATTGTCGGCTCGGGACTTTGTCCAGTACTGGCAATCAAGGTTGGCCCATTCTTGGTGAAGTTTCTCATCTGTACGGGGACAGAGCCGGCAATTGAGACTCAGCAACTGTAACTGTCCCAGTTCTGGGCCACATTAGCAGCTCCGGGCTTGGCCCCGTACTGGCAAGCTGCATGGGCCCATTACTGACAATGTTATTTGCCAATGCTGTCCGAGAATTGGCAAACGAGACTTGGCAATCGGTTCTGTCCCAGTTGTGGGCCGTTTTTATGACTCCGGCACCGTACAGATATTCGCACATGGGGAGCTTTGACCTACTAAATAACGTCGACGTGCAGGTAACCACCTCGTTACCTTGGCATTGAATTCACTTCCACCCTTTCCGGGCGATCGTTCGAATTCTCGTAGTTCAATGAAGGATTTATGTTCGAATATGGCGTTGCAAGCAAGCGGTGTGGCTTTGATGCGTTGCTGGGGCGACGGGAAAGTTGAGTGGATCGACATGTACGTTGTGGACACTGTCAAGCAGGAAATAACGATCGTACTTGCGCCATCTGTAGCGCGCAAGTTCCCTCGCCATTCATTAGCGGCATCGATCGTTTTTGACTGAAATTCAAGCCCTCGGAGGCGACATTCACCGGGAAATAATCCGGTACTCGAAGTTCATAATTTAAACGACGTTTTTGATGCTCGGCAAGTCCTATAGAGAGACGCAGAGACGATGTGGGGTCGAGCAAGACATCCCGGCCAGCGAGGGAAACTCGGCGAAGGGAGGATACGACAAAGAGAGAGAGTTCACTCTAAATTGCGAAATCGCGGTGTACCTTCAACAGTGGACCAGGAGTAACCCGGACTGTACGGCTGAAACTCTTAACGCTCGGTTACCTTGGACCACAGTTATCCAACTCCCGCAGGATGTTTCAACTCCGCCCTTTTTGCACTCCACTATCTCCTGCCCGTACACCGCTGCTTGCACCACTCCGCAATACTACCGTCTCGCCGTACACGTCGATGTGCGAATGAAGAAACTCGCGAGAGTGCACTTTCGCGGCGCAACTATACTTCACTGCACCGGAAGCAACGTCCGACCGGACCGTAGATTTATCCGGGCAAATTTTATCGCACATCCCTGTCCTCCGAGCGCTCCGGGAAGCTTGCGGTAGGAACAATGTAGCTGAAATATCCGCTGAGTCCTTCGTTATCGCGCTCGAGAGGGATCTTTGCCACAACTTCAGACCGAAGGGGATTTCTTTTTTGCGACGTTGGGTAATTACTGGAATTACAAAACTGTTTTTATCCCCACCGTTCCGGGTCGATGCAAAGCGGGTCGAGGGCACGAAGGAGGGATCGACTTGCTATTTTCTTTTACACGAACCCGTTATCAGTCGTGGCCTAGAGTCAAAACGGATATAATTCCCAAGAAATCGGTATGGCAATCCTTTCCATTATTTTTTCCAATATCTTATTTATTTACTTTTTCATTGGTTTTTTTTTTAGGAAACGGCAGTGTACGGCAGTGTTTTACATTTGATGTGCCGCATAGGTTAACACGTACGGCAAGCGTATAAAACTTCGTCTTGGCCAACTTTGCGTTGCTCCAGTTCCAGGTCTCCATCGCTCCAGATCGATGCAAAATGAGTCGACAGCGTGAAAATGGAGTTGACTTGCAATTTTTTTTACACGCACCCGTCATTGGTCGAGGCCTAGAGTAAAACCTGACGTAATTCCCAAGAAATCGATATGGCAATCCTTTCCATTGTTTTTCCCAATATCTTATTTATTACTTTTATTACTTTTTACTTTTATTACATTTATTACTTTTTACTTTTATTACATTTATTACTTTTTACTTTTATTACATTTATTACTTTTTCATACTTTTTTTTTTAAGGAAATGGCAGGGTTTTTCATTTGATATGCCGCATAGGTTATCACGTACGGGAAGCGTATAAAACTTCGACTTGGCTAACTTTGCGTTTCTCCAGTTCCAGGTCTCCACCGTTCCAGATCGATGCAAAACGAGTCGACAGCGTTGAAAAGGCGTTGACTCGCAATTTTTTTTACACGAACCCGTTATTGGTCGAGGCCTAGAGTAAAACCTGACGTAATTCCCAAGAAATCGATGTGGCAATCCTTTCCATTGTTTTTCCCAATATCTTATTTATTTACTTTTTCATACTTTTTTTTTTTAGGAAATGGCAGTATTTTTCATTTGATATGCCGCATAGGTTAACACGTACGGGAGGCGTATAAAACTTCGTCTTGGCCAACTTTCAGTTTCTCCAGTCCAAACAGTTAACCCCCTTTTGGGCACAAAAGGGGATACGACTTGCACCCCAGGCACAATGCGGCCTGCCACAATGGCGCAAGATTAGGGGGTTGGAGGCCGGTTGGCAAGCGCGCTACTATCTTGGATTGTTGTTCATTGTAAGCCTTGATCACGAACCCATTCGCCGTTGGCCCGTAAATTATGGAAATTGGTAGAGAGGGTCCACGGAGTTTCTCGCGATTCCGCCTCGCCGCGCTTTCGAGAGGCGACCTCGCCCCGTCTCCCTCTATTTGCAAACCGCAAGAACAATACACAACGGTCGCCGATGGCACATACAGACGTGAAGCCGGTATTCCAACAGGGATACCGGTATACATCCACTGGGTACCGGTGTTTCCTCATCCAGGATATTTCGGGCCCCGACACCCACGTTACGTGCGAGAACAATTTTTCTTTTTTATTTTTCTTTTCGTTCCACCCCCAATCTTCATTATTATCGCGCACACGTATAGGTACGTGCGCGAATATTATTCGAGAGTTATGATTCGAATGTGCGCTCATGAATTTCAATAGAGCGGTCTATAGTCGACGATAGGCGCATCGGGCGGATATATGAGACCTAGAGGTAGAATCGAACGAACTGAAATATTATATCCGAAAGTAACAATGAGCCCGGGTAGCGATGCGGTTTTCATCCCTTTTGTATTTTTCATGATAAAAAACACCCCCCCCCCTTCCTCCCCCGAGCCGTGTATTGAATAAATATCAACTGGTAAACAACAGAAGGGCTCGATACGTATAATTCAGCATGCGCAAAAAGAGCGGCAATGGTGCTTTGTGTTATTATTTGGCGGTCGATAGAACGGTCGTCGGATGCTTATCGAGATCGTCGTTTAATTCGGCTTTGGGAGCAATAAACGGGATGTATGTAGGGGCGAGATCGTGCATTCGAGTGGTTTTACGGAGCTTTTCGAGAGAATCCCGAGGATCTCTCCCCGGTGATTATCACGCGTGAAGGGAGCTCGAACATAAGTGGCCGCTGCGGAGGAATTACGCCAGAGATTAAATGCGAACGAAGGGCCAAGGGCGAGGAACGAACGAAGTGGTTTTATTTTCCCCGAGCCTGCAACATCAATGGGAGTTCTCATTAACTCGTCGAATGGGTTCCTAACAGCTTTTCTAAGACCCCGTCGATGGTAACGGGCTCGAGGGATTGAGAAGCCACGATGCCGTAGCTCGCAGCATCCCTCGCAACGGTCCATGCGCGACGATGACGACTGGGTCGACCTCTCTCTCCGGGAATTCGATCGAACGTCGAAGAAAAATTCTCAGCGGATTTATCCCTCTAGGGAAGGGTGGAAGGCCTCGATCCCGCAAAAGTGGTGCTCAGGCCGCACATGTGTTTCACAAGTAATTTTCGTCCTTTCATGTACGCCAGTTTATCCCAACGAGGTTACCGCACTCTCGACCCCAGGACCAATTTCCATACCCATGTGAAATTACATATTGCTGGGAGATTAAAAAAAAAAAGATTGTGGATGAAAGCTCGACGGGAGAAAATTGAATAATCCTGGGTAAAGCTGTGCACGGCTTCTGCGCCTTCATCGATTACCCATGGAGCATCGTTGTGGCAGCGGTACCGTCAGCTCTCAGGGCCCCCTCACGTAACAACGTTTCTGTAACCTTTCCACGTAAATCGAGGGTAATAATGCAAATTGAGTGAAACGACCACTCGTCCATTTTCATGGAAAATCCATAAAGTTACTACACGCTAGGCTAATGTACATGTACATGTGCATGTGCATCCCGTTGGATTATCACTGTATAGCCACTATATAGTTGCGTAATTAATGACCACGCCGCTGTCGATAACGCTGGCTGTGTGATTATTAATCAATCACAGGTACTTGGCGTTTGCGAAGCACCGAGAATCTTAATATGAAGTTTCATCGATAACTAATAATGATATACATATATTTAGAAGACCCTGATTGGACATGGGGATGATAATAGTCCGTTGTGCTATGTTGGTATTGCGTCGATAAACAACCTGTGACATTGTTAATAAAAAAAAATCTGCAGTTATTTATTTTTTAATTCAATTTTTCTAACGTCACTTGCAGTTTCGACATCTCACTTCCGGTTTGCAAATCTCATTTTTCGACCGGAAGTGATGTATTTTCGGTATGACGTCACTTCCGGCGGAAAAATGGGATTTTCAAACCGGAAGTGATGTGTGTCCCGTATGACGGCATTTCCGGTCGAAAAGTTAGATTTCTAAACCGAAAGTAATTCAAAGAAGATCGTGAAAATCTTAAAAACCGGATCGCACGCAGGACAGGAAATTCAGTACTTTCCACGACAATATCTCACGGCGCGAACCTATAAAACTGAGCGTCGCACATCCTTCGCGAGCGTTAACGATCATCGTTGCACACGCGAGCGAGAGTTCCGCGTGAAAATCGTTCGAACCCGAGTGCTCGAACGATTTACATTCGATTTTCGCAAATCGGCAGTCGAAACGGCTTGCGGTAGTGCGGCGACGAGACGATTGTCTTATAAATTTTTTTCTCGTACACGCGAGACGAGCGAACTATCGCGTGTACTTCGCGTCCGCATTCGCGATTTATCACAATTCCGTCTGGGTTCGTTCGACCCACTGGCTCCTCCTCCGCGGCGAAATTCAAGCCTGGCTTCGCACGTAATTCGATGTAGCTCGCGTCGCCGGGGCGCAAATTTCTCATTCGGCGGTCAGCACGTACACGCGACGAGAAAAAAAGAAAAAAAGAAAAAAAATCTGGGAAATAAATATTAGCACTGTCAGTCGATGCGGTGGGTGAACGAGGGTGGATCCGACGGAAATGGGAACTCGAGAGATTCGCGGTGGGCGTGTGAGTGCCCCAGGCGAATGTTCGTTGATCTATATGGGGGCGGCGTGGACAATAGATATATACCTATTATGCTTTACGTACTTGCAGTGCGCGTTCGATTGCACATGAACCGTCGCTGGTTGAGTTGCGATACTCGACGCGTCGAGATATATATATATACATATATAGATAGATAGATATATATACCATGTATAGACACCCCACGATCTAGAGACAGAGAACACCAAACTGAACGGAACAAAATGGATTACTCCGTTGCGGCCTTTCAATTACGCAACCGTCCAGTCATTTATTTGAGTGTACGAGCAGCTTCGTCGGAAGACGATCCCGAGTAGAAATTTTCGAGCGTTAAATCGGGCCCTGATAGGGTCCTGATAAGGCCTAACAAGGCCTGACAAGGCTTTATTATGACCCCATCAGGGCCCGATGTAACGTTCGAAAATTTCTACTCGGGGTAAAGTAGACAAAGGTACTTTACCGTCTACCATAGTTAAGCCGGTAATAAAAATAAAAGTTAAACCTGCGAGGCCCTTAATGCGACGCAGTAACGCTATTCCGCGATCGCTGATGAATATGACGCGATTATAAAATAAATAAAAAAACTAAAAAAAAAAATGCCATATTTTTATTCTATCAACATCTTCGTCCTACACGATCGTAACACCCGATATACCGATAAAACCCATAAGGTGTGTTCATAAAAATAATATTGCCCGGCACGTACTAGACGTTCTCTTTTTCACGGAGGCACGCAGGCCTCTTCCACCCATGGGAACTTTACATTCCAATATTTGTTACGATCGCTTTCCCTCCCTCCTGCCGCTTTCTCGTTCCTCGACCGTGTTTGCGAGTTTGGTGGAAAAATAGAGAGCACCCCCCGGGGAATGCTGATGCAGTACAAATACAGAGGGGCGGAAGAAAAAAAAATATGAAGAAGGAAACGCAAGGACGAGAAAGCTCGCCCCTGCTCGGACCGCGGGGGTTCGCACAGTTAGACGGTACGGAAGCCCATTTCCCGGGGAAAAGATGCTTCTCGATATGGAGCTACTGCGCAATGTTCCTGTGCGAGATATGATATTTTTTTTTTTTTTTTTGTTAACATCCCTGTCTGCGTATTCTAGGCGGGTATGTGTTAGACTGGGAAACTGCTGCAGCGCTGCTCGACCCAACGAACAGGAGTCGTGCAATGATCCGACTTGGAGGTATACACGATATCGCGTTCCTGGGAAAACACATTCGGTAACTTGACACAGAAGCGTGTTTTTTTTCGACTTGTGCAGCGCACAGATTTCGTTGCATTTCCACTATACGACCAGAAGCTCACACCCTGTGCAGTGCTTCGAGGACTCTACGTTATTTGGCCACTTGATTTTCCAGTCTCGTATTTCATAGGCTGTTTTTCGCACTCGTCGCGAATGCAGATTCCCCGGCGGCTTCGCGACCCGGGGGAGAATCGCGGTCTCGCGGGGTACGCGACAGCTCGCAAACACCACCGCGCTTCTCCGCGCCAAACCCTTCTCGATCGGCGGGGCCGGCGGGACCGCTTCGACTATCCGCTGGGAAAAGACTCGCGGATGCCATTGATCATCTCAATTTAACCGACTCCCAGTAGAGAAACTACGCACGTGTAATGCTTTATTTTATTCTTATTTGTTTCATTTTTATCAAATTTTTTCGGTCGTTATTTTCGTATGTCCATTCGTTCCGACAATGGGCGCGACTCGCACGGAATTTGTGTCAGTTTTTCTGGTTTGGAGATTTAAAAAAAATTGGTTTAAATGTTTTTTCCATTTTTTTTGACGGACGGAAAGGCCGAGAGTGTATTGGATGCAACGCGTTGTTTCTCGTTTATTTCTCACGTGGTACGCAACACAGAGCTCCCATTGTATTTTCATTCGCGAACTCGGTGCAACAATAATTGGAATTGAATACCACGGGCTACCGAGGAAAAAAAAAAAAAAAAAAAAACCAGTGCGATACAAAGTGGGCCATGGTTCGTGGGCAGAGTTCACCGGAGTGTTACGTGCAGCGAGATTATTTCTCGTGGACAAGAGAAATAAGAGAACGAGAGTGCGGAGGCGGAAATAGCAGTGGGCAAGGGCGCGGCCAAGGTTCGTTCTGCAGTACGTCCCGTGCGAATGGAAGAACAACAGCCAAGGGACGTTCGGAGTTAATTGAAACAGATTGAGAGCTTGCCCGGAGGGAGGAGAACTCGTCGATTCCGCGTATCTGCAACGAGGATAACGAAGCGCTAAATGCAAAAAAATACCGACTAGAGAACAATTCGCTTGCGCCCGGTGAAAAATGATCTGTACGGTTAACAAACATTTCTCCTCCACAGAAGTCCATAATCTATTTCTTGGTAATTTTTACAGATATTTTTAATTAAACGATACGTTTCGTTGAAAAAGAGAAATTGTAAAACGAAGAATAAAAAGTGGTGGAACTTTGTAGATAATTATTGTCTACAAATCTCCACAATTTTTTCTTTTTTTCAATGAGGCGTACTTTTATATTTAAAAAAAAATTGAAAAATTAACACAAAATGCATTATGGACTTTTGGGGAGAAGAAATGTTTGTTAACTCCGAACCGAGGGGAGAAATCTCAGGACTCAATAAATGAATACAATACAACCGATTAATTCCGAAATGTTTGACATTTTTTAAGAAGTTCTAAAATGAAAATTGAAAAAATTGTGGAGCCTCGTAGACAAGATTTTTTTTTTGTTAAATTCGTCGGTCAACAATATTTTTTTGCAGGATGCACAGTAAAAAAATATTTTTAGAGTAAAAGTGGTAAATATGGCCCACCTCGATTAACACGTAAATCAATGATATATGGACCGGGCCATACTTTCCACTTTTACCCTAACCGACGAATACATTTATAATTTTTCCCGTCGACCCGAGACCGGCGAAACTCACTTTTCAAACGATGCATCGACGATGATTCGGCAAAAATGTCAGGCAAAACTCTAAAACATCGGGTCGAAGGCTTTCGCCGGGTATCGTAATGAAGTTGCGCAGTTCGAAATGATTTAACTTGCGAATTACCGTGGCCCTTGGAAGCAAGAGTTCGTAGAGACGACAGAATTTAATGCCGCGCCGGAGCTCCGTAGCATGGACCTTATGGCTCCGACGCTAAAAGGAAAGTTTATAATTAACACCGTCGATCCCTCGGCTTCATTTTCCTTGAGTACCCGGGGCTTTGAGTAACTCCCTCGGACTTTGCGGACCGCTTCGATTATGATAATTTCAGAGGATCCCGCGACGTTCGTCGTCCCGTCGACGAGCGGCCTTCTCGCACCTAATTCCGTGTATGATCAAACTACTGTGTACACCGCTGAAGGCTCCGCGTGGATTTCTCGCCGAATGCGAAACAAAAGTTAGAAACAACTTTCGCAAAAATGTTCCTTCTGTTTTCCCCGTTGTGTGCCCGCTCGCTTTGTCAGGGGAAAAAACTAAAGTTTCACCATAACCGGCTCGACAGCGGAGGAGATTTTTGGCTCAGCACTTTGCGCGAAAACTTTTCCCGCCTCAGTTTATTCGCGAGACTACGATACGGCGCGACCGTGCCGGAAGAGCCTTTCAAGAATCGCCGGATAAACAAAGCATGAAATTGCGCGATACCCCGGGGGGGTGTGCGGCGAACTTTTTACAATTTGATAGTCCTGTTGGGGGAATAAAAATTGCAGACCGATAATCTAGCAAGAAGAGTACGACGGTCCATGGATCGCTAATAAACCGCTGTTTGTTATCCCCGAGCGAAATATATTCCGTCCAAAGATAACGGAACAAAAGAGTTGATTAATTAATTATCGTGTACTTGATTGATCGCATCCTCCGGGTGGATTCACCGAGAAAGGAGAGTATATAAAGTTCGCTCGGCTAATTCTGAATGAAACAAAGGAAGATCTATTATCTCGCGAAGTCTTCGGCGAACGGCGTTAGTCTCGCCGTTCGCCGTAGTATCTCGAGAAATTCCTCAGGTTGATCGCGAAATTCTTGGGGAGCGAAACGAACTGACAATCTCTCGGAGTGCTCGATGGAAAATAGGGGCTGGCGCAGGAACTATTCGTATTAGACTGCAAATTGCACGCGTATCGAGCAAACATCGCTGTAATGCATAGTTGTTTGCTCGCGCAAAACGTGCGTGCGATGTACCGCCGAGGGACGAATTAATCTCGCCGCAAAGACAAACTGGCATGTTGGTAATTATGCCGATTCGTTTGCCGCGGCATGTACTTTGCGCAACGGGCGAGTACCCGGTCGGAGCGCCGCCGGCAAATTAAAGAGCGAATGTTCAGCGTGTATCCCATTTTGTCACCGTAAACTCCCATTAACGGTCGCTGAGTACCCTCCAACCATCAGCAGCCAGCCTCTCACGGCGATTAACGGGACTTCTTTCTCCATGTACATCCTCTTTTTTTTGTGCATCTCGTTTGTACCGTACTATAAATGTTCGTAATTTCTTGTAACTCACTTTTTTTCACTCCCGACGATGGCAAAGCTTACATCCGTACAAGCGTCGTCGAGAGCCTCGAGGAAAAATAAACTGGGTGCAATTTGAGGAAATAATACATTTTTTTCCGTGTGATCAAGGAAATTATAGTTCGATGTCTCTATACAATTTTATTTATTTATTTATTTATTAGAATTTCTTTCACAGCGTCGTGTCATCGACGAAGCAGCCTGGAACCTCTCGGTCTCCTCTTCGAAGACTCCTCTTCTGTCGCCGTAAAAATTAATTTCTAAAAAAATGTTCGAGATCTATTATTCGCGTTGTTAATTGAACGATATTCCGATAATTATTTTTCAATAATTACTCCGATATTCCAATAATTGCGCGTCTTCCGCGGAGGGTAGTCGGAACGAGTTTGATCGTCGTAACGCTTCCGAAACCTTTTTAATAAGAAGTCGATCCCCGCATCGCCCGCTGAACCGCCCAAGCTTCTCTCTTTCGTCCAAGGAAACAGTAAGATCGAATAACAAGTTCTCCGATTCCGTCGGCCGGGCGAGGCACGAAATTGCGAGTGGAACGGACACCCCGAGAACGAGAAATGAAAGACCGATCGGGTGTACAAAGGTGGATACCGAGGGGATGAGCCTGTTCCGGCGACGAAAAACCAATATAGTACCAGCAATATCGTCGCAGTAAATGTATTAGGCATCGCGATATCATATCCCGCTTCTATCCCGGGTTCAGCATTCTCTTCTATGAATCATTGAATTTCAATTCTCCGCACCTGATGATTTACCGATATCGTTGCCGTACAGCAACAAATTGCTACATAACATACGATCGCCATGCATGTCTCCCGAACGCACAATGGGAATTGCTACGCGTGTCTCCGCGCCGATAGAATTTTCAACGACACGCACATTGCGTTTCACGGCGTACAAGCTCGCGCTTAAAAGCACTCGGCGGAATAACGAGCAAATCGGTATAAACATCGATATCGGTGGAACGGTCGAACATCGCTCAATTACATCCGCTGCTTGTTGCCACGAAGTAGGGGGATTTTAATCGCGGCAACCGCTCGTCAATATACGATGATGACGGGATAGAGACTAGTCGGCGGTATCGTTCAAATGTTTCCCCAATTCGATGAAATTTTCGGGCGAACTGTCAGTGGAAATGATACTGCATTAATGTAACATTCTATTAGAACCGAATACACGGTAGGTATCGCTAACACGCTGTGGAGTATGCGAGCCAAAGTGTATTTGGGACCGCGTTTCAATGACCCGATAATTGTGTGTATGAAGGCATTTGCCGTATGGAATGGATTTATTGTATTGGAATGGAAATGAGTAGAATAAATGTTGGCTAAAAATATTGTTGCAAGGGGATTTACGAATATTATTGTTCCATTGGTGGAGCGACATGACCGGTGAATACGGTGAAGCAGTTAATTTGGAACGATGGTGAAAATGAGAGCTGTGGAGTAAATCCGTAATGTTGCCATTGCTATAACGAGAGAAATATTTTTTATTTTTATTTTTTATACAAAAAGAACCTTTGACGTACATTGATTAACTAATGAATAATAATTTTGCAACGGGATTTGCAGATATTACTTATTTCACAAGTGGAGTGGCATGACCGATGGACCGGTAAAGCAGTTAACTCGGAATGTTGACGGCAATGAGAGCTGTGGAGCAGAACGGCAATTTTTTTAGTACAAGAACAGGAGAAAGATTTTTTAACGTTTTTTTTATATAAAAATAAACTTGCATTTCCATTGACTAACTAATAAAACATAATTTTGCAACAGGATTTACAGATATTAATATTTCACATAAGTGGACGGCATGACCGATGAATGCGTTGAAGCAGTTAATTTGGAATGTCGATGAGAGCTGTGGACTAAAACGGCACTTTTGCCGTTACAAGAAGAGAAAGATTTTTTATATATTTTTTTTATATACAGAAAGAAACTTTTAGCTATATTGACTAAAGTTTAATATCTATTTACTACCGATCTACAATGTCCTTTGCCTCGGTAGTTGTAGCGAGGCAGCCAGTTCCACCGCGCGGCACCCTCGAGTTTTAATCATCGTTGAAGGAGAGTTTGGCCGATCTCGAGTGTGTCTCGTCCGTCGGGACGAAGGGCCGAAGTACTCTTCGCCCCGTCATCCATCTTGCCGATATTAATTTCGGTCGGATTGTCGGTCGATGCACGTCGAGAGCGACCTGTCTAGCTCCGCGGCACTTGCTCAAATTATTACTTCGGAATTGAGCCAAAATACTTCGTTTGGAATTAAGGACACATTTTTTATAGTTTCTTTCGATCGCGAATCCTCTCAAAGCCCGGTGGATATAAAACTTTTATACAATATGTAGGTCGTTGATACTGGCCGAACGTTTAATATTAATGACAGCTCCCGCTTCATGCACGCTGCTTGCAAAACGAGCTAGCGCGATAATGAGAAAATGGAAATGAAATGAGAAATGAGAATAACCTGAAGGATCTTCCAATGCGCGTACATATAGCCTGTGCAGAAACGGATAAATGAGAAAAAAAAATGCAAAAACAAATTGCGTTAAAAACGGGCAATCAGGCGTACTCGGTTCAAAGCGTCAAAGAGAATCAAGAGTACGTGCGAGCGAAGGAGTTCCACTTGTTGAAGTAAAAAAAAGAGCGTCGCAAATGCAGATCAAAGAGGAAAATATCTACTGGAGCGAAGTAACTGACGCCATTGATAACACCCTTAGACAGCGATAAACACACATAATCGTAGGCGAGCGAAGGAGTTCCACTCGTTGAAGTAAAAAAAGAGCGTCGCAAAGGCAGATCGAAGAGGAAAATATCTACCACAGCGAAGTAACTGACTCACTTGACAACACCCTTAGACAGCGATTAACACACATAGTCGTAGGTGAGAGTGGCAACTTGTTGCATTGTAATTATCGGAAACCACTGTGGTCATTTGACAAATGTCATGTTTTACGGACCGGGATAAATGGTTAGAAATTAGCTGTTTAACAACATGCTCCATGCTGCGTTTCGCACACTCCCCTAGTTGTACACAATTAGAATCACGCGACTCGCTTTTCCGCGCCCTGTAGCGGTTGATCCAATGTGCAATGGCCCATCATCGTCCGGGGTTAAGTAATAAAATAACATTGTAAAATCGGAGTGACAGCAAAAAGTCCTCTGTCACATACATAGTTACTTCTCTTCATATCTTCGGTTGTAATCAAATTGAAAATTGGCGCGATTAATAATGTTGGGAGCGAGAGGGATTAAAGTTTGATGATCGCGAGATTTTTTTTTGCTGTTTAACGAGGATAACGAGGAATTAACGATATTCACCAGAGGCAGTTAATTTTATCCACTGTATCGCGAATTTGGACCTAATTGGTGGTAGCAATTATCGGGGACAAAGTGGACCTTCGCCCAGACTAGGTGCGACCCGGGAGAACGGCCGTGTGTACCGGAAGGTACACCGATAATTTGAGGACGTTGCGCAGCAGTCGCAGTCTGAAATTCGCTGGCTCCGTAACGGAGTAAATTCGCATCCATAGAAACCAGGTTTCACCTCCGGCTTTTGCCGAAATTCAATCCATTAGCAATCAATGTCATTCGACGCTGTCGTCGGCGATATCGAACTATATACGAAGCAAGTGAATTCACCCGACCATTCGCGCAGCGACTGCCACCGCGTTCCGGGTACCAATTAATAGACTCCACGATCAGCTCCGCTCTCTAATTTTCCGATATACCGACAAAAGTAACACGGGTCAATTGTAACAAGCGGCTGCGCAAACTGAGCAACATTATAAACATCACCTTACGAGGTGATGTTTCTAATGTTGCTCACTTCATATCCGATGCGTCCGATCATGCGCAGCGTTGTGTAGCCGCTTGTTACAATTGACCCGTGTTACTTTTGTCTCCGGTTTCCCCTACGCTCGTTTCATTTTTATTTTTACAAGCCTCAAAGAACGCATTATTTTTTGTTTTATTTATCCAAACCTTCGAGTTACATCCATCACTGAACTTCGACCGATGTTGGCCCCCGGGCAGGACCAACATGTGGGCTGACTTGTGATGAAGTTTGAACCACCGTATTCACTAGGGATGCAGGGAAATGGCAGAAAACCTGTGCCAATGTGTAGCTGGTAAGAGGCCGATTCTTCGAGCTCCAATATGGGCGGACAGACATGCTACAAATACAGCAATATTTCTTCAAACGCATGGGGAATTGACCTGACGAACTTCCATCGACGATATTTATATCTGCCGCAACTTGCATTACCAATGGTTTGCATCATTAATGTTTCGAAAACATCCACGACCCATTGGAATTATCATATTCGCCTCAAATATAAACGTGTACATCATCGACAACATTCACGGACATAATTTTCAATCTTGCTGACCCAGTAATTACAAATTTGCATAGATTTGATAAATCAAACGTACCGGTAAATCAGTGGATACTGATAATTTGTTTACCCCGCATTGCCCCCGAGAGAGTTGCAAATTGGGGGGATAATGTAAACGTTCGTATTCACATTATTGATATTTTCATGTTACAGGAGGCCGATAAGCTGACGAGGCTTCATGGGGCTGTCGGAAGCACGTTGCTTCTCTCCGATAGACGAAAATGCAATGTGGATTGTGAAACCCCACCGGTTTTTCGTAATATATCGAATAGCTCGTCGTACCGGGGCTTTGGATAGTGAATAATTTTCTCGGTGCACCCGTGCGGTAAAAACGTCGGTGGAATGATATAAAATAATAAAAAATAAAAAATAACGCTTAATATGTGAATTACGATAATCCGTGATGCGATAGTGAATCCGGAGTTATTTTTTTTTCGTTCGGTGAACGATCGACTTTTTGTGCGGTGAAGAGCAATACAAAAAAAAAATTGTTAAAAAAAATGGCAAGAAGAGAGAGAAGCACTGGTAGCAAAATGCTTCGACACATTCTAACGAATCTGACGACGACCGCCGGATTCGCTGTTACGGCCGGGGCGGCAAGTATATCCCCGACAAATCCATCGGCAGGATCGAGAACGGGTTTCGGCCAAACCCCGTCGCCATCACCGCCGACAATGCTGGCGGTCGCGATTAGCGATAGCGTGACAATTCCGGCTAATCCGTCCATGGCCCTAACCAGCCCCGCGGTTACGACCACAGCTAAGCCCGACCAACACCTCTACAACTCAACGGGCTACCTCGTCGAGCAGGACGATATCGAATACAGTGAGTAAAATCCAAACCCATAGACAATTAAAGCCGGAGATGAGCTTTTACTTAAATATCGTAGCTGCTTCGTCGACGAGCGAGGAGAACAGGGAGAAGGTTCTCCCTGTTGAATTAAAGTCCGCCGCTAATTGAGCTTAAAACTCTCTTGAAAAGTCTACTTTAATTACTTAATCACTTTAAATAGATTTTTTATTTTCTTTTTTTCGAGATTTCGGTTAAATTTAGTGGAGAACAAGGGTAAATCGATGCGCACAGCGAACCCGCGCTCCAAGCTTGGGGGACTTTGGTGAAGAGAAGCGACGATAGCGGAAAGCTCACAGGCAACGCACGAACGCTCGGCTGAGACATTTATTGGTTCCGTTCAAATTGTCGGGGCGTTTAAAGGTTGAACTTTCGAGAGTTCGAACACCCACGCCGTGTTTCAGGGAATCTGCGATTCTACACCACCCTCTCGGAACTATTATCGAAATTAGACTGAACCCACTCGGGCCATGATAGTTCTAGTACTTCAGGAAATAGTGTCGAAACAATACGAGCAAATATCCACCGCCTCTACTCCCAAATTTTAACCTGAAACTGCAAAAACATTCCCACTGATTACACTGAGAAAAAGGATGGTATCTCCTACTATAGTGAATAGTTTCCAGGGGGAACGTCTATAAAGATACTTTCTCATAGTATATATTCAATTGATTAAACTACAATTATGGATGCAACCGTGATGTTTTGTCATTGTTGTAACTATAAAATGTAAACGTTCCACTTGGGAACTATTTTTTATGGTAAAAAATCAGTCTTGTTGCTTTTACTATGTAATTATTGCTCAGTGTAGAATTCTGCGATTTTTGATCCTGTCAAAAAAAGCTGGTATTCTATTCATTAAAATGACATATCCGATCGTTCAGTGTATCTCATAAAGCTGACCATCTGAAACTACGAGTTCCGGCAAATGTCTCCATCGTCCGATAGGTCAGAGGAAGATCTTTCTCGCCTCTTCATTCCGGTCTGACCGCACGCTGGTTACTCCACTAGCATACTAAGCACCGCGGCGTGGAGTCTGTGCCGCGGTTCACCCGACAGTTGGCCCGGGTCGATACGCGAACCGTACATACGTATTCTCCATTGCTGGGGGCCGCAAGCCTGGCTGTGACTCGTTGAAAGGACTGCGAGGCCACTCGCTCAGAGTCGATTCAACTGGGACTTTGGCCTCGCCCGTGTGTCGCCAACCGCGCGTGCTTCTCCTCCAACATGATTTCGTACGTAACGTTTGAGACCGTTTTCGGTGAAACATTCGAGCCACCTGGGGACTCTACGTTATCTTCGACACTCCGAAGTTTCCGGAGATTGCGCTGACCATCCTGCGGCACACGCCCTTCGTCGGTCGTTCCAAGGATTTTACGAGAGGCGTATCTCGGGACGTCACTGTTGTCTCTTCGCGAGGTGGCCGCACCGACTACGGGAAGAAAAATAATTTAAAAAAAACTCGAGCTATCACGCGGGTTACCGAAGGGAGAATCCGTGTATTCTGGTCACCGGGTGACCATAATAGCTACCCCATTTAGCTTGCATCAAAGGCCTTCGACTATTCCGTGATTATTCCATCGACATTGATTACATCAATCAACGTTCAAATTAGCGGGGGAACTCCCGAAACTAATTAGTATACAATGGAAAATGAGGAGCCAATGCGGCTACTGGACCTTTGGCCGAAGGGTGATCCGCATCGTCATTGGTAGGAATTGTTGAGCGTTACATCATAAGATCCGGAAAAGGTGTTATGAGGCCCTGACAATGTCCCGATCCAGCGCTTCAGAATATCTACTAGGATAACCAACAACTCGTATTGATCTTCTCTGATTGACTACAATATTTGCCAACAATTGTTAGCGATTATTGAGTGGGCGGTTGTGGAGTGCAATTACACTCCACCGAGTCACAACAGTTACCGCATTCAGCTTTCTTCGAAGATCAATCTCGTTTGTAAGGTTTATGTTTGTAACATTTTATTTGTACTTTCCTCTTGTGTTTTGTAACAGTAGAAAATAACTCTCATTTAAAACAGAAAACAAGCATTGATTGATCTTTATAAATTTCGAATAGAGGAAAAGTAAAGTTTAAGAAAATAATACTAATACAGAAAATATCGATGATTAATCTCGCTTTTCACACACCCATCATACATCTCTTACTCGTGGAACAATCGTTTGATGAAGTATTATCGAAGAAATTTTCCATTTGCTCCTCTTACAAGATTCACATGAACATTTGTTCATGTGAATCTTGCAAGTACATGTATTATTTTTATTTAAAAATAATAATTTATGTACTTAGCTCGGGTAAAGTTCGTGGGGGATTTCCAAAAACAGCGGGATGGGTTACATTCTCCCTGGAGTTGGATATCTTCAGCGTATAATTGTGATACCTTTTCGTTTCTCGGCTAGCCAATACCGAGAGCACTTGAAAAAGCTTATAAGTAGCGTAACTCTGCATATATATTCCGCTATAGTAGCTTAAACCTGTGAATATTTCCCGATATAGTTCTTTAAATCTCTGACCACATGCCGCTTTAGTACCTTAACAGTCTGTAAATGTTTCCAGCTTTAGTAGTTTATGACACTCTTAATGTTTTTCGCCTTAGCTATTAGTTGCATACCATTGGCGTTACCCAGAATGCACCACGGGGAGGTTGTATGCTTGGCATTCCATTTGTTTGTTTTTTTATAAATTTTTTAATTATCTTTACATTTTCTCTATTTTCATTTTTTCTTCTTTCATGACTCTTTCTTTTTTTCTTTTTTTTCATTTTTTCTCGTCGAACTCTCCGCTCAGCGTCGAAAGCCTTCGATGGTAGAAGTCGAAAGACTACGCTCACCTTATCGGTTCTTCGCCCATTTGCGGATCATTATAATAGTTGATGCGCTCGGTGACTTTCCGTCGACGACCCGAGATATAATGGTGTCGAAGGGTGAAGGCAAGGACTTCGTGTAACAATTCTTCGCCTACTCCATTGACTATCGCACTGTTCGGCGATCCCAGACAGAAAGGGGAGGAGAAATCTCTTTTCGCAGTGAGGCGTCATCTGGCCCCTTTCTCTCGCGACACATTTCACGTCACAGCCACGACTTTAGTCATTTTGATTGTTCGTTTCGTGAATCTCATACGTTTAACAATAGTCGTTCAAATTATATGTGACTACTGGATCTTTCGCCGAAGGGTGATCTACATCGTCATTGGTAGGAATTGTTGAGCGTTACATCATAAGATCCGGAAAAGGTGTTATAAGGCCCTGACAATGTCCCGATCCACTGCTTCAAAATGTCTACCAGGATAACAAACAATCCGTATAGCTCTTACACTGAAAAAAAATATCATTGATTCAAGTAAAATTTGCTTGCGGGCTGCCAAAGAAATAAAAAAGTTATTTCAATTCTACTCTGAATTTGTACAATTTCACACCGAATTGAAACGATAACATGTCACCTAGACAGTGTGGCCGTCGTTGTTTCAATATCATATGGAATTGTAAGAATTGAAAGTAGAATTGAAACAAACATTTTTTTCTTCGGCAGCCCGCAAGCGATTTTTTTTTTTCAGTGTATTTATCCGCATACTCTAATTTATTTTTCGTACTTCATTACACCAGGACGATTTCTCGTACGAGCTCAATGTCGAGACTGAGAAGTTTTGAAGATTCGCTTCATCTGCATGTGAAAACCGTCGATCAGCGATAAGTCTCGATCACAGACGGTTGCCCGGATCTTCGATGGAAGAGACTTCGCGCACGTTGAGCGGAGGAGGCTTTCGGCGGTGCGATGGCCGAAAACATACGTAATGCCGAGTGCCTTAACGAGATTTATGATAATGCAATCTGTCTTTAGTGCCGAGGCGTGAATTCTACGGGAAGACCCGCGACCGTTACCGCGGATCAGGAGAAAGCCAGGACCGCCCTTCGAGAGTGTCAGTTTTCCCGGTCGGGGAAAGTGGGAAGAGAGATTGGAACGAGACAGTTCACTCGGAAAACCATAGGTAAAGAAGCGGGTAAAGTTTGCCCCGAACGATGGGTACTCTTATAAACGACGAGAGGGAACGATCACCTAGACAATTCACTCGTCGAGGCCAAATGACGAGCAAGGGAATTAACGGGATGACAAAAAGCCTCGGAAGCGATAATGGCAGTTGGGAAAGTTCAACGCTCGATTTGCAAGTGCCACGATAAATTGGCTCGCTGGAATCTCCTCGTTATCGGGTATTCCGAACCGTAAACACCCGAGGATACCGCAGTCCCTTTTTCAACGGCCGTCCGGCCTCGGAGGAACGCCCTCCGCGTCGGAGATTGATTGCGACGCTCAACTGGAATCCGCCCGAGTGTCACAGGCTAGGATTACATTCGCCAAAGAGATTGACCCTATGCGGGCTTCAGCTCCAGAGGCCATCGCGAAGTTCGACGAGGCACCGCTGAAAAGCCGGGACCGCAGATAAATTGAAGAACGAATCGGCGCACGTTGAACGGCGATATTTACGATCGCGAGCTACGAGCTCGTCCCATGTGCGTGTACTCGCATAGATCCAATATCTGGGGGGCTGTACCGTAACGCAAATACATGCGAAAAGTCCATCGAGAAATACCGTCCAGCGAAATAGATGGCGCAGCCAATGTATGCCGGGATATTGGATTCGGATGGGTAGACGTACAACAAATACACGATTCGCGTACAGGGTCGTATTGTTGACAAACTTTTGGTTTGGCGGTTATCCTCCATGGGATGTGTAAAAAATCGAACCCCAGTTCAGCGAAATTGGGTACGGGGAGTATCGTTTACTTTTTTTTCAACGTTCCCGTCAAATGGACAGAAGTTTTGTGCTGGTTAAGCACTTTGCGGAATTGATTGCACTCTCAATGGGAAAACGTGTTATAGCTGAAGGAAAAGCCGTATGGACCATCGTGGCTCTTACCTCATCCGGGATCCTTTTCAACGAGGAGCCCTGAGGATTTTGGATCTTGTCCCTCGATCGAACGGATCAGGCTGCACATTTGTCCGAAAATTCTTTTCTTCCTTCATCCCCGCTCGTCTGAAAAATCATCCTCAGTGTGCGAGAGAACGGAAAATTCGATTTCCAAAAAAAAAAAAAAAAATCTCACCGGTCGTCTATTCGGCGTGTGATTTTTTTTCTGATCGCTCTCGCCTCTCCCGTCAGGCTCGTCGCGTCGCGGTGTCGCGGAATCGATATTCGACGGTTTACGAACGTTCTCGACACGGTACTCGGCCGGTTTACTGCATTTCGCTGGCTGGCATTCTGCGATGGGGAGATGGAACGAGAAATGGAACGTGGGAGGTGAGCACGGAACATCGTTACGTATCGCTTAATTGGAGCTTAATTGGATCAACCAATTGTCTATTCCGACGGTTGAACAACCGAGGACGTACATTGGCGTTCCGACCAAAGGCGCGATCGGTTAGAACCTTCTGGATGGCGGTTTGGGCTTGAAAAGCCGATGTGGGCTCCATTTCACGCAATCTCTGCGCCACTTTCGTTGCGAAGATTTCGTATCGATCGATCGTCTTCGTATCACCGGGCCTGTGACGCTCCGATGAACAATCTCTTTCGTGAATTTTGTTCGTGAACTTATCTTCGCACTCGCGCGTCTTTCGGATTGATCTAGCCACGTAGGTCGTCCCGTTGTCGCAGACGATGGTGGAAGAGGTCGGTCCCCTCGATCGGACCGGGGTATCATCGGAGTAAGTCGGCAGGTCCGTGAAAGACTCTCGCGACGAACAAGAGTCGAAACCCGCCGGTGCGCGATAGGTCACTCTCGTAGATCGTGTTTGCGAATCCGGATGAGATTCTATAGTCGAGAGGCTACCTTTCTTCATCGAGCTGCAGGGCGATTGAAGTTTGTCGAGTGTCGTCGAGCGCCGGCGCCTCCTCGACGTTGGTTTGTCATCCGTGGATCTTTCAGGGTACAGACACTCGACGGTTTTCTCCCAACGACCATCGGGATACTCTTCGGCCGCGAATCGATCAGCGATGCACTGCGGTCATGATTAATTTCATCACTCGAGTACGAATGCGCGATTTCTCAAGTAAATCGGCATTTCAAATATTGACCAACGTGCAGCTCGACGGTCTCGTCGTAGTCCAAATTGGGATAGAGAAAATCGTGAAGCTCGTAGAACCATTTCGCCTTTGGCTCGTATCTGCAGCAATTCGATTCCGACGTGAGGACCTTCTTGAGCTCAACGACGTACAACTTTCTGACCTCTCGAAGCTTCATCATGATCTCGACGAAAGTGGTGGCCGCAGTGCCGGCCGGGCAAGAGGACGTATTTGCGTCTCTGCGAATCTCGTCGTAAGCTCGGCGTCGTCGATCGATGTCGAGGTAGAAAGGGTCGTCTCGCTTCCAGAGACACGGCTGTCTCCTGTACAGACAGACCAACCTACGAATGTTGATGGGAGACCATGAATCCTGGCCCCCGACGCCCGATCTGACATTCTCCGCTGGGCATGAACATCGGCTCATCTCATGACGGAAAATCACGGTGGACCATTTACTTTTTAGTCTGTTATTAACAACGCGAAGATTTAAGTTGGCGAAGGCTTAACCTGAATTCCGCCATTTATCGAGAAGGCAGGCCTCGCTTGTCTTTTCGGTAACTGACCACGTATCGGCCGGTTGCTTCACTCACAAAAAGGTGACAGAAGCCAAGAAAAAATACTTTATGCCACTCGGTGAGAAAATTGCGGTTTTTTCGCACGCTTCGCGTGCGAACCCCCCCCCCCCCCCATTTTCGCACTTTGTGAAATAAAATTTTGTTCGGTACTCGTGCGAAAAACGTTTTCTGAACTCGTGTGATTGCAACACTCGCCTTCGGTTCGTGCTGCAAACTCACACACGAGTCAGAACATTTTTTTCGCACTCGCATCGAAATGTACTAATTTCGTAACACGTGCATGAATCGCGGCGCTTTACATGGCAGTCTTGCGAGCCGAAAGTGGAACCTGTGATGAAATGACAAAGTCGCGCATGCGCAGTTCGCATTTCGTTCATTTTCGATGTTTTCGTCCCTACAGATATAACCCACTTTTCATTGTGCGTCTCGCGCGACTGCCATTCCACACAGTAAAAAATAATTTCGTAAAACCAGAATGCAAAATTTCGTAAAAATAATTTTGTTCAATAAGTGACAAACTCGTTCATCACTTATTTGAATATACGAACTTATTCTTTTATTTTCCGTGTCATTGACAATTCCAGTTTGTACTTTTGTTTGTAAAACTCGAAAAGTAACAAATAAAAAATTGTGGACGTTTGTGGAGAATAAGTTGTTGCAAAAAGTACAAACTTTTTTTACTGTTCAAGTGCCGCAGATTCATGCACTCATTACGAAAAGTATGATGTGCAGCGAGGGTCGAATAGGCGATTGCGACTTGTGTGATTGCGATTGCCTCGCTTCGCTCGAACAGCAAACCTCACACTCGTCGCAATCGCCAACTTTCAACCCTTGTTGCACAATCGGGCAACAGTGGTGAATATGGCCCACCTCGATTAACACGTAAGTCAATGATATATGGACCGGTCCATATTCCCCACTTTTACCCTATACTATATAGCGATTTTTCTTATTATTACAAAGAAAAGTAAATAAATCCGTTGATAAATTGTTCATGAACAGCCGAGCTTGGTCTTCGTATACGTACACCTTGCCTCTGCGTAAATCCTTACTACGGCTACCTCATGCCACGATGAAGTTTCCAGTAGGTTTTGCCCGTCTCCGGCGATTATTCATTTCGAGCGGAAGTCTCAGCTGCCGCTTCTGCTACTGCAACCCGACTGACATCTTCGTCGTTTCTGTAGCTCCACGCAACGGTCGCGACCCGGGGATTGAGACAAATCCTGACCTGCCAACGGTCCTTTCTCCACCTTCAGCCCCCATGCACGGACTCCCGACGAGATTGAAACGACCCACCGTCGCTCCGACCTCTCTCCGGCAGGCATTCTTCTCCGGCTTGGTTACGACGCGAAATGGAAAAGCGTCGTTGACCCCGTCGACGGACGGGACCTTCGTGTCCGATTGCTTCGTCGCTTGATGTCTCATCCTCGTTCGCGAAGGACAATCTCTCGGTCTACTTTCGAGGCTCGACGTTCTCGTCGACCGCGTGCGCTCGCTTCTAAAAAAAAAACGAAAACCTCTCAGCAATTCTTCGTGGCCTCGGCTTCTTCGTCCTCCGAGCAATTACACGTCTCGCTGAATTCCACGATGATTCTTTTGGAGCAGGAAAAAACTTTCGAGGCTCACCGAACCGAGTTGTAGAATAAATGGAAAGTGAAAAAAAAAACGATGCCAATCGCCCGATTGAAATGAACGCGGGCTGGATAGATATTTTTAAGATGCGCTATAAATCAATGCGCAAAGTGTGCTATCTTTCCTCAAACTTTGCAGAATTTATTGCACACAGCATATTCGAAAAAATTTCAATTTTCGAGGAGTTTAGAACTTCCTGTCGCAGTGTCGGGCTGACAAATTTGAATATAAATTGGGGAATATTCAGTGGTTGTGTAATTAAATTACATCAGCCCGCAGAGGGAAAGAGAAGGACACGCGGGATGCGGTGGTAGTGTTGGCAGGCCGCCATGGGGCCAGTTGACGTGCGCTTTACCGCAAGGGAACGCAGTTGATGTCTGTCGTCGACGTTCAATGCTGGGTTGTACAACCACGTGACGCGTGCATTTTGCACCCTGTCGCAGCCCGCTTGGGGCCACTATTATCCCAGTAGATGGAGTATTAAACTCGCGAGGCAGGTAGGCGCAGCACTAACACCTCGCGTAATTTCCTAAACAGTCAAACTAATAATCATCCTAAATCGGCAACAAAATTAACCTATTATCTACTAGCAGTTAACCCTGGCTTAGGCGCCTCACGTCATCCTTTACTTTACTTTACTTTAGTTACAAAGGTTAAAGAGCGTTTTCGTGCTACACCAAGCCATTGTTATTCACGATTATTCACACCGCACACTTACTCGCTAATGTACATTTGTTCTCTAAAAAAGGGCTTGCCCGTTTATACCAATAAAATAAAATTTAAAAAATATACGTTTCCAACCAACAACCGCCTCTGTTTATAATGATAGACGTGGTCGGTGCAAGGCGGCCCGGAAAATAGAATGAGGGAATCCAAAGTCTCTTCAATGTTTGCAAATCGGTTTCCCAATCTGGTCGCACGTGGAGTAAGGCTACAGTATCCGTAATTCGTCCGGTACGTAGGAAGGTGGAAGAGCTCAGTGTTCCGTGTAGATCTAGAAGAGACTCGACGCATAAATTCCGCCAGAAGTACTTGGCAGTTCGTGTAGCCGTTTAAAATATTGAAAAACAACATCAAGTCAGCATTTGCACGTCAGTCTTGCAGTCTGCAGTTCCATGCGGCTCAGAATTGTGGAATAGTCATGGTCTCGAAAATCCATAGGCGAGTTTAAGTGATAACAGTGATATAGTATATGATAACGATGAACCAAAGTGCATGCAAAAAACCACATTCGCATAACACATGTTTTTACATGCATATGTGCATACCACATGTTATTACATACACATATGCATACCACATGTTATTACATGCACATATGCATCCCACATGTTATTACATGCACATATGCATACCACATCTTATTTCATGCACATGTGCATGCCACATGTGTGTATATGCACATGTGCATACCAAATGTGCGTACCTGCACATGTGCATACCAAATGTGCGTACCTGCACATGTGCACACCACATATTTTTAAATGCACCAAAAAAAAATTGTCACCACGTTAATCAACGAAGAAGTAATTGAGAAATTTGTTTTCAGGTATACTCGCAGCGTTCTCGGACATGCAGACAGTTTTCCTGGCGTGCATCTCGACGCTGGTTCCTCTGATGGTCGCCCTGGCAATAGGATTCGGTGTAAGGTTGGTACATTAACGTTCGCTCTGCCCGCTTTAGAGTCCCAGCGAGAGTAATTTCCTAAAAGTATTCGCCATATCGCACGCTCGAAGCGTGAGAGCCCGGGGGGCGATGGGAACGAAAATTCACGAGAAAAAACGAAGAACCAAGTGATAAAGCCCGATGTGAGCTTTTAGTGAGATGAGGCAATTCGATGAAAAGATGTTGCACCGAAGGAAATGGACAGCAGCTAAGCTTTCGCTTACGCGTTACGCGCGTACGGCCTCGTACGAGACTTTGATAGCGGCTACTCCCCTCATAAAGATTTTACAGCCGAATCGTAAACCCGCTTGCCGCCGTTCTTTTTTTCTGTACATCTTGATTTCAGTCACTTTCATCGCTTACTCATACGCCGGTGCGACGAATGCTTGAGTGTCCTCCCCCCCTCCCGGTCCCTTCGAGACCCTCCGTACGTTTATCGACATCGCGACTTCCGTCCGGCTGCACACGGGAGAATACGGCATCTCAGACAGAGATAAGATACAAGCTCGATGGAATCCTACTCAGGCCATTTAATCCGCCCTGAATAGCGTGTTAATTCTCGTCGACGTGTCTCCAAGGAAAAGCAGAGTGCTCAGCCCTAGCGTACCACTCTGGGGCGTCGGAGACCCCATGACCAGCGAAAAAATAGAACTCGGTAAAAGTACCATACGAAAAAGCTCACGTAGCGTTCGAACCGGTAAATCTCGCACCGCCGTTTTTCGAAGAGTATCCTCGAACGAACCGATAGAAACGTCGGGAATGTCAATGCAGCGATCAATAACGAAAGATAAATTTCAGGATGCCGATGTAGGTCGAATCTTTTTGCCGAGCGAATGATGTATAAGACGGAAACCGTCGATTGAAAGAAGTAGATGAGGAACCAGATAGAAAGCAGTCGCGTCCGCAGCTTCCATCGGAAGATTAGTCGCGCTTTTCGGTTAGTGTCTCCTCGAGAAAGCTTTTTTTCTACTGTCACCGAGAGTGAGACAGCGCGGGCTTTTTCGCTCGCGTTACAATCCGCGCTCGGTGCCTTCGGCTTTCCATTCAGGACGTCGTTTCCATTTCACGACTGTTGAAAGTCGGCAAACGGAGCGAGCGCATCAGCGAGAAGCTAAGTCGTGCAAAACTTCCTTATCCGTAGCTCGACCCGAGTCATGGATCGGGAAAGTGACATCGCGGAGAATGCACGCGCGGCGGGGAGGCAATGAAGGAGCATCGACGTTGATTAATGGCTGCAATTCAGTGGCGAGTCCGCTCTGCACTCGCATCGCCGGATTCTCGATCACGGTCGACTATTTCGCACTCGGGGTATCCGGAGATCCGATGCATTCGTAACATCTATACGCTGCACCGTATCGCATAAATTTTACTCTTGATTGATCGCGATATTCCATCGATATCCTCGATTTCTCCCTCCACCGCTTACCGCACCCCGCGGCCTACTTTGCCGGCAAACTAGTCGGGTAAAAAAAAATCAGTTTCGTCGCTACGCCGATTCTGAAAAACATACGAGGATCGAAATTCCGCCATCGTAACTCGATTTTAATGGGCCCTCGTAACTCTGGATCCGTATCTATTGCTATTCCTATGTGGCGTCAGGAAAAGTTCTCTATCGACAGCAATTGCCATATTTGCTGTGTGTTGCCTTAGGTGTTCGATCTATGTTCTCCTTATTCGGTAGCAAACATATTATTTCGGCAGCAATATAATTTAAACATTTTTTTTAGGTTATTATTGCGATTCGCCGTTATTATACCGATAAAAATGATTTTACTGGCTTTGCCGACCAAATGATTTTGGTGTCATTACACTGACAAAAAAAATGTTGTATTAACCAAAAGTCGCCGTGACATACGTTCAGAGTTGTTATTTGTTTGGTGCAAATAAAGCATTGGTTTATTAAACGATTATTTGCATCAATCAATTCAAGCATACATTTTTGTTCCGCCAACCAAATAACACCTTCGATCGTACGTCGCCGCGTCTTGGTTAATCCAACCATTTATTTTTCCCAGTGTAGCAACGCTACGACTGGAGCGACTGGGAAACCTTGAATGTTATTCCCTCGCGTTCTCGATCTTCCCGTCTCGCTCTGTATGCCATTAACCGTCAGCGGTTGAGATAGAATAACCCATAAACCGGTGAAATCATCGCCGCGTGAACGTACACACACTGTGCACAAGTTCTCGAGCCGGTGGGCACAATATGCGAGAGAGCATCGGCATCTCGTTACCAAATTCATCTCCTCCAACCCGAATCCCCACGGTGCAGATCCTATTCCGCAATATTGTTTCGTTTCGAGGCCACGTTCGCCGCGAGCAACGTGGTTGCACCCTCGGCGTCGCCGGCGTATCATCCCTATTCCGGCGTCACGAAGTATGTGCCGTTGCGCGAAACGGGTTTCGGTTTAATAACGAGCCACCGCGATACACGCGGTATCGACAAACCGGAGTGAAGCACGGCATACTTCCCAATCCGAGCGAGGTATACGAGACAGATCGAAATTCCACCATCCGGATAATTCGCTCGTGGCGCAGTGATATATATTTTCGCAATGCAGCAGCTTGCGAATTCGCGACTGACTACATACGCGCATTATCTAGAGCCGGACCGATTCTCTCGGCTGAACGGAGGATCGTTAGTTCGGTAGCGTCAGCGCAGTTTGGGACATAAATCTGAGCTCCGTTCAAGCTCGGACTGAACTTCGGACACTCCGGAAGAAGGCACCTTTCGGGATTACCGCTAAGAAGGGCGCTCACAATGACCCAATAGCAACTCGAAGCTTGGCGGTTTTTTTCGCAATGCAGCAGCTTGCGAATTCGCGTCTAACTACATATGCGCACTATCTACTTCGGAACCGATTCTTTCGGCTGAACGGAGAATCGTTAGTTCAGAAGCATCAGCTCAGTTTGGGACACAAATTTGAGCCTAATTCAAGCCCGGACTGAACTTCGGACACTCCGGAAGAAGGCACCTTTCGAGATTACCGATAAGACGGGTGCTCATAACGACCCAATAGCAACTCGACGCTTGGCGATTTTTATCGCAATGCAGCAGCTTGCGAATTCGCGCTTGACTACATATGCACACTATCTACTTCGGAACCGATTCTTTCGGCTAAACGGAGAATCATTAATTCAAAAGCGACAACTCAGTTTGAGACACAAATTTGAGCCTGGTTCAAGCCGGGACTGAAATTTGGACACTCCGGAAGAAGGCACCTTTGGGGCTTACCGGTAATAAGGGCCCTCACAATGACCCAATAGCAACTCGACGCTTGGCGGTTTTTATCGCAATGCAGCAGCTTGCGAATTCGCGTCTGACTACATATGCGCACTATCTAGAACGGGGAATCGTTGATGGAACGGGGAATCGTTCACTAGGCTGAACAGAGAATCGTTAATTCAGAAGCGTCAGCTCAGTTTGGGGCCCAAATTTGAGCCTAGTTCAAGCCCGGACTCAACTTCGGACACTCCGAAAGAAGGCTCATTTCGGGGTTACTGGTAAGAAGGTCCCTCATGACTACCCGATAGCAACTCGAAGCTTGGCGATTTCTTTCGCCATACTTTCCCTCAAACTAGACAATAAATTCTCATGCGATTTATATTTCGATCGTTTCAGACACGCATGGAGAAAGTACCGTCACAGAAGAAACAACTTGTTCGATTTGCCGTGGTACGGGGCAGGTGTATGTTCGCGGGGCGACCCGGTCGAGTCTCTTCATCATCGGCCCCACTCGAGGAGCGGAAGTATACAACCAGCTACGAGAATTCTCTCCGTACAGGACGTGAGTGTGCATGGTATAGAATCGTAGAATTCCTTTTATCTGATACGTAGCTAAAATTTCGCACTATCGACTTTAAATCTTGGCCGGGGTCTCTCATACAGCTACTCGCTGCACTTACCGAATTCTATTTAGCATGTGCACAAACGTGACGGTTCCTCGTGCGTTATTCGTTTGAAACGCGGATGTCAAAAGTCAGTTCGAATTGCAAGAACGCGAGTAAGGCGCGCCCGTCGCCTATTTCGCTCTGCACTATTATAGAGGGATATGTGGTTCGGGATAGTTTCGAGTTCAGAAATTGGTTTCTCTCGCCGGGGCAGAGTCGGGGGAATATCGTACATAAATATATATATACGCATCCATATATCCGTATTAAGTAGTGCGCGCCTAGTGACACACCCCCGCGAGCGTCTCGGTGTCCCGAGCAACCAGAATCCCCGGCAACCCCTCTGCCGTGCTCTTTACTCGTATCTTGAACCACCTCTTTCGCAGAGCGCTCACGACGTCGCGAACTTCCAACGCTCGTCGCTTCAAATTGCTTTACTTTCATTACTCAGACTCTTTCGTGTAACTACATCGTCGGAGTTTCTCGTATCCATCGAGCATGGCACGCGCATCTTATATACGAAGGCAAATAAACAGAGCGAAAAACTTCGTGTCTAGTTATTGCAGATTTTATGCGATAAATCATCGTTCGCTGAAGAAAATTTTTGTAATATCAAAGTATTCTTCATACACCGACATATATATGTTCATATACCGACGTAGATACGTTGTATATAGTATAGTTAGCTGATGTTTGGAGGCGAGTCAGTGTCGCGGCGTTGAAGCTCCTGTGTTTGCCAAACAAGGATGGGAAAAAGGCTCTCCGGGAAATATCGCTGGGAGAACGCAGCCAGTGTTTGGAGACTTAAACGGTAAATAAAAGTGGAGCTCATTGCCAAGAGTCAAGGGTGAGGGACGGGGACACGGAAGGTGGATTTAATAGCTCCCCAGCAACGCACAGTGATGGCTCAGCGCTGCAGAAGTGCTAATACACGCGTTGTTTTTCGACACTTCTCGCCGACGAAAAACAAGCTGGCGGGCCCGAAGTGGAAGCACCGTTGCCATTTTATTGACCAAAAAACAAATGGTAATGACTGATTTTTTTTTCTTTCTATTTCAGTTTTTAAGCTTTTCAATTTTTCATGTAACAATGTACGAAGGGTGCTTCGCCATAGTTGATGGAAGTGTCGTAAAAAGTTTACGGATACGTCCGAACATTGACGCGTACGACCGACCGACCGAAGTACCGAGTTTCCACGATACTCTTTCATATTCTCCGACGATCGATGAGCCGAGGCGAAGGGTCGACCTGCTGACTTTTACCTTCGCTGGGTAAAAGTCAGCTAACCAGCCCGTTATGTCGGTGCGCCGATATCGGTGGGTGCGGAGGTGTCTACACTGTTTCTCCATTACCGTGAATTACGGAAGCCTTCGGTGGGCTCTGAGCCGGTGGGTGACGTTGATCGCGCATCGCAATAAAGAACCGGAGAGAAACAATGCCCGTTCCCGAAACTCAGGAAACTTCAACGTCGCCCGTCTACGCTTTAAATTATTTTCGCTGTACCCAGAGTCTTGCCAATTTTCGCAGTGGGTTGAGCGAACGTTAACTCGAGGGGTTATGAGTTTGTTGAGAAACTCGATGTACACGATCGTATTTTCTAATGTAATCGAAATCTTAACGCTCAGACGAAATTTGCAAGATGAATCGTCAAGTTTAAGACCTCGGATCTGTCCATGACTTCTGGATGAAGTTTTAATCCTAATACACCGAGTTTATTCTCCTCGGGTTCAGAGCCGGAAATTTGGTCGTTCGACTTGTACATAGCGTATGCCTGGAGTCGTAAATAATGCGATAAGCTGTTACACCCTCGGCCCTAGGTCGTAAAGTGGGGATAAAAAAAATCAAGTTTTTCAGAATTCTTATTCGCGAAGGCTCCCAGAGGGTGAGAGGAAGCTTTGCCCGAGGACACTCACTGGTCGACCGTGTTCCACCATGGGGGACATGGAAACCACCTTTGAGAACGTTTATTGCCCCAAACCAAGTCCGAACAAACCCGAACGCGGTGAATGCAGCATCGCGGACCAGGGCCTGGAAAGGCTCTTCGACCTCCTACCGTCCGAGTAAATACGACTGGCTGCGGTCAGACACGAAGCGGATAGATTATGCGTAAAGTTCCTCTGGCCCCGCAGCTCGACGGCGCCTAATCTAGAGAGAATTGCGGTTTGTCGGTTGAGCTATGGGGGCACTGCTGTGTCCCCGTAACGGTTCGCAGCTTTGCCGGAAACTCGTAGCATTGAAAATTCATGTCTTTAGCACTGTGGAAGCTTGCGGAGAGGCCAAATTTCTGTCGCGTCAATGGCGCACGGCAGGGGCGACGTCGGACGAAAGAAATTCGACGTCACTTTCTGAGTAAATTTTTTACGCGCGCGGAATTTTAAAAGTCTCTTTAGTTTGTCATGTCCGTATTCGGACCGGGGCGAGTTGGGCGCGTTGGGCGCGCTCTGACGTGAGCAGGGTGGCCCGGTAGCCAGGGGTCTCGGGCAGTCGTGTGACAACGGGACGGAGGAAGCCAAGCATGAAAATCCGCTGAAACATTAATTAATGGGTGGGTCTGCGTGGCAATTAAAAGTAAAGCTCCCTCGGTATCCGTCGGCCTGGCAACCGACCTCCGGTCACCCACCGGTGAGTATTCTGATGAAAATTTTTAATTCGCAGTCTGGAGCTTTGCGCGCGAGTTTCATCTTCCACTCTTCGCTAATGACTATGAAACCTTTGAACTGACTCGCTTAATTCGCTGCTCGTATTAATTATTTTTTCTTATTTTTTAATTTTTCACATTCACCGCCGGTGCCTTATTTATAAATGGATCGGCTGATACTTTCGCCTCTTCCGATGAATCCGCGGAACAGTCGAGTGAGGGACACGCGATCCTCGGGGATTAAGAAGTTTCGGAGAGAGTTTGTATCCCACTTGCCGTCTCGTATCGTCGTATATTTATATTCGCAAGGAAAAAAAAGTGACGCCCCGGCTACCTTGTTCTTGGATTTCCCTTCGCTATTCTCGACGAGCGGCAGAAAGTTTGCCGTTGGAAAGTTATTTCAATCGAGACTAACGCAAAAGTATGCAAATCATTTTTCCGACCTTTTAAAGTTGGCTCGATTTCTAAGCGTGAATACAAATTCGCAGTTTTTTTTCACCTCGATTTCGTGACAAACTGCATATACTTTTCGGAACATTCGTCCTTGCCGCAGAATTTGGTTCGTCGAAAGGATCGAACGAATCTTGTTCCTTCCTATAGGTTACCACATCGGAAATGCCTATGGTTAGCAAAAGTACACGCGCGTGTTCCATCCGTTCAGATACCATCTCGCATACTTATATACATCGGGTTTATAACTTTGCACAAAGTCTATTGAGAGTACGGAACTTCGTTGGGTTAATACCTCGGCACGAGATTGCACGAGAATCCTCCGGAGTCTTCGAGCTGCACGGATTACAGTACACAATGTTGAATGTTTCCCGAGCGCCGTAACGAAATGTCGAGCTAGCCGCACGTAGTGTTGGGAATTTAGGGTATGAACCGCAAACGGTAATTTCCACGACCGGAACGACGAAGTCGAAAACCGCGATTCCACCAATGCTGAGAAAATCCAATCAGGCGTGTTACTCTTGTACATTCCTCTCACCTCGAATCTCCTTCTCGGAGCGTCGTTCTTTCGTGAAATTTTCGTCACATCCATTTAGCCTGCTAAATTTCGACGAGATATGTCCCGTTTGGATGAAACTCACTTGGGAGCCGGAGAGAAATTAGCCTCGGGGGCTCTCTTGAATACCCGATAGCCCATTGCGGAGCTACTTTATGAAGTTCTCCATGCAACCCTGCAAAATTAAGATACGTATAAGTGTCTCGAATCCGGACAGGACGAGACTCTACAGAACGAGACCCGATTGAAATTGGATCTAGCGCTGGCAGATTAGAATTTCCGGCCCGATCGCTGAACATCTTGTAAATTATTTTGCAAACCGCCGTAGTGACACTGTTTCGTCGCATGAGACAAATGTTATATTCTTTAAAGTAACAAATTTAATTACTCAGACCTGGGTACACTGAGAAAAAATTACATACTTAAAGCAACAATACTGACTTCATAGCATAAAAAATAGTTCCCGAGGGGAACGTCTACATTTTATAGTTACGACAATGACGAAAAATTACGGTTGCAACCATAATTATAATTTAACCAATTGAATATATACCAACAGAAACTATCGATATAAATGTTCCCCCTGGAAACTATTGGTTATAGTAGGAAATACTATGCTTTGCTCAGTGTATTGTCGAAATGCCCAATGAACATTCGTGGTCATAAAATTCCGCGAGCAATGGTAATAAGACATCTCCGAGGCAGCCGGTGTTTCTTCCTGCATAAAAATAATCCTTTGAAAGAGAAAGGAGTGACGAAAAGGTAATACACAAAAGCAATGACTCATTTATGAGCCGTCATACTTAGGTGTGTCTCGTTACTCCATCAGGATTAGCCTAGCGCGAAACCTTTTTACCCGGTAAAACCCAACAATGCAGCAAGTATTTTACTCCCTACACAGACTCACTCAATTTTCATTCGACTATTTGCAGAAAAAAATCCCTTCTGGTTTTCTATCTGCCAATCAATTTGTTTTACTCAAATTCTCCGACTATCTAAGACCCTCCCATGCTTTTTACGTCAGCTGTCTAACAACTTTCCGAAATGAGTCTAAGAACTTCAGCGATAACGAACGGTCGCATCTTGGAAACTAATACTAAACGGCGCGTTCCCGCAGACTCAACCTAAGTGCAATAACTTCACACTATTTCATTCAGCATCGAATCATTGTTTTTAACCAATCAGTTATTAATTTCACTTACGTGCAACAGTGTAAATATTTGTTGTGTTTATTAAATAAATAAATAATTTGTGGTTCAACCAAATTTTAACCACCATCTCCTTGAACGATAAAAATACAGATCGTTGGTGATTAACTTTTCTGATGGCTATCTGTACCGGCGAGAATTCGTCACCACTAGTGTGACTTCGGGCCTTACAACCCTGAATCGAAAGACTATGGCGACTTCTCGGCGTATAGAACCGATTCGATATCATGAATCACGGTCGCAGACGACCACGAATACCGAATGGAGGACGGGAAATAAAACCATTAAGGAATTAATCTTGAGGATTAGCAAGTCCTCAAGAATGAATCTTGGGGGTTAGCGGGGGGAAAAATTTCACTTTTCCTCCCGCTAAGTCACATTTCCTATCACTCGCCAAGAATCAGCCACTTACCACCCCCATTGCAATCATGAAATGGGATAAACCGGCCAATGAATGGACAGTTAAGCAGACGAAAAAGGCCATGAAGACGTTTTTTATGCACATTCTCTTATGGAAAGTGTCCATTCATTGGCCCTGCCCATTCATTGGCTGGTTTACCCTAGGGGCTTTTTAGCGCGGTTGGGAAAAAAGCCAATATTTTAACTTTCACAACCAATTGCTCGATTGGATATTCAATTGGCAAAAAAATGAGGAATCAGAGTTTCCTAGAAGCAGCGCGTGATGTAAAAATCACGTGAGCTCCGAATTAAAAAAATATCATAGAAAACTCCATTTCCTGCATGCCAGGCCATTTATTGCCAGTCGATCGCTTCGTTGAAAATCATGAAAAAGTTTCCAGCGAAGATGATTAAAACAATTACTCCGGAAATTGGAGAGTGACAACGTGAAGGCGATCCTCCCTCAGCGAGCCCGTAGGTAGCGTGAATTGGTTTTAAACTGGGAAAACTCCGTTTCCTCATTTACCTTCATTTCGCTCGGTTGTACGAGCGCGCCATCGCCGAATGGACCAACACGGTTTCATTTTTCATCCTCGTTCTCTCAACGTAACGTTATACATCGCGTCCAAGCTGTACGTCCAAGCATCCCACGGTAAATACACGTCCACTATCTCCCCTCCTCTTTTTCTCGTTCTCCACCGTCGGTTAGCATTCGGGCATCTCTGGTATGGCACTTCAGTGCCACGCTCACACCTCCCTCCTCCTCTTATTCCGTTTGCAAGTATTTGTAAACTTTCGTAGCGAGCACTCGCACAACGCCCGCGCCTACACGAGCCCGACTATATATCTATACACATCTCCCCCTCCCTTCGCCGACATAGGTATAACCGAGGGTATTCGTGCAAATCCAGAAGTATCCGCGTTGCATGTTCGCCGTACAGCGGAGTAAACGCGAGGGCGAAACGTGTGTATAAATTTGTGTGCCTCCGCGAAGAGTTTTCTGTCCGTGCGCGTGAGAGAAAACCAACATGCTGCACAAAAGACGTGTTCTTTTTTTTGCATTAAATGCCTCAGCCTCTTCTCTGTTTCGTTCTTCTCCCGGCACTTCTGTCTCCCTTACATGCGGCGTGAAGGAAACAAAACGAAAAGAGAAGAGGAGAAAAAAAGGGGGGGATCGTTGCACCGCGCGGCGTTATCGCATCTCTCTGGCTTGAACTTCCCGTACAGCATTCCGCACTACCGCTCGACGACCTCTGTCACACTTGGGAGGTCCCGAGAGGTAGCCTCCATAGAACCTCGATGCCTCGCGTGCTCTTTGCTCCCTTTTAACGCAGTAGATGTGCATACAGGAGGTCGGTACGGTATGCACTTTACCTACTGCAGCATCACTGTATCTGTGCACTCTTTTTCATCGTTTTCTGTGTTTTCCTTTCTTCTTTTTCACTTCCGTCCTTTCTTTCTTCGCCAAACGTTTGTTCCTCTGCCGGCCTCGAGTTTTTGACGATGTCTATCCGCTTTCTGAATTTACCTCTTTTTTTTATTTCTTGTTTCGTCAAGCTCTCTTCTCCTGTTCCCTTGCAGACTCTTGTTCTAAGCGGGAAGAAGATCGTACTTGGGGAGCCTTTATTCCATCTGTGCTCCGCTCGGACACTAGTCCATGTACGAAGTACGTACTTCGACGAAGAGCGTCGTTGACCCACTCGACGGAAAGATATTCTTCACATTTTCCGCTGTACACGCTAAAGATGAAGGGCGGAGGAGCTTTTACGACAAACGCGTAGTGTTGTGTCCATGAAGGGGCGTGCGTTACGTGTGCCCACGTACATGGTGGATAGTGTAATACCTCGTTGACCCGTGTTGCGCCGACCAAGGGGACCGCACTGCGCTTTTGTGATTATGCAAAATTTTTTTTTTACAAGTGGTGAATTAGCATGAAGAATTAGCTCGAAGCTCTGTTGTAAGGTCGTGCGGAGAGCCATGGATGGTCTCGATCATTCGAGCCTGTGGTCGATCGCCACAGGTAACCCTTTCCCATGCCCTGATAAATATCCCCTTATCATACTATTCTGATACTATTCTGTGGGTCTCGGTGAATTATGCACGATAATGCGTTGCACAACAGCGCTTTGCTCTAATGTCGTTTGTAAACGAAACTCATTTTTCGAACGGAAGTACGTCACTTCTGGTTTGAAGATCTCATTGTTAGACCGGAATTGACGTCATACCGGAAATAAGTCACTTCCGGTTTGAGAATCTTATATTTTTTACCGGAAGTGACGCATTTCCGGTATGAAGCCATTTCCGGTAAAAAAAATAGATTTTTAAACCGGAAGTGACGGATTTCCGATAGATCTCGGGAAATATACATTTCCGGTTTCTAAATTCCATAGTCTAAGAAGTTCTAAATTCCATAGTCTAAGAAGTTCTAAATTCCATAGTCTAAGAAGTTCTAAATTCCATAGTCTAAGAAGTTCTAAATTCCATAGTCTAAGAAGTTCTAAATTCCATAGTCTAAGAAGTTCTAAATTCCATAGTCTTCGAAGTTCTAAATTGCATAGTCTGCGAAGTTTTAAATTCCATAGTCTACGAAGGTCTAAATTCCATAGTCTGCGAAGTTCTAAATTCCATAGCCTGCGAAGTTCTAAATTCCATGGTCTAAGAATTTCTAAATTCCATAGTCTAAGAAGTTCTAAATTCCATAGTCTAAGAAGTGCTATATTCCATACTCTAAGAAGTTCTAAATTCCATGGTCTAAGAAGTTCTAAATTCCATAGTCTAAGAAGTTCTAAATTCCATAGTCTAACACGTTCTAAATTCCATAGTCTAAGAAGCTCTAAATTCCATAGTCTATGAAGTTCTAAATTTCATAATCTAAGAAGTTCTAAATTTCATAGTCTACGAAGTTCTAAATTTCATAGTCTACGAAGTTCTAAATTTCATAGTCTACGAAGTTCTAAATTTCATAGTCTACGAAGTTCTAAATTCCATAGCGGAGGCGCGAAGTGCCCGAGCCACTGCTAATTGTTTATATTCGGGAATAAAAAAAGTTTGTTAAATATAGACATTTTTTGTTCCGGTGTATATTGGCATGCAGGGCGTAGACATGGATCATCGCTCCATCCATCGACGAATATCGATTCCCCGTTTATTTTTCCGCAAACAGACCGGTGTGGTGCCGTCTGGCAAAGAGTGCCGCGATTTTTCGTCGGGCGATCGGTACTATGAATGAAAGATCGGTGCAGCGCACCCGCGGATACGAGGGCGCGCGGTTGTACGCGAGAGAAAAAAAATGACGTCGCTTATCGTCGTTCGATACTTCCGGTCAGCCGGCGAACATTCCTCACGCGTCGGCCTCGGCTTTGTGTGCGGCGTACCTTACTCCGGTAATTACTCTTTGACTCCATGACCGTGATTTATAACACCTCTTCGGAGTGAAGGATCGATCGGGATTCACGTGACAGTGCGATGTGAGGAACGCGTCGATCGAGAAGTCGATGAAAATAAATTGTCAAAAAATGGTACCAGCTCTTTTTTTCGTTTCCCTCAAAGAACTCGACGTGCCCGCTGACTGCAGTTCGCACTCTCGAAGGTACGCGAGTTTTCGCATGCATATGCACGGTGGGAAAAGTAATATCAGAATAAATATTTGTCAAGGGGTTTTTTTTCCGCTGGCGTTGTACTTTTTACTTTGCCACCCAACTACGGTTTAACTCACGACTCGCTCGCGTGTTTGCTCTCCGTGCGCTCACTCCGCCCAGCCGCGTGTCTGTTGTAGGACGGGATGTAACTACTGGTGGCTATTCGCTCCCTGTTACCCGACGCGCAGCGTACCGGTGTATAGACCTGCATTGGCTCTCGGCCCAGACGACGCCCGTGTACGGTGCATCGAAACCTTTTACACCGTAGGTTCTCTGCGCTGTAATATTGTAGCTAGGCATTACGCAGAGAGCTATGCAAACGAACGTTATTAAGGTTAATGCGAGTAGACGTTTCTCGCGACTGGTTTCACCCTCCTCGACGAAACGACCAGATTTGCCGTTCTCCGAGCGTCGCTCTCGCGACTCAACACGACAGGCAGGTGCACCGTTCTCGCTCTCTCCGTAGGTGAGAATACGGGTCCTTTTGACGAGAGCATTTGCACCTGCTGTACCTAGTGCCGTACAATCAGTCCAGCTCGCAGCTCACGTTACAGTCTTTGGCCTCCTCGTGCGAAGTAACGAGAGGAAATTCAAAAAGACTTCATGGCTGGTGTGACAAATTCACTTTTCAGTGACAAAGCCCTCAGTCTAGTGGATTTGATAAAATTGTTTTACTGTATAGAATTACCTGTAGATTCAATTTCGAAACGCCTGCCGGTCGTAAAATGAGAATCTATGACTTTCATCGCAACCCATATGACTACGAATGTTTCTCGTACACTGCTAAAATTGGTCTAATAAAACTTGACAGAGGTGTCAAGACACCTGTGACAGAGGTGGACAAAGGTCAAGATTACCTTTAAATGATTTTTATTTATTTATTTATTTATTTATTTACTTATTAACGGGTAAACCCTTTTACAGGTCGATATATACATATCGGCCAAACAATCGTAATTGGTACATGGAAGAGTCATACAAAGAGTCATACAAATTTATTGAAAATATATGGATACTCAACACCAGCCAGTGAGTAACAAATGATATTTCAAGTGGTATGCAACAGAGCTGGGCAGTACTTGAAATACCGGGTACTTGTTTGGTACTTGAAGTACACAAGTACTTTTTAGTGGTCCAAGTATGTACTTGAAGTGCACAAGTACTTTTTAGTGCTCCAAGTATGTACTTACAGTGCACAGGTACTTATTAGTACTTCAAGTACGTACTTGAAGTACACAAGTACAGTTTTATTACGATTTCAAGTACAAGTGTACACACTTGTTTTTGAGTACACGCTTGTATTATGGATACTTCATGAGTAGCATTACATCCGGTTTCTATTAATATATGAGTCTAAACTTCTGAGTAAGTATAATTTTAACGAGAATCTTACAATGTAAGTTGCGGAGCATAGTCGCGATATACAGACGGCTGTGTGTACTTGATGCGGCGATCATTTGTCTCGCATGAGGTGTTAACTGTATATCTACACCAACAATATACAAACAATCGTAAAATTCAAAACCCAGCAGAACAAAAATCGTAACACTACGCTGTGCTCTTTTGTCTGGCCGTGAGTCATAATTTTAGAATTGTGTGTTCTTTTTTTAAGCCTGGATGACGCTTAACGCTACGAACCTCAATGCGAAAAGTCCTTGGAAAAAGTGCTTGATGCCTCAAGTACTTTTTCTGTACTTTGTAATGCATACTTAAAGTATTTTTTGGTAGTTTGCCCAGCTCTGGTATGCAATGATACGATAGACGACACGCTGCCGGCGACTGTGGAACATCAGCACACAAGACACGATCGAGCGGGTGAGTGTATCTCCGGGGCTAAAAAAAAGGATAAGGGCGGAGATTCTGTTCACTCGATGGCTCGCCATCGGGTAATACAGAGCGCCTCGGGCGCGTCATTATTTACCCGCTGAGTTCCAGTAGTGAGTTTTCTGGCGCAGTAGACAAAACGAGACCACTGTCTGTTCTCCACTGTCTGTTCTTCCACCTTTCCTATAGATTTAACCGGACACGATTGTTCTTTCCCGGTTTCATGCACTGCCACATAGTCGTTGATGCGACGAAGATGTCCCGGCAATGCGACCAATTTTTATCGCGAAGGATGCTGGATAATTTGGTTAATTTGCTTGTTCTTTCCGGAGATGATGATGATTCCTCTACACTGAGAGAAGGATCTAGTAAAAACTACCGATCATCTAAGAAAAATTACCATAACACATAGTAGTAGGGCATCAGGGGGCCACCTACAGCACACGGAAAAAAATGCTTGGTTGGGTCACCTAACTATTTATTAGTTGGGTATAAATGGGTTACAATAACTATCTGTTTCGTTACAGTAACGACTTAGGTGTAGTTGAATCTACCATTAACAGTTAGTTAACGCGAATAGTGAACACAACTAACACGATTAGTTAGTCTAACTACTAACATAGTATTCAGGATAGGCAGCGAATTTTATAGGCACCCTAACCAACTATAGTTGTTAGTGCGACCACGCTCGGCGCGCGTGTCAGACAACCAACTGAAATTGTTGCAGCAACGAACTGCAGTTGCTGCGAACCCAGACATCACACCGTTATACATGCAAGTCAGTTGATATGTTAATAATGTCGGAAATTGTGAAGGCGTACGAGAGACGAACGGGCTTAATTACTTACTTAATTAATGAACGGATATTCACTTATTGACAGGTAGAGATGGAGCAGATTCGAAAAATAGCAGATTTAAGGCTACAATTTAAAAAAAAAAGATGTTCATAACCTACCAATTCCCTTACAGAATCATCCGTATAACTAATTCGTACGATAATGTTCAAGCAGCCGTAAATGTCATGTACAAGGTTAAAAAATATATGTTTCAAGATACGTGTAGCAGAGTGAGTAAGATCGTGGACTACACATCGCAGGGTCGCAGGTTCGAATCCTCATTATCGACCAAATTATTTATTCCGAGGTTTCAATGGTACGAAGGTAAAAAAACGACAATAAAGCAATTTCGGGTGATAAAAAAGCATTTATGCGGTCGTGCAGATCAATATTTTGTATTAACTGTCTATTAATATTTTTGGTAACCTGTGCTGTTGGTCCAACCAAGTCGCTTGGTTGTATCACGCCAGTAAATTATTGAAGCAGGCAAGTAAATGGCTAATCCAACAATTTCCCTAGCAATTAGCCCAGCTAACAAATTACTTGGTCTAGCGAATAGCATATCTACCAACTTAAAATCGTTAACTCAACCAATTTATCGACTGGCGCTCAGAGCACTAAGACGATTGGTTGGGTTAGCTATTTTTTTTGATAGCCCAACTAATCCGTTTTTTCCGTGCAGAAAGTCTCAGATTATCCAAAAATGTTTACCATAATATCTCAGAAAAATCCTTATAGGGTAAAAGTGGGGAATATGGCCCGGTCCATATATGATTGATTTACGTGTTAATCGAGGTGGGCCATATTCACCACTTTTACCATATATCCGTTACTTCCTACCATAAGTGGCACCTTAGAGCTTTACTACTATGTGCTATGATAATACCTCTCAAGTGATGTAGTCATTTTTACTAGATCCTTCTCTCAGTGTAATTGGTTAATCTCCACCTCTAGTTTGCTACCCTGGTGGCCTCTGTCGCGAATAGCCAATGTAGCTAAAGCATCTTGGATAAGCGCATGAATGAAGAATATTGTACATCCCGACGATACTATTCGAGATGAGAGGCCGAGGTGCTCTTTTATACGCTCGAGGAAACAACGAAGATCAAAGAGCTCGAGTGAATCGAATGAAAAAAAACGAATAAAGAGGAATAATCGCATCAGTTTAACAAGTGGAAGGAATTATGATGGAAACAAAGAGGCAAAGGTAGAAATGTTAAGTACAAAGTACGAGAGCGAGGGTTGAAGATAGGACGGAACAAGAGAGTCGAAGAACAAGAGAAGAGGCGAAGCGGGTACGTGATGCCGAGTCGAAGAATACGAGACGAGAGGCTGTATTTGAGGTATACAGAAGAGAGGAGAAGGAGGCACACGGTGAGGGAGAGATGGCTGTTAAAGCGATGATGACGGGAGGCTCGCGGCTAGTGGCAGGGGAACGATATATATATAAGCGAGCGGAGGGAAGAAACAAGATACATTGAAAAAGGAGAAGCTGTATGTGCGCACGCCCGGGAGATACAGAGAGAGAGAGTGTGTAGCGACGGGATGCTGAAGAGCCCGGAGATAAATTATACGCCAGGAATGGGAGTGGGTACAGAGGAGAAAAGAAGATGAAGAAGCTCTGAGCTCCGGCGAGCACGGAAGATGAGCCTTGTTTTTCTAGGCACACCCGAATTAAAAGGGGATGAGATTTATGTCTAGATTTAAGGCCGATCGTCCAATCAACTCGGCAGTCTCACTGGGCCTGCGCTGCTGCTGCTGGTACTGCCGCTTTCTCCTCTGTATTATATCGCAGTGTTCATCTACGTATATATCCCGAAGGTCCAGGTACGGGTCCCTCCGGCCTTGCCGAAGCAGCCATCGCGTTCTTTGACGTTGTTCCTGTTACATGATCCTGCTGAGCCACACGAAATTTCACTCCGGTTCGTTGGCCTCCGGGTTCGCAAGAACTGAATTACCGGAATGCATTTGACTCCACATGTGAGTGTATATACAACAAACGAACCGATGGAATATGTTCCGGAGGGAGCGGGGTAGTCTTTGCTTCGGTTGTTTCGTATTCGAGCTGCCGTAAAGCTGAGCGAAGTCGCTTATCGCTCTATGGTATTAGTGAACAGCGTGAGCTCTTCGCCTTTCTCCTTGGCCAGCTTCGCTCCATCGTTTTCCATCGTTGTCTTTCAACTTCGCTCTTACACGTCATGGCACCCTCTTTCAATGTCCCTCGTGCAAGCCACGAGAGAATGGGCTCATACGTTGCAGCGTGTGAAAGGGAGCGTCCGATGGATCGACCCCAGGGCGGCTTCCACGATGGTAGCTAACCAGCAGCTCAAATGCACCTCCTCCTGACTATCCGACAAACACCAGCCTCATCCACCGTCCTCTATGCAAACAAACCGCGGTTTGACTTAAGCTAGAAACCCGGGAAAGTCGGGCACTGTATGCGCTGCGCAACCCAGGGGGTTTGGAAAGGTCTTTAACGATGAGAAAATCGAGTATGGTACACTTTGTTTACACACCGCCCAGACTGGGACCATCGGCTGGAGTGCGATCACACCGGGGGACCGCGCGAACTTGATTAGTGCTTTCTCTTCGAGACCACAGGTACACAAGACATTGAAACTTTTTTCCCTGCTTTTTGGTTCCTAATAGAGGAAGTTTTGTTTTAGTAAAAAAAATCGAGCTTTTAATGAAAACGTGTTCAGAATGTTTTTTAAAAATAAATGCATCACTTTTATGCCCATTTTGGGACACCATCTGCATGTCATGCTACGATTAGAGAACCAACGTATTTCGCGGTGAGGCCGAAACTCACGTATTTCCAATTAATATTGGTATAAGGGATGTACCGTCAAGTTTCACTTCGCCAACGACAATCCCCGCTGGAACAACAACCCACTCAGAATTCTCCTCATATCCCTCCCCAGGAGGAGGACGACAGCGAAGTTCTGCCGCATTCCTCGGGATGATGAGTCTTTCACGGTGTCCTACACAATAGGAAACAGACGTCACCATCACTCGGCCCTGCGCTCTGAGACACCCTGACGAATTAATAACGGGCCGTTCTCCCATCCACCTCCGGCAGAGCATCACCGTTGCAGCATTGTGGCATCGCTGGCCATACAACGATGCATGCAAATACCCGCATGTGCATCCGTGTTCGGAAGACTCCCACAGGAGACGTTCGGGATCTGCGGCGCTTCGGAATCCTTCGGCGAAGTCGGCTTCAGCTCCGCCAGGGCCGCAGCATCCCCGCAGCATCCCCGCAGCCTCTTCTTAACATTTGAACGTTCTCGACTGACAGGGCAATGTCGGTGCGAAAAACGAGCGACTATTCAGCTGGCATGAAATCTGTACGAATTTCACACGATATAGCATATTATGCCACAAGGGAGGAAAGTGCGTCTTTTCACCGAGTGCGAAGTTTGATGCACGAGCGCAGCGAAGGCAGAAATTCACACGGGGTGAAAAAGCACTTCCTCCCGAGTGGCATACGCGATTTTTCCCGACTATTCTAAAATGTGGACATATTTATATGCCTGTAACAGAGTTGGAAAGTGGCCGATTATTGACGAGCGAGGGGGAAAGTAATATAGCGGGAGGAAAAGTGAAACTTTTCCACCCGCTAAATCACTTTTTCTCCCTCTAAATTACTTTTCCTCCCGCTCGTTAAGAATCGGCCACTTTTAGAGATGGGCGGCGATTTTGTAACGGGTAATTTTTATGTCAATTGACTGTCACGTGACCGTCAATTGACGGGTCTGGAAATGACCGCACGGCGACAACAGCGACATTAACTCTAAAAACCTCCACGGTCCTAACTTAAAAATGAATAGAATGCCCATCTCGTTACACAGAAAAAAATTATTTTGCATTCATTTTATAATATTGTTTCATTGATGAATTAATTGATAAAAAATGAAAATATGAATGATTACGAAGTCAAGGAGGGATAAAAATTAATTTGAAACCAACCTAGAGTTGTTGCTAAAAAGTTGACCAAATTTGTGACTAAAAAAAAAATTACGGTCATGGCACAACAAATATTTTCTGGCACCAAAAAAAATGGTCAATCGACGTCCATTTTTTGGTCAATTGACGGTTGCCAAAAATGACCGTCACGGCACATCTCTAGCCACTTTCCACCCCCGTTGCAGGCATGAAATAGGGCCCTTTTAGCGTAGTCGGTAAAAAAACACAGTTTTCTCTCGAACTGCCAAGGATAAGGTTGCGAACATGCCAGGACCGAAGGTGCTGAGTGCGGTGGCTCCGATTCTTCTCGTTCCTTTCCGATATCGCGCTCAAAGGGTTGGGTACGATTTTATTACCACGGCCGAAAGCCGCGAAGCTGCCTCGTTTACGTCGTCGTGACACACTGCCAGTCGCCCTCGTCGTTTTCCTGCTGGCGGATCTCTTATCTGATCCCGCGTTCTCGGTCTTAATCGCCGCACTAAAAAGCCCACCGTGGTCGTCCCGAGCGTTTTACTCGCGGTCCTCTGGTTTCCACGCTCGGCGAAACTGAGACATTACTCAACCCGAAGTTTGGATAGGGCAAGGTGGAAGGTTGGGCTCTAAATTTTCGCCGAGAATTTGGGATTCATTGCCGAATGTTCTCGGATTCGGGCAGGGCGTTTATATTGATGCGGCGTGTCTACCGGTTACAAACTTTCCGTACCCCATTGTTCCCTCCCTATCTTTCTCGTCAGTGACATTCGGATATAAGGAATATATATATATATATATATATATATGCGCAACCGAGAGTGCTGGGGATGAGAGGAGCAATAGACAGACGCTGGGAGCGAGGGAACAAGACGAATAAGACAAAAGTAAAAGACACCGGTAGAAAGTATATAAGGAGACGGCTGAATACGCGAAATATCTCTTGCAGTTCCCCACAATATTTATGGACTTGTACAACTTTTGTTCCACCCTATCCCCCTCTCTCGCTCTCTCTCTCTCCGTTTCATTTTTATTTCCATACTTTTTCCAAGGCTCGTTCAACAATGTTATATCGCGTGCCGCGGCACCGTCTCACCGAGAAAACTGCTTGCACGAGCTGCTGCTGCTCGGCTTTCACGTATATACCGAGACGCATAAGGTGAGCCGACTGGTTAAAAAGTTTGCCGGAATATTTGGATTTTTACGCGTTATATTTTCTCCAGCGAAGTTGCTACTCGTTGTTTTTTTGTTTACCCCTGTTCTTAACTCCACTTGCTGCGCAATTGCACATTCTGATTCCCCGAACGTAACTCCTCGCGGATTTGTCTCGCAATTTTTTCGTGAGTAAGGGAAAGAATTTGCGGAGGATTAATCTTATTTGGATGACGACGGTAACTTTTTTTTTTTTTACTTGCTCCGTTGATACGCGAAAGTCTACGCATACTTTGCGGATGTTTCGACGACTCTCGAGGGGCGAAGAATAAATTGATATAAACGAGCGAGGAAGAGGAAGAGGAAGAGTCGGGAAGCGGCGACATTTTATAGCGTAAGCCGACGATCGCTGGAGGATCGGCGATGGTCATTCGTCGCTCCCGGTGGAAAAAAAATAACCAGCTAAGCGGAAGCTACGTGCAGCTTCTACCGTGGACCCGTGCGAGCCAGGGCTTGCAATACCGGAATTAATTGGTTGTCCATTAGATCGCGCAGCGAGGCGGTGCCGTGGGTAGCCTTGCACCCTCAACCCCGGTCGTCATCGACGTCCGCTTAATTGGAAAAACGTCCGTTGCCCTGTATTCGTCCGCACTAAAAGCCGAGAACGAGATCTTTTGTTCTTTGCCTTCCCCATCGTTGTCTGAACCTACCTGCCCCTGCTGGTGAGGCTAAAAAAGACCTATCCTGAAGTGAGAAGTTGAGGAGAGTCAATTGCCAGCTAATGAGAAGGAACCCTATAAACCTAGGGAACCCTATATATGGAGTAATTGGAGGGCGGGAGGGGGTCGAAGTATTGAATCGCCGACAGTGAGAGCGGAGTACGAGATTTCTTTGACTGCAGTATCGGTAAAGTGAGGAAATAGTCGTCAGCAAGAAACTCTCTTCGCCACTCCATTTTCTTATAAAGTTTGCGATCAGCGATCGTTTTCTCGTTTTATGTGTTTTTACTGAGAAAGCCCCGAAAGTCGGTACTCGTTGGTGTTTCTTGCACAGGCCAATCAATGCAAATGGCAATCTAGAGTTCATCGAAAAGCCCTCGTCTGAGGTATCGTGAGGCTTGGGCGTTGTCGAGGACGCCGGGGCGGCTCCTCAGCAGCCGTAAAATAGCCTTGGCTACCGGTTCTCTCTTGGTTTTTAACGATCGTCGGGTGTCATGGAGAACGCTGTTTTTCTTTTGTTTTGTTCTGCTTTTTTTTACGAGCGCAGACCGCCCTATGAAAGAGAATTTTTCGTCGAAAGAAAACGAGAAGCCATGATGTCTTTTATAGCCGTATACTTAAGCCTTCGGACCGAAAGGAGAAGCGGACGGTTGCTCTAAGCCAACGGCCATCAAGCCTGTTCCATCAAATGTTATGTACAAATTGTCCCGTTCTCGGCATCGTGTTCCTGCAACCAACTTGTAAAATGCTAAGATGCATTTTATTCTTATTATTCACCAAGTAAACGCAAGATTCAACGATTCTGTCGCTCCTCTCGGTCTGATAAAATTCCGCAATGACTTTACGGCCAGGCTATACACTTGTTTTTAAAAGTCGCATGGCAAAAGCGCTCTCGTCGTCCCTTCGAAACGACTGCGATCTCGGTATTCACTGCGGTAATCAATGAACCACACTATTGTTCGGAATACGCACCGACAAGCGCGATCGAGAGCTTTTAACTTGATCCTTTTCACTGCGCTTGTAAACCCATCGGATTTAACTTTCACGACTGGGGACGAGACCGAGAGATGCGGAGAGCGCGAGCAGAATTTGCAACGATCTATTCAGCATCAAGCCAATTTCCCCGGGCGATAAAACCATCAAAGTGTGTAATCGCAGGTACCAAGACAAGCGGAAGCCCATGGATACCTGAAATAAACACATACATCCACAGTCGAATTTGCGCGATACAGATAAACTACCTTCGGCCCTTTGTAGCAGAGAAAACAGAAAACCTTCAATCATCCGGATAACGTCAGCTCGACATCGCCGAATGTTGACGTTCCTTTTTGCCGATTGAACGTGAGCGAACGAAAGAGCAATGGAGTAACCCGATGAAGTGGCACCAAGCTCTTTCGCTCGGTTTCACGTTTCACGTGTAAACTCCTTTGGGATACAGAACGAGAAGAGAAGCTCTGGCAAGGTCAGAATGGAAGTGGAATTCGTAATAAATTCTATTGTCGAGAGGTTTGTTCTGCTTCTTTGAACCGCTCGAGGATCACCCAGCGCAAAATCTCTTGGTCAGCGGCGAGTGCTCCGTCCAACTCGTACGAAATCCTTGCTGCTCACCGGACCTCAAGGTTTTTCAGGGAATAAAGTTGCCACGACAAAACGCCGGAGGAAGTAGGACGTCGGGGACTCGCGCACGGAGGAGTCCTCTCTTCAACGGGAGCACACCCCCGCGGGCTTGCGAGCGGAATTCGATACTGCATTCAACGTCGACTCAATTGAGCCCGTGGTCTACTTTTCAACCCTGTGCCGCACCGAATGAAATCACCAAGAAGCTTCTGACATTTTCGATTTTCCTCATACCCGGTAGATGTAGCCGTTGTACGGCGCGGAGGTATTCGATGTCAAGTTCCGATAAACCTACTTCGCTGACTTTGTCACCGCAACGTTGGGTGGCTGCGTCTTCGGAATAATCGCCGAGCGACGGGCTAGGGTTTACTGACCGCAGCTGTGTACTGCAGCAAAATGAAGGCGTTTCACCGCAAGATTCCCGATGGCAGGAGCACGCGAGGGTCCCCTCTCGGACAGTGGACTCGTTAGATCGCTGGAAATCCATGAGAAATCGTTTCGTACATTCGTTTCTCTCGCGCACACGCTTCGTCCCGCCATGTGGGATGTTTTACCTTATTCTTACAATGTCCGGCTTGCGGGCCTGGCCTGGCGTAATATCCAACCACGCCCCCATGTCGGAGAAAGAAATGGCCCGAAGGGATTGTGCACTTCGGTGGAGTTTCGTGTCGGACGGGACAATTGTCGGGCACGCATCCGCAACCTGCGTTACACACCCCAACTGACATCTTCAGGAAGACATCGGCCATTGATCCTCACCCGAATGTCCTTGTGGCTTCCGCACAATGCCGGACGTGACGCGTATTAATTCCGGACACGAATTGGACAACTGCTCGTCGCCCGCGCAAAGCGCATAGGAACGCACTTTCTACTTTAATAATTATTAATCAAGCACAAATTTGCGTAATAAATCTGCAGTGCTGGTGATCGTTCCTCGGGTGTGTCCAGCATCCACGACACCGTCGGGGTGGGTGATAATCCACGCCCGAGCCCCCGACGCCTATTGCGTTCTTGCTCGTCGAGCTGTAAACTCATTAACCCAGTTCGAGCCAGTGGGCATTCATAGTGCGGCGTACTCGCGGTCATGTTGGAAAATCCTGTATTGAGGTATATTCTCGATAACCGCGAACGCGGCTCGTACCATCCAGAGTCTTTAACGTGGCTTCTATTGTTCATAAGCGGGCTTTCCCCCACTGATAAACCATACGACGGTGCTAGTGTTTACCGCTACAGTGTTCAAGTGTTGGTGAGATAAATGACACATCTGGCATGCTGGGGTAAGAGTGGTTTATATGGCCCGGTTCATGTATTTCGGGGCTGATCGGGGTGGACCATATTCTTCACTTTTATAGTACCACCACCGGTAATCCCGCATCGAATCTATCGAATCAAGCACATGAAATACTTAGCCCCATGTACGAATATCAGAATGGCACAATTCTGGCCTAGTACTGGTGCCGAAACTACCAGTACTGGCAGACAATCAAAGCCCAGTACAAATCCAATGCAGAATCAGTACTGGGCCGATATTGAAATGATCACACTCGCCCAGTGCTGGCTGTCGGCGTCAAGCCAGTACCGCGTGCCAATGTTCAGCCACTGTTCAAAAACGATAATAATAAACAGTAAAAATGAATGTTTTTATCGTTTGCCTGTTTGTTTAGCGTATTTCTCTGATCGTAGTTTACTGTACTGTTGTTATTTTACGCTTATACGTTGGAAATCACGGAATACATTTTTTGGCCGATGATGGGATTCGAACCTGCGACCCTGCGATTACTAGTCCTAGATCTTACCTACTTGGCTATGCTAATGTTGAAGAACAACGTTTCGAAACTTGTACATCAGTTGAGCAAACGCTTGCATATTGTCACACTAACTTTATACGATCGAAAAGTCATAAAATACATCAATATTTATTCTTCAGTCACTGAGTTCTATATAAAATTTATTTGTAATTTATCTTTTTCATACTTTGATATTATTGAGAAAGCGTTGGTTGAACTCTGGCAACCAGCCCAGTACTACGACGGATATACAATTTGATATAAAAAAGGATTTTATCTAATACGGTCTATTAGCGATGGCCAACTCTTGGTGAAGTTGTTCATCGGCACTAGGCCCTGGTCGTTGAACAAGACTTGGCAACAAGGGCTGTTCTAGTATTGGGCCGTATTGCCGGCTCGGGACTTTGTCCAGTACTGGCAATCAAAGTTGGCTCATTCTTGGTGAAGTTTTTTATCTGTACGGGGCCAGAGCCGGCAATTAAGACTCAGCAACTGTAACTGTCCCAGTTCTGGGCCATATTAGCAGCTCTGGACTTGGCCCCGTACTGGCAAGCTGCATAGGCCCATTACTAATAATGTTGTTTGCCAATACTGTCCGAGACTTGGCAATCGGTCCTATCCCAGTTCCGGGTCATTTTTATAACTCCGGCACCGTACAGATATTCGCACCTGGGGCGCTAATGTTTATTGAGCTTCTCGATAACAATTTTCGATCAATTTATTAAAGCAGCACCTCCAGCTTTCCCCTTTTCAGGAAACCGCGCTCGTATTATCCAGAATTACTCCGTAAAAGAGAGCCCACTGGCCTCCGCAACACTCCCTACTCGCCTGCTGGATGCTGCGAGTTATCCCACTGAAGTCGGTAATTCGGCAATCATGAGAGCATATTCCGCGGTATTGTGCGCAGTCCCGGCAGCTTTGGGTTTCAGACTGCTGTTGGAACTACGCTGCGTTTAGCAAACTCCGGCATAAACCGCGGCCCCGTTTGGGTATCAATATTATCATAAACGTATGGGCTGTCCCATTATGCACCGGCATTGTGTGTTCGGGAGTCACGGGGTCGACGGCCTCCGATGCTCGTTTGCGTCCGACATTCGAGTCCGTACGTTCGAGCCCGACCTTTTGTGCTGCTGGATATTCGGTATAGTGGTTATCGAGGAGACGTAACCGACGTAGGTTGTGGATGCATCGGATATGGCCGCAACCGTGCACGAAACATTGATGACGAGCCGACGGTCCGATATCTGTGTTAGATTTCCGTTTGTTCCACGCTATCCAGCGACCATCAAGGCGCCTCGGACATGCCAATTAGGGCAATAAAATTACCAGCCCGCATACGTCCAGGGTCCTCAAACAAATCTTCATGGTCAGCATTCGCAGATTTTGGTCGAGTGTAATGCAACGAATGTTTCGGCTCAACAGGTACAAAACTGATAATGAAAAAAAAACTCTGATTACACGAACACTTTCGTTTCAAAGAACTCGATGCTATTCACAAACCCCGCTCTACACCGATCATGAATATCACAGTATTTCCCCACTTTCCTCGACCGAATATCCGACCGTTATCTCACCCAATCGATACGGTTGTACGGGCAGGACTTATAAATACCCTCTACCCGTGGCCCAGCAAGATCGCCGCTAAAACAGGAAGTAGGTAGGATCTCGAGAATGAAATCAGGTGACTGCGGTAACAAGCGAACCGCTACGTTTCAAAGAACTTTAAATTCATTTATTACGCTTTGAATACTGAAGATTCATGGATAATTCATTAGAGGCAGCGTCATCCTCGTTACCTCGAGAGGGTCTCATATATATATATTTTTTCTTTTTTCCTGCTTTTCATACACAGTCGATCGTGAGTTATACAAGGAGCGCCCGTCCGTTTTATGCAGGTGAATTCCTGGCGACGCGAAAGATATAAAAAGTGTTCCCATTATTCCGGAGCTACCTTCGCTAATTGATCGGGGGCGCCCCCACCCCCACCCACAGTCCCCTCTCGCGGCCGTCTCGTCGTCCGACGATTGCTCTAGCGTTCGAACGATTGAAACGAGTCTCACTGCAAAGCAGATTCCGCAGCGTCCCGGCAGGAGAGAATAAGCCGAGCGAAAGTTTCGACCGTGGCGAGCAACGACGCTCATCATTGTGCTCGCCCCGATCGGGAGGGGCCGGGAGAAGTGCACGGCAATTAAAATCAAAATTACATTCTCTAACGACGCCTCGAGCAGTAGCCTTCCCCCCCCCCCCAGTCCACCCCACCGCGCCATCGCCCCGACAGACTTTTATTGTTAAGGCCTCGACGAAACAACGGGTCTCTCTGCGGCTCGTCGACCATTCGTTGCGGAACTCTCTTTCGTTTGTTCCCAACTATCTTTCCCATCCTCCTTCTTATTTCGATCCACGCTCCACTTCTTCTCCAAACGACGCCAATTTGCGCTACATCTTTCTTCTTGGACTTCACCCCCCACCCCGTTCGGGAGGTCTATTTCCGATGAGCTACTTTCCACTCTCTCTTTGGAGATTCGTGGAACTCTTGTTTTCGAATACTAATTTTGCTATTCTGGAATCGCGGGTTGATGGGGTGATTTCGCGAAACCCTTCGCTTTTGAAATTGGATTCTCACCTGCAACTCAACCAGTGACCTACTTTTCACTCTCTCTCTCTCTTTGGAAATTCGCGGAACTCTCGTTTGCGAATATTAATTTACTGCACTGATAAAAAAGTACGGTTGAATCAACTGAGATTCGGGCAGGGTCGCTCAACTAAATATTTTGTTGGTACAGCTAAAAAATTTGTTAGTTCAACAATTTTTTTGGGTGATTTCACCAAAATATTTTTGGGACATTAAAATATTTTGTTCGACCAACTAAATATTTATTTGAAAGTCCCTGCCCGAATCTTAGTTGATTCAACTGTACTTTTTTATCAGTGTGGAATCGCTTATTGACGGGGTGCTTTCTGGTAACGCTTCGCTATTGAAATTGGATTCTTACCTGTAGCTACTTAGCACGCTCTCTTTGGAGATTCGTGGAACTCTTGTTTTCGAATTCTAATTTTGCTATCCTAGAATTGCGAATTGACGGGTGGTTACTGGAAACGCTTCGCTTTTGAAATTCGACCCTCACCGGCAACTCAACCAGTGAGCTACTTTTCACTCTCTCTCGTTGGAGATCCGCGGAACTTTTTTTTGCGAATACTAATTTGGCTATCCTGGAATCGCTTATTGACGGGGTGCTTTCTGGAAACACTTCATTTTTGAACTTGTATTCTCACCTGCAGCTCAACCGGTGATCTAGTTTACACTTTCCCTCTTTGGAGATTCGTGGAACTCTCGTTTTCGAATACTAATTTTGCTATCCTAGAATCGCGGGTTGATGAGGTGATTTCTGGAAACCCTTTACTTTTGAAATTGGATTCTCTCCTGCGGCTCGACCGGTGAGCTACTTTGCACGCTCTTTTTGGAGATTCGTGGAACTCTTGTTTTCGACTTCTCATTCCGCTATCCTGGAATCCTGTATAGACGGGGAGATTTCTGGAAACACTTCGCTTTTTAAATGGGATTCTCACTTGCGGCTCGACCGGTGAGCCACTTTTCACTCCCTCTCTCTTTGGATATTCGCTGAACTCTTCATTTCGAATACTACTTTTGCTATCCTGAAATCGCGTATTGACGGAGTGATTTATGTACACGCTTCGCTTCTAAAATTGGATTCTCACCTGCAACTCGACATTTTGCCTAAGTTATAGAGCGTAATCCGCGATTTCCGTGTTTATCATACGGAGGGTAGAGTCGAACGCCGGAGGAACGAAGTGCTTTTCCCATGAACACGTATTGCTTCGGCGCGCCGACACGTTTGCGGATGAAGAGCTTTGCTCCAAGATCGTCGATGCGGCTCGGGCTACTTGTTACGCGCGATAATTGCGATTATATAACGGATAGCTGAGACATGAATAGTTATCAGTTCGCGCTCGGTTATGTTAAATTCGCGGGCATTGCGTAAATTTGCTGGTGGGCGTTGAGCGCTTGATTTTACCCCGAAATGTCTGGCTGCGAGAGAACCGAGCGCTGGGAGCTTATTGAACGTGCGCGCACACACACATACAGTACATGTATGTACACAGGATATACGAAGCTGGACCCGAGCGGTCCGGTAAACTCCGTTCGCTGTTCGCTCACCTACACCGGAAATGCCGGAGGTAGCCAGAACCCACGAAGATCGATGACTATGCGTTGCGTTGACTCTGCGTACAAATTTGCTCATGTGCGAAATTCACGGAGTCGATTTGCTGCATCGATTGCTTCTGCGTACACGAATCCATTACCGCCAATTTTTTTTTTTCACCTGAAAAGTGGGTTCGGGAAAACAAAATAAAGTGGAGGAAATAATTAATTTTTGCAGCAATGAAAACCAACGATTCGCACGCTATTTGTTTATTCACTTATTTGTTTATCAACGAAATACGTTGAATTCAGCAACACAATTAATATAACGAATGGAAGATTTAATTTCGTAGATACAAAAAACGGTAACAATAATGGTCAATAATAGTAAACAATAATAACAATCGGTTATCAATTCGGTGTATAGTTCAAGATTTTCAATCGAACAGCTGCGTGCCTACGGCTCGCGATAGATCAAACGACGGGGTTGAAATAGGACCTCCCCAAATTCGGTTGAGTGAATCTTAACTATGAAAGCTCCACTGCTTGGGAGCCGCGGTCAAACGCAGGGTGCATCTATCCGGGAAGCGCATGAATATCCATAGGCATATCTGCAGTTGATATCTCGGCGATATCAGCAATGCGTCGTTTCGACGATCAATGCCTTCAACATGGGGGCTTTCCCACGCGACCCCGTATAACCCTTTGACGCGACGCTCCGTACGAGAGACAATGCATTCGCGGATTTCATTGTCCATCGTACCGCCAGCCTCTATCTATTCGGTAATTGGCTCAAATTGTTGTTTCATGTCGTATCCAGAATCGATGCCGCGATCGAGGTCAATCACCGCAGGAAAATAACCGTGCTAGCCTGCCGAATGATCTTGATTACTTTATATCGTACCGATTTAAATCGCAAACTCGTTCAATTAATGTTCACGGATTAAGTAAAAAAAAAAAAAAAATGAATTATATGTACCGATTTTACCGATTTTACCGATTTTATGTGCCGACGTTTATCGACGGAAATGTTATCGTTGGTTCCGGTGGAACATGCCGGAAGGGAGATAAAAGTTTCGGTGGTGAAGCTCGAAATACCGGGATTTCCGAGGGTTAATGACAGAACACCGGGATGGATTCGGGTGGTCCACGATTTGTGCCGGCCAACGCGAGCGGCTAATGCAGGAACCGCGTTGGCTTATCTCCGTACATCCTGCTCATCCCAAACTCCCACATCCCGAGTAGGCCCTAATCAGACGACTATGACGATGTAACTGCAATACGTACGTGGGAGCAGCTGGTGCGATAAGTACTTGCACGCGAGGCGCTACGTAATTCTTGGTGGCCCCTTACACGATTGCACCTACACAATGTCGCACCTTGACATTGACACGGAATCAACGACGACGCACATATACACCGGGTACTTCGGGCACTCAACACATTACTGTAGAATCGACGACGGCAGCTGCGCTGCGACACGAGACGCTCTATCAACGATTAAGTATATTACAGGTACGAACCGACCCAAGATACCGAGTGCCCGAGAAATTGGAACCAAGACCCTCAAGAGAATAGTTGTTCAACCACTTCGGACTAAAAAAAATCATGTCATCTTTTTTTTTAATCGGAAAATACAATTCAATAAGAAGACCCTCGCGATTATTATTCGTTCTAGATCGGAAATTTATCGGATACACGGAAAAAACGGATTAGTTGGGCTAACAAAAAAAAATAGCTAACCCAACCAATTGTCTTAGTGCTCTGAGCGCCAGTCGATAAATTGGTTGAGTTAACGATTTTAAGTTGGTTGATATGCTATTCGCTAGACCAAGTAATTTGTTAGCTGGGCTAATTGCTAGGGAAATTGTTGGATTAGCCATTTACTTGCCTGCTTCAATAATTTACTGGCGTGATACAACCAAGCGACTTGGTTGGACCAACAGCACAGGTTACCAAAAATATTAATAGACAATTAATACAAAATATTGATCTGCACGAGTGCATAAATGCTTTTTTATCACCCGAAATTGCTTTATTGTCGTTTTTTTACCTTCGTACCATTGAAACCTCGGAATAAATAATTTGGTCGATAATGAAGATTCGAACCTGCGACCCTGCGATTTGTAGTCCACGATCTTACTCACTCTGCTACACGTATCTTGAAACATATCTTTTTTAACCTTGTACATGACATTCACGGCTGCTTGAACATTATCGTACGAATTAGTTATACGGATGATTCTGTAAGGGAATTGCTAGGTTATGAACATCTTTTTTTTAAAAGTGTAGCCTTAAATCTGCTATTTTTCGAATCTGCTCCATCTCTACCTGTCAATAAGTGAATATCCGTTCATGAATTAAGTAAGTAATTAAGCCCGTTCGTCTCTCGTACGCCTTCACAATTTCCGACATTATTAACATATCAACTGACTTGCATGTATAACGGTGTGATGTCTGGGTTCGCAGCAACTGCAGTTCGTTGCTGCAACAATTTCAGTTGGTTGTCTGACACGCGCGCCGAGCGTGGTCGCACTAACAACTATAGTTGGTTAGGGTGCCTATAAAATTCGCTGCCTACCCTGAATACTATGTTAGTAGTTAGACTAACTAATCGTGTTAGTTGTGTTCACTATTCGCGTTAACTAACTGTTAATGGTAGATTCAACTAAACCTAAGTCGTTACTGTAACGAAACAGATAGTTATTGTAACCCATTTATACCCAACTAATAAATAGTTAGGTGACCCAACCAAGCATTTTTTTCCGTGTATACGTAACTTAACGTTTGAGAATCTAATTTTTCGAGCGGAAGTGACGGCATATCGGAAATACGTCGCTTCCGGACAAAAAAATTCAATTTTTAAACCGAAAGTGAGTTGGGAATTTATTTTTGAACATCGGATAAGAGTTGCGAGCTTGAAAAAGTGGGAGTTTCTGTAACTATTTTTCGTTTTTCTATCAAATCAAATAAGACAATCAATTCGCAGAGGCGTTCGTGCTGCGTCGTGGTTCGTGGGTATCTCTCGGGATGGACCAGACCGATTTCTGTTTTCGACACGCGCTCGTTGAGCTGCACAGTAGTGGAGAGAGCGTGCAAGGGAATCCACGCATGCATACGAACCGAGGTTTTAAGGTGGTGTGTGTGGATACACGAGGATGCCAAGAGGCTCGTGCGACACATGTATACGAGGACCAACATCGGAGAGGCAGAGCGTGCCGGGGAGGTAGAGGCGCTTCACGTAACGCACGCGAATGGAATACGTAATATCAAATGGATTCGCGCTATCTCGCTCCCCCGAATGCCCGAGGTCGAGGGGTTAATAGTAATGCAGTCTCATCTCGTGCGCGTCTGCCACATTTGTGACAAGATTTCGGAGCGATGGCGTCAGACAATCTCGCCTCGGAGACAAGGCCGTGGCAATCCGAACGCCCGAAACGTCGGTGGTAGATTTGGCGAGAACTGCAGCGGAACTCCCGTGAGAATTCCATATTCAATGTCAGATTCACATCCGAGTTCGTGGTCCTCGAAGGCGAGAGGACGTCGAAGATAAGGGATCCGGTTTTGACACGGGTCTCTTCTTCCGCAGTTTCACGAATAATGTATATTTTAATTAAATCCGAATTTACCTACAGTCTGTTAATTCGTTAACAGTTGTCACAGACACTCACTGCGCTTGAGTCATTCTTTAACAGTTGTCACAGAAACTCACTGCGAGTGTCCTTGACAAATTTCCATTGCAGGAGCTAAAACTCAACCATTACAAAATTTGGCTCATATAATGGAATATCTGACTATAAGATCTTGCGGTTTATTACCGGTCAACATTACAAAAAGTACCATAGCTCCATCGCCATCGTTCTTCCCTCGATCACATACAAGCTCCAGACCAGACACCTTACAGCAGCCCTGGGCTAAACACACCAGGGCAAAAAAGGTGGACGATGCTAAAGTAGTAAAAAAAGAACAGTAAAAAAAGCATTTGACGTGAATGAGATCGGTGTTACTTTACGAGGGTACGTACCATAGATAACCGATAGAACGGTCGAGGCAGGAGAAGAAGGAGCATGCAATATTTTGTCATATTCAATATCAGATTGACATCCAAGCTCGTGATCCGCGAAGGCGAAAGAACGTCGAAGATAAGGGACCCGGTTTCGACATCGGGCACTTTTTCCGCCGTTTCATGAATAGGGTAAAAGTGGTGGATATGGCTCACCTCGATTAACACGTAAATCAATGATATATAGACCGGGCCATATTCCCCACTTTTACCCTAATGTTTATTGTAATGAAAATCGAACTACAGTCCGTTAATTCTCTAACAGTTGTCACAGAAACTCACTGCGAGTGTCCTTGACAAATTTCCATTGCAGGAGCTAAAACTCAACCATTATAAAATTTAGCTCATAGAATGGAATATCTGACTATAAGATCTCGCGGTTTATTACCGTTCAACATTACAAAAAGTACCATAGCTCCATCGCCATCGTTCTTCCCTCGACCACATACAAGCACTAGACCAGACACCTGACAGCAGCCCGGGGCTAAACACTCCAGGGCAAAAAAGGTGGACGATGCTAAAGTAGTAAAAAAAAGAACAGTAAAAAAAGCATTTGTTGTGAATGAGATCGGTGTTATTTTACGAGGGTACGTATCATAGATAACCGATAGAACGGCCCAGGCAGGAGATGAAGGCGCATGCGATATTCTGTCATATTCAATATCAGATTGACATCCAAGCTCGTGGTCCGCGAAGGCGAAAGAACGACGAAGATAAGGGACCCGGTTTCGACATGTGGGACTTTTTCCGCCGTTTGACGAATAATGTATATTTTAATTTAACCCGAATTTCCCTACAGTCTGTTAATTCTCTAACAGTTGTCACAGAAACTCACTGCGAGTGTCCTTGACAATTGTACATTGCGGAAGCTTAAACTCAACCATTAGAAAATTTGGCTCATAGAATGGAATATCTGACTATAAGATCTCGCGGTTTATTACCGATCAACATTACAAAAAGTATCATAGCTCCATCGCCATCGTTCTTCCCTCGACCATATACAAGCACTAGACCAGACACCTGACAGCAGCCCGGGGCTAAACACACCAGGGCAAAAAAGGTGGACGATGCTAAAGTAGTACAAAAAGCATTTGACGTGAATGAGATCGGTGTTACTTTACGAGGGTACGTACCATAGATAACCGATAGAATGGCCGAGGCAGGAGAAGAAGGAGCATGCAGAATTCTGTCGAGAGGACCTTATCCCCCTGGCGTAAATGTTTTATACCCATGGCAGAGCGTTCTTCCATTCTTGTCCATACATTCCCAGCCACGATAAAGGTAATACAGAGTTGGTGAAGTCTTTAGGCACCTCACACATACATATTGTATAAAAGGACCGGCGAAAGAGGTGCGCTTCTTTGCTGTGTACTCGATCCTTCTCGACGGCTAGAAGCCCACGGTGCTTTCGCATTTTACAATCTATACCTCTTATACTTTAAAGCTCAAGCGTTCACGCTTCCCTTGGATGTATACATTGCTGCTGGTGCTGCTGTTGAACTTAGCCCCGCCCCACCCCACCCCCCCTTCCGACGGCTTCGTATCTCTACATAACTCATCGTTCTCCATCGAGGATATATTGAAAATACAGGTATACACCCTTTCCCGCTCATTTTACTCCCACGTATGCAACCCTTCTCAAAATACATTCTCCGCACTCGTGCCAGCGGAAATGTCTACGTGTTTTCGCATTCGTAAGGCGAATTCGCAACGGCGAGATAGCGACAGGGAGTTAATTTATCGGCGAAATGTTTGGCACAAGACGACGCAACTTTCAGACAAATCTCTATAGGGTAAAAGTTAGTCGTACGGTTCGTACATCATCGTTTTTAGGCGGAGTTCAATCGGAGTGGGCAATATTCACGTTAATGGCCTCACAAACTTTGATTATTTTTTTTTCTCTTTTTTTTCGTTTCTGTCGTCTTTCGTGACGTTCCTACAAGAGATATCACAGTATACCATCACTCGAAAGGGATGCCACGGAAATTTTGCAATTCGCAGGTGATCCCCGTCGAGATATCAAACAAATCGAAAAAGAAAAAAAACGTCTCCTCGCGAATTTCCCTGCGCTTCCGTGTCGCCGAATCCGCGGTCGGGCGCGTCGTTTTCCAGCGAGACTGCCGAGGAAAGAGCCGGGTATTTTGCATAGAATAACACTTTTCGCCCCGGCGAATTCGTACGCGTCTAGCAGCTGGCATAACCTTTCTACCCCCTGCGTCGGGCTTTATCGGATGCGCCGGGCGGAGGAACGGCGAAGAGATACCTCTTCCATCGCATCTCTCTATACGTACGCCGTATATACATCGAAACATCGGTGTGTTTTCTCGCTGGATATTACAGTCGGTATTTTCCCCCGGAGTGTCTGGGCGTTGCTGCCGTTGCAGACACACCGAATTCCTTTTTCTTCCCTGGACCCCGCGTCCGCCCTCTCCCTTCGTTCCCTAGCTCTGATAGACGAAGTCACGTAGCGTATAAGACAGAAACATCAGCGCGTAGCTCCTTTGCCAAGACGAGACGGGCGCGGGATCGTGATAAATGGAACACAGAGGAACGAAAAAGAACAAAAAACAAGAACGTTCGACAGACCCTTCCCTTTTCCACCCTTCGAAGAAAACCCAATTAATTTGCCGTACACGATTATTGACTTTCGTTCCTCGCACCCGCAAAGTGCCAAATTCGTACCGGAAGCTTCGGAAAGATTCTTCAGGCGTCGAACCGAATGATAAGATTTTTTATCGATTCTTCCTACCCTCTAACTCGTGACTGGGATAAATATCCACCGTCGCGTTTCTTCTACGTGCATGGGTCGTATGAGCAGTAAATAGGTTTTTCTGCACATTAATCTCTTCGTTTTTTAATGGCATGCGCCAAATTTGATTTTATTCAAATTTAGGGAGTGGAAATCACACTTAAAGCCGAATACGTTACGAAAATTGGTACAAATGGAATTTTTTAAATATCGTCTGGGGTGATTTTCTACCCCATACGTGAGTTAAAGATTCGTTTTTTATGGACATTTGTGGACTTCTTGTGATCGGATATTAAGATTTTATTTCAGATGGTCGAAAGAGAAATATGCGCACGAAAGCTGCGTTGCACGCCGTTCCAGCGTCTGGCGCCGGTTGTTCTAGACCGATCTTGCTGCGAGGGACGACGACTCTCCTTGCGTCTCCATGTCGACGAGAAAGTCGTGTATCTCGCACCTTTCCCCGACCCGCGGATCGTTCGCGGCGCGATTACATCGTTGCTCGCGACGAGTAAAACCGCACGAGAGCGCGGTGCAACAGAGGAAGGTGCGGAACGTCGCGCGCGGCTCGGGCTACACGATCTTCGACGGTAGAAACACGCGACGGCACCCCGATGTAGCGATGCGGAGGACATGCCACATCGTCGAGTGCATGTGTGCACGAGCTCGTGTGCATCTGCAATGTGTCACACGATATCGGCGCATGCGGTTCAGAAACTCGTGCGAAATATACCCAGGCTGCTAACGGCCGAAAACGATACTTTTAAAGAAAACTAAACTTACTTTACTGCTACTTTTTAAAGAAAATCTTAGACACATCGGACGTAAAGAAACTTTTATAAACCAGAGTTGGACGGTAGTTGAGGTACAGAAGAACTTGTTAGTACTTCAAGTACGTTTTTTATGATTTTAAGTACCAATTGCAAGTTCTTTTTGAGTAGATGCTCGCATTAACGATACTAGACGAGTAGCATGAAATTCTGTTTCTATTAATATATTGTAACGAATATGTAGCACATGATATTAATTAGGTTTGACAGCGATCGGGATAATTAACGTTTATCATTATTAATAATATCCGCCCCAAAACCTAATACTCACGTTATTCATTAGCTCGGTCGTTAGAATATCAATATATTATCTGTCCGAACTTTTGAACGGGAAGGGATTCTTGTCGTTTATCTTAATAACATTTTTTATGCATTTTTTCGGAAAAAAGTGAAGAATAAATTACATAATACCCCAAAACGACGATTTAGGAAAATTTAAAGTTAGCATTTTTTTTTACAATGAGGAAGCCATGTGCAAATTACTTTGCACCTTTTGTTATAGCCTAGATACCGCCGAACGCTACGAACCTAATTGCGACAGGTACTTGGGAAAAGTACTTGTGATATTTTGTACTTTGTACGTGAAGTCTTTTTTAGTAGTTTGCCCAGCTTTGTTGTAAACTAATTTTTACAATGGGAAAACGTTTGTAAAAAAAAATCATAAAGGTGTAATCTTCAATTTTTTGTTGTCAACTTACAAGCCCCTAAAAATAATAATAATAATAAAAACATTCCCGCCAGCCCATTTCGATCCATCATTTCTCGCCAAATACGACTGCCATTGGTAATCGCGAAAAAAAATATTGAAAAAAAAATTCCAGCGTCACTGAAGCTCTTCATAGTTTCCGAATTCAGCATTTTTGCAGTGGCCTTTGGCGTACGAATAAATCGACGATTCCCCTCGATATTTTCGAACAGCCGAATACCAACAACCGTAATAATGAAAAATACACACAAAAAAAGTATCGAGTATAAAAATATGACAGGGACAAACCACCGAGCGCCCAGTTTAAATCGAGCGTGTTTCCGGCGACGAGAAAGCCGTCGCAAGTTATAGGGCATGCCGGCAAAAAATGCCTCGGGTTTTTCGCTTTCCCGTCTACTGGCAAGCTCGATACGAAACGAACCTTCCCCTGAGCTTTTATTGTTACAGCCTCGACGACGACTTCCACGAGACACAACGTCATGTTACAACGTCAATGCACCGATTCCTTTGCGCTACCGTGTAACGGATCGATGATCTATGATACAAAGGATGTATCGATATCCTGCGGTGCTGCGTGTGCAAGGTGCCATGTGCCGATATGCTGGGGCCGTTCGGTTCTCTTTTATGACACGGGTAACGTGTACCGAACAGCTCGGAGGGTTTCAATTGCGATCGAAAGAGATTCACGCGTGTTCCTCGATATCGCGAGTCTTTGACACTCCGGCCAAACCGGATGTGTGACACACTGCGGATGTATTATTACACTGCGTACCTGCGCGACGCGTTATACAGAAAACATAAGGGGCGTATTATATACGTTCTATATATTTGTGTATATATATATATATATATATATATGTATATGTTTATGAAGGGGTTCATATGGGGACCGAACGTATTCGCTGTAAAACCTTATTCATAAACATACATATATATATATATATATATATATATGCACATACATTATCTTTATGAAAGCTCACTGCCATCGCTCCTGGGGGATTATTATGACTTTTCCCTGGCCGACTGAGTCAGCTGGTCCGATAAACCTTGTTCTCGACGAATTCTCACTAATTCCTGCCTTCGCTTTAACATCGACCACTACGGTTCGATTGAATTATTAAGCCCCCTCGTTATCGAGAGCTCGGAACTTCCGATCGAATATCGTATAAGGTGGATTTAGCTCTTTATCGGAGAATATTCGAGAGCTTGGATTAGAACAAATTTACTTTGCGAAAGCACCGAAGTTTCACTTGGTTGGCCGTCGAATTGCTTAGCTTCGTTGAATTATTTATTTGTTCAATAATCGATGAGTAGAGCTTCCTGGGCTTATTATCAGCTCGCTATGAAATTTTCGGAAATTAAGATTTCGGTATTTGACCCGTACAGAAAAGCCCTGGCCGAAAACTTTGTGAGAGCAGATTTGCCTCAGTTGCAAAAATTCGCTCTACACTGAGATAAATAAATTGGTTCGATGCCCGACGCAACAAAATTTTTATTCATCTTTATTAATTTTTATTTATCTTTTTTTCTGTTTATCGAGGAACCCACTAACGTGTTTCCGCGCGAGTCTTTCCCGATGCAGGAATAAGCTTGGGCCCTCGCGGTCTCGATAGTACCTCGCATTGGAGATGGCGAAAACCTATCGAGGCCCAGAACTTTCGGATCTAAAATTTCGGAATTTGACTCGTCCCGAAAAGCCCCAACAGAGAACTTTGTGAGAGCAGATTTGCCTCAGTTGCAAAAATTCGCGCTACACTGAGAAAAATAAATAGAGTCGATGCCCAACTCAACAGAATTTTGATTCTCTTTTTTTTCTGTTTATGGAGGAACCCACTAACGAGTTACCACGCGCGTCTTTCCCGACGCAGGAATAAGCTTGGGCCCTCGCGGTCTCGATATCACCTCGCATTGGGAATGGCGAAAGCCGTTCGAGGCCCAAAACTTTCGGATCTAAAATTTCGGAATAAGACCCCTCCCGAAAAGCTCCGGCCGAAAACTTTGTGAGAGCGAATTTGCTTCAGTCCCAAAAATAAAAATTGCGGAATTTGACTCCTCCCGAAAAGCCCGGCCGGGAACTTTGTGAGAGCGGATTTGCCTCAGTTCCAAAAACTCGCTCTACACTGACAAAAAATGAATAGGTTCGATGCCCGACTCAACAAAATTTTTATTCTCATTTTTTTCTGTATATCGAGGAACCCACTAACGAGTTACCGCGCTCGTCTTTCCCGACGCAGGAATAAGATTGGCCCCTCGCGGTCTCGATTATACCTCGCATTGGGAATGTCGAAAGTCATTCGAGGCCCAAAACTTTCGGATCTAAAATTTCGGAATAAGACCCCTCCCGAAAAGCTCCGGTCGAGAACTTTGTGAGAGCAGATTTGCCTCAGTTCCAAAAACTCGCTCTACACTGAGAAAAATAAATTTAGTTCCGCGTAGAGCGACTTCCCAAAACTCGCTCTACAATGAGAAAAATAAATAGGTTCGATGCCCGACTCAACAAAATTTTTATTCTCCTTTTTTTCTGTATATCGAGGAACCCACTAACGAGTTACCGCGCGCGTCTTTCCCGACGCAGGAATAAGCTTGGGCGCTCGCGGTCTCGATAACACCTCGCATTGGGAATGGCGAAAGCCTGTCGAGGCCCAAAACTTTCGGATCTTACCAGGATCCTCGCCCGCCTCCGAGCGGAGTTGCCTCCTATGTCGGTGCATCCGGTATGCCGTCCTAAATATATATATGTATATCCATGCGAAAGAGATTTTCTTCGGCGTCGTAATTAATGATTCACTCGCAGCACACTTTCGATGCCCGGCTCCAACTGCGCCCGGAGAGAAGTCTTACTCCTTACGCACTCGTCGATATTTTACGAGCAATTTTATTTATCGCCCGAATCGGCTCGCGTTCAGGATACAGCGATAGAAATTTTACACAGAAACTGATTTGCACGAGCGAATACCGGACGATTAACGCGTCGCGTCGTCGCCACGAGCGATTCGGAAATTTCTCGCTCGAGCAATGAAATCGTTGGACGATCGATGCGAAGCAAGTGATATTCCCTCGCGAAATTGATCGATCGATCATCGTCGTACATGACACACGGAACAAATTTTGACGCTCTCGCCGTTGACTCTGCACGCCGTTACACCGGAGCGTCGCGCGAGCGGCTTCAGAAGCGCCGGATCGAGATGAGCAAGCAGGAACGTTGAAGAAAAAAAAAAGAACGAGAAAAAAAGAAATTACCCGCGAACAAACTTACGACGTGACTGTGTGCGTTCTCGTAAGTGGAACAGCCGTCTATCGCGGTGCAAGAGTTGTCTCGCTGGGACCGACGAGGGAAAAGATTCGGAGCCGAATAGCCGGTTGGCTTGCTTCGCGAAAGCAATTGGGAAAAGAAGATAGGGAGCAGAAAAAAAGAAAAAAAAAAAACTAAAACCAAGAAACGTTCAAATAAATGTCGGGGTACCACCCAGAACTAGGCAGCCGATAGGGATTTCCCAAAAATCGTTGCTCCGCAGACTCGACGGGAGGGAACGAGAGTACACTTCTCAGATTCGAATCGAGGATATCGAAGACGATGAAGTAGGAGAAACGAGAACGGAAAGATAGACGGAAAAATGTGTGCGGGAACGAGAGTCTGCAGATAGAATCGAAAGAAACTGTACGACAGAAAAGTGAAAAAGACCGGTAAAAAGAGGAAAGAGAAAATACAATAGACGAACACTATCGAGGAGGATGATAGCCGAGAGCTGTATGAGCGCGGAAATGTGAAATTGGCTTTTTTTTCCCCGATGTCGCACGATATCGACTGTGTACTCAGTGTCGCGGCGATAGTTTTCCCTGCCGACTGCGCAAAGGTTCCGACGGTCGTTAGAACTCCGTTAGAACACTTGGAACACTTGGTCTATGTCGAGGCTAGAAGACCGCGTCGCTCGTACTCGCGGTAGTGGGGGGCACAGCGCGCCTTCTTAAAGCTTCGTGGTTTTTTCAAAAGCCAGAATGTTTCCCCCACCGTTCGAGCGGCGATTGCGCTTCGCCTCACCTCCCCTCGTCCACCCTTCCAGTTTCTCTGGTGCGTTTACCGTCAACCCCACCGCGGCGAGGAGCTACCGCGAGATTAATCCCCGTCTCGCTCTCGCGAGTGCATTTCTCGCTGCGCTTCTCTCGCTCCCCTATCCGGCCGGCAGAAACTCGACGGCGTCCTCGTTCCCCTCTGAAAACTGCAATGCCCTCCGTCTCGCTCCGTCCCGCAACGGCCGGAAGGCCTACGGTACCCTCGCTCCTCTCCCCTCGCGCCTTTTTGCGCACCGCGAGCCCGATGCAGTTTCACATCGCGCGCCGTCGCGACTCGCCGTCTCTCGCGGGCCAAAAGAGCAAGTGAGAACGATCTCTTGCCAAGAGCCGGTTGCATGCGTCCACGCCGGACTCCCCGGTTACTAGCCTCTCACTGCTCTATGTGCCCGACCCAGCAGACACTGTAGAACGCGGTTGCATGCTTCGTAAATTGTACCCGCAGCCAAACACCAACGCCATAAAACGTCGGTACCCCGTCGCCTCGAGAATTCGTTTTGAGCATTTTTTTTATGTGTTTATTTTTTCATTCTTGTTTTTGTATATTTATTTTTTGGCTCGTTTTTTTTTTAGGCGAACTATGTCCGCTCTTCTCGATAAAAGAGTGCGCTCTCGGACTCGACTATGCAGCCTGTCGGATAAATATTTTCATCATCTATCCATTTTTCCGGCGCTCCCGGCAGATTGACGTAGATCCAATGAATAAAATTGACTCCTGAAGAGCCCCTCCACCTTCTTTGCACAGCACATGCCTCGCGCTGAAGTGGCGCACGGCCTTTGAATCCATGAAATATTGCACTACTTGACTTTCATAAGTAAGCCTCTGCAGCTTTTTACGAAATTTGTTTGTAAATCGTAATTTCCGGGAAATTCAAAATAAAAAAAAACGAAAAAAAAATAATATTCCGATAATTCAGCCCGTCTCTGTGCGCCAACGGGTAAACATCCCGTGCAAAGTCAACGGCTTCGTACCGCGGGGCAACGCCGCAGCGAGAGCTCGAAAATCTTTCGTTTATTCGAGGAAACAGATAATTCACAAAGATTACGGCGTATTACGGAAGTATATCAAAACCTGAGAGAGACGGAGAGTTGTTTCCGACTCGAGAAATGCGATATACGATCTATTATATTTATCGTTTTTTTTTATTTGTATATGTATTTTTATTTTTACTTTTCGAGATCAATAAGACTTCCTCGAAGCCAGCAGCGGCAGCCGCGCCGAGTGCCAAGATTCGGGGAGATAAGAAGCCCAGCGACTTCCAGGTCTTTCGAATTATTCCCCTCGGGGAGCATTCGAGGTGTGAGTGTGTGGAAGTTACCACCACCGGAGGACGATGAAGTTTCGACGGCACACAGCGGCTAGAGGAAGTAAAGTAATACCATCCGGCTCGTCGATACATCGACGGGAGAGAGTTCGAATCTCCCGAGGGAATTTCAAATCGATCACACGGAGTGAGAGGAAGATCTCGTCTCCGGGCCATCCCGACAGCATTCGCTGCAGCGGTTGATGCCGTCTAGCTCGTTGGCAACGCTCTCTCGTATAAACAAAGTGGCAAAGCCCTCGGCCGCCTCGATTCCATTGCACTCGTTAATCTTCTCGTTTGCAAATAATACCCACGAGATGCGCGGCGGAAGCCTCCGGCTCGACGAGCCCCGACTACGCCGCGCCGCTGCAATGTTGCCAACGAAAATTGTTTTCCCCACCTAACTATCGTTCTCGAGATACTGCGGATTTAATCCACCGCTACGTTACACATCGGCCCCGTGGCCGTTGCATAAGGGAAGTTACACGAAACGCCGACGACTATCTCGGGGAACGGCAGAGCTCAGTTCTAATCTGCTTAGTTTCGTGCCAAGGAAATTTACTGTAGCGGACGATGGATTCGATGCGCGAGCATTTGCTGGGAGCTTTTGGGAATCTGGATTATGAGAACTATGTCGGACGAACGAGATTTAGGGTTAGATGGGCAGCTGCATAATAAGGGAAATTACGATTACACGGGAAAAATGATCTACTTGGAGCGTGGTACACTGAGAAAAAAGATAATATTTCGTACTGTAACGAATAGTTCTCAGGGGGAACGTCTATATAGATAGTTCCTAACGATATATATTCAATTGGTTAAACTATAATTATGATCGTAACCATAATTGTTTGTCATTGTCGTAACTATAAAATGTAGAAGTTCTCCTCGAGAACGATTTTTTAAGGTAAAAATTCAGTATTGTTGATTTCACTACGTAATTTTTTCTCAGGGTATTCAACCGCGGCTTCTCTAGAGGCTTGTCTACGTCCGAGTGGAAACGGGCAGTAATGGACAGACGCAAAATAAAAAAAAACATTGAAACCATGCTACGATGTAAGATTTCTTTGAATACCGGCCTACCAAAGATCCAGCAGAACGTCGTTTTTTTTATCAAATAAACATTTATTTTAATAAATGTTTATTTGATAAAATTTTATTTATTTTAATAAATGTTTATCCGATTAAAAAAAAATTTCGGATGAGAGAAAACAAAATTTTGTGCGAGAAGAATCGAAATTGCATCGTGATTATAATTCCGTAGCGTGAGGAACGCGGCGGAGTTTCGCACGTATCGTGTTCGCGTACACGAACGGTCGAAAAAGAGCCGAACGAATATTCTAACTGCTTGGCCTCTCCTCGCGGGGCTCGCGAATGTTCCGAGCTAAAACTCACTTTCGCATTGCTAGACTCAATTCATGCCAAGGCTGACTGGGTGCGTTGCCCTCTATTGCCCCTATGCTGTGCTGGCGTCACTGCACAGTGCAGAGGCCTGCTGCTGCAGGCTGCAGGCTGCACCGCTGCCGCCAACGCTGCCGCGGCTCACCGAGCTCACACGGATAGCCTGTGCCTCTTCTGCTTGCCCCACCCCGAAACTCGCGGAGAGTCTGCAGCAACAGCAGCGAGCAGCGGCAGCACCGAACTCCGAAAGCCACGTTGCACCCGGCCACGGTACACGAACCAGTACAGAAAACGCAGAAGAGTGCCGAGCTGGCTGCATGCTGCTGCTGCTGCAATTGCCTTAGACCTTAACCGCCTCTGCACACTCCTCGTGTGCCCAATTCCACTTTATTCCGTTTCGCGAACGTCTCTCCGATCCGGAGGCGAGAGTCAAGTTTTTTTTATTTTCTTTTAACAGGCTCGCCTTTTGCCTCAAACGGCAGAGGAAAGCGACGGTTTCTCGAATCGTAGGTAACTCTTGAAGACGCAGATCAATATTCCTCCGACGGAAAGTCTTCAAAATCTTCTCGATATATAGATCTATAACATAAGATTAAAAAAAAAATTGATCGTTGAATATTACGTTTCAATCTCTGATTACATTTTTTTAGTAGTTTTCCTTGAGGGAAGCGTGTAACTTTTTAGGAATTCTAAAAAAAAAAAAAATTTCGAAGGATTTTGCCATCGGACTTATGCAGATTGGACGAGCCACTCCGCTTGACGATTGCATCACGAGAAACCTCGAGGAATCGTGCAGCGATAAGTCGTAGATTTTATGATGCTTTAAGCTAACAGCGATTAATTCTCCGCAAATATCTTTACGGTCTGGATGTTTGGCTGTCGTATGCATGCAAATGTAATTCGTAGCCTCATTGAGAAAGAAAGAAAAAAAAAATTGTGGATTCAAAAACTTTCCGATCTACGCAGTAGACGCGTTAGAGGTTACGCAAAATAAATCTGTATGTATATATATATATATATTTTTTAGGTGAGGTGGGCGATTGGCGAATCGCTCATCTGCAATTACAATCGCCGAATGCGTTTCGAATTCCTCGTGGGTCAGTGACAAATCATTGGTTGACGGATGCCCGACCTTACTCATAGTCATAGCATATACGTACAGTTTAATACGCGATTTACTTTCGACTCGGCGAATGCATCGGTATGAACTCACGCTATTCTATTCCGCTGACCCCGATCAATTAATAATATTATTGTTCCGTTTTCATCGAGCTCGATGGCCGAGCGAGCCGGCGACGACGACGTGAAAGTTTTATCTTCTTTTTATTCGACAATGGAATTTGGCATCGCCGATTCAGCGTGGGTCGCGGGCGTTGCGGCTCGCCCGATACCACGCATGCTCGGAGAATGAGGGAAAACTCATTAATTTTTCAATTGATATTTCTCCATTGCACTGTGAACCTTTCGTGGCACCCTCGTCGAGGAACTCGCGAGATGTCTCTTAACGATGAAATATTGGCCATTTTATGAGGCCTCGTATGTACGTACGAGATATTTTAAAGATATTTTTCAATCCTTTTTTTAAAATCTTATCTATAGTTAATTCTATGAAAGCGTGATTTTTTTAATCATATCTCCTGAACTCGGAGACCACTCAAGATTGTATATTTCAGGTTTCGTCCGTTCCACTTCGAATTGAACGAAATATCGTCGGTAGAGAGTGAGAAAAAAAGAGGTAAACAAAAAAGAAAAAGAAAACAGGAAACAGAACGGTGTCAAATCGCGCGCAGCGCTCGTCGAAAGCGCAACGCGAATTTAGCACGAGGCCGAGAGCGGGCGCACGGCCGCTCCCATCAGCAGCAGCAGCAAAAGCAGACCCCCGCGTGGTCCTAGTCCCCGACGCTGATGGCCTAACGGGCCTAATGAAAAATGCGGGCCCGTCTTGGCCGGGTGTAAAGACAAGCCCGCTGCCTCCTCTTCGAGGGACAAAAGATGCGGAAAAAGATACGACAAACGAGGAAAGAATTGACCGGAGAGAGAAACCCGGCGAGCCTCGCGAATGCTCGCTCGTTGTCGGGTGAAAATAACACGTTAATATATTCACATTAGCTATACATTTATTCATGCTCCTCCGACTATGGACTGTAAGATCTACGAAAGACGCATTGAAGCGAGGGAGACGAAGAGACCGTTTCTTGATTACCGTACATTTGCTGATATCAAGAATACGCGGAGAGCCGCCCGACAACTGCACACCACAATTGTGTTCAATCGTCCGGCTTCATCGTAAATATAGAGAATTATCGTTATTCTTGAGACAATCGATGGAAGAAAGAGCCAAGACACTAGAATAATAACCAAAAAAAAAAACGGAAAAATTATCGCTGACTAATTAAGTTCCCCTAGCGACCTCCATCCCAGGCCCTGATAATTATCCCCCTATTATACTATGCTGGTTCTATTCTTTGCGTCTCGGTGAGTTGTGCACTTTTTTTTTGTCAAAACTGTTCCCTTACAAAAAAAAAAAAAAAAAAAAATAGTGAATCTTCGTGGACAACAAATATTCGTTAAATGTATAAACCTCCTTTATTGCTCAGACATAATGGCCGGCAATGAACGAAAATGGTGTTACAAGCACATTTACATCTATGTATATATATATATATTTATATGCATTATAATTAGTGTTATTCTCGAGCCAACCGTTTTTTCCAAATATATCGCGCGAAGCATACGCGAGGAACTGACAGGAAAAATAACTGAGATATTAGAAGAATAAGCAATAAGAAACAATTATCATAGACTGATTAAGTCGCCCTCGGAGCCTCCATCCCAGGTCCTGATAATTATTCCCCAATATACTATTATGGTTCTATTAATTACGTCTCCGTGTGCATTTTAAAAAATTCAGAAAGTTTCTGCGACAAAAGAAAGATGGTGGCCCTTCGCGGACAAGAAATTTTCGTTAAATTTACAAACCTCCATTGCTGCTCGGACATAATGGTCGGCAATGAGCGAAAATGGTGTTACCAGCGCATACACATCTGTATATATATTTATATGCATTATAATTGACGAGGCATCTGCGGTCGCCTATGTAAATCCAGGCCGTACATGACCGACTCTGAATAACAGATAGCCCACTTGGCCGATTGTAACGATGGGAAGCGCGCCCGCGCACTTTCGCGTTCTCTAAGAGGAACTCTCGCAGAGCCGCGCCGCGTCCTCTCCCCGCTTCGTCCCGGTGGCGGATGGACCGAGAGAGAGATGCATTTAATTCGCGTATTGGTGCAAACTTCGCTCCTACTCGCGCGCGGTATCGGTCTCTCCGCAGGAAGTAGGCCACGCGGTGCAGCAGCGGCGAGCGAGGAAAAGAGAGCCGAGCGCGAGACCGCGATGGGAGTCTGAGGGATAAGGAACGGGAGACAGAGAAACCAGCGTCTCGTCGTCGTCCGATCTTTACTCGTTCCCCGGTTCGCGAACGACCGACTCTTCCGAGAAGATTCGACTATTTGCGCCGAGCATCGCGACGAGCGCACTTGGCCAGCCACTCTCGCCTTTCGTGGTCTCCCACGTCTCTGGCCTGCGAAGCGCTTCTTCCTGGTACAGAACTGGTGATCTGTACCAGGTCTGATACAGAACTGGTGATCTGTACCAGGTCTGATACAGAACTGGTGATCTGTACCAGGTCTGATACAGAACTGGTGATCTGTACCAGGTCTGATACAGAACTGGTGATCTGTACCAGGTCTGATACAGAACTGGTGATCTGTACCAGGTCTGATACAGAACTGGTGATCTGTACCAGGTCTGATACAGAACTGGTGATCTGTACCAGGTCTGATACAGAACTGGTGATCTGTACCAGGTCTGATACAGAACTGGTGATCTGTACCAGGTCTGATACAGAACTGGTGGTTTTTTTTTTTTTTTTTTTTTTTATAAGCAGGATTAGAGCTTTTTGGATCGGGAAAGGATTGATATACATACGAGTGTGCATCGATCGCGTTTGGTCGCAACTCACGGTTGGCCTGTTGGACATGATGCAACGGCACGTGTGCGTCAATGAGATGGTACATACAACAATTGAACAATCGAATCGCCAAATGGCGTTGTTCGTCATGCAATTGATAAAACAAAGCGAGAAACATAATTTTCATCTCCTCCTGTATTCACTTCCGGCGATCTCTCCTTTATTTTCCACAAACGGTCTATCATTTACGCGTATACACAATCCAACCCCTACACCGTCTGGCGGTAGTAACTCGCACGAAATTACTCGCGTCAGCAGTAACATTTGCATGGAAATACGAATTGTCATGCAAATATGCTGTGAATTATATACGATATGCATACCATGGCTTATTTTGAATCAGAAGAGAGCTACTGCAGATCTTTCGGCCTGTAGCTCACGCATCCGGACGATGGGATGGAGGATCGCGTGCAACCCGGACGTATATGTGTGTACTCGAGGAGATAATGTGAGGGCGTTTTGTGCCTTCGCGAGCGAGAGATTCAAAATTTACTTGGTTATTACCTCAAAACTTTAGTGCCCGGACGATTGTTATGGATTCGATGAATGCGAAACTGCTGGTTGTTCCTCCAGGGACCAATGTGCACAATCTAATTCCATGAATTCCATCAATCCCATCAATCCCATCAATTCCATCAATCCCATCAAACCCATCAAACCCATCAATCCCATCAAACCCATCAATCCCATCAAACCCATCAATCCCATCAAACCCATCAATCCCATCAAACCCATCAATCCCATCAAACCCATCAATCCCATCAAACCCATCAATCCCATCAAACCCATCAATCCCATCAAACCCATCAATCCCATCAAACCCATCAATCCCATCAAACCCATCAATCCCATCAAACCCATCAATCCCATCAAACCCATCAATCCCATCAAACCCATCAATCCCATTAACGCTATTAATGTCATTAATGGCATTAATGCGATTAACGCGATTAACGAGATTAATGCGATTAACGGGATTAATGGCATTAATGCCATTAGAAATTGGTCAAGCAATTTGGAAATGTTAATGTTGTTGACCGGCTCTCGGTTTCGCTGACGTTCCATGCTGCGATGGTAATGGCAGCACAAGCCCCCTCGAATCAGATGAGTAAAACGATTCATGCCGTTGGCATTGTATTCGAGCTAACAATGACGTACTCGACGCTGCTCGACCGCTCGCGCGATTAGCTTAAGCGACGACGAGCCGCGACTCGCGGAGCGGTAAAGCTCTGCTGTGCTATACCATCCTGAGTCGACACTATGTAACCACGCGACACATTGATTTCGGGACGGGTTCACATAGGCACGCACATACATGCGCGCCAGCTAACGTGCCACTGTGTCACGTAAAGCTCGCGAATGCACTGACCGCTTGAATTATTGTCGTCATTCGCGCATATTCATGCGACACTGCAGCGCTTCACAACTTGAAAGCTGTTGGCCCGTGCCGCACTCGACGCAGGCTATATATACAAACGTGAAAGAGCAAAAAAAAAAGTATATAAGGAGAGAGACAATTCCAATTCAGCATCGAAAATAATACTGGCCCGCTGCCATTGAGCCAATCCGAGCATCAGCGAACCAAGACTATTCCGCTATTCATTAGCTCACGATTTTCCTATATTTACATGTTGGAATGAGAGTAAAAAGAAACTGTGGAAAAATAAAGCGATAAGCCCTCTGTTTGCGCGTGAGGCTGTTGCCAAAATTGACAAAAATATGTACGTATATATTTATATATAGTGGGAAATATTTCAAACTCTCAAGCTGTCGTCGCTCGCAATATCTTCTATAAGCGCTGAAATCACGTGAATCGGATCACGTCGCGGATTTTTCTCTGCGGCGTTGACCATTTTATAATAAAACTCGTAGCGCGCAGCAGTTGTTTGGTCCACACAATGCGTGACTCATCGATGTCGAAAATAAAAACAAAAAAAGAACATTGAAATTCGTTTTCGTGTATAAAAAACAAAAAGCAGTGAGAACAGGAGCTCACGTACCGCGCGTGTATGACGCTCAGCTCCGTTCGTTATTTGGCTCGCAGGGCCGTGTATTCGGAAAAGTTTTCAATTTTCGCGTTTCCGCCCCCGTTGGACCGAGTGAGTCAGTTTTTGTTTTTCACATTCGCAATTTTCCGTGTACATACCAGCGTATTTTTCTATTTTTTCTATTTTTTTCCCCTACTATTATTTTATACGGTACATCCAAGGCAACTGCTGTACCGAGTGTATTCTTACCATAATTGGGGTAAAAGACGAGCGAGGCAAAGTTTGCACGCCGCGTTCGTGCCGAGGGCGGGTGGGCGAAAAATGAAAGAGTCGGAGTAAGGAAACAGCGGGAAGTAAGGAATATCTATGAGGGCACTGGGTATAGAGATAAGCTCTAATCGACTGGAGGTCTTTTCCTTTTTTTCATATACCGCGAGGAACCATACTCGCAGCCATAAGTGGATACCGTCGCTCCCCTCGTTGCATAGCAAACGTTATTGCGAACGCGAGCACGTAAACGTTTCGACCGTTCGGGGTTATAGGCTCCTCGCCTATCCCACGATATTAGAGATTCGACGAAAAAAATAAGTTCCCCTTCCCGAGTCGAAATTTTCGAGCGTTACATCAGGCCCTGATATGGTCCTGACAAGGGCCCGATAAGGCCTTATCAGGACCCTATCAGGGCCCGATGTAACGCTCGAAAATTTCTACTCGGGTTCCTCTCACTTTCCAGCAAGACCAACGAGGCACGAATTACGCACATTTTTCAACAGATCTATTCCGAAATGATTTTTTTTTTATAAACAGGTGTATAAAAAGCAGCAAAGCGTTTGTACGATCCAGCGACGAGAGTGTCCCTTCGTCCTCGCGGGATTAGAGTCTCCCGCGGATAACGGGTCGTTAATTCCAGCTCCGCTGTCGGGAGTTGGCGAAACTGGGCGGAACAGGAGGAATTCGGCAAAGTCCACGGGCAGAAGAGTCTGAACACTTCTCTCCGTGACTACTTGCACGGGTGCCGCGAAAAAGGGGAGTCCCAGAACGAAGGGAGCGAAGGAGCGAGAGTATTTTCCTGCAAATTACTCGAAGACCCGAATCCCTCTCTCATCCGGCGTGTCTTCGCTCTTGCCTTTGTGAAGAAGAATAAGAAGAAGTGGAATAAGGACATAATAGGAAGGAGTATAGAGGAAGCTGCATCAGGCCGAGACGGCTCTGTCCCCTCGCATTATTTGTCGAGTCCGGGCACAGGCGGCACGATGGAGTTTCGGACTTTCGGGGGTCTTTGCACTGGTAGCAACAAACTTTTTTTTTCCTCCCCACTGTTCCGTACACCGCTGCAGTTTCCCTGCCGTTTCGCCGTCTTTCTTTGCCTCCTTCTCTTTCCTGCTTCTTCGTTCAAGTTAACGAAGAAAAAAACGTCAAAGAGAAAAGAACAAAAGCGGGCGTTCGCTCGCCCCGTCGGGTTTCCTCGTGCAGCTCATCCGAAGATCGTTCGAACTACTTGGTACTCCTGTTCTCTTGCGCGCCCGTGCGATCGAATCGTTTTTCCCAAATGCAAGTCGCTGGTGCCGGTGGTTCCTACATTCTCCGTTGAGCGTATTCGTTACCTTTCTCCCGACGGACTGCGAGCCAACGCAGCATGGACCCCTCCCGCCACTTTAGCCTGTGGACGAATAGCGATCGCTCGCCGCTGGACATCCACTAATATCCTGATGCGATTTCTCTCCGGTTTTGCGGCCCGCTGGCCCGAGCCGAATTGCACACATTGGCGAACCTCGCGCACGCACACACACGCTTCTCCCGCCGTGCAACATGGGGGTATTTCTTTCTCTTTTCTCGACAGGACAAGGCATCGCCGAGACTTTCTATACCGCGAGTGGCGCCCTGTGGCATCCGCGTGGCACTGCGGAGCCTACATTATTGCACCCGTACCGTCGTCATAATAATTTTTGCCATCGTCGTTGTCGCCGTCCTCGCGCGCCTCGTCCATCTACGCACACCGCCCGTGCAAGCGTCCGTCCGACACGCAACGGAGCCACCGAAAAACTCCGAACCCTCGCCCGATTCCGCAAGGAGATTACCCAAAATTATTCGTTCCCACGTGGTTCGATGACGAGGCTGAAGAAAAAAAAAATGTAACCATGGAGAAATTATTGCTATGCCGATAAACTGATATACACCTTTTTATGGCCTTGCTCGGTGCAACTGCGTCGAGGATATCGTGCGTGCGCGAAAGGCTCTTAGCGTTTAATAGAGTCACTGGAGAGAGAGAGTCCAATTTGGAGAAAATCGGTTGGCGATGCGGACGGGAGGGATAAACGCTGTGAGATGTTGCAATGGCTCTTTTTAAACGTGCCATCTGCATTTTTTTGTTGTTTTTATTGCACGATCGAAATTCCGGGTTGCCTATTTAATATGGGCCGCGACAATTAACCCTTCACGTACACTGAGGAAAAAAGAATGGTTGGATTAAACAAATGCGCGGTACATACGTTCAAAGGTGTATTTGCTTGGTACAACAAAAATGTTTGTTTCAATCGACAAATTTTGGATAAATTGAAGCAAACAATCGTTTAACAAAACAATGCTTTATTTGTACCAAATAAACAACAGCTTTGAACGTATGTCACCGCGACTTTTGGTTAATCGAACCAATTTTCTTTCTCAGTGTACCGGATACTCGATCAACGAGGACCCAGAATTTGCCAAGACGCAACCTTCGAACCATTCGAATAACCAGTTAATGTGCTAAAAAAAATCTGTAAAAATTCACAGACGTACCTTGAAGTGTTGTTTTTTTATAATGCAGAAGAAAGTTTATTACGAACATACATATCGTTTTTGTACTTAAAAGAAGGCATGGGGGTTTGCGATCGGCAAAAAGTCCCCGGTACTTGAAGGGTCAAGGGAAATGTCTGATAACATTTTTGCCAAAGTCCTTTTGTGGGCTCTTTCCGTTCGCCGCGATTCGACCGTCCCGATGGAGATGCAGCGCTTAATCGAGGACCGAGAGGAGGGTGGATGTTCGCCGACGAATCTCCAGAGGCGAACCTCGCTTCATCAAATTCATATGTAGCGAGAGCTTATCGAGATCCCGGAGATCGATGCCCTCTCGGTTGCCCAGTGGTGTGCCTGTTTATGGATTCGTCATCGCGAGACTTGACTCTATGCGCGGTGCACGAACCGCGAGAGCATCGACCGATTATCGAAATGGGGAAACTCGCACGGATGACAGAGTTCAATCCTATATCCGGTCGTCGCTGGCACCGCGTGCCAGAATAACGGAGAATCGAATCGATACATACAATGTGTATCGCCGAGCCTTGAATCAGATCTCTATTCATGTCGTTCCACATAATCCTGATATGTATCGGGATCTCATTTTCCTGATTTACATAATCAGCCTTGCAATTCGTTTTTCGACTTTGGTCTCCCCATGTTCCTGATAGCCCATCTATGGGCTGATTAAGTTTAGTGAGAAGAAAAAATGTGTTTCATTTTCTTTTATTAAAAAAAAAAGTCTAAAGAATCTCCTGTGATTGACTATTCGCAACGGTATTGTGATCGTACAATGAAGAATCGTCAGATCTCAGTACGGACGTATCAAACGCGTTCTTTTACCCACTACTTTCCTGTATTCCTTAATTCACATGTTTCTTTCAATGGTTGCATTCGACATGCATTCCAGCGAAAAATTAACAATATTCTCTGTAACGTCACTTCCGGTTTGAAAATCTCGGCTTTCGACCGGAAGTAACGTCATACTTGAAATACATCACTTTCGGTTTGAAAATCTCAGTTTTCGACCGGAAGTAACGTCATACTTGAAATACGTCACTTCCGGTTTGAAAGTCTCAGTTTTCGACCGGAAATAACATCATACTTGAAATACATCACTTCCGGTTTGAACATGTAATTTTTCGACCTGAAGTGATGTATTTCCGGTATGACGTCTCTTCCGGACGAAAAATTAGATTTTCAAACCGGAAGTGACAGATTTCTGGTATGACATCATCGCCGGTCGCAAAATGAGATTTTCAAATCGGTAGTGACGTATTTCCGGTATGACGTCAGTCTCGGTCGCAAAATGAGATGTCGAAATCGGAAGTGACGTTGCAGAGAATTTAAAAAAAAATGTCTTCTGAATGTATCTCGAATGTTGCCAGTGACGTAAACGGATGAATTAAGGGACACACGGTACGTCTTTAGCTCACTCTACCTCGTGCAAAATTGGTCGTACTGCATCGACCAATCCCAGTGCGAATAAAACGGCAATACAAATATCGAATGTTCGATAATTCCGGCAGAAATCGATAGAAATCAACGGAAAATCGTAATAAGGAGGCCGACGAACTTTTAAGGAGTGAAAAGATATTAAAATCAATACAACACGCTCAATCAATCAAGCACGCTCGAGGTTTCGGGTCTCGTGAAACTACCATCGGATCGAAAACACGAAGTGAAGACGCAAAAGCATCCTCATTCGCTGGTGTCGCAACGTATATCGAGATTCGCATAGCTCCAGCCCGCGGTCCTCGGTCGGAGGCAGCACAGCAGAGTCGAGTTTTGGCTGTCCTCTCCTCCTGCGTCCATTCGTCCATCTGTCCGCGTGTACGTAAGTTCGGGTCCGCGGGGTGGCTGACCCGAAGTAGGGGTCGTTGCACCCAGCGGAGAGGGAGGCCAGGGCCCGCTTTCATCCCCTCCCTCCGACATCCGCGATCGGTTCTGCTGCTGGTCAAGCCTCGCGGACCTAAAACCTCTCCGTTTTCCTTGCCCCGGCGTTGTGTGCAACAAACTCCTCTCCCTCTCTCCCCCCGTCGTCGCCGCTGCGGCAGCTTCGTGTAGCCCCCGAAGCCGAGATGACTCGCGCTCGTTGCTCTCATCGTCGTCGCTCGCTCTGCGCCTATATTCTCCCCGCTATACCAAGTCTTTATACTCATAACGTCTACTCATACACCGGACTCTCTCGCCATTACGAGCAACATGCAACGCCGAGAACGAGGATCCTCGCAACCTCCCGCTTCCTCGCTCGCCCCACTCCCGAAAAGAACAAAAAACTAAAAAAAGAACCAAAAAAAAAAAAAATGCTCACCCGGACCAGCGAGAGAAATTATAGTTATTTACCGCCGGCATCCTCGCGGATAGTCGGTTATTTCGCCGTAGTTGTTCCCTACCACCGCGCCGTCAGCGTATTTCGCTTACCCTCGCTCTTACCTCACTTGCTGCACACCTCCTTGCTCTCCGGACTTTATTCTCATCTCGGTAATATCTATCTTTCTTAGGTTCATTCTTAAGGGTTCATTTTTCTTTTCTCCGGTCCTCTCGTTTCTTTCTTTTCGCGCTCCCGTCGTGGTGGCCACGGGTACGAGTTCATCGCACAGGGTATGTCTCCAAGCGATTTCGAAGTTGCGCACCTCGGCAAGGGACGACTCTACTCCCGTGCCGGAGGAGAGGAAAAAACTGACCGGTGAGCTCACACCCGTTGAAAATCGTAGGATCCCGAAGACACGAGGAGCCGCTGTGCCCCGCCGTTCTACCGGAGAACCTTTTTTTTTTGGGAGACCTTTTTTGTTTTGTTCACCAACGGAGAATTTGCGACACGATAAGTATCGTTTGGCGTCGCGCATTCCATGTCTGCATATATACATGCGTACGTATATACCGGTCCTACGTAGTTCTCTCGCTTCTCATCCCTCTTTTACGGGTCCCGGGCATAATGTTATGGAAATTATGATTTCTGGAGCCGGAGCTTGCCGCCTGTCGCCCAGACAGCGTTTCACCAGGGCGATATTCACGCTCGGCGTATTTCTTTCTTCGACTTCCGACGACGTGATTATTCGTCCGCTTTCTCGCGAACCGGAAATATTTTCATTTCGTATTTCTCGACGCCCTGGAAGCCATTGTCGTCGGTTGGAAATTCTCATCGTCACGGTACAGTGGAGATTCCCCGACCGATCAGTTGACGTTTGGTTGCTTGGTGCATTCAATCGCACACGCGCAGCCGTATTTTTCACTGATTTTATTATAACGGGAAAGTCCATCCTCCACACCGACAATATTTATGACATCTTGAGTTTGGGACATTGAAGTGTGCTTCTTTTCTTGTCGATTGTACATTTTTTTTTTTTCTTAAATGTACGTAGTTCGGTGACAAAAATGAAATGGTAAGGTTAACAAAAATTTTTTTTTGGTTGCTTGGTGCACCCAATCGCACACGCGCAGCTGTATTTTTCACTGATTTTATTATAACGGGAAAGTCCATCCTCCTCACCGACAATGTTTATGACATCTTGAGTTTCGGACATTGAAAGCTGTTTCTTTTCTTGTCGATTTTACAATTTTTTTTTGTTAAATGTACGTAGTTCGGTGACAAAAATAAAATGGTAAAGTTAACAAGAATTTTTTTTTTTTGTACTCTTGATCAATGTTTTTTTAAACTTTTTTTTTTACTTTGAGCTTTTTTTACTTTGCGTAAGTTTTCATGAGAATAGTCGTGCCGTTAACTTATCGAAGAGTCTACTGTACGCGACGGCTGCTGCTTCGCCCCGGGTTCCATTCTGCCCCTCCGAGATCGCATGGTGTTTCGACGACTGTTATAAATTGTGTCTAAAATGATTCTCGCTGATACCTCTGATATTTCGATATTTCCATCTCGTGACTCTCGACCGGCGGCAGTTTCGCGTGAGAGGGCAAATACTCGAGTTCTTCCCACCGGTAGATACGACCCTAGCTCGGCTTGCAAGTCGATTGCATAAGTATATAATTCGGACAAAAGTCAAGTCGCCGGAGGCGACCCTGTGCATGCGCTGAGAAAATAAAGGGGGAACAAAGGGAGCGAGGACTATAACTTCAAGCACTAAACGGCCAGCTCAAAGTTACGCCTGCAACAGTGTCGAGCGCACGAGAATAATTTATGCATGCTGTGGTCCCATTTTAAAATCGCGTGCATTTTCGCCGAAGATCTTTCGGCCGATAGCGATTTGGCGGTCGGTATGCCGGTATTTTTCATAACACCTAACACCTACCGCAACGGTGGGAGTTGCAAAACTCTTCGCTCGCTCGTCCCACTGCGGTTAGGCAAGATTCGTCCGAATTTCTTGTAATTTTTTCACAAGAAAGTCTGATCCCAAATTCCGTTCCTTTTTTTTTAATGGATAAGAACCTGAGAACTTTCCAAACTATTCGTTGAGATCCAAATAGAAAATATCGAGCCATACATTTTTACAAAGAAGACCAAACATAATACGCACATTCAAACACCCCACACATACAATTTACCAGCAACTCGAAAGAATGATCAACGAAGAAATAAACTGGCGAACTTAAGTTTAGGTATCAATACTTACAATATTATTTTAAAAAAAGAAGAAACACCGCGGCTGAAGGACTTGGGTCGATGGCCAATTGTCAGTATATGTGTGAGATTTAAGGTTTTTATGTATCAAAAACAGTTTCATGTTATGTATCACCAATAAATTCACTACTATTACTACTACTGTTCATAACATTGGCGGTTCACCGCCACACATGCTGTGGTCTATTTTGCATACGTGTGCTTTTTCGCCGAAGTTCTTTCGGTCGATAGCGATTTAGCGATCGGTATGCCGGTATTTTTCATAACACCTAACAGCTATCGAACATCTAACATCTACCACAGAGTTCGGAATGGCAAAACTCCACGTTCGTTCGTCTTACTGCGGTTCGTCCCAATTTCTTCTGAAATTTTTCACGAGGCTAGCAGCGTCGCGCGCTTCACACGCGAATTCTCTCGGTATTTGATTTTTTTATTTATTTTTTACTTTTATAGATTCAATGTCTTTTTCTAAGAAAAACGATATACCCGTGGCTATTAATAGCCAATGCAGTGTCAATACTTTAACCACAATTGTTAAGGTGGTACTAGCGGACAGCCTGAGCCCACGTGAGTTCAGAGAGAATTAAGAGAGAATTGTGAAAACTTCTCGATGGGACAAAAATCTGAAAAAATCAAGCATATGGAAGGTGCTGAAAAGATTGATTTTGCATAATAATAATTCCAAAATGTTATTAACAAACGAATGAAAACAAATATTACGTTTTTTTATTAACTAAAAACGCAATTTTCAAAAATTATCCGAAATTCTGAAAAAAATTCATACGTATTCAGAAAAATTAACAAATCGTTTTCATTTAAAAAAAAGTTAGTTGCCGGGTGATTTGTTGGGAAATGTTTTTTTCGTTAATTTGTTAATAACATTTCAGAATTATTATTATTCAAAATCAACCTTTTCAGTACCTTCCATATGGTTGATTTTTTTCAGATTTTTATTTCACCGAGAAATGTTCGCAATTCCTTTCTCAATTCTCTCTGAACTCACGTGGGCTCAGGCTGTCCGCAAATACTACCTTAAACACATGGTCTGGTTTATTCCATTGAAATTGGTCATCGAACGACTCGAGCTTTAGGCTCGTACGACAGTCAATCAAGAACAATTTCTTAAGCGACAACGATACATATCGAAAACGCGAGTTAAAATCCCGCTCTATACAAATCCCGCAACAGTTTTGGCACCCGAACGAACAGGAAGAAAACGGCATGACGGAAATGGAGGGTCGCGGTCGCAGGAGCTCTCACGCGGTTGCGCATCGAGGCGGCGTAGAGCCCGTCGAAAGTTGAAAAAATATATATAAAAATATATATATATATTGCGGTCCGGAGCTCGAGGACGGCGAGATGTGGGACGCTTAGTACGAGAGGGCCAAGGGCTTAGGAGCGGGGCGACCGAGGGGTACGGGGGGGAGTTCGGGAGGAGCAAAGAGTGAAAGAATAAAACGAAGGAAGAGCTCAAAAGAACATGAACATGATAAAGGTATACCTACCAGGGCGTTGCGCGCTTCGTGAAGCGAAAAACACAGTGGACCGCGAGGCTCTAAGCCTTTTTTTTCTTCTTCCTTCTCGAACCCCCTCGCTCGCCTCCTTCGATCCTTTCTTCTCTCTCGAGTCTCGGAGAGATGTGCACGCTCTAGAGAATCGTGATTACAGCCCTGTCATATTTCATTGCACGTTCGGCGATTCACGATGCAAATAGCCCGGCAGTGCGCGCTGCCGGGAACTTTTTTTTTCGGCCACGGATAGCAATACCGTGCCGATGCACAGAGGCATTCGTCTCTCTTCTTTTTGACTCGTCCACTCCACCCCACAATCGATGAGGAGTCCGGGTCACGACGACCCGCGGCACATAGCCCCCCCCCCCCAACTTCGCCCCTCCGTTATGTATGCCTCGAATTTTCTTTTATATGAATCTTTCATCGCGCAGCCTTGATAAATCGACGATATTCGCGGATGAATGATGCTCATTTTATTTTATCAAATACGCAGCTGTGTAAAATTTTGGTTTTTTTCTCGACTCACGATCGACATGTCTGGACGTTACCCTAACGTTCGGTTACCTACTCGCTGGCGAGGCTGTTGTTTCGGAATTAACAGTTTATCAGCTGTGCAAAATTTAATTAATTTTTTCTCGATTCGCGATAGGGATTTCTGAACGTCATCATATCGTTCGGTTATGTGCTATCTGGTGGAGGCTGACGGCGGAGGGTCCAGAAACTATCCCGAAAAAAAATGTTTTTTTTTTTTGGGCTTACCAGTTTCTCAGTTGTGTAAAATTTTCGATTTTTTTCTTGATTCACGATAGACATTTCTGGACGTCATCCTATCGTTCGGTTGCCTACTAGCTGGCGGACAGCGGAAGCTCGAGGAAGCCGAAAAAAAAGTTTTTTTCGGGATTACAGTTTCTCACTCGAGTTTCGATTTAAAAAAAAAAAAAATGAAATAGCTGTCGGCTGCGAAATGAGCAGTTAAGAAGAAAATGAACATATTTTGGAGCATTTTATTTAATTTCTTCGTCACATCACGCATCAAAGTTTCATGCGCGGATGCTGCGCGTAGCGCGAATGGCGAATCTAGGGCGCGCTATCGCTCTAGAAATTCTGGTTTTAGAATCGAAGCAGGAAACAGTGCAGAAATTATCGCGACACTACGGCCGCGTGGCTAGCAGACGGACGGGCATGAACGATAACGGGCGAACGCTCGTTCCGAGAGAATATTATTTGCCGCCTCTCGCGAGTCAACTTTTTTTTTCGCACTAGCGCGACACGGAGATTAGTCACTTATCTTTCACTAACACTGGTGCGAGCTCGACTATGTGCAGGGGTGGAGCTCACCGTGTGCGAAGAGGCACCATGTGTCAATATTATTACAGTGATCAAGCCGTTCGATCGAGCCAGCGCTACGAAACGCTCGCGATTCGCGATGAACGTGCGAGCATATTCGCGGGACTACGTGCCAGCGAATCGCACAGCGTTTTCTACAAGACATCCTGGATGGAATTTCTCCGGCCGCCGCGGATCACATCGCGTTTCGCTTAGCCTTGAAGTTCGATTAGATTCAAGTTCCGCAAGAACGATAATCGAGCAACGAGTGGCCTCGTTTTTATCACGGTTCAAGCTACTTTTCTTCGTTCTTTTTCCCACTCGCGCAATTATCTCGCTGCTATGCGCACGATGAAGTGTGCAAAAAAATCTTACGTCTTCATTTGCCAGTAATTTTTTCAGCTATCGTGGGATGACATTGATGTTGGATAGATCTAGGAGATTTTATAATGAGTGCTCTCTACCGAAAGATAATAACTGGGAAGGGGAAATTATTATTCAAATCGAAGCTGGGCAGTTCTTGAAGTACCGGGTACTTGTTCGGTACTTCAAGTACTTTTTTACGGTTTGAAAAGTACTTGTACAAAGTACAAGTACTTTTTGAGTATACGCTCGCATTACGTATACCTGATGAGCATGACATTCTGTTTCTATTAATGTATGATTATCTGTCTAAACATTTCAACAAGTACAATTTTAACGAAAATTTATTTTTAAAACATGTGTTTAAAAGAGAAACGGAAAGGGACGAGAGGGGATCCTTTTCGTCGTTTTTTAATTATATTTTTAATGAAATTTTTGTATGGATTTTTTAAATGAAAACGTGAAGAATAGATTAAAAATAGCCTCAAAACGAAGAATTATGAAAATTTCAGGTAGCGACTTTTTACAATAAGGAAACCATGTGGAAATTACTTAAAAATTTTGTTTTAAGCCTAGATAAGACTTACCTCTACGAACCTAGTTGCGAGAAGCACTTGAAAAACGTTTTTGACAAATACAAAAAGTACTTGATACTTTGTACTTTGAACTTGAAGTATTTTTTTCGTACTTTCCCCAGCTCTGATTGAAACTAACGGCTTTTCATTATGTATCTTTTTTCCCTCAGATTCGTTTGATCAGTAGTACTGAAAAAATTCCATGAATTTTATTGATGTATTCAAAAGATGGAAAGTGACGAAATAATTATTAGCTTAACGGAAGGATAAACGTCGGTTCGCCTGCCGGACTGATTGGACGATTGACGGTGGAAAAATTCAAATTCGTTGTTACGTCGGGTGTACCAAAATTGAAGTCAAATGTTGGCCTCCGACGATGCAGCTGCGAGAAGCTTTGATTAACGAGTCCGGTGTAGGCTACAGCCGTTCCAGCGTGTTTCCTAATTGAATACGAGACTTTTTGCTTCGGGAGATTTTAAAAAGTATGGACTTGCCCCGCCGATTAACGGCCGACTCTTCGCCGGGAAGAGGAGAGAACCCGAGACTCGAACTGGTCCCATTCGGCCATGCTCCTCGACGTTCCGGTGGTAACGAAAGATCCCTTACCCGCAAGTCCTCACGATGGATATCGCTTAGCAACTTTGAATATCTTCATTAATCTTGCGCGAGTTCGGCGAACTCGTTTCACCAGGCGTACATCTACCTGTGTGTGTGTGTGCATTGCAGCCGTGTAGATGCGGAATCAGCAGCATGGCGAGAGACCTGAGAGAGTGCATGGGGGTTTCGCACAATTTATACCCCGCTATTCCATAACCCTTGTTCACCCGGATCTCTCAGCTGGACTTCCTCGCGAAATCCTAACGAGCCCCACCGCTCCGATTCGTTGGGTGTGGAAAACCTAAATCCTATCATTTTGCTAATTCCCGCGGCTTTCCGCCATGAGTGCACTCCATCCTTGAAGCACTCCGGAGCAATGAACGTACAAGAGACCCTAACAAGAGAGTATCAAACGAAGACATCCTACACTGATTAAAAGATTTGGTTGAATTAAGCAAATGTGCGGTGACATACGTTCGAAGGTGTATTTTGTTGGTACAACAAAAATGTTTGTTTCAATCAACAAATTTTAAATAAATTTAAGCAAATAGTCGTTTAACAAAACAATGCTTTATTTGTACTAAACAAATAACAGCTTTGAACGTATGTCACCGCGACTTTTGGTTAATCCAACCATTTTTTTTTTCTCAGTGTACAGAAAGTCCCTTCTGGAGTATTACCTTACGCACTAAGGTGTGGCTGCATTTGTCAACGGTAGGTTGACTCTTATCTACCAATTTTTTAATTTTAAAAATAATTTTTAAGTTCATCGATGATGTTAGGTTTCAGTAAGAAGAACTTACGAGTTTTACGAATCGGCTGTGTGTGTGTGTGTGTGTCTATTGCAGCAGTGTAGATGCGGAATTAGCAGCATGGCAAGGCCGAGAGAGTGCATGAGGGTTTCGCACAATTTATACCCCGCTATTCCATAACCCTTGCCCAGCCGGACTTCTCAGCTGGACTTCCTCGCGAAAACCTAACGAGCCCCACCGTTCCGCATCGTCGGGTGCGAAAAACCTAAATCCTATCATTTTGCTCATTCTCGCGGCTTTCTGACATGAGTGCAATCCATCCTTAAAGCACTCCGGGGCAATGAACGCACAAGAGACCCCAACAAGAAACTGACAGACGAAAACAACCTGCAGGAAGTCCCTTCTGGAGCATTACATTAAGCACAAGGTGTGTCTGCATTTGTCAACGATAGATTGACTCTTGTCTCCCAACTTTATAATTTTGAAAAATGATAATTTTTAAGTTCTTCGATGATGTTAGATTTCAGTAAGAAGAACTTACGAGATTTACGAATCGTTCTTGCTGCCGTGAAGTCGGACTGTAAAATTTTTATTCATTTTTCTTACACAACGATTCTACCCTGCCGCACTAAACTTCAGCACAACCCTCGCTTAATGCTTTATGCGCGTATATGTCTCCTTTCGACTGTTGCCCTTCGATGATCCCGTGCAGCTCCCGGGCCAACGTTGGCTGCCAAACGTTGCCCTCGGATAGTGAAAGAGTAATTTCATTTGCAGACAGATAGAAAAAAAAGGAGATCGGGAACCGTCGAGCGACCGGTTATACGTAAACCGGCGGGACTTTACGAGCGGTCGTTTCCTTCTGCTGGAACCTCCTTTTCCGGTGGATGCCTCGCAATTTTCCGCGCTCTTTTTTCCAGGCTCCGCGACGCGGCAGCGGCAGCCCACTCTTCGCCGCCATCCCGAAAACTGCCTCGTCATTTCATGAATCTTTAGCGCTTCTTTGGCGAACTAGCTGCCAGAATTAATGAATCGCCCGAGCTCGCGATGCTCCGACGGACAGGTGCGCCGTCACATTTTACGAGGATGTGAACGCACCGTCGGTTGGAGAATAAAAAATTGAAAATAAGTATCCCTATAACACAATTTCGCGGATATTCCTCACTCACTCGTAAAGTCCTGTCGAACGCGGCAGCTCGAGACCGCTCAAGTTTCTTCGCTCCTACCGGTCTTGCGCAATTCTTTTTTTCTACTCGCTCATAACTTCCATTTTTTGTTTTATTTGTTCTTTTTATCCAGGATATATATGCATGAGCCCGAGTGTATTCTTCGCTTAGGTACGTCCTTGCAGAAAGAAATATTATCCTTCGTGACGCTAAGCGCTCCCGGGTTCCTTGCGCCCGCTCCGCCCGCTTCCATACCACTTCGCGAGGAAATAGCCGAGCCATTCAGGAATCTTCGCGAAAGCTCTCCTCTATATCCTCTCCGAGCGTTAGAGTGCCTCCCTCGCAAGTCTGCGCCTCGTTTCTTCCGGTGCGTCTCGCTAGCTCGAATCGCTTAAATTATTAATGTATCGCCGGGCCACCCCACCCCTCCGGCTTTGCACTCTCATGAAATATTTATTAAAATGAAACAAAGATAGCGACGGGCTTTGGGTCTCGGCACGGTAGACGGACGATTGGGTTTGACTTGACACCGCTCGCGAATTCGCTTGACCCTGATATGCACGTCCCCGACCGATCGACTCAAGCTGTACGCAATTTCTGCGCGAGCCGATATCGTAAAATCCGTCGTACAACCGAGAATTCGTGCGAGCCATGGTAATTTTTCTCGTAGATCTTGCACGTGCCGTTGAACCGAAAGGCGCATGAAAATCGTATCCGAAGAACAGAAATGAATCATCTTAAAAAAAAAAGAAATTATAATCGTCATAAATTGCAACTTGAATTTTACGAGAAATCGATAGAAAGTCCGACCATTAAGAAGTTCCAAAGTTCTCGCCGTTAAAGAGCTCTCCTTGTCCACCTTCCGTACCCACACCGATCCGAGTCGAATCTTCGGAATCACACGGCTCTTCGACCCTCTCAGCTCGTACGGTTTAACCCTCCTCCCCATCCGGAAGCTTCCAACGGTAATATCAGCGAAACGCAATTTTCATTTCATCGTAATGAGATTCCCGGTCTTTCGGACCGTCGACGGGAACGATACGAGTATACGAGCTCTCAACGGTAACCGGGCAACCTTGACCGACAATTCCAGGAGTTCTCGCGAGCGAACGTGCGGGAGTACGCGGACGGTTTAATGCCACCAGGAAGGCGGAGGCAGCGATTCGCCGGCAAACAGGAAGAGGGAAATTCCCTTTCCCCCCGGGTTGCGCAGTCCGTTAGAGTGCATTGCTTATACCGCGTGAAATTCACCTCGTCCCGGTCTAACGCGTTCGCGAATGACGATTACGCCTCTTATGCCTACGTACATTTGCTCCCGAATGTGTATGCGACGGCAATAAAACCCGACGATGTGCGACGCTCCCGGTGGCTCTGGGAGACATTAGTTTGAATATTATCCCGGTACGTATGTATACGTGATAATACAGTTAACAGGGCCGATCCACCGAGACCATTGGTTGCGGCGATGCGGTGCAGCGGTCTGCTGCAGCGGCCCGACCTCTCCGGGTCCCTGGTGGCCTTGACCGGCTGCACCAACGGCGAATCCCAACCCGGCTGGTTCGTTGCTAGACTCGACGCAATTGTAATCCACCCGCACGTTAATTAAATAGAGCCATTATCTCTTACGACCGCAATGGACTCTGTTGCCCGGACAAGATTTCGATGTAGGCTCATGCGGAATTGCGCTGTCGCTCGGGACCGGTCAAATCAGAAATTAAAATTGCATAACACGTTTTACAAGTTTGCAGAACACGGGACGGGACACTCGGATCGATTGATCCAGCCTCGTTTGATCAAGGTGACTCGGCTTAATTTGCGACGGAGAGAGAGAGGGAGAGAAACATTTATTGAGCGCCCTGGGACATGTCCGCTCAAGCGCGGTACCAAATCATAGATAGAAATATCGAGTAACGTTGAAATTATTGAAAAATTGCTCATATTAATACGTAGAAAAATTCAATTAAATAAACAAAATAAATTAAATGAAAAACAAAGTAATAATGCATAATATTAACAATAAGGCCTTAGACACAGCTGATACGTGTAAAAATGGCGGAGACGAGGGTAAACTTATACTAGGACTAAAGTTAAAATTGAGACTTACGAAGGAGACGGACGACCGAATAATTGCACTATGTTTCAAGGAGTAGGCACGCATGGAGGAATTTGCATCGCTCTGTGCGTCTTTGCCGCGAACAGAGCGAGCGTGTCAAAGACAACAACGCAAGGTGAGATATATCATAACAATAGTATTGCGGTCTTTGCACGAAAATTGATGGAAATTCGCGAGTAACGTTGAAATTATTGAAAAATTGCTCATATTAATACGTAGAAAAATTCAATTAAATAAACAAAATAAATTAAATAAAAAACAGAGTAATAATGCATAATATTAACAATAAGGCCTTAGACACAGCTGATACGTGTAAAAATGGCGGAGACGAGGGTAAACTTATACTAGGACTAAAGTTCAAATTGAGACTTACGCGGGAGACGGACGACCGAATAATTGCACTATGTTTCAAGGACTAGGCACGCATGGAGAAATTTGCATCACTCTGTGCGTCTTTGCCGCGCACAGAGGGAGCGTGGCAAAGACAACAATGCAAGGTGAGATATATTATGACAATAGTATTGCGGTCTTTGCACGAAAATTGATGGAAATTCGCGAATTATACAGGACACAATTAAGGACCATGTTCTTCCTTGAAGGGTCATTTGATTAAGGACCGTTCCGAGTCCGAATGAAATTGTCCCCACCTAATTACATACGCAAGGTGCGCGTTCCAAGCGGATACAAGACATACACGATCTAAGTGAATAACGAGAATTCACCGTGTCCCCTTGCTCTCCGAATTTCCACCGGTTGTGGGATAAGCGCTCGAACGGCTACAACAGCAGTCAAGTCGAGTATAGTCGGCTGACCTTTGGCCTCGAATAAATTCATAGAAACAAGACCGAGGGAAGATGCTTCCGGTGCTGCGAATTTACATATCCCCAAGCTGCCCTTGCCGGTGGGAGCTACGGAGTGACAGAATTAAGCTCCACCGTTTCCCGTTTTACATACAGGCCGGAGTGCCGGGGCCTTTCCCTAAACCCCTCTCATTTCGCATTTCACTCGTAGCTCTCCGTGTCGCCCCCGCGCGAAACGTTTTTAATAGACCCATTTGCGTTACTCCCGTGGAATATGAAGCCAAGCTGTGACTCGGGCGAAACGAGAATGGATATCCGCGAGCTGCAGTCCGCGGGTCGGAAGACCTCTCGACTTTCCGCGGGAATGTATATGCTGTTTTGGAAGCCAACGACTCGAGCGATCGCACGTAACGACTTGACAAAATATAAAACACTAACGGCAGTCGCTTCGCTCTGGGCAAACCTGATTTCCGAATCCCGGCATAATGGCTTGTTTAAAAAAAAAAAAAAAAAAAAAAATGGGAAGACCAGCGAGACGGCATTAAAATTCCGTTGTACGGGGCCTTAGGTTCCCCGATATTTCGATGCCCCGGTCGCGGATCGTCTCTCGGTCACATATTCCAAATCGATTTATCTGCGACGAGGCCCTGCGATCGGGCACACAAATTTATAACGTGAGACTGGCTCCTCGGCTGGCGTAACGGGTGCTAATTCAGAAGCGGCATCAGCATAGGATTTATGTAACGCCGGAATGCCTCACGGACTGAGAAGCCGTCGTCGACGACGACGACGACCTTTCGCATGCTAATCGCGATTCTGCCGCTTAGTCGGATTCGGTATCACACTCGAGCTGCGCTCGTACTACTTTGGGAATTCACTAACGGTATAACGTAGTACTCGTTGCACGGGTGTTTGTCTTTTCGCGGCTGAGCCGTGGTCCCGAAAGTTTGATCCATCGATCATCTTATCGGCGAAAAGTTGCATCGTTGTTTCGAAAGCGGGTCGTAGGCCATCGGTAAACCGACCTTCGCTGTTTGCCTTGGGTAATGAATTTGAGCCGATGGTGAACGCTGACTTCCCGGCCATGGCTGGGTCATAGACGCGGTTAGACGTCCTCCAGCTCGCTGCTGGTTGGGATCAAGCGGGGCTCCATAAATTCGGTCAAGTTCGCATGTTGGCGAGGCCCTTCCGTCTCGCCCGCCGGACACCGTTTCCCCGCGCAAGTCCGGAGCCAGGAAGCGAGGAGACGAGGAAGAAGCTTTGCAGATAATTTAATGACCCGAACGTCGACGCCGCCATTTATCGAGGTCGCGCGAGTGGAAATCGGCAAAGCGACCAAATATTAGAAAAATTTTATAGCCCATCGCGTCCTTTGTGCTGTGTGCAATTCAATCGTGGGGAATATCGCTGGATACGTGCGGTGGAATACACGTACGCCAGCCTGGATCTACCGCGGACGGGAGGTCTGAGGTGCTTTGTTGGCCGCAAATCGGTGCTACGGCATGGAATCGAGGCACGAAGGGAGAGAACGATAAAATAAAATTCATAAAATTGATAACAGCGTTAAAATGATAAAATTACGGTCGATCGTTAATACGCGCGGAAGGATAAACAAGCACGTATCGCGGACGTTTTGCTTAAGGCAGAGCCGAGCGAGGCAATATCGTAATAGTTGTATTCTTCGATTTTTTTTTTTTTTTTTTTTCAACGGAGAAGATACCGTTAGGTCAGGCGAAAAGAGACTGCGAATCCGAACGTGTATCGTGCTCGCGAGCACGATTATACCTAAAAGCAGAATGTTGCCAATCCACAATCGAATACAGCTTCGCAGTCGACGGACGAAAATAGCAATATGTGCGTGTGTGAATTTATACGTATATAAATGTATATATAAGAAGCTGTTGCACGATAGGAATCTAGGTTGAGGAATTTGGCTCGGCTTAACTCGGACGAAAATGAAACAATTTCGTCTGGAAGACTGTTCATTCAAAATAGTCAAGCACAAGTACAAATATATATTTTTTAATCTAACTTTATGTCTAAGTCTATGTACACGTACAAAGAATTGCGAAACAATTTCGAAGTCACGATTGCAGTTGCGGGTTCGCCGATTATCATGATTATTATCCTGATTACAATGCAAATTAAAAAATGTAATTTACGCAACAAAAAAATCCAGTTAGTTTATAATTTATTTTACTCTTGCATATTAATGACTACAAATTATGCACAAGCGTATATATATCGATGACTCAGCGAAGTTTCCGAAAAAAAAAAATGGTGATAAATTAGTTAAGAGTGTTGGATCTGTGAGATGAGTAATGCACGAGGATCCGTGCGTCCGGGTGTCTAATAAAAAAAATTTAAACGTCAATGAAATCGCGTTAGCGAGGCAAAACTCGTTTCTCTCAGGGTCGCGCCGGATTGCGTAACTTTGCGAGTAAAAGTGGCCAAAAAGTCTGTTCAAACGCAGACGTAACCTTGCCTAATATGGAACCTGACCGTCTGCGACCCGAGACCGTAATCGTCGTCGGTATTAGAAATGCTAAAAAATGTGAAGGCTGACTGGTAAACGACTGTATGCGTGTCTCTGTTTGTCTGGTCTAAACGTGAGCAGGATTTACGCTAGACAAATCCTCTCACTCCTTGGCTCTCCGATGACCGTCTGCCACCTCTAACGGTTTTGCCTCGAGAGCGAAGGTCTCGCGGTTTTTATTTAGAAACGTGATTCATAGACTGCGTACTTCCTCGTGTTAGAATGCGAGGATCAATAATTTCGTAAGATTGTGTTCCCTATCGACGCATGAATGTATCTTAAGGTTGTGTAAGTATACTTAGACGAATCGAAGTAGGGTAAAAGTGGGGAATATGGCCCGGTCCATACATCATTGATTTACGTGTTAATCGAGGTGGGCCATATTCACCACTTTTACCCTAACTTACACGTGTAAAAAGGTTGTGTAAGTATACTTAGGCGAATCGAAGTTTCTTACACGTGTAAATTCTCGTGTATCTATCTTTGTTTTCTTACATGTAATACGTAAGCTGTCATCGACATCTGTGTACTCAAACTCAAACTTGTTACAATTATATCGCCTTTCCGTGCTGCTTGGTCCTTAGGGGATTTTATCCCAGGACAAATTGTTTATTTGTCCTATTCCATAGGACAAATGTCCATATTCTATGTCCATATTCTATGTCCATATTCTATGTCCATATTCTATGTCCATATTCTATGTCCATATTCTATGTCCATATTCTATGTCCATATTCTATGTCCATATTCTATGTCCATATTCTATGTCCATATTCTATGTCCATATTCTATGTCCATATTCTATGTCCATATTCTATGTCCATATTCTATGTCCATATTCTATGTCCATATTCTATGTCCATATTCTATGTCCATATTCTATGTCCATATTCTATGTCCATATTCTGTGTCCATATTCTATGTCCATATTCTATGTCCATATTCCATTCTGTTATATTCTAAATCTACTTAGACAAATCAAAGTATCTTATACGTGCCTAAGTCTACTTAGGCACCTGCATGATACTTTGATTCGTCGATAGGGAGCGCAATCGTACGAAATTCTTGATCCTCACTCTAACACGAGAAACTACGCACTCCATGAATCACCTTTCTAAAGCGAATCGCGAGACCTTCACTCTCGAGGTAAAACCGTTAGAGGTGGCAGACGGTCATCGGAGAACTAAGGAGTGAGAGATTTGTCTAGTGCAAATGCTGCTCGCGTTTAGAGCAGAAACACGGACACACGCACACAGTCGTTTGCCAGTCAACCTTGACATTTTTAGTATTTCTAATGCCGACGACAATCCACGTTAGGCAAGGTTAAGTCTGCTTCGAATAGACTTTTTTGACACTATTGCTCGCAAACTTTCGCAATCCTGTTCAACCCTGAGAGAAACGAGTTTTGCGTCATACCAGAACTACGTCATTTCCAATTTTGTATCTTATTTTTGGGTCAACAGGGACGTCACACCGGAAATACGTCACTTCCTGTTTGAAAATCTCATTTTTCGACCGGAAGTGTTGTATTTCTGGTCGAAAAATGAGTTTTTTTTTGCATACAACGATAGTGCACATCGCTGCTGTGCACCGCATCATTGTGCACAACTCACCGAGACACACGATAGAACCAGACTAATCTCATAGGGGAATAGTTATCAGGACAGGGGCTGGAGGTCCCTAGGAGAACTTACAATAATGAAGGCCTGGGGGCCTCCAGGATGAATCCCTGGATTCTCGGAAATTGGGACAAACAAACAACTTTCCAAAGTATATATAAGATCCTCATCGTGCATATAAACTGGACGAGCAGAGGTGAAATAACATTTTTTTATATACCGTTGCCGAAGTGAAGCATGCGAAATTTTGTCCATAATTCGCCCATAGATATATGCGCAGTTGCGTCTCGGTGCGTGGATGTGAATAATTCTCTTGATTTTAATTTTTTTTTTTTTATCAGTGCCAATACGCGTGCAGATACGGTGAGATGAGAGAAAACCGCGCGGAATAACGGGAGCCTCGGGCGCCAGTAGATACGGACGCCACGGGTCAGACGACGCGAGAGTCGCCTAGCTCCGCGGAGTATCCGCTCGGCACTTCCCGTTCTCCTCGAACTTTTTCCACTTTCAGCCTGCGCACACGAGAGATTCCGAGCACCGTCTTCTTACCCCTTTTCTTCCTTTTTCGCTGTGAGCATACCATGCACTCGCTATACGTACGTGCAATGCCGCCGTGTATATCTTATCCGCCGCGAAGCGCAGCGCCCGCGATTTTCCGAACCTGTTTCGACACCTTATCTCTCGCTACTCCGCCTTTCTCCGAAAGCATCGACTATGTCGATGCGTCGTGGGAGAGAAAGAGAGATAGAGAGGGGGGGCAAAAAAGAACGAACTCGAGACGTGTGTGGTTTCCACGAGGTCCGCGTGACCTGCATGCAGCGAGTCGATGACCTGGAATCGAGCAAATCGATAGTGGTGCTGCGGCTGCTGTTACCGCCGCTGCATCTATGAACACTTTTTTTCATTGCCCTAATAATACATCTCCCGCTTATTTGTCGAGGAATTTATTACGAGCCCTCGCTCGCTCTCGCCGGAGGCCGGCGATGGCATTTTTTTTGGTATGTTATCGTTGCCTCGACAAAAATTTTTGACGGCATTTTTTTATTACTCTTTTGTGCAATGTACACACGCCGTCCGATCATGATGTAGAATATTGTGAAATTAACAACAAAATAAATGTTGGACTTCGCCGTGCTGCCGAATACAACCCGAATAATTTCATTTCCCCCGCTAGTTGCAAGCACGCTCGGGATATGTGAATTTTTTTTTGTCAAGTTTTTTTTTCAGTATTTTCATACCTGGAACGCTATCGCTTGCAGCGATTCTAAATGTATTCAACTCTTTAACGACTGTAACAACGGGACGGCCTCGGCGTGAAACTAACGTGTGTTACCGACCAGACGCCTCTAATACTGTTTTCTTCCCCCGTTAGTTGCAAACATGCTTGTGTTATGTGAATTTTCGTTATCAAGATTTATTTGATGCAATAATATTTTCATACCCGAAACGCCTATGGTTTCCAGTGATTCTAAATTTATTCCGCTCTCTAACGTCTGCAAGAACTGGGTGGCCTTGACGTGTCACTAACCTAAGTTCATTCCACTCTCTAACGTCCGTGACAACAGGATAGCCTTGGTGTGTCCCAAACCTATATTAACGACCAACTGACGTCTAATGTTGTTTTCTTCCCCCGTCAGTTGCAAACACGCTCGGAATATGTGAATTTTCGTCATCAAGATTTTTTTTTTCTTAATAATATTTTCATGCTCGAAACGCTGTCGCTTCCAGCAATTCTAAATTTATTCCGCTCTCTAACGTTTGTAAGAACAGGATGGCCTTGAAGTGTGACTAACCTATGTTAACGATGAGACGACTCTAATACTGTTTTCTTCCACCGCTAGTTGCAAACACACTCGTGTTATGTGAATTTTCGTTATCAAGATTTTATTTTTACATTAATAATCTCATACCCGAAACGCTATCGCTTATAGCGATTCTAATTTTATTCCACTCTCTAACATTTATGACAACGGGATAGCCTTGTTGTGTCCCTAACCTATGTTAACGACCAGACGCGTCTAATACTGCTTTATTCCCCTGTTAGTTGTGTTATGTGAATTTTCGTTATCAAGATTTTTTGATGCAATAATATTTTCATACCCGAAACGCTATCGCTTCCAGTGAATCTAGATTCATTCCGCTCTCTAGCGTCTGTGACAATGGGATAGCCTTGGCGTGTCACTAACCTATGTTAACGACCAGACGCTTCTAATACTGTTTTCTTCCCCCGCCAGTTGCAAACACGCTCGTAATATGTGAATTTTCTTTATCACGATTTTTTTTTATGCCATAATATTTTCATATCTGAAACACTATCGCTTCCAGCGATTCTCAATTTATTCCACTCTCCAACTTCTGTGACAACGGGATGGCCTTGGCGTGTCACTAACCTATGTTACCGACAAGACGCGTCTAATGCTGTTTTCTTCCCCCGCCAGTTGCAAACACGCTCGTGATATGTGAATTTTCGTTATCAAGATTTTTTGATGCAATAATATTGTCATATCTGCAACGCTATCGCTTGCAGCAATTCTAAGTTCATTCCATTCTCTAACGTCTGTGACGACGAGATGGCTTTGGCGTGTCACTAACCTATGTTAACGACCAGACGCTTCTAATACTGTTTTCTTTCCCCGCCAGTTGCAAACACGCTCGTGATATGTGAATTTTCTTTATCAAGATTTTTTTGATGCAATAATATTGTCATATCTGAAACACTATCGCTTCCAGCGATTCTCAATTTATTCCACTCTCCAACTTCTGTGACAACGGGATGGCCTTGGCGTGTCACTAACCTATGTTACCGCCCAGACGCGTCTAATACTGTGATGCCTTTTAGCGGTTCCACCGTCCACATTCGCCGCTCGTCTGCGTCAACTCTTTGCACAGAGACTTCGCTGTGCGACTGCCGAGAGGTGCGGGGAGGGGGCGATAGGCATTCACCACTAATGTTATTCCAAACACACTAGAGCCAGACTTCCGTCTGGCCTAGCCTTGAACTAGCACAAACGAGTTGCTGGATGCCTACGTGCCAATGGCTCGGCAAAAGTTCCATCGTCTACAGGGAACACAGTCAAACGTTCACCGAGAGTCGCGCATAGGAATAAACATATTTAACGCCGACGCCTCGACGGCGCGGTTCTCCCACGCAACCCGATACTCGTCGACTGTATTGTTCTACCACATTTTCAGTAATCAAATTACACAACAATACAAATAATAATGATAATAATAATGAGGCAAAAAAAAATGTTGAATGAAAAATCAAAACATTTGTAGGTGACTATAATCTTAATACCGTGGTCGAAACACATGGCGTAATTCTAGCTGGACGCTTTGTCAAGCCGATCGAAAATTACCGAATAAACATCTTAAGCGTACACAGATTTATCGCTGCGCACACGTTCGTTTGTTTAGTTTAACGTTCGAGCGTGCGCGCGCACCTCCTTGGAGGTTTTATTTTGCTGGTTGGACTGTGACGGCATTGCTTTCACTCGACAAAAAATTAATGTAAACAAACAAAAAATATTTTATTTGTTTTTTTAGTTGTATATTTATGGCCACAAGTCACAGGGCGATATTGATATATCGACCAATCATACTATTGGCCATAGGAAGAGATCGCATCAAAAAGTCGTCCGCATTTCTATACAAAATTTCATTATATGAAACGAAAAAAAAATAGCAAATCAGAACAAGAGTAAAATTAACCTTACTGTATATTAGTAATCTTTGATGGAAAAAATCTCCACCAGTTTCAGTTTAAAAAGCACAAGAGAGCCTCCAAAGAGGTCCCCACATATTCGTTCCCCAGCCGCAAGATGCGCGGCAGCCAACTATGCACGAAGAAACATTAATGTTACCACATTTTTGCCTGTTAAATTTATCGTGCCGTTTTGTGCCTGAAAATTTCATAATTTTGTGTATTGCTTTCGCAACATTTTTTACCAATTATTTTTTTATTTTTTTTTTCTATATCCGTGTCGACAGAGTGAGATCATAAGGAACACAGTCTCGGAGTCCTCGGAATTCTCGGCGGATGAGTAACTCGATGCAGGTCCACCGACTTCGCCCGACCGAGTGTTCATCCACCGCCGGTCGATCGAAACACATGTAAAACACATCGGCGAACTTATTTTAGCAAGAGTTTCAAAGTTCGAGGGAAACCCTGTTGAAATTTTGCGAAACGCGAACCTTCCACCGTTTCCGAGCTTGTGCCAAAGGATGGTATTTTGCCGAAGTTTCGAGGGCTGTTTCGAACTTCATACTCGCGGCTGAATACCTGAGGCAAACTATCCGTTCGGATACGGGAGGCAGAGAGGAAATCCAAACTGGGCCGGGGCAAGAGGAACTTGGTTCCTTGGTTTTTTTCTTCCCATCGTTTCACAACAAAACTTGTCGTTTGCGTTGTCGTCGCGGTACTTCTCGCAGTCTCGCGGGCGGCTGAGGCACAAAAGGACCTGCGCTCCGCGAGCCAAGCCCGATGATAGACGCGATACGAGCTCGCTATCTCCCTTCCTCTATCCCTCTCCCCCAGGAAGTTCCACAGACGAGCCACCAGCACATCGCTAGAATAGTTTAATTCCGATTGGCAGTCGGTGTGTCTGTGTTTGCTTTGAGAAGAAGCGTCGCCGCTCCTCGAACCTCTCGCTCCTGCAGCGTGCGGACGAGCTCAATCGCCCGGCCGTCAAACACCACGGGCATAGGCAAACTGAAGCGCAAACAAATTTGTCGGCAGGCGAAGTTGTCGGTTAACGAAACTCCACCGTCATTCCTCGGAGAGTTTCGCGGATCACAGTTTCGTCGCGTTTCTACGCGCATTTTTTGCACGAAGGCTCGATCGAATTTGCGTCCAATATTTCGTTTCGCTACGTGCAATAGTTACGTGGAAACAATTTTATTTAGTAGTAGTAGTGAGTTTATTAACAATACATGATATGTAAAAGTTTTTTAATACCTGACAAACTTTTTTCTTTTCACCTGTATTGCATATTAACAATTGGCCATTGATTATTCAGCCACGATTATCACAAGGTTGTTTTGGCGTTTCATAGCCTGCGTGAATGGAACTCTTACTGATTTGTAAGAGTAAATGTTCAGTTGTCTATTTAATTGGTCATTATAGAAATAATGAACAATTAAATAGACAACTGAATTGGATTTACTCTAATCCAATCAATCAATCAATCAATAAATTCATCTTCTAATCAATTAGAAAATTGTTGGTATGTTGTATGTATGGGATATTCAAATCAACATGTTACCTTTTGTTCGAGGTGTATACAAAGCGGTTTTATATTCTTTATTTGCATCTCAGCGAATTTTCAAGATAGTTCCTGTGTTCTGATTCTTATAGGAGTAATGCCGGAAAATTCGTAGAGGAGATCATTTTTATTTATTTAATGATTTTTAACGGATTAAAAGAATCTCGCCGAATTAAAAGAGAAAAATTCAAGAGTAATAATTATTTTTAATAAAATAATACGTCAATTTAAAGTCCGTCGAAATTCCTCGGAGAGTTTCGCGGATCACAGTTTCGTCACGATTCTACGCACATTTTTTTGCATGAACGCTCGATGGGATTTGCGTCGAATACCTCGTCCCGCTACGTGCAGTAGCTACGTGGATACAATTTTATTTATTTAATGATTTTTAGCGGATGAAAAGAATCTCACCAAATAAAAAAAAATCAAGAGTAATAATTATCTATAATAAAGTAATATGTAAATTTAAACACCCGACATACACAACATACCAATAATTAGAGATAATGAACAATGAAAAAGACAACTGAACATTTACATTTACAAATCATTAATCGACCCATTAACGCAAGTACAAAACGCTGAAAAGTCTCTTAAGAACCGTGGCTGAAGGACTTCGGTCGATCGCCAATTGGCAATATGCAATATACGTGATAAGATTTGGAGATTTGAAGTTTTTTAGGTATCAGGAACTGTTACATGTTACCTATTGGCAATCAACTCATTGTCACTACTATAATAAAAAGAACAATAACAAAAATAAGTGAACGCAGCGATTCGCTGAGCGACTTATCGAGATTTTGGGGCAAAAACTTGAAAATTGTTTTTATTTGAGTATTTTTTTTTTTTTTGATCGTGGAATATTCCAAAAAAATTATTTATTGCGAATTTTTTGTATCGCTCTGTTGTTCGCAAGTGCATCGTTAACGTCTCGCTACTATCCGTTTATCTCATCAATCGCTCATATCGGGCGCGGTACATGTGCACCGATATCTACTTTGAATAAATCCATCAGGGGCAACGATTTTTTTCTCGCTTATCCATCTGTATATTTTTATCGTCGAGCTCCGGCTCGATAATCGGAGAATCTATATCACGCACACGGTGCTTGAGATTTGCGACGAACTACGAGGCGGACATATTTTCTTTTTTTTTCTCTCTCTCTCTCGTTCGACTATACTCACGTATCGTGGGTTACACACTCTCTGGCAAAGCTGCAGCCGCGTCCGCTGGCGCATTTCGCGGCCTTCGGCGCCGGAGGGAAACGTTCGGCGCAGTGGCAACGACCGAGGTCTACGACCAGCCCGGCTCTTCGAGCGAGCTGCATTAGATTCAAGGACGAATTAGAGCGGACTTGGCTGCAGCCAGCGCGACTCTTTCTACTCGCTCGTAGCCGTTCCATAGTACACTGTACGCGTATCGCTCCAAACATTATTCGCCTCTAATACACCGTTCTCGCTGCGGTGTCTGAAATAAGCTTTCTGAAATTGTACGATTTTGCAGCACGGAAAGAAAATTTGGGCGAAGAAAAATTCAACCACTCGAAACAGCACATATGTAAAGTAGTAGTAAAATAAATTGGTTGCCAATGCTGTACATTTATACAGTTATCATCTTGCACTAGTTTTATACTTGCCGCTAATTATGCACATTGACAAAGAGCCATCGACCTGAGTCCTTCAGATCGATGTACTACATGTGTACACTGAGAAAAAGAAATGGTTGGATTAAGCAAATGCGCGGTGACATACGTTCAAAGGTGCATTTTTGTTGTTGGTACAACAAAAATGTTTGATTCAATCGACAAATTTTCATTAAATTGAAGCAAATAATCGTTTAACCAAACAATGCTTTATTTGTACCAACCACATAACAGCATTGAACGTATGTTATCCGCGACTTTTGGTTAATCCAACACATTTTTTTTCCCAGTGTAACATTTTTTTAGATTGTCAATTGATTTGAAAAATTAAAATTCGTGGGTTTCATTGCTTACAATAAAGTCCGTATGTATAAATTTTATGAAAAATTATATGTCGAAGAATATCTGAAAAAAAACAAGTTGGTCGAAGAAAGATTTAACCACTTGAAACAGTACATATGTAAAGTAGTAGTAAAATAAATACAATACGTTTATTCAGTTATCATCTTATACTACTATGTACGTAACGATATTTATACACATTGATCTGTGTCCTTGAGCCCTACGTATGATTATTTTTTTATCATCAATTTATCATTTGGACTTTGTGAAAAATTAAATTTCAGAGAATATCTACGAAAAAAAATTTGCATACAAATACGTCCAGAAAATATTTCATATTCGTCGAGAATGGTTCCCAAAGTGACACCGAAGTGGTCGAGTGTTTTTTAGAGATTTTTTTTGCTATTCCCCAGAAATATTTATCGTTAGGAAAGAAAGGTAAAAATTTCAGCGGGGCCTTAGGCGATGATCGGGCCTCGATCTTCTCGAAGCGTTGGGGGCACTTTGAGGATGTATAGTGTGTATTCGGCACGCTATAGTACACGACCAGTATGCGAAAGGTGAAAGGCCCGAAATATAGGACACCGACAAAACTCGTCTACGTGGGATTCTACCGTGCCTTCGTTTGCTCGAGCGAGGCAGAGGTGGGATGAGGACGAGAGGGCCAAGAGGCCAAAGATACGGGAATGAGTCTTAGTCGATCCTTTTACGGGGTGCCCGGTACCGCGGCGACCTCCGGTGTTTTATCGCACCGCACAAACGCAATTCTTCTGCACAGGCCACGACAAAAGAACCAGACCTACGCGATCCCTCGTCTAAGAGCAGAATGACAAATAAGCTTCGCAATCGGCGTTATTCCAACCACGGCCATTCACAGATAAACTGTACACAGATAAACCGACGACACTGTAAAATTGTCCCAATTTTTATGGTCCCAAATATTTTCATACTATCTAATTTTATTTATATCGCACTCACCCACGAAAAATAATGTATTCGACTAGCACATGTAAATAAATATTTATTTGGTTTAAATAAATGTGTATTTTATTAAAATGAATATTTATTTAAATCAAATACATTTATTTGCCGGGCGCCCGTAAAATAATTTTTTTTTTTCGGGTGTTGCTGCATAGTATGAGATATAAAAAAATTACAATACGTACAATAGCTAATATAAAAACATTTTTTATTTCGCGAATAACAATTCGCGGTATTTAAAGAAAATTACTTTTCATATATGTTATTCGAGGTATTAAAATAAAAACTATTTTGATGGTTTTTCGATAGAGAAACTTTTTTTTAATTGTCGGGCTTTCTTCATTTTTATTTTCAAATTTTTTAACTTAATTTTTAATTATGTTTGGAAACAACGTTGGACAAAAATTTTACCGTAGATTACTGCGTTAACGTCGTATAAGTTGGAGCAAGTTTTTCGAGCACATGTGTGACACATATATACGTACAATGCTGGAGCCTTTTCTCCCGCTATCGCCGCCGGTGATTACACCGAGCGTAAATTGTCGCGCCGTATGTTACCGCGGGGTTGGTTAACTTTTTCACCCCTTGCAGTACGTAGGGTCTGCCTGTCACACCGCGAAAACTCGAATACAATTAGCGAGAGTCGAGTGCACGGGTGTGGGAGCGTTGTCAAAGTTTTACCAGATGGTAAACGGCTCGTTGGGCGCCCAAAGTCGCTAATGCACCGAAATTCTCACCGAGATTCCGCGCGAGCAAACGATGTCCACGTTTTTATTTAAACAGTTTTTTAAATATTTTTCACCGGCAAAAATTAACGCTATCACCGTGCACACACAGAGAGCTCCGATGAACGAGCTCGTGCGTTGTTAAATTCGTCACGCGTTCTCGCTCCCATTGTCATCCAAACGAGTATCACGTTCCGTTATAAGCACGTCAGTTAAAGCACATTAGTATCGCGATGAATTTTCATCGCATTCGTGTTGGCCGAAATATGAAACACGCTGAAAAAACATTTCTCGACGCTCGACCGTCAAATTTTGCGTCCACTTTCAACGTTCAATTTACCACTACGGCAAACCGCGCCAACGCTCGCGGATCGCGTTAATTAATTGACAATTGCAGCTCGAAAATATCCGTCGACGGCGGTGAGTATAATAACATTAGAACTCACCGAACAAACACACCGTACCGAATCAATTTCCAATTTCGAGCGGATGTGATTAACGACTGTTTTGCATGTATTTTCGTCTCAGCGTGTTCCACCCGGTAATTGATTGGAAAATCGTTTCTGGCAGGAGTGAAATCCCGTAATTATAGTAGAAATTAATCGACACGCAATTATTTTACCTTGGCGAATTCGCATAGCCAGTCGGGAGTCTGGAGAGACTGAGCGATAAAGGGGTATTATAGAGAAGCGGCGCATTGAAAAGGCTCATCTCTTTCGTTTCTTCTTCTTCTTCCTTCTCCTCGCAGTGGTGGTACTTTGCCGTTGTGGCGAAGCTCGCTCGCCTGGCGAACTAGCCGGAGAGGAAACGACGGTTTCGGGACCAAGATCAACGCCCCTTGGGTCAGGGTCAGTAGCCTTTGGCAGCGGCTTCTCGCTCGCGCTCGCGATCGCCATCGAGCTCACGTGATTATAGCTAAAAAAAAAAAATACATTTCTTTTCCTAAAAGACTTCCATCAGCGCTGTGCAACGTACAGGGGAAGTTCCAAAAAAAAAAAATCCAAACAACTAGCCACCGTACCATACCATACCATACCATGCCATGCCATGCGATGCCATGCCATACCATGCCCATCCAATCCAATCGATACCATCTAATCCAATGGCATATCGTAATTAATCAATAATGCATAACGTTCGAAGCGGCTTATCCAGCACAATTAATTAGATCAATTAATTCCAAATAAAAAATAATAATTGATGCCGTAATAAATCGATAGAACAGCTCGTTTCGAAGGCAGGCAAAGGCTGGTCGAAAAAAGGTCAGTTTTGGAGAATGAATTTAGATTTTAATCTACGGAAAAATATTCGCTCCAAGTCCCTCCGACACAAAAAAATTCTGTGAGGTATCAGGTAGATCGGACGAGATTCGCTCTAGGAATTTTTTACCAACAGCTTGTACCGCGCGGAGCGTATGAACCGGATCCGGTGAGGTCAGGTAGTAGTAGGGCAGGTCCCGAGCAGGTATGCTGGTCTATCCCCCATTCTAATCTATTCGTGATTCGCATGACAAGTCCGTTGCTAGCCCGGTTTGGCATAAGCCCCGGCGCCGAGCAATCTTTCATGCCGCGTCGGCAACCTTGGCCGTCTAATAGCGTCTGGGTGCCGTCTAGACGGTGGTCTACGGTCTAACGCTTCTAGCACTCTCAGTTTCGCTCTACGAACTCTAACTCTCGCCTAACGCGTTATAACCACCGGACGGAGAACAACTCTCCCTCTTTCCGCCAGATTCGTTCTCGATGGAATTTCCATCAGGAGTTACGAGTCCCCGGGCTCTGCGGTTCGGGTGTTTGGACGCACGAAAAGATAGCCGGGAAATTAGTAGAATCCTGATGAGGATTTGTATCAATTTGTTTGCAAATGTACCGGACGATGGGGCCAGTTAAATGGTACCGGCGCAATGGCGCGTCGTCCACACACACCCACACATACTGAAGAGGGGCTTCGACCATAGACGGAAACGACGCGGAATCGAACGAGGAATCGCCATTAATCCTTGCCAGCTCGCTTCTCGACGTACGTTCACGGGATACGCGAAAGCTGTACTAGTCGAGCACCCGGGTAATTAGAGTGGAACGTGCTCGCCCGGAGCTCGCAAACTTTTATGCTGCCGAGCTGCCGATGGTTTGGTACTCGCGACGCGTAACAAGCGACTCTCGTTCGATACCTCGAGGGTTGCGCAACCGGGGAGAACGAGAGAGAGTTCGCCGACGAAGGGAATAAAATATTGTTCTATTTTTGCAAAAAATTAGTTGTGACCAATGGCCGATCGATACAGGATATCAAGGGGGATTCTCGCTGATCCGGTCAACGCGGACAATGACCGACGTCGATGTTTCGGACACTTTACCGGTTTTGACCATTTTTTTATTTTTATTTACCGTTATTGCGGTTGTTTATTTTAAACGGTTTTTTACTTTTTTCCCATTTTGGTAATTCGAGAGCACTCTTATCAATTTACAGCGTTATCCACTATTTCTATTTTTTTTTTAAGGAGGTCCTTACCAGAAATGCGAGGGGCACGGGAAAGGGGCTCCGCTGAACGCGGTAGTCGTTGTGCGGGGGAGAAAGATGATACAAAGCAAGTGTGTTAGAAAGAGATGGGCTCTTCGTTTTTTTTAACGGCAGTTGAAAACGAGACGGCAAAAAAATTTGGACACAATTTGTGGTAAAGTATGCTCTTTAGTCGCTTAGTTTTTTATTTCAATGAACAGAAATTGTCGGAGAAAAACGCTACATTGTATAATTTTTGAGGTTAGATCAGACCCTTCCCATGTTAAAATACGTAACTGTGAAATCATGTTGCAAAAAACTAAATCGTTAAAAAATCTTTAAAAATGCCAACCTATAAAGCGTGTTTTTTTTGTAGCCCACATAAGTTCGATAAAGATCGAACACAAACGACTTTTGTGTACGGATATCCTTAACTTTATTGTATTTAGAGTTTCGTTCTCCTGACGATTAGGGGCCAAAAATTTTATTTACTCTTATTAGTGTTGTTTATTTCATACTGTTTTTTACTCGTATACCCATTTTGATCATTCGAAAGTACCCTTATCAATTTACAGGAAAAAATATCGAATGGATAACCACTGGATATTTTTTTTTTACTTGATTGTATTTAGAGGTTCGTTCTTTCGAAGATTTGTGGCCAAAAGTTGACAAAAGGTGGCCATAACCGGTGCATCGATCCTGTGCGGCTGGTAAAACTTTGTAACGCGCTACATGTGATAACTTCGTTGTAGTAGTTGGCAAAGCTCTTCTGGCAGGTCGAGGATGGAATAGGACGTGCACACTATAAGACAGACCGGACTCATTTCTTTGATTCTTTTCACTGCTTTCTTCTTCCTCTATTGGTTCCCCTGTCGAATTTCTTTTACCAATATTTTTCTTCCTCCTCGACCGTGTTCAGAATGTCAACGATGAAAATATGTCATTTTTTTTTCCGCGGACACAAAAGGAATGTCTCATCTCGAATGGAGGACACGGGGCCATTTTGCCCCGCTCTCTCCCGATGCCCCGCTCCAGAAGCGGAAGGGGTTGAGACACGGCAAATAAATGAGGATCTTTTGTCCGAGACATACACACGGTCGGTTTTTTTTTCGACCGCTGACGGGCTCGGAGGATCACGCGTAACGATTACATATCGTTTGAGACACAATGTGCCGGCGATGTGTTACGGCCGAGCTGCTAGAAGAGAGGATAAGCCGTTTTCAACGAGTTTGGCTGGATTCGCTCGCACGAATATATTCTGCATGAAGAAAAAAAAACAAAAAAAAATACATATATGAATACCTCGTCTGGAAGCCGAGCGGGAGCACAACATCTAAGTCGAAAACGGCAGACAGGTTCGTTGACCTCAATAGAGTACCGTAGCGAGAAGGCATCCACCTTAGATTACGAAATTGCCAGCCGGTTCGTCAATTAGGACTCGAAACTCGCTATTCCTGCTCACGCTCTATGGGTTTTACGGCGAGCCGTAAAAGCCCTCAGGGCGAAATCCGATGCGAGAATAGGCCCGAAGACACGGAGGGATAAGTCACCGGTACCACTTGGCTGCCTTCGAACATGCACAATGATCACACCTCCGTCTTTCCGATCCCCGTGGAATTCACGCGCTCGCGAAGCTTCCCTATTTCGGATAACAATGAATTCAATACACTGATCACTTTGAGGTCTTGACTAGAGTACTAGCCTCGATAGCAAAGTATCGGGAGGTCTTGATGAAAAATATTGCGACGCGACGAAGCTCTGGCACAGTAAACAAAACATTTCGTAAAATCCGGAATACGATGTTTCGTAAAAAATTTTTTGTTAAGTGACAAGCTCGTTTGTTCAGGTTTCAGTACACAAATCTGACCCTTTGTTTCCTCGTGTCATTGACAATTTTTGGTTATACTTTTGTTTTTAAAACTGGAGTCGGTTGGTGTGAAAAATAACAAACAAAATATTGTGGAGGTTTGTGGAGGTTTGTGGACGATAATTGTAAAAAGCACAAAGTTGCTTCTACTGTGTACTCGATACATATGTCGGTAAACCAATGTTTATAAGACCAATGTTTACAGCCAGCGATCGATGTGACGTGTAGTTCCGGCGACGTGAAGCAAACCTGGAAACGACTGTTACCCACACTAAAAAAATACAGTTAACGTTCACTCGTACGCTGTACAAATAAATTGTAAATTTAGTGTGCTGGAGCTTGAAACTTGCTTACAGTACTTATATTAATTAAACAATAATGTACTTTTTCGTAAAATAAAAATACCAGATATTAACAAATGTTTTTGCCCAAAGTGCACAAAAATTTGTATGAAAAATAAAAAAATCTTACTGTAAAATTGCAACGCACATGTGTTTAAAATTTCATAAACAGTTTATGTAAAAAAGAAACTTCCAATACCTTTAATTAATTATCAAACAAATTTTTTTATCGGTATTTTACCAGTTTTTTTTACCAGTACAGAGTGAATCCCAAAGTAGTACGGTTCCCATTGAAGAAAACAACAGTAGATTCTGTCGCTACAACCATAGCAGTTGATGCGACGTTAAATAAAAAATTAATTAAAAAAATGAATCAAACACCAATGAAAATCATCAACGGCAAAGTCGAGAAAACAATCTGGAAGATTGAATGCTTAAAAAAAATGTTGAACATTATTTCCTTGGTCTAACAAAACCGGCAAAATTTTGTCAAACTGCTCGGGAGGATAAATAGCATTAAGACACCGGGAGTAAAAATAATAAAATGTTACTGTAAAATTGCTACGTACATGTATTTGAAATTTCAGAAACAGTTTATGTAAAAAAAACTTCCAAACAACATTTCCTTACCGGCGTTTTATCAGTTTTTTTTACCAGTACTGAGTGAATCCCAAAGTGGTATGGTTTCCGTTGAAGGAAAAAATAGTAGGTTCCGTCGCTAACAACCATAGCAGTTGTTAGGGACGTTGATGCGACGTTAAGTAAAAAAAAAATGAATCCAATACCAATGAAAATCGTCAACGGCAAAGGCGAGAAAACAATCTGAAAATTTGAATGATAAAAAAAATGTTGAACATTATTTTCTTTGGTCTAACAAAACCGACAAAATTTCGTCAAACTTCTCGGGAGAGTAAAAAAGCATCAAGACACCGGGAGGCGCGAGACAGGAACACAAGAGTCAAGACGGAGTTTGCCGGTTGGACGGTATAGTGTTTCCTGGTTCCAGCGTTGTGGTATCCGATATCGGAGCCGGCGAGACTAGACGTATATCGAAGCACCGGGACAACATTAGTTACAGACGCGTTTTCAGGCTCGGTGCAGTATCAAATGGGGCCCGAACTGCGAAAGAAACGGCGAAGACATTCCGGGTAAATTGCCAATTTCTTCGCTACCGTGGGAGTTTTCACCGGCGAATAGAATGCGAGGAGGAGAACGTGGATAGGGCGGATGGGACGCGAAGAGACCTCCGGATAGGTGCAGCGCTCATGAAATTGAAAACAGAGTCGCGAAAACGCGTGTTCAACCCCGACTCAAAGCTTGCTCGCTCCAGCTGCGCTCTTCATCGTTCGCAGCAAAACACGCGTCCTCGAACCACCTTAATCCCCCCCCCCGTTTGCTTCGATGTCGTTGGCGACTTATTGATTATCCGGTTACACAAGAGTACGGCTAAGAAGTTGGCTGGCATCCCAATCGCTGAGCTCGTTGATAAGTGGACTCCGAATCGCGTTCCTGGATTCCCCGGAGCGGCGGAAGACTGCGATATCGAGGAAACTTCGAGGAGAGCATTAGAATTCTCTGTACCTACAATAATTTACTCCCGGGTACTCAAAAGTTCAAAACTCGCTGATTTTTTTTTTTCAGTTCACAGAGATTCTAGCGTCGCAATTAGGGGAATCGGCTCAGCCGGTAAACTTTAATCTTTCATCCGCTGAATTATTTTGTTCTCCGGCCGACTGAGATATATGCGTGAAAGCACCATTCGAGGACCCGAAGCGAGATTGTTTCTAACCTCGTTGGAACCAATACGGTCGACCGGGTTGGCCAAATCGGCATCCTTAATGCATTACCGATTGATCACTTTTCCACGATTCGCACGAGCAACGAAGCAATCACGGAAACGTGCGGTCACGATCGAACCGCGAGAAATCCATCACATTCAAGCGAGAGTCTCGGGGATGCGATACGGTCAAGAATCCGGAGAGAATTCCAGATACAAAGTTCGAGCAGTCTGCTGCAAGGAAAGACGGGCCAATAAATCTGCGAGGAAAACGAGAGAGCGTTCGGTGGGTTCCCGAGGGAACGTCACGAGCCAGCTAAAGTACGAAGTACGAGGAAACGTATACCGCACTGGGGACGAGATCGAAGGGATCCCCGATAAAAACAGCATTATTCGCGGGTACGAAGAAAACCCGGACACCCTCGATAAAGCTGGAAAGTGCGAGTTTTTCTTACTTTTCTTTTTTATTATTTTATTTTTATTTTTTAGCGATTCGAACCACCCACGGCTCGTACTCGCACCGAGCGACACGGGTCGCAATGCTCTCGGTAGCGGCATTCTTCCTGCTTTTCTATGAATTTTCCCGGCCAACGCTTCGGGGCTGCCGCCGGCAGCGCGGAGCCAGACCGACTCTTGTCGGGAACACCGGCGCAATCTGGAATTCACGTCGGAAAAGAGAGAGACTTGACAAGAAAGCTCGACGGGGGGGTTGCAACGCACAGGCCATCACCCGCGGCGTGTGTACGCCTCGATGGATCCGTGGCATTCCGGCACCGGCGGTGGAAACGGGAGGGCAGATTAGAAGGAGGAAGATAAAAATATGACAATGCGCGAGAAAATTCCAAGGGGCAAAAAAGGCTCTCCACCATTGTGGATATCCACTTCCGGTAGACTACCTCGTCGGTGACGCTCGACGCTGCTGCGGCGCAGACGCATCCGGTGGAAGTTCGGTAGGAAAAGACGTCGCGCTGCGTAAATTTTCACTGAGTAGATGCGCACAAATATACCATCGAGATGATATGATCTTGAAGGAAGATTAACAATAAATATCTTACATTTATTTGCGGCTGTTTCATTTGCAATGTACACATGTCTGTATACGATTTACGAAACTTTTTGTTTCGAAATACGCAAGGAGAAAAAAAAATTGTTGGGACAACAAACATTTTGTTACCATAACTCATTTACCTGGTTAACATAGGTACAACAAAATATTTTTTGCCCGCTTACGCTAAAAAGTACACATTCCATGCCTGCAACGGGGGCGGAAAGTTGTCGATTCTTGACCAGCGGGCCGAAAAGTAACGCAGCGGGCGGAAAAGTAGCTACAGCGGGCCGGAAAGTAGTCCCAGCGGGCCGAAAAGTAGTCCCAGCGGACCGAAAAGTAGCTACTGCGGCGGACAACTGTCCATCCCCATTGCAGGCATAGAAATGTGGCCACTTTTTAGCATAGTCGGGCAAAAAATATCGTATGCCACTCGGGGGAAAGTGCCTTTTCACCTCGTGCGAATTTCTGCTTTCGCTTCGCTCGGGCATCAAACTTCACACTCGGTGAAAAGACGCACTTTCCTCCCTTGTGGCATAATATACTATTCTGTAGCAGCCAAAAATGTTTTCTGCCACATCGATAAATTATTAACGATCTACATTTTATTAGAGAAACAGAATTATTTTTCTCCGTGCGCCACTTCCGGTTTCAAAAATTCATTTTTCGACCGGAAGTGACATTATGCCTGAAATACCTCACTTTCAGTCTGGAAATCTCATTTTTCGACCGGAAGTGACATTATGCCTGAAATACCTCACTTCCAGTCTGGAAATCTAATTTTTCGAGAGGATACGACGTCATACCGGAAATACGTCATTTCCGGTCTGAAAATCTCATCATTCGACCGGATGTGACGTCATACCGGAAGTACGTCACTTCCGGTCTGAAAATTTAATCTTTCGACCGTGAGTCACGTATTTCCGGTATGGAGTCACTTCCGGTCCAGAAATGAAATTTTCAAACCGGAAGTGACGCACTTTCGGTACATCTTTGGAAATCTAAATTTCCGATTGATAGTACATAAAATGAAGTTCCGAAGAAGTACTTATGAAGTACATTATGACGTACATTATGAAGTAGATGCACATGGAAGAGTAAACTGCGCCTATGCTTCCTTCCTGCGACGTTCTTACCGTTCATCGTTATCGCTCGTTGCACTCGTGCCGCCGTCATCCTCTCACGTCCTATCGCTGAAAGCGAGAGCGCCATATTCCCCTTTCGATTTCGACAAGATCAATATTTAATTCTCGTCGCCTGCAACGCCTGCGAGCCTTTCGAAGACTTTCGTTCGTTTACGGTATGGGCGGCGAAAAAAAAAGTGAAGACGCGTCGGGAGGTTCTCTCTTATGTACACACGGCAGTCCGCTGAACTTTTACCAATGCGAAGATTTATAATTTACAATCGAAGGGATATATCCGGGAAACGGGACGCGGGCTTGCAGTATTAATGTTCACTGCCTCGGGGTTCTTTTCTTTTTTTAGTTTTTTTTTCTCTCCTCAGCTTATCGGAAATAGATGGGCAACGCCATTAATCTCCGATTCGTTGAAATTATATCGGAAATACTGCTGTAAATGTATATATATATATATATATACACCCCTCGCGCGTCAAGTTTTTCGCAGAATCACATAGATTGGGATTCGAAATCCGTTCCACCCTGTTCCGCTGTCGCTCCAACGAGAGAACGATTCTCTCTGTCCCCGTCGCTGGGTACTCGCTTCCACCCGCTTTCGATTAAAATTCCACCGTAATCCGGTGAGGATCGGGCGACAGGAGAAATTCTTTGTATACCTATATTCAGTCGCGCAAACTCTACCGATCCACGGTAATTCCGTAAAATCGACGCTGGCTTCGGAATTTCAGCTTCTCTTCGATATTATATATATGTTTAATAAAAAAAAAAAAAAATTACGCAAGCTGCAACTGCAGTGTATTAGTGTATTAGTTCAACGCAGATAATCTATCTTGGGCCGAACAATTTTTTTTTCTTTGATACAACTTTAAAATAAACAGCGTAGTGCCTAAAAGCACCAAAAAGTTTGCCAGTCCGCAGACCGCTTCGGAGTACATCGATTAATAACGAGCTGCGGCAAAATGCTTCGAGAAAAGAAAACGCCCGGAGGCAGCTTGGAGTGTGCTCCATTCGGTCACAAAAAAAACAAAAAAAATCCGTTTATACATATCGCTCTTTCAGCTCGGAAAAGCGAGGTGTTTTGATGTCGGCAACGAGTAACCGCACCTAGAAAAATAATTTATTTGACGGGCGTCACGCAAATAAATATTTATTTGGTTGCAAAAAATATTATAACGTATTCGCGGAATGAAAAGACACTGCATATTATAAAGAGAACAATATGCAAAATGTTTATTATCTCGAAAGATACTTCGTAACGTCACGTAACAGTGTATCCGTCAGTTCGTGTTAAAGTCCCGAAACAGACTGACTGTCAAATCTACGATCGCTGTGAAGTCGATCGTTCGTTCGTCTGTCAAATGTCCTGCCGTCCGAGCGGTTCTTCTTGACCGCTTACCGAGGATAATCGTCTATCCTATACCGCGTACGATATTCGTTACAATATTTATTTGATTTCAGTCAATATTTATATAAACTTAAATAAATATTTATATAAATTTAAGTAAATATTTATATAAATGTAAGTAAATATTTATATAAATTTAAGTAAATATTTATATAAATTTAAGTAAATATTTTTGTAAATCAATAAAAATATTTATTTAAACCAAAAAAATATTTATTTGCGCGTGCCCGTCAAATAAACTATTTTTCTGGTTGCGCCGCAGGCGAATAATGGTTCCCAGAATGTTCGCAGCCTGGTTTACTCCGTCCAGTAAACCGAGGTCTCAGCAGATCCCAATTTCATCGAGTCAACTTGAAAAAGAAATTGGTTCGGTCAGCGCTCGCGTATTTGAAGTAGCCCGGAAGGGTTGCGGGACGGCGAAATTGGTGTCTGCGGCTCGTCGGAAGGTCGCGGGGCTGCGGGCGCGAAAACGTACGGGAAAGCACGTTCGTCGCGTCATTCGTGATTTGGGTCGGGCCGGCGGAAACCCTCCTCCTCATTATGCAAAATCGCTGAATCATGTCCGACGACGAGGAGTTGCAGGATGCTGCATCTAACCCATATTTCATATATTTTTTTCTTCGGTATGATTTCAGCTGGTTAACGGGCACGACGGGCCAAGGTACATATGCGAGACCGAGGTAATGGAGGAAGTCGCACTCGTCGCAGCCAGCAACGCCGCCGAGTACACATCCCAGGGAAATCACACGAGCAAAAATGCGAACGGAAACATTATCACCCTGACACTGAAGAATAACCATCTCATCGTCGAGACCGAGGAACGGGCTGTAAGTATAAGGAAGGCAACTTGCCTCCGGGGGCGCCCCTGACAACCTGTCGGTACCATTCCTTTATACGACGGATATTGAAAAAATAATAACAATAATACCTGATACAAAATTCACGGAAAAAAGTTCAGACACTTTTAATGAATTTTACTCCGAGACTCGGGTAGCTCGTTCCAAGCCACTCTCGCGTTTGTCGACGATCTGCTGGCAGGCAATGTAGGGGAGAAAAAAAAATTAATGCGCGCGTCACGAGAAAGAAATTAAAAAAGAAATAGTAATAACAAACGGTAAAGAACTCTGGAGAGACAAGCCCGAGAGATAAAGCGAATCTTTCGTAAATTAAGGAAATTAATATTCCCTGTAAAATGCTTGAGCAAATAACAGCGAGTTCACCCAAGTGAACGTATAATGAATTCACAGGAGAAGCAGGTATGTTGTTTGCAAAATGAAAACAAATTTGTTTTTTTTTATCTAAAAATAGACAAAATTTAATTTTGATTCCATTTTTTCTCGCAAATATAATGCTGTATCTCGCGACTAGTTCGTCGTACATCCATCGCGGATCTGCGGGCGGTAACGAGAGCCCGTGACTCACCTTCGGAGTTTCTCGAATTACGAGGACAATACGATTCTCTCATTGGATCGGTGACGCTCCAACAATAGAGCGACAAAACGTTTATAAAAAAAAAAAAAAAAAAAAAAAAAAATACCGGCCTTCGAAACTCGAGATTATCGAGGCGAAGAGAGAGAGAGAGAGAGAGAGAGAGAGAGAGAGAAAAAGAACACAAAAGCCTTTGGTATCGGCGCGCCAAGTCTGTCTCCGAGGAGTGAACGATTAACCGGCGAATTGGCGCGGCTCGCTTGGATTTTGTGGAGAAAATGTGCGCTTTGTCGTATACCTCAGGGAGACGTTTTCCTTTGATAAGGGGAACACGTTCGTAATTATCAAAGTTCTCGTTTCGTGCAACTGAGTACGGGGGCATGGGGGGGGGGGGGGGGGGTTGGCGAAAAGGGGTAGCGACCGAGACGAATAGAGAAGTCGAAGGTTACGAGGCAATTCCACTTGCCGCCTATAGTCCTACTTATACAATATAGATGTATATATGTCCGGTGCTATACAGCATCCGGACGGTTGCCCGGTAAAGCGCATCTCTCCCGGGATCGAGAGCACGGAGCGCGAGTAACTCCTGACTTCGGCTGTGAACCGAGAGGGACGTTTCGTACAAAGCCGCCAGACTATCGAACAACGAAAGGGCGTGGATTCCGACCCGAATCGTGGCGCGGCGGAAGAACGAAACCGACCGAGCAAAAGCTCCGGGGCCCGGTGAGCAACTCGCAGCGTTGTGCTCCGGGAAAGCTTACCAGGTTCTGCGAAAGAGAGCAGTTTGCGCGAATCGTCGGGCAATCTATACGAGGTTCTTTGCGGAAAAGTGCCAAATCTACCACACCGATTTCATGTTAAATATATATTTCATTTGAAAAGAAAATTCATTCGACGTGCAAAATGATCTGAATTGCCTCCCTGTAGGGCGGTCCTTAAATTGTAAATTTTTGAATTCTCTGGGGGCCACCGCGTATTATCGTGAGGTATCAAATAAAAACGTGATGTGCGAAGGGCCTCCGAAATGAATGCATTTTTAGAGGCCGCTACCGGCCATTTAAGAAATTAAAAGCTTCGGTACATGTAAATTTAAAGTCAAAATGAAAAATTCAAAATTTGTTGCACTTCCAAAGTATAACGGAGAAGAACAAACTCTGCGAAATCGCTATTAAATCGAAGCACTTTTAGCGGTCGCTATCGAGGGTTAAAAAATAATGCTTTCGACAATTAATAGTTACAAAATGTTATAGAAGGTAAAAATCTGTCGCGGAAAAATAACCGAATATTTCATTCGATAAGATAAGTTTATTGTAACAAAAATTAAATAAAAAAAACTCATGATTTGTCGTTTCTGGTAAAGGGAGTCGGCGAAGGCATGCAACCCTCAAAAAGTATAAAATATCTCTGTCAACGAACGAAGGAAACATCTTATTTACCTAATACTCTTCCACAGCCGCAACGAGACTAGGGGAGAGCGGGACAAAATGGGACAGTGAGGGCAAAACGCAATGTTCCAATAATTTTTGGATGCCCCATTTTGTCCCAACGATACATCTGGACTTTCAACCCCGTTTTGACCCACGGACCACCATCGCCACCATCCAAAAGTTATTGGAAAATTGCGTTTTGTCTCATTATCCCGTTTTGCCCCGCTGTGCCATTTCGCACCGCTCTCCCCTACTCTACGGACCTTTAAAAATGCATTCATTTCGGGGACCCTTCGCACATCACGTTTTTATTTGATATATCTCACGATAATGCGTGGTTGCCCCTAGAGAATTCTAAAATGTTCAATTTAAGGACCACCCTACCTCTCAGTGTATGGGTTAAAAAAAAAATTATATAAGGTTGTTTTGTGATCCCGAATGGTACGAACGGAGTGAGATGTACGAGTGAGACGTTCAAACTGTCCAAGCTCGATCGAACAATATTGAATTGTCCGGTCGAGAACCTGGCGAGAGGTGTCGGAGCGCCCATGGTAGGTAGCGTTAATGGTAGGATAATGCATGCGATCGACAGTCAATGCCTCGGAATCGGCCGAGTTCCCGTCGGTCCTTCATGAATTCCCCCTTAGTGCTTTGTACTGCCATTTATACGCACACAGACTGCACCCAAGTTGCTCCAGCGCCGTCGCCGACGTCGGCGTATTTGTACGATCGATGGAGGATGTTCTCGACGAAGCTTGAGTACCTCTTATTTTCTCCCTGGTCTGGTACCGGCAGCTCCTCCTCGTCACAAAACGTCGCCGATGCTCCGCTTCGATCGCTATCCTCGATGGCAATTATCTCGGACTTTTTCCTGCGAAGACGGTGGAGGGTCTGAGCAACATGCTCTATGAAATTTTATGCCGGTACGGCTAGAGCTTAGCGGACAGAAAGGCAAAATTGATTTGAGATGAAACTGTTCTTTTTTATGCCCCACGAAAAATTGGCAAAACTGGTCCGTTTTGCCCCGCTCTGCTATATGACAAAGCTAAACCCTCCGACGAAAGTCCCATATATGGTCTTCCAGGGTTAAACCCGCTCCTTGTTATCAGCCGAGCTCCATAGCCAAAATCTCCTCGTCTAAGATGAAGCGACTTCGTGCACCGGGCGTTTGTGATCCAATGTAGTTTTACAAGGTAAGAGCCAAGGAACGATAGAGGATGTTCTCGACTAAGCTTATTTTCTCCCTCGTCTATCACCGGTAGCTCGTCCTCATCGCAAAACGTCATTGATGCTCCGCTTCGATCACTATCCTCGATGGCAATTATCTTAGACTCTTCCCTATGACGACGGTACAGGGACTGAGCGACATGAAATTTTATGCAGGTTCGTCTGAAGCTAGAGGAGACAGGGGCAACATTTATTCGAGATGAAGCTGTTATTTTTTATGTCTCAAAAAAAATTGGCAAAACGGGTCCGTTTTGGCCCGCTGTCGTATATGACAAAGCTAAACCCTTCGAGGGTTTAGCTTCGTCATATAGGAGAGTCCCATGTATGCCTGCGCTTCCAGGGTTAAACTCGTTCCTTGTTATCGGCCGAGCTCCGTGGCCAAAATGTCCTCCTCTAAGACGAAGAGACTTCGCGGGCGTTTGTGATCCAATGTAGTTTTACAAGGTAAGAGCCAAGGAACGATAGAGGATATTCTCGACTAAGCTTATTTTCTCCCTCGTCTATCACCGGTGGCTCGTCCTCGTCGCAAAACGTCATTGATGCTCCGCTTCGATCACTATCCTCGATGGCAATTATCTTAGACTCTTCCCTATGACGACGGCACAGGGACTGAGCGACATGCTCTATGAAATTTTATGCCGGTTCGGCTGAAGCTAGAGGAGAGTGAGGCTAAATTTATTTGAGATGAAACTGTTATTTTTTATGTCTCAAGAAAAATTGGCAAAACGGGTCCATTTTGGCCCGGTCTCCTATATGCCTGCCCTTCCAGGGTTAAACTCGCTCATTGTTATCAGCCGAGCTCCGTGGCCAAAATCTCCTCCACTAAGACGAAGAGACTTCGCGGGCGTTTGTGATCCAATGTAGTTTTACAAGGTATATGAACTCCTGTCCTTGGTAATTTCCTCCTCGAGTTTCCGCGAAACGTGCTTCAATTACCGGAACTAGAGAGTCGCGGGTTCTCGTCAGGAACGGGGAAGACGGGTTGCCGCACTCAGGAACAGTTTAGTCTCGGAGCGTAGGTGGAAGCTCCGTACGAGATTCGCGCTATCAATATATCGTTCGGCTGGCGAACGCCGAATGGGGCGATAAGCGATATAGATCGGGGAAGAGCGAGGGTAGGAGGTCACGAGGGCGGATCGATGTCCCGAATGTCAAGCCGAGTGTGACACTGTGTTAGGCCGGCCGCGAGAGAGGCTCGAACGAACCCTTCTCGGCGATGCGATCGAACCCCCGATACCGAGCTCGCGTTAACCCACAAAACTCTTACGGCGTGGCATCGCGTCCCTCTTGCGCGCTCTGCACTCTTCATTCACCCCCCCCCCCCCCCCCCTCCCGATGTACGGTCTCGTTATAATATTCCGGAGGATAGGTACTTACTTCAGTGGAGCCGGGGCTGTATAGCGCACGGCGATAAGGAGTAACAGCTCTAGTTGTCGCGATAACAGACAACCCGTTAGGCTTTACGAGCACCTAAGGGTGGAACTCCTTTATTAGAGACGCATGCGAAGTATCTCACGACTAACGACCCACTCTTCGGCGGTGTCGTTGATCTTGTTGGGAATATTCATAGGTCAGATCCATCGACTTCATCGACCGGAAGTCTTATAAAAAATTTAATGAATTTCTTTAAAGGATTAGCTGAACTTTATTGCTGAAGACCGGAAGTCTTATAAAAAATTTAATGAATTTCTTTAAAGGATTAGCTGAGATCTAAAAATAAAAATAAAAAATGGGACAGTAATTTAACATGTATCTGTGGGGTCGTTTTGTTCGAAGGTAACGATGGAAGACGGCGGCAAGTACCAGGACAACAACTGCTCGTTCGTCGTCGAGGCGCAGCCGGGATATCGTAACTCGGTGAGCCGGGTGAGCGATCAGCAGGCTCTCGTTCATCGCGAAGAAAATCCAGAGGATCGTGCCTCGGGTAAAGTTATTGTCGCTCACTCCATCTCTGAACTCTGGATTCTCATGCTTGTTCTCTCGCGTCCTTTCGATGCCGAGACTTCCGTCGCGCTGGCTTCCATTTTTTTTTTTCTTACATTTTTTATCTTACTTCTTTCAGAATTCGATAAGACGAAGCTCTTCGGGAGCACGAACACGGGCCTGTCGCAGTCGGATCTCTCAATATCGAGTCTCGGCTCGATAAATCACAGCTATCGTTACGGAAATCAGGTGGAGTACGAGACGGGTCACATCGGTTATCCGATGTACGGGAACGGAGTGGGAGCTTACGAGTCAGACACGGCTTCGCGGATACTCGAGGGCGGTTCCAAGTGGGTGGAAATCGAATATTCTCCGGACACCGAGAAGACCCTCCTGAACGAGTCGAAGGCTTCTAGTATCGAGAAATGGGTGGAAACTGATTACTCCACCGACGCCGATAAGACGACGCCCAACGACTCCAAGAACTCCACCGTCGAAACTAACGAGAAAGTAAGATTTTTAATCATCGGTTAATCGAAAGTTAAAAAACGAATCGTCGTTATCGCTTGTCATGCTTAACGAAACACCGAAGAATACGAATTACTTGATCTGTACAGTTGTCGCTGATCGAGAAGCAGAACAACATCGAAGCCTCCCAAGATTCGGGCTCGTCGATGGAGCACCAGGACTCGACAGACGCGAGTAACTCGACCGACACTGTCAGGTCGAATCCTAATCTCCAGGTCAACGGCACCACGCCGAACAAGCTGGAGTCCATGGAGCGGAAGAGTCTGATGAACGACTTCAACGACAAGACCACCGACTCTAACAAGCCGGTGATAACCGGGGTTCTGCTGAAGAACGACACTCAGGAGGACACGTTTCAGGAACAGCAGAGAAAGTTGGGCAACGGTACTCTGACGCCCGAGCACAAGAGCAACGAAGTTACGACGAACCGGGAGCCGAAGATCGAGGCCACAAGCGCGTTCGTACCGACTCACAAACGAAGCGGAAGCATACCGCCCCGATTGATCGAGGAAACTATGGAGATCGATCGAAAGAAATCGATGGACATCTACAGCCAGATAAAGACGAGTACGAAGAACATCCTACCGGGACTCAGTCCGAAATTCGCGTTGCTGCAGAACGAGGTTAGCCCCGTCGAGGAGAAGGAGAGTTAATCGATCGAAAAAGACCGTCATCACGCTGTTTTCGCGAGCGGTTTATTTATCGACGAACCACTCCGTTGGCCCTTCGGGAAGAGGCTTATCAGACTGTCCGACAGCGAGGAGCCGCAAAGTGCAGCGCGGGACGAGGGAACCGAATGTCCTCTCGTTGCGGCGTACACTGGTGGAGCCAAAATTGGTTAAATCTCCGAGAAATGCATCGTGCAGGATGCGAATGGCGTGTGACGGAGAGACGGAGGGGGATTGGGAACAGGAAGACGGAGAAAGGCGGAGATTGAAGTTGCGGAACAACCGTGGTTCGGGTCGACAATATAGCCTAATGACCAACACCTCCCGGTACTTCCCGGACAAATTTACCGGAAAAGACAGCGCTGACGGAATCGTCGAAGCGAACAATCGGCGGCTAACGAACTCGCCAGTCCGTCGGCCCTGGCACGAGCGTACGGAGGGGCGATGCGGCGTTAATTTTCCGACATCCGCAGACCAAACGCGGACGAGAACTTATGCCCGCAGGAGTCGGAGAAGTTGGGACTTTTGCGGATAGACACACCGATTATTTTTGGGAGGTCGTTGAAGAGATTCACTTGGTTTGGAGAATTATTTCAGATTTGGGCGATGAAAGAGTCGAATGGGATTGTTCGCCGGTGTGAGTGAGCGGAATGGAAAAAGAGGTTCGAGCAAGAGCGATGATGCTCAGGAGGGGACAATAGGCCTTGCGAATTTTTGACACTTGTTCTGTTAGTCGTTGATCTATTGTGCGGGAAAATGTACCAGGAAACATTATACCGACTCACACTGTTGGGGTTGACGACTATTCCAAAGAATGTTGTCTCCGGAAACTTGCGGTCTCAATAGTGTTTCTCTTTTTTCTTTTTTTTTCCTGTGAGGGGTATGAGTAAGGTTGTTGATACCGACGATGTATAGGGTAAAAGTGGTGAATATGGCCCACCTCGATTAACACGTAAATCAATGATATATGGACCGGGCCATATTCCCCACTTTTACCCTAGGGTGAATACGGCTCGGTCATGTGTCATTGATTTACGTGCAAATCGGGGCGGGCCATATTCGCTTTTACCCTAAGCGGTGTATAGGGATGGTTGGAAGATGATGCACCAAAGAGAAGAGCCGAAGTTTGCAATAATTCGAGTATTGGCTGCTCTGTAATACTAATCGAGGGAAACCGGACGAGATGGCAAAGTTTGGAAAGGAGGCACAGACCAAGGATGTCCGGAAATAAATAAGGGAAAAAATATGGATTCCGAATCTCGATCCCGTAAATGCAAAGATTTTCGTGACGATCGATCGACCATTTTTTAATGACTTTAATCGCTGAACGAGAAGCGAATATAAGTACACACGACACAAACGGAAGGTCCATTGGCGAATAGCCAATCTCTAGCTCGTAAGTTGTCATTCTTTTATTGAAGGACAAAATTTCCTGATAAATTCTATGCACGACTGTCGGGTTCGGAGGTTTCGCGCATAGACGCAGGGCGGCGACATCGGCGAATGAACGGTGTTTCAGTTTATGAACACTTCATTTTTATTTTTTTTATAATGAAATCGTGATATATTCATTAAAACGTTTCTGTCACTGGCGCATCGAAGTTTCATTGAATTACAGAATATGCAACGAACACCGCTCGGCATTTTCCAACACTTGCCAATATATACAATAAAAAAAAAAATTCATTGCTCAGCACATTCAATTTTGTTTCGAAATAACATTAAAAAATTTCATAATCGATGTCCAGTGATAAAACTAATTTTCTATTTAAAAATCTTAAATGCTCATTCGCCGGTGACCTCCACTCTGCGTAAACAAATACGTTCGCGCGAACATGATGTGAATTCTATAGTGCCAAAATAGTTCCTTAAGACTTCGAACTACGTAAGACGATAAATGTTCGCGGTTACGTAACGCGACATATATTATTATAAATTATTAAATATTATTATATATCATTATATATCTGTTTCAAGTATTAATACTACGTTATCGATTTCAAATTTTATATACGGTTCCGTTGAATATTACTAAAACACATTATTGACATTGTTAACGATCCTATTGCGTGAGTTTATCGTTAATAATTGTTTTCGTCAAAGTATGAGTCCTCTCTATCTCTCTCCCACTGTCTCTTTCTCTTTCTCTCTACTAGCCTCGAGCGATAATAATCCGTTAGGTATGCGTATCCCGTTTATTCGACACTCGACATTTTTTCCATTGGTTATCTCCGCCCTTAACGAAATCTGCACTATATAATTAACATCGAACGAACGAGAGACGATTGACGCACGGGAGACGATAATTTCTCGATGTCAACCCGGTCGTCACTGGGTAACGACGATTGATGGCATACAATTTTCAAGTCTCTTCGGTAGACACGACATTTTAAGCAGCAGATACGCGAATTCGATGTGAAACACTGTAAAATAGACTTTTAGCCGTCATTACTGTTAGCGATAAATCGACCCCCCGCGATTCGAGAGTCCCGAGTCTTCATTTTGCACTACCCGATTTTTCCCCCCATAGCTCTAAGAAAGTCCATCACTGCTGGGTATGTCGCAGGACGATGACGTTCCGTAATCATTAGGTCATAGATTAATCTAGGGTGCTAACGCAACGAGGGAGGCGGCTACTATAGATTTTATATAAACGACAACCCATTAATGTCCGACGTACTTCTAGAGTCCATCGTATAATCTATCGACTGTTGTTCATTAATCGTAGACCAAAATTTATGAAAAAAAACAATAAATAAAAAAAAGAATTCGTTGCGATCGGTTAACCGATTTATTTGATCTTAGACGGCACGTTCATAATTCAGACGTTTGATTGCAAACATATTTTTTACTGGGAGTATTTTTTTTTTTTCGATACACGATATAGAGAAACGCGCACAGAGAAGATCGCCCGAATCCGGTGACTCGAGTACACGAGCAGCGCGAGGATCGAATTACCGTCGAGGCGCGAGCGACGAAGGATCGGTTTTGTTTGCACAGCCTTTGAGCCCGTGTCACGCGACACCTTTGCAACACCTGTTTTGTATGTGTCTGAGAGAGAATAACGATCGATTATGAAACGGCCGATTTATCGTTTTTTCCCCCCTTTATCGAATTTCGTAGCGCGGTCATGTATCCTAATCGCGAAGAACGAAATATCGAGGAGACGAGGCGTAAGATCGAGTTAGGGTGTAAGAATAACGTTGTTTTTTTTCTTCATTTTTCATGTAACTTTTTTTTCGTTCTCACTCGACCCATCGATACGGCGTAAAATTGTATTAACGTACGGTGATCAATAAATCCTATGGACTGGATGCGATCTATGATTTATCAGAGTGTCACACATTAACGATAAGTCATCATACTATAGACGTTAGATAAAGGCGAGTCTCGAGGGACTTCATAACTCAACCGTTCCATACGATCAATTAAATATAATCGTAGGATATATTTGTAGCAAGGAACTCGCGAGTTCATGTCAATTTTTTCGGATGAATCTATCGCGATCTCCAACGATTAAACTTAAGCTTTCAGCCGAGATTGTGACTTTTCATGGGACACGCGTTCCATGAGAAAAAAAAAAAGAAAAACAAAGAAAAAAACCAAAACATAAACGAATTCCTACACCATTTTTTTTTCACCCCGTTGTCCGATGTACTGTGTGTGTGTGTGTTTGCATGCGTGAGTGTATGCGAGCGTGTATGTGTGCAGGTCGAAATGGAACGAAAAAATTCGAAAGTAAACAATTGCTATCGTGCTACCTAAAAAATTAAGAAAGTCCAATTTGGACCTGTGACAAATTCATTTACGCTAATCGCTAAGGTACCATGTTGTATATGTCAATTTATTTTGCAAAATAAATTATTAATAATAGATTTCCACAGATTGTGAAAAAACAATACTTTCTCCCCTTATCTGCGTTGCGGACGACCTTGATCGTAAGTGCGCAATTAATTGCCGTTGCGAAAGTAGGTCAGTTCAAACGGTATTGATCGATCGCCTGGTACGATGAAGCTGCTATCTACGACCTAACAGTTGCAACAGCGACCCCGTTGATCGGGGGTAAGTGAAAAAAAAAATTGAATCTTTGGTGCTGCTGACGATAAATGCGGATGGTAACGTATCGAGACCTGCAAAGTTACCGCCACACGGGTGGTGGTAACTTCGCAGCTCGACCCCTGTCTCGAGTTAGCAACCCCTATATTGGGGCTTTATCGTTTCGGAGCGAATCGCAGCTTTACCGACCGCTGGTCACACATGACGATCGCATGGGGGTGAAACTACCCTTACAGTTTTCCGCCACCTGACGGGCTCTTCGCCGAGCAAATCGGCTTTGGGGGTCCTGAAAGTTTGACGACGGATAACAACGACCCCTAGCGCGGGAAGCTTCATACAAGAAGTATCACTGAATTATGCATGCGCGTTTTTAATTCGGTAATCAATAGTAAAAACCGCTCGTGCGTCCCCTCCACTGTGCGGCACCGAGCGACGAACTTCTCGTGCCCGGCTACAAGCTACCAGCGACCCTCGTTGATCCGGAAAGGGAGGGGCCGCAGACAGAAAACTCTTCCGCGGGCTTCTATTATGAAAAAATTCCTTCGGTACTTCAATTTTTTCAAGAATCCAGGCGATTCCCCTAGGCTCATCTGCGCCCTGATAACTATTCCGCTACTATACCGTACTATTCTGTGGGTCTTGGTGAGTTGTGCACAATGCGGTGCACAACAGCGCAGTGCACTATCGTCCTGTCCAAAAAAATAATTTCGTCACTTCCGCTTTGCAAATTTCATTTTTCGACCGGACGTTACGTCAAACCGATATTACGTCACTTCTCGTTGAAAAAATTAAATTTTCAAACCGACAACGACGCAATTCTGGTCCGACGTCACTTCCGGTCGAAAAATGCGATTTTCAAACCAAAAGTTACATGTTTCGGTGTGGCGTTACTTCCGGTCGAAAAATGAGAATTTCAAACCGGAAGTGACGCATTTCCTATACATCTCTGGAAATGTAAATTTCCGGTTTCTAAATTCCATGTTCTATAGCGAGGGTGACAAGAGCTCGAGCCACAACAACCTGCTAGTTTTTGTAACATTTGGACCTGGGTATTATTTTACACATAAACATTTTACACGATTCATAAAAATGTTTGTAAAAAGTATGAATTGATTAGTATTTAGTTCGTTAATAAAGTACTTTCTATAATGACACAACGCTCTCGCTACCAACTTTTAAGAAGCAGTCTCATATTACGATACATCATTGGACCGAAAAATAATTTCGACTGTAAAAAAAAAAAAAAAAATTATAATAACTTTCATAACATCACGTGCAGCAGGGAGTTTTGGTAGCAGCGGGAACAAAACCGAAAGAGAGCCAGCGAGAGCCAAATAGCTGCGACAGTTAAAACGTGCGGTCCTCGGATCCGTTCGTAATGACTGTTTATTAAACTCGATCCGCAAAAACGGAACAGGTGCGCGCTCACCGACGAAGGAGCGTCATTAAACTCTCCGCGAAAGTCTATATCGCGTCGCGACCGTCACGAGCGTGTGCGGTAGCGCGCTCCGAGTCGGTGCCGGTTTTATAACTCCTTCGTGCAGACATTTCGCTAATTTGTTTCTTCCTTTGCGAATTTCAGCCTCACGTTTGTGCCCAACCGTGCAACGTTCGCCGGTTCGCGGGGTCGTCGTTAGAAGGAAAGAAAAATAATAATAACAATAAATACACGAGATCTTGAGAAATTGCGCAACGGACCTCAAAATCGAACAGCAAAGCGCTACATTTTTTCCTCCACAGGGGCAACAATTTTTTTTTTCATCCCATACGCTCTCCTGATTAAACAGAACCAGCAAACGAAATTACGAATCCTCTGCGTGCATGGAGGATGAGGGGTCAAAGTGAAAAAAAAAAAAGAAAAAACCGCACACACATTCCTCTCGAGGACGAGAACGGAGAGAGAACGTGACATTCGCGCGAGACGCGGGACCCGATCGTCCAATTATTTTTACCTACACGGAATCGCGTTATCCACTTGACGATTAGTAGAGATTTAATTGTGCAGTCTGCATCCCTCGTTTCTCGGTGGTGCCTCGGTCGGAGGGTCGCCGCCAGAAGGCAGCGGGCACGGGGTGCGGACGCGGGCTTCCGTACGGGAGGGCATGACGGGAGGACGCGAAAGCGCGGGGTGAAGGAAGCCCTCGCGGAAGCGGGGTGTACGTCGGGGAAAAGTGGGCGTCGGTGCCTACGTACAGATACAACATTATGAAAACACGAATGTACTTTTAAATCAATACCATAGCATTGTGGATGGCTACGGGGTGGGGAGAAACGGGACTTCAACGACGGCGTTGGGGCACCCTCCGCTGGTTGGAAATATCCGCGCTCTCGCGGGTTCTCCGCTAGCTGAGAGAGGGAGAGGGAGAGACAGAGAGCACCAGCCATGGGATTGGTTACATCTCGTAACATTAACCAATGCCTAACGTTCGTATAAAGGTTTATACTGTCGAAACACCGCGCCGTTTCCATTATCAAATACTGCCGACAGGCGCACGTCTCATCTATCACTGTATAGCACCTCGCTCACGCATAACATCCTCCCACCGCTGTATCGGCTTTTTAACGCTCCTCTCAACCATCGTTCGTTTACGATCGAAACCGGTGGATGACGGCGTTATTTTTGACGGCCTACCCTTTACACGCATCGCTCTACCGTCCCGGTGCTTGCGCATCTTTCTCTTTCTGCATTAACGCCAAACCGTGCACGGCGAGACTCTCTATTTTCGAAATACACCTCGGAGTCGTTGTAAATGGGAAAGCACGACAAAATAAAAATTGGATTCTTTTTTGGTAGGGACATATTTGTTGTTCTGGTTTGGGTGGATAGATAGATTGATTCATTCATTTATTTCGTGTTCTGAACGGAACAATATGAGGTAACAGTACACTGAGAAAAACTTACATTGTAAATAGTTCCCAGGGGGGACGTCTACATTTTACAGTTACGATAATGACCAAAAATTATAGTTGTGACTATAATTATAGTTTAATCAATTGAGTATAGGGTAAAAGTGGGGAATATGGCCCGGTCCATATATCATTGATTTTCGTGTTAATCGAGGTGGGTCATATTCACCACTTTTACCCTATAATATCACAAACTATCTATATAGACGTCCCGCCTGGGAACTATTCGTTATAGTAGGAAATATCATCCTTTTTCTCAGTGTAACATAACTAGAAAATAATAAAAATACTGCTACACTGAGCAAAACGATAATATTTCCTACTATAACGAATAGTTCCGAGGGGAACGTCTATATATATATAGTTTCAGATAATCTATATTCAATTGGTCAAACTATAATTATGGTTGCAACCATGATTTTTTGTCATTGTCGTAATTGTAAAATATAGACGTTCCCCTTCGGAACTATTTTTTATGGTAAAAAGTCAATATAGTTGTTTTTACTATTTAATTTTTTCTCAGTGTATGCAGTCACAGTAAGTAACAACAAGAATTAATATAAAAAAGGAAACAACAAGAAAATAGAATATGCGAATAGTCAACATATGAGTTGCAGTGGCAATTAGACATAGAAATAACCACTGACGCGACCGCTAGGTAATTGAGGGACAGGGATGTTATTTTTGTTCAATAAAAATATCGATACCCAGGTGGAAATCGAGTCCGAGCTCCGGATTGGTGTTCATCCATTGAGAGACCCGAACGTTATCTTTTTTTTTCTTTTTTATTTGCATTGAGCTACTGATGCGCCATGCACAAGCGGTGCGAAATTTCTTGTGGGGAATTTAATCGATGCGTGTCAGTTGTTACTGAGTTCGTTTTTTTCTTTCATTTTTCGTTATCGCTCAATTCATAACTTACGCTTTTGTCTGTCGACAGAGAGCGAATTTTGATTTATTCCGGAAGTGCATTCGGCCATGGCGAGTTTTATTGTCGGAGCGCGAGCAAACGGTACGCGAGGCCCGCGTGCTTCGTCGAGCCTCCCGAATTATCAGCGCAACGATGCCCCCATTGTGCCCTCGCTACGGTTTTGTTACGCCCTCGTGTGATGGTTCGTTCGTCAATTTTTCGCCGGTAAACCCGGCGATAAAAGAGGAAAATTAAATTTGTGATTATTTCGTATTTCGGCGTATCATGGCCCGTCTCGTAAACCCTTCCGACCGTCCGCCCTCACCGGTAATGACAAAATATAAATTTTGTTTTTTATTAATCAATTACAGCGTTGCGCCCAGGAAATTTTACATTTCATTAATCAGAATATACGCTCCGCATGGATGCATGTTTACGAATATAACGAACCAATTTTCATATTGGTTGTTGTCATTTCGCGAGCTGTGGGGACAGCTGCATTCCGATTCGCTGCTGCATGCGACGTCACACATCCCGTGATCGTCATGGGAGGATACAGCATACTTTTCCCCGCGGACCAGCGCGGTCGCCGATGGCGAACATGTTACTGATTAAATCGTTGTACATTTTGCACGCAGAATCATGACGAATTTTAAATGATGATGAATTTTCACGAAATATCGCTCGTGCAGCTGGCGATTTTTAATTTTTTCTTTATTTTCATTTATGCAAAGTGCATCAAGCTGTCGGTTAATTCAATGCTTTCAATCCTCGACAAAAAAAACACACACACAATTAAACGGAAATCTCCTTTAAACGAAATTTCTGAAAATGAATAAATATTTTTTTAAATACTTAATACAAAAAGCAAAAAAGGTGATGGATGAGCTCGGATATTAAACAAAAACGTCTAATTCGTGATAAGCATAGTCCAATAAGCCTCTGCCAATGAGGCTTCGACATACTTGTGTAACACATTTTGGCATTCGAAGTCCGACAGATCTATCGCGCTGAATTAAGACTCACGATAAGCTTCAGCTACAATCAGGAATCTCGCATCGATATCACTCACAATTGTGCACAAGGAAACATGACGAATTTTAAATGATGATGAATTTTCACGACATATCGCTGAGGCAGCTGGCGATTTTTAATTTTTTAAATTTCATTTATGCAAAGTGCATCAAGCTGCCCGTTAATTCAATGCTTTCAATCCTCGACCCACAAAAACACATTTGAACGGAAATTTCCTTTAAACGGAACTCCTGAAAAATAATAAATATTTTTAAAAAATACTCCACGAGTGCCAAAGCCCAAAAGCAAAAAAAGCTGAAGGATGAGCTCAGATATTAAACAAAAACATTAAATTCGTCATAACCATAGCAAAATAAGGCTCCCTCCTACCAACGAGGCTCCAGCATCCCGAGCAGAAATTTTCGAGTGTTATATCGGGCCCTGATAGGGACCTGATAAGGCCTTATTAGGTCCTTATCAGACCCTTATCAGGCCTTCTCTGGACCTTATAAGGGCCCGATGTAACGCGTGAAACTTTCTACTCGGGATACTTGCGTAACACATTTTCTCATTCGAAGTCCGCCAGATCTATCGCGCCGGATCAAGACTCGCGGCAAGCTTGCGCTACAATCAGAAATCCCGCATAGATATCACCCATAATTGTCGTTTTTATACCCCACATACCCCCAAGTTCCTTTTTCGCCGCTTCCGATGTTGTCTCCTCGTCGCGCGTACGCATTTTTCTCCGCCGAGTCAAATTCCCGCCGACTGTCTGTGTCGCGGGATCGAGGGAAAACGTGAGGGACACGAGTGAGAAACCGGCGGATGTGTCGACGGGTTTTCCGATACGTACCACACCGTTTCATCCTCCTCACCCCCTTTCACCCCTTTACGCTTCGCACCCTCTCTTACCCCCTCACTTTATCGCTCTCGTACGCTTCTCTAGGCGTGCTTCGCGTTCTCCACTCTACCTCCCTCGTTCGCCGGCTACGAACATGTGTGCATGCAGATATATATATATATATACTTATATATATATAATGTATATATATATATAAGTATATACATGACGTTCTCATCCTCGTCGGATCCTCTCGTTCTCCACCTTCTCGCACGAGCTTTCGTTCTCCCTCACTTGCACACTTTCGCATACATTCTTACCCCGTTCTCGCCGCCTCGTAGCCACTGGGCTCTTCTTCGTGTTTGTAAACATATGCCCGCGCACACAAACGAGCCAAAAACCACCCCCGAGCACCCTCAGGCACACAAAGACACACTCGCACACACAGTCGCATATAGGATGGCGTGGTCGGCCACCTGTATGCTTTGCCCGCCGTGAATTGAACCTTACCTGTTACTCGCCGCGGGTAGCGTTGTAGCCCCACCGTCGCATCATCCCCTGTGCAGAAGAGGCCTCGAGAGCTCTGTCACGATGGAGGGCTTCCGCTTCCGGTGAGGGAGACGACGAAGGCAACGACGACGGCGAGGAGCCACTCGATTGGCCGTGACGAGAAGGTTAATTCCTTGAAAAAGGGGGTAGATTGTATTATACGTCGTGTCGATACAGATCCACATGTTTTGTCAAATTCTACTTCGCGCAAGGCATGTAGAATTATCGTCGCGGTTTCTCACACGGACGCGAGGATTGGAGATCGTACGTCACCAGTTCACGTTGTTACGTTTTAAGAGAAACAAAACAAAAATTGGCCCAGATTATACGACCAATCTGCAATTTTTCAATGTCGCTGCAACTAATTCGTGCATCAAATTTATCGAATGCTTCGCGTGCAATAATTAACTTCAGGGTTTTATGGAGTTAATGGAGAAAAAGGGGGTAGATTGTATTATACGTCGTGTCGATACAGAACCACATGTTTTGTCAAATTCTACTTCGCGCAAGGCATGTAGAATTATCGTCGCGGTTTCTCACACGGACGCGAGGGTTAGAGATCGTACGGCACCAGTTCACGTTGTTACCATTTTTTTTGTCCACGTTTTAAGAGAAATAAAACAAAAATTGACCCAGATTATGCGACCAATCGGCCATTTTTTTAATGTCGCTGCAACTAATTAGTGCATCAAATTTATCGAATGCTTCGCGTGGATTAATCAACTTCAGGTCTTTATGCAGTTAATTAATTTTCAATAAATTTCTTGAAGCTATTCCTCTATTTTTCATAATAAAAAATGACTCTATATCACCCGGACGTACCCTACAATTCCACGGGAACCTGGCAATTTTCTATTGATACACCAAGAAAAAAAAATAGTTGATTTAACCAAAAGTCGCGGTGACATACGTGCAAAGCCGTTATTTGTTTGATACAAATAAAGCATTGTTTTGTTAAACGATTATTTGCTTCAGTCGATTCAAAATTTGTCTATTCGAAGAAACATTTTCGGTTGCACCAACCAAATGACACATTTGAATGTATCTCACCGCGCCTAGGTTAAATTGACCATTCCTTTTTCCCAGCGTACGATATCTTTTAAAAAAAAAGGTCGAACGTACAAACGTAATCCCAAATTAGTGGATTATCTAATTCGCCGCCGTGCCTGCAAGTTTTGGTCAAAGCACCGTCATAATTATAACCGCTGTAACTCGTATATCCACTTAGCGTAAAGAAGGCCCACCATTGTACTCGCCGACAAACCTGAGTTCCCAAGACTGTCAAGCTTGTCAGTTTCAGGTAGACTATTTTTCGTTCATTACAGAACATCGGACCTACGGTAATTCCAACCGTAGCCGGTTACGACGATGTTATAAGGGGATATTTCGCCGTCGAGAAAGAGGTGTGGAAGAGGAAATCGGCATTGTGATACGGTGAGTCGTGACGCACATATAAAATACAAAATTCGCTCGGTATAACATAAAGACGGCGACGGGGAATAAAGGAAAAGGGACGCGTAACGAGGGTTGCGGAGACAAGGGAGGATGCGCGCCGCGCGCAGACGGAAGAGAGAAAGTGACAGGATAAATCGTCCTCGAGGCCGTAAACCCGACAGTCGGAAGGTTTCTTTTTTTTTTCTTGTTTCACCATATTTTTTTTCGTCTTTTTGTCAAAATGATTATTGAAATTCCGTCAAAAGCAGGGACATTCCCGATGCGTAGGGAGGGCGATTTACCAGTGCGCAGGAGCCAGATAGCCCGACTATTTTAAAACAGTTCGACACACTCGCTCGCTTTGTCGCCCGTGCAAAAACGAAGGGTGGAAAGAGGGCGAGAGAGGGATGCTGGGCGGGAGATCCGGAATTCGAGTCGCAATTCGCAGTGTACATCGAATAGAGGAGTCCCGACGCGGCTGCGAGTGAGATACAGATGTGTATACAGAGGGAAAAAAGTGAGAAGGACGGCGAATGAGGGGGTGGGGGGGGGGGTTGTTCCTGTCGTGGGCGAAGCGTCAGCCGGCGGAAGGGAGGATGGAGAGAGAGAGAGCGAGGTCTCTCCGGGCACGTGGTGCCACTATTGATTTTAATTTTAGTGAAAGGGGTGGAAAAATTAGAAGGGTGGACCCGAGCCGAGCGGGCACTCGGCGAGCGCCCGCGAGGGCCCCAGCCAAGGGAAGTGGGGCTGAGCTCACCGGAGTGAGGCTCTGTGTTGCTGCTCCTGCTGCTGAACAGTTTCGCTTTCATTTCCCTCTTTGCTCTTCGAGCCTTCCTCGAAGCCCCTCGCCGCCCATTCGCCCGTCGTAGCTAGCTAGCTAGCTAGCTTGCTTGGGCTTTCTTTCCCGAGCCCCGCGACGGAGTCGGCCTGTGTACATCGCGATGCTCGCTAGGGTCGCGGAGTCGCGTCGAGGGGGTGAGCGAGTTAGCGAGGGAAAAGCGAGAGGGAAAAAAAAATAAGCGGAAGAGGGATGTAAAAAAGCTCGTGGATGAGACGGCAAAGGAAGGCGCGGAGAGGGAGAGGGAGACGAACGGCGCGATGAGCAAAGGGACGAGGATGTGAGGGCAGTAGAAATAAGAGAAACGTAGGAGGGATGCGGATCGAGGAGGGTGGACGAAGGGAGGACGAGACCGCGACTTCCTCCCACTTGGCGGACGCGGCACCGAGCATGAGGAATTGGGGGTGGAATAAAAAAAGAGAGGAGAACAAACTCTCGACTGTGCAGAGGCACGGTTAGGCCCGGTGCGAGGTGCTTCGCATTTGAAAATCGGAAGATTCCCCGTCCTCGCATCGTCGGGCTCTGTAGCAGTCCGGACGATGATATGCGAAGCCCGCCATGATGAAGTTGGCTCTATCCGTGGGCCGAGATAATTCTCATTGCGGCACACGCGCCGCAAGCCTCACGCATCCTCGTCGCAGGTCTCGCTCGCCCTTCGTCGTTGCACTATTATAGCTCACGCATGATTTTTTTTTTTTTTTTTTTTTTTACACCCTCGCCCTTTGTATTTATCTGCGTGTAGCTGCGTGGCAACGCGTATAGAGAGGTATAATGCATGTATTACGGTTCGAGGGTCGAGACGTAAGGGGACGACGGAAAGAGTGTGTAGATATATGTGTGTCTCGGTGAGCGCCTACGCGTACACGTACCGAGAGAGGAACTCTGGTTGCAAGGAATCCTTTGTGATAGCTAGATTAAAGGCCCGCGCTGATGGTACGTCAAAGGAAACTATTAGCGGAGACGGGTAATGCAATATTTTCACTCGAAGTATGACGGAGAATCTTACGCGGAGAGGAGAAGGTGCTGATGTATACCCCGGGGAAGCGGAGAACGAGGCGAGGAACGGGAATGGATAATAGTGGAGCGTTGAAAGAGGGCTTCGTGCAACGTGGGGTCGGAAGCGAGGATCCGAATGCGAGGTACACGCGAGACGCGGTAATTCATTTCATTACACCGTCAGTCAGGAGGTATCAATTTCGCTGGCGAAAATTTCGCCATGTCAGATTCGCCATGCCAGAGGTCAAAACCATGAAATTTTTACCTCGGAAACTTGCGGTGCCAGAAAAAAATCATGGTAACACTTACGAGAGGCAAAGACCCGATGGTTTTCGTCCTGTCCCGTTCATTGACCAGTCGAACGACGGAGAATCGTTTTCCTTCAGCTGTCCGAAGAGCGGCTGCAAGGAATTTTCTTTCATGAAATGTTTACCTTGGAAACTTGCAGTACCAAAAAAATCATGGCGACACATACGAGAAGCAAAGGCCCGATGGTTTTCGTCCTGTCCCGTTCATTGACCAGTCGAACGACGGAGAATCGTTTTCCTTCAGCTGTCCGAAGAGCGGCTGCAAGGAATTTTCTTTCATGAAATGTTTACCTTGGAAACTTGCAGTACCAAAAAAATCATGGCGACACATACGAGAAGCAAAGACCCGATGGTTTTCGTCCTGTCTTGTTCATTGACCGCTCGAACGACGGAGAATCATTTTCCTTCAGCCGTCCGAAGAGCGGCTGCAAGGAATTTTGTTCCACGAAATGTTTACCTTGGAAACTTGCAGTAGGGTAAAAGCGGAGAATATGGCCCGGTCCATATATCATTGATTTACGTATTAATCGAGGTGGGCCATATTCACCACTTTTACCCTACCAAAATATCATGGCGACACATACGAGAAGCAAAGGCCCGATGGTTTTCGTCCTGTCCCGTTCATTGACCACTCGAACGACGGGGAATCATTTTCCTTCGGCCGTCCGAAGAGCGGCTGCAAGGAATTTTGTTTCATAAAATGTTTACCTTGGAAACTTGCAGTGCTAAAAAAATCATGGCGACACATACGAGAAGCAAAGGCCCGATGGTTTTCATCCGGTCTTGTTCATTGACCACTCGAACGACGGGGAATCATTTTCCACCGTCGTCCGAAGAGCGGCTGCAAGGAATTTTGTTTCATGCAATGTTTACCCTGGAAACTTGCAGTACCAAAAAAATCATGGCGACACATACGAGAAGCAAAGGCCCGATGGTTATCGTCCGGTCTTGTTCATTGACCACTCGAACGTCGGAGAATCATTTTCCTTCAACCATCCAAAGAGCGGCTGCAAGGAATTTTGTTTCATGATTTTTTAAAAAATAGAAGAACCTCAGAACCCGCGTTGAAACTCTGCGACGGCAAAGCGAGCTTCCCAATTAAACCGCGGAGCGATCCTGCGTCAAAAGAGCGAGGGGGCGTCTAAGAGGGAGGCGAAGAGGGAGAGAGGCTCGAGATAGAGCCCCGGCACAGAAGATACAATAAATGTACGCATTGCGCAGCATTAGTTGATTAAAATATAAAAGAAGGGGAATTCGGGGAGTTAGGGAGAGATCGAGAGAGTAAGAGGACGAAGAAGAAGAAGAAGAAGAGCCGTGGAGGCTAGGAGGGATGAGAGAGGGCAGCAGCCAGGGAGGATGAAGAGAAAGCGACGAATGGATGGATGGAGGCCAGAGGGGTGTTCGTCGGGGCTCCTCGAAGGAGGAGGGAACCGCCTCGTCGATCCCTCGCTATCCTGACTCTCTTCCTCTCTCCGCTGTACCCTGGCCTATCCGTACATTGGATTATGCCACTGTACACGGAGGCTATTCTCCCGATGTATTCTATCCTCGCGGGAGAGCGCGAGTGAGCCAGGAAATAAAGAAGAGGGAATAAGGTACAAGGTCCTGCTGTAAGTATACATGTAGATAAGATACATATAGTATATTTAAATTGTGCGAGTCGGAGAGTGAGGGTGGTCGGGGAGAATGAAGAAAAAAAAAGCGAGGGGGCGGAAGAGAGAGAGAAGGAGCGCGGCCCCGGGAAAAGAAATAATCTCCGAGCTGTATTGACGTTTCTAGTCTAACTCTGATTGAATTATGCATGAGAACACCGGTGTGCGGAATCAACGTGGTACACGAGCGATGGTATCAGTGAGGATGCTGGTAGTGGTTTCGGAGTACGCTATGGGTGGTTCGTGTCTCATACATTGTAGACCCTGCGATCCACCTGGATACATGCCCTTCCGGCACGTTCCATCTTCAAGCGTTAAAGCTTCAATTCTCAACATTTGGCGACGTAATGACGTTTCTCGCGGCCACTTGAAGCGCCATTGTTTTCGCCCAAGTGGCGTTACGGAGCTCATCGCATGACCCTAATTCACATTGCGGACCGATACACTTGATACGTTTTATGTATCAAGCCCGGGCGGGATTGTGTCGTAACTGAGAAACCAGCACAACGCTGGTTCCACGCTGGCTGACGTACGCCAGAACGCCATATCGGTCCTTTTCCGGATAGGGTAGGTAGCCAGCCCGAAGCCGACGGTATTCTGAGGACTGATAAGCACTGGCTAATGCTATTACGCCACTGCAGAGAAAAATTAAAAACTTTCTCTGCGGTGTTACTTCCGGTTTGAAAATATCATTTTTCGACCAGAAGTGACATCATACACTGAGAAAAATAAATGGTTGGATTAAGCATATGCGCGGTGACATACGTTCAAAGGTGTATTTTGTTGGTCCAACAAATATGTTTGTTTCAATCGACAAATTTTGAATAAATTGAAGCAAATAATCGTTTAACGAAGCAATGCTTTATTTGTACCAAACAAATGACAACATTGAACGTATGTCACCGCAACTTTTGGTTAATCCAATAAATTTTTTTCTCAGTGTATCAAAAATACGTCACGTCTGGTTGACAAATGACATTTTTTAAACCAGGAGTGACGTATTTCTGGTATAATGTCACTTACGGTTCGAAAATTGAATTATCGAACCGGATGTCACTACCGGTCGAAAAATTAGATTTTGAAACCGGAAGGGTACGTCCCTTCCGGTTTGAAATATCGTATTTCCGGTATGACGTTACATCCAGCCGAAAAATGAAATTTTCAAAATGGGAGTGATGTATTTCCGGTACGACGTCAATTCCGTGAGATCATGAATCTACGGGGATCTATGCAGCATAGGCTCCAATACTGTGACCAGTGTAGGCGCAGCGATAACATTTTTCGTCTCACCGACACTGTAAAAAAAAAATTGTAAATTTAATGTACCGAACTAGAAGTTTTTCTGAAAAAACTGGTGCATTCAATTTAATGTTCAATTGTGACGAAAAATTAATATACTTTTTCATTGAAATTAAAGTAAATCTTAAAAATCAAAGAACTTTCATAGTAAAATTAAGGAAAATTATTAAAAATAAAGTATTCCCAATGTTTAATACACTGAACATTCATTTTTCATCAAAATTGTACATGAAATTTAAAATACCAGTTTTTGCATAAAATCTTCCAGTTCGGTACATTAAATGTCATACGATTTTTTTTACAGTGAATATGTTGGGTCCGACTCAATACTAGTAGAGACGAACGGATACCGGCACCGTAAAAAAAAGTTTGAAATTTAATGTACCGAACTGAAAGTTTTTATGCAAAACTCGTATTTAATATACCAGTACTAAATTTCATGTACAATCGTGATGAAAAATGAATTTTCGGTGTATTAAAAACACTGGAAATACTGTATTTTTTATAAGTAACTTTAATTTGACTATAAAAGTGCTTTTAATAATTTACTTTAATTGCAATGAAAAAGTATATTAATTTTTCATCACAATTGTATAGTAAATTTAGTGTACCAGTTTTTGCATAAAAACGTCCAGAGCATTACGTTAAATTTGCGATTTTTTATAGTGGGCTTGAGCGCCGGGCGAGTATAACTAAAAATATGCATACATAGGAAGGAGACTGGGAGACTTTCAGTAAAAGCGCCGATATACGGGACGTCACGTGGCGAATGGCGAGAAAATCTTCGTCACTCGCGGTTACAGACACGGCAGATGCGTGACATATACATTGCAGAGAGATACACACGAGACGAAGAGAAATTCAACTTCCTACACGGAAGTAATTCCGTCTGGTCGCTTGACATAAACAAGTCGACATTGTTCACCGGGCTCGCAGCACGTTACGACGAAATTGTGGCCGGGACGGAAACTGTGGACAGGCGAATCTCGGGTCACGTGTTAATACGACGAAGATAATGGTTTACTTGTTTGTGTCATTGAGCAATTTTGCTTTGTCGCTCGGTGAGACGGTGAGGTGTGCAATCGGCGCGTAACTTCCGTGGGTCACGGATATAAACGCGGTCATCATCGAGGGTAGGCGAGACAGGTAGGGGATGAAATAGAGAAACGGCCACTGCCTTCGGCGAGGGAGACGTCGGTCCGAAGCGAGGGCCCGAGCGTTGATCCTCGTCCAGGATACGAACGATCCCCACTGATGAGCTGTCGTTTCAAGCGTCCTGGCACTTCGCGCGAAGAGGAGAGTACTTAAAGCAAAGCTCAAAAAAAAATACAAAATTCTTGATCATTATTATATATTGTAAGAACGAATGGAAAGTCTGGAACTGCAATACAATTTGAACACATGTTGCCCAAAAAAAAATCTAAAACAAAAAGAAGTAAAAGGAGAAACCAAAAATTAAGGAATTATTCAACTGAGGTATTTGTTTTGCTTCTCACTGAAAGAAAATGAAATGTTAAAGGAGAGAAGTGAAAAAAGGAACGTTCGCTAGGCAATTAGAAAACGACAAATCTCGCAGGTTTGTCGTTTTCTAATGGCGGGTTGGGCTTTATGGCGGGCAGGGTACAGCAATGATGTTGCGGATTACCTGGAAAAGTTGAGGGATACAATTTGAACATATGTTTCTCAAAAAAATCTAAATCAAAAAAGTTTAAAATGAAGAAACGATCCAACCAAGGTCTTTTTTTGTATCGAGAGAAGATAAAATGTTAAAAAAGAGAAGTGGAAAAAGGAACGTCGGCGAGGCCATTAGAAAACGACAAATCCCGCTGGTAATGGCGGGCTGGGTATAGCAACGATATTGCGGCGTTGCTGGAAAATTTTAGGAATAGAATTTGAACACATGTTTCTCAAAAAAATCTAAAACAAAAAAAGTTTAAACGAAAAACTAAAAATAAAGAAACGATGCAAGTGAGGTCTTTTTTTCGAGAAAAGATTAAATGTTAAAAGAGCGAAGTGGAAAAAGGAACGTCAGTCAAGCCATTAGAAAATGACAGATCCTGTTGGTAGTGGCGGGCTGGGTGTAGCAACGATATTGCGGGGTAGCTGAAAAAGTTGAGGGATGAAATTTGAACACATGTTTCTCAAAAAAATCGAAAACAAAAAGGTTTAAAACTAAAAACCAAAAATAAAGAAACGATGCAACTGAGGTCTTCTTTTCTCCGAGAAAAGATGAAATGTTAAAAGAGCGAAGTGGAAAAAGGAACGTCGCCGAAGCCACTAGAAAACAACAAATCCTGCTGGTAGTGGCGGGCTGATGGGCCGGGTATAGCGATGGTGTTGCGGGGTAGCTGAAGAAGTTGGGGGACAAAATTTGAACACTTGTTTCTCAAAAAAATCTAAAACAAAAAACCAAAAATAGAGAAACGATGCAACTAAGGTCTTTTCTTCGAGAAAAGATGAAATGTTAAAGGAGCAAAGTAAAGAAAGGACCGTCGGCGAAGCCACTAGAATACACCAAATCCTGCTGGTAGTGGCTGGACTGATGGGCCGGGTATGGCGATGGTGTTGCGGGGTAGCTGAAAAAGTTCAAGGACAAAATTTGAACACATGTTTCTAAAAAAATCTAAAACAAAAAAAGGTTTAAAACGTAAAACCAAAAACAAAAAAACGATGTAACTGAGGTCTTCTTTTTTTCGAGAAAAGATTAAATGTTAAAAGAACGAAGTGGAAAAAGAAACGTCGGCCAAGCCATTAGAAAACGACAGATCCCACTGGTAGTGGCGGGCTGATGGGCCGCGTATGGCGATGGTGTTGCGGGGTAGCTGAAAAAGTTGAGGGGCAAAATTTGAACAAATGTTTCAAAAAAAAAAACTAAAACAAAAAAGGTTTAAAACTAAAAACCAAAAATAAAGAAACAATGCAACTAAGGTCTTCTTTTCTTCGAGAAAAGATGAAATGTTAATGAGTGAAGTAAAAAAAGGAACTTCGGCGAAGCCACTAGAAAACAACAAATCCCGCTGGTAGTGGCGTGCTGATGGGCCGGGTACAGCGAAGGTGTTGCGGGGTAGCTGAAAAAGTTCAAGGACAAAATTTGAGCACATGTTTCTAAAAAAATCTAAAACAAAAAAAGGTTTAAAACGTAAAACCAAAAACAAAAAAAACGATGTAACTGAGGTCTTCTTTATTTCGAGAAAAGATTAAATGTTAAAAGAGCGAAGTGGAAAAAGGAACGTCGGCCAAGCCATTAGAAAACGACAGATCCCGCTGGTAGTGGCGGGCTGATGGGCCGGGTATGGCGATGGTGTTGCGGGGTAGCTGGAAAAGTTGAGCCCTCTCCGGCAGCGGGCGACCCTGCCGGCAGCGAACGCGGGAAAGAGAGATAAAGAGAGGAGAGGAAGAGAGCCCCGGAACCCGAGAGAGGGAGAGACGGAGAAAGAGTCACCCTCGGCGCGGTTCTGTCCGCATCATCCCCACCACCGCCTCTGTTCCCTTTTATATTTTCATAACTAATCTGCGCCGTGCGTACTATTACGCTCTCCGCACATTTTATAACTTTATGGATTTTCCTATAGTACGTCCCGCACGTACTGCTCCTCCCTTTCTGCCCTCCACTTCTCGGCAAGCCCCGCACCAGCCCTCACTCGTGTACCACCGGCAACCACCCCCGTCGTTCCTCCCTCGTCCTTCCGCACCGCCGCCACCCCCTCTTGCCCATTCGCTGTTCCCCGACGCGCGGCACACCGCTATAAAGTCGCGGAATAAAACGCGTTACACGGAACGTTGCATTGCTCGAATTTTATACATCCAAACACAACGTCGGGGAACGAGCACCCGGCAGCGCGATAATGCTAGAGCGGCCATGCGCGTGTGTCCCCGTATACATTGGCTTCAACCCCCGAATAAAACAGCTCGTACGAGCCTCTCCGTCGCTGTCGATGGCCGTATCGGAGGCGCTGTTACAAACGAGGTAAAAAAAAATCCCACGGAATCCTTGCACGTCCTTCGGCATTATCTGTGCCATTGGGCGAAAACAGATATTTCCCGATCTGCGTTGCATAAGAGCTGAAATATGTAATTCAATGGTTTTCTAAAAAAAAAAAAAAAAAAATTGCAATTCCGTGGATAAAAAAAAAATTAATTTTAGAATTAGCTTCGTAGCTTTCCTCCTGACGTCGGTTATTCCACGCTCCAGATGTCAATCTTCCTTGGGGATAATCAAACGAGGAAATGCGCCGGAGAATCTTGGCTGCAAATAGAAATAGAAGGGCCTCCTCGTAGGGGAGTTGCCTTGTAATGCTCGCCGGTGTCAAAGGGGTGTCGTGCAGGGATCGGCGAAGGGTGGAGATAACCAGCGACAGATCGACGTGTCAGCTCTCGCGATCACGGCGATGGTGCACCTTGACACCTGGATCGTTCGTTTCGATTGCGCAAAAAAAAAGAGCAATGATTTACCGATAAATCTCCCCTGGGCGTCGATCCTTTGGCTCTCGACGCCCGCACCCAATTTTTTTTGTCGTTGACCGCCGCTATCGAGTACGGTTGAGGCGAATAAAAATTCCCGGCGAAGAGTGTGTGAAAGGATGAAAAAAAAAAAAAAAAAAAAAAAAATGGAAACAATTTTTTCGTTTTACGGAACGGCTCGTTTTACACGGCGAGCCATTTTGTGCGGTGCGTTCGGGGACGCTGAAGGTCAGGAACGAATGTTTTTTGGTCCTTTAGTAAAATCAGGGGAAGCGGATTCGCGAAATTTGATTGCGCATTAACGCACTCGTACATTTCGTATAACTACGCAACGCCCCTCCGCATCGAAAAAGTTCCGTCCGTCCCTCTCTCTCTCCCTTTCGCGAGGGCAGCGGCAAAAAAGGAACGGCGCGGTGGAGAGCAGAGGGTAGTTTAACTCCTACCATCGCCGCGCACCACCGGGCAAACTGTCTCTCTCTGCCCCCCCCCCCCCACCAACAGCAGCGAGCAGCGGCAGTAGTAACAGCATGAGCACGAGGAAGCCTTGCGTCTAGGGAAAAAAAAGCTCCGGATCGATACTAAAATGCCTTTAAAATCACGGATTTTATATCTGTCGAGGGGGAGGGAACGAGAGGGGTTCTCTCGAAGTGCCTAGCCTATAGCGCGGGGGAGGAGGGGGGAGGAGGTGCGGGGGTGGTTTGGCTCCGGCTCCACGCTGGACCTCGCGCAGAAGCTGCTGCTCACTCGCGGAGAATAATTCTTATATTTCTCCGCATCTCTCCGATCTCCTCGAGATAACTCCGCCAGAGCTACGCTGAATGTATTTTTTACTTAAAATGATTTTCTTTAAAGAATGTCTACTGCGCACAGTCCTTCATATTCATACAACGGTTCTTTCATGTCCCCGCTCGCCTATTCGTCGGATCGCATGAACGCTGCGGCAGATTCGTCTAAGGCTTTCGTCTTAAGCTCGGGTAACGAGCGCGATCAAAAGTGAATATGGTGTAACGTCGGTTGTCCGTCGAATTGTCGTACGGGGGGTGCGGAGGGTGGCGAGGCGATGAAAGCGGACTTGTACCACTGAAAGTCGTTTGCAACCCCGATTCTCCTTCAGCGTCCGTCGTCGCACACCCTCGCGCCGGGCATAGGGCTACTCTCCGCGCGGTACGGCTCTCGAAAGACTCGCGTATATATTTTTTTTTCCCTCTTCCTCGCCGTACCTCTTTCACTCGGACGGAGGCGAACGAAGCCGGGCCAGCGAGACGAAACTACGCCGGCTCGGCGGGGAGATTAGAGGGTCAAAGAGAGACCCTCGCTAAAAACTCCCTCTCTCGTCAGTGAGTATGGAGATACTACGGAGAAAGACGAAAAAAGATACATATATATATATATATATGTGTTATATATATGATGTACATATATATGCAGAGGTGGCAGAGCAACGAATAGGTAAGAGTGAGAAAATGATAGGTGGTGCGCGGCGGGTCTCCGGCGAAGTCGGCGAGGGTGGCGGCGAGGAGGAACAAGACAGGCGGAGGCAGCAGGCTCCCCTTGTTTCATTCCGCTTTTTAATAAGGACCTCGTTTGGTACTCTAGGCTTTAAATAGATCAATACCTACGTACTTCATCCCTGGCAACGAACCCGGGCCCCTTTCCCTTTTTACCCAGCGCTCTGGCCTTTCTCCCTCTCTCGTTACACTGTACCCGCTATTTCTCTCTTCTTTTTAACCCCAGCAGCCACCCCCGCGCCCCCTCGTCCTCCTCCACCCCCGCTGTATATATAACGCCATGTCTTTCTTTCTCTCCTCGCTACTCGCTCGCACTCTCGCCTGTATTCCAATCCACCCCCGCCCGTCGTCCAACACGGTCTAGCCACCCTCGTTGCGACTCCGTCCCACTCTCGTTCTGCCTCTTTTAGCTACCTCAATGTCTCTCTCCCTCCCTCTATTTATCTCTCTCTCTGTCGTTCTCCATCCCTCTCCATCTAGTCGTTTGTCCCGCTTTTTCACTCTTCTATTCACCTCGGTTTTTCCTCCCTTCGCACCCGACTCACCGTACACACCCTCGTACCGTCAGCGACACGACTGTGCTGCTATAGCGCTTCGTGCCGTTCTATCCCTTCTTCCTCTTTCTCTCTTTCACGCAAACCCACACACACACACACACACGCACACTCTCACCCTCTTTCTCTCTTTTCATCGCGCTATTTCGCATCACCCGGGCTCTCGCTCGGGCCACCGCGAGCTGCTCGGCACACCGTCGGCCACCTACGCGCTCCCGCTGCCAGCATCGCGGCTCGTGTACCGCTTTTTCCCTTTTACTGTACTTCACGGCTTTTTTTTACAATTTTTTTTTTCCTCCTCTTTTTTTCATTCCCAAACTCCTCTCTTTTTCTCATTCGCGCTCTCGCTCCATAGTACGCTAGGTCGGTTTGTTGTGTTTTTTTTGTCCGCTTTTTACCCATTTTTTTTTTTCCTTTTTTTTCAACGCTCTGCGTGAATGGGTGAAATGTAGGTAGGAGAGAGTTTTCGCTTTCTATACGCGAAGCCCGGCTATAACACGGAACGCGAACGCGCCCGATGAAAGCGAGAGTCACGTACGGGAGAGCGAACTATAACGAACACGAGCGTACGGCAACGTGAGGCAAAGTGCCTCCACGCATCCGACCGATCGGCACACGTGGTGCCCGGTCTGTTCTCTCGTTCTCCGGCGCTCCGATCGAATCTCGATGAATTTCCCCGGAGCGCCCTGGCGCAGTCGGCCCCGGCATAGTTCTCTCGGTTGTTGCCGCTGGATATGCACCGAGTGGAGTTGCATGGAGTTTACAGCGCAATAAGCTTACGGAGGAGAGAGAGTCGCTCGTTTGCTATCGTGGGGCTTTTGGATCGCAGCTTTTGGATCGCAGCTTTTCAACCCCTTCCCCTGTCCGCGATATCTGCACGGTGCGGCGCAGGGAAATCGCACGTGCCGCAAGCCTTCGAGGGTGTTACGAGGGTGTAGCGCAGGATGCACGAACGATCCGGCGGCCACGGCGCATCGACGGGACCGACGAACGCACGAGCCTGGAAAACAGGGTTGAACTGCCAATTGCTATCCGCTCGTTTGATATCCGACGCCTTCGCGCGACCCCGTGATTCCCATCGGCTAGAAAAAAATGTCAACTCTTTGAAATATTGAGAAATAAAAAAAATCTAACAAAGCTACCATGAAGTATGAATATGCATGGCAAGCGCGAAGCGATTAGTCAACGATCGACGCGGTTATGGATATGAAATTTATCGTTGCGAGATTTTTGTTTAACGAAGCGCAGTCGTCACATCGCGGAGGTACGTGTGGAAACATGCTGACAGGTTGCCGCGTGGTATTTCGCGAGTCGCATCATTTTTTTGTATTTTTTTTTTTTCATTTTTTTTTTTATTACCTATCAGGACCCACCCGATGCCCGAGGGGCGAAACACACTGCACTGTTGCTCGGCGCGATGCTCTCGCGTTCGCTCTCTTTTTTCTCCTTTTTTTTGCGACTGCTCTGGGTGCATCTCTCTCGGTCCCGCAACACCCTCACTTTTTCTCGCCACTCTCGTTCTCGGATGTTTTTGTGTGTGTGCGCGTGTGTGTGACTGCCGGGGGTTTGTTTTTTTTCACGAGCATTCACGGGCTGTGGAAAGGGTGATTTGTCGACCTGACCCCGAACACCGACGGCGGCAGTTGTGGGCGCACCGTGGGAGCGTCCTTGACCTATCGACTCCAAAGCTCGACGCCCCCGAGTCCGGAAGTTGGTGCATCGGGAACGATTCGGAATCCAATGTCTCGCCTCTTTTCGACCCCTCCTGTGGCCATTCCATTCGTTGTTATCGTGCGAGATTCCTCTCCGTCGGGGCTGATAAATTTCACTATTTCGGAAACCTCGGTTCAGTGAAACGCTCTGCAGGAAACATTTTTTGGGAATCCTTTAAGAATGTCTTCATTGCCTGATGACATTTATTTTCAATCAACCCTCTCTGCTCTAGGTTTGGAAAATTTAGAAAATATTTTCTGAGCCCATTAATAAGCGCTCGGAAATATTAAATGATTGATAAGCATAATTCTTTGAAAATTAACTGAAAAAAAAATAATGGTTTTGTTTTTGGATTTTTTTTAATAGTAGTTAGTGGAGGCAGCGGCGATGAGACCGCGACCCGACCCGCGGCTTCCATGAGTCGCGCGTGCATACATAGAACCCGCGAGCACGATGTAATTTCCGCGGACCGCCGCAAAATCAATAAAAGAAACATTACATTGGCGGCTGGCAGTACGTACTGCGTGGAGGGCCATGGGATTGGATGGGACGCGATGGAATCGGCCGCGCGCAAGCGTTCCTAGACTCCCTGTCGCAGAGCTCTCGGGCCCGTTGGTAACGTGCCGGGGCAGAGACGGGAGACCCGCGGAACAGGAAGAGAAAAGTAGAGGAAAGCAGCAGCAGGAGCAGCAGCAACCAGCACAGTCTTATGAAATATGGCCTCCTTACGAAGAAGCTTGATTTTAAGGCGGGGGGAGCGACGGAAGAAGCTGCGGAGGATGAGACGGAAGTTCCAGGGCAAAGGAGCGGACGGAGCGAGAAACTACAGAGACGACGAGACGAACGAAAAAGAGAGGGAAAATTCTCGTGGAGGCGAAGTCGGAGAAGAGCGAAAATGTCGTGGGTGGGTCGACTGGAGGGGTTACCAAGGGGATCCATACGGTCTTTATGGGCGCGAAGATTCCCAGCCAGCTTCCACGTATCGTCCTTATTCACTTCCTGGTTTTTTTTTTTTTTTCAATATTTTTTCTTCTTCTTTCCCCCTTAAATTTATCCCCTCTCAAATCTCAAGTACGCTGCGAACTTGTGCAACTCGCGCTTCCTTCGAATAATTCCATCGTTTCGGGTTGATTCGTTCCGTAATTTTAATTGATATTAATTAATATCGTCACGCCAGGTCTGAAAATCTCATTTTACGACGGGAGTAACGTAACACCGGAAGTACGTCACGTCCGGTTTGAGAATCCCGTTTTTCACGTGGAGGTTGTCATACTGGAAATACGCCACTTCCGGTATTAAAATCGTTTTTTTTTTTTGCAACCGAAAGTGACGTAGGGAAAGCGGGACAAAATGGCACAGCGGGGCAAAACGGGATTACGAGACGAAACGCAATTGTCCAATAACTTTTGGATGGTGGCGATGGTGGTACGTGGGGCAAAACGGGTTTGAAAATCCGGATGTATCGTTGGGACAAAATGGGGCATCCAAAAATTATTGGAAAATTGAGTTTTGCCCTCACTGTGCCGTTTTACCCCGTTGGGCAATTTTGCCCCGGTCTCCCCTAACACCGGCCATACATCATTTTCGGTTTAAAAATCTCGTCTTTCAACCGATAGTGACGTCAAACCGAAAATACATCACTTCTGGTTTCAAAATCTCAGTTTTCGACCCTTCCGCTTTCAAAATCTCAGTTTTCGATCTTAAGTGACGTATTTCCGTTATGAAGTCACTTCCGGTCGAAAAATGAAATTTCCGAACAGGAAGTGATGTACTTCTGGTATGCCGTCACTTCCGGTCGAAAAATGATATTTTTAAACCAGAAGTGACGTATTTCCAGAACTGTCGAGATCTGCTCACGTGACACTGAAGTTCTATCTTCTCTTTTTTTCAATTTTTATCCTCAAAATTTTGTTCCGCCGAGACGAAAATCGTCAGCCTGTTGGAATCTTTCGGGTCCTCGGGTTGCACGGGACGATCTCCACTGCACGAGCATGGATTCGATTTGCTGCGTATGTTCTCCGATCGGACCGAGTGCACGCGGCGGAAGAAGCATTGCCGTCGGCCGGGTTCGTTGTCGCGCAGCAAGGTCATCACCGCCGCAAATGGAAAGTAAAAGAGGGTATTACACGATCGTGTATGCGTAACGAGAACTCGGTAGGGTTAACCTTCTACCCTCCTCGGCACGCTGCGTTATGTAACGGCTACTTCCGGGAGCGTTAACTCCGCACATTTGTCCCTCCCTCTCCTTCCCTCGAATGCAACCACAGGGATTAATGGTCCCAATTGATTCCATCGCATTCATAAATATCATTATCCGTTCAGTCATCCGCATTTAACCTGCCATTCGGTGTACAGACCGCAGCGAAGGAGTGTACAATAAATAGAGTGGAAGAAAAAAAAACAAAAAAAAATTTAGATGATTCATCCAGAAGTAAGTCGGCTCTGCAGTCAAGTCGTCGCGGTAAGCCGAATTGTCGTGACGTCCGGTTGTATCGGCCGTCCGGCTAGCCGACAGCTATTTTCATCGGGCGGCTCAGTCGCGGGGCCCGCAACTACGCCGTCTCCGTCCGTTATCGCAAATTAGACCATAACGAATCTCAGATAACGCAGTTCTCGCGTGCATAATACGGGTCTCGGCTGCGTGTGCCGCAATCGGTTTGCATCGTGCACACACACACATACGCACCGGCCAGCCGTACGACGACGTGGATTCTCGTATTATACACTCGAGCGTCTAGCCTCTCAAATTACGTACACCCGCCTGGGAGCGTACAATTTTGCAAAGACTCGCCAGCAGCCTTTGTAGCGGATCGATTAATCGCCGTATCACGATTTTCCGAGCCGCGGGTGAGACACCGTCGTCAATGTGTCCGATACTCGCGTTAACGAGCGAGTATCAATTCAACAAGCGCCTGCGATAATTCATTGCCATGCAGCGAAGAATTAAAATTATAAATTTAGAGAACCAGCAGTTAGTCGGGATGACTAATTTTTCAAACAAAAATTGGATGTACACGGTCCCTCATTGATACCTTGTCTGTTTTCTTAAAGCAGCAGTCTAAGGCGGCCAAGAGTGCGATTTGGCGGACGCTGTTTTTCGTTTATCATTTTTATTGTTATATGACAATTCATTATCATGCAGTGAAAAATGAAAATTATAAATTGAGAGAACCAGTAGTTAGCCGAGATTACTAATTTTTCAAACAAAAATTGGCTGTACACGGTCCCTCATTCATACCTGGCCTGTTTTCCTAGAGCAGGAGCCTTCGACAGCCAAGAGTAGGATTTGGCGGACGCCGCTTTTCGTTTATTATTTTTATTGTTATATGACAATTCATTATCGTGCAGTGAAAAATAAAAATTATAAATTGAGAGAACCAGTAGTTAGCCGAGATGACTAATTTTTCAAACAAAAATTGGCTGTACACGGTCCCTCATTGATACCTTGTCTGCTTTCTTAGAGCAGCAGCCTACGGCGGCCAAGAGTGGAATTTGGCGGACGCCGCTTTTCGTTTATCATTTTTATTGTTATATGACAATTCATTATCATGCAGTGAAAAATGAAAATTATAAATTGAGAGAACCAGTAGTTAGCCGAGATTACTAATTTTTCAAACAAAAATTGGCTGTACACGGTCCCTCATTCATACCTGGCCTGTTTTCCTAGAGCAGGAGCCTACGACGGCCAAGAGTAGGATTTGGCGGACGCCGCTTTTCGTTCATTGCTATTATTATTTTGACTGTTATTATTATCGTTACTACAGTTATTATTTTATTTTCGGTCTCTTTATATTACTTTCTGTTCATATTTCTTTATACTACCACTGTTATTCTGGTTCGATTTCTTAGTGTATGTGTCTAGAGGACCCCTGGTCCTATCGTACGAATAAATCACTATACCTACCCTATTCAGGCATGGTATAAAAATTGACAATTTTTTCTTCCGGTACATAATTTTTCTCCGTGCGTCCAACAGCGTGAAAAATCTTTATTAATAAGTACCGAGATATCGGAAATATTTGCGAACCACTGAAACTCTAGTCGGCACGACACCGAACGACGAGGACGACATCGTGGCGAACGGGGGGGAGAGGGAGACGGGAAGGCGGGAGAACGGGCCCAAGCTCGGAGGAGTCGAAAACCTCCCGTGAACCCTACTTACCCCCCACCCTGCGGAGGCCATTCTTTCGTCGGGGCCCGGCACTCCGGCGATCGGGGAACCTGTATGCTCCTAAATGCATTCTAGGCATTCCCCCGCCCCCGCGTGCACTCCCCGGGGTCCTCATCGAATCCGGCACTACGGCGCCCCCCACCACCGCGTTGCTAGGCGTCTTCCTCTCTCGTTGCTAGGGCCCGCTTCACCGTTCCCGAACAGCCCCACCATCGGTCCGTCACCGAATAGTCCCAAAATGCATTGGCTGCAATCGGGGGGCCCCCCCTCCGCGTACCCTCCGCTCCCCGGAGGCATCCCAACCGCCCAATGCACGAGGGAAACCAAAATGCAACGGCGTGGCTTCGCTCTCGCCCTCTCTCTCCCTCGTACCCCGCCGTTCCACCAATTTCCTCTCCTACCGTCTTTCTCGTCTTGCCTGTGCGTTCTTTTTTTTTCTTCTTTTTCCTTCATCGTTGTTACACCTTCGCCAGCAGCTTCCTACTCTCGCGTCGGGAGAATTTTGTCGGGATCCCACCACGCAACGCTCCGAGTTTCCCCTCTAGTTGCTAGGCCCACTTACTCCCCCCCCCCTTTTTTTGTTTTGCGACTAGACATATAGGTATATCTCGCGCACTTTCGCTGTGAGGCAGAGTGCGAGGGGTAGAGAAAATTTTGCGAGGCCGGGAGAGACGAGGAGGCAGAGCGATGGAACGAGCGTACCCCCGGGGCCCTTACCCCACCTTAGGTGCAACGGCCTAAATGCAATTTATTCTTCGGGCCGTGTTTCGCAAGTCTACCTTTTCTTTTTTACCTAGGCTGGGCCCGAAGAGCCTCCCCTCTCGCCCCTTCCTGCCCCCCCCCCCCTCTCGTACGGCCGGTCAGCACCGTCATCATCGTCATGCTACCATACAGTATACTTTAACTATAGTGCACTATAATACCAGGCGGAGAGAGAATGCACGTGTGGATCACCCGAGAGAGCTTGCAATCTCCGATATCGCTGTTGCGGCCTCTCCCCCGTCCCGCGCCGCAGCCTTGTCAAGATGGAGAGCCGGCGTTGTATAAGAAACGAGTCGAGGATCTCTCTTTCTTCGTCTCCTCTCTGTCGAAGCAACAACCAAAAAAATAACTAAAATTGCCGCGCCTACGTTAGAGCTGTCACGTACGTATGGCAGGACTGTGTTTCGTAGCTCAGCTCGTAGTTCCGCGTTTCGATATCGCGCTCTTGACAACTCGTCGCTCGATCCGTGACTACGTCGAGGTATGAACTACGGAGACGCTGACCGCACATGCGGAAGAGAAAAAAAATGCGGTTTGGATTATTTCCGCAGAACTTGCGCATCGTGCGTGCCAAGTTCGAAAGGGTCGATCGAAGACGATTTTTCTCCAAAGGTGCGAGCTCAGGGAATTAGCCTTTCGCGATTAGCAGTAGGTACGAGAAATACGAATCAGTGATGCCAGATTTCCCCACTCATTTTCTCCCGCGCCTATCTTGTACCGTGTTAAAAAATTCCCTCCGAGGGAAATTTCCCTCCAATCTGCACTGAGAAAAAAATTGGTTGAATTAACCAAAAGTCGCGGTGACATACGTTCAAAGCTGTTATTCGTTTGGTACAAATAAAATCGTGTTTTGTTAAACGATCGTTTTCTCCAATTTATTCAAAATTTGTTGATTGAAACAAAAATATTTGTTGTAACAGCAAAGTACACCTTTGAACGTATGTCACCGCGCATTTGCTTAATCCAACCATTTTTTTTTTTCTCAGTGTGGCGTCATTGATACGAATGCCTCGTCTCTGAAGCCAGGAGAAGAGAATAAGAGGAGGTCCGCTCTCATCTCACTCTGCCGGCCAGGAATAATTATTCTAGACGAGCAGAGTCGTTCCGCCGATAAAAATTCTTCGAGAAATGGTCGATCGGGTCCTGAGGGTCCGCATGCGGCCCTGTATCTTTGCTAGAGACTCCTCACTCCCTCCCCTGCCCCCTCTCTTTCTCTCCCTCTTTCTCATCTTCGCCAAAAGTTACCGCTGTCGGGTCCGCTGCCCGCTGCTGGCGCTGCACCTAAATGCACTATCCCTCCGTGCCCCTCGCTGCAAGACCGCCACGGCACCGCCCCACCCGGATCATCAGCCTATTTGGGCCTCCCACCACAGGACCGCCGAAAAGTGCAACGGCCTAAATTCTCGTCGGGGAAGTGGCAGGGGCCTTGGGCTCACTCCCCACTCTCCTCTCCGGTGCAACAACCTGATTTCTAGACCCCCTCGTCCTCCCCTTACGCCCTCGACCATCGCTTCTCGTCGCTCCTCTCCGCTCCACCGCCTCACCGCGCCGCCGCTTCTCTCGGGCGCTTTCAAACGCACATCCCCCTCAACCAGCCCAGCGGCTACGACTCCTCCGATCCCAAGCTACTTTCGCTGGTAGCACTGGCCCCACTTCGTCATCGTTCTCGTAGTTGTCGTCGTCCGCGTCGTCGTCCCTAGAGCCATTCGTTCCTCCTCTCCCCCGCACCCCCGGGCCCTGCCCACGACCGACATGCAGCTCTCGCCTACTTAATGCAATCGCTAGGCGGTTTTCGGTGGCGCCGTTTTTTTTTTTTTTTTTTTTTTTTTTGCATCATCGCCCTCTATCGCTCCTGTTGCTTCCCTTCTCCCGCCGATGCCCTCGATTCGATTCTCTCTTCTCTCGTCCCTCTGCTCTATCCTCGTACTCCTCCTCATGATGCGTTTTTTTTCCTTTCTTTTTCTTTCTTCCCTTCACTCTTACGCCCCAATCGTCTCCTCTTACTAGCTAGCGACGACGACGAGCGCAATACGAGCTCCGTACACACTCACTCGACGACCAGGAGAAGCTTCAGCTACGCGCAAACCCGGCCCGAGAAGCCCCTCGCGTCTTCGCATGCCCGCGCTCTTCGCGCACCCGCCTCGGTACCCGTTTCGCCGATCCAAGGCCCCTTTCTACGTTGCTCCTTCGGAAGAGACACTTCGCATGTGTCACGCGCGTACATGTGTGCCTGGGTACGTCGTCATTCGAGACGCTCGGGACGATGCGTATCTCGATTAAGAAAACTTATGGCGGAGAGGTGGCGATGACGCGCTATGCGCAGACTCGGACCGGTGTCTGCACTGAGAAAAACTTACATAGCAAATAGTTCCCAGGGGTCTACATTTTACAGTTACGACAATGACCAAAAATTATAGTTGTAACTATAATTATAGTTTAATCAATTGAGTATACACTATCACAAACTATCTATATAGACGTCCCCCCCGGGAACTATTCGTTATAGTAGGAAATACCATCCTTTTTCTCAGTGTGGCACCGAAAATGTATTTTTTTTTTTATTTTGGTGATCTTCTTTTCCGACCTTCTCTTGCGCTTTTTCTTTTCACTCGCAAAATATTCACCAGATGGATAGCGGAACTTCTCCATTGCACAATTTTCTCCACCGCTCGGTAATGCTGTACGTACGTTTGTACCGTACTTGATATAGTTGGATCGTCTACCTGTTACTATAATGCATCGCTTCGAGGGTAAAAACGATTCTGGCGATAATTTATCAAACTTCAATACTGGACGTCATTATGCCTCGGTCAAGTATGTCTAATGCTGTGAGTCAGCGATATTGCACTGAGAAAAACTTACATCGTAAATAGTTCCGAGGGGGGACGTAGACATTTTACAGTTACGACAATGACCAAAAATTATAGTTGTAACTATAATTATAGTTTAATCAATTGAGTATATACTATCACAAACTATCTATATAGACTTCCCCCCTGGGAACTATTCGTTATAGGGTAAAAGTGGTGAATATGGCCCACCTCGATTAACACGTAAATCAAGGATATATGGACCGAGCCATATTCCCCACTTTTACCCTAGTAGGAAATACCATCCTTTTTCTCAGTGTGAATGACTCCGGCTCGAGATCGAGAGCCTCGACGCTGTTGACTCCGCACCGGCATCGTCGACTATTGTTTTCGTATCTGTAATGACAATCGATGTTGATGCCTTAGAGAAAAAATCTTACGATCGATGCTGCACCGATTCATGTCCAACATCTGAGATCTTCTCATGATGCGCGCGCACGCACGAGACTGTAATATTGCTGGAGCAGAGAACCGGCGTGCGCTTCCGGTTGTAACAATAATCGATTCCGTGAATATTCGGTGCATCGCCCGCGTGCAAACCCAACAACAGGGGGAGTGAACCGCCCGCTCACGAAACATGCACGGGGAGTCGATGCTCTCGACCATGATAGAGCCTCGCTGCCCGGAACGAGCGTCCAAGCGGTCGTGAACAAGCGGCCCAGGACTGCTGCTAATTTTCAACGGTTTCGCGTTGCCCTCGAAGCACAAATAACCGACGCCACTGCCATATATACTCGGGGGCTTAGTTCGGTTTGGTACCCATCATTTCGTGAGTTTCACACGAGAAGAGACTGGCTTTCACGTACTCCACGCTGGCTGCGCGCATGCATACGCGCATAGTATATAACATATTTGTGCACATGTGTGAAAGTATTTCACGCCGGTCTTCATGAGGTTTTTTTTTTTTTTTTTTTTTTTTTTTTTTTTTTTAACGACAGACAAAGCTAAGCCGAATTTTATTCTTCGTCGAGACTCTGCGGCTATTGCCGGCGAAGCTGTTGAAGCTGCACCGCTCGGCACACGCTCTCTCGCACAGCTTCGCTGTCGTAGTCGTCGTCGCGTAGTCGTCGTCGCCGAGGATCAACGCCCCTGAAAAAGTTCTTTGAGCCGAGGTGGACCACCTGCCCACGAAAGGCCCACTCTCCTCCGCAGCCCCACCTCGTACCTCCGACGCGGCGACCACGTCGTTCCTCTTCCTTCTTCTTCTCCTCCGTTCCTCGTTCTCCTCTTCTACTGCTCCTCGATCCTCTCGTTTCTCGTTTATCTTCTCTCGTTGCACTCGTCGCCGGACCGGTGCCGTTGCCCCTGTTGACTTAGCCACTTAGAATCTACTCGTTTACGTTATATTTCAAACCCCCGTTTCGAATCAATGACGCCGCACTGCCAACCGGCCCTCTGCTGCATCCTCGATTTGAAACAATGAACGCTTTGTTCGATTTTTTTTTTGTTATTGTAATTTTCTCTTTGGGGATGACTTTGATTGTAATCGAGTACTATTTTGATATAAGCCAGTAGTCATTTGGTTGTAAACCAGTTGCAATCCAGATAGGCAGTGACCCGGTATCAGTGTGCACATCGCACGATCAGGAATGATCATTTTTTGACCGGAAGTGACGTCATACCGGAAATACGTCACTTCCGACTTGAAAATGTATTTTTTCTACCGGAAGTGATGTCATACCGGAAATACGTCACTTCCGATTTGAAAATATAATTTTTTTACCGGAAGTGACGTCATTCCGGAAATACGTCACTTGCGATTTGAAAATCTAATTTTTCTACCGGAAGTGATGTCTTACCGGAAATACATCACTTCCGATTTGAAAATGTAATTTTTCTACCGGGAGTGATGTCTTACCGGAAATACGTCACTTGCGATTTGAAAATCTAATTTTTCCACCGGAAGTGATGCCATACCGGAAATACGTCACTTGCGATTTGAAAATCTAATTTTTCTACCGGATGTGATGTCATACCGGAAATACGTCACTTCTGATACCGGGAAAAACCTCACTTCCGGTTCGAAAATCTAATTTTTCGACCGGAGGTGACGTCGTACAGGAAATATGTCGCTTCCGGTTTGAAAATTCAATTTTTCGACCGGAAGTGAAGTCGTATCGCAAATGCATCACTTATGCTTTGGAAATCCCATTCTTCAACCGGAAGTGAGGTGTTGCGGGTAAATCTCCGGAAACCTAAATTTCACGTTTCCAAATTCCATCATCCACGGCGAGGGGGCGAAGCACCCATGCGACAAGAACCTGCTAGTGCAGCTGTAATATTGTCCATAACACGGCGTTGAGATAAATTGAATTCGTTGCGATTACGTTCGTTAAAAAAAAATCTTTTTCATATGCTCGTATAATGTCTAAAGGGACTTGTCTATCGATAGCTCATTCAATTTCTTTTTTCCGCTATTAACGATTTACAAAATTCACAAAAAAAAAAAAACTCCCCCCAAAATTGCCCAAAGACAACGGCAATTTGGACGTCGAGCTGCTAAGCTCGATATTCTAAACGTACTGTCGAGTGTGCGAAAAATTTGTATAGGCATTCCAGGATAATTGCGTAATGACACGTGATAAATGGCAAATGGTGTATAGCATAATGGTCATGAGAACGCACTTCGGGCTCCGTTGGCGCTTTTTTTTTTTCTTTTCTTTCGTTTCCTCGGATACGTTCCCTCCTTTAGCTCGGAGCCTTTTCTTACTACAGTGCAGTGTACACACGGCCCGTTCGCAAAGCCCGTCTCGTTTATCGAGGGTTTTTTAGGTGCAATGGCCTCAATCTCTAGGGCCAAAATTTTTTTTCCACGATGCGTGACCACCGTGCGTGCAGCAACAGCGGCAGCAGCAGCGGCGGCCGCGTGTACGAGGCTAACGTACTCGCGCAATCCCCACATGCACTCCACACTGTGCAGTCCCTCTGTGTATACGCGCTCCTCGTGCATTAACTACTATACCCTAATACCCTGTGTGCGCCGACGTTGCATGCTCCGAGAAACGCACACCGTACACACCAGTACAACAAACGCACCAGCAGGCGATATACAGGATGCCCCCGAAAATTTATTTTCAGAATGTTTGATTTGAGAAAGAAATAGCTCCGCGAAAAGAAGCCGCATCGATGCCCGAGTGTGTGTGCCTGTGTGCACAGCTCGGCAACACAAAGGTTTCCGGCTCCTGCAAACTCCAGACAATATTTAAGAGGTCTCAATGCCCCGAAAAAAAAAAAAAAAATATTACTGCGAACGTTATCGACAAAGTTATGAATAGATTTTTTTACGCCAATCCCACACTCGTCCAGCCGCTGCGCCGAGTTACCGGGAAATTGTCAAGTATACAATGAGTATCTCTCGCTCTTCTTGCGAATCGATCAATATAAGATGCACGAAATTTTTTCTCTTAAAAAACTACGTATGTGCGTGCATCAAAATAATCATTGCAGCGCGCGTCACGGTTCTGCGAGCACGCTCTGAATTCTGTTTCTGTTTTTTTATTTTTTGCGTTTCTTTTTTTTTTGCTTTTGTCTCATCCTCTAACCCTGCAGCGATTGTTTCGTGGCTGCCTGCCGTCCGTACTCTCCCACATGCTCCCGGTTTTTCGGGCCGAAACCGAGTCGCTCCGCTATGACTGCGCGGCTGCTACGCCGGCACAACTACTGTACGCTCTCGTCGAGATCCCTATCTACTCGCGACGCGGCTCCAATGTGGCCGAGTTAGTGGAAGACGAATTTCTCTGGTATAAATGTATTTGCATCGGCCGCGGCCTCGGCGATCGGACGAATTTAATTCGATAAAAAAAAATAAAATTATTCCAAGAAACAATTAATTTTTTTAATCAACCATTTGAATAATCATTCGATTACGGAATAAACTCGTCGAATTAAATTTATGCATAATCTCCCGTCGTTCGAAATAGCTCTTATCGTGACTCCGAAGCCAATATTCGCCGCGGTAAAAATATTCTTTTAATTCTGAGAAATTAATATCTTTCGCGACGATTTCGTGCTCTGAATTGCAATTGAAGTATCGAATTTGAATTTCTCGTATCTTTTTTTTTTGTTTTTTCTCTCTAAAAACGAACTACGCTGATTTTTCATTCTCCTCACCGAGCGGCGACGGAATTTATTTTTATTTTTTTGAAAATATGTCCCCGCACGGCAGATATCCGCAGGACAAGAGCCAGTGTCCTTCTCCTGTCTACGAGAGACGATCCCAGACAGGAGAATGTATAGTCGGACTATGCGAGAGCGCAGCGGGAATGACAATGAGCTGAGAGACACGGGAGAACACGAGTCGAACAAGCGTTCGGAACCGCGGTAGGGACACACTCGTTACACATGTACTTCATTGTCACGCCTCCGGGTTAGCCCGGACGGTAAGGCGGGAACGGTGCATAAACCGTACGAGATAAAGAAGTTCCTTCCTCCCTGAAAAATGTATATATTTATGGAAAAAAAAAAATAAAAAAAAATCTCCAACCATGTATCGCCTGGTTCGATACCGCAAAGTTCACTGAACAGTAATATCGGGCGTTATTCGGGGTACGGGGGTGGGCGGAGGGGGGGGGGGGAGGGCCGATTCGTTGAATTTATATAATTTACAAATTGCCGATTCTGCTCGCGCATATTTCGTGTTCATTGATCCCGGGCACAATAATGATAGCCGATTTCGACGGCGCTCGTGGGTTGTGTGTTGTTATCGGACTGCGAATGAACAATTGCAATATCGGAGAGGTAATCAGATGAAAATAATAAACGAGATTCGTTCCGAATAAACAAGAGCGACGATGTATCCGACGAAATCGTGAAATATAACGCCTATGTGGGACTATTAATAAAAATGTGAATTCGACGAGGGCGCACCGGAGTCTTTTTTCATCGCCGATACCGAGGAGAACGATGTCAACGATGAGGCGGAATAAAAAAAAAAAGTATAATTATGAGTATCGAACGTGCTTCGCTGGACGACGTTTAATTGGAAAGATGGACAGCTTAATCGAGCAAATGGATATCAGTTCGGGGGAGATATTCCTATTGTTAAATTCGTGCCCACATAATGCCCGATGCTCCCGCGGCCGTTTGGTGCCTTTACGTAGTCGAGAGCTGTCTGAGATAATTGTCGATGGTTATTAAAACCGAAAAAAAACCCGATACCTTCGCCGAAAAATCTCGCGGCATGGTTGCTAAAAACAAAAACGTGAAAAGGACGATAAAAAGAAAACGCATTGTGACGTGGATTATCATCGATGAAATTGCAACATAGTCCGGCGCACCGATACCAGCAACAGCTTCGAACTTCGTGTGCGAGCGCGTGTGTTTCTGTGTGTGTGTATACATTAAACGAATTATTTTACCTACTGAAATACACGGTATTACAATAGCTGAATAAATACACAAAACGTATACCTTCGGGTATGTATTATCAAATTAGCCCCGATGGAAAATTTTGCCCGGCAAACTTAACGGGATTAGCATTGGCAATTTTCCACGTACACACTGGCGGGAAGCGACACGCGCGTCGGTGTGTTGCGTGTGTACCGAAACCGAAATATTTCCGATCTCGCTACGAACAAAATGCAAACACGGAGATGGATCGAGGAGCTGCCGGTGGAGTCGCGTAAACGGAAATCGCTGACGATAAATATTAATCATTTTTGTTTGTCAGGTACCGCAGCATTAATAACGTTTCGAGTCCGGATGCGCTCGTCAACACACTACACTATCGACATCGTTTCATGCAAATCCGATGAAACTCTCACGGAGAACGGAAGGGGTTGAACGAGTTTTCGAGGGATGGAGGGGGTGGAGGGAAGGGGGGGAGGGAAGGATGCTTAATGGAAAAACGTTGAAATAACAGCGTCGCCTGACCGGAACGCAATAATTACAACGCGAATATGTAATTTTAGTAAACAAAGTAGGTACATAAATAATAAAATTCGCTATTTGCACGGGATTGCCGCCCGTGTTTCTAGCGCGAGCACGAATTTAATTATACTATAGGCCACCCGTTCGTCGGGATGACGATGAGGTCAACGAAAAAATCATGCGCGCACTCGTCGACTCTCACGAATCTAATGGGATATAAAAAAGAGAAAAGAAATCTGATATGAAAAAAAAGGCTCAAGTGTGGTTAAATTCTGAAAAACATGCCATTGGAACCGTGAAAAACATGAAAAAGAAGCCGCATGTGTTGAATTTAAAGTACACGCAGATAAAATAGAAAATTGTATATTGAAAATATTTTTAAACATTTTTTTATGGAAGATTTTTGTGATAAGTAAAATTTGTCGTCGTTCGTTTCTACTTTGCGAGTTGCAGCTCGAAGCAAATGCACAAAAAAGGAGTGCACCGTACCATGCAGCAGAGACGAGCCGAGCGTTAACGGTTCTTCATTAAGGGGCAGTTCAGACTCGAGCCAAAATCCGCAGTTTGTTCAAGCTCTTCGCACGTAGATTCGAATTGTGTCCGCGAAACGCGTATTTCGTCTGCGAGAAAAATGTCTCGACTGCTGCACGCGCTACTTCGACGTCCTCGATGCACTTTAATCCCATCGGCACCTTAGGTCCCAGATGAAAGAAAGCATTGTTTACTTATCAGTGTAATTGTCAGCCGGTGTTCCTGATAATTGGAAAAATTTTAATAAATGTTCATTCATCGAAGTGTTGATATCGAGCATTTGATTAATAATTTTGTGATTAATAATTTTGAAAAATGGAAAATTTTAGGAATAATTTTGTTCCTGGCGTGATCGGGGAAGGATACGCGGTCTGAACCGCACCTTTACCGTGGCCGTCACACCCGAAATTGCGCGCGAGGGAAGTTCACATGGGTAGGTTGCTTATTGCTAGACCGAATGCACACCTAATTATAACTATCTTACATCTACTGGACGCGGTATTATTAAAGCCGAAATATATCCGTTGCGGCGTTGCCTTCGGTACTCGGTTCGGTTTGCAACGCTTGCATATATTGCATGGGAGTTGGCACGATACGTGTAGCCGTTCGTGTTGTTGTATGCTCTTACGGCGTGTGCACATGAGCGCATTAACAAACCTACAACCGGTGAAAAAAAGAAAAAAAAATGCAAGGATGCGCGTAATAATCGTGTATTACATGGGCTACCTACGTCCGGGAAGAGGGATTCCCACGTGCCCTCCACGGTGATTATTCTTTCTTCTGCCGTTGGTGTCCATCGTCTCATTTTTTTTCGGGACAAGCGACTAACCGATCGCTTCCGCTCGAAGTATTTCGTGACACTACACGGTACGTATGTCTCAGCGATTTGACAAATCACTGTACAATGGGGACACGAGGAACGTCGCATATGAAAAAAATACATTGAAATATGCGTTAGAGCACGATGGACACCAGGGCTTTCGGGCAAATCCTTCCTGAAGCAGGGCTGAGCAGTATTTTAAATACATGATATATTTTAGGTATTTTAAATAGTTAAATACTTTTCTGTCATTTTAAGTACTTTTTGGGTCCATTAAGACCAAAATACAAAATAATTTTGGCACTACTCCATATTCGGAACCTTTTTGCTTCTTCATAGAGGAAACTATGTTTTTGTAAAAAAAACAAATGTTGCAGATTTTAATGTCAAATTACTTAAAATATTGAGAAATGCTATTTTTAGCTGGCGTCCTGATGTATGTGCGTGTGCGGTTTTTTTGAAAAATTATTGAAAAGGGGTCTAATTCGGGGAAACATGGAGGTAACGATTTGAAATTTTACATGGCAATGGACTAACATCGTACAATGTTTCGTATTAAATTTGGCAAACATTCATCAAACCGTAAAAATTTTAAGACATTTAGAAATTTTTTAATTTCTCGGCAAATTTTAATTCCTGTCCGACTCGAGTGTATGCATCAAATGTCGTTATAGAAGTAAAACAATGTGGATATTCGTCATCTGCGGGGAAAAATACATTAGACAGCCTGAAAACGACGAATTACACAAACTTCCGTTAGCGATTGTCTACAATAAATATTGCCCAAAATGTTGACGGTTTCAATTTTATGAGATATACACTTTTTTGTGTTACGAAAAAAGTTCCAAAGTAATTTGCACGTGGCTTCCTCATTTATTACATTTTTGCGCACAGCTCTTTTCTTTTTAAAGATATTTTATTCATGGACGTTCACATCGAGTTAACGATTCAAAGCTTATTGTCTACAGGGCAAATAATGATGTCGACACACAAAAAGAACAGGGGTAGCGATAGAATTAAAAACAAAAAAGAAAAACAGAAAAAGAAATCGTATATTTCTTTGCAGAGAGGACACTTGTTTTTCAAGTTGCGATCGGGATTAACCCTTTATAAGTCACACCGCCCAAAACCGCACCGAAACAGGACTAGCGTTGCTGCGGTAGCACCTAAGACCAGGGATAGAGGCTTGACTTACAAAGGGTTAAACTTGCTGCGAACGAGTTCGCACGGAAAAAAGAATGGGGACCATATCGATTTTTAATTTGACGTTCACACGTTCGCGGAACTCTTATCGATCATATCTTCGCCAAATCCCTTTGGCGAAAACAGCACAATTGACGATATATTTGTTTCTTTTTTTAGCAAAGATTCGTTTCCGGGGCTTTCATAAGCTTACATGAAAGCGCTTTGAATCGTCAAGTATCAAGTTGACGATGCAAAGTTATTGGCTACAGGGCAAATAACGATGTCAAAGGTAGCGAATGGTAATTAAAAAAAAATCTTACAGTTCCTCTGGAGTAAACACTTGTTTCTCAAATTGCGATCGGAATTAAACTTGCTGCGAGTCAGTTCGCACGGAAAAACGACTGGGGACCACATCGATTTTTAATTTGCACTCCCACGTAGCGCGGAACCCTCGACGATGATACCTCTCGTGTCGCTTTTCTCACCGGTCAAATCCCGTTGGCGAAAACATAACACCTGACGATATATTTGTTTCTTTTATTTTAGGATAGATTCGATTCCGGGACGTTCACATGCTTAGGGGAGACCGGGGCAAAATGGCACAGCCGGGCAAAACGGGACTGTGAGAGCAAAACTCAATTTTTCAATAATTTTTGGATGTCCAATTTTGTCCTACCGTCCTATCGTCAATTATCGAGTTGATGATTCAAAGCTTATTCTCTACAAGGCAAACAGTTAAGTTAGTAAATGGAATTAACAAAGTTGAAAATTGAAACTTTCATATCGCTTTCTCATAATTTTCTTCCACAAGAAAGTATTTTCTGTGTTTTTGGCTTCCTCACAGAGGAAGCTTCGCGAATAAAGTAACATTATGAGAATGCGATATGAAAATTCCAATTTTGTGAGCTCCATTCCGGAGCTCTCGAAAGCGCGCTGACGTTGCTCGTTTTGCAAGAATTGCGAAATAGTTAGATAGCGAAGGGGGACCGGGGGGGGGGGGGGGAGGACAAGTATGGTAACCGTAATGGGCACCGCGGTCCAACGGTGTCACGAGGTACTCGTTAGGAAATTGATTCGATCAGCATAGTCGGCGGACACACGGTGTCGATGGCATCGATATCATGAGAGGGATACATATCGAGGGCACGGTGCGGTCGCGGGGGGAGGGGGTTGAAAAACGACGGGACGATCGGGGTGGGGATCTATCGAGGCGCATTGTCAAAATTTACGAACGATCAGCGTGCAGGTAGGCATGTGTGTATAATTTATGCAACGGTGTCGCGAAATTTGCGAACGAGTCTAAAAATTCCGCGCCTCTATGGGCGCGGGCGAAAAGCCGGGGCACCAAACACGACGATTTCATAACTCACTTGCATCATCGAGGGCCGGGTCCAGTAATCGTTATGCTTATCCGATGAATACCCGGTTGATTGTGGCGTTACGGGGGCGCGCGCGACAACTCGCGCCATCCAAATGCTCTTTCTGCCACGGTGTGCGGTATATCGTTCCGTTCGCATGCCGTAGTCCGAATTTTCCATTCCCGCGTATGCGTGTCGTTCTTGCCGGAGGATCGCGCGGAGAGCAACAACGCGCAGAAACGGGAGGGTCGACGAGGGACGAACAAATAGCGCGAGGAGGAGCACCGATACGATTTGGCCACTTTGCTCCGTTCTCCTATCCTACCCGCTGTTACTATCGGAACCCCACTGCCAATTACACTTTTGCAAATATTAGCTATGCAACATGTTGAGTTTTTTTTTTGTAATAGTTTGTAAAAAAGATTTCTTGCCAATGCTACATGTTTACACTGAGGAAAAGAAATGGTTGAATTAACCAAATGCGCGGTGACATACGTTCAAAGGTGTATTCGGTTGGTATAACAAAAATGTTTATTTCAATCGACAAATTTTGAATAAATGGAAGCAAATAATTATTCAATAAAGCAATGCTTTATTTGTATCAAACAAATAACAGCTTTGAACGTATGTCACCGCGACTTTTGGTTAATCCAACAAATTTCCTTTCTCAGTGTATACAGTTTTCATCTTATGATAGTTTTGTACCTAACGATAATTATACACATTGACAAAGGGCCATCGACCAAAGACCCTTCAGCCGTTTTTTAGAATTTTCTTTCATTTCGTGAAAAAATTCTTTCAGTAGTTTGCGAGCGGACCGTCCGAAGGAGGACATTTCTCGTCAGTTCTGCAAGAATGGTCGTTCGTTCTCCGTTCTGCACCATCCCATGGAGGTTTTACCAATTGAACGAAAACGGCCGATCAACGGGCCAGTATTGGCGTAACGATATTAATACCTCATCCTTCGGCCAATGTTTGGCCGAGAATTGGTTTGCCAATCATTGGTTTCTCGATTTGAGGCCAATATCCGGCCGAGCATGAATTTACCACCCATTGGTCTGCCGATATTGGGCCAATGTTCGGTCGAATATCGATTCGCCAACCGTTGGTCTGTTGATGCATAAACTTACGAACCATGGGTCTGCCGATTTTAAACCAATGTTCGGCCGAATATCGTCCGGCCAATCATCGGTTTGCCGATGTGACGCCAACATTGGGCCATCAACGAGCAGGTTTCGCCGCTAGATGGCGCCGACCTAAGTTGTTTCTCACAAGCAAAAGTATACCCGAGCGCCAATATAACAGCATGCGAAATAACACTTCTTCAATTCTCGCAAAAGATGCGGATTCTTTTTGGGTTCTTTACTCCATAGTCAATAAATGCTTAGGCAATACATTAACTGAGTATGATCTCTTTGAGAGTTCTCGCAAGAGACAATATATAAAATATAATCTCATACAGACATGCGAAGCATAAAAAAAGAGATAAGGATATTCCAATTTTTACAATATTCAAAAAAGTATACGATAAAACCATTCTCAACCTATAGAAGTAACACTGTAAAAAAAATTCGTATGAAATTTAATGCACCGGACTGGAAGTTTTTATGCAAAAACTGGTATATTAAATATAATGTACAATTGTGATGGAAAATTAATGTTCAGTGCATTAAAAACATTAGAAAAACTTTATTTTTAATCATTTACTTTAGTTTCAATGAAAACAAAATTAAATGTACCAGTTTTTGCATAAAAACTTCCAGTCCGATACATCACATTTACAATTTTTCTTTACAGTGAACCAACACTGTAAAAAACAATTGTAAATTTAATGTACAATTATGATGAAAAATGAATGTGCTTTTTTATTGAAATTAAAGTAAATTATTAAAATTGAAGTGAATAGTTAAAAATAAAGTATTTCCAATGTTTTCAATACACTGAACATTAATTTTTCATCATAATTGTACATTACATTTAGTAATACACAATTTTTTGCACAAAAACTTGCAGATCGGTATATTAAATGTCATACAATTTTTTTTACAGTGTATAGCGGGCCTACATTGAAAACCAATCATAGGCCGAGCATGATGAATGACTTTCGGGCCAATATAAGTTGCCACCATCGGGCCGGGTTCATAATCTAAGGCTCGATGATGGCACCGTGGACTTCGAAGTTGGCCCGACTGCCGGCCTCATCCATTCACCCTACATGAGATTGTGAGTTACTTTTTGTATTTCCATCTATTTTTGTGAAAAGATTCTTCCAGTAGTTCACTTCGTCCTTCCGAAGAAGGACTTCTCTCGTGAGTTCTGCACAAAGATACCTCCGTTCCCCTAAACCCCCCCCCCCCCCCTCTTACTATCACGACTCCACTGCCAATTACACTTTTGCAAACATTAAGGGTGCAACATCGTGAGTAACATTTTGTATTACCTTTCATTTTGTGAAAAGATTCTTCCAGTAGTTTGCACGCACCCCATCCGAAGAAGGACGTTTCTCGTGAGTTCCGCAAGAAAGTGTTCCCCCGTCCAGTTGCTAGTAGACAGGAGCGATCCCTCCAAATAATCGTATTCAATTAACTTATCTCCGATTAACCGACGACCTCTTTTATTTTCCGTGAGACTCGCGCGCCACGACATAAGTGACAGTAAACGTACGTAAGACTTCGCTCCGGCGAAAAATTTCCGAGGCATGCAATTTCGACCGGACTTCCGGTATGGAGGCGAACGGTGGACAACCAAGGTGGTGGTCGTGGCTGCCTCCACAGGCTCTGCCAATTGAATGCATTATTTATTTCGGGCAACGCGAACTACGAGGGTGAACATCGCGTGTTAACATCGTCCCCGAAACGAAGAAACGAAGACGCAACTTTTCCGAATCAGGGAATTAATAGAGGGGAAGACATTCGTTGGCAACATCCGTTCCTTATTTCGCTCGCAACGTCTCGCGCATTATGCGTTAGAACGTGCGTGCATAATTGGAGGCCAAACCCGATGTGCATCTTCGTTAAATTGGGGCTTCGCGTTTTAGTCGACGGATTATACGGGAAACGCGATGCGAAGTGGGAAGCGCCCTGGCAAAAAATTTATATGCATCTTTCCAGCCGCTTTCTACGAGGGCCCTTCGTTCTACTCGAGAGAATTTTCCCAGGTCAAGCAATTATGTATCGCGCTTAAAATCATATCCACGGAATTATCGCGACACCCTTCCACTTCCCACTCGACGAATCGCAACGCCCACTTCGTTTCATTGATTTCTCAACGTCATAGCGCTTCCAACGTTCTCGTCAAGAAATTTATTCATTGAGAAATCTATTCGCGAACGTTGCCGTCGATAAATTATACGTGTATAATGAAACCCGCCTCGTGAGCCTCGCCTCCGTTTTGACATTTAAACGTTCGATCGGGAGGCCACCCGAAATCGACGGCCAATAATACGAGGACGAAAAATCATAAAATGACGAAGAAAAATATGAAACGTATTCATAAACGGGGCTCAGTTTGCCGTTCGGAAATGTATATTGGAAAGCCTGGCAAAAATGTTACGCAAAATATATGCATATTAATAACCCATTGCATGATAACGAAAAAAAAATCCCAAATTGATATTCGAAATGCATAGAGTCGTTGGAGCTTTGTGAAGGAATTAAAACGATCGGGGAAGGGGCTTGATGCATTCGGTTCGAAATGTAATCGAGAACGGATATTCAATTTTAAATTAAAGGGATTTGCTGTAATTTTTAATTAACGACGAGGGGCCACGAATAAGCTTGTCCTCCGTACGATCGAATATGCGAGAATCGATCGGAGAGAGGGGGTGGGAGGGGGGTCGTTATATTATAGATGGACTGAGCAACTGTAATTCTGAATGATGTCGATTCGAGCAAGAAGTTGCCCGATGCGGTTCCGTGCGATTCGCGAGCAGCGAAAGAACGGACAGGGGGACGGACGGAGACGACGATCTGACAGTGATACATCGTTCCACCTGCATAGTTGCACTCGTCGGTCGGCTCACTTGGACGCATAATGAAACTACGTTCGAGGAAAGTCTATAAGTAACTTTCGTACTTTTTTAAACTTTTGGGCTTTTCGTCACGAACGCTTAATTCCCGAATCGATTTCTTTTGCTGCTAGCGGGTCGTGTAAAATCTTTGTCAAATTCCATTGGCCGTTTTATTTATTTTTTAATCTCTGTCAAATTCCATTGCCCGTTTCATTCATTTTTTAATCTTTGTGAAATTCCATTAGCCGTTTTAGTTATTTTTTAATCTTTGTCAAATCCGATTGGCCGTTTTATTTATTTTTTTATCTTTGTCAAATTCCATTTGCCGCACCGTTAATAAATATATGTATATTTCATCAATTTTATTACATTTTGCTGGTTCTAAAAATTATCGAAATATTCTGCGAATTCCATTGAATCCCGAAGAGATTTTTTTTTCGAAAATAACTTTACCCTATTTTTTCTATCTAGCTGTAAAAGAAGGAAAGGTGAAATTTTCAACTTTTCCAAGTAGTCAGATTGGCAAAATATTTGATTTCTTTCTTCGTACGAATAAACGTCGTGTCTCTTATCTACGTCTAAGCAACGCGAGTTGCGAGCATGTGATGTATCGGTAAAAAAAAAAAAAAAAAAAAAAAAATTGTCAGCGTAATTGAAGCTCTAGGAAGCGTCGGAGGTATACGGTTGCCCAAGTGTCGAGCTCCGCTGTTCTATGATGAACGGACATATATTCAGACGAGTCATTGCATTCTAGGAGCGTCGCGGCGAATGACACACATATCGCGCCTCCGGCACGACGGGGTTTTGTGACTCTAACTCTAACTCTTTGTCCTGCGGTAGCGCATTGTGCAAATCCTTGCAGTTTCGTACTTATAATATATACATGTGTAAAAGCTGACGAGACTGCACAGTGAATGTCATCACAGTCGTGCCGTCGTTGACGGCGAAGACTCGAACTGTCTTCCCCCTCCCCCCCCCCCCCCCCCCGTTTCGCCGCCAGTGTTCACTCGACGAGAATTTTCGAGGGCAATTGGTTGCACGACGGGTGTACAAGTCTTGCGAAACTTCGAGGTATGCGAGTGACGCGACCGATGCTTAAGAATTTATTATTTATAGAGGCTCAACGAACGAGAATCCGTCGTGACTTTTGGCAATATGAGTTCCAAGTACGGAACAGTGCGCGCCAACGAATTTCCTCGGGTATAAATTGCATCATTGATAACAAAAAAGAAACCAAATAAAAATAAACAGAAATAGCAAGGTTTATGAAATCGTATCGTGCAACCGTTGCCGAGGCGTTTCGGGGAGGCCGAATTTTCATCGATCGTCAAAGCATTAAAATCCCTCGGAGAAAATCTTGATTCACGTGGCTCCGATTAACCGCACGATTACCGGAGAGAACAAGATGCAAGACGAAAGCGACCCGGAGGGCTGCGTGGCGAAAGCCTTGAAGAAAATTCAACTCCCGCGCCGCTCACGATCGATCGTCACGGTACAAAAATACATTTGCCGGAAGCGATGAGCGTTCGGTTAATTCATAATAACGATACGGATCTTCGTATGGAATTTGTTGCAGCGCAATCAAAAAAACAACACTTTGAGGTAACCCAAAAAAAAATTTTTTTTTAAATCTCCATAAGATTCCGAAACGATGTATAGAGCATGATTGATCCTCGTCCGCGTGGATCGCGTGATCGGTGAATTCGTACATGCGGTCAGCTCGGGGGAAGTTTACAAAGTTGCAGAACCTGCTCGAAAAGAGCGGTAGGAATTTTCGTGCATTGCCTCGGCGACCCCCCCGGACGGGGTGAGGGGGGGGGCAGAGGTAAGGGGTTGAAGATTTTTAACACGAGAGATTATCTAATACTCGTTCCGCGGTGTATATTAGCGTGAAAGCCTTCGCCGTTCTCGAGCAGCCTCGTCGTCGTCGTTGCGATCGTAGGAGTGTGAGCATCGAAAAAACGAGCCGGGGGGAGGGGGCGAAGGAGGAGAAGAAGAGGCGATCGAGTGTGCGTGTTTGCGTGTGGCGAGGAAGGCGACGGGAGGATTGGAAGTGTGTTGTAGTAGAAGTGTCGGAAAGAGAGGATCGTGGACGGACGGAAGGGAGGAACGGTAGAGGAGGGACTAGGGCCCGAAGGGCCCAGGATATCTGGCTTCGGTGGGTAGGCGACGGCCGAAGAGGACGAAGAAGTAGAAGGGATAGCCAGAAGATTTTGGGCCTCTCGGACCGCCAACCTATACCTATAACTATACCTACACCTATACCTACGTGCCTTCCTCTATACGGGACGAGGGAGCGAGAGAGCGATTGGTTCGAACGTCGGACAGAACGAAAGGGGGAGAGAAGGTGAACGTCCAAGGGGCCAACCTGTTCGGGGTTCATGGCCCTCTCGGACGAACTAGCAAACGCGCACAGGGAGCCATCCTGCCGAAACTGCTAGCGAGCCCGCAAGGGCCGCAGCGATGAATTCAACCGCGGGCCCCGCGCATCGCGTTCTCCAAGAGTCGAGAATCTTCTTTCTATGCTTTCGAAGGGATTTTTTTTTTTCTTTAAAATCCTACGTTCCCCCCCGAAGCAGCTACTGCGTTCTTCGAGACTTATTATTTTTAACTCCCTATCCGCTGTAACGAAGGAATCGCGTTAAGGCACACTAGACATTTTATTCTAAGAGCCAGCGGGAAGGGTGTTTAGTAATCCATGCACGAAGCATTCAAGCATACGCGAGACTGGGCAACAATGCTCGGCTGGCTCCGAGGGTGAACGAGAGACCATGCATAGGTGTACATATTCTATAACATCTTCACCCCCCCCCCCCCCCTCTTCACTCCCCCCGTTTTGTCCCGGTTTTATAAAACTCCGGCTTCGCCACTCGGATTCCTACGAAGTGTTCGAGAGATTCCGTGACGCTGGGATGGAGAATGCAAGCGGCGATATGTGCGGGAGATCGGTGAGAGATCGTTCATTTACTGTCCTCTTCGTAACGAGTTTAGTGTAGGAATTTTGTTGGCCGAACATTTTTGTGACTCAATTTTTTGTTTTCGCGCAGCTGAGAGATTACAATTTTCCCTGCTCCTTCCTGCATGTTAGACTGCCTTCGTCGATATAGAGAGCGATTTTTCGAAACGGGAAATCCGTATTGAGTTTCATACGAACCGACCCTGTTGCGCTTCTTGGACACAAATTCCGCTGCATTTTCAGTCAGGTCCGATTCGTTAAACCCGCACATTTCGATGGAAAATTTATAAGCCGAGCTTTTTGGTGATACAATTTTAATTTTTCGACAACTGAGAGATTACAATAACCCCCCCCCCCCCCTACCGTGTAAGTTGCACTGCCTTCATAGATAGAGAGCGCAATTTTTCCCAACGGAAGATCTGTATTGAGTTTCGTCTCTTGGCTTCTTGGAAAGAAATTTCCCTACATTTTCAGTTAGGTCCGATTCACCAAACCGGCGAGTTTCGATTGAAAATTTATAAGCCAAGCTTTTTAGTGATACAATTTAAATTTTTCGCCAGCTGAGAGATTACAATGATCCCTCCCCTCCGTGCAAGTTGCTCTGCCTTCATAGATAGAGAGCGCGATTTTTCTCGACGGAAGATCCGTATTGAGTTTCGTCTCTTGGCTTCTTGGACAGAAATTGCCCTACATTTTCAGTTAGGCCCGATTCGCAAATCCGGCGAGTTTCGATGGAAAATTTATAAGCCAATCTTTTCGGTGATACAATTTTAATTTTTCACCAGTTCAGAGATTACAATATTCCCTCCCCCTCCGTGCAAGTTGCACTGCCTTCATACAGCTACAGAAACAGAGCGCGATATTTCTCGACGGGAGATCCGTATTGAGTTTCGTCTCTTGGCTTCTTGGACAGAAATTGCGCTAAATTTTCAGTCATGCCCGAAACCCCGCATTTCGATAGAAAATTTATAAGCCGAGCGACTGCGATATCTCCGGTATTCAGCTGTTAGACATAAAAAAAATAAACTACACGACAGAACAGCTCCGAGGTTCTGCAGGAATGACCTAGCGACATCGCTGCTCATTCCTTACTTTGTTTCGAATCGTTTCTCCCTTTGTATCCCGGCCAGCGCGCAGACTCCTTTGCCGCTGGACCTCTCCTTTCCGGCCGAGAATCTTCCTATTCTATTATCTCGCTGTCCTCACGATTTATTTTTGGAGAATCAGGATAGGCTCTGGCCGTTCTCCCGAACGACTTCTACACCGGAGGGACCGTGGCGCATGCAGCAGTTATAACTCATTCAAGCTCCCCGCTGTCGGACGGCGATTCCCGAACCTACCCTTCTGCTCGCTCTCCGGCTCTCCCTCTCTATCTCATCTGCCGCGGGATGCTGAGCGTTTTCGTTCCTTCGACGAGAACTCTAGATTCGCGATCGATGGGAAAAACTCGTCGCGGACCACGCTGGGAGACTACGCAGACCGCTGTCTCGACGAAGTTGTCTAGTCCCTTTCAAGGTCGACATCGTGCGAGTATCTGCCCGTTGGTGCGGCCGAGGATCGTGGCCGAGCGGTCCTCCTCGAATCCATGCGTGCACCGTCTCGCGCAGAGCCGCGAATGGAAAAGGAGCGTTTGCTCGATGAAAATTATCGAGGCTGAGCCAGTCGCGACTTCCAAATCGCATCAGGTACGAACGGATGGACGGGCAGTTTAAAGTGGAATTTTCCATATCCTTTCGCGAAACTATTTTCTATTTATAGTTTAGTAGTAGTAGTGAAAAGGTATTTATTGACAATAACAGTTGGTCCATACCAACTCCGATACATCTCTCTATTTTTTGTTAGGTCGCTTTTAATAACATTGCCAATGGGCCATCGATCAGAGTCCTTCAGCCCATTTGTATATATATATATATTTTTTTTTTTTTTTTTTTATTCGTAGATGAAAAGGACACGCCCAGAAAAAAAATTATTTGAAGGCCACCGTTTATTTGGTTTGCGTAAAATATTTATTTGATTTAAATGAATATTTATTTGATTTAAATGAATATTTATTTGAATTAAGGAAATAGTTACTTAATTGAAATAAGTAATTATTTAAATAAAATAAATATTTTACTCAAACCAAATAAATGGTGGCCATTAAATACATTTTTTTTCTGGGTGCATAGAAATTTTTCATTTCATCGAATGATTTGCCATCCCAGCTTCGAGCGAGAGGAAAAAAATTCCGTGTTTAATGTGGAATTTTCCATATCCTTTCGTGAAACTATTTTCTATTTGTAGTTTAGTAGTAGTAGCAGTAAAAAGATATTTATTGACAATAACAGTTGGTCCATACAATCTCCGATATATCTCTCTATTTTTTGTTAGGTCGCTTTTAATAACGTTGCCAATGGGACATCGACCAGAGTGCTTCAGCCCATTTATATATATATATATATATTTAATTGGTAGATGAAAAGGACATAGAAATTTTTCATTTCATCGAATGATTTGCCATCCCAGCTTCGACCGAGAGGAAAAAAATTCTTGGCATCACAATTTCTCTTTTATCGTTAGCGGAGGCCCGTCTATACTAGCGAGAATAGCGCCAAAGCACACAGTATCATCGCGCACTGTGCTACAATCTTATCTCGCTGGTACTTGTAAATACAGTACAGTGCAGTCAGTCGTGCCACGAAAGTGCGCGGGTTATACGGGCTTCCAATATTCGCAACGTCGCCGGCATGCACTGCGAACAGGTACGATATACTTTTTTCTGATAAAAAAAAAATATTTTACGCGAGCTATAATGCACTTTGCTCTCTGGCCGAATGTTTTTTTTCCCCGCGATGAACTTACGTTGGCATGAAGACATTTTAATTTTCAATCGCGCAGAGTAATCGGCACTTAGGGTAAAAGTAGGGAATATGGCCCGGTCCATATATCATTGATTTACGTGTTAATCGAGGTGGGCCATATTCACCACTTTTCCCCTACGTACAGTCTCATACGGGAGCGCACAGCGCGTGACCGTCTTGCCCCGAGTCCGCACTTTTCCCCCGTCGACCCTGCCGATTCGCTCTGCCGAACGATCGACCGTGTAGTGCGGCTCGATTTACCATACGCGAGACCGCAAAAGAGACTCGACGCCACAGCGAGACGGATAGCGGGGTCGAGAGTCGATAAGTGGTATGAATGCAAAGGATCGAAGGATACCGGTGCGTTCGAGCAGCGAACCCGCGAGAGTCATCCAACACCACCGACCGCGTATACAGGAGTTTCTCTCCGCCAAACCGATGCTCGTTCACGGTATTCTCTGTTGTTACACAGCATCCTCGAGTTTCCAAAGGGCTTGTTGCGACCCGACGTCCGGGTAAATTGCCATTGAATAAGCGTGAAATACAGCCGAATTTCGATGTATCGCTTTTTTCCGTTAATTACGTAACGATCGGCAATAACTGAAGAACGTTCGATTATTAAAATGCACGAGATTACCAAGGTGAGATTTAACCATCGGCACGGCTCCGGGATCGCAACAGCTGCCGAGGGTCTTGCACTGGGCCGACACTCATGCCCGTATCCGCCCGACACCGGTATTGAGTCGGAACCAACGTATCGGCTCGACTTTACAAATCTCATTTTTTCAACCCGAAGTGACGTCATACCGGAAATACGTCACTTGCGGTTTGAAAATATTTTTTTGACTGGAAGTGACGTCATACCGGAAACACGTCACTTGCGGTTTGAAAATATTTTTTCACCTGGAAGTGATGTCATACCGGAAATACGTCACTTGCGGTTTGAAAATATTTTTTCGACAGGAAGTGACGTCATACCGGAAATACGTCACTTGCGGTTTGAAAATATTTTTCGCCTGGAAGTGACGTCGTAACCGGGAGTGACTTCCGGGCGAAAAATGAGATTTTCAAACCGGAAATGACGGGTTTCCGGTACGACGAGATTTACGGTTCAAACAAATGAGATTTTCAAACCTATATAAGTGACGTACTTCCGGTATGGCGACACGTCCGGTCGGACAATGAAATTTTCAAATCAAATATGACGTTGCGACGAAATTTTTAAATTTTTTCTGCGTGACGTCACTTACAATTTCAAAGTGAGACTTTCAAGCCAGAAGTGACGTCACCGACAAAATGTTTAATTTTTCTCCGCCAAGCAGTGGCGTAGTGGCATTACCCAGTGCATATTAGTGCTCGGAAGACCGACGGGTTTGCTCTGGCTTCCTACGCCGGCAGGAGAAGGACCAAAATGGCGTTTTGGTGTACGACAGCCAGCGTAGAGCCACGCTGAGAGAAAGGATCTAGTAAAAACTACCGATCATCTAAGAAAAATCACCATAGCACATAGTAGTGGGGCACCAGGGCGCCACCTATGGCGGAAAGTCTTAGATTTTCCAAGAATTTTTACCATATTCTCTACACCGAGAAAAAAAAATTGGTTGTATTAACCAAAAATCGCGACATACGTTCACAGCTGTTATTTGTTTGGTACAAATAAAGCATTGTTTTGTTAAACGATTATTTGCTTCAATTGATTAAAAATTCGTCGATTGATAAAAACATTTTCGTTATACCAACCGAATACACCTTTGAACGTGTGTCACCGCGCATTTGCTTAATCCAACCATTTCTTTTCCTCAGTGTACTTATAAGAAAAATTCTTATAAATCCGGTACTTCATACCATAGGCGGCGCCCTAGTCCCCTAATATTACGTGCTATGGTAATATCTCTCAAGCGATATAGTCATATTTACAAGATCCTTCTCGCATTGCAGCGATGTGCCTTTTGCGAAACCCACCTGGATTTTGATGGCTACAATTCTTATCATCGAGCCCTAAACGACACGTCGAGGGGTTCGAATTCGAGTAATCGCGAGGGTAGCAAACGATCCAAATCCAATCTACTATAATAGGCAATGACATTGGTCGGGTGGATGTGTTGGGGTCTTTCGCACAACGGCACCAGAATTATGCCTGAATTTCGTTCAGAAAACCGTCTTCGGGTTCGCGTACAAAGAGAGGTAAACTGATCCGTGACAGGGTTATTGTATGGACCGTCCTATTCCAATTAAACTCGTGACTGTCTAACGAACGTGTCGCAGCTCACGTGCGGATATTTCGGCGAATCGGCAGTACACCGTCACAAGTTTCTCTTGTGAATGAACTAAATTCATATGGGAAGAGAAGGGAAGCTAGCGAGCTCACTGTCACCTCTCAACCCACTCAAGGCGCCATTTAAGGCTACTTCCGCGCTATACAGCCAAGACAATTGTGTACCAAAATAAAAATAATATATAATCAATTCACAGAAAAAATACGCCCATAGCCAGCGAGTTTTTATATGCATTAATTTTTTTAAATCAAATTTGTAACTTTAGTCCGTAAGATAGTTTTCATCCGTGAAGGAATTCAAAATATCTCACTTCAATGAATATCCGATTATAATAGTTTTTACGGTAAAAAGATGAAAAAAAATGTAATCATTGTCACAAAAATAATGATACGATTAATTTAAAACCCTTCAATTTAAACGCTACAGTGGGGTGCACTGAGAAACGGTAGTCTGAAAACCTCCAACGATCCTCAATGCCCGCAGTGGTTGAATAATTTATAATTCATCTTCGTCACGTGAGCAAGAACCGCATTTAGCCCGATCCTCATAACTCAGTAATAGGCTTATCTTTCACCTATTGCCCTCTCGACTGTGCGAAATAGACTATCGGCAACCTCACTGTCGCTCCACCACATTTTGATCCGAGTGCCTTCCTCCATAATTGACAAAATAAAAAAAATTCTGAATCGACCAGAGTTTGTATATAATTCAATAATCGTCATCCGCCGAATGATTAAAAAGGCTTTCGTGCTACTCGAATGAACATTCGTGAACGAACTCCCGATCGAAATTATGGATCATCCTGTGATATTCGAGATTAATGTTTTACGAATATCGCACTCGCTCGGCGTGGCCTGATTTCGGGTAATTAATAATTTCTCTTACCCCGGAGCGAAAAGCTGCCCGCGAGCGGATACGAAATCTTTATCTCGGCAGCGATCGCAACGCTTCGAGATTATCCTAGGTCTCACTCCGTCAATCCACGATGAATAACCCGGTAACAGAAATATCGTGCATGAGCGGAGAGATCGAGTTAAATATTCGTTTCTGTAATCTCGACAGGATACGGCACGAAATTTATCAAAGAACCGTGCGGTTCATTTATACATACACACGTATATATATTAAAGCAAAATTTTCCCGCGAAAGCTCGACGCCTGTCGCGAATATCACCCCGCATAATTCGCTATCTCGGTGAGCTGAGCAATTCCCTTCTATGAGACCCGAAGTTTCATTCGGAATTTCGCTAATGTGCATTTCGCAAATTTAATTTGAAAACCTCTCTCCGAAAGATCGGATCTATTTTCGAGGCGAATCGACACCGAAGCGCATACTCGTGCGCCCACACACGCACACACACACACATGTGGATTTATTGAAATCGATATTTTCATTGTCGGAGTAGTGTCGGTTCGTCGGTTAAAAATAGTCCGATAACGGCCCACATTTTTTTTATGCACGTTAATGCGACCCGAGGTGACTATACAGAGAGCCAATGATTTCACACCGGTGTACACGTCGTTTAATCGGGAGACTGTCAAGAGAATCGTTTCGGGCATAACACACAAAGTGATTCGGAATTGTACCTGAACAGCGCGGATCACCGCGGGCAACGCTCGGTGGAACAACTCACAGGATGGACGCCGATAAGAAGAGTATTAAACGGGCCAGAGATATTTTCGCTACTCGTCCGGTATTCGGGTTCTCCATCGACGTTAAAATCTCGCTCCTCGCCTGACACGGCGTGACGTTCACAGGCGAGCCCTGTACGTCAGTCACGTCAATTATGGAAACAATGAAAAGCAAAAGAAAAAAAAAACAAAATACACGAAGGAGTGAAAAATCACCAACTTTTAATTCGTTGGATTCGGTACCGTCGATAATTGGATGACGACGAGTAATATCCAAGAACGAGTATAATTGGAAAGTTTTTTTTCCTCCCCGGGAGCCGAATACGCTACCGGGCTTAAATTGTCAAATGACTGTGGAAGAAAAATGATATTCCTCGATTAAGCGCCACACTCGTGGATGTCACACGAACGTCGTGGAGATATTAGATGGTCTTTATTTATCTCCTTAATCGAACTTTGCAATTTCGCGTTTCTCGACGAATTTTCTTACTCATATTCGTAATAAAAACTCATCGACTCGGCCAACGAGGACCGTCGATCGGAATAGCATTGCGAAATTTGATTCAAAATAAATAAATCAATATTCCCGCCTCTCAGTATAATTACAAAAAAAAACAAACCTGATTGTTTTTTTTTCTCTATTAAAAACAACCAGCCGAAAAGTCGCTGCCGCTTCATAAATCAAAACAGCAGAAAAAAATCGCTTCTACGTTCATTCGAATAATAACAATAAAAAAAAAAACATAATTTCCAACGCCTGATCCTGAAAGAAACAAAAAAAAAAAAGAACGTCTTCGCTGTTGAAGGCTCCACAGGTTTCCGTGGCTAGGAAGGAAGGCGTGCAGGCATCCGTCGAAATATTCTCGCGAGGTAAGGCGGTGCAGAAGGAGAGAAGGAGCGAGAGTGAGCGAGCGAGAGAGAGAGCGAAGAGGAGATTCGGGAGTCGAGGAGGCCGCAGGATGCAGTCGAGCAGGCCGAAGAGAGTCCATTGCGCTTGGGGAGTTGATGGGCCAAGAGAGAAGAAGCGGGTTGGGTTATGGGGCGAGGGGTGGAGAGGGGCACGGAGGGGGGTTTTTCGCGTGCACCTCTATACGTACGAGTCGAGTCGTTCGTCGAAAAATCCTCGGGACTATTCGATGCGGAGCTAACTGTACATAAGTTTGGCTATGCACGGGCTAAATGCCGGGTCGGGTTCGCGAAGTAGAGAAGGGGGGGGGGGCGGGAGGGGGCTGAAAAGAGAGACGCGAGGGGACGCGGCGGTGAATAAGAGGAGGGGGGGTTTGCGAGAGGGTGAGGAGGAGGGGGGGGGCAACGGAGTTTTGGCAGAACCGCGGGGGGATAGGGGTCGGATTCGGGGGTACTCGTTTCTCTCGGAGCGTGGAAGGAGTCCGTAGGCCGAGGCGGGGTGAGTGTAGTAGCGCGGGAGTCCGCGTCGGTCCGTCGGTGTGCGTTGGCCCAAAGAGGGGCACGGCGGAGGACGTGCGAGAGGGGCCGACGGGGTTTGGGGAGGACCGGGCCGTGGCACGAGGAAGCTGACGCTCGTAGTCGTCGGTAGTTGTCGTCTCGTCGGTAGTGGTGATATCTCGTTGGTGGGGCAAAGAATTGGCGTGTGGACCATCACAGAGAGAGACGGAGAAGGAGCGATCGTGCAGGGACGAGAGGGGTCCTCGCGCGGTTCGCGCGGGCTTATGCCGAAGCGGTCATATGACGGTGGTGGAAGAGAGGGCCCCCGAGGGTGGGGGGAGATTTTGCGCCCCTTAAACCCCTCGGCGGTGTCCTCTCGCCCCCTACCGACGACGCTTATTTCCTCCCCTCTCTCCATCTCGGCGAGCACACAACCCAGCTCTCTTTCGCCGCTTCTATCTGACTCGTTCGGCTATCTTCCTCTCTCTAGCTGCCATTATACTTTCTCGTTCTTTCATATTTATCTCCCCCCTCCCTTACCCCCCCCCCCTCCCTCTTTCTCTTTCTCTCTCCATCTCCCCCTCTCTACGGTCCTCGGCCGTATTCTTCCTATGAATTTTGCGACACTCAATAAAAAGTGGTTCCACGAGGTTAACATTTCGGTAACTATACCTCGGCTGTGTACCCGCCACCGCCGCATCCCGAGAGCACCGGAGAGAGCCCCTATAGAGAGCCTCTCTCGTGTGCGACTCCCTCTCGGCTCTCTTTCGCCTCTTTTGCACGATCGTGTCGTTCCCCCGCCGCCGAACAGGGCCATAGTATATACTTATTACCGAGGAGCGAGCGAGGAGGAGAGCGGGCGCGGGGTTTTTCGGGAGCGCGCACGCTGGGCTAGCCAGCTAGCTAGCAGTGGCTCTCTCGCTTCTGTGCCCGTCCCGCACTATCTCCCGCTCTCTCGCTCGCGTTCGGCGCGTAATACACACACGCGGCGAATACTCTCTCACTCTCTCTCTCTCTCTCTCTCTCTCTCTCCTGCGCGCGAGCGGCGAAGACGGGGCGGGAGAGGAGAGGAGCGCGCGCGAGCGGCTATCCGACCGCCGCACGCTACTAACACCACGCACCGACACAACGTGGCCCCGAAAAAAAAAAAAAAAAAAAAAAAAAAGTGCATGGGAGAGGCGCAGCAAACCGAACCGCGCGCGAATCAAGTGCTTTGGCCAGTCGCGTTCCCAATCACTCTACGACTAGGTAGTCCCCCGGTGTCCAAAGGCCGCTCCGGTGTCATCTCTTCTCGAATCCGCGCGCCCAAAACGAGATCGGTGACTGGGCTGCATTGCCTCACTTTAACGCGAGCCCGGCATAAATCCTCAAACATTGTTTTTTTTTTCGCTCGATCGGTTAACATCGTCATTTATAACAAATTCGAGATACAACAAATATTTAAAAAATTAATCACTAAACCAACGAGAGTTAAACAAAAAAAAATTGCAACGTAACACCGATGTTCGTAGTCGACGATATCGTTGGGGTTATCGAAGTAAATCGGCGAATCGTTCGATAATTTCGTCGCGTTTTCGTCATTTCTTTCGTTTGTTGTTTTCTCGATCATCGGCAGACGGTTCGCTCGCCAAAGTTTCCGAGGGAAACGATCGGACAACAACAACAACAACAGTGTCGTGATTTTTGTTCCAAGGACCCGTGAAACGATAGAGAGTAGGCGAGAGTGGGCGCGCGTCAGGTGGTATTCGGAGAGCGCGCAAGGGAGGACATAGATCGGGAGTCTGCCACGAGGAGCTCCGGCCACGAGGTGTGCGAGCGCGCCGGATCCGCGAGGATAGATCGCGCGCACGAATGAAACAACCGACGAGCATCGATCGGTGGAAAAAAGGAAAAGGTCGGGAAACACGTGAGATTCTGTGAGATCGGCACGGTCGGGAACAGAGAGGAAGAGAGGAAGAGGATACCGAAGGGAGACGCGAAGTGCCACGAGTTATCGCCTCGAGTGACGAAGAGGAAGAGAAAAGGAGGAATAAGAAGCGCGCCGATGCGATAAAGAGAGGAGGAAAAAAAAAAAAAAAAAAAGCAAACGCATCAGCAGCGGTTGTAGCCGGGCCAGTGGTAAGCAGCAGCACGTTCGTCGCGACCGTGGGCGACTTACATAGTTACGAATCGTTGCTGGATCGGTGAAGGGTGATATACACACATATACACATATATATATATTATATATATATCTGTGAGAGACTGCTATACTAAAACAAAAATAAAAGTAAAATAAACATAAACGTAAGAAAGAAAAAAGAGAGTAAAAGTAAAAAAAAAAAGAGAAAAAAAAACAAGGTGAAGGAAACGATGACGATAGGACTGAGCTGTACGTGTAAGCTTAACGGAGATACAAAGTAACAGAGGCCGGAAGAGAGGACAACGAGGAACAAAGTTTTACCGTTGTAGCTCCGTGCGATAAGTGCAAAGCAGAACAGAAAATTTAAAAAAAAAGAGATAAATAAGACATAAAGAAACGACTCGGAGTCACAGTTGCTCTCCGCGCTCCTAGCTACGTCGACGTTCGACCGCGTCGTCGTCGTCGTCGCTGACGTCGGGGGATTGTATCGCGTGTACGAGAGTCGCGTGAACGTAACCCTTTTTTTCATTGCCATGGACGCAGATCTGGGCTCGGGTAGCACGGAACAGCAGCGCGAGATCTTTATTAACGTTCACGAGGCCTAGTGAGATATATTACATGTAATATATAATACATATCTGTAATCCGTAACGACATTAAAAAAAAAATTATAATAATAAAAAAAAAAAATAGGCGAAGAAAGCCAGAGGTGCTGGTCGGGTGTCGAGGAGCGACGAGAGCGAGACAGAGTGTGTGAGCGGCTCAGCGAGGACGCGCGGAGGTGTTAGAGCCGTTGGAGGCGGTGGAGGCGTCGGACGGCGAGAGCGTGATCGGCAGAAAAAAAAGCACGAGGATAAGAGGGGGACTCTCCAAATAGCACCGAAATATATAAACTATATTGCAAAAAAAAATATATATATAAAAAAAAATAAAAAAAAAAACATTAATAATAATACAATAAATATAAACAAATCGGCGGTGTAAGCGTTGTATATCGTCAGCGTGGTCGGCCGTGATCATCGTTCGCTACATCGACGTTCTGTCGCTGTACGGAACACATTCGACGACTTAGAGACGGCGAGGCAACGAGAGCCAGACCGGGCAAGGACACGCTGCAGGAAAGCGACAACACTTCACTCAGCGTCCGACGATCAAGGTACGTGTGTCATGGGGCGCGAACGAGCGAGCGAGCGAGCTAGCCAGATAGCTAGCGATTGTGGTCGAAACGAGTAGAGAGGATAGGACGAGTCAGAAGCAGCGAGCAGCAGCAGCAGCAACAGCAGTTTGGCGCAGCTGAGCGACCGGTGGTGGCCTTCGGAACGTATATTCGCAAACCGAGAGAGAAGTAGATAGAGAATGAGCTGCTCGGCCCGCGCGCCGTCTCCTCGTGCACACATTCGCACAATCGGCTAGTCTCCCTCGCTCGTTCTTTCCTTCCTCCGCGGCTGTATATTCCCCATAGTCTTCGTAGTGCCCCGACGACGAAATAATACCGCATACGTATGTGCACATATGCATGTAGATATAAAAGATATATATATATATGTATATATATATACATATGTAGGCTGGAGCGAGCCCACGAGGTTTCACGTGTGCAGCAGCCGCCGAAGTACCAGCAGCGAAGTAGACCCCTGTAAACACCCTCCTCGTGGTGTGCATATGGGGTTTCTCGTCTCACGCGCACTTTGCTCTAGTGTATCCTTGCACACGAACTCCCGGAGAAAGAGAGAAGAGAACTCGTTCATGCTGCAACTTACTTGGATGCTTTTTCTTGTTTTTTTTTAAATATTATTTTTATTATTTTTATATTTTCGTTCCCGTGCATTCGCTGATACACACGGGGAGAACTTATTATTATAAAAGGTCCGAGGAGTGAACTTACATGTGTTTCACTGTGTTTGGCATTAACGCTGCTCGTTGTCGCAGAGACACGAGGCGCGAGGAGGCGTCAAAAGTTAAATGAGCTGTGGATGCATATGGAATACGTATTGGGCAAATTTCCATTGGGAATAGGAAGTAAAAAGTACGGGGAGAAAAAAACATTATTCGTAATTTTTCATGCTATTTGAAGGACTCCATCTTGTGACTGGAAAAAAACAGGCAAACCGTGTTTCATAACGATGGAAGAAAAATAATATTTACTGTTACTATTATCTTTCTCCATTGGGCTGCTGACCAGATAGTAATTATTGGCTAATGAACCAAAAAGTAACGATTAGGCCATGGACCAAATTGTAACTATCCGACCGTGGACCAAATTGTAACTATCCGACCGTGGACCAAATAGTAACTGTTAGGCCATGAAACATATAGTAACTATTAGGCCATGGAACATATTGTACCTATTAGGCTAGGGACCAAATAATAACTATCGGTTTGCGAATCAAATAGTAGCTATTGGGCCATGGTCCATGTAGTAACTATTGGGCCATGGAACATATAGTAAATATGATGTCATGGAACATATGGTAACTATTGAGCTATTTACAAATAATAACTATCGATCTATGAATCAAATAATAACTATGAGGCCGTGGCGCATATAGTAACTATTACGCTAAGAAACATATAGTAGGGTAAAAGCGGGGAATATGGCCCGGTCCATATATCATTGATTTACGTGTTAATCAACATGGGCCATATTCACCACTTTTACTCTAACTATTAGGCCATGGAACGTAGTACCTATTGGGTTAGGGACTAGATAATAACTATCGGCATCTGAACCCTATAGCAACTATTGGACCATGTAACATAAAATAACTATGTGTCCTCAAGCGTCCCAAAGTAATTACTATTACCAACAGTGTTAAAAAATCCTTACAAAAAAAAAACTAAAGTGTCTCAAACCTAAGATTGTTCGGCCCGATCTAAATACTACCGAACAGTTCCGATTACGTAAATCGAACAGAACTCGAGAATCCCCCGGTATTAAAAAAATGGGACGATCGGAAGCTGCTAAAAGCGCTCGGCGCTCGAAGTAGGTAAAGCGTTGCGATTCCACCGAACGAAAGTGTATACGGTATACCGGCACCCAGGCCGCACCTAACGGCGGCTCGGCGTGTGTATGTCAGTAGTGTCGGAATCAAAGTGGCTAGACAAGCGCTAGACGGGGATAATGCCAGCAGACGCTCGCCTCTCACTCGGGACTACGGTAGAGAGCTACGCGATTCCATGCTCGCTTGGTTTGCTTGGAAAATGACGTAATCCACCAGACCGAGACGCGAATCCTTTGTCGCTAGACTACCTGCTGAACACACTATACATCGAACACGTACACGTCCCGGTCACAAGCACCCGTGCAGTACGCAACCGATGGTCCCCGTTCGCACTTCTTCTTACGCTCGGCGAAGACTACGCGCCAGACGCATCGAATAATGCGCGCGCTCCTCCGACGGCTCAGGAATACACACCTCAACTACAAATTTCCGTCTTTCTTTCGAGCTTTTTTTTCTGCTTCAATTTCAACCCACGAATTTTTATGGTTGATCTTCTCATCGCAATAATTGCTGAGCTAGAGGTTCGGTTTCTCCAACGGCTGCCTCGCGAATTCCTTCTTTACCGTCCTGCGCGAACCGCTTGGACACTCTTTATGTTTTTATCTTCAATGATTTCCTCATCGTACGTAGAATGTGCACGCTGTGTGGACGGCACTACGTCGAGAGCACGCAATACGTGTATTTCTGGCTAGTTCGCTGATCGATTGTCCGAGGATCGGCAAAGGTCTCGCTTATGCGTGGCTCAGGAACGCGAGTATGGGAGGCAAGTGTCTATAGCCAACGCGTGCAAGAACTCTTTCGTTGCATGCAGTTAGGAACTCACACACGGACACTGCACGCTCGTACGTGCGTATATAAATAGAGATTTGTGCCGGGGGAATTTATGCTCGAGAGCGAAAAAATAAAAATAGTACCGATGGGTCGGCCATTACCAGAGAGAGTGCGGCGAGGCTCGTTCTTGAAAACCGAGACGATGCTCTATCGCGAATCTTGCGAGAGAATGAGTGTTCCGGCTAAATATGTGTGCCTGTGTTTATGTGTGTGAGAGGAAGAGGGAGGGAGCGAGACGGCGAACGGCCGAAGGAAAAGAACCGCGAAGAAGGAGGATAGAAAGCTAGGACGGAACGAGGCCCAGCCTTTGGCAGCAGCGAGCTGAATCGTGGTATGCAAAGCGAATCCTTGAACGTGAGTTTGGAGTAGAATAGCAGACTGCCTCGAGGACCATACCTGGCAAACCTGGTATATCGACTTGCTCCTGTAATTGCCGCATTACTGTTATTATTATTATGTTGGGCAAATTTGTTTTTATTTTTTCATTTTTTTTTTTTCGTAACTAAGACATCGAAGGGGACGAGGTTTGGTGCGGAATATCGAAAACCGCGAGACTCGCTGAAAAATATGAGAAGTTTTGTCACCGAAAACGAAAAAAATAATCGGTGGTTCGCTAACGCTTAGGTAACATTTTTTTTACTCGGTTGTTGGCCGTAATTTTCGGAACTGTAGTTATTAAAATCCAGAATCCCTAACTGTAATTGGAGTCCACGGTATAGAAATGCTGTACATGTTACGACAGTGTCTTGATTTCGTTGTATTGTCAGACATTTATTTTTTCATTCTATTTACGTTTGTCAACTTTTGCGGGCCATGCTTGGCAAGCCGTATATCCACTTGCTTCCGTAATTGCCGCATTACTGTTATTATTATTATGTTCGGCAAATGTGTTTTTATTTTTTAATCTTTTTTTTTGTAATTAAGAAATCGAAGGGGACAAGGGTTGGTGCGAAATATCGAAAACCGCGAGACTCGCTGGAATACGAATTTTCGGAGAAAAATATGAGAAGTTTTGTCACCGAAAACGAAAAAAATAATCGGTGGTTCGGTAACGCTTAGGTAACATTATTTTTTTTTACTCGGATCTTCCCCCTAATATTCGAAACTGTCCGTAGTTATTAAAATCCAGAATCCCTAACTTTTATTGGAGCCCCACTGTATAGATATTAGGTACATGTTACGTACAGTGTCTGGATTTCGTTGTATTGTCAGACACTTTTTTTTTTCTATTTACGTTTGTCATCTTTTACGTAAGTTTGTCGTCCCAAGTGTCGGGCCCACGCGGTACGAGAGACATTAAGCACACACACACGCACACACGCCGATGCAGTCAAAATCGCAAAGTACACACTACTTTATATCTCGTAAATTCACCTTTTTTCGTCAATTTTAATATTCCGCGAAAGGGTGATGTAACCGATGCTGTTAATTAGTGCCGCTATGCTATCCCAACAATATTCCCCGGAATTTGATTGATTTACATAGTCGAGATAGGTGGAAGCTAGACGGCAGACAGCACTGTCAGACGTCGCGAAATTATTATTATTTCTTAATCTCCAAAAAAATTTCGTCCGAGTTGAGAAGCGGAAGTCTAATTACCGTAACCCGCGACGACGATGCGCAGGCACACGAATTCGCAAGGAAACATCACTGACCTTACGGGTCGCAGCTCTTGACGCCGATGTAATAAAATAAGTTTCGAAAAATTCAGGCTATAATTAAATTTAATGAATCTCGAGCTCCTTGAGAATTATCAAATAGGTCATAGGTCCAATTAGCCCTACGGTGAGATACAGACCGGGACTTAGCGAATACGGAGATGAACAAGCTCTTTCGGACAGCTCCGTAGTTAGTTTCTCAGATGGTTAAGAAAGTAAAAGAAAAAAAAATATATATATGTACGTTATATATATATATATAATTCGAATCGCTGATTAGATTAGACGCTTAGTAACTAGATTACGCGTCGAGCCCGTTATCTCTGAAATTAGATTCCACCCGGTGAATATGTATTTAGACGCTCGTCGTCGTAGCTCGCCGAGGCACGTCGTTAGTAGAATAATTTTAACTGCCTCGCGCGCCATTGATCAAATTCCACTCGGTGTGCCCGCTTTTATTGCGAAGAGAGGTGTGTTCCTCGTAACGACCGCGACTCTTGTTTACTCTACACACATTGAAGTAATTAAAACGAAAAAAAGCGTATCGAAACAGAGAGAAAGAGAGCGCAATGGGGAGGAGGGAAAGAAATTTCTGACCTTGGTGATTACGGCCGGAGCGCTCGATCTCGTCGATCGAAATCTGTCGAGGCTCGGCTTCGACGATCGCGATTATACTCGCGATGGGATTAATCGTATACTTAAAACGTATCGGCTCGCCTAACACACTTTTACCTCACAGCCGCGTCGGTTATCTACGGCACTTTCACCATTCTTTGTTTCCGATGCAGTGTTTCCTCAACTTTGTAAATAATTCTCGTCGCGATAACGCGCCTGATCCGAACGATCAACAGTTTCTCTGTCGTGCTGATACGTGTACTTTTTTTTCTGCTCATAGTTTCCGCAATGTAGAGTCACTCGAATAGTGCCGGTTGAATTAAATAATAATAATAATAATTTATTCTTATCATTGTTATTAATAAATTATTATATGATTGATCTATAGAGGTCAACTTGGTAGAAAAAACAGTCTCTCGCTATTTGAATTTCTGACGAATTAAAATACAATTAAGTCTAACGAAATTCGTTTCAATTTTGAATTTCATGGAGCAAAGGATAACCTATACAGACTTATATATACGCGTCTGCACGGTTGAACAGCCAAAGGCGTAGAGCGAACTTCCGTTGCACGGAGAATTTCACATGAGACCGAGGGAGCGATAGCTTCCGAATTCTCCGGTGGACGGGGTACGTATTCGCGGACTGTTTTGCTCGCGAGGGGTTGGGGCGGAGGGGTCAAAGAGCCTGTCTGGCGAAAGAAGACGTGGAGGTAATCGAAGAAAGGGCCGGCTCCGACGGCGGGAATGGGTCAGGGGAAGAGTCAGCAACGCCGGGTCGAAGGCCACGCGCGAAGACGTACGAGCGACCTGTGATCCGGGAACATTGAAATTTCGATGCTCTTGCGCACAAGACCGGTCGCAAGGCTGCTGCCACTCGGCTTAGAAACCGGTTAATAATTATCTCCCCGCGGAGATAATTTTTTATTCACACTTTTTCTCTTCTAAATCTCGATTATCAAATTTGAAAAAAGTTTCAACATATCGATCAAACAAAAAAGTCGACTTTCCATGCATACTTTTTTTCAAAATCTCCATTACCAAGTCTAAGACACTTTAAGCACATCGATCATTCAAAAAAGTCGATTTTCTATCCACACATTTTTTCTTTATCTCGACTATCAAATTTTAAAAGCTTTAAACACGTCGATCAAACAAAAAAAGTCGATTTCCAATCACACTTTTTTCAAAATCTCGATTATGTAATTACAAAAATTTTAAAAACACATCGTTCATACAAAAAAAGTCGATTTGCTATCCCCCCTTTTTTCCTCCCTAAATCCCAATTATCAAATTTAAAAAACTTTAAACATACACATCGTACAAAAAGAAAGTCGATTTTAATAAAATTTCGAATAAATTTCTCGCATATATATTATTTCCTTGGTACGGTAGTCGAGGAGATTAAATTGATAAGAATAATAGCCCGGTATCGGTGTCACGGCTGTCTCGTGTTTCGGATATATCCCCCAGCCGAATTGTATTCCGCGGGAGGGGGGTGTTGGCCGGCGGGAAGGGGGGGGGCAAGGTGGGGAAGTTATCGGGAGTCAAGTATATACACGGAGGATATTTATGCATTCGGGCATGTGGTTCTTTCGTTGCTGCTGGTTCTCTTTGTTTCGTACGCATGTGTGTTGGAGTGTCCGCCTCGTTCGCGTACCCTTAACGCTCACACTCGCGATTGATCATTCGTACGAGCGTAGCCTAACCAAACGTGCTCAATGCGAAATTCTCATCGCCGTCACAAACACGCGCGGTCTTCGTTTCTCCTCTCGTGAGCGAACAAATGCACTGTGTCTCGCGTGCATGTGCAGACGCGGGAGCACATACGGTCGCTCCGCCGATCTTGATCCATGACGCAACTTGCCGAAGAGCGCTCTTTCGGTCACCGGGCGGGCAAACATGCAAGAATCGTCCAAACAAGAACGTCTGCATCCCCGTCTGACGAGCAATTAAAAATATAGCGCTCCGCGTTCTCCTCTCTATCTCGTTCGGTTCGGTTGACCCAATTTTAAATTATTTTTAAGCTCGGACGGAAATAAGAGGCTATTGAGGATCATCGTTCGGGAGGATCTCGATTGCCGTATATCTTTCTCTCTATACGTCGCGTCGCGATGGGCGACATTCTTCGGAAAGTCGGTCACCCGGCGAGAGATCGAGACCGTCTCCTCCTGTGTGCATATCCGGGCGGGACAAGCGAGGAGCGCGAGTCGGAGATTCTCCGCTCGTCGTTGACGTCGCCGTCGCGAACGTCGAGATCCTCTCTTAACCGCCACTTGCGCTTAAACTCCCTTCGCCTCCCATTCCAGCAACATTTTTTTTTTTAATCCATGGATTTTTTTTCTTCATATTACCGAATTACGATCGGATGAGCAAACGATCTTAATCGATTTCCTGCGGACTTATCTCGAATTAATTGCGTTGAGGCTAGACCGTTTGACCTTTTTTGTTGAGCGACGATTTAGTTTTTTTTTTTTTTTTATTCTATGGATCAACGAATGATTTTTCGTGAAAGAGCACTGAAAGGTTTCTCGCCGAGGTGCTCAATAATAAGATCCTGGCCGGACTCCTCACCCCAGGCCTTGCATGGAGCGACGAAGGGTCTTCCCGGGTCATACGAAACCGTTCGGTCGGCTAGACGAAGCCGCCGGTGAGAGCGGGTAGACCAAGTAGCCGAGGAACGGCACTAGGCGGACGCGGGAGAAGCCGGTGAAAAGTTACGTAGGTGCAGTCAGACGTCCGCACGAGCGAGCGAGACGCGCGATTACGCGATGCAGTGGAAATCGTCTGGCTGCATACGGAGTGCATCTACTAGCGGCGCGTCTAGGCTGACGCATCGTCGCCTACGCTGAGCTGCACTACTTGCACTATTCCCGGTGCGGTCGATCTACGAGCTTTGTTGCAGCAGAAATTACAAGAAAAAATAAAAAAATGCGTCTCTCCTTTCGAGCCATCTAACCAATGACTGTTCCGCGGAAGCCTTTGAAAAAAAAAAAATTAACCCTGCGCAGTGCGAAAAAGGATAGTATTTCTCACTATATCGAATAGTTCCCGGGGGGAACGTCTACATAGATAGTTTCTGATAGTGTATATTTAATTGGTCAAATCATAATTGTGGTTGCAATGATGATTTTTTGTCATAGTCGTAACTATAAAATATAGACGTTCCCCGTGGGAACTATTTTTTATAGTAAAAAGTCGGTATTATTGCTTTTACTATGTCATTTTTTCTCGGTGCATGTTGTACACTATGTTTTCAGACACACGGTCTGTACACTGGGTCTTTTAGGATTTTCAAAGTTTTCCGGGCTTTCAGAAAATCTGAAGAAATTCTGGGTTATTTCTTGAAGTGTCTGCACCCAGAAAAAATATTTATTCAAATCAAATAAATTTCGATCTTCAAATGACGTTTATTAAGATAAAAGAAATGTTTCGTTGCCTTAACAAAATCTTTATTAGATTCAAATAATGGCTTTTCTTTACTTTCAGTAAAAAAATTTATTCGAAGTGACTATTCATTGATTTGTACTTTAAAATAAATGTTTATTCGACACAAAGAAATCGAATCATTGAAAATACGATTTTGAATAGATATTTATTCGCGCCGAAGAAATTATATATTTGGCACCAAGACAGAACACTGCTATTATCCGGCAACGCGCATTATAGAGTCGTGAACACGTCAATAAAACGAATAATACTATCACACAAATAAATATATTAGAATTTAATAAATGCTCTATTAGGTTACGAACCAAATAAACATTTTTCTTCGTACCTAATAAATTTTCTTTGATTGGAATCAACTTTTTTCCGGGTGTACTACACGGCCCAGAAGTTGCCTGAGTCAAAAGTTTACAAGCGTTGTCAACAAACATTGAAGAATGGTCGAAAAAGCGGAAAACCCGTAGAGTCTCAAATTTCGACTGTTCCTTCAAATCCCCCAGTGCACACGCGCGGGATTAAAATCGAAAAATTCTCCAATCCACATCGATCCGCCGATAGTGTTTGTCGCGCGGAAATTCACCGACTGCACGTCCGAGGACGGTTCGGGGTTGAAAAATTTTTGAGATTCAACTCTCTATGATCTACGATCTTCAGCGTTCGATGATCTATCGCCGGTTTCTCGGGGTACATGCATCAGTAGTTGACAAAAAGTTTCGACTCTTTTTGCGGGTCGCTCGACTTCACCGTCTTTCGTCCACCTCGCTCCCCGCGGTGCGGAGTTCTCTCGTTCTCTCGCTCGCACCCGCGGTGATTTAACGTCCAAGTTTTTCTTTCAGGTGGGCGAGAGAGCGTGAGAGACGAATTGCCCGCTGTCTGCAGCAGCGGCAGCGGTACCAGCAGCCGGGCGGCGTTGTAACGGGCAGCGCAACTCGGAGGAGTGTATTTTTCGAGTATTTTTATCATCGCCGCGGTGCCCCGTGTGCAGCAATCGTCTCTAGTGCACGCCTTCGCGAAGACACGCGCGCGGCGAGAGGAGATCGCGAGAGTGAAACCGAGCCGCGTCGCGGAGAGCGACGAGGAGGGAAATAGTTTGAATAGAGTTGCTTGTTGTTTCGTTTCTCTGTTGGGCGGTTTGGCCCGGCATCGGGGTCAATGACCGCCAAATGTTTGCGAATTCTGGAGGTGGGGAGTGTGCAAGCGGTGGGCCATCGGTGCAACGGCAAGGCAGGCAAGGCAGGCAAGGAGGGCTCGTTCGGTTGCTCCGAAGCCCCCCTTTTTCCCCGCTGTCCCTCCTTCTCTCTTGGGCTCTTTCGCGTTCTCTTTGTCCCTGTCGATCCTCCTGGTCCCTCATCGTCCGATCATGCGGCCGCGATCATCGCGCACGAAATTGCGTGCGAAGAGTGCATTTGGGTATGAGCGCGTGCTCTCTCTTACCTTCTCTCGCCGGGTTCGCCGCCGGGCGGCAGGCAACGGTCACGATTATATTCTTTATCGCGCTCCCCCTGCCCCCCCCCCCGCCCACCGCCCTTCCCCCCTCGTCGCGGCACGATTTTCGGGCTCTTTCGTTCGTTTTGCGCCGGACGAATTTTGCCGGTTTTACATACCGTGCCATACAAGCCCGGCTCCCCGACCCTCGCCTCTCGCCTCACACTCTTTGTACCTCACTCTAGTTAGATGTATATCTACGTACCGTGCATACACGCTGCGCCCGGCAGGTGCGCCCCCGAACCTCTGCCGGGGCTAATGAATCGCTTCGGACCGGTATCGTTCCATCATCGCGTTCTTCGCTCGCTCAGAGCTCTTCGTATTACAAATTGCACACAGATATATTGACGAGGAAAAAAATCTATACGTACACATCACATGTATTCAGTAAGATATCGAATGCTAAAAGGGTAAAGGGCGTATCCCCGAGTTAATAACGTCATGTGGGAAAACGTCACTTCCTGTTTAAAAATGTCGGTTTTTGAACGGAATTGACCGCTTCCTGTTTGAAAATCTCATTTTAAGACCGGAAGTGACGTATTTCCCGCATGACGTCACTTCCGATTAAAAAAAAATATCGAGATTTTCAAACCGGAAGTGACGTTTTCGCTTGCGACGTCACTACCGATCGAAAACCGTGATTTTTAAACCGGAAGTGACGTTTTCCCGTATGACGTCATTTCCGGTAGAAAAAAATATCGAGATTTTCAAACCGGAAGTGACGTTTTCGCTTGCGACGTCACTACCGATCGAAAACCGTGATTTTTAAACCGGAAGTGACGTTTTCCCGTATGACGTCACTGCCGGTAGAAAAAAACCTAAACTTTCAAACCGGAAGTGACGTTACAGAGAATATTAAAGAATTTTATCTGCAACGAGTCTCGAATGTAGCCAGGGACGGAAAAGTGTGAATTAAGGAACACACGGTGAGCGCGTTGCGCGCGCAATACAGTCTGGCAAAATGAAAGCTTCGTTCCGATCTCAACGGTGGTCAAGGTGTGTCGAGGAATTATAAATTTTAACGAATCTATTAAGATTCTAGACGACAAGGAGGGGGAGGGGGGGGGGGGGTAGGAATTAATGAGACACGCGAAAGCGAACCGTGAATCGACGACAGCTTTCGACGCAGGCGTGTGCCTGACCCCTGCATCGACCTCGATCTTTGCTCATTTTTTTTCCTTAACTTCCGGACTCATCGCTCGATGTTATCTGATTTTTTTTTTTTTTTGTGGATGCGTCCTTCCTACAGTAGAAACTTTTTTTGTTTTATTTTTTTCTTCATTTTTCGCTTTTTTGTACCCTCACGACACACAACTCGGTGGCACTCCAGCGTCGGGTGAAGGCGGTCTGATGCTCTCTGGGTGAACGAGCCGTCGGGTGTTCTCGCGCCGCGCGCACGTGGATGTAGCGTGTGTGTGTGTGTGTGCGCTCCGATCCTCGGCACGTGAACGTAGGAGGAAAGCTCTTCGCAGCACCGTTCGCGGTCCGGCGTGTACGATATATATTCCCGGTGGTTAGCCTTGAACTCTCGTCGAGCGATGCCCGACGCCGCTCTACATTAAGCCACTGGCTGCTACCAGCCGTCAGGCATAGCGGGGTCTCGCTCTTCCTCTCCCTCTCTTCCCCTCTTTCTCTTCACTCGCAAACATCCACCAGACGGATAGCGGAACTTCTCCATTGCACAATTTTCTCCACCGCTCGGTAATGCTGTACGTACGTTTATACCGTACTTGATATAGTTGGACCGTCTACCTGTTACTATAATGCATCGCTTCGAGAGTAAAAACGATTCGGGCGATAATTTATCAAACTTCAATACTGGACGTCATTGTGCCTCGGTCAAGTATGTCTATCGCTGTGAGTCAGCGATATTCGCACCGAAAATGTTTTTTTTTCATTTTGGTGATCTTTTTCTCCGAACCTTCTCTTCACTCGCAAAATATTCACCAGACGGATAGCGGAACTTCTCCATTGCACAATTTTGTCCACAGCTCGGTATTGCTGTACGTACGTTTATATCGAAAACCGATTCGGACCAAAATTTATCAAACTTCAATATTGGACGTCATCAGACCTTGATCAAGTATGTCTATCGCTGTGAGTTAGCGATATTGGCACCGGAAATGTATTTTTTTTTCTTAATTTTGGTGATTTTTTTTTCGAAATCATTTCTTCCTCTCTTTTTTCACTCGCAAACATTCACCAGCCGGATAGCGGAACTTTTCCATTGCACAATTTTCTCCACCGTTCGGTAATGCTGTACGTACGTTCATACCGTACTTGATATAGTTCGACCGCCTACCTGTTATAATGCGTCGCTTCGAGAGTAAAAACGATTCAGTCGATAATTCATCAAACTTCAATATTGAACATCAGTATGCCTCGGTCCAGTATGTCTATCGCTGTTAATTACCGATATTGGCACCGAGAAAGAACATTTTTTTTTTTTGGAAACCATTTTTCCAAGGTCTCGTTTTATGGGCATCGGTTGCAGACATAATTATTTTTTAAAAATAGTCTCTTCGTTGTTCCATCGTTAACAACAATCTGCCATTCGTCCATCGGCCTCGCGTCGTCGTTGAGTTTCGAGAAAGTAATACGGAGACTCACTGACGAGTCAGCCAGCGAGAAGCGAGTGCGTTATTCGGTTTTGCGAAACTTCAAGGACACTTTGCGTGCAGCGGCAGCCACAACAGCCTAGCGGCCGTACGCTCTGAGTCACCGGACGTCGCCCGACGCATAGAAAACATCCTAATTGCGCGCATTCGTTCGCGACGCTAAGGCCGCAGCGCGAGCTTCGAACCCGGTTGAAAAAAAAAAAAAAATTAAACTCCGAGACGAAAAAAAATGGAAAAAAAATCCGTGAAAGAGAGCTTTGCTCCTTTTACACGTGCAGGGGGGGGGGGGGGGTGTGGAGTTTCGTATCACCGCGCCGGAGATATACGCACGGCAGTGACCGAGGACAGGCATCGCGGTCAAGGCCTGACGTGACCCTTGCACACCGCGCCGCGACCGTTGCTCTCTCGCACTCCCTCGTCGACTTCATTCGCCCTACGGTGCGACGGTACACCGTGTCCCGGTCTCGCGATCAATTTGTCGGGCACACACACACACACACGATATCCCGTTCGCTTCCTGAAAATGATCTCGGGCTCTCGCGGCTGCAAAACTCTTTGAAATTCTACGTTTTTTTTTCACACGCTAAGCTTGGCTCTGATCGAGGGGAGAAAAAAAAAAATTTCGTCCAGCAGACCGGATGTCAATGAGCCTTTGATGAGGATCAACGAAATCCGGTCGCTCAACCCTCTAGGTATACTCCAGGTTTTATATAAAAAAATACCTTTGATTCTAACATTTAGAAAAGAAACAAAAAACTCCTTTAGACGATTTATCATTTTTCTTGTAATCTTTCTGTAGACCATCCCCAAGAATATACTTTCTCCTGCGATCTATAAGGGTCGCAGGGGAACCAAACCCTTCCACGCTGTCCGACCAATAGAATTAAAAATAAAATTTAACGCGATTAAATTTTTGTTCCCACCCATAACAAAAATGTGTTCTCAACAAGGTGTACTTCGCATTCTCCTACTTTCCTATCCCATCGACTTGTGCCTTCCCTTCATCACAAAAAAATAAAAAAATAAAATAAAAAATCAGAAATACCCACCTCGCACTAACTGCCCCGAACTTTAAAAATACTCTCTTGCCAAGAGCGAAAGAGAGAGGGCATCCCCAAGAATATACTTTCTCCTGCGATCTATAAGGGTTCCACGCAGTCCGACCAAAAGAATTAAAAATAAAATTTAACGCGGTTAAATTTTTGTTCCCACCCATAACAAAAATGTGTTCTCAACAAGGCGTACTTCGCATTCTCCCACTTTCCTGTCCCATCGACTTGTACCTTCCCTTCATCAGAAAAAAAAAAAAAAAAAAAAAAAAAATACCCACCTCGCACTAACTGCCCAGAACTTTAAAAAGACTCTCTTGCCAAGAGAGAGAAAGAGCGAGGCCGGAGAAATATGAAGCCCGAGTACGAGAATTCTGGGCGTCGAGGCACCGCGGTATCCAATCAATAAATATTACAATGGAAGCCCGTACAGAAGTAGGGGAGTGGGATATATAGCATCCCCATCGAGCTCGCTCGCTCCTTTCGCGCGGGCCGAGTGGCAAAAAGGAAGAAGGATGTATCCCGGCGTCTCTGTAACGTCGTTCGCTCGTCCTCGTCCGCGTCGTTGGCTGGTGGAATATAGAAGGCACACAGACCCAGCGCGACGCCACCCCTTCGCCACTAGAAGAGCACGCAGTCGCTCGCGAGATATATCCTCCCTTGGCAAGGGCCCTCTCCGGCCGCCACCCACCCTTCGCGAAATTCTTCGCTCTCTCTGCCAAGCCCCCCTTTCGCTCCGTGCCCTTCTCCGCCCCCGCGTGTCCCTACACATCCTACCGTTGAACTTTCTCCCGCCGGGCTCGCGGGGACCGCGCCGTACCCGCGCCGTACCCGCGCCGTACCCGCGCCGCTTGTATTTTACTTTTCTAGTAGCGAATTAAAACCGCGTTCATGCGCAGCCCGCGGAACGGCGTAATGATTTTTTGAAGGGGGCGAATCGAGTGGGGTCACGACGGTGCCAGAGCTTGGCGGCGGGTTGCCGCGCGGAAGGGGCCGGACAGCAGCAGCAGCAGCAGCAGCAGCAGCAGCAGCAGAACAGGATAGGGAGGCGCGTCGAAGGGTAGTTCGTGGTAGTAGGTGAAAGAGGACAAACGAGGAGTTAGAGAATAAAAGAGAAAAGGACGACGGAGGGGCGAGGAGCTTGGCAGAGGAATAGAGGACGGTGAGACTCTCGTCGGCGAGAGCGATGCGGGGATGGCTGAGAGAAAGGGTAGCTGGAGGAAAGGAGGAAAAAGCGAGGGTTGAGGGAAAAGTATGATAGGCTCGAAGAGTGCTCTTCCAGAGCGGGTGGGGGGGGGGGGGAGATTCGCTGTGGACAAAGTTGCTTGGCTTGCTCGGGCGTAAGACAGAAGAAGATATTATGTCCGTGAGGAGAACGGTATCGGGGGTGGATCGCAGGCGCCGGTGGATGAATTTGCAGACATGTCTCGTTAGCCCTCGAGGACGCCTGGGTCTTCGAACTGTTCGGAATACCGTTGGCTTGCTCTAGGCGGGACGGTAAACATTGGGAAGCTTCGCTGGTGGGAATAACGGTGGGTGTGTATGTAAATATCATATTCAGAATCGACGATATTTTTTTATTGAAATAGTTTTGTACGAAAACTGCATTACCGAACGCACGATTTTTCTGTGATTATCCAGAAAAGATCTTGAAGCGGACTCCGAGTGGGCGCTCGCGCTTTCAATATTTTTTCCGGCAAGGAATACACAAAAATTATTTCAGTATCCCAGAGATTTTGCACGCACAGAGAAGAAAAATTTATTTGTCGGGCGCTCGGCAAATAAATATTCATCTGGCTTGAATAAATATTTATTTACTTCCAAAGAATATTTATTTAAATCAATGAAACTATGTATTTAAACCAAATAAATAATTATTTGCGGGTGTCAAATGAATTCTGGGTGTAAAAAATTCCCATAAAAAATCCTGAAGCAACCTCCGAGTGGGCGCCGGAGCTTTCAATATGTATCCGGGTAGAAATACCCAACATTTATTTCAATGTCCCAGAAATTTTGCACACCCAGAAAAATTATTTATTTACTTCCAATAAATATTTATTTCCGGACGCCCATCAAATGAACTATTTTTCCGGGTGCAAAACATTTCCGACGCGCGTGTAAGAGTAAAAAAAAAAAAATCTCTACAGTCTCCCCTAATTGCAGCTCGTTACAATTTCGAACCTTTCTATCCGGGCTCGGACGTACGCGGAGAGCCCGCGACAGGGGTGCGGACCCTAACAGCCGCCGGCAACGTCAGTCCCCTCCATCGTTGCTTCCCTCCTTTTCTTTACCCCCTCCTCACTTCTGCGTACGCACTATTTTTTTAGTCCTCGCTTATTACGACAGATGTCTCATGCGACGATAAAGAATACAGCTCGCCTTGCGGAGGTGCCGGGCGGGGTGGGTGCTCGCCTAGTGCGGGCTCCGCTCTCCCTCGCACAGCTCCGACGTACCATAATACACTCCGCTATTCCATGCCGGATAGTCGCCCCCTCTCTCACTCCCCCCCTTAGCTCGTCGCGAAAAAGCGGGCGAGATCCGCTACGCCGCACACAGTATCGTCATCGCCACGCATGAGATTATTTTTTCGCGCAGCCACCTCTCCTTTCTCCTCCGCCGGCGCTCGGAGCGGCCGGGCGACGGCCAGAAGACGGAACTCGTCATCGTCACACACAAAGAAGCCCCTCACAAGCCCGTACATTGGCTGCGCCGATGTATATTTTTTTTTCTGCGAAACAATTTTTATCGGGGTCAGCGCAAAAAAAAGGAGCAAAAACAAAAATTGAGGGTACGTTCGGCTTCTCCTTCATAGACGCGCGCCTTGCAACATAGAGGGCATACGAGTAAACTTCTCATACGCGATTCTCTGCAACACCTCTTTGGTTTCTTTCCGTATCTTCCCGTTCGACGATATCTCCTCGATGCAGCGCTCCTTCAATTTCTAAGATCTCCCGGTCGTTATATCGCGCCCGAAGTTTCCCCACGTTCGCCTCTAACTCTAATCCCCGCCGAGCCCGCGAGCGTTTTCCTCCCCTCAAGCGCTCCCCCCATAGACCCGGCCTGCTCGCGTTGTCCTTCTCCCGCTATCTCCAGCTGGTCCCCCATCATCGTTTTAATTCGTTTCTTTCCGTCGATTTTTTTTTTTTTTTTTTTTTTTTTTGTCCGCCTAGTCGCACGACCCGGTTAACGGGGAACGAGACGAAGAGCACACATCGACGCGCAAGGTAATCTCGTACGAGAGTGCTTTCGGGGACTGACAGGGAGCCGAGGTGAAAAGAACCGTGGAGTCGTCGCGTGCCAGTGTCTCGTGGTCGAATCGTGTCGCGAGACGCGTGGACGACGCACGTGAGCTCCGAGCCCGGTCGGGTTTTCCGATAGGCAAATCGGGAAAGCTCGGGCCGACGCGAGCCGCCGCGGAAATCTACGGGGCCTTTTGTGTTATCCTCTCTCCACCGGTACTATATAACCCGACTCGTCTCATCCGTAACTCATTTCCTTCCTTATTCCCGTTCGGCGCGCGCGCGCCGCGTCATCGAGACTCTGCACGCGCCTCCGTTCCGGCTAACGCCAGAGTCAGCCCCCTCGAGCCCGAGTAGAAACGGCCGCGCAGCTCAGACCGAGACGAAGAGCCGCCTGCACTGCGCCGCGGCTGTCCTGTCGCCAGTAAAGTAGCAACGGACAATGTTACACCGACCGCGTGGCATTATCGTCGTACGTATGCGAAACGCTCAGTGGATTCAGCCACTAACACTCATACGCGCCTCTCTATCTCTTTCCCGCTCTCATATATATATATATATTTTTTTTTTTTATCTCTTCACTTATTTCTCTCGTGTATACACGTATACATTTTTTTTTCACTCTCTCTCTCTCCGCCGCGCCGCATTTTTCTCCGTTCCGCCGGTCGTTCGCCCATCGCTCGCTCTCCTTCGACCAATCCTCGTTTTATTTTATTTTTTTTTCTTCTCTTCTTTGCTTTCCTCCTCGACGCCGACGCGACTCTCACTTTCTCTCTCTTCATTTTTTTCCCTCGCTCTTTTACCCCTTACCCCCCACCCCCACGATCCCTCCCCCCCCCCCCCCCACCGCGCCGAGCAACTCTCGTTTGCTCCCCTCGTATCAGTTCTCTTTCTCGGTCGCGAGATTTCGTACATTTTCGTGCGGTTTCGCGGGTATATCCCCGCTCGTGGGGCTGCTAACGCCGTCGCCGCCGCCGCCGTCGTCGCTCCGTTACGGAGCGTACTCCCCTCCGGTTTCCCGCGGACCCTTGCGCCCTGGTTTCGGCTCTCTCTCGTGACATTTTAGGGGTTAGTTCCTCCGGCGTGACGGCTGAGGCATGGGTGGTCGCGCGTACACACTTCACGACATCGACCCGACACGCGTTACGATTGCTGCGAGATTCCACGCTGATTCACTGTGATTGTGTCGACGATACCTTCGTGTTTTTTTTTCTTTTTTTTTTCTCTGACGACAGAATAAATCCGTGCGTAATTCTCTCGAGTTTTGTTTTTATTTGATATAGAGGAGACGAGGGCCGCGTGTTTCCGCTGTTTTGGTTTGCTGGCGGAACTTGTGCGCCGATCGGATCCCCCCCCCCTCTTCAACTGTGCGAAGGGGTAGTTTGTTCCACTGCCAGAGGCAGCGGAGAGACCGGAAGCGTGGATCCAACCGCTCGGCGAGCGGCCGCGCGCGAAACAGCCGTTTCTGCTTCGAACACACGTTGCCAATCACGAGTGAGATGATCGCGTGCTCGACGAAATATTCGTCATTGCTGTATCGGTTTATCGTGACACGGTTCAGAAATAGAGTTCCCAAGTGGCACGGATGATCGGTCGGACCGACGAGGAAACGGCGTGACTGCGTGTAATTTTTTTTTTTGGAAGCGTCGAACAATCGAAACTCCGATCGGCTCGGGAAAGGCCCCGTTTTAGCGGCGGGAGAGAGAGTGAGAGAGACACGGAGGGAGAGAGGGAGAAATATCGTTTTCGACGGATAATCTGAAGCCTGCTGGCACGGTTGCAATTCACGATCGCAGAAGAGTTCGGGAAACTGCGACGAGTTTCACTGTCTTCGGGGAGAGAGACGGAAAACGAAGCGCGCTTTGGTACTTGAAAAAAAAAAAATAATAAAAATATTAATTAATTTCCTTGCAAGGTGACGCTGTTATAGATAAAGGAGCTTGTAGAAGCGTCAAGCGACGAACCATTGTTTCGGTCATTAACTTGCGAACCGCGACGAGCGATAGGATCGCAGGCGGGAAGTAAAGCAATTTTTTTTTGTTTATTATTTTTTATGTATTTTATTTTGTCTCGAATAGATCGACGATCGCGATAACGAAAAAAAGTATACGAAAGTCGGAGTGCAGTGAAAGTGCCTTCGTAGTTACAATCTAGAAAGCCAATGTCAATGCACACAAGGTACCGTATTTGGTGTCTATTCATCTACGTATAAGTAATCGAGTGTCGTTTGTTTTTTTTATTTTTTCTTTCATAGTCGATGTTCTCTTCTGTGTTTGGAATTTGTTTAATAATTTATTTGTCTATTCAGTTATTTTTTACGAGTGAAATTGTAAGTGAATAATTGGACTTTTTTTCAAAGCTTTTACGTCGGCGCGACGCTCCAATCCTCTCCGATAGCTCAAATATCTTATCGAGTTTCGTTACAGATATACGCGAGCCCGTTGGCACTGGTTTCGCTGATTTTATAATACGTTCGTTCAAGGAATTAGTACAGCGGAGAATGACAGAGATCGCGAGCTCTTTCGCATATCCTATTGGGATTTTAATCCTATAAACGAGGATATTTTCGAAAATTACGATGTACATCAGCAAGGATTGATAGTGTGCGCGCAACACTTCGCTGATAACAATCTTTTTTTTAATTACTTTTTTATCATTGCTACGTTTAAGTGCCAAGTTCTCCCGGTGGTAGAATAAGAGAGAGTGCCTCGAATTACAGAGAGAGAGCGCGCGAAAGCGTCTCGCTGGTCTGTAACTCATATTTTCAGAATTTTTTTTTCTTCGTTTTTTTTTATCGTTTCAAGCGAGATAACATTATCAGCATACATTTAATGCTTGCACTTCCACAAGTAACAGACCATTATTTAATCGTATCCTCTGGCTTGGCTCCAGAGTGACGACCTGATTCTTTTTTCTATCTTTTTTTTATACTGTAGAATAAAAGAAAGAGCCTCGCGGTATCGCCTATTACTATTTTTTTTTCTTTCGCAACGACGAGTGGAGAAAAAGTTTTTACACGCTCGGTGAGCTCTCGGCAAACTCTCGGGTAAAGTTTCGATTGAAATTTTTAAATCGATATTAATGTAATTGTCGGCACGGTAAATTTTCTTCCACGAGCCACAATTATCGGCGCGAATGCACGAAACGAAATAAAAGTATTAATAATATATTCAAACGCGATTAAAGGAAACCATGATAATTGTACGTTAAGAGACGAAGCTCACAAACAAGTTTTATCTGATTTTTATCAGTTGCTCATTGTCTTATCACAATTAGTCATGGCTCTTAGAGAAATTAAATTAGAGGAAAGAAATATCTTGCATAAAATAATATCAAATAATGTACACATAAAAAAAAATTATCACGAATTCAAGTTTTTTGTTTCTTTTGTGATTTCAGGTGAATAGATATAACGATGGTAGATACGCAACATTTTTGTCTGCGATGGAACAACTACCAGAGCAGCATAACATCAGCGTTTGAGAATCTGCGAGATGACGAGGACTTCGTCGACGTCACATTGGCCTGCGATGGCAAGAGTCTCAAGGCGCACCGCGTCGTACTCTCCGCCTGCAGTCCATACTTTCGGGAACTGCTTAAGGTAATTTATTGTCTTTTCCCTTCCAATCGACCGATATTTTTCGTTCGGTTCACGGAACGGTATTTTATTGGAAGGAAAAAAAAATTTTTTAATAAAAACTTTACTTGCGTTACAGAGCACACCATGTAAACATCCGGTGATAGTGCTTCAGGATGTTGCATTCAGTGACTTGCACGCCCTGGTGGAATTCATCTATCACGGGGAGGTGAACGTGCATCAACGGTCCCTCAGCAGTTTTCTCAAAACTGCGGAGGTATTGAGGGTGTCGGGTCTCACGCAACAAGCTGATCAAACCGAACGAGACGAGGTGAGTTCCGGCAAAATTCACAAATTATTTTAGATTCAACTATAAAAAAAAATATATATTTGAAAAATTCATAAGTTCTGCGCGTTGAAGATCTTTATTTTGAGAGCGATGGATGAAAAAAGAGAATTAAAAAATTATTTACTCGGGCCCGTTCGATCGACCTCTATTCGTTTGATTCGACTCTCTAGCCGCATGTTATCTTCAGCATTCTCGATTTAACTTTAAAAAAAGAAAGAAATGTATTCTCGTTATCTTGACGCAGTGCCCAATCTAAAGTCCTGTCGGTGAGAGAGATTGTCATAGGTCAAGCAGAGCCGATAATGAACATTGTATTCGTCGTTAATATTTTGTGTTTGATCCGTTAATTTCGTAAGAGCGAGCTCGCGCGCAATCTAATCGTGCGGCTAGAGAAAGTATCTTTGATAAATTAACTTGATATACGGGGTGATCCAGCAAGTATTTGCAGACTTTTTGCCGAGTGACAGTTGCTCACCATCTGAATCAAAGTTACTATTAATTCGCAACGGTTATTCAGCTACGAGCGTCACAAATGTTGACAATAATGGACAAACCGTTAGTGCGGCGTTTGAGTTTGTTCTCATTGGTCCGATTGTCAACATTTAAAACGTCTGTAGCTCAACAACAGTTGCAAATGTGAAACCGTCAAACTTTGCTCGGAACACGACCAAAATTCACTGAGCGGACGCAGAAAAAAAAATCAATTGAGTCAACAAAATATGCGCTTGCGGGTGGCGAAACAAGTGTTTGGCCGATCGAAAGCAACAACTCCGTTGATCAAACTGACAGGCCGTTGAATCGAATTTTTCTTTACTCACTACACAGTACAAAAAGTTTGTATTCTTGACAACTTATTATCCACAAACGTCCACATTTTTTTATTTGGAAATTCTTTTATTTTACAAACAAAAGTATAAACTAAAATTGTTAATTGCCTGAGAAATCAAAGGGCAGGTTTGTGATATTCAAACCTGAAAGAACGAGCTTGTCTCTTATTTAACAAATTTATTTTTAGGAAACTTTGTATTCCGATTTTACGAAATTATTTGTTTACCGTGCTTACGAAATTAGTTCATTCGATAAACCAAACATTCGTTTCGAATCCGGTGACACCTCATTTGATTGAAAACCGATATTTTTTTCCCCGTGTCCAAAAAATGCCCGCTCATGACCCCGTAAATCAGACGCGCGGTTCGCGGATTCAATTACAAAAAAAAAAGAAAAAGAAAATAGTTCAGCAATCGATCCGTCTGAGAGTATTTCGATTTTATTGTGTTCAGCTATCGCACGTCCGTGCATTGGCAGCCCGTACTAACCATTTACCACCGCATGATAAGCTGGCCGATGAGGGTTTCCCGAGGGGTGGCTCGCCACCGACACCGGCGACTCCGACCCCGACAACGGTCCAGCAATTGCTTCGGCGCGGGCAGATTCGCAGGAACGAGTTGCGATCGCCCGATTCGCACGAGGAATCGACGAAGAGGCTGAGGGCTCTGTCGCCGCCGCTCAACAACAACGACGCGACGCCGACCGACTTCTCGATGGTGAAGAATCACCTGTCGGCGAAGGTCGAGGGCAACGGATTGCACGACGAGAACAGTCGCATCACCGAGGAGAACATAAAGTGCGAGCCCCTGGAGCTCACCGGTGGGAACGGCGGTACCGGTGGCAACAACGAGGACTCCTCCGATTCCGGTGCCGCGGCCTCGGATCGACCGCCGGCATCGGCGAGCAGCAACGAACACGAACACGAACCCGAACATCCGTCGACGCCAAACTTTCTGCCCGATAGCAAACTCTTCACCACGACACCGGGAAGTTTTAATTTCAGCATGGCAGCGCTAACCACCGATCACACACCGTTATCAGGTAACGATCGTTCGATAACTCGGCAACGTGCCTGTACGCACCGGACAATTTTACTTCACTGAAAATTTATCATTGACGCTAGTTCGTCGAAAATGATAAGTTCTCTTGTTGTTGCTGTTCTTGTGGCTTTTGTTTTCCGGGGTAGTTCAGCAACGAATTGCTGATTCGTCAATTCATTTTATCGAGGATGACTGTCACACTGAGAAAAAAGATAGGGTTTCCTACTATAACGAATAGTTCCCGGGAGGAACATCTATATAGATAGTTTCTGATAGTATATATTCAATTGATTAAACTATAATTATGGTTGCATCCATGATTTTCTGTGATTGTCGTAACTATAATATGTAGACGTTCCCCTTGGGAACTATTTTTTTATGGTAAAAAGTCAGTATTGTTGCTTTAACTGTAATTTTTTCTCAGTGCAGTAATCAAATAATATGTCCTTGAAGAATCAGAAGATGCGTAACGCAGAAAAATGAACTTATGCCATGAAGATGTTGCTTACCTACCTTGGCGCCTAAAAGACCTTGCACGCTGAACATTTTTTTTACAGTTTATTTAACATTTTTACGTTGCCACTTGTGTATCCGAATTATTATTTTTTTTTTTTCCTTCAGTAGATTGTCACTTTAATTGCGAAATTGCGTATGGGCCGTTGTTTTTTTTTAACATTCACTGGTCGTCGGACTGCGATTGCTACGTGTAACTCTAGTGAAATTTCCAGGATTAGGCCACGGTTTACAGACGCCCGATCTCGCAGGAACTTCGCAAGGTAAGAAACGAAAAAGTCTTTTATCAATTTATTACGTCACGGTGAAATCACAATAGCGTCTCTGCCAATTGTCGTTCTATCTACTGAGTGAAAAAAAATATAGTTTGTGGTTTTCTTTTGTATCGACTGGCTAAAACGTTCTTTTGATTTATCCAATGGCAATTCTCGCTACTCTGTTTTACTTTTTTACTTTCAAAAATCGACTGCCAATACACTGACAGAGCCCAGGTGCCCCGTCGATGTAGTGGTTCGGTCTCAATAGTCACCTACGACTTGTGCAGTTATATCAAACTAACAAACCACAAATTGCGACGATTTAAAAAAACAAAAAACAAAAAAAAAATGCAAAATTTTTATTGGTTGCGGTGAAAGAGCACTACTGTCTGCTTGGAAGATTAAATTTCTTCTAATTGGCATGCGTTTCCAAATCATTCAAAAATCATCATTCTTATACTTTACGAAATCATCACGATTCGCTTACATTTGCATTTTCATGAAACTCATTACCGCCCGCGGATATTTATTCACACACGTGGCTCGGTGGTGACATGACGAGGTTTCCTTTCGCTCGATGACGATTGTAATATTTACATTTTTTAAATTTGTCCCCAACCTCCATGACAAAATAAACAAAAATAAAACTTTATTCTCGGTAACGCTCGATTTTGAAATAAAAAATTAACACGGCGACTCAAAGTCTATAAATTACGTCATATGTCGTTGGAGGCACAAAAAATAGCATCGCGAATCGGCGATTAGCTGATAACGTGAGATATAAAACTTTCAAAGACATTGAGCAATGTAATGAGACTTGACCGACGATAGGCTATAATCGTCATTGAACCACCAAGTTCGAATTATCATCACCAATTGGCTAAGAACGAGAAAGAGAGAATCGTGAGTTTGGCATCACTGTACAATTTCATTTGGACCGATGATCTATATAATTTTGAAATATACATATAAATATATATACATATAAATATATATATATGTATATATACATATTACACACATAAATATTAAAAATAGGAATCAATAAATTCCCGAGAGAAATTTGGGAATTTGGCATCGGCGGGTTGTAGAAACCGACTGTTGACGTCACGGTCATTTGGACGATGATTCTCGACGATTTATAATTTATTTTGCGAATACAGAGTAAACCGTATTGTCGATATAATCACGATATCTCATCGATTATCAATCATCAGTATTGTAGTTATTTATGGTGCCGTGCTCGTACTGTCCGAACTGTCAGTTTTTGTAATCAGTGTTGTCGTCGTCCCGTTGATTTTGTCGATTCGACTATATTGCGCCGTTCCCTGCGCAAATCGGATAGCATTTAATTAGAAAAGAGAGTAGTCAGATACATCGCATTACCCTCATTTCAAATATCGACGCATACGGTGTAAGTTAGGAATTTATGGCAATCATATTCACGAACGATCTTTATAACACATGAACGAAACTAAAAAAAAATTATCTATAACGATTACCCAAAAAAAAAGAATGGTAAAAGTTGCGAATTTCATGGTAAAAACCAATATCGTTTGACGGCAAAAAATAATGTTTTTTTTTACTCAAAGAAATATTATCGTTAACTGTACGAACGACGTTATTTTCGGATGATATTTGAGGATATTGCGATTTCATTATTCAGATCCATTTTTTTTTAACTGAAATCTGCGATAAGCATTGCAACAATTCCAGTGAATATCGTCCCAAAATATAATGCGCGAATTTTTTCTCAATCGTAATTTCTGTAAGCATGAAAAAAAAGTACTATTTTTTTTTCCTCGTACAAAGAGCGTGAGGATGCGATAGGGCATTCATGTTTTCACCGCTGGTTTATTATCCTCAGTCTATCGCGCATTAAGAGAGAGAGCGGGGAAGCGAGCGAGCGACTCGAGGGTCAACATCTAGCATATGGAGTATCGCGCAAAATTTGACAAGATTGTGGACTCAGTCGCGCGTAACTTTTTTTTTTCTTCAAATTGAGTCGTTTAGTGTAAATACTTGTCGCGCCATCGCGCCGCTAGTTCGATAAGGAAAAAAAAGGACACGAGAAAGGAGGTGGCACAATGGCACGAATCCCTCGTTGCAGCGTCGCCGACGCGATCGAACCACGGGGTTGAATCGTGCACCGTCTGTTTGCATAACGCAATGTCATGTAACGAGCATTTCTTCGGCAAGTTTGGTCCATATGAAAAGAGGAAGAAAAAGAATGATAAAAAAAACAGTGAGGGTTACACGATATCTCAAGGCCGTGTAAAATATTCGTCGGCGCCGAGGGGACCACTTAGCATAATAAAATATGGCACGGATCCTATATACATATGTATATATCCGGCACAAGTGATTGTTCCTAAGCGAACTGGATGACTATTCGTCATCGGACCGGTGCCACGAGCACGTTCGCCGTTGAGGTATTGCTCGTCTATTTTATAAATATATATATATATATATGTATATATATATATATCGATCGACCGGAAAGTGACCACAGAAATAACGGTCCCGTCCAACGAATATGACTGTCTGGCCGATCGGCTCTGCGGTAACGCCTGGAAATTCTGGCTAAAACCTTTGCGGAAGCAATTTGTCACTGGAAAACGAGAGAATACGCAGATTGAATTCGATCCGGTTAAACCCTTTCCACGTTTTTCCCATCTCTGTCATTATTAACCCCCCTCCCCCCCACTTATCTCCCTCCATATCTCCGTCTCGCATTGCAAAATCTATGAAGGACCTTGAACAACCTTGAAAAAAATTAAGAAAAAAAAAATTCTCTAAAACGATGAAATTTCGGAGTTGTCGAGACACTGAGCAAATTCAGGTGCGGCCTCGAGCCTGTTGATTAATATTTGAACGCCTGGCTTATGCTAGGTTAGTACTTAAAAAGTTATCGGCGGTCGGGGGCAACGTTGGGGCTACAAGTGACAGAGAGGGGGGCGGGCGGGGGGGGGAGAAGGGGGGAAGGGGTTTTAACCGATGTGGCGAGCGACGACGGTTCGGCGGGTGGGAGGGGGGGCCAGGGAGGGGGGGGGGGGGGGGGGGGGGGTCGCGTTTGATAAGCCGAGCAGATGTTATCCGCGAAATTCAAGGTCCGTCTATCTCCGAGCAACGCGTTGGCCAACTAAACATTGGCCCAAACTAAAAATACAACGACCTTGGTACGCCACTCACGTTCATGCATCGGATCGTGAATTATTGGACACATTAAATTTCTCGCGAGCTCGGCCGCGGTTGCGAACCGCTTTTCTCTATCTCCTCGGGCGGCGGGCAAGAAAAGAATTTTTTTTGCCGTCGCCTACGCTGCCGCGCGTTCGCGGACTAAAATCGTCTATCGCTTCGTGTTCTTTTTGGCAAAGCTTCAAAAAATCGAGACCGAGCCGCGGTACCTGAGCCGGGTCGACGGTCTCCGGCTCGTTCCTCGTCGACGATCCTCGCACTGCATCGACAATGCGCGTCCGTGACTATTAGAAAAAAAAACTTGGTATCGCAGTGGACCGCGCTGCATTATTTCTTACCCGCTCGAACGAAGTCCATTATATGGATTGAAAGCGCGTTGTTTTTTTTTTTTAATTCTTTTATTTAGCTTGTTATTTCTCAATCGACTGCACTCTGGCTCTTCTCTCTTTCTCCGCCCGCTGTTCCCGATGAGCAGATTAATCTAAACGCTCTCACTTCGCCGTTTCGAGTCATCCGAAAGCTCTCTGCAACCTCGGGCAAAAATAGAGCACGCCACGCAGCGATACACTCGTCTCGTTATCTGACAGAAATAAATGCCTCGGTCGCCGAAGATTTCTTCGTTTTTTTTTTCCTTCGCTTCTTATTTATTTATTTCACTTTATTCTTCTATTCGGTTGCGCGCGCACCCGCCCGTTTATCACCCTTAACGCGTGTAACGCGGTTACGCAAATATAATAATAATAACAACAACGTTTGTAGGATAGAGAGGCGAGGAGAGAAATGAAATGAAAAAAAAGAGATTGCGAGCTCCCGTCGGTCACTTTTATTTTTCATCACTCTCTCTGGCATTACGGCGGCTTTGTTCGCCGGGTTCTGCATGGAATAAGGTACACGACCCAGTTTATCATTCGCTCGAGAATTTTTTTTTCTCTTTTATTTTTTTTCTAACTAGATAGCATAACAAAACGCTTATCGGTGAAAGAAGCAAAGCGCAGGATTGAGCGGGGCAAAACGGACCACCTTACCCCACTTGGGACGAGACTTCCCTCTTCGCGTCCCAGGACGAGTCTCAGGGTCCATTTTACCCCGTTATCGACGAAGGATTACCTTTTTTTTCAACAGTACAATATGCACGCTCGGTGTTCGCGAGTACAATTCTCCCTGCCGTTTGAAAGAAAACGATGCCGGCGCGCAATTCCGTAATTCTGCCGCGTCGCAGCCCGCGCCGTCGTGAGAAAGAAAGTCTTTCACCGAACGGTTCGCGCCGCACAAGCGCGCGACTCCAACGAAGCGTATTCTTAGCTTGTTTTCTCGTCCCCGAGCATGAGAATTGTTTTCAAAAGCCGGAGCGGTCTAGTCGTCGAATTTTAGTAGCGACGTACTTTTGCCGCTCGTTTCCACGGCTACCTACGTTTTTAATCGCATCATCCCTCTTCCTCGCCGTCGCTCCTGCCCGCGCACGCGAGAAACCGCATCGCTAAAGCTCCTCATCCTTCTCAACTGCCGCGAACGGCTCTCCGTGCTCTCGCGCTCCGCGATTCCTTTTTCTTTTCCACGAACGCTCTTCTGCACGCTCGCGTGGTAGGTAACCTGTTGTAAAACCGTGTGCGAAGACAGCGTAAAAATAGCAAACTCGAGATAGCCACTTCCCGCGGGTTCGCCCATCGCGCGTATTATATGTTACGTATCGAGAAAGAACGCCGTCGCTGCATCTGCTGCAGCTCTGGATCGCGAAGAAAGGCGAGTTGTTTGTATGCTACACGGGAAAATTGGCACCAACGTTTCTTGTCCACAAACGTCCACAATTCTTTTCGTGTTCATTTTACAAACATTTCTGGTAATGTTAAAATAATTGTGGACGTTTGTGGACAAAAACAATTAGAGTAAAAGTGGTGAATATGGCCCACCTCGATTAACACGTAAATCAATGATATATGGACCAGGCCATATTCCCCACTTTTACCCTAGTCAAATGTACAAATGTCCTTTTTACTGTGTAGGCGCGAAAAAAAAAAAATACCGATCGACGACCGACAAAGTGACGAATTTTTAACACTGTCAAATTTATCGGACTGGCAGTTTTTTGACGCGGGTTCGCCCATCGCGCGTATTATATGTTACGTATCGAGAAAGACCGCCGTCGCTGCATCTGCCGCATCTCTGGATCGCGAAGAGAAGCGAGTTGTTTGTATGCTACACGGTAAAATTTGTACCAACGTTTCTTGTCTACAAACGTCAACAATTCTTATCGTGTTCATTTTACAAAAATGTCTGTTAATGTTACGAATATTTTTTGTAAAATTAACAGTAAAATAATTGTGGACGTTTGTGGACAAAAACAGTTAGTCAAATGTACAAATGTCCTTTTTACTGTGTAGGCGCGAAAAAGAAATACCGTTTGACGACCGACAAAGTGATGAATTTTTAACATTGTCAACACGCGACGAGGCTGGAGAAGACACCGTGAAACAAAATCGTATGAAATTTATCAGACTGGCAGTTTTTACGCAAGAATTTATACACTAAATTTCACGTACAATTTCGATGAAAATTTAATGTGCGGTGCATCGAAAATATTGTGAATACTTTATTTTTTACAATTTACTTTAATTGCAACGAAACAGTATATTAATTTTTCATCACAATTGTACATTAAGTTTAATGTGCCAGTTTTTGCATAAAAACTTCCAGTCCGCTACATTGAATTTACAATGTTGATTTTACAGTGGATATGAAACACCTTCCTAGCCGTTCATCGCAGCCTCAGTCGGTATCAAAAACTGCACTCAACGTTTTCTCACGAGTTCTCCTAGGGGAGACCGGGGCAAAACGGCACAGCGGGGCAAAATGGGACAGTGAGGTCAAAACTCGATTTTCCAATCATTTTTAGTTGCCCCATTTTGTCCCAACGATATAACCGGACTTTCAAACCCTTTTTCAAACCACCATCCAAAAGTTATTGGAAAATTCCGTTTTGCCCCGCTGTACCATTTTGCCCCGCTCTCCCCAATGCACGCTCATACGAAAAGTCCCAGCGGAAAATCATCTCGATTTTCGACGAGACTTTTCTCTCCGTGAGCGCCGGAACCCGTGAGAAAAGTTGAGTACAGTTTTTATTACCGACCGCGGGTATTGCACATGCTCTTTAATATAAAAATTGACGAAAAAACCAAAACAAAAAATTGCAGTTCTTGAAACATTGGAGTTTATCGTCGGTTTATCTCGCCGAAGAGTTTCGGATTGCCGCGAGAGCGACTCGCCCGTTGATGGCCCGGCCAATCGTGAACAATCGCGAAGACGTCGGAGTCGTAACATATGTCGCGGTTACGAAACGGCCTGCAATTGCGGTGTGGAAACACGGAGGTGGTCCCTCCCGTTGCTGCATGACAACGCGGCGAAGCGCACCGAAAAACTCGTCGTTTTCTGCACCTGAGACGTTGGAAGATATTTCAAGGCCGCCGTTCGGGCGTGTGATTTACGACGATTCCCGGTAGCGATTACGACATTTTCGTTACGGCGTATTTGCGAATTCCGCTGTGCACTTATTGATACTAACATCGTGTCGCCGAGGGGTGGGCGGTTGCCGAGGGAGGGGGCAGAGGCGAGGAGGCGCGACTAATAAATGCAATCGCTGTGCGAGAATCATCTCCTGACCTCGGATAATTTATTTAAGCAATTGGCTCATCAAAAGATCACAAATTTTTAAGACCGTTCGACCGTGCCGTTTTGCCCCGCGCTGATACGCTCTTACCAGAATAAATTCGATGCACGTCATAGAATAAATAAAAAAAATATATATTAAAATAAAAATTAAAATTAAAAACCCACGATCGTGGAAAATTCGTCTCGCGTCGCGGAATATTTTATTTCCGAGTGGGAGTCCGCGAACCAAAAAGTTTCGGCGGCGTACTCGAATTCGCCACTAGCCACTTCAGCCTCCGTCGTCCGTGAGTCATCCCCGACGCATACAGACGTGCCTTAATAGAGATTTGCGACAAGTGCGGACGAACACATAGTCGCCGATATATTTCTTCGAATTTCGTTGGTACAGCGTTTGGGTGTTCGCTGGGTGGAAGAGGGTCCGAGGGGGAAGGATAGAGGAGGTCGTAAAACGCTCATTCGCGAGCGCAGTGTGAGATACGAGTTCGTAGGCCAGCCGCACATCGCGATGTAGCAGTGTTCGGTGGGGCAGTAACGGCAGCGGTGTTCGGCCGAGGCAAATATGAGACGGACTTTCGTCGGGGGAGATGGAGGGGGAGAGAGAGAGAGAGAGAGAGAGAGTACAGCAGTGCGTTCGAGTTTCGGGGCTCCGAAATCTCTCAATGACGAACGAAAAGTTCGAACGTCATATCGGATTGGTGGATCCGGCGCTCGAACTTTTTTATCTCTAGTACGCTGTGCTTATCGGGGACGCCCAGGTCTAGCTGCTTGTTTACGCTTGAGCTATTATCGATGATGAACTTGGTTTGACCTCAGAAACTGCGCAATAGAGCCGAGATGTCCGAAATTGCCGGACCAGGAGAGCGCCGAAGAAAGTCGAACGGAAAAGGGAGAGAGCATCGCGCTGGCGAGACTTTTTATTTATTTATTTTTTTCTCTACTATCGCGCAATTTCTTGCGCCGGACTGCCGGGAGAACATTTTTTAAAAATTCGTTGTTTGGCCATTCGCAGGTTTGAAAATCTCAGTTTTTGACCCGAAGTGACGTCACGTGAGAACACGTCACTTCCGGCGCGAGAAACTTCATTTTTTTGCCGGAAGTAACGTCATAACGGAAATATGTCACATCCAGTTCGAAAGTGTAATTTCTATTATCGATGATGAGCTTGGTTTGACCTCAGAAACAGCGCAATTTCTGGTGCCGGACTGTCGAGAGAAATTTTTTTTTTAAATTCGTTCTGTGGCCATTCGCTGGTTTGAAAATCTCAGTTTTTGACCCGAAGTGACGTCACATGAGAACACGTCACTTTCGTCTCGAGAATCTTAATTTTTTTTGCCGGAAGTAACGTCATAACGGAAACATATCACTTCCAGTTCGAAAATGTAATTTCTATTATCGATGATGAACTTGGTTTGACCTCAGAAACTGCGCAATAGAGCCGAGATGTCCGAAATTGGGAGGTTGAAGAAAGTCGAGCGCGGAAAAGGGAGAGAGCATCGCGCTGGCGAGACTTTTTATTTATTTATCTTTTCTTTCCTCTCGCGCAATTTCTTGCGCCGGACTGTCAAGAGAACATTTTTCAAAAATTCGTTGCTTGGCCATTCGCAGGTTTGAAAATCTCAGTTTCTGACCCGAAGTAACGTCACATGAAAACACGTCACTTCCGGCTCGAGAATCTTCATTTTTTTTGCCAGAAGTAACGTCATAACGGAAATCTGTCACTTCCAGCTCGAAAGTGTAATTTTCCATCGTCAATCGGCAAGAACCGCCGAAAAAAAATTCAATGACAGAACCACAAATCTCGATCCGTGGATCGCGTTCGAGAAACTTTTTCCAATTTCCACCCTTTCGATCGTCTCTATAGAATACGCTTCGGAGTTCACCTTTCTCCCCCTTCCCCCTCCCCCCCCCCTCTCTCTCTCAGCATTGTCGAATAAGAAACTCTATTAACGTTCGGTCGCGATCAATTGTCCGCCCGTTACTCGAATCGCTTTTCTCTCGCGGTCTCTCTATCCGCCGTTTCGTACATCGATGACGACACATTCGCTGTTCCGTGCCTCCGCCATTCCCCTCTTCGTTGTCAAAGCCGGAAATAGATTTCCCACGTTGTCGTCGGTGTTCCCCGTCGAGCGTGGCCGTCGCCCGACAGGTGTGATTCAAACGAGAGCCGAAGCCCTTGAATGAGCCAGCTCGTACTCGCCAACTTGGCCCTGCACAGAGTCATCCAGTTAATATTTTTCGCATTGAACGTGGGAGGCGCGGAAGATGCGAGGAGAGAGAAAGAGATCGAGAGAGTTGGCCTATTGATCGTCTCTCGGCGAGGCTTTCCACTACTCTCTCGGCGGCGCGCTTAGAGTCAACATCAGTCATAATACGGCGCTACGCCGGGGTTATTAAGAATAATACGCATCATAGCTATATTTCTCCCCTCCTCGTTCGTTCTCTCTCGCTCGGCTCTCCTCGTCCCTCCCCGGCTCTCCTCCTCTCATCCCTTCCGCGATGTCGGAAGCCATGGGGGTGTTTAGCGGGCGCGGGGGAATTCCCCGTTGCCAGGGTAACCGGCCGGGTAAAATCCCGCAAAGAACCACAGCCGGCTCGGTGGGTTCCCGCTGTATTGACATCCCATCTGCACAGGCGTTATACAGGCCTTTTATGAGTGAGCATACTGCGGGATATAGAGTAGGCAGTAGAACCGGTACCAGGAGCATCCCCCTCTGTCATCGGTTCGCGTTTCCCGCCGCCGCGTCGCAGCCACCCACCGCGGACCACCCCGTACTTTTTGCCCCTTTGCCACCTCGCCGCCCCTCGAGCCCACCTTCTTCGACTCCGACATCAGCCGCGTCCGGCACTCGCCTTCCACCGTCCTCGTCCTCATCTCCGCCCCGCTCACCTCCGGCGTCTCCTCGTCTCTCCGCCGTTGATCCTCGCGGGATCCAAAGTGCCCCGGATAACTCGAGGCTGCCACGGTGTTCTTTGATATTCGCGCGCCTCGTCGTCTTTAATCTACGCGAGGCATCGCGCGTAACGCCCAAGATCCTCCAGGATGCATGGTCTCTTCCGGAATGATGTAAAAAAAATACGCAACATCCTTTTCTCTCCTGCCCGGGTGAGTCGCGGTGCATATTTTGGAATTTATGATGAGAGGCGCGAGATGAGGGACTCTGAAAGGGTTGCGCCGAGTTTTTGCCAACTAAGGGACAGGAACGGGAGTCGGGGACAGGGATTACGTATTTTCATCGCATACTCACTTTGCCTCCATCCTCACTCTTAGTCCTCACCCTTCCGCACCGGGTGGAATTTTTACTCAACCCAGCGGACCCGCGTCTTTCTCTTCACGCTTCTCGCCACGGTCCGACCGCGCGAAGGGACGCGGACTTTGAATTTTCATTATTTATCTTCGTCTCTACGAGCCTCAGTTCCTTTCTTCCTACATCGCTGTCCCTCGGCTCCCTCGTTCTCCTCCACACCCCACCCCCCCCCCCCCCCCCCCCCCTCGCCGCGAGTAGGGACGCACCAGAGATCGGGCGCGCGTCCGCACACGCACTTTTCTGTTTCCACTGTAATGTCGACGGCTGTAGTTGCGAAACGGTATTGGACTCAGCCCCCCCATCCTCTTTGGTTGCAGACCGGGAGGTCGCCGAGGAGGACGGGGGTTGGCGGTCCGCCACTTCCGGCGCCGCGTGCCATAGGGACGATGATCAACGGGAGGAGGGAAACGTCGAAGATGATGAGTCTTCCGATCCGCGGAACCAAAGTTCCGGTACTGCTGCTGCGGCCGCGGCCTCTAGTCATCGCGCACGCGCAAACGATCGCGTCCGGTCAGAGACCGACGACGATCCGCATCGTCCTCGTCGTGATCTTCACGATCATCGTGATCAACAGAATTTGCCGATAATAGATCTACTCGACGACATTAACAATCAGATGCAGATAGCCCTGAAATCGGAGCCGATGTCGCCCAGGGCCGATGTCGTCGACGAGCTGGAGTCTTGTCTGCTCGCCGACGACACCGACGACGATTTCGTCGGCGTTGCCGCCGCGGCGAACGACGGAAAGTTCGGCGACGCGACCTCGTCGAATTACTATGGGAACGACGATCGACGCGATCGCGCCTCGAGCCAGGAGAGAAAATTTCGACATGTCAACAGAGAATCGAACGGCTCCTTCGGCGACGCGCATTGCACCAATGCGGCCGGCCCGCAGATCGAACAGAACCTTCAGCCGATCGCGAGATTACGGGATATCGGCCAGAGGCCCGTCGAACACGAGCACAAGTTCGCCGTTCATCATCGCACCGGCAGCGGAACTTACTGCAGCTTCTGTCAGAAAACGTTCTCCAGAGCTTGGTCCCTTCAGAGACACTTGGCCGACACCCACTTCTACGTGCCGCAGTCGCTGGCGTGCGATCAGTGCGGTCGAAGTTACAAGTCGAGAAACAGCCTCGTCAGTCACAAGAGTCAGTACCACGCGAGAAAGGAGAGAAAGGATCACGAGGCCCATTGCGAGGTCACCTATTAAAAAATCACATCTCGCACACCAATTTCCATGGAAATTTTGATTTTTTTTTTTAATTTCTTTTTTCTCGTAATCAGCAATTTTTTTGAGAGACATTTCATACCCGTGCTGATGTCGCCGATACGACAGTAAAATATTTGATAAATATTTGTTAAATTTTTTCGATTATGTTTTCGCAAGTGTGCGCGCGTTTTGAGTAACTTAAATAGCCCCCCCCCCCCCCCGTTCCCCCCGGCGCCAAATACAATCAAAGTGAGAGCTACGTTAATGATTACTATATTATTTATTGTATTCGATTAAGGGATGAATTATATATTATATGAAGTATAATCGTGTAATATGAAGTAACGTTGAGAAGGATGAATAAAGTGTTGTGCTATTACGAACGTCAACGGTAACGGTAGTAATCGGAAAGTTATTTTGAAAAATCGCGCGCGCGCCCAACTTTGTCTCGCGTTTATTGGCATAACTTACGATCAACTATAAAACCAAAAAAAAATCAACGAGATCGATTCTCGATCGTGATCTACGACGCTGCTAGATTAAGCGTTAACGAATAATAATAATAATTTTTAAAAAATGATGGAATTTTTTCTTTCCGATCAATTTTGTTCGCCAAGTTTCGTTATCTCCGACAAGTAATGCAGTCTCCGCTGATATCGCAGCGGGACACTTCTCTTATAAGCCCGTCCATAAAACCGCAGAAAATCCTCTTCATCGCATCAGTTCATCAAAACAGATCACAAACCACCTGTATATATACTTATTATACATATATATATATATTATGTACTACACGTATTTAAGTCTACTTCTACTATCCTACTGCTGTAAATAATACGCATCAACGCGGATACATCTGGTGTACCGAACACTAACGTCATCGCTCTCGATCGATCGCTGGACTCTTGGATTGCTTGCACTCTACTATATACGCTATGAAATCAAATGAATTATAATCGTTAAAACTTACACCCTACACCCAACCGCTCAGTGCCTTCGGGATTAATGTTTGCGAGATACGTTTTCAAAATTGTCACGTTCGATCATTAAACAATTTTTTTTTTTTTTTTGCCCAATTATTATCTTTGTCAATTTCAATTTTTTAACACTTGCCTTTCAACTTGTTTTTCTCAGCCGGCTTGATTACGATAGTTTTGCTTCACTCATTCACAACCCGGAGTCACTTCCGAGTTGCGAACGCGAGAAGTTAATATATCATAATCGAGACCCTGGGCTAATAATTTTCCGGCCGGAAGTGAACTTTCCGCCGGCAAAATTGGTCCAGCCCTCTCGTGATTACCGTAGATAAAAAAAATCAGTTCAAAAGGTCGTTTTTCCGTCGGAAAATCCGCGAGTAAACCATTAACTGAATACAGCGATTTGCCAATCTAAAGTAGATAAATTCATTACGTATTTCATTTAAATTCGTTTATTTTGTAAATAGTGTGAAAAAATTAAAAAATAAAATAAAAAATGTGTTACATCAAAAATTCATTCGGGTCGATTCGAGTCGAAAAAAGCATCAACATTTCCCGTTCCTCGCAAACGTTCCGGTCGGTGCGAGGTTGTCCACACATCACACATACACGAATCGAGACAACAAAAAAAAAACATTCAAATTGCAACAGAGGCGATTGCGATGGTTCTGCATAAACCAGGCATCCTGTATAGCAAGCAAAAATAAAAATAAAACAATTATTAAAAAAAAAGAAAACATAAAAAAGCGTTCGAGCACGGCTTCTCGGGTGACGGTGGCAAAATCATTGAATAAAAAAAACAAAAAAATCAAGGTAGAGGGCAAGCGAGAGAGACACGGATGGGTGATCTCGCGAAAAGGCGGGCACGTTGTGGTACAAGGGTGGTGTATAGAATGTGATGTGGGAAACGAAAGGGAGAGCGAGAGAGGGAGAGAAAGAGAGAGAGCGAGAAATATACTGTGGGGTGATAAAGTGACGGGGGACGGAGCGCTTAACGGCGTGCTAGCCCGTTATCAACGAGCAACAGAACAGAAAGTAACCCTGCGTCTGGTTCTGCCGCCAGGTCTGTTGCCCCGCACCAGCACGACTGATGAGTTTCGATGCGAGCCATGCAACAAAAACCTGACCTCGCTAACGCGGTTGAAGCGTCACATACAGAACGTTCACACGAGGCCCAGCAAGGAACCGATCTGTAACATCTGCAAGCGGGTATACTCCAGTCTCAACAGTCTCCGGAATCACAAGAGCATCTACCACCGTCAGCACGGCAAGATCGAGCAGCAAAGGAAGGACGAACAACAGCAGCAGCAACAGCAGCAGCAGCAACAACGGGAGAGAGAGCACAGGGAACAGCAGGGAAGAGATTACACCCAACAGCAGCATCAGCAACATTCCCGGATGGGTTGAACTTGACCGAATGCGATGCCGAAGTGCGCAGGAAAGGGGACGAGAGAGGCGAAAGTAAGCCCGGTACAAAAAAAAAAAAAAAAAAAAAATTGCCCGAATTCCGGAGATCGTTGAGTCGCGAGATCGAACGAGGGGGATGAACATTTTTTTTGGACGTCGAGTACCGTTGCGTACGTCGAGGCCACATCGGGCGAAGAGTTACCGAGATTATAATTGCGAGCTGCGTGACGAAGTAACGAAAGAGAGAATTATAACACGCGACGACAAACTAGAGTGTCCTGATTGTATTACAAGAAGTTCAATTAGTTAACTACTTAAGGATATTGTAATTATTAGGTCGCTGCGTCGATGAATTGTCACTCGATACGATCGGTACGTTTCACTGGGAGGATTGCAATCGAGGCTCATTGATCTATGTTAGTTGAGAGGAACCGCGGAGAGAAATCGAGTTGTGATGTTACATGACAATCGACTACGAGCCCCGAGACGGAAATCGGCACACACGATTTTCCGATTTATTTTCGATTTACTTTTTTTTTTTTTTGTTTTTTTTTTTTTTTGCGTAGATGAATATTCAATGTACCTAACGTTATCTTGCGCGATTAACGAGTTCGTCGGCAGCTCGCCGAACGTCGCGCTAGCATCTCCGTCGCGTCCAGCTACGAGGACACGCGAGTCTATCGGACAACGGCCAAGTACTTTTTTTTTAGTCTTCCGAGGCGCATCGAGTAAAAAAAAATTGTTACAAAATATTCAAGTCCCTGAATTAACCAGGAAAAAGAAATATCGAAGGGCGGCTCGCTTGACGCAAAATTCCTCTGTGGCCGACCTCGGAAATGGCTAGAATAACATTTTTATTTTATTCGCACAAATCGGTTTAAAGCTTATTTATTTTCACATCGTAATTTGTGCGACCTTGTTGACGATTTATCGTTTAAAAATTTTCATATTTTATTCAAATGGAAGAAAAAAAAAAGAAAAACATTATTATAATTATTATTATTAAATATATATAAATATAGAGTATTATATTAAATCGTTGCGCAACGAGGCCTGGCCCCGTGTCGTTTCGGCCCGGGTATAGAGATATAAGTTATTCAACAATCCCTCTTTATTTCTATTACTATTATTATTATTATTATTATTATTATTAAAAAAATATAAAAACATAGATACTCTTTCCTCGCGCTTTCCGTCGAAGCGCGACCCCAAAGCACGGAAAGTTCCTGCACCCAGCAAGAGAACGAATCATTTGCTCTATATATTTTGGCCAGGAAAATCCCGGACGGTAAACACGCGCGGATCACGTAGCTTCTTCAACGGATGGTTGTGTCTTCCCCGAGTTTTCGCAAATATTTATTTATCCCAAAGATCCACGATACGATAAACAGAGCGGCACTGTCTCTGAAATTCAACGCGCGACGTAGTTCGTCTGTCGCTCCTTATAAACGTAGCTGTATTTTTCGTTTCTTCTTTTTTTTTTCGCGTGTTTACCACGGGAAAAGAGTATTTATTCGGAATTGAAAAAGTGGTTGCGTACTTTCTGTGATCGATTGAAAAACAAAAGAAAATTAAAAAAAAAAATCGAAATACGGTATAAAATAATGTGATACGTCGAAAGACACAGTTCCAACAATTTATTCGATAAATCCGCCCAAAATTATTCTCAACCGTTATTTGCGTTGCGTGAAATCAGCGACGATATCAAATGTCACGTTACGCGTTAAACTCTGTAACGCGACCCGCACACCGCCGAAATCAGGCTTCATTGTAACGAAATCCCCGATTGAGCCGCGGTACGAACGCGAACCGCATCGTTGCGGCATCTACCTGTGAGCACAAATTCCGATGTATAAAACCCGCTGTTGTATTATCGCCCGACGCTGTAAATAGATACTTTTTATACCTGAGTTTAAGGCATAATATATTTTTTATCACTCGTATATCCATCATCGTTACTATTTTTTTTTTTTTTGGGCCGCAGGATAATGCGTTTTCTCTTTTTCCCTTGTACTATATCGTCGCGCGCACGCTGTTCGCCGTTGTTTACGTGAATAAACGTTTTTTCTTTTTTCTTAAATTTTTTACACGCTTCATGCATACGTGTACTTTTTTTATTTTATTTTTAATTAAGAAAAAAATCAACTTCGAGCCTAATTTTTAAAAAATCGATTATCGAGGCTCTCAGAACCGACGAGAACGGAGTAACTCGTCGCGGCCTCGATGCCCGATGGTAACACGACAGAGCGACGCTCGATCAATTTCGCGATTGCGGGAGCTAAGTGTGCACACACACACAATACAGTAGGACCGCGCTTATCCGACCTTCGATTATCCGAGCCTCCGCGTTATATCCGAAGCACCCAATTCATCCGAGCCCTACGCGTTACCCTGGTGGAACTGGTGCAACCAGGGATTCGGAGTTGCATCGTAGTCGCAGTTGCACTTGGGTCGATTATACATGCATCCGCGAGCTGCAATGACTATGACGCGACTCCGGCTATACTGAAATGAGACTTGATCGCTTTGTTCAAACTTTTAACCTTTGTGCAACTCTGTTTTGATGGACTCGACTGATCCCCATGTAACTAAAAATCAAACAAATTAGACTATATAACGAATGTTGCAAGGGTTACAGAAAAACGACGCTAAAATAAAGGTTATCCACGAGTCTAGAGAAAGTTAGAATTTTGAATATTATGCATTAGTCTGTTGAAGTCTGCCGATGGTCACCTCAGTTCCGTTAGGGTAACCGAGGTGTAGGCTCGGTTAATGCGGAAAACTCGGATCTGCTACATTGTTGCATACGCGCTTAAACTTTTACAACTTTGCTGCGTCTTTATATTGCGAGCTGCGCATCAGTTCCGATTCTAGAGTCAATGTTGGAACATCGTAAAGTCTCAAAAAAGGAAACAAATCGTAAATTAACTAATAAAGTTAATGTTTATATGAAGTGGTGTGTTACTTTTTAAATATATAATAGTAGTACAAGTTTGAATTGAGTATGTTATCCGTGTTATCCACGTTTTCGCTTATCCGACGTACGCTCTCCCCACATTATCTCGGATAACCGGGGTTCTACTGTATATCCCGATAGCCACGCATCGTTTTCTCACGCCACGTCCGACACTGTTACGTGTATCGCTAGTGTGTATTTTCTTTTTATTCGTTTTATTTCGTAATTGCGTTTCGCTCACGCATCTTTACGCACGAACAGTACGAGACTCGTAGCTAAATGTACCACGCGCCAAGAATGATGCTCCATATTATGCTCGACAAGTTGACACCTCTCTCTACGACTCGAATACGTTGGGTTATATACTCTTCCTCATTAGACTCGTCCACATCCGGGGAAGCATTGAGAATGGTATGTTGAAACGAAAATTCATTTTTTTTTCTCTCATTTTTGAATCTTAAAATTTTTTTCTCTTTAATATATATTTTTTTTTATATAATCTGTGATCTGGCTTTTGAGCAGCCCGATTCTTTCGTTGCATTCCGAGACTTGATAATATTTTATTTAAATTACTGTTAGCCATCGCTTAACTGCGGGCAATTTATTAACATGTATATACGTTTTGACACAGTGAATATAAATAAGTCTCGGAACGCAGCGAGGTAAAAACAATGAAAAAAAAATGAGGGGGGTTTGAACGATTATTGAACGATGCATAAAAAAAAAACAATAATAACGTGCGTATCCTCGAGAGTGATTGGTTATCGCTGACACGATAGTCGCATTACCATGATCAATGACAAACCAGAGCCCCCCGAGCCTCATTCTCGTCATACAATTGAAATAAAGGAATCGCACCTCATATTCGAGTGTCAGCTAATCCGATGTCACCGAATGGTGGAATGGAATAAATAAATAAAAAAAAAGAAAAAAAAAATTAATCGAGAACTTTGTATAGTTGGGCAAAGTGGACGAATTAATCCAAGCAAGCAAGCACGGTCAGAAACATTTAAAACCAAAAACGACATTTCTCCCCAGACCGAAAATTGCTCTTGTATAGAAAATTACCAGTTATCGTTACTAATGTGTCCACAATATTAATGGCAGCCGTATCTTTGTTCTTGTTTGTTCCCGGTCCCGCTCGCTCGGCTATACGTGCTCTGGTTCGTCATTGTTCTGTGTGTACCTACTACTACTACCTTCACGAACGGATTTGGGGGTCCATCCACACTTGGCTCCGCTCTCTATCTGTGTGTCCGCCTCCTCCACGTCAATTGGTTCGTAAACGGATATTATTTTTAAAACAAAACAAAAAACATTGGGTTCCATTTTTTTTTTTTTTTTTTAATAACGGTGATTGGTTTAAAATTTATGTTCAATATTTTTTGCCTGCACTTATTCAATGAAAACGATAAAAAAAAAATCAATAAAATAAATGACAAACTAACCGAAATATAAATAAAATGTTAAACGATTGCAAAAACAAAAAAACAACAAAAAATCGTTCGCGTGAAATCGATAAAGGCCAGCAATCGGCGATACTCGCGATGCGGCTGTCCCATCCATTGCACAGCAGCCTGCTGCCGCCGGGGATTTGTTACACGTGCGACGTTTGCGGCAAGACACTCTCAACCAAGTTGACGCTGAAGCGTCACAAGGAGCAGCAGCACTTTCAGCCGTTGAACAGCGCGTTGTGCGTGCTGTGTAACAAAGTTTTCAGAACGCTAAACAGCCTTAACAATCACAAGAGCATCTATCATCGTAGGCAAAAGTAGATGACAGCGGGGCCGTTATTGTCGGGAGCCCCGAAGGACGACTCGTCGCCGATCGACGGAGCGGCGAAACGCAGCGATCGACGCATCCTCGGACGGTGATGAGCCCTCCCGACGACCGTGACGGAGGGAACGATTTAAAACAGTGCTTCCAAATTTGTGACGAGATTGAAGAGATGACTGATCGGGGTGTCGCACTGATTTGTTACGGAGTATAGAAGAGATTGACTGTTTTGTCAGAGGAGTGAAAACGCGCGAGAGGCCAAGAGACTGGATCAATCCCGCGATGGCCGCAACGAGCTTTGTCGTCAGAAATCTATACGAAAAATCGTCACAAATCCAGCGACCGGGAATGGCGTGTCATTTGTTGTTTTTGCTCACACGCACACACACACACACGGACACCGACACAGACACACACGGAGACAGGAGAGCACGCGCCCGTGACATTCATTATTTCATCTCTCTGTAATAAATGATGTACAGTGTAGCGTTTGCGAGTTGCCTGGGCACATGAGGTATAAGGACGAAGTGTTGTTATACAGCGCGGTTTAAATCGCGGACTATTAGTTAGGCTCTGTTAATGAAGATGATTATGAGGGAATGAAAAAAAGGGAGAAGATTAAATTAAATTAAAAGAAAACTTCCAGGTGTCGAAGACGCCATCGTCCAACTAACTTTAGGAAGATTAAAAAAAAATGAAAAAAAAACATTCACACTCTAAAAGACTGTAAGAAACAAAAACAAACATTTATTGCCCACAAGACTCAAGATGTTTTTTTTCTATATATATATATATATTTTTTTTTTGTAATTGTTTCGAGACTTAAAGTATCGAGAAAGTGCGAGAGGCAAACATATATATATAACGAGCGCGGAAATATAACGCGATTTATAATCGCGAAGCTGCAACGTATTTATTGTGCGTTATCTTAAACCGAGGCTCAGTGAGCTTTCGAATGAAGTCATTCGGGGTACTAATTGATCTTTCGGTAACCGTATTTTTGTTTTTGTTTTAGTATTTTTTTTTTTTAGCGTTACGTTGTTGCTTCGTGTTAAATCGAGAAACTCGAGATGCAATGATATAATATATACGGATATGCGGAGTGGTTGAGAATCAAAGCGTTCGACGCGATGTTAGTCGAACTTTCGAACGTTTCGCTCCTGGCGCGATCTCGCATTGTTTACAAATTTTTAACAAACAAAAAAAATCCGATTTATCGACTGTTCTTCAAAATAACTATGAAACTTTTTTTTTGCTATTGTTCATTTTATCTCAGATGTTTATATAAAAGTTAGCGAAGAAATGGAGGAAAAGTGAAAATGAATTTGATTTAAAAGAAAGCTTTGATTCTGCACCATTCTGCATATATATTTTATCTTAAATATATTCATTCCATATGAAAAATGCTTTAAAGGGGTACCATATTTCGTGGAGGCGTGTTTTATTTATGCGTCTAGTATACCGGGCTTTACGTAAAGTACCTTATATTATTATTATTATTATTAAATATTATTGCTATTATTATTATTGCACAATTGTTCTATTTTTTATCGTTACGTGTTATCGGGCTGTCTGAACGTGAACAAAATGTTGTCATCAACCGTTCGAGAAGTTTGTCATGCAAATATTCTCGAGTGGCTTCGCGAGTGGCAATGATCGTTCAGAGCTGTGTTTTTTTTTTTTAAACCTACGTACGTAGTTATCGAATTTACATTACTCGTCCACGAAAACTCCACGAGGAGGTCGTTAAGAATTTTCATACCGTTATCGACAAGCCGTAACTCCATATAATCATACCGGTTCACGATTAATACACATAAGAGGAGAAAAATGAAATAACGTGAGAAATTTGTTTTTCACCAGCTCGACAAGAATGACGGTCCATTGATACTGACAGATAAACTTGTGTACCGAAATAATAATAGCCTCATATGCACATTAGCCGAACTGCATACATATATATTTTAGTAGAACTTTCATAAGAAACTATTGTCAAAGCCTCCTCGATAATCGGCAACATTCTCGCGAAGGATTAAAAATCGCACCTTTCCAATGTCCGAATTAAATTAGCGGATCTACAGAGATTTTTATGGATCGGCGATTTTTTGCGCGAATATCGGGAAGCCTTTGGTGCGACTCGATCGATAAACTTTACGGACAGCTTAGGCTCCTGTCATAGTGACTAATCGTAGCAAGCTGGAATTTTACAGCCCCCGCGACCCCGTTTCCCCCGCCCAACGAACAACATAAATACAATACGGTATATGTTATATTTTACAGGAAACATACCGATATTTGTGCATCGATATATTGGAATACACGAGACACACGAGTAATACACACACACCGACACTATACAGTCACAAAGACGTTAACACATTTATTTATAGCTAGGCTATGATAGATTAATTGTAGGGTATGTTCAATTGAGCGCTCCGACCAGCACATATTTTTTCGAGGCTACATGTTGTATCGAAGCAGCAAAAAAAAAAAAAGAAAATGAAGAGGAAGAGAACGTTAAGTGCATCACCCGGTGATAGATTCGTGCTTGCAACGGCACGATAGAAAAAAAAAACGAAAGACTCGCGAACAAATCGTCAGATTCTCAAAAGTATGTACTCGTCGGTTCGAGCGAGAATGATTTATAAATATAATAGATAAAGATTGGACTATCTTGGAGGGTCACTCGGAGCGGAAAAATGAAGAACGAAGCTTTAAATTACGGAAATAAATGAAGTACAGTTTTATAGTAGTCAAGGGACAGAAAGAACTGATATTGATAATATTTAAACAAAACAAAAAAAAAACGTAGACTATCCAACAAATTGACTTGTGACTACTGTAAAAATGGCCAAATACGCGGATATTTGTCACCCCTCCGTGGGCGGCGTTCTATGAGAATAATAAATTATTAATGAAATTAATATAAATTGAGGAATATTTAATTGCATATTGATATATATTCGTAGATTTTATTTTATTCATTTTTTTATATATATTTTTTTCATCTTTTTTTTATTCTCGTTATCATTACGTACAAATTACACTCGCCGTCGGTAAAAAAAAACGTAATTTAGACCGGTTTATCGTCGATACGAGAAATCCGGTTTGCGTCTCGTCCGTGTACGACTAAATCTCGAGGCTGATGGAGGAAAGAGAAAAGACAGAGAGAGACGGATACAGATTGAGAGCTTTTTATTGTAGAATTGGCCCGAATTGGCAATATGTCGATAATCGAAGCCCACCTTTTTTTTCTTGTCTTGTTTCGTTGAAAGACTGAATTTGAATTTTGAAAGTATCACAAATGGCCGAGACTTGGCACTATATATATATTACAAAAGAAATTAAATTTAAAAAATGATATATATATATATATATATAGATAAATAAATATATCTAGTATATGTTGGCTGCGGGCTCGTCTTTCTTAAAATAAAGAATTAAAATCGTACCTGTGACAAATCGCGTTAATGGCCACGCGCAATAAATCGGTGTCTTACTGAATTGGACTGATTTTTCCTTATTCTTTAATTAGTCGAACCATTATTATATTGGACTGATTGAAAATATTTGACTGATGTTACCAAACTGTTAGTAAAATCGGGAACACCTCCCTAAAGATTAAGTTTAAAAGAAGAAAGAAAGAATTTAAAAAAGATAAAAAGCTTGCGAAAAAGCATTGCGTCGTGCAATTAGAAAAAAATAAAAATAAAAACGAAAGGGGTCTGCAAAAAAAAAAAACTCGATAATCGCGACACAAAAACGTTTCTCGAACAAGCGTATAGGTATATATATATACGTACATATATAGGAAGAGAGAGAAAGAAAAAGAGAGTGCGAGAGAGTAAGAGGGGGAGAAAAAGATCGCTTTCGTGCGATTCACTTTTTTTCGCTCCTCGTTTCCATCATGCTGTGTAGCGCGCAAAATAAATGGTCAAGGGTCACATATACACACGTACAGCTTCTTCACGTATAATCGAATATACACACTATGTAATAGGATTCGCTATAGTTGATATTACTACAGAACAAAATACACAGCACACGTTTTTTCGTACAATAGCTTAAATAATAAATGGATATAGGTTTTACTCATTATTCTACCGTACTTGCGCCTATATACTGTCGCGATATAAAATCGCGGTAGGGCAGACTATCACAGAGCAGAAATATACATTGGTACCTGCGCGATCATGAAATAAATTTTTCGTGAAATTAAAAAAAAAACCCACTCGAATTTATCGTAAAATTATATTCTTCGACTGACTATGTAGACATTTTTTTTTTTATGCGACGAAAGAAAGAAACGTAAAGTCTGAAGTAACGCACTAAAAAAAAATCGCTGCTCGCGCGTATTAGAAACGACGATAAAGGGGGGGTTTAAAAAACAACGCAAACAAAACGATGGTTACGTTATCTTGCTTACTTATTATTTGTTATCTGCCAAGGTGTTCTGGTTATAGTATATATTTATTGATGATTATTACGACTATTATTATTATTATTATTAATATTATTATTATTTTAAGCTATGTCAAATGCATTTTAATATATTTTCATTTTTATATAATATGAAATGTACTATTTGGTTTAATAACTTCGTTGTCTTTTTAATTATTTTTTTTAGATACCTATTGCATCCTCACGATAAAAAAAGCGTATCATTGTACCGATATAAATCGTACTCTTAATGATGTAATTATTAATTATTAATATACATCCCTTAAGTTGTAAGAGCCCATATCGTTGATCCAATACCGAAAGGGTCAATCGTATATATCCATATACAGCCGATTGTCAACCCTTCCGGTTTTGAGCCATCGATATATATATATATATATTTATTTTTTTGGAAAGATGCTTGTTTCTTTGTATGTTTGTCCCAATTTTCAAGAATTCAGGGGGTCTCCCTAGGGAATTTATTTCTCCGACCGGAAGTACGTCACTTCCGGTTTGAAAATCTAATTTTTCAACCGGAAATTGCGTATTTCCGGTGTATCTCAGAAAATCTAAATTTTCGGTTTCTAAACTCGATAGTCCATAGCGAGGGCGCGAAGAGCCCGAGCCGCAACAACCTGCTAGAATATAAACATTTTAGCCGTTATACGATACTTTCAGGCGAAAGGTAAGTTACTTTAATCGTACGACCGATCTCACTGTTCATGTGTTGTTTCCCACTGTGACGTCAGCCATAAAATTCCTAACTACACAACGTTGCGTCGTCATCGAATTCGCTATACGATCATGTATTTAATCGTGTAAACTGCTTGCCCGGCAGTTAGAGTCGTGTCAACCCCAAAACATCACGAAAGCACAAAGTACGTTCGAATCACGAGTTACCATAGTCGAGATCGAATTGCGGTTCGAGCCGCAGTAATGCCCGCTTCGCGATTTTGTACGAGCTCGTTACTACAGATATCTACCATACCGACCTGCCCTCCTTTCGTTACGATGTCGTCATCAAATCTATGTCCTCAGTCGTTCTATCACTTAATTAAAAAAACGTGTATATATATATATATATATATATTTATCTATTTTTCTCCAATATTGCGTGCAACGTTTCGCGATATCTCGTGTAGTAACGCGAACGAGGTTTGCAAAGCCGAATAAATCTTCGCGACGACTTTCGCCTCTCCTCCTCGACGAGAATTTTTTTTATTAATATCCTCCCGTCGGACGGAACGAGCGTCTCCCGTCCACCGACGATGAAATTCTCGCCATCCCGATCGCTCATTCGGACAGTGCGTTGCTCGAGTATTTTTTTTTTATTCATCTTCTCTCCCGAGAAATGACGATGCCAAAGATTGCGAAAAGGGAAAAAGATAGGACACACGGTAAAGATGTTGAAAAAAAAAAAAACTTCGAAGTCTTCAGCAAGCTAGACGCCGCGACGCATCGTCCATAGAAACTCTGAGCCATTGCGGAGAGCTCGGGGTTTAACGACGATTAAACTTCGGTTCTTCCCGAGCTCTCCTCCCGCCAGTTAGACACTGGCCTCGCCGAGATATATATATATATACATATATATTCACTCTCGAATTGCATGCTTTAAGTGTCTCCCAAGAATGCTCAGTGTTTCCTACGCCGTCTTTCGTTGAACCTTACAGTTTAAACTGGCGACAGTACGAGTTCTTCCTTAACGAGATGTATAGTTTATATATAGACACACACACACATATAGATATATATAAATATATATCTCGAAGGAATATTATACTTTCATACCAAAAGCCCATTTTTAAAAAAATCCATTGCGTCGTTTCTTTTCTCTCGATAAATTATACATATTCTTTCGGTTTGTTTTTCATTTTATGTGTTTTTTTTTTTTTTTTAATCTTTCGCATTTAGCTCGCCAACCCCGCTCCTACCGGTTTTCTTTTAATTTCATTATTCCAATAGTGTCTCCTCCCGTTTCTCGTGTACGTACGCACATACATCTCCGCTTGCGTCTGCAATAAAAAAAATAATGAAAAAAGAAAAAAATTTCGCAAAGATTGCATAAGATTGTTACCATTCATTTATATTCCCAGCGTACGGAGAGTCGGTCCTGTCCGCGACGTCTTTTATCTCGTCGGACAAAACTCCCGCGGTTTTCATTCGGCCGGAGTTTAATGAGACGCGGAACTCGGTTAAATTGGATAAAGAGCAATTTTTGAAAGAAAAATTAATGGTCGCAGGACGAAACGGCGAGGGAAAACCCTCGCCGGGTCTTCTTATCCCGCGTTTGCCCGGAGAAGCGAAATAATATATTATATCCGCGAATGAGGTACACGTAACAGAAACGCGCGCGCTCTCCCCTCTGGCCCCCTTGGCTCGGTCCTTTCAGCGCCCGAAGAACTTTGCCGCTGAATAAACCCGGCGTTTCATAGTTATTGACGTTTAATTCGTCGGCGGGCTGCACGAAGACGAAGCGCAGACAAGACGAGACGATTCCCCTTTCACGAGACTCACAAAACCCCACCGCGAGCTCAACCGCCCTATTTTATATTTTTCTCAAGGCGCACCGAAGAGTTCTCTCGTCCTCGAGAACGACGTATTCGCGCGACACTCGCAAAAAATTTATTGTCCATTCCGCTTGCGCCCTTTTTTTTAATTCTACCTTACCAAACCTTTGGGAATTAAAATAAAATATATCACGTTTCTCGAACTCGGTTCAACCCTTGCGGGACGCAGAGAGAGGGAGGTAGAAAGTCTAGAAGAGGGGGTAGGAAAGGTAACACGAGCGACACGAGGAGAGTCGAGACACGGAGAACGAAGAATCACATAGACATTAATTAATAAAAAATAAAAAAATGGCGGGAAATATGAAAAACAACAGAAAGCGGGGGGAAAAAGGGGGGGGGAGAGATTTGTCAGGAGTTGGTGTAGGTAAGTGTGGGGTGCTGCATGAGGTGCATTGTTGTGTTTCAGTGCTCGCCTCCATGCCAGGGCTGACCTTGAACTCGCTGAACACACCGTCTGCCAAGAAGCTGTTCACCTGCCAACTGTGTGGCAAGGTGCTTTGCAGCAAAGCATCCCTGAAACGCCACGTTGCCGACAAGCACGCCGAACGACAGGAGGAGTACCGATGCGTCATCTGCGAGCGGGTCTACTGCTCGCGAAACTCCCTGATGACCCATATCTATACCTACCATAAGAGCAGACCTGGCGACATTGACATTAAGTTCTTTTGAAGGTTTAGATAAGGTAGGGCCACGCACACGAAACTTTAAAACGGTTTTTATTTTTTTTAATACATTGTATATATATTATTTTTTAAAATTATTTTTGTAATTTTTATATTTATTTCTTAATTATTATTATTATCTGGATTCTCTCTCTCATTCTTTATCCAAAACTTCGTGTTTTATTTTATTTTATATATTTTTTTTAGTGATTTTATTTACAATGTTTCTGTCACCCACTTTTTCCCACCGAATCCCCATCGCTTTGATGTATCTTTTATACTCTACGATATCTTTCTACCTTATCTAACTATGTACGATCTAACTATCTGTCCCGTATTTAACTCGTTGATTTACTAGACCGTTTACTTTTTCGTACTTTGTTCCTGGCCTCTCTAAGAATCTCGCAGGAATTGCATGACCGACTAACCGATCCCTCAAGCCAGTCTCGTTTGCTACTTTTTCACCCTCGAAACCCCCATTTCTCAGACCTCTCTCGAGACACGCTCGGATATATCGACTGCTAAAAAAAAGGGTCTGTTTTTTTTATCAGTCGAATCATAGACGAAATATATTTATCGGGGACGGCTCTCGCTACTAAAATCGGAACGTTGTCTTCTGGTTTTATTCGCTCGACAAGCGTATCCTGACAAATATTTCCACGGGGACTCGTCGACTTTCATCCCTTCCTCGTTCCGTTCAAACGCCCTCACGAGGGTACTGTGGACTCGAACGGTGGCGAGGTTCTTCCTCCACTTCGCAAGTTGCATGCATGGGGTAAAAAATAAAAACAAATTAATCGGAGAAACTCGGATTTTGTGAATGACAGAATGTTTACAAACGACATATATTTTTATAGTACACATAACTCTCGTGTCTCGTCTTACGCACTAATCGAACACGTGGCGGCGCGTCGAATTAAATCCTTCTAACGCTCCGTACACGCAGGCCGAGTCGCGGGCCTCAGACACGCTAATCAATGAAGCACACCGAGTCGGTAGGATAACAGGGTTTTCCGAGTTGAACAAAAAAAAAATAAAAGTAATAATAATAATAATAATAATAATAATAATAGCAATAATAATAATATTAGAATTAGACAAAAAAAAACACATAATCGTACTGTTACGCTTCAGGCTCTCGATCACTAACACGTCCCAATCCCAACCAGCTTCGCCTATGTTTATGGTTTACATCCGAGTTTTATGATTATTTATCTCATAATGCGCTCGCATCGGCTTACGTTCCGTTATCATTTTTTTTTTCGTCTTTTTTTTTTTTCTTTTGGGCTTTCGATGTTCGGTGTTGTGTGCATGCTTGTTCGTAACCACGTTTGTTATTTTACTTCCAGACTGTCGCGACTCGCGCTACGAGATAATTTAATAGTAAAAAAAAAAAAAAAATCGTAATTTATTCATCAAAATGCACGATTAACATCGCGACGGTGCAGCATCTCATCGAAAAGCATGATACTAAATTTCCGTCCCAACCCGCTCGCTTCTTCACCGTCCCGACCGAAGTTTCTCACCGTCCTCCTCTATCGTATCAACAGTAATTTTATCACCGTTCGAAAATATGATTTTATCATGCATGACCGATTCGTCAAGACTCTCACAAATTAAATATATATATATATTTTTTCTACCTAAACGTACGCAGCATTTCATCGTAACTCCGCGATAACTCCGCGACAATGGGATTTCTTCTTAACCAGTAGTCTCGTCGATTATTATATTTTCGAAGTGTCTCCGCGCCAGACGATCTTCCGGTGACGAAAACGCGGAATCTCAGTCCTTTCGCGATATTTTTTTGGACTGATAAAAAAAAAAATAAAAAAAATTTAAAAAACCGTAAAAAAAATACGAATCTTTTTTTCAGGTACGGGCAATGGGATGCATCCACCGACGACGCCTCCCGCTGCCGTGTACCGGATGCCACCGCCGACTGCGGGCGGTATAAACGAGCCACAGGAATGTCCCTACTGCCGGCGGAATTTCTCCTGCTATTACTCGCTGAAGCGTCACTTCCAGGACAAGCACGAGCAATCGAATACACTGTACGTGTGTGAATTTTGCAATCGTCGTTATCGCACGAAGAATTCATTGACGACGCACAAGAGTCTCCAGCATCGGGGCTCGAGCGGTATGCTGAAGAGGCTCCTTAAGACGTCGGCTATGAAGAGCGTGCTCGCGCAACATCCGGAGATGCAGCAGCAGCACCAATGAAAATGGTGGAACGATCGCGGCATCGGAAACGAATTTGTCGATGCTCGTTATAGACAATTTGAAAATTATCGTCGCAACAACAATCGAAACATTAATTATCACGATCCGTCACAGGCAGGATACCTTAGGTCAGGGACCTAAGAAAATAGTTTAAACGACCTTCGCGAACGCTTATTGTCGTATATGTGTCAGTCCTGTATTTCAATATGAATTGAATAGAGCGTAAATGTGGCGCAGGATTCCGCGAGAAACTCGAATCCTACCGTCGCCTCAGTACGGTTCACCTGTGTCCCGGGTGTAAAGAAAAAAAAATGTATATTTTACATCACGCATAAATCGGCTCGGTCAGCCTGCGTGAAAAAAAAAAAAAATTAACCCCCTAACGAAATTGGCTCTACGTGTCCCCGCGACATTTTTTTTTATTATTTTGTTTTCTTTTCGTCAAGACTGCGCTAAATCCAAAGAATATGGAAACTAAATCGACTGAGAAATTTTAAGAAATTTTTTTTTTTTTAATTCTTTTTTTTAATTAATAAGCTTAACCAAACGTAACGAACAATCGGTAACATTCCATTGCTCCGCGAGAGCAAAGATGAAAATTTAATACGAAAATTTAGTCGTACCACGTGAATCGTGAAAATTATCGTCGAACGTGTGGCGATCAATATATATATACATATATGTATATATATATTTTTTTTTTTTGAAATTTTGAAAAGTATACGACTACACTAAATGGACTCGAATCGATCGAGAAAAAAATTGGCTCGACGGAAAGATATTGATGATGCGTGAGGGAGAAGAAAAAAAAATTAGTGACACGTAAAATTTATAAACGCAGGCAGACTAACGCGCGGACGAATGAAAATATCGATTAATTATGAGGGAATAAAAAAAAATTGCGTAAGGGCGGCGACGAAAGGGAGCGCACGCCGACGCTCGTGTATTAAAATATATGTGGCCGTAAACGTGTGCGTGTTTATAACGCTCGCATTAACGCGTGAGTATGTGCGAACGACGAGCATGTGTCTACATAATTGATAAGTCAAATGAAAACATTCGGGGGATAACAGTTATATTGTCTTCATAGGCCTAAGTGAAATTCAATTACGAAATCTGATGTGCTCAAAAATCCAACAAAGTTTCACAAAACAAACAAAAAGAGTAAATAAATAAAAATAATTAAACAAAATAGAATGGAAGAAAGAGAGAGAGAGAGCGAAGAGAGAGAGAGGAAAAAAGTTAAATGGATTAATTAGAAGATCAGGCGGTAACGAGGGGTGGGGGGGCGGATGAATATGTAGATTCCGGGAACTTGAAACGTGTACAAGGTCCATCAAGCGCGCAAAGTACAGACTATATTTTTAACTCTTTAAACAAAACGAAAAAAAAAAAACAAAAAAAAATGAAGTAAAACAAAAAGTCGATATTTTGAACTGTGTAAATAGATATATTATATTCGATACGATAACGCTAATGACGACGATATTCTCTCGTTCAGAATTTTATAAGAATCACTTTGGCAACGTCTCTACGCAGTTGGAACGCGAGTTCCATAATTTTTTAATGTGATAGATTTAAAAAAAAAAAGAATAATAATGAAAAGACACGAAAACAACAGTTCGATCATTGTAAATGGGAAAACATTTGAGGACAGTTAAATTTCTATTTTTCGTATAATTGATAGCTCTTGGCATCGTCGTGCATTGGCGTCGTAGGGCCTCCGTTCTTATCAGACACACGGTTGACACGCTCTACTCTTGCGAATCATTGGTGAGCCGGACGGTGGAATATGAATGACGGAATAATTCGGGTGTTTCCCGCCTTTCGTTCGTTTTTTTTTCTTTTTTTTTCTTCACATTTCTCTATTCTCTCATTGGCGAGTGTGCAATATAAAGGGCGAGGCGATCTATGAGTTTTTCTACAAGTCGGGATATCTTGGTCTCCGCGAGCTGAAGCGTTAAATAACATTTTGCCCGTCGTTCGTTGCGAAAAAAGCCGAAGATCGACGACCGAATTTTCGGTAAAGTTTTAAAGTCACCGCAACTTAATCGACCGACAGTTTGTCATTTTTTTTTTTCGGGAACGAGGGAGAAATAGAAACCGTACTCACCAGATAGACACGAATCCGTTCGCAGTTTACCATCACGCGTGCCTTCCACTATCCTGCTCTCCAAAGCACACGACCGCACTAAAAACGAAAAGGCAAAATGCATAAGGTAGGCAAAATACAAAAAAAAGAACCCTAAAAAGTTGATCATGGACGCAACGTATTCAGGTCTGAAACTCAGTGTAGAAATGAAGAAATTAATGTTTTATCGTAAGCCACAAGGGGGAAAAAACCATTTTAACTAACGAGCAAGTACAAATTATTAAGAAAAGAAAAAAAGAAGAAGAAGTAACAACTACATGTATCTTAGATTTCGTAGTGGGCGTAAAAGAGAAGGAAGAGAGTAAAAGTAACGAAGGTCGGTTAGTGATCGTTACACGGTGAAGAAGAAAGGAAGGTTTTCTGACATATCCTCTAATCACGAAGTATACCGTAAAAAAAATTATACGATTTTAGACGTAGGCGTCTCCGCGAGGTCGCTCTTCGCTTCGCGGCAGTGCAAATTTGTGTCAAAAAAAAAAGGACTTTTCAAGGTCATATATAAATTGTAAGTGTAAAAAAAATGAAAAGAAAGAACAAAAAAAAATTCTATATCCTTTCTCGACGCGTGGTACGAGCATAATGTGGACAACTGACTGAAGAGAATCTTAATCGAGTTCGTCGTGTTATATTTTTTTATTTACGAAAGAGAAAAATTTTGTTTTTGTTTTTTGGTTCTCGGTCCTCGATCGCACGAACGAACGATTTATATATCGGTAGTGAAATTGAACCTAGTCATTTTCGGAACCTTCTTGTAATTCTGTGATAAGAGAGGCAAAGAACAGTTGCGATAACAGCAAGGAAGGTGGGGTAAAACGTTGGTCCACATTGTGTTAAACTACGCAATGGTCTATTGAAGAAAGGAGCTAAAAAAATTGATTACGATATTGGGAAATTCTGTGATGTTCTTCATTTGGTATACTAGGTGGGCGCGCGGGAATTACGATGTTATTTAAAAAGAAGAAAAAAAAAAGTATACGGATATACATGAATGTTTAGTGTTGTGAGAATAGTCATAATGCCGAAACGAAAACCTTTCATCGTGATCGGATCGACTTAAGTGGCCGTACGGTTAGTGGCGCCAGCTGATCGAGTCGAAGCATTTCTAAATTCCTTGACACGAGTGAAAAATAAAAATAAAAAATTTTACATTTCAAAATTTTTCGTAATTCTGTAGAATCTCGCACGTTTAGCGGTCCAACGTGCCGAACCAGTATTAAAACGAATATTCGCGCTATCTTTCGCTCGTTCGGAGGGTGGAAAAAACTTTAGCTCGAAAAAAAAGTAAACAAATCGGAGTGATGCCAAAAAATTTTAATCGACTGTATTTTTTGTTTCGCGCTGTCGAGCGAGTTGGCGTTAGTTCAATTTTTTTTCGTTTTTTTTTTAACTTGCCTCTCGATTTAACGCGTCGAATGTTTTCGGCGTGATCAGCTGCCGCGACGAATCCGCATGCAACAGGTACAGGTTTGATTGACATATCTTTCTACGGTGCACACGCTTCGACATCTGTTCAAACTCTTTATCGGAACGAGGTCACGAAGTAATAAAAGGAAAAAAATGATAAAATTCATTCTAATGTGCCAACTTCTTCGAAATTAAAAGAGACAGAGAGAGAGAAAAAGAGAGAGAGAGAAAAGAATAAATAGGTACATTGCCATATGTCCAGATACGTAGCAACGACTGCGGCATGTCTTCTTGGAAGGAAAAGATAAATTTAACGACGTAACGTTAAATCATAATATATTATTCAGAAAAAAAAAAATTATCGCACTTTATTGAATTTTTATGTATATGGATTTCTTTTTGTCTTGTACGCTATACGAAAGTCTGGAGAGGGGGGAGGGGGGGGGGAGGTGAGAAGGGAAACAAATATTTTAAACTATCTATTTTTATTTGCACTCTTGTATATCATAACGTGTACATACATACAATAGAGATAAAGGTAAGAAGCGAGGACAAGAAGGAGGTTGGAACGAGATCGAGTAGTGAATTGGGAAGCGCTAGATTGTTGATACTTGTATTCGATGTAACGGGACTTGAGAGAACGTAAGAAATGTGCACGCCGTTGAATTTTGTATTATTTTCAACAGTTTTGCGTTTTTTTTTCTTACAAAAAACGTTTCCACGGATTAAATTTTACCGGGAATCAGGGATATCATTTTTTTTTTTTTTTGCACACGATTCGGCGAAAGAGATACGTTATCGTCCGATACAAACTTCTTCCAAGTAACTAACTTCCAACGATTTTCCTTCCACGGTGATGCGCGATATTTACAGCGGGGTACACTTGCAGTGGTTTTCAGTTAACTCGCTTTTTTTCTTTTTTTTTTGAGCCGACAAGTAGTCCGAGCTCAAATGAACTTTCTTAGCGCTGTGACGGAATAATTTGATACGCGAATTTTTTTACTTTTGAGAAGGCTGATTTTTATTATTTTTAAAACGTCAGTGTGCAATCAAGGTAAACGTAGACTACACTGACCCGTTTGCACAATCTTTTTTTTTTTTTGGTTGTTTTTCTCGTTTCCAGATTTAGGAATATCGACTGATTAGACTGTTTCGATTGGTTTTAAAGTTTTTCTTGATCATGTGATATTGTTTTGCCAAAGAATATTGGAAAATCGTTCAACGCTCTCGCAATCGTTTATCGCCCACGAAAATTGTTCGGCGACTCTTACTCAACGGTGGCCGACAAATTCTACGCGAGCAAAGGCTCGAGAACGTTGCGAATCTTTTCTCTATTGAAGACGTCAAGGTTTTTGTCGAAAAAAGAAAACACAAAGACTTCGGACGATGATAAAATTAATTTTTAAAAAATTGCGAAAAAAAAGAGAACTAAACAAGGCTGCCAAGAAAAAGGTCAAGCTAGAGAAATGCAAAGAAACGAATTGTCTTCGAATCGAAAAAAAATTTAAACAAAAAAAATGTTTAGGGATGTAATTACGTGAAAATTGAGGCGAAATTGTCGAACATAGGAGAAAGACTACTTAGATTTATTTTTATTATGTCTTCAAAAAGACTTTAAATATAATATTTATATTGTGCCATAATTAATATTAACGGAACCTTAAGTATACATTAATTGTTACGGAAAGTTTTTAAATTTATCGGAAGGGAAAATTGCAACAACAAAAACAACTAAAAAAAAAAACTAAAAAAAAAATTTAATAATAAATATCACCACGCTATTATATCGATAAACTAATCGTATGATAATTACGAGAACGAAAGAAGAGAATGTGAGTGGTGTTTCACGTAGGTAATATGACTTTTGCCGTAACGAGAAGAGGAGTTATAGGATGATTGTTATTGCCATCGTAATTGACGTGTCGTCAGATCGAAAAAGCACAGTTCCACGGTTGAAAAATAAAAAAAATCTCCGCGATTAGTGAATTATTAACATTTGCAATCCTTGCCGAACGTAAAAATGAACCAAAGTTTCGATTCGTTCGGAGACGTCGCGTAACTTGACGAGTGGTTGTGTGTGTCGATCATTCGATAGTCGGTGTATGGCAATCGTCTTCCGTTTACGATCGATCAAACGACGATCTATAGTCGCGATTATTAAACACCCGTGACTCTGTATCCTCCAGCGAAAAAAAAACGAAATCTGCTGTTCTCGTGTCTCGTACTTCGAAATCGTATGAACCACCGTGGAAATTCGTTCTATGTCCGACTCAATTGATAAGTAGCGGTTAAGTTATCTTCTGGATGTAACTTCGAATCATCGATGAGTAACGTTTTCCTCGTTTCAACGGCGAATACGTAACGCATCCACGTGCTTCAGCTCGTCTACTATGTTTTACACGTACCGAAGCACAAAATCTCAGTTAAACACGCGATAATTATATATCTTCACCCTTTGTACTATATCCCTTTAATGGTCGTATCAACTTCGTTTTTTCTCCTTTATTTTTTATTTTTTTTTTTCCCATTACACATAAATTTAGCACGACTCCGTTATAACGTGTACGTGTCGTTACTCAACTTTGTATGATAACAATTTATACTGTTTATCGAGATGCAAGAGCCTGATTTTTTTTTTTTCTTCTTTGTACGATCATTCTGATACGTTTCCCATGATTATTATTAATATCGGTGTACGAAGAAACGATGCACACGTGTGTACAATACATTTTGTGGATTTATTCGATGATAAAAAAATAATTATTATTGTACACACGTGTGCCTTACGATTATGTAATGAGAGAGTGGGAGAGAGAGCTCGATGTGAATTAGTCTATCCATGTACGATACGAAAGAACGTGACGTTGACGCGTTGTGTTAATTTTGATGTACATACGTATACATATCTATACATACATATTTCCAATGTAGGCATATTCCTTAAGGTATCTTCCTTCTTGGTTCTTTTTATTATTATTATATTCATACTAGTAAGTCAGTTCTCAAAGTGATTGTTGAAATATGTTTATGAGAACTTGTCGATTACTTATCATTATTATTATTATTATTATTATTATTATTATTATTATTATTATTATTATTATTATTGGTATATTATTATGCTATTATATTATATTACAATTATTATTGATGTTTATGTTTGTTTTTCAAAATTAATTTACCGTAACGCCATACTCTTGTGACGAAAAAAAAACAAAAAAAACATAAAAATTCAACGATAACGTCCTCTCGTTTGAGTGATTGATACCGCGATGTGGCGCTCGTGTCACGCGGATGTAAACTGCAATCGCCATTCGGTGGTAATATAAGCTCTGATGTATTTACGTGTGAGCGGGTACTTGTGAATATTGGCTATAGTGAACGGATGAAAAAAAAATATCAACAAAATAAACAGAAAAATGTTCTTATTCGGAATAAATTTTTGTTATCAACCGTTGAAACACGAATTGCGGATGGACGATTCCAGCCACGATAAAACGAATACGAATGGTTTGTAATTTATAGCTTGTAAAATTATGATAAAATTTAACCATAGATATTCGATTGTGGCAGGAAGTAATATTAGGATCGGCGCACAACGTATACTTTTGCAGTACCCTGAGTCGAAAGAAAAAAAGCAAAAAAAAAAGGTATAATTGAAAATTAAATATGAGCGCATCGCTCCCTTCGAGTGCTTTGAACAAAAAAGCGCGTTGGGCAAACGTCTCGATTCGAAATTTAAAAAAAAATTACAAAAGCTGTGGTAAAGTAGTATGTATCGAGATCGTGTGATCTTTCGTGCAAATTGCGGCCCGACTAATATAAAAAAAATAAAAATAAAAAAGTAACAAAGTGCAACACGCTGCCTTGCTGAACAGTACAAGTACAAAACGAATACAAATACATAAAAAAAAAAGAAAAAAGAAAAAGAAAAGAACAAACATGTCTTCGACTTAAATGAAACAATTCTGGTAGTTAAGGAATTCAAACAAAAAAAAAATTAAAGAAATAAAATGTTAATGCTAAGGTGTGAAAATGAAACAAGAAGAATCTTCGGTAGTAACGCGACACTGGTTGCAAGCGTGAAGAGCGAGAGTTACGTCACAAATACCTCAATTGCCGGCGCCTCAGACTATGTTGATTCTAACGCGAAAAAAAAGAAACATTTTTTTGATCGTTGAGATAGATATGAGAATTCGTTAGGAAGGCAAGTGGCATTCGATGGGAAAGATAATTTTTCCTCTAGGCACGCACCCCGAGGTAAGCACGTAGAATAATGACATCGGTCTCGAATCTATAAACACTGCCAAAAAAAAAAATTAATATATTTAAAAAAGAATTACGAAACATTTTTTTCGATCTATACATCCGTTGCGGGGGAAAAAAACATCGTGTGAAATAACGGTGGAAGCGTAATGAATTTCGGACAAACGTCTGAGGCTCGGCAATACAACAGATTTTCATCTAAGCTACAATAGTTATTGTACTTACGTCTTGTACATTATCGATGTATCGATTAGCGTTGAAATAATAGTGCCAGGTAATATTGCCTGCAGCGTTGGAGGAAAACAAATGAAAAAAAAGAAATAATTGAATATCGCCAATATGCGTATCATCTTCGACGTTGCGTGTAAATTGCATGCGACCGCCATATCATTATATTTTGCAGAATTTATCATATATTTATATACAGATGAGCACAAACGCATAAAACATACGATGTTTCTTTACGCCGATTATCGCCATCCGTGCAGCATATTGGGGAAAAAAAAGATAACGTAGAATCGACGGTAAATTTTAATGACTCAGTTTGCAATAGTCGGCTTTTGTCATAGAACTTAAAATTTTTTGTTCCATCCAATTTCCTTTGCTCGACGATCGTTTCATCTTCCGTGGCTGTTCGTCGGACTTACTTCGCGCTAACGGATAGCTTCTGTAATTCTTGTAATCGTTCGAATGGAAACTAGGCAATCGACCAAACCGGTCGCGTCCATGTCCAAGCCTTCGCGATTATTCGCAGCGGCTCTATGTATATTTCTCGATGCCATCCAGTTTCCACTCGGCATCAAATTTTTTCTCATCGCAATTTAGCGACTTAAGAAGCTTACGGTAATAATGCATTCCAAGTATCGACGAATCGAAACCGGGAATAATATGATTTGATAATACAATTCACGCCAGCGAAAAACGATTTAAGCAGAATTAAAAAAAAAAAATTAAAATAAAAAAACAGAATAATCGTGCACAGCGGTTGCACCTCTATACGAGGCTGAGGTAAGAAATCTAGTAAAGTGGAGTTATATGACGCGATCGGAGGATCGTCATTATCTCATGCGCGCATCCCATCTCTAGACTATTAATATATTAACGATAAGATATTATAATAATATATATATATATATATAAATATAAATATATACATATTAATGATATATTATCAAATAAGTGTTTATTCGCATTTTTAACACGATAAGGAATTATTATTATAAAAATTCAATAATAGTTGTTGGTGTAATATTATGAAATAAATCTTTAATTATAGCAGACAATGGAGAAGTCGCCTTCGTCGAAAAATTTCGTAATCGCGTAACGCTCGAGTCCCTCTTCGTCTCAACGATCCGCCTTCTTTCCCCTCGTAGCTTTCTTGCGATTCGCGAACGAGCGCTTGGCACGGCTTTTTTCGTCATTGCCATCTCTGACGAAGAGTTTCCTCGCCTCGAGATCGACGGCTTGGGGATGTTTGGACGGGCGATGCGGAATCGTTTTTGAATGGCCCATCGTCTTCGGCAATTCTTCGGGATTTACTTTGAGCGATGTGACCGGTTGTTTGTTTCGATTCGGGGCTCTGTCAGCCTCGTCCATGCCGATTATGTGTTCGTTATCCTCCGGTGCGTTCCCCACTTCCGGTCGCAACAACATCCGATCGCCGGGCTCGAAGAGGACCTCGTCCGGATGGAAGGTCGCACTTTCCGCATCTTCGTCCGCCAAGGCTCGTCGTCTTTTACCCTCTGTCGATCGTCGCGCCCCCACAATCATAGTTGACAATCGCTTCAAAGATCCACCGTCGCTCGTGAGTTTCCTCTCTTTTCCGGCTTCTTGCCTCGTCGCTCGTCCCGCTGTCTCAGCGTTCTTCGGCTTTGCAGTCTCCTCTTTGGTCACGCCGTTCGGACGCGCAAGACTCGAGATCGCAAGTGAGACCGGGGGCTGCTGGGGACTCCAACCGGGCACCGGTTGGTCCACGAACATCCGGTTGTCAGGAACGACGTCCTCGTTGACGTCCACCGGCGCGGCTGCGAGACCCACCAAGCTAACACCCGGCAGAAGAAGTTCCGCGTTCACTCGGACTTCGTCCGGCACGACTGAGTTCCTCACGAGATGACGAAGAAATGCCTTCAAGTACGATCCTCGAGTCACGTAGGCCGCCTGGTCGAAACCCACTCCGTGCAAGAGTGCGTCGTACTCGTTCTCGAAGAAAGCCGCCATTTTCACAGCGGCGGTGGCGTTCACTGCGGTGGAGTTCAAAGCCTTCAGCAGTCCGATCGCATCAACGTTGATGTTCGAATTTCTGGCGTAGTTTTTCAGCTCTATGGGCTCTTGGCCCGGTCCTTCGAGGATGATCCTGTCCTTGAAGTATTCGAGGGCCTCGGACTGCAGACGATCGCGTCTCACCCTCCTCAGACCGCGGCCTCTGCGGACGATGGCCTTCAGAAGAGCTCCTTTCGATACGTAGTCGTAAGGATTTTTCTTCAACCCAAGATCAGGAAGGAGTTCCGGATCTGAGAGGAACCTCACGAGTCCCAATATCATCCGCTCGTTCCGCGTCTTCTTCAGCGCCACGACAAGGCACTCAACGTTTATGTCGCTGATAGATCGGCGCGATCTTCTGGCGATGGAAGAGTCGTTCTCCAGGACTCGCGTCAGATAATCCAGAGATCGTCGTAACTCGTGGTTCTTCTCTTCATCAGGCAGGGCCACGAGTCTCTCGCACAGAGCTCTCAGTCGATCGAGTTTGTCCGGATACTGGTGGCGGTAGTTCTGGCCGAGAATCTTCTCCGGTCCTTCGGCAACGAAGAAAGATCTCACAGCATCCAGCTTTCCGACGTGAACATCGTGATCCTTGAGCGACTCGAACATCTCTTCGACCTCCCGATCCCGAACTTCGAGTTGAACTTCGTTTTTCAGTCGATCGACAGCGCCAGCGGTTTCATGGTCCAAAAACGAGGAGTCCTGAAGAGCTGCCAGAATACGGAGAAGCAGACGTTTGGGCGTGCAGTCGCTAGGTAAACGCGGAGACTCGCGCAAATAGTTTCTTACATCGGAACAGCGCAAGAGAATCCTCAGGCAGTCGTACCTGTTTGACTTTGGAATTTCCGCGACAGCTTCGTCGACGTCGAACTTAGTGACGGAGAAGTTTGGCAGAGTACCGAGCAGGGAGACCACTGAATCGCCGAGAGTTTTGCTCCGCAACACCTTGCCGGTTTTTAGAAGACACCTCATAGCGACGCGAAGAGTGTCGTTGGGGTTTTCGTTCTCGTATCCACGCGGCACATCTATGTCGTCGAACATCGTGTCCTCGCTGGACAGGAGGAACAACTTCAGCGGTAAGTACTCTTCAGTTCCGTCCGCCTGATCTTTCAACCGATGGAAAATCGCTTTTTCCACGTCGCGGGACAAAGTTCCGTCAACGAATTTGCAGGAATCGCGAAGCGCCTGGTTACTGCGAATCTGTTGGGTCTTATCGAAATAGAGCAACAGCGCCGATAGTCTTGACACGTCGTTCGGATATTTGTCGATGTCAAAACTCGGTGGCACCGCTTTTAGAACGTTCGGTAAAGTAAGATACTCGGCGCACAACTTCGACCTTGATTCCCGCATGACTGCAAGCTCGCGCAACGCGGTTAGATCGTCTTCCGTAATCCTCACACGATCAGGCATATTTTTCACCCCGTTTCTCAAATTTTTAAGGGCTTTCTTGGACTTTCCTGACTTAAGATCGCGAACCTCTAGCAGAACTTTCAACAAAGTTTTGATTCGAAGCTTAAAAGTGCTTTGATTTTCGAGATCTAAATTCCACGGGAGGAGAGGCGTGATGTCAGTTTTGGACAGATAGACTTTAAGTGGTTTCGTCAAGCTAAAGTTACCGCAGTTAATTTCATCGAGAATTCCATTGATTTCCAAATTTGTCAGATCCAATGATGGCAACTTTTTTACCAAAGCCATCGCGTTGGACAGCGCTTTCTTGACGTCGTTACTTCTTGGTTTTGTTTCTTCGCAAAGTTTCAACAGGACGGAGATTCGTTGCTTTCTGCTCTCGTAACGGCTGATGTTGAAAACTATGGGTAATCGAGCTCCGAGTCTCTCGATGTTGCAGTAATCCGTCAATGCCTTTGAGTCGTGACGAGTGAGGGGTACACTTGAGAGAGCTTTTTTTATATCATCTTCGTGGATCCTCGGGGCATCCGGCATAACAGAAATAAGGTTCAGTATAATTTTCATCGGTTCCTCCAGCTCTCCCGCCATCGAGCTGGCGACAATCGCTTCAAGAATTCCCATCAATCTCGACTTCTTGGTCGCAAACCGATCCACATCAAATTCCCGCGGTAAAAGCGATAGAATCTTATCCTCGGTGAAGTTTTCCTTCAGCTCTCGCAATGCGACGTGTTCGTCGAATGGTATTTCCGCGATGAACGATCGTAGCTCTTCCGAACTGATGCTCGCACGGTCGCGCAAAATCTTCGATTTCTTCATCCTCAGCTCTTGGCGCAAAGTTGAAATGGCTTTTCTCAGATTTTTGTTCTTCCCGTCGATCGTGAGTTCCAATATTTTCAGAACTTCTCTCAGAGCGGCTTTGGGATTGTCGAAGCTTCGAATCTCGAAGTCGCCCGGAAACAATTGCGTCAAGTTTGATGAACGCAATAGTTTTCTGATTGGCGCGAAACTCGGTAAAGTGTTCCGAGGAATTATGTCGATCAAGGGCCGAAGTTCTTCGTCAGTGATCAGAGGAACGTCGGGCAGTGATTCAACTCGTCGAAGAAGCTCTTGCAATTTGTTTCTCATTTTCTCACTGCTCTTCGTTAACTGGCCAAGCAAACGCACGGCTTTGGTTTTGAAGGTAGTCCGCCCAGGGAGTACGAAACCATTCGGCAATGTGAGGATCAAGTTCTTTGGATCCAAGAAAGTCTCCAGCTCGGCGTCTCCAACTTTCAAGACCAATATGAATCTCAGATCCTGACGCGTTAACGACCGCGAGTTGGGCGATTTTTCAGCGTTGCCGCCATGGTTGCTCAATTGCTTTTCAATCAAAATCTTCCGCGCATTCCCCATCGCCGCGTTAAGACTTCCTCGTCGCTTCAAGCTCGGCACTCCTCGGAGAACATCCAAGATGTCGACAAATGCCTCAATCGGTGGACGATCACTCGTGTAATTAACACCTGTCGGTAGATACTTTATAAGATTATCTTGAGTGAAAAATAATTTTAGCGGGACCAGATCAACGTTTCCAGAGACTCCGTATAGTTCGTGCTTCAACAGCGTCAACTCTTCTTGACTGACGAAATCAAATCGCGAAGCCAAATAGTGACGCAACTCCATCAACGAGCGTTCGATCTGCTGGCCGTGTGGAATCGTATTTTCTATTATCGTCAATATGACCCCAAGCTTTTCCCGATCGGATGGATATCTCTGCCAGTTTTCAATCTGCCTGATGTACTCGACTGTCTTCCCAGATTTTATCACAGATCTAATCGGATCGTAGAGAGCTCCACGCGGTATCAGATCGATGACTCTTCTCATCATCGTCGAGGTCAATTGACCCTCAAGCGTGACATTCGGCTTCCGACCACTGATTGCCTGCTCGGCCAGATGTATCGTCCTGAGAATCAAACCATTTTCGCGCACATGACGATCGTCTTTCGCGAAGAGCAAAATGGCACGCAGCAAGTCTGACCGTTTCTGGTACTTCGAGGCCCGGAGACCTGCTGGCAGCACTCCGCGGATCCAGTCAACGCTGAGAAGCCCTCGAAGAGGATCCAGCTCCTCCTGTTTCGGAAGTATATTAATGGCATAGTTTATGATCTTTGCTTCCCTGACTCGCTGTTTCTTAGAGCTGTAATCACTCTCCTCCGGGAATACTTGCGCAAGGGCCAACCGCGCGATTCGTCGTAGATCGGACGATCTGCTCTTGTCTTGGATATTATTGAGTGTCCGTCGCAGAATCCGCAAACGTTTGCTCGCAGCGATCTGGCGATAGCTTCTGTTCTTCAATTCTTGCATCAGAGGCTCGAACATGGGATCGTAAGGATCTATGAGCATTTCGCTGAGGCAAGATGCGAGACTTCCCCGTTCGCCACTGGATCTTGTCTGTTTCTTCGAATGCATTAACCTCACCGCCGACACCAGGTGTTTCAAGAGCAAACTTTCCGATTTTACATACGGCGAGGTTGCCAAGTGCTCCAAGAGCTCCTTCAGAGCTACCCGAGGCGCGAGATCATCCAACCTGGTCATATTGAGTTCCGGCACGAGTGTCGTCAGTTTCGCTTTTTTTAGTAACAACTTGGTTACTCTGAAATCAAGCGCGTCCGGACATTCGTCGAGTATAGCGTTCAACGTTTTGCTCTTCGGGATATCGATCGTCCTCGCTGATCCTTCGTCCAGCGAGGCCTCCACCTCTCTGATCGTTTTTGCCAGGTCCAAATCTTCGGACAGTTCCTCAACGGGATAGTTGAGTATCCTCAACAAAATTACTTCCGGTGATCCTCTAAGTGAAAGATTCCAATCGGCGACCTTGTCGTACACTGGTGATCGGAGAATAGCCAACCGCGAATCGTTACGCTCGCTCAACAACTGATCAACGAGATATACAAAGTCCCGACGAGTGAATGCTCTCGCAGGCAGGGGAGGACTATCAATGTTACTCAGAGCGAAGTTGACCGATTCGGCTAGCGGCATTTCAATGGGTTTCAGGGCCAGGGTACCGAGGATAAATTTCACATGTTCGGAGGGAGACTTCAAACTACCAAGATCGAAATTCGGCGACAAGTGGGAAAACAAATTTTTCCTCTTGAACAGTATCTTCAGGGGTAAGTAACGCGGATCTTCGTGAATCATTGGAAATATCTCGAGGATTCTTGGCAGCTCCTCCGAAGTGTAGAGGTTACTCAGCAGCGGTTTCTCCAAATGATCCTTAGCGATGTTGATGGCCCTCAGTAACGGTTTGATGGTCTTAACGGCTGATACAGCGCGGGCTCGATTCAGCAGGGCCAACAGCAATTGCCGAGGCTCAGCGTGCTCGAATTTATTGAATCCGTGACCGAGGTATTCGAGAAAATTTGTCTTGGTCGCGAAGACGAGAAGAGGCGTGAATCTTTCGTCGCCGAAGACATCCGGCAGTCTGGAGAGCAGCAAATGCATATCGAGCTCAACGTCGGACGAGTCGGGTCTTTGAAAAATTGTACCATCCTCGTAGAGGACACTCGGCTTTCCCAGGAGGCCGCTCGATTGGGCGTGGAAAATCAAGTTGTCGATCGCCAATGCTTGATCTCTAGGGACAGGTGTGCTCCTCAAGTTAACGAGTGCCATCACCATTAACTTCCAAGGATTTGAAGGATTCTCCTCCCCATAAGCGAAGGACCACGGCAGATCTTCAGTCAGAAGAGGACGTAAGATTTTCGCAGCTTCGGTCAATTTTCTCGGTAAGCACGGAGCATCGAAAGCCCCCAGGTGCTTCAGAGCTTCGTGGAAACCTACCGGACGCTGCGCGATCCCAAAATCATTGTCCTCTTTGTTTCTCTGCGAAACGAACGACCTCAACGGCTCCATCAGTCGGGACAATCTTTCCGGAAGTTCATCGCGCTTGCGCAATTTCGTCAAAAACTCCGTAGTCACTTCCGCCTCGCCGACGTAAAATGTACTTTCCATGCTCAGCGAATCTTCGAAGTTCACTTGGTGCTTAAAGTACCTTGCGATCGAGACGATGGCTTTCGGGTAATAATCGGGCGTTACGTTCTCGAAGATATTCGTCGCCGAGCCGATCTTCGACCCCAGATCCCACGGTTTCGCGTCGAAGGACCGCAGAAGAATTCCCACGGCCTCCCGAAGAACCCCCGAAGAATGCTCGGAGTCTTCGATTCTGTCCAGAACCGTTTTGACCAGGATGTCCGGGGCGTCGAGCTGATCGATCGTTACAAAATCGAGCAGCGGATCGTCGATCGCCGACTTCTCGTTCATGTAACTCGCCACGAATCTCAGACTCCCCGGAACTTCGGGATCGGTCGTGTCAAAGTTGGGAATGTTTGCCATCAGCGCTGACACGATGCCGAGCTCGAGGCTCACATTTCCGTTTCCCAGAGCGTTCATCACCTCGGCAAAGGCTTCCTCCTCGGTAAGCGGCAGTTCGAGCTTCAACTCCTCGTCGAGCGAGATCGCTTCTACGGTTCGGTTGTCCATGGACCAAAGTAAGTCAATTTTTATCACCGAGTTCAGCTCGATCGGGTCGGCGTGGACGAAATCTTTGGCGATGGTCGCGTATCCGGAGACGAGGGGAGCGCCGATTCGTTCGATTATCTGCAGAACCGCGTGGATCTGACTCTTCGCCGATTTTCCTCGAATCTTCGGCAGTATCGACAGAATGTCGTAAGCGGCCACGTGACGAGATCGAAGAGCATCGTGCAGGATCTCGAAGGAAACTCTTGCCTCTTCGTTCAGGCATCGCCCCAATATTTGAACGATCATCGTCAGTAAATTGTCCCGAAGTAACACCGCCGCCGACAATCGGGGTATCACGTGATCCTGTATCAGCGCAGTCCCAACAGTTCCGGCATTTCGGACGGAAATTCCGCACGGCTCGTGAAACTTTCTCAGACCGTTCGAGTCCTAAAATATAAGTTTTGTTTTTAAAAATAAATAACAATTATATGTACATGACGCGCACAAAAAATCATACGCAAAGTTCAACACCCATCACATACAATAGGGTAAAAGTGGTGAATATGGCCCACCTCGATGAACACGTAAATCAATGATACATGGACCAGGCCATATTTCCCACTTTTACCCTATACCAGAAGCTCGAAATAATAAATGATGCAAGAAGTTAACGATGTTTTAACTACCCATTCACCCTATGTACAAAATACCGATACTGATAAGTACGTAATACCGAGCTCTTCTATCTTCCAACATATCGCACAAACGACGAACATGACAGCCTCATTCCAAGAGCCATTCATTCGATTGGCAATCCAATTTGTGGATATCGAGGAGGTTTTCGGAATTCCTTGATCTATTTTTTAGGACCTCTGTACTTAGACCACAAAAGCGTCTTATTAAACATGTAACCGCGCTTTTGATTTGTACTACCGTGATGACCACTAAGATACCACACTCACGCACTATTGTATATTTTCTGTAAAAAGGGCTATGCCCATCTACATGAATAAAATAAAATAAAATAAAATAAAATAAAATAAAATAAAATAAAATAAAATAAAATAAAATAAAATAAAATAAAATAAAATAAAATAAAATAAAATAAAATAAAATAAAATAAAATAAAATAAAATAAAATAAAATAAAATAAAATAAAATAAAATAAAATAAAATAAAATAAAATAAAATAAAATAAAATAAAATAAAATAAAATAAAATAAAATAAAATAAAATAAAATAAAATAAAATAAAATAAAATAAAATAAAATAAAATAAAATAAAATAAAATGTTGATGATTTACGTCAAACCCGTGGCTGAAGGTCTATGGCCAATTGGCAATATATATGTTATCACAACAATCTACGTTATGTCATGCTATGTAGCAAAAATTGTTTCATCTGTCATATTGTCAATAAATCCACTACTGCTACTACTACTACTAATAATAATTATACTGCCGATCCTCCGAACAGTTAATAGTGCTTTTCCTTGTCTGAATTCTCGGATTAATTTGTTCTCATATTAGATTTTTTATTAATTAAATGTAGTAAATTTTTTCGCTCTTTATAATTCACGAGAGGAAATTAATTCTCTGTCGCTGAATTAACTTTGGACGCGAACTGGCAGCCACGTACCGGAAATATTTGACCTCCTCCGGCACACGGCGGGACGCTCCACAAATACATCAGCACCGCCAGCTCGGCAAACATCCGGATCGCTTGTTCTCGAGCGTGTCGATTTGAATTATTGATGGGCATTATTGATGGGCCACCTCGTTCTTTCGTTATATTAATATCACGATTCTGGTATCTTCAGAGTCCGATGTGAAGCTTCGTAGCATGCAATTTTTTCCCAAACTCCGTTACCTGAAATCCATCCGGCTCTTTCAATCGTCGATTAATTTTTGTGTGTGTTCTCTGGGTGAGGGGGAGGGAGGAGAAAGGGATCTTAAAGATTCACCTGTGGAATTCCGGTGCACACAATTGAATTTGGAACTGATTCGAATGAAGAAAAAAAAACTTTTAAAATAAAGATACGACCCATACGCAGCGGGTCAGACTGAAAAATTCTCGACGAAGCCGTCGAGATGTTCAAGTCCCAAAGAAGTCATGAACGGGACACAGAACTTCTTAGGGTAGAATTTTAAGACGTTAGTTCGAACTTAAGATCGAACCTCAGTTCGAACTTGATTTCGTGCTAAAGTTTGATCTTAAATCCGAACTTACATTCGAACTTAAGTCTGAACTCAAGTTACGTTGTAGTTCGAGTTCAAATTCGCATTCGACATTAAGTTCGAACTCAAGTTCGAACTTAAGATCGAATCTCAGTTCGACCTTGATTTCGTGCTAAAAGTTCGAATTTGACTTCGTGGTAAAAGTTTAATTAAAAAATGTTAACTCAAGTCTGGACGCAAATTCGATTGCAGTTCGAGTTCAATATTAAATTCGAACTCAAGTTCAAAATTAAGATCGAACTTCAGCTACATTTTAAGCCCGCAATGAAGTTCGTGCGATACTTCGATCTTAAGTTCGATTTCAAGAACGATCTTAAGTTCAAACTTACATCTTAAACTACGGCCCTTAAAGACGCCCTCAGGGTGACTTAAGTTTATTGCCGCATAGACCGAATTAAGAATGAATTAAAAAAATTGTATGCATTTTTTACAAAAAAATAAAAAATACTGCAGAAGGTTGTTTCCGTAAAGAAGCGCATTCCCTTCACCGTTCTGTAGATGAAAATGTACGTGAATCACGTCACGTCCTTTGTTCGTAACTTCCACGGTACGTTAGTTCATAATTAATTGGGAAGCGAGGATAATTTTATTGAATTTACGATTGCATTATCGCGAGGCTCAGTCAGGAACAACCACGTGACCTCCGATATCGCGATCGCCCGCATTCGATTCGGTCGTGCTGGAAAACCAGACTGCACTCAAACTACGGTTTCATGTACGATTCTCACCGCTTTTTTTATGCATACATTGTGTACAATGTGTCGATTTTTTTTTCGTTAAATCGGTGTTTTATTTATTTTTGATTAATTCTACAATATTTTGTTTAGGACAAAAGTAAATCGTTGATGTATGGACAATATTCACCAGTATTACCCTATGTAATATACTGTATTACTGACCTTTAAACGATGAAAAATAATCAACGGTAAAACCTCTCTCGATTTGGTTTTGAAAAAAAATACCAGAGCGAGATTTCGCGCGTGTATTTCTTGAAACGTCCAAGCCTTCCTTGCCTTCGATGTTTCTCGGTATGTTTTTCTGACCGCGACAACTGGCCGGTCTGATTGCACGAGCGGAGTGCCAACACACTGTCCGACTTTCGTAGCCGGCGAAAGATTCGTCTTAGTCACTACGATCAGCAATAGGCGAGAAGTCACGGTCGTCCAATCTCTAATGGCTAATTGATTTCGAACTTAACCAATGTCCGGGCAGCCTTATCGGTTTGGTAAGTGGAAAACGAATGGTGTCGGAGAAGGGGACAAAAAACACACACGGCACACAACACACAACACTACACTTGCACATGCACGAACTCGGACATAACATTTATATCCACTTTACTTATATCGGACTTTAGTTATATCGGTCTCTGAAGCAGTTGATCGAAATGGATTTTTTTGCACAGCCCGGCGTGCTTCGCGACTCTATCTGCAAGTTGCTCGCAGTTTCGACACTACAAATCGTTAGTTATTCATTTACGAAGATTCCAAGTTCGTTTACGAACGTTTGTTTACCTTTCATCGTTTTGTTTACCGTTCATCGGAATTTACTGCGTCCGATTCTATGAGTATGGAACTGCCTTTATCTACCTCGGGAGATTGTTGAACGACCGGTCGCAACCCCCGTCGTGGAATAGATACATGATTTCATGACTTTTTAGCTTTTCGCTTAGAAAACGTAAGCTTACTGCGCACGTATAATTTGGGAGCAAAGCACAAACGAGTCGCCCACGACTGTGGCGGGAAAACTGTGATTTCCCACGCTCTGATTGGTGGCTTCGTTCGGGTTACGCTCAGTGCTGCCACAACTCCGGGCACCCTCGCGCCATCTGCGGGCGAGCGTCGGCATTGGTCATCCTGTTGGCAACGACAGCCAGGTGTATTGACTCCAATAACACACATATTTTGAGACAGGTAAGAGCCTACATCGCATCAATTATTCGGATGTAATCCAGCCTCCGATCGGAATTCGTGATCGTGCGTCGTTGCTGTTACAGTTTCATAAGTGCCATTCAAAGTGTCGAGTGCAAATATTTACGGCAGTTCGCGAAGCCAATAATGTCGTTCGGAATACGTGTGCGCGCTTGATGTCATACCACACAGTGAATAACGACGAGGTGTATTTCCCCTCCAGCTATCGATGTTGCAGACGAATCGACGAATATCCGGACGATAACGAAGCTTAAGATGGATCTGAGGGGCCCTCCCGAGGGGGCCCCTGGCGATTCACTCGAGATGCCGATAATCGACAAAACATCGGAAATTTCCGATAATTGGCCCGCCAATCAATTGGTCGCGTCCGTCATCGGCGATCAGTCGAGAAAATCAAACAACCGACTATTGTTCTTGACTGTAAGTCGTTACTCTTTTTTACCCCACATTCACCACATTTCATTTCATGTTTCATTTTATTTTTCATTTCAATTTTCAATTCATTTTTCATTTAACTTCATTCATTATTAACTGATTAAGTAGAAAAATATTTACACACATTCGTTCTGTCCACAGAAGCTTCTAATCTCATTCGTGGATGTGACATATATGTTTTGTATATTGTATAAATCTTGGAAATAAATATCGCAGGGTTGAAAGAGTGACACTCCATGCACATAATATTATTACAGCTTAACGATTGAACAATGAAATTCCTGTTATATTAGTAATTGCGAGGCTCCAGTTTCAAAATTTTCACGATAACTATTTTTACCCTACAGGAAAGAAATGAGAAATTTGTGAATAATCATTATTATTATTGTTACAATGCACAGGTGGAGTACGTGGATGATCAGTCACGCGACTACTCCAGAATGTTTCCGGCTTATGAACAAGTTGCATTCTCGTCACGGGCACCCTCGCCTCTCTCGGAATTCGAACATCGAGTCAGTCCGTTGGATCCAAATATGAGCTCCGCCGCAAGATACTCTCCGACGCCTGTCCCCCTTCCTCCTCTGCCGTTTCACAATTCTGTCGTAGTTCTTCAGAGCCCACCGTCCCCTCTGATCGTTCCGCCTGAAACGGATACTCGCACAAACATCAACTTTGTCGCTGGCCAGACCGTCGACCAGGGGGTTCAGCAGACCGAGAGCGTGGCCGACTTTGTCAACAACGGCAATGAGGAGGGACTGGTTTCCGCCGTCGGTGGGGAATTGATTCTCATGCAAGGTGCATAGAAACTTTATTTTTTTTAGGAGAAAGGCAAATACGATTATGTTTTTTTTTTTTTTTTATGCAATTACTTTCATTCAATGTTTGTAGGAAAAAATTTATTAATCTTACACTGTATTTTCTATTTTTTTTCTTTGGATTTTCGTTTCTCTGAACAAACTCGAATACCAATGATAAAGGCAGTAAAATAGTGCAACATCGATGAACAGAAGAATTATTAAAATTGACTTTTTTTTTATGGAGATAATTTTTTTGAGATTTTTCGAGCCTTGATAACGAATTAATTATGCTGTTCGTAACAATTATTCCGTTTCTTATGAATTCAGGTGCAACTTCGGAATTGGAAGCTTCAGCAGCGCCGCTGATGCTTGCTGGAATACCGGGTGCCGAGTTCGCTTTGACGAGGGACTTTCTCGTTATGCCCGACGATCAGATGAACGTGATGGGTACCCTGAGAAATCAGGAGATGAGCGACGAGCAGGCGGTCGTCGTTGCCGAAGCTATCGCTGCAGTCGAGGAGAACAATACTTCGGAATCCGTTTCGGTACCCGAAAATATCGTCAACGAGGAGAAAAATTTTGAAACGAAAGAGTCCGAAAGGAGCGACACGGAAAGAAAAGGCGTGAGACGATCGAGACGGCAGATAAACGACAAAAAGACGTTTTGGTGCGAGAATTGCGATGCCGGTGGTCACAAAGCCGGCGAGTGCACTTCGAACGACGTTCGAACGATCGCCGATCAGCCGGTGCCCTCTCGCGCAATAGCAACACTCCCGGGCTCGTATCTTTCTATCAACAAATTGCCGGCATCGAATGTCGCACCGGGTGGCTCAAATTTCGGAGTTTTCGCAAAGCGCAACATTCGGTCACGCACGCAATTCGGCCCGATCGAAGGAATTCTTTGCCCCTACTACGGCACGCCATTCGACAACGCTTTGCCATTGCTCTATGAAACTGAGAACGGAGAATTTTTGAAGATCGACGTGTCTAACGAAAGTACGATATCGTAAATCTAACGTTAGTTTTGAGAACCAAGAGATATTTAAGTGAAAAAGATTTAACTTAAAGCGTGTGAAAAAGTTTTCACTCGAACATATTTTTATTTGGCTTGAGAGTAATTTAAAGATTTCACTCGGAAGTATTTGAATTTGGCTTGAGAGTAATTTAACGATTTCACTTGAAAATATTTGAATTTGGCTTGAGAGTAATTAAAGATTTCACTCGAAGCTAATTGAATTTGGCTTGAGAGTAATTAAAGATTTCACTCGAAGCTATTTGAATTTGGCATAAGAGTAATTTAAATATTTCACTCGAAGCTATTTGAATTTGGCATAAGAGTAATTTAAATATTTCACTCGAAGCTATTTGAATTTGGCATAAGAGTAATTTAAATATTTCACTCGACAGTATTTGAATTTGGCTTGAGAGTAATTGATCTTTAATTTTTCATGTCGAATAGACGCTTCAAACTGGATGCGCTTCGTGAGGCCTGCTACTACGTACAAGGAGCAAAATCTTGGAATTTGTCAACAGGGTGACGGAATTGTTTTTCTCACTACTAGAAACATTTTGCCAAGGGAGGAATTGAAAGCTGGGCCTAATGCGGATTACGCTATACGCAGAAACTTGACGATTCTTGAACCCGAGACGAAAGACGACAAAGGTGAGTAATGAGACTACCGATACCGAATAATATTTCGAGTACGCCGAATATAAATTTCTATTTGTTTATTTATCAGATCTGAACAACTCCAATGCCTGGCCGTGTTTCGAGTGCAATCAACGTTTTCTCACTTCGGAAAAGTTGCAAAAGCACTTGACCATACACGACAGCCCGAAGAGTGAGACGAAAGCGAGGATGAAGCGAAGAAAGATCGCTGTTCCGACAAAGTCAGTGAGCTTCGTTTTTTATTTTGTTTTGCCACCTTTCAAAAATCCGCTCTACGATGTGTATTTAATTTTTTTATGTTTTACAGTAAGCTGTTCAAAGTAGTAGATGGTCAAACTCTGCTGTACACGTGTCCACACTGTCCCAAAGTATTTCCACGAAGTTATAGTCTTAAACGACACTTGTTGATACATCCAGGGGCCAAAGCTCCGCGATACGAGTGTCCATCGTGCGGAGAAAACTTTTTACATCCTTACAATCGCAGCCGACATATGAAGATATTTCACGCCGGTGGTACCAAGGAGAAGGAGAATTCACGACAAAATTCAACCGAATGGAAGTGCTCGACGTGCAATATAATTTTTGGCAAATCGTCATTGCTTAGCATACACGCGCTCGTTCACACGAGCAACGGCATCGCCAACGATAATTTCGACAATCGTTGTCCCCAGTGCGACGAACAATTCAAGACTCGCAGCGAATTGATAAATCACGTTGCGAAACACGGCCGCTTACAACTACCGAAATCAACGAAAATTACACCACTGGCGTCTTACAAGTGCACGATGTGCTACAAACGTTTTGCGACCAAAGTACGTTTACAGCAGCATTACTTGGTACACGGTGCCGAGGACCAAAAGCCACTGCCATGCAATATATGTTTAAAACGATTTATGAACAACTCAGCGCTGTCGTGCCATCTTAAGACCCACAGAGGTGAGCGGTTTCATATATTATAAATACACGGTAAAAAAAACTCGTAAATTGAATGCACCGGACTGGAAAATGTTAAGCAAGAACTGATACATTAAATTTAATGTACAACTGCGATGAAAAATTGCTAGACTTTTACAGTGAAATTAAAGTATAAATTATTGGATTTAAAGTACTTTTATAGTAAAATGAAAGTAGTGCATTTTGAAAGTTTTTTAATATACTGTACGTTATATTTTTGACAGAATTGTACATGAAATTTAATATACCCGTTTATGCATGAAAAGTTCCAGTACCAGTGCATTAAACTTCATACGGATTTTGTTTACAATGTAGAAAGAAAAACGAACAAAAAATCTCAAGCAAGAGATTCCGAGTTTCTTGGTGTTTTTTTTTTCTTTCACCAATTTTTCGCAGGCCTTGCCAATCGAACTATAATACAATTTACAATTACAGAAGACAAGCACATCTTCGAATGTCCCATGTGTCGTGAGCTCTTCAATCAAGTTTTAATGTTAAAAGATCACATCGAGACACATCGAAACGACGATGAGACTTTCACTTGTCCTCACTGTCCGAGATCCTTTGCGAAATATTCTGTTATTCGCAAGCACATAAGAGCTCATCACTGTGAAAGAAAGCACAAGTGTCAATTTTGCGCCAAGCGTTTTCCCACAGTTGACAAATTGCGAATGCATTTGCTTCGACATTCCGATTACAGGTAAAAGAAATTTTTCATTGTTTTAATGGTAAAATTTCGAGATATTCAATCCGCCCGTTTTTATCGAAAATATCGTGAATCGCAGGGAATTCCGTTGCGCCAATTGCGACAAGCAATTCAAACGAAAGGACAAGCTCAAGGAACACATGACAAGGATGCACGACGCTCAGAGAGCGAAGTGCGATCAGACATCGCAGGGCAATCAGATCAAGAAGTTCGTGCCGAAGGTATGCAGAAATTTTCATCGAAAATGTTATCCTCTGTAATAATTTATCAGTAAATTTATGTTCCAACGGCGATTCTTCGTTGCAGGTGAATCCAACCGATTACAATCGATTCGTCTACAAATGTCATCAATGCCTGGTCGGTTTCAAGAGGCGCGGTATGCTCGTTAATCACTTGGCTAAGCGTCATCCCGATGTTTCACCCGAATCGGTGCCCGAATTGAATTTACCGATTTTACGACAGACGCGAGACTACTATTGCCAGTACTGCGAAAAAGTAACGATTACTCGTAATATATTCCCGCCGTCCGATCGTCGAGTGTTGATCACAAAATTAACGAACAGTTTTTTTTCCTCGAAGGTCTACAAAAGCAGCAGCAAGAGAAAAGCTCATATCGTGAAGAATCATCCGGGTGCGGCGCTGCCACCGAGCAATCGTCACAAGGAGGCCGACGTGGCGGGTTTACCGAATCCGACGTTCAGCCAGACGGTCGGCAGCATCACCACGACACCGCAGGGCTGTCAGTGGTGTCACAAACAGTACGCCAGCAAGGCGAAGCTTCTGCAGCATCAGCGCAAGAAGCACTCGAATCTAATGGAGCCGGCCGATCAAGTGCCACGTCCGCGCAATCGACCGCCGCGCAAACGGAATCATCAGCCGACCATGGACGACGGCAATTTCATGATGACCGATTACATACAGGGCTGCGACATAGAGACCGATTTCATGAAGCCGAGGATAATTAAAATATCCGACGACGTTAATCTCATCGGCAACGGTCTCGAGCTTGTCGGTCAACAGTTCGTTCGCATGCGCGACATACGCTGAGGACGAGCAGAGATACGGCCGCATAGAGCGGCTCACTGACGATAATTTATCGAGATATGAATCTCGTTTATCTTTGTGCACAACGAATGAGATTGCGACAAAGACGAGGATGAAACGGATGAGGGTTGTGCTTTTTGCTGCGTTTTTCGGGCGAAACGGCGTGTCCTCCCGACGTGCCCGCGACGGCACAGACGCTCGGGCGCGTTAACGCTCGACGAAACAAATTGGAGCGCAGCTTGTTGGCGCTGACGCGAAACGTCGGCGCTCACCCTGGTTTCGACGGGGTGCTGTTCTTTGGCGGGTCGCGATCCGGGCGACGCGATTTACCTTTTGTTCTTTTTTTTTGAAAAGCTCCGACGCGATTCTCGCGACGGATTCAGCTATCTCTCGTAGTCGGATTCCGGAGAAAGGATTCTCGGGCAGAGAGAATCCCGCGAGTCCCCGCGAGATTTCAGGCGAGACACTTCTTTATCGAGTCGAGATGAAATTTTTTAAGAAAATTAAAAAAGAAGAAAAAAACGGATTTCACGCGACGTTGGGACAGCGACGTTTTTGGAGACGTATTTGACGAAAAAAAAATTCAATTAACCGTACTACGCTGCTGTCGAGATTTTCCTAAATTGCAGACGCACTACGGTTTCGAACGTGCCGATGTTCGGTCCGAGGCAACTGACGCATCAAACTGCGTAATTTTTTCAGTAACGAACGGGGAAGTTTCAGTCGTTTCTTTATTCCTTTATAGAACAGTCATCGTCGAGCTTTTTTCTAGATTAAAAAAAACTGAAATAGATGAAAAAAAATGAAATGCCCCCAATTCACCTCTTAGTGAAAAAAATTTCTTCCTCGAAAGAAAATTATTGCCGATCGGGATAATATGTTCAATGTCATTGGGTAGCGCTTATTGATCTACAATTTAAATTCGATGGAAATCACCTTAAGAACCTTAGCCGAAGTTTTACGAACCCCCCCTCGACACTGTCGTGATATCGCATAATTTCTTCGGACAACGTGAGCGAGATTTCTTAGCGGGCGGGGAGCGCGACGGAGATAACGCGAATTCTTAGATATCGACAGGAGAATCGCTAGGTACGCCATAGTATTCGATGGTAGTTTACGACCTCGGACAACCGTCTTCATTATTATAAACTCTGCGCAACTACTAGTGCACGTTGCGACGATCGATCAATGTGACGTAAAAAGAATCGTCGAATTCCGACGAAAAAAGAAAAAGCAAAAAAAGAAGAAAAAAAAAACATTGACTGTATTTTAGACTCGGCAGACGGAACGCTAGTTCGTGTCTTCCCGCGAGTACCACAAACATCCGGAGAGAATACACTAACGTTTGAGACTTTGTAGAAACAGGCTCAAGTTTTATTTAACGCTCATTATATACACGTGCAAATACACACTATGAAAGATGCAAAGACAACCGGCTGCATGTTTGTGAATGTCGTTGAGATTAATTCAAAGATCGATACTGTAACAAGTCTTAAATAAAGTTGTGAAACGGTCAGAACGAATACTTGGAAAAATCAGCTCTAGTCTGGGTACCGACGAGGGTAATACATACATACAATACCTTTATCTTAAAGTTACTAATTACCATCCTAAAATTGTAGTACAGTAGACGACCGCGTAAGTTGTATGCTCGGGAACCGAACTAATTAGGCACGACGGGATAAGTTGGATCTCCCACTACCTGTCCCTCTCTCGCTTCCCGCACGAAAACTTGGCGTAGGAACAATTTTATAGCCAGGTAACAAAATCATGGTGTCCAGTAAAAAGTCCGTACGAATTTCAAGAACAATTTCCCGGGCAATTTCCAGGACAATTTCCCGGGCAATTTCCAGGACAATTTCCAGGTTGTGTTGGGATATTTATAAAAAATGAAAATAAGCATATCGCGCGCGATGTACGAAATAATATTTTGTTCGATAACCGTTTTCGTTTACGTTCGAATCGGTTCGGGAAAACAACCGATCACTATGCACGAATCTATATATGTATCTCAGCGAAATTATATACATATTTTTTCGGAAGGTGGCTAGTAACATACATTTTGAAACAAACTCAGATTTACGGGGAATAAAAAATTCGATGACGTTAGGTGAGATTTGAGGGCATTCCAGAACTTTTTCAAGGACTGGCAAAATTGAAGAACAGTTCCAGCATTTCAAGGACTTCAAGGACTCGACACCATGAAAATGGAAGGGGTCTTTCGTTTCCCTGCGATGCAGGTGGACGGCGTCGTAGAAAAGGCCGACCGAACTTCACCGGCCGTTCTTTATCCAATTTATCCGCTCGGTAAAACTTGTGTGGATACAACTTACGCGGTTTTCTATTGTAATACTTGGAATTCCTAACGAGTTCCCTTCTGACGAACATTTATGCTTTAGTTACAAAACTTAAAGCTTAACAATTTTCGAACGTTATTACAATCTCTATTGTAACGAGAATTGAAGACAAAACGGCCATGGGATAATTGATTATTCGATACAGTAGAACCTCGATTATCTGAAAATTAGCGTGAGACATTACACATTGTCGCTCGCCGCAGCAAAAACCGCACCCGTGTTCAAGCATGTGGGAGCGCGCTTTTTCTCCCACACTAGCTTTTCCGAGCAGTCACACACACGCAAGGAGAGTCTGACAATGCGCATCAGAGACTAGTTTCAATACCAAATCGTTTAAATCTCCTTACATACGTATTTTACACTGAGGCGGCTTCGCGATTTCGCTGCTGAAAAGCGCGTATCCACATAGCAATTGGAAGATAACAAAAATGACAGACTTCTTAGAGGTGCTCTGAATTCATTTCTATATGAACTCAGAATGTCCTCTGTCCTCAAAATATCCAACGAGTCGATTTCGGATCACTGGTGGTACTCTCAAATATCTGAACTTAAGTAAGTCTTTTTGTGGACTCTCTGTACACGTATTGTCCCATACAATATTGATCCAGAATATTATTGTAGGGTGCATATATACGGTACGTACGGTACGTATATAAAGAGTTCTCGAAAATACTTATTTAAGTTCACATGTTTGAGATAACTACCAGTGGTCCGAATTCGAGGCATTCGATATCTTTCAGAGGACATTCAGAGTTCATATCGAAATAAATTCAGAGCACATTTAAGAAGTCCCCCATTTTTTACGATCCATTTACGATGTATATATGTTGTCCAATTGTTATGTGGGTAGTTAGCGTTCTGCAATTATGGCACAGAAATCTTGAAATAGGACTTCGACGTTGGAAATACGTTAAAAATATGTTTCGAAGTTTAATATATAGTGTTATTTCATTTATATACGTGTTAAAATGCGGTAAAAAAATGTTGTATCGATTATCTTAACTAATTCCGGCCCGACGGGTTCGGATAATCGAGGTTCTACTGTATTCTGTAATTATTCTGTATCATTCCGTTATTATTGTTATTTTCTTCAGGATCGGTGTCTTCTTATCTATTAGCGCCATTCATATTTTCAAATTTTTCACACGCAATGGCCAACGGTCCTACGGCACTGGGCCTGAAAGCGGGCTGATGAATGGGCGTTGTCGAACCCGAGCTACATCCCTTTTGCTGCTGCGCAGCTTCGTAAAGTTGCTTCTGCATAACGGCCAGCGAAACTTTGTTTGACGACAGAAAGTCTCTCATCGAGATAAGTTCGCCGGACAGGCGTCTCGGTGTGTCGACGACGCTGATCTCCGAATTCAGCGAGTCGCGGGCCCCGACGCGAGTCGACCTCCTCTTCGGATAGTAAATCGCCGAGATTGACGATCTTCTTCGAGGCAAATGTGGCGCCGCCAACCCACGACTTTGGCACTGAAGCTTCCGGATCACGTAGTTGAGAGCCTGCTTTATCACTATCGAAGTTACGTTCAGGAGTGAGTATATACAGCAGCATCCGACGACGAGAAACATAAAGTTGGCGAATCGGTATCTGAAAATTAAAAAAAAGCGAAATAAATACACCCATCGATCTATTTTCCTAGTATCGACTTATTTTTATACTTTCTAGTGGCTTCAGCAACCGTAAGAATAACCGAAACAATCACGGTCTTTTCAAATCACTTTTTATACCGGTAAAATAACTACAAAATATTCATATTTCAACTTTTGCGCATGCGCGAGCGGAAGCTCACGCTACCCAGAATTTGAAATACGGTTATTTCTACGGAGTAAAAAGTGACCAGGGACTACCGTCATTTTTTCGGTTATTCTACAGTTATTCTTTTTAAAAAACACCGGTTACTAAAGTTGCTAAGGCGGTCACACGTATGCTCGACTTTTCGCTAAAAGTATTAACTTCCGGTTGGCGTTATTCTCCGGTAGGATCCCAGGTAGCACAACAAAATTAGTTATCAGAAAGTGATCTAAATGGGTGACATATGTCCGTCTGGGCGGTATCCGAAAGTTACCTCCCATCCAAAAAGTTAACTTTTGGACGTAGGATAGCTTATACTTACCATCCGGACGGACATATGTAGCCCATTTAGATCACTTTTTGGTAACTAATTTTTTGTGCTACCTGGGATCCCAAGTAGCAATATTTCTGATGTTTTGTTATGACCGCCAAGATGTTATCCATAAGCTGTCCATGTCCGAAAGTTAACTTTGGGACATGCGATAGCTTACGATAACATTTTGTCGGTCACAGGTCAACCAACGGACAACTTGTTCGTAACACTCTTAAAAATTGCTACTTGGAATAGACACGTCTTCGAACGAACGATCATCAGCCAATGAGCGATGAGTTTAGCGCTTCTTCGGTTGGCTGCATTGTGTCGTCTGCTTCGGCCGTTATTTCGCCGGCAGCGTTACTGTGGTTCGCTGCTAGCGTGTTGTTTTTGTTTCCTTTTTTTCGATTCCATCCGGAAGCCTTCGAGCATCGTGTGACCCCGTAGATTCTTTTTCTCTTGTCACGACAAAGAGAGACTTACAAATGAACGTATGGATAACTCGGTTGTTGAGCGCTGACGAAATCGCCGAAACCGATGGTGGCGAAACTGACGAAGCAGAAGTACAGAGCCTCGAAGTAGCCCCATCCCTCGATGGGCGCGTAAACAGCCGCGGCGCAACAGGCTATTCCGCACGAGGCCAACGACAGATAGAGCATGACCCAGTAGACACTCGGCTTCCAGTGTTCGAGACCGACGTCGTCGTCGTCGTCGTCCAGAATGTCGGGTAGCGTTGTCCGCGAATTTCCTCCCGGTCTCGAAACACGCCGCGAAGCGAGTGTCGTCTTTTGCAGACGCCTCTTCAAACGACGCAGATGAAGACTCCGCAAGATCCATGCCAGAAATGTGATTATCCTTTCCAGAAAGAGATTGAAGAAGAGGATCCCACCTGACGAATGCGATATATGCGGTGAGGAGGACCGGAGGACGAGAAGGAACTTGGGTAAGTATGTACATCTTTTTTTTAAATTATTTCAACGATAAATCATACTACCGGAACATCCGAGAAATCCGTACAGTACAACCGCCGCTCTTCCGGCCGTTGTCTGAGGAGCTGTACTTCCATAGCCTGTGAAAAATATAATAAATTGGGTCATGACCGAGATATCAAGGGTATCGATCATTGGTCGCGAAAAATCTGGTGCTCGGTAATATTGCGAGCTTTGAGAAACGTAAGTTTCACGACGCATTAACCATGCAAGGGGGGGGGGGGCGCGGAAAGGCATAACACAGAAGTACAACGGAGACTGGGTCGTGGCGTAGATATTAACATTCCAGAATTCTCTTCTTGCATTCTCGTGCATGCAGTGCCGTTGACCCAGCTCTTGTTATCACGCGCGTGATATAGTTCGAAAACCGGAATTGCAAAAGCGGCCTTACAGATCCGCGCAGATAGTGATACAGATCGTTTATTTTGCGATCGCACGAATTTACGTCGATATTTTAGTAACGTCACTGTCGATCGAAAAAATGAGATACTCAAACCGGAAATGACGTATTCTCGATATGGCGTCACTTCCGCTCGAAAGAAATGAGATTTTCAAACCGGAAGTGACGTATTTCCGGTGTGGCGTCCCTTACGGTCGAAAGAAATAAGATTTTCAAACAGGACGTGACGTATTTCCGGTGAGGCGTCACTTACGGTCGAAAGAAATGAGATTTTCAAACAGGAAGCGACGTATTTCCGATGTGGTGTCACTTAAGGTCGAAAGAAATGAGATTTTCAAACAGGAAGTGACGTATTTCGGTGTGGCGTCACTTCCGGTCGAAAGAAATGATATTTTCAAACCGGAAGTGACGTATTTCCGGTGTGGCGTCCCTTACGGTCGAAAGAAATGAGATTTTCAAACAGGAAGTGACGTATTTCCGGTGTGGTGTCACATCCGGTAGAAAAATGAGATTTTCAAACCGGAGGTGGCGTATTTCCGGAATGACAATTTCCGGTCGATAAATGAGATTCTCAAACCGGATGTGACGTATTTCCAGTATGATGTCAGTTCCGGTCGGAAAATGAGAATTTCAAACAGGAAGTGGCGTATTTCCGGTATGACGTCATTTCCGGTTGACAAATTAGGTTTTTAAACCGGAAATGACATCACTTCCGGTCGAAGATCAAGATTTTCAAACTGGAATTGAAGTTGCAGAGTATTTTTTGTTATTTTTCTCGGAAATGGAGCTACAATGCAATCAGTGACATAAACGTGTTAAGTAAGGAGTGCAGGGAAGTAGGTAAAAGAACGTGTATAATACGTCTTTGGAATTGAAAGTGTGTTCGATGGGATGCAAAATTATGGGACTAATTTTCATGAATTTAAATGCACTTGTCTTTCAATAATTTTTCACTGAATATCCTTCGATTAATTACCGATGGTAGACACGATTGTCCCGACGAAGTGAAAGCTTCCCGAAAAATCCCAACGTCTCCGTTTGTTGATAATCCCCGTAGAAGATGCGTTCCCATAGGCGTATAGGAGCTCATGCAGACGCTGAAGAGCTTGAGGACCGTTGCGCAAGTGATGTTTCCGAAACGTTTCGTAAACGCGCCAAAATTCGGTGGCCTAAATTCAAAAATTAACGTTACACGGTTTAACACGTACATTTATTAGATGCACAATTATAAATTCGCGAGTCTTATGGTCGTCGCCTTTTTATTTATGTTTAAACATTTTAAAAAATTTAATTTCTTTTCGTTTAACTTATTACAATTCACATTGAGTTTTCACACCTGCCGAATCTCGACGTCAGCCTCGAGCCTTTGAAAAAGCGCGGCACCCGCGACCATGTAGGCTGCAAGGACAACGGCTAAAAGGACGAACCTCGCGTTGTCTTCCGCGAGGCCTCCGCACACGCACATCCCCGATGAACTCTCATGTCTCTCAGGCTCGGCATCCCTTACTTTTTCCCCACCACCGGCTACAACGCCGGCTTCTCCAATTTGCGATACGCGCAAACTCCGCGAAAGCTCTCGTATGGCATTTCCGACCGTAAGCTTTCGCTATCCAAGCCTCGTTAGGTCATTCACAGGGCCCTTTCTGGAGCATCCTCTGTAACGTTCGAGGAGCTCGAGGTCACTGCGATAATCGTTGTCAGTGCGTTTCGCCAATCACGATCGCATAAATCGATTTTTATAAATAAACGATAATTCATTTTTTTTATGGAAAACATGTAATGCTTACCATTTACCCAGGTAGCATTAAGTTATCCTAAATACATTGGAACGATGCCACACGAAAGTTACGGACGACTTTTTCGTTAGTAATCGGATATCCTTTTGTAATACCAACAGTATCACTTATGTCCGCTGAAATGTCAACATTTCGGTGTCGGAATTATAAGCGAAATTACGACTTTACGCTATCTAATGGACAGACCTGAAAGACCTAATTTAAAAGCTCACGAAATCAACATAAAGTATCTATAATCTAATGGTGATCTAACCGTTAACTTTTTGATAACATGTAACTTTTATCGAAATGGTGACTTGTCGCCATCCATCATACCTCATCAAAAAGGAAACTTTGTCGCCCGATAACCAACACGTAAAGACATAATTTTAAATGTTATTAAATGGACTTACGTTTATCATACCCCGGTAGTAAAAAGACATCTGGTATGAAAAAGTCATCTAAATGGGTTACATATGTCCGGATAGTTTCTAGTTACCATCCGGACGGACATATGTAACCCATATGTCCGTCCGACGGGGATATGTAACCCATGTAGAGAGCTTTTTCATACCAGATGTCTTTTTGCTACCTGGGTAAGCTAATCGCGATCTCAACGGTGACTTATAGACACCAGATAAAGGTTGACGGAACGGTACCTGATAAATGACATCCAATATACGAGTCTAAAGGATATCCTTTTTTCATCATCGGGATGGATGGGAAATTATAAAAAATCTTTATATCGACGGTCTAATGCCAGAAGAGCATAAAGGGTATGCCCACGCATGGCCTATCTATGCCCTTATAGCATTCATACATCGACATGAAATATGAGCGCTGTTTTTAATATTTACAATTGAAGACTGCCCAGGTAGCACCAAAACATTAGTTATCAGAAAGTGATCTAAATGGGTTACATATGTCCGTCTGGACGGTATCCGAAAGTTACCTCCCAACCAAAAAGTTAACTTTTGGACGTAGGATAGCTTATCGTTACCATCCGGACGGACATGTGTAACTCATTTAGATCCCTTTTTGATAACTAATTTTTTTGTGCTACCTAGGTATATAGTAACAAAATATTGAAACTACGCAAGCAGGTCTGCTAGGGTTTGTATCGAATAACAGTGCTCATGAAACAGGAAAAGTCTTAACATTTTATTTTGATAAAATACATTTCATCGCGCAGTGCTGTCAGAACTACGATAACATCTTGCTTCTTCCCAGATAGCAAAAAAAGCGTCTGTTAGGAAAAAGTCATCTAAATGGGCTACATATGTCCGTCCACATGCTAACTATAGGCTACGTTCAAAAGTTAACTTATTGATATAGGATAACTTATAGTTACTATTCGGATGGACATACGTAACACGTTTAGATTACTTTTTGACACCAGATGTCTTTTTGCTACCTGTGTTATTTTCAGAACAACAGTGCACACTTGATGCTGGTATAAGCAAGTGATCGATGATTCAACCACATTGTCAAGTGTACGTCTCAAGTGCTTCTTCTAAAGAGCTTTCATATCTGAAAACATAATGTGCAAATTACTTTGCACCTTTTTTTCTTTCGACCCTTTCTGGAGCATCTTCTGCAACGTTCGAGGACCTCGAGGTCGATGCAATAAACGTAGTCAGTGGGTTTCGTAAATCACTATCGCATAAATCGATTTTTTTTTTTTAATTTAGCATAAAAGAACTATCAATTCTCGTTTATTCATTTTTTATTTCACATTTGTTTCTTTATTTTTTCGTGCTTCTTTTGTTTTGGGGCGGTAAAGGTTTTCCATCCATGGCACGAGATTCAACCTCATTCGAAACTCGTACATTTCACTGTCGTCTTTTTCTTCCTTTTTTTTTCTCGCGAAACATTTCAATCGTAGATTGTCAGCGGAGTGTTACTCATTGAAAGATCTTGAGGGCTTGTATGTAGGGCAATCTAGCACCCTGCCATTGAGCGGTGAAGTTTCTTTGAGCCGTTAAAAATAGAAAGGTATGTTTGAAGGTGCCTGCGTATTCAGCGTGCATCCACTCGCGTTAAAGCTGAAAGCTCGCGAGTTCTTCCTTTTCTTCGAAAAAAACTCCCTCGGGGTCCAAAGTAAACGCCCGAAATAATTATCGCGAAAGAAAAGAGGTGGATTATTAGAATCCGTTGGCGCGGCCTTGGTTCGTACACATTCTCGAGAGTACCCCGGATGCGTTCCTATACCGAACCGCACCATTTTATATTTTGCTGATACTTTTCTTTCCCCATTGTTTCACGACTATCGCTAACGACCCACAAAGAAAAAATGATTGCTCGTAAAATATGGAGAGGGGATTCAGTACGCAGTGTTTTAATGAAAAATAGAGTTTATTAACATTGGTGGAAGGCAAGACGATGGCGCTAAATGTTTTTTCCGTATAAATAGATTCTATCGCCCGACTACATGATCATTAATTTGCAGATAATATACATAAAACATATTTATAATGTGTTGATATACATATGCGTGTATATAAATATATATATATATAACCGTAAAAACACGTAACATTTATACAATACAGTCGTTATCTACATAAATCTTTATGTATACAGTTGAAATAATACTAAAAGGCTGCGGTACGACAAACGCGGAAGACTCCTGTCCACTGAGATTGTTACTATCTAACTTAGTATCATAGCGTGGCAGATCGATTTTTAATACCTATTATATTAAATAAAAGTTGAGCTTCCAGTTTCCGAGACTCAGCGTCTCGTTTGAGGTCCTTCCTCGAGCTTTCTCCAGACGACCTGCAGACAAAAATTGAGAAATATATATACATATATTTTTTTTTCCACGCAATCTCGTAGAAAAAATATATTTCCATAACCGTACGTTGCACATTTCTCGGACGAGCGCTTTTTCGCCGTCGTGGCCGGCTTCTCTCTCGAGCTGTTCCCTGACCTCGAGAACCTGCAGAGCTCGCACCACTGCCTCGGGACGACCACCCAGGTTCGCATTGTCCGTCGGACTTCCGGGATTCTCCCACACCTCGCCCGGCGGTGCTTCCCAAGTTTGTGCGCGCGCTTGTAGCGCGCTTTTATCTTCCTCCAGCTGCTTGACTCGCTGCTCGAGACTTCGAACGTACTGCATAGTTTGATCTGCGAAACGACGGATTGTGTCTATGTTTATTAGTTTACGGGACGAGCCCTTTTACATAAGATGAGTACAGTTGAGCGGAAAATTGTGGATTGGTACGCTACAGAATTACGGTTTACACATGGTGTCCAGTGAAAAGTTCGTACGAAATTCAAGAACAATTTCCAGGTTGTGATGGGAGATTTATAAAAAATATGCATATCGCGCGCGACCCACGAAATAACATTTAGTACGATAACCGTTTTCGTTTACGTTGGAATCGGTTCAGAAAAAAACCACTCAGTATGCACGAATTTATATATGTATCTCGTCGAATCTGAGATGCACCTTTTTTTAAGATGGACGCTAGTAATATACATTTTAAAACAAGCTCAAATTTACGGAGGAAAAAAATGCAAGGACATTCCAGGCCTTTTTCAAGGACAGGCAAAATTCAAGGACAGTTCCAGCACTTCAAGTACTTCAAGGTCCGCTGGACACAATATTATAATGTTACATAAACCTAGTGAGCGTACGGTTCGAAAATACTGAAGCCTTAGAACCTAGAGCGTGGGAGAGAAGAGCCGGAAGAGAGAGTGCGAGATGCCAAAAACGTCCTCGACTGCTCGCGGTAAATTCGTTTGCATGTAGAATTTACCGCGCGACGAAGCCAAACTCTGCGTAGTTTTTTCAAATTTTGTTTCAGATGGATTTGATTGTATATGGGGCATTCCATACCATTTCGACCTGGCTATAACCCTTCGCATCTTGGATTGGGACCGCGATTTTTAATATGACTGAACTAACTCTCAAGAGCACTCAGCTTTTTATTAGATTTTTTGAAATTGTTCATCATTATTTATGATTAATGAAATGAACTTATTGATCGACATAATTAAAAAACTGGAAAATTCGGAAAAATCTTGTGTTATATACAAAAGAAATTTTAAGATGTGAGTCCGAGGGTGTCTCCGTCAATGTCGATTTTTTTTTTAATAACAGTGAAACACATTAGAAGAAAAAATCAGTCGATTATGGGTTATCGCTTGCCCATTGTTATATGCAACGCGGCATTTTTTGTAATTTTTGAAGATCTTTCCAAAATTGTTTTTTTTTAAGTTAAAAAAAGCTTCGGAAAAATCGGTATGGAATGCCTCATATACATGATGTATTATCGATTATATATATTACCGTTTTATTATATATTATCGCCCGAATTTGTAATTTTTTTGAAACTTCGTCGTGGAGATCGAAAAATGGTCGAAAAGATTTACCGTTGAACATGGAAGTGTGTCTGGATGACCTTGGGAGCGCCGTTTCCTCCGCGTTCGTACTCGAACTGGAACCATCGCCGTCGTCCCTCTGTCCGCCTCCTCGCTCCTCGTCCAGATAGAGGCAGAGCTCTTTCAGTTCCAAATTGTCCTTTATCAACTCCTGCTGCTTGTTGTCGAGTTGCCTCAGTTTGTTCTGATAGGCCGATACCTCCTGGCGCATCACGCTCGCCGTGTAACGACCAAAACGCTGCCACTCCCGAGCCAATTTTCTTCCCTTCTGACGGTCGTCGTCGAGAAAGCAGCAGAGGTCGCGCAACTCCTGGTTGTCGTCGCTGAGACGCTGATTGGCCTCCTTGAGCGCTCGCAGCTCACTCAGCTGCGAGGACGATTAAAAATTATTTAACAAAAATAATTTGCGAAAAACAATGTCAACATAATCTGCATTGCCATTTTTATTTTTCTCGAAAAAAAAGTAAATTACCAATCGATTCGAAATAATCGTGCAGGCTCTCCGGAATCCGGCACAAAGTTTTGTAGATGAAGATGAAGATAAAAAGTAATAATTTTTTGAAACTGGTATACAATCCACATCTAATAATAACATTTTTTTTATTTTTTACATTGACGAGCGTTCCGTATCGAACAGTTGATTAATCGTAATTTTTCTGGCTATTTGGCTTCCTCGAGCGCTCGCAGCTTGGCTGTGAGGACTGTCAAAAATTAATTGAAGGTAATTCACGAAAAAAAATACCAACACAATGTCCGTATTTCCATTTTTTTCCAAATAAAATAATTACCATTCGATTCTTTCGATCGATTGGAAATAATCGCGCAGACCCTACCGAATCTGACCCAAAGTTTTCTAGATAGAGATAAACGTAAAAAGTAATAAAAAAACAAAAACTGGAATACAATCCCCATTTAAGGTAGTACTAACGGACAGCCTGAGCCCACGTGAATTCAGAGAGAATTGTGAACACTTCTCGATGGGATAAAAATTTGAAAAAATCAAGCACATAATAATTCCAAAATGTTATTAACAAATGAATGAGAAAAAAGTGTTCAAAGAAACCCCCGGCAACTTAACTTTTTGTTGATATAAAAACAATTTGCTAATCTTTATGAATACGTATGATTTTTTTTTAGAATTTTGCGTAATTTTTGAATATAACGTTTTTTTTATTAACTAAAAACGCAATTTTCAAAAATGACACGAAGTTCTGTAAAAATTCATACGTATTCAGAAAAATTAACAAATCAATTTCATCAAAAAAAAGTTAGGTTCCCAGATGATTTGTTAGGACATTTTCCGTTAATTTGTTAATAACATTTTGGAATTATTATTATGCAAAATCAATCTTTTCGGTACCTTCCATATGGTTGATTTTTTTCAGATTTTTATCTCATCGAGAAGTGTTCGCAATTCCCCTCTCAATTCTCTCTGAACTCACGTGGGCTCAGGCTGTCCGCATGAACTACCTTAACGATCAAAATCTTCTTACACTTTACATTAACGAGCGTTCCGTATCGAATTGTTGCCTAATCATAATATTTTGGGCTATTCATCAACGAAGCAAAGTTCAAACGATAACAAAAAAAATCTTGCACCCACACAGTCTGAAAACTCACCAAACTCTGTATCTGTCGATTCTGTTCGGCGGCGACCCTCGCAATGTCACTCTCGGTCTTTCTGACGAACTTGAGCATCTCCACAGGTCCGAGGCGGAGCAGTTCCTCGTCGGTTATTCTCTGTCTTGGTACCGATATGGGTACAGCGGTGGGATATTGACTATTGGGCGGGAGGTACTGTCCGCTCGGTATCTTGCTCGACGGTATGTACGGATGATTGGAATTTTTCGACGAATTCGTTATTATAGACGATTGCTGTACGTGCTCGAGCGGTGCCGAAAATTTACCGTGGGCATCTTTGATGCCAGTTACCGTACGATGAACTTGACTCTGTTGCTGTTGTTGGGGATGGTTCAAGGCCGCGTTCGAGTGTCCGACGGTGTTCGGTGCCGAGTTCGCGGCACCGAAGTGCGGATGATTCTTGAGTATCCCGACGGTCGGCTGCGGCGGCGGTTGATACTGCGGCGGTGATTGCTGCTGTTCCGCTTGTTTTCCTAAAACGTGCGAACCCGAGTGTAGATGTTGATGTTGATGGTGCTGCTGCTGCTGCTGCGGCTGGGGCTGCTGCGGCTGCTGCTGGGCCTTGTTTTTATTTGACATGGCGGCTAATTTAGCTTCGGGCCAGGCCGCGTTCCATTTCACCGAAAAATTTTCGACGTCTTCCGTGTTCCTCGTCGCCCCCGTGCTCCCGGGGAGCCGAGACCCCTCCCTCGCCGACGCGCGGCTACCGGCCGAAATCTGGGTCAGCCTGACCTGAAAAGTCTTCTCGACGAGCGATCGTCCCAAGATCCACGGCTCGGGCACCTTTTCGCCGGGGTCTACACGTCGTTCTATCGTACACGCTTATATATATATGTGTGTGTAAACGAAAGACGACGCAGGCGCCGGCCCCCCACCACTCACTTCCCCCACTCTACACTCCTCTCGTTCCCCTCCAGCGCTACACGCGACTATATTCCGGATTCTTCGCGATACAGGCAATTTTTTTTATCTTTAAATACTTGTCTTCGGTGCTTAAGAAAACAAATTATTTTTCTTCCGTTGATATTCTTTTAATTATGGATAACTTTTTTTTTCAGGCCTGTTCAGTTTGACGCGTCGAGGAGGTCGCACGACGGGACCGTCGTTTTGACCGACCACCTGTTCACACACACTACGTTCTGCTTTGCCTCCCCAAGTAACCCGGTCTCGTCGCGATTATTCGGTCGAGAGACGAGCACGTGCACCGTACGCGATTGATTTATTTAATTTTTTTTTGTCAAATAATTCGTAACACTCGACACGGCATTGTGTCGTTCGTTACAGGACGATAAACTCCGGGGATCGCACGCTCGGAGGGCGACCGTGTATCGGCGACACTGATTTTTCAACGACGAAGTGAAAGGAAACATTCACTCCACGGGCATTCGGGAATATCCGTCCAGTGCACGACGGCGAGCACCGGTAGCGTTGCCCTCGTGAGAAAAATTAGTTACAATGCCCGCGGCACTTAATTCCTAATGCCATAACAAAACTACGTCGACAACACAAAGCCGACTACGCAGCCGGAACGAACCGTAGTCGATCCACTTACGGCGCGCGGATATGCCGATGCGTCGGGAAAAAAAAGCCGTGAGACCCGGAGAGTCTTACACCCGTTTATATACGCGGACGATGCACTTGTTGTGATGCACGGAAATTCTATGGCGCTCTCGCGGAAGGAACTCTCGGTGTAAAATCCTCTTGGAAACTATCCAGATTGCTCGTTACGACGCACAGATTGTTTTTGTTTCATTTAATTTCATTGTTTTTATATTTAGTTTTAATTTTTCCTTTGCTTTCAATAAATGCACCGATCTTCGTTCGCTCGACGCCCGGCAGATTTTACAAATCGGCGAACTTCTCGACCCGACGCAGAACGTCGCATTTACAAGAACTTTCGAAACTCGTCGGGAATCTGCCCGGCACCTGCAACGTCACAGCGATCGCAGCACGCGAAGCCGCGTCAAAATCTCGCTCACAACATGGCGAGTCCCAAGCCCGTCTTTATTCTCTTTCTCCCTCTCCGTGTCGTTCTTTGCAGCGTACGTGATTTGCCGAGCCTCGTCAAGTCCGTTCTCCGTCGAGATTGTAATTCAACTAACCTTTTTCGCCCGTTTTCGAGACAGTTTGGTACTTCTAGTGAAACTCCAGGGGGTTTTATTATATTTTTTAAAAATGATTTATTATAATTTTTTAAAATCCATTTCGGGTCTTATTCGGGATGTAATTCAGAGTGCACGGCACTTGGCGCCTCGCGTTCCCTGCGAGCGGAGCGAGAGCCTTATAATGCAGGATCCAGAGAGGCCTGCCTCGCAGCGGAGCGAAGTCTCGACTCCGGGGACCGTCAGAAAGGGCACGGCTTTTGCTCCCGGAGCGGGGGACCGCGGGCCCGATTCAATGAGCGGCATTGTACAGTATTGTACTACGCTTCGAAGCGGCGGACGCTTCGCGGCGTGTCAGGGCAGGGGCGCGTTTGCCACGGTACTTCATTGGACCTTGAGACATCTGCGAGAGGCACGACCAGCGAGCATTGAATCTCCGCGAAGTTTCGTTGGGTCGAAAATTTGTCGTTTTAGTAGCCGGAAATATTCAATGGTTTTCTGCAATCCTGATCGATTGATATTGAAGAATGAAAATTCTTTGAACATCATCGTCAGTATGACTCGTAAGACAAAAATTGTAGACCCACGGCGAGTTGCTGGGCGCATCGAAAAGCGATATAAAAGAGATTTGGAAAAATGTCGAGCTCTGGCCCCAATACCTGCTCTGAGCGCGCAGGTAGCCGGGCAATGCAACCCTGCACCTGTACACGGGCAGGTGCTTTGTCCAAAGGCTGTGCAAGCAGACCGCTGTCCTTGTACGTTGATTTTCTTTTCGAATTGATTTTTACACAGGGACGATTCCATCGTTAATCTTTCGAGAAATGTAGATCTCCGGTTAATAGTTATTCGGGCAAAACCGTCGACCCCATAATCCTGGGGAACAAGCTGGAAAGCCGATATTCTTGGAGGCATTATATTTTTCGCTGATATATCAGAAGAGTAATAGTTCCTTCTCGAGTATTCCGTGAAAATCTTTTTATTATAATATGTACAAATATATAATATTAGAATTACAGTAAATTACAATCAATACACGTATTGATTAGCGAGGGCTCGGAAAAATTTGGCTTTGCGGGTGTTTGCAGCTTCTCTCTGGATCTCCTCGTTGTTGTTGGAATTCAATTCCAATAGACCGATTACTTTGATCTGCACAGAGCATAAAACGAGTTTATATTTTGTATGTAAAAAAAACAACAAAAAGTATTTCTATCGTTATATACACGAGTGTTAACCATTTAACAGTAACTGGAAAGAAATTGTTTTCCTTCTAGTTACCGATCACGTGGGTTCGTCAGCGGTTGACATAGTAAGTGAGAACTAACCGCCAACTGTTTTCGATGATGTTCGCCTCTTTTTGTATGCAGATGGATAAGGTACTCGAGTATCGTCGTGTCCCATATGCAATGATAGTAAGCATCCATAGCGTCGGCGCTGGCTGAGCTTTTCTGATCGCTAGCGGCCATTTTGAACGCCAGCGAATAATCGACTTCTTCCAAAAATTGGCACAGTACAGCCGCTTGAGTGTAGCACTGCAGATGGGCGCAGCTCTTTATCATTCGTCGATAAACCAAGTCGTCGATGTGAGATCGAGGTACCGGCTGACTGAACAAATCGCTCGCCACCATTATCGCCTCCAGATAGAATTTCATGGCGCTCTCGTAAAATCCTAATACTGCGAAATTAATCGATGCATGAGGCAAAACGGTTGAAAATCGACAAGATTCCTGTTTCGTGCACTCTTCGTGCGAGTTGTATCATTTTTAATTACCGAAATTGAGATCGCCCATCACTCGCAGCCAGGGAACATTCGTCGGATAATACTTGAGAGCCTGGGTGAGAAGCATGAAAAGAGTTTCGCTTATGTTCTTCAGATTGTACGAGTTGGAGCTGCGAATTAAAAGAAAAGCTCGATGTTAAATCGATATTCAAACCAGTGCAATGACCTGTAATTGAAAAGCTTTCAACGTATGTAACCTACTTCGGTACTCCCGCCGGCCACAACGCGAGATACTGCGCGTGAAGCTCGAGGCTGGATTCGTCTCGCAGAACGTTGTGCAGTCGCGAGAGCAACGATATCGCGACCGTCAGAGCCGTGGACTCTCGCAGCCTCGTCAGCGTTCCCGTTGTACTCGCCATGGCGTCCCTCGCTGCACTTCCGCTCGCGTTACCGCTGTTTCCACGCTTTTGGGGCTGATCTCGACTCGGGCCGAATACCGTGAGGACTGGCCAATATACAATTAGAATGAACATCGATATGCGATATCGTTAAACGCGAAATAAAAAAGTAATTTGCATATTTTGTGCATAACTTCTTATTTGAGAAATTTCGTGGTTCGATTTTGTCTTCCTTATAGAGGAAGCTATAATTACAATGCAATTTTCGCCATAAAAAAGGAAAACGTTATACTTAAAAAATTCCATATTTATCATATAAACACGTACACAAAAATTATACACGTCCTGATACCAGGTAAAAAAAAATGCCAACGAACTTTCTCATAGAGGAAGTTATGCGTGAAACAGTAAAACATGAAGAATAAGCAAATTACTTTGCACCATTTTTCTTTGACCCTTCGGCGGTATTTTCGCAGCTATTGTCATCTTCGTCTAATGTATTTTTCCCAGCTGATTACGAATATCCAACTTATTTTTGCTCCTGAAGTGATTTTTGATGTAGCATGTAAAATGGCTTGAAGTAAAATGTTTCCAGAAAATGTATGCTTCCAAAAATCTTATGAAACTTGTTCACCAAATTGAACACCATAATACCGTGTAAATTCATTAATTAGCCGAATATGGATTCGATGCTTTCATGTTTATTGCAATTAAACTATTTGTAGTAATTAAAAATATATATACATTTTTTGCATAAAATCTGATTGCTTGGATAAATTTTGGCAAAATTCAATAACAAAGATCATAGTAGTATATTCGTATGCAGTTTTGGGACGACAGCTTAAAATGTACGAAAGTTAGAGCTACCACAGAAATTTTCCAAAAATTTAAAAATAGCGTAAAATCTCGAACAGGGCTCAATCTTAATGAAAATGGCACCGAAGGAAAAGACGCGACCACTGTACTAGTACGTAAACATAGCTTCCTCCATGAGGAAGCAAAAAACTCTATTGATATCTCATATCTTACCGATGTCCCAAGCTTCCCTTGGAAATTTCCTGGAACCCTTGAACTTGACGATATCCTGACAGACCAAACTGATGGCTGCGGAAAATTCACAGTGGCTCCAGCGTTTGTCGTGACTCGTGAGATAATCCCACTCGCTCATGTTCAAGAGAAAAGCTGTGCAATACTCGATGATTTCTTGTCTCGGAATAATTTGATCGGTGGATTGTATCGAGGCTATGCACTGCTTGCATTTTTCAACGAGAGCCTTTACATCGCCTTGAAAAGAAAACGAAATTCTTTGATTTATTTTCTTCGTCGATCGTTCATAGTCGTTCAGCCGCGACTTTTCGCTACTCACATCCGTTGCTTGCCGGCCAGGCGTTCAGATAATGCCATATGTCTATCAGCATCGATTCCCAACCGTACAGCTTGCTGAGTTTGTAAGACAAGCTCATAGGGCCGACGGGCTGTTGCTGAACTTCCTGTTCGAGTGCGTTCAACAGCTCTTTAGCCCCGTGAAATTCTTTCGACATTACCAATTCGCGACTCTTCGCGAGCAATACGTACGAGTAATCCTGACGAAAGCCTCGTGGCAACGACATTACGACGCTTTGCAGGGGTATCGGTAGTTCCCAGCGGCTGTTTACCCGCCACAGGGGATTCATTGGATTATTGCCGTCGAGACACAGCAGTATCTCGCGAATCTCGTGAGCGTCGTACGAGAGTATCAAGCGACGTTCTAACTCGAACATCTTGAACTTCGGACTCTCTACGGTAACGCAAAATTTCTGTTATCTCATGTTAAACAGAAAAAAAACAAATTAACCCTTCAAGTACGAGGCAAGTTATTATCGCGTCGGGTCATGACTCATCGGTCAGCCGTACTTGAAAGGTTTAAGGATGCATCACACGTATTCCCAGCCAAAAGAGACATTCAGTGAGAATTTGAACACTTCCTAATGATATAAAAATCTGAAAAACTCAACTGTATTAAAGGTGCCAAAAACATTAATCTTGCATAATAATAATGTCAAAAAGTTATTAACAAATTGCTTAAAAAAATTATTTAACAAATAATTAGTGAACCTTTTTTCTCAATTCAAATGAAATCGTTGATTTTCTGAAAGCCACATGATTTTTTTCAGAATTTTCTTACATTTCTGAATATTCCGTTTTGAATTTTTTTAACTGTTTGCGGAACTGTTTGCGAAATGGCCACGAAACTTTTTGTGTGTTCTGTGGCATCGTGATACGGAAACATATCCGAAATTAGTGCCTTTACATCGATTTTTCAAATTTTCGAAAAAAAATATTTTAAAGTGTACGAAAATTCTGAAAAATTCATATGAATTCTAAAAAATCAAGGAATTCATTTAAAATGATAAAATAACAGGTTTTCTGGTTTTTTGACGATTAATTTTTAAAATAATTTGTTAATAACTTTTCGGCATTGTTACTATGTAAAATCAAAGGTCATTGACATTATTAATACGGCTGATTTTTTTACAGATTTTTAGCATATCGCGAAGTACTGAAATTTTTATCGAAGTAAAATTTTGATTGGCAATATATGTGTGACGCATCCTTAAGCTCGATACCGCAGTTTTTATTATCACTCACGAGTATACGTCACGAGCGTGACACCCCAATCATCGTTGACCAACAACGACGGCAATTCGATATCATCGGTCGTCGAACGTTTCTGTATTTCCAATATTTCCTCCGAATTAAACAATTCTTTGTAATTCTGAGTAGCGAGAATTGTACCCGCCAGCTCGTCCATGTCTCCCATCAGAACTAGGTAGTAGAGGTAGCGCCCTATTCGACGTTTCTCCGTTTCGTTTGATTTCTCCAGGACGCCGTCGATAGCCTGAAAAAAAAACGATAATTTTCAAAATTCCTTTCGCGAACCGTTTCGTCGCAATAAAATTTCATTCAGCTGCGAAATTAAAAGGTCGATATGGGATCTTACCCAGCAGAGAACTTCCAGACCCTTCGCTCCAGCGCCTTTAATTTCGATTATATAATTCCCGTGGATAACGTCATCGTCCAAGATCTTCCGTAACAGATTAAGACACTGAATTCTCAGCAAGAGATCTCGGGCAACGATGATCTTTCTATTCACCAAACCTCCCTGTATATCCAGCTCCAGATTATCCCGGTAAACTTGGGGTATCTCGCGAGCGATATTGTCCATTTGTAGAATCTCCAAAATATTCTTTAAAATAAATAGTTATGTATTATTTTGAAAGGCGATTTTAATTTTTTTTTCGTTCTCACCGTATATTGGTCTTTAACGGAGGCGTGCAATTGCTGAGTGAGGCTCTGTTCATGACCCTCGACTGGTACCTCAGTCGCCAAACAATATCCGTCCAAGTAACTCTTTCTCACTCTGCAGTAGAGCAACGAGTCCGTTTCCCCAAGTTTTTTGAAAAGGCTCTGAGCCTGCGACACGTGATGTCTGGCGCTCTTGTACTCCTCCCTCAACAAATAAAATGCTGCGAGATCGTAATGAATCTGTGAAGTTGTAAAAATTTTATTGTTCTTTAATTTTTTATTCTCTTTTTATTTTTTCCTTGAATCAGATTGTTATTTTTTAATTTATTTCTTTCGTTTGCGGGACAGACCGTTTTACGAAGAACGACAGACTTAAGACAGAAGATATGGTTGCAATTTAGCAAAATGCATTCCCGATAAAAGAAAAATAGAGACTCGCAACAAAAAGATAAGACCAATAATAGGAAATAATATTTGCAGAAAATAACTTTCAGAAATCAGTCGATGCAAACAGGGTACGGAGTTGTATGCACGGAAATTCGTCCCCAAAAAAAGTGAGATGGATTGCATTATCGCAGCCTAATGAATACCTGGCACTTGAATTCCTCCAAGGTAATGCAGTGCATATTTTCCCAATTCTGCTTTATCTCCGTGGTATCCTCGGTGAGCATTTGAAATGTATCTAGGGAAGGCACTTTTGGCTTGAAATCGTCTGACTCGAGTACAGTGTTGAGAACATTGAGACTGTGAGGAACATGAGATTCCAATTTTCTTATGATATCGTCGGCCAGCGCTGGCGGTACGTAAGTTGATTCCTGAATTCCTGGACTAATTTGCGAAGTAGAAAAGAAAAAAAATTGTCATCGGTAAAGCGGTCCTGACAAAATGACTCGTGCCAACACGGAGTTTATCGCAATTCTCTACTCAGCAATGTAACGTATGTAAGACAACATAATAGTTGTCCGGTGATTACATTGCAGAGTAGGAAATTTTTATGATTTTATAAAAAGAAATTAATGAATTACATGTGGATGAACTGTTGTTTTGTCTGCTTGTTGTGTAATGCTCGAAATATTATGGCTCTTATGTGCCATCTGTGATAAAGCACTATCGTGAATAGCAGTTGATCGGAAACGGAGGATACAGAGAATTCCGGCAGAGCTGGAATTTCAACGACCGTATCGCCAGTGACGTAAAACAAATCTTGCAGGAGAATGAGTTGCATGGGGAGAGGAATTTTTCTCTCCAATATATCCAAATCCCATTTCAGGTAAGCGGCGACTTTCAACGAGAGTATCTTAAGCGCTATGCTTTTGTAGGACCACTTTCTCAACAATCCGGATTTGGCGTCGTTCGTCTCGGATTCTATCGATTTCGCGTCGTTCTCCTTCTGATCGGAATTTATCCCCATGAACTTTATCATGAGATCGGTCGGTGAGGGATCTGTAATTTTTGTTATTTTAATTCAACGATTCATTGGTAACTCGTAAGTGAGGTTGGGATTTCCATTTGTTACCTGGAAATGGTTTCGAGAGATGTTTTTCAAGCAGAGACGGATTCAGAAGAAATTCGAACCACAATATTGTGTCCGGTGAAATTGGCACCGTTCCCGGTCTTAATAAATCCACATCCATGATTTTATATCGCGGGAAAACTTTTTTTTTCAAGATTCAGATCATTGTTTGTAAGATGGCGGCGGACGTTTGTCTCGGCTGTCAGCTGTTCTCGCTTTGTCGGGGGGTAACATATAACAACCTCGCCCAACGCAAAGTTCCTAGCACACTCCGACTCCCAAATCGTTTCCCGTTTCCGCATGAGAGACACGATATATGTGCTTAAATGCAATTTCCATCCGACATCCTCGGAGTCAAATGCATACTAGAGTCAAAAGGTAAAATAGTATGATGTTTATTGACAATAATACATAAAACCGGACGGATAAGCGTTCTACACTCACCACCTAGTAACCCGTCCTGACTGAATGGTATAACAATCTTTGAATCTCCCGCCAACAAGCCGACATGAATCGAAAGGGATTTCAAACGATACTAGAGGTGCTTTCGATTTGGCGTTTCTTCGTATTACAACGTGAGTGCGCATGCGCACAGTCGCTTTTTGGTACGCATTCGTATCAAAAAGCGACTGTGCGCATGCGCACTCACGTTGTAATAACGAAAAAACGCCAAATCGAAAACACCTCTGCGTTACTGTAGAGACGGCGTTATCATTAGAGTCTGAAGAGAGTGGCTCAGGTCTCCACCAGGGAACGAGCCATCAATGGACTTAAAATAATAATAATAATAATTAAGGCTAGTTGACGGCGAGCCGCTGTTTCGCAGTGACAGACGGGAATGGCGTGTCAAAACCTTAGCGCTCTCTCTTGATACGCTCATCGAGTTATCGAACGGGAATTAAACAGTGAAAATTACGACAATGGCCACGAGAAACCTCACGGAACCTTTCGTTCTTATGAGAAACAATGCTCTTCAGAGTAAACACATTTATGCCGAACAGGTACACTTGTATAACCTCCTTGTAACAATGTCACCCGACGATATCGATGTAATCATCATCTTCCACCTGTTTATTCTCGTCTCTGATTAAATTAATCCGTCTCAGAATCTGTCCGATCGCATGGCCTTGGTTGGCGGTGACAATGCCGCGTCGGACAATGTCGAACTCAACGGAATAAATTTGGGCGATTCTTCGCCGCCCGCTTGGACGGACGCACTCGAGGAGACTCAATACATTCTCAGTCGGTTACGAGTTAAACTCGACAGTCTCATCGAGTTACACGCCAAGCAACTGACAAGGCCTACTCTTGATGACAACTCTCAGGTTTGCCACTTACGCATCACTTTATTTATTTATTTATTTGTTTGTTTGTTTGTTTATTACCAGATTTCTCCTTGACCAGTATTTAAATACCATTAATTATAAATACTTAGATCTTGAAATTCCAACAAAATAATAGTAAAATGATATTTCAACTTAAATCAGATTCTATTTAATTATTAAATTATTTAAACTTAACTCTACTTCGTACAGACTTCTTAAGAATATTGAATGTCGACCTCATGATAAAAAAAATTGTACAGTATTGAAATAAAACATTCTATATTATCAGCTCCACAAATATTTTCCATTGATTTAATATGACTCATTAAATTGTTTAGCCACAGAACATTTTATTTTCTTTGGTTGCTTGTTTCAATGGATGCTTGAGATTGTGATTAATTGGAGAGTGACCGAATGAATAATAATCTAACAGTTGTTTTCAGGAAGAAAGACAAATGGAGCAGTTGACGCGAGAAATAGGCAGAGCTTTCTCCAATGGCTTTCGTCAAGTGCAAACCATCAAATCTGCTGCTAGACACGAGAGGAAACCAGGAGAACGTCAGCTTGCTATGAGCGCTGTACTTGCTCTCTCCTCCAGTTTGCAGGAGATGAGCATTCGATACAGAACAGCGCAGAGCAACTACCTTCAACGTAATGAACATACGATTGACCCTTCACGTACAGGGTCCGTATCTTGTACGAGGGAGATTATTTTCTGTCCCAGCAACCGTGCTATGGCTGCGATCGCCTCATCTGCACTGTCAGATGGAAGGACGGTGTAAAACTCCAAATCTCGTTAATTTACGTTTCGGCCATGAATGCTGGCCCTCTGAATTATTTATTGTAAATCTTGTATATTTTTTTTTCGTGACAATTATGCTCATATGACCATTCTTAGGGATGTCAAATGGCTAGCGAACTTGCTACATCCTGCTCAGCCTTTAATCTAAATACCAGTTTACTTTTATGTTTCGGCCAGCACTCATGGCCGAAATGTAAAAGAACGAGATTTGGAGTTTCGCACCGTCCTCCCATCTGACAGTGCCGATGAGTCGATCGCAACTGTAGCATATATCAAAAACATTTACCGATATCAAAGAATCTATCAAAGACGGATTCCCGTGTTTCGGAGTTCCTGGTACAGGAGACGATTCTCGGTATGAGCCCCGCCCCCCGTACGTGAAGGGTTAATTTCCTTACCAACACAATCGTGTATTCACCGTAGCGTAATGAATATACGATTACCCCTTCGCGTACGGGGTCTGTATTTTGTACGAGGGATATTTTCTGTGCCAGCATCCCCGTACCTACTATGCATCATTTTTTTTCTGTATCCACGAAAAAAAATCTGGAACGTCGTTGAAAGCTTAGATCGAAGGGAGAGGACTAGGCAAAAAAAAAAATCTTTAAAGAAAAATATTTAAGAAGGGTTCCCGCGGTTGATAAGTGATTTTCGATGTTTGGAGCTCTTGGTGCAGTGGAGGATTCTCGACTCGGACCCCGTACGTGAAGGCTCCCTTACCAATATAATCGTGCATATCATTGACACGTAAGCGTTTTTTTTTTGTTTTTTTTTTGCAGAGATGAATTCACGCGAGGAACGAAATCGTCAGTTTTTCGCCGACGACGAGACCCTCGTAACTAACGCTGCGACGGATTCGTGGCTCGCCGAACCGACGTTCAGTCAAAATGAAGAGACTTTGTGGCAAACTGGTATGCAGAAACAAGAATCTGTTCTACTGCAGATCGAACAGTCGGAAGAACTGATGAGGCAAGCTGCCGAGAGGGAACAGGAAGTTGGGCATATAGTCAGAAGCATATCGGATCTCAATCATATATTTAAGGTAGGTTGAAAAAGAATTTCGACAACTAAAAATGTTGAACGCAAATGCGGTCTGATATACCAATAGTGTACATTCGTCTGCAAATGTAACCGGAATGACCATTACCGGAAGTTTCGGTGCTTATCGTAAAATTCAGTACAGTAGAACCCCGATTAACCGGGATGCCCGGGACCGAAGAGTTCCCGGATAATCGAAATCACGGGAAATCCGAACTAGACAGCGAAAGTATATAAGTCAATAATAGCTAATTATACATGCTTTATCTTGACTAGTTACAATCACTTTTTTTCATTAATAGTACGTAAGCTAGTCTTTTTTGGGAGTACTCAGTGACTTTGGTTTGCTCCAAGTATTAAAAAAAAAACCTCGGACGCACGATTAATCCGCTTGACGGTAATCCGACCCCGGTTAATCGGGGTTCTACTGTAAAATGTCAAATTTCATAAAAATATTAAAACTCGTTAAAATGTTAAAATTCATTAAAATGTTAAAATTCATAAAAATTTTAAAATTCATAAAAATTTTAAAATTCATAAAAATTTTAAAATTCATAAAAATTTTAAAATTCATAAAAATTTTAAAATTCATAAAAAATTTTTAAATTCATTAAAATTTTAAAATTCATTAAAATTTTAAAATGCATCAGTTAAAATTCATGTTTGTGTTGAATACAGGACTTGGCAACGATGGTCCACGATCAGGGCAGCATTCTTGATCGGATCGATTACAACATCGAGCAAACCCAGGGCCAAGTTCAGGAAGGTTACAAACAATTGAGAAAGGCCGATTCTTACCAAAAGGCCAGTCGAAAGATGTATTGCATTTTGGTCCTCGCGACTGCCATTGTATTTCTCTGTTTTCTCTTCATCGTCTTTAAAACTTAGTACTCGACCGCGTGTCCCGAAAAATACCTCCTTACATTCGGTGCTTTCCGCGTTACGACGAAACACGCGCATGGACACGGGCACGGTTGTCTCTCGCGAGATTTGACGAGGACGAAACTTCCTAACGACTCGGGAATTGAGGGAATCAATCCTGAATTATTGAAGAGAAAAAAAAACAACAAAATCATATAACCGTAAATCGAACAATTCATTTATCGTGAAATGTTCGTACGAACATTATTCCGTGTAACGTTATTCCAAATATTTAAAGAAAAGTCAGGAAGCTTTTATCGTTGTTAGACTAAGACTGCCGAGGTGTCAACACCCGGCCGAGGTGATATTGCACTCGGGTGACGGTTCAAACTTCGAGGCCGAAAATTAATTTGGTTTATGATAATTGTGAAAAATTTTATCGTTGTTATTGTAGCGTGTCGATTAACTTCTAGAGAATTAATGTACAAATATTTAAATTATAAATATATACGACTTAATTTAAAATAACAATAGTATACGCAATTTATTATCATTTTTCGCGTTTCCCTCAATATCCCGCCCATCATTAAACTAGCGTCTTATTGTCAGTGGGCATCGGAAAGAATAATACACGCCGTGGATACAATAGTAACAAACAAGAAAATATATCTTAATCTCCTAGTCATTTAATGTCACTACGATGCTTTACAATTCGGTACAAATTGGCCCGACTTCTGAATATTGCAAATCACATATAACGTATCACAGACCCTCGACCCCACCTAGGACTTTCCGTAATACCATAGGCCACAGGTTTCATCATACTTCGTTATACAGTTATTTGCATATCCCGATAGATTTGAGGTCTGTGTTGATCACGATAAAAAATATAGTTTCCGAAGAATGTTCCTGCTTCGAAGGCACGATGTTATACTAAACTATAAAACTAAAAATATACTTCTTGTTTTAAACATACAAATTTCCTAATCGCACTTCTTGAATATATTTTTTCGATGTCTCTCTACATCTCCGATTACTATGATCTGTACAAAAAGAAGAATCATTATCAAATCTTTTTACTGAACGCATTGCGATAAAGATGATGTTCCTCGTTGCTATTTGCCTTGAAACTCGTGCGGCCAGAGGAATAATTCATTTTACGCCGGTACAACATTAGAAAGGAATAAAAAAATAATGTTGCAAATGTACAGTACATTTTTATGGTATAGGAGGCTCGTAAAAGCCATAACAAATTTGTTCTATGTAGTCGTATCCCAAGATGGCGGCGAGCACACGCACGCACACACGGTTTGAGCAATTTTTGCACATGCACTTGACTCTCTTTCCCTTTGTCTCTTTGACTATGATTGAAACTGCAAAACGTGAATACGACGATGGTGACGAATTATCTTTCACGTTTTTTGTCGTATCGCACAGTTGATTTCACGTTCCCGACGTGTTTAGTATGTGAGCGAGAATACCGAAGGCGCCGCCAAGTAGAAAACGCACGAAATTATCGCCCACGAGAGGTCCGAGGGCGTACAGACCCTTCCGGGGTGCGCGCATCACTTCGTATGTGAAATCGTCCGTTTCTATGGGATTCGAATTGCTGTCGATCGGCTTGTCCACTGTCTTGCCCAACCGCGTTGCGTATTCTCCTAAGTAAGAGAGATCCGGTTTTGAACCTGCCGAGAAATATCAAACGGTTAGGCTTGTTCAATATATTGTAACGAATATGAGGATTGACTCAGACACGCGATATTACATAGGCGACTGGAATAGCTCGGTATGACAAATGACAAAAGTACAGATTATCGATTTACGAGATGACGAGAGTCTTGATGGGAGAGTTTTGAAGGTTTTCAAGAATATTCTTTTGAAATATTGAAAATATTTTACCAATATTTTTTTGTCCGCCCATAAATCTTAAATGAAAATGTTTCCGAAATGTTTTTTAAACATTTCAGCGAAATGTCAAAGATTGCATCAGTAGTCCAATTTGAATACACAAACGCGGAAACAATTGTAGAAATATTTCGGTGAAACATGAAATTAAAAAACATTTCAAAATTTGTATCACTATGTTTCACAAGAGTTGAAAGTTTAAGTATGTTTCTGAAATATTTGAAATTTAAAAACATTATTTTCATATATTTCAGAAATATTTCGTCAGATTTTAAGCATTGAAAATATCTCGAAAGTAATTTAAAATTTTAAAAAAGTGATCTCAATAGGTTCCATATGTCCGTCTGGACCGTATCGGACAGTTACGACCCATGCGAAAAGTTAACTTTTGGACGTAGAATAGCTTATAGATACCATTCGGACGGACATATGTAACCTATTAAGATCACTTTTTCGTACCAGATGACTATATGCTCCCCGAGTTATTGATTTCCCTCGGTCGTAACAACATATATTATTTCCCTGACTGCAGTTTCCGATACCGACCGAGTACCGGCAAGGTGGAGATTAACGTAATTCAAATAATTTTAAGTTTAATCTTGGACGATTATTTTTGAGTGTCGAAAAATGTACCTATGAGAATAGCAACTGCCGAGACTCGAAAGATCTGCAGCTGTCCATTCGGCGCGCAGAGGGTAACTTGTCGATCCTGCTGTCCGAACGGTTCATCCCCATCGGCACCGACGTCGACGATGGAGTAGCCTGGAAGAGCCTTGTAGAGAGGATAGTTCGTTCCACCGTCGGCCATCATCTCGTATACTTTGTGATATTCCGGATATATGGAAGCCGGAAGCCACTGCAGCCTGTCGAAGTTGCTGGAGCCCAGTTTCAAGCCAGAAACTTTCGTGCCCTTTTGTCTCTCCCAGCCGCACGACGCATCGCGGAAAATGTGCAGAACGGGTACTCCACGGAATCGGGCTGCCATTATCGCATCCGCTGCGCTCAATCCAGCGCCGACTATCAGCACAGGCTCCACTGCGAGTTCGGTCAAGTCTTCGCTTTCCTCGATTATCGAGTCTCCTGATGGTTACACATAAATTATTATATTATATATTGGTATAAACATAAATCCGCAGTTTCATCACTGCAATATGTAATAAACTTTACTTCTTTTAATGTTGCTCGACTTTAAGAGAATGTTTCATTGTATTTAATCTGAATACCACGACGAAACTTAAATATGAAATACTAGCAGATTGTTGTAGCTCGAGTGCTTCACGCCCTTGCGTGGACTATGGGATTTAGAGTCCGGAAATATAGATTTGCGGTAATACGTCACTTTCGGTTTGAAAATCTCATTGTTCGACTGGAAATGGCGTATTTCCGGTATGACGTCACTTCCGATCGAAAAAATAGATTTTCCGGTCGAAAAATGAGATTCGAAGATGGGCACGAACAAACAGATAACTTTTAAAAATATATACGAGATAAAGATGTTTCGCTTACTGTGCTCGCTAGCGAGTCGATCGAGTTTGTTTTCAAGATCGTTGAGATCGTGGGTGATCCAGCTCGGTCGCGACTCCTCTCCCGGCAATCCGAGACGATTCGGCGAGTCCGTCGTACCGCTAGCGAGTACAACCCTTTTGCATCTGTAACCGAAGGGTTTACCGGTCTCGTTCGCGTATCCCTGTACCAGCCAGCCGTACTCGTCGACGTTATCGCTTAATCCGTGGACAGGTCTGACCGACGTCACCGTCATCCCGCTGTACACATCGAGTAACCAACCGATCTTAAGACGGATCTCCAGATATGCAACTGAAGAAGGGCGAAAAGAGTGCATTGGGGGAGCATCTACCGATTATATAGACTGTGAATTTCGATAAAAGCGTGTTACTGTGAACAATTTTGACTAACCACTTGAAATACTTTTCGAGACCCTGCATCCTCACGTAGTCCTCGTAATAGGCGGCCACAGTACCGACGGGTACTCTGCTCGCCGCTTTGCACGTCGGTGTCTTCACCTCGTCGAGGCAATCGTTGCCGACCCGGTCGCCGAGGATAACGGAATTTTGTATCTCCTCCGCCTCCACTAGCATGCCCCATTTCTTCAGGTCCATGCTCGGCAGGGACATCCAACGGTTCAAGCTTATCGTTAGAACGTTTGGATCCATTGACTGAAATTAAAAAAGAAGAAATTAATGAAAAAAAACTTACATCGGTGGTATTTACATACGCTGCAGTAAATGGGTAAAAACGCCTGCAAATTTCGTAATTTTTTTCTCGGTAAATATACGCTTTATCGATTCAATTTTTTAGGATGGTATGAGGATATATTAAAAGAACGTTTAGGAATTTTTTCATTCAATTTTATTGTTATTATGTATTTTTTAAAATAGATCAGTGTAGACAATTTTTTTTAAAGTTTCTTTGCGGTGTTTCTGATTTCAGTTTGTCATCTTATCAGAATCAAACAATTTTAATTGTTTTTCAACAAATGATATATAACGCGGTTCTTGACGAGGGGAAAAAATGCAAAATGGTGGCAGTTTGAAAAAAAGTCGAATTTTGTCTACTTTTCAACGATTGCGTTAATTTCTAAAAATTATTTTTTATTATTTTTTAACAAATGTGGGACCGTCAAGGACTAAAGAATCTGTTGAATTAAAATCCATCAAAACATTTTTAAGATATCAGGGACACCGATCTTGAAAATCACGTTTTAAGAAAAACGCTTTCAAAGTTCTGCCGCGCCGCTGCTCGAGCGCTCCGCCACTTTCCACATAACGGCCCTAACTTTCGTAATTCGTTGAATTTCGAAATAAAAATTTAACAGAATATTTTTGACACTATAGACCCGTAGTTCTTAACCTTGGGAGTCCACAGGGGGTCCCCCGTGTATTTTTGGGGTCCCTGGACCCCACGTTAAGAACCGCTGCTATAGACTATTAGAAAAAATGCCACAGTAAAATCGCAACTTTACTGTGGCATAAGCCCTTAAATCGGTGGTAATAAAAAAAAATCTCTATCGAATATCGTTCTTAACCAACCTGCCAGGCACCGCCAGGTGGTCCCTTTCCAAGAACAACGTGATCGATTATCTTGTGTTCCGTGTTGTGTTCGGCTTTGAGCCAGGTGATGAGCGACGGGAGATCCAGCCCAATATCCACACACGGATGCTGCAACTGGTCCATGAGGAGGGCCAGAGGTTTACCCCCGCCTCGTCCTTCGACTCCTGAGGTCAGAGTAGCCAGAGTGCCCCGAGAACTTCGAGCCAGCCCGGCGACTTTGCTTTTGTTGGCAATTTTGCATCTACGAGTATTCTTCTCGTAGCCGTTCTCGACGTTCTCGTCGTTCAGCTCGGTCTCGTATCGGGACGCTCGCGTCACGTAATTCAATCGAGCAGTGAGCATTTCGTCTCCGGGATGTGGCTCGCCCGTGTAGTAAGGCCAATTTCCAGACAGCATGTACGACAGGCAGATAGCACCGGGCCCGTTCCCTGAAAACGGTCGAAAACGAATGTCAATAAAAATATTTGTGCGAATGATTTTCAACCCTTAGTGTTCACACCTCCGTAGCGAATCATTAATTATCGACCTCAAATATTCCTAATATCTCAGTAACTATGCACTTTTCGGAGGAAAAGGTTGAGACACTTTTTGCAGTGAATTGATCAAATTTTAAGTTGGCGCAGACAAATTTTTTTTTAAATCTTTTTTGAACGTCCAAAAACGTGTTTGAAGTTGACGATAGGTGTAACATTTTCGGGTCAAAAGGACCCCCAATCACACTAAGGGTTGTAAGATATCGAGGACAGTTTAAATCCACGCGCGATCGAAAAGACAACCCGTGACGGCGCAGAAAATCAAATTAAAGGATTGTGCGTGCGCAAGGGCAAAACAATGTAAACACCGCGCCTCACGTCATATTCGTCTCACTCGACAAATTTCGGCAACGGATCGCCCTCTTTCTCTCTGGGGACGCCGAGTACGACGGACGCGTCAAATACCTTGAAGGAAGAAGGAGATTAGCGACGAATTCGTGTCTGACTCTCCGGATCGAGCGTGGCCAGCCGATCACCATTTAACACTCCACTGGGCTGTACCCACTTTCCGGCAATCCCCAGAGTTGAAAGGAAAGAGCCATCGAATTAAGATAAGTCGAATTTTTTATATTATTGTCGAATTCGCGTTTCTGTATTTTTATTTATTGTTCTATCTCTTGGTACTTATTAACCCCTGTGAAAAGAATGATACTGAACGAAAACGAAGAATATTAGACGAATATAACGTGAATGATTGGAATGGAACTGACTTGATTGCACAATCTACTTGTTAATTAAATCACATATTCTTTAAAACCAACATTTCTTTTTGTAAGGTGAATGATTCTTAACTTTACAGTGTTAAAAAAATAAAAAAAATTAAAACAGATATAAAAGGCCTTCAATAATACACAGTACCAGAAAGATCCACTTACCTACGATAACGACGTCTTTGTAGACGACATCCGTGTCGTCGTCGGGACCGTTGGTTTTCGGCATTCCGAACGAATCGTCTAGTACCATTTAAAGAAATTGAATTTTCTTCCGAATGAACAATCTCCACCGCCACCGAAGATCCTCCTTCTGAAATGTTTTGTAAAATTACAAGACGTTAGATAAAATAAAAACATCCACTAAAGTCCCAGACAGCTTACTCTCTCAATTGACATTCATATGTGGAAGCAACAGATGCAATGAAGCTTCGTTTACGATATTAACTTCATCCGGGCAATTAGACGGGAGTATCGCGATTACCCAGATGAGGGGGGAGCGGGGTAAAACGGCCCGCCATTTGAGAAGACTTAGTTACAAAAAAAGAAGAAAAAAAATGTCCCGCGCATAATTGGTGAAGTTCGTATTGTCCCGGAGATCCGATTTCCCCGGTTTCCGGCTGCAACGATAAATGATCACCCGCCGGACGAGGGTCGTGTATCATAAAGTGAGTCATAAATTCGCTATCGTCTTCGCGGCTCGTTGGAATAGTTGGAAATCGTGCAATATTCTCGCAGACGAGAATACAACGACGGATGGTGATATAATTACATTCTCAATTTATTCTCGTCGACCGTGCAATGATCCAGTTTGGAGTCCCAATCATTTAGATTCGTTTCTACACTGTAAAAAAAATATGTAAATTTAATGTACCGGACTCGAAGTTTTATGCAAAAACTGATACATTCAATTTAATGTACAATTGTGATGAAAAATTAATATACTTTTTCATTGATATTAAAGCAAATTATTAAAATTAAAGTGCTTTCATACTAAAATTACATTACATTATTAAAAACAAAGTATTCCCAATGTTTTTAATGCACTGAACATTAATTTTTCATCCCAAATGTATATGAAATTTAATATAAGAGTTTTTGCATAAAAACTTCCGGTTCGGAACATTAAATTTCATACGATTTTTTTTACAGTGTAAGTGTTGTGAAACGAAGTGAATTTTTTTTTTTAAATAACAATTTTTTTTTTTCCATGGACGAATGCAACGATAGCGCGATAATAGTCGCACGTGGAAATTGAATGCTCTTGGGTGATGGTATCATCGCCCTGGTGCCGGAGCTCGGACGCGCGCTCTTCGCGGAAAGGCGGTAAAAGTAGTATAGCGGAAGCAATAATGATAGTGTCATTCGGGCTTCGCTAGACCGTGACGATTTCCATGTGAAATTCAATTAAACTTTCAATTTATGCTCGTCGAACCTGTAATGGCTCAGTTTAGAGTCCCAATGATTTAGCCTCGTTCCGACGTGTTCGAAAGTTTGTGTTTTTATTTTCTTACACGGACGAGAATCTAACTATAGCGCGTTAAATGTCGCACGTGAAGAGTGATTCCTCGTGCATAATGCGATGATATGCGATAATTCGCAAGTGCGAAAGCTCGAGAGCGCGCTCTTCGCGGAATGGCGGTATAAGTAGTACAGCAGAAGCAATAATTATAGTGGCGTTGCAGTTTAGCTAGACCGTCTCGATTTCGATGTAAAATGTGTTAGAAAGTTTGTTGTTTTTTTTTTTCTTACACGGATGATAATGCAACTATAGCGTGGTAAATATCGCACGTGGAGATTGATTCCTCGTGCATAATGATGATACAATAATGGCAATAATTTGCAAGTCACGATTTCGTTGTAAGATGCAATTAAACTTTCAAATTATTCTCTTCGAATCTGCAATGATTCAGTTTGGAGTCCCAATAATTTGGCTTCGTTCCGACGTGTTAGAAAGTTGGGATTTTTTTTTTTTTTACACAAACGAAAATGCAATTATGGAACGATAAATGTCGCACGTGGAGATTGAATCGTCGTGTCCGATGATACGCAAGAATTCGCAAGTACGGGTGCTCGAGCGCGCACTCTTCGTGGAAAAGCGGTAAAAGTAGTATAGTAGAAGCAATAATGATCGTGGCGTTGCGGCCTTAGCTAGACCGTCTCGATTTCGATGTAAAATGTGTTCGAAAATTTTATTGTTGTTGTTGTTTTTTTTTTTTCTTACACGGATGATAATGCAACTATAGCGCGGTAAATATCGCACATGGAGATTGATTCCTCGTGCATAATACAATAATGATGATACAATAATGGCAATAATTTGCAAGTGCGAGAGTTCGAGCGCGCGGTCTTCGCTAGACCGTGACGATTTCGTTGTAAAATACAATTAAACTTTCAAATTATTCTCGTCGAACCTGCAGTGATTCAGTTTGGAGTCCCAACAATTTGTCTTCATTCCGACGTGTTAGAAAGTTGGGATTTTTTTTTTTTTACACGAACGGAAATGCAATTATGGAACGATAAATGTCGCACGTGGAGATTGAATCGTCGTGCCCGATGATACGCAAGAATTGGCAAGTGCGGGTGCTCGAGCGCGCACTCTTCGTGGAAAAGCGGTAAAAGTAGTATAGTAGAAGCAATAATGATAGTGGCGTTGCGGCCTTCGCTAGACCGTCACGATTTCGCGATGCAAAATGCACGTGAAGAGACACAACTATCCGCTTCGCCGTTTGATACTGAAGATTGCAATCTCGGTCTCTAGGCGCGCACATGTAAAACCGTGTCACGTGCTACGAGCCACTCGCGAAGGATCGATGGGTTCTCGTTAGCGTTGGTCAAGCGCTAGAATTTAAAGTCCTAAATGGATATTTTTTATTTCTCTAACTTATTCGCTCCCGCAATGTCTCGTTATTGACCTATTGATGCAGACGCGTCATTCAATAATCCATTGGGCAGTTGACCCGGCGTCGTAAATTTTTATTGAATGGCTCGCGAGACACCGAGCTCTCACGAGTGTAATCAATCTTGCCCGAGCGTCTCGTCGAGCTTGTTACGCGCGTCTGCGATTTATCTTCGCGTACACAGTAAAAAAAAGTTTTTTTTTTTAGAACAACTTACTGTCCGCAAACGTCCGCAATTCTTTATTTGTTCATTCTCCGATCGCATCAGCATGCTCTAGTTTTGCGAACGAAAGTACAAATTAAAACTGTCAATGACACGGGAAATAAAAGGACAGGTTTCTATATTGAAACCTGAACCACTGAGTTTGTCACTTATTTCAGAAAATTGTTTTTATGAAACTTCGTATTCAATTTTACGAAATTATTTCTTACTATGTACCACGGATACGTACACAGTAAAAAAAAGTTTAAACAAACGTCCGCAATTCTTTATTTGTTCATTTTTTCGAACTCATCAGCTGGCTCTAGTTTTACGAACAAAAGTACAAACTAAAATTGTCAATGACACGGGAAATAAAAGGACAGGTTTGTATGTTCAAACCTGAATAAAAGAGTTTGTCCCGAGTTTGTCACTTATCAACCAAGAATAAAAGAGTTTGTCCCGAGTTTGTCACTTATCAACCAAAGTTATTTTTACGAAACTTCCTATTCCTATTACGATCTTCCGAAATTATTTTCTACTGTGTACCACAGATACGTACACAGTAAAAAAGTTTGTATTTTTTAGAACAACTTATTATCCACAAACGTCGTCAATTTTTTATTTGTTATTTTTCCGATCGCACCAACCGGCTCTAGTTTTACGAACAAAAGTTCAAACTAAAATTGTCAATGAAACGGGAAATAAAATGACAGATTTCTATATTCAAACCTGAACAGACGAGTTTGTCACTGATTTAAGAAAATTATTTTTACGAAACTTCGCATTCGATTTTACGAAGTTATTTTTTATTGTCTACCACTGATACATGGTAGATGCATCGTTAATTTATTAACGTGACTCTCGTAATAGTACGGAAGGCCGTTTAACATTTTTTTTTTAATTTCCGCTCACTCGGAAAAAAAATTATGCAAACAGCTGCTCGTGACTTTGCGTTATCGTACCTCGCGACAATAGGAAATAACGGTTCCGCGAAGAATCTACCGGGGATTTATTGAAAGTTAGATCTCTCGCGTGCTCTGTCGGCGCGCTCGGCGAGTCGAACACTTTGTGCGCGCGTCTTTTCTCGGAGCGCACGAGTGGGGAAAAATAGACGCGCACTCGATATATGGAAAAGTACCGAGAACGAGTCTGCACTTAAGATCGTTGCGGAATACAGTGACGCAACGGCGGTGCTATTGAACTGGAGGCAAACTTCTGTCCTTGACGGTTCCGTCAAGGCGAGGGTCGAGCGCACATCCGGTACAGTGCATGTTGAACGAAAAAGCAGGAAAAAAAGTTGGGCGGAAGTACGACGGCATTTTTTATGAAAAATATAAGGGGGGGGGGGGGGGGGCGAAAAAAATAGCCGGGAAGTCTCCAAATGATTAAGTTCCAATGTTCCCATATTCCTCTCTTTAAGATCGCTATAAAACTTTGCTATATTGTAGGGAAAGATCCACCGAACCGTTTGCAATTTTTTCAGATTTTTTGACCGTGTAGTTTTTTTTAGTAATGCGTGTACAATGCTACATAAGGTACCGTGTAAACGTTTCGGAAATCGGTCGGTAACGACAGAAAGTAGCGACTTTCTCCGCCGATTTCTGTTAGATTCGAATAAAAAACCTATCACAGTGAAGGGCATAATATCAGACAGATTGTGTCCAAATTTAAGGAAGATTCACCGTTTTGTTCCTGAGATAAATTCAATAGACGAGAGATCCTATCTCTGTCTAGCCGCTTGCTTTGCTGCGTATCTCACTCGCATATTGACTAACGCGGTCGGCGGAGCCTCTCCCCCGTTCCCCTCCCGCGATTTTGGCCCAAACATCCTTAAGAGCATGTGAAACACGTTCTCAGCGCGTCTCTCTCGCTCCGCCGAGAGCGCCACGGATGCTATCTCTCTCGCACTCCATAGTGTTTCACATGCTGTTAAGGTGAACGGGCTAATTACTGACCACCTAAGCTCCGCATGGCGTTAAAAATGAAGGAAGATTGTAAAAAGTAGTTCAGGAATTGAAATAACTAGTATTGCAAAAGTTTAGAGTCTTAATTACCTAAACAAGTATTATTTTATTATTTTTTACCATTTTTTAATGATAAAACTCGAAATATAGGAACTGTTGAAAATTACCCGACGAGTGTCCTACAATTTTGCCATGTAGCCCATATAGTGACCTATCTAAAGTCTAATCACCGATTTACGCCGCGTTGCATTTATGCCCGGTTATTTTCCAAACATAACTCACTAGCGTGCTCATTGCGTTTACTGAAATATGCAATAATGGGAGCATACGGCGTCCTTATAGACGGAATTTCCGGCGAAATTGTAATTTCTCTTTCTTTTCTCGCGCTCTACTGTTTTTATTGACGCTTAATCACACAGTACTTGCATTCAGCATTTTATTCGCTTCTGATAATGAAAACGATTTTAGAAACTTAACGAAACTGATAAGAAAAATGGCCTGCGCGAGCTCGTTTCGGGCGGATTCAGAGATAAAACTCCGAAAGTCGACGATTTTATAATATTTTGTCCCGATGCCGATTCAATCATATAATGCACCATATAAAGGATGTACATAAATAAATTTGAGTATGCCGCACATGAATAGAATTGTCTATCGTACATAATATTAATAACGGACAGTAATTGGGCCATGGTCAATAATTGGGCCGTTCACCTTATTAAACAAGAAAAACTATCTTTGTTAGAAAAAAATAAAAAAAAATTGTTACTTGTTAATTTTGATAAATCTTAATCGTTTAATTCTTAAGCTGTGTAATTGACATCGGCGGAGTAGGCGGAGTGGGCGCGACCTCTCGCAGGTCCATCAAGGATCTTCAATTGCAAAAGAACCGGAATTTCCGGTCCGCCGAACACAGCGACCTTGCACGAAAAAAATCCGACGATTCGGTAGAATTATTCGTTCCCGATCAAAGTGGGATTCTACATGAAACTTGAATTTACGGATTTCTTTAAAAAAATCTATATTAACAAATTTTTGTATTCTATTCATTCGCACCGTATTTCAAAATAACGAAACGCCTACGCGGCAAAATAATTGCTTAATCTCACGATCACCTGAGACGGAACGGAGCTGCGTACTCTGGAAGTGTACGATTTCGAAGTGTTGGTCAAGAGCGAGAACGGCGAAAACCTGCCAGCGAGCCGCAGATCGGATCAGCTTAGGCAAACTACGTGTGCTCTGGGCAGCCATTCAAGGACACCGCTGGTCAGTGTTGGGCGCTTGGGTCACGGCCCTTTCTCGATATATATCGAACTCGCTGTGCATATCTCTTATATCCGTATCTTGTCTTGAATATAAAAAAATAGTTTGTTTTAAGTTTTTAAGTGTTTGGCGTCGTGACGTTTAGAGGAATCTCTTGATTCCTCTAAAGAATAACGATTTCGAAGAATCACGATAGGCGAAAAAATACGGTGAGTTGCCTTCCCCTAAAACTTCGACCAAGGTGTGGAAAGTGTTCAATAGTTGAATCGTTCAATTCAATAATATTCGTCTTGAAATTCTATGTATTATACACTTCTAAACCGTATCTTGCCTTGTATATTTGAAAAAATCCGTTTTTTGCTTCCTCATAGACGGAGCTTTGTTTTAGTTTTTGAGTACTTGACGTCGAGGCGTTACTGGATCTGTTGATTCCTCTGAAGAATAACGATTTCGGAGAATCACGATAAGCGAAAAAATATGGTGAGTTGCCTTCCCATAAAACTTCGAAGAAGTTGTGGGAAGTATTCATATAGTTCATAGTGCAATGCAATAATGTCGGCCTTGAATTTCTATATTATTATACACTTCTAAACGCCCGTAATAAAAAAAAAAGTTGATAAGCACGTTTACGAGGCGCAAGATATAAATCGACATCTGGCCATGTCGATTTTGCATTCGACCTCGTTCGAATTTACGCAACATTACGAATTAACGATAGATAATTTAAAAGAAACCTTGTAACAGGAAGTGTATTTGCGCGATCAACCTGGGTTTTTTTGACGATAAAATCTAATGTACGTCAGTGCAACGTGACAGTAACGAGTGACCTGTGAACGACTGCGAGTAAAAGAAATGTAAATGCCGCGAGAACATGCAGACATCGCCGAACGAGTTCGCTACCGTCAAAGTCATGATTGCAATTTGTTTTTTTTTTTCTTTTGCCCGATAAGAATGATTCGCGAATGGTTAATTCTCTCCGTTAAAAAGAAGATTCTCAACGCTTGTCTCAACCGCATTCCTCTAAAGAACAAAACAAAGTTCATCGTCTTTTTTAACTGTACAGGAAGAAGAAACTTGTTTTTACGGCTGTACCCTCAGCAACCGTTTAAGATATGTTTCTCTCGCCATGTGCGATGCGCTTCCTCTTAGGGTTTTTTGCGTCCGGCCCTCCCGCTTCCCTCCGCGACCGTTAAAGTCTCTCCGACTCTTTGTTTTCCTTTTCGCTGAACGAGCCTTTTCTATCTCTCTCCCTGCTCGGCGGGAGGTCCCTCGCCGACAATCGATCGGCTTCAAGGTCTTGTGCACGCTCTCCTCGCATCTTCGGGAAAGTCTCTCGTTCACACCGAGCCTTCCAACGGCGCTAAAACTTCGATCCGCAATGAAAAGGCTTCCGTCGACGAGCGGCACTTACCGCTCGCCGTTGGACGTGAATAAAAGAAGAAGAAAATCCACGCTGCGACGATAACGTCGTTCTCTGCGATACAATAATAAAAGCTGACCTTTCGGCTTGAGACGGTTATCGCGTCATCGGTGCGCTCGCTGCTTCCAACTTCGAGGATCAAACGCTCGATAGAGAAACTCAAAATGGCGCCCGTGGATAAACAAAAAAAAAGAGAAATCAAAGCAATAAGATAACAGTCTCGAAAATTTGCTAGAGACGTTTCCGTTTTACACTCTGGATAATTACGCCGTTTCTTTTGATGCTTTTTTTTATATCAAATAAGTTTAGTCAACGGAGAATCGCGTTATCGGTACGCTCGTTGCTTACACCATCGAGGATCAAACGCTCCCCTGATAGACAAGCGGCACGAAAAGTAGCAGTTGGCGCAATAATTGCGACATGTGCCGCACATGTAGCAAATATCGCGCCAATATTGCTACTTTTCATGGCGCTTGTCTATCTGGGTCGATAGAGAGCAGGATGATCATAATAATAATAAGCTGAGGGTAGTATCAAAATTTATGGGACACGTTCGGTTTTACTCTCTTGGTAATTACGCCGTTTTTTTTTATGTCAAGTATGCTTATTCAACGGACAATCGCGTTATCGATGCACTCGTTGCTTCCCACTTCGAGGACCACACACTCGATAGACAAACTCAAAATGGCATGCGTTTTACTCTCTTGGTAATTACGCCGTTTTTTTAATATCAAGTATGTTTATTCAACGGACAATCGCGTTATCGATGCGCTCGTTGCGTCCCACTTCGAGGATTACACACTCGATAGACAAACTCAAAATGGCGCGAGTCGATGAACAAAAAAAAAAGACCAAAATGATAATATAAAAGTCTCGAAAATTTGGGCGCCACATTTCGGTTAGACACCCTGGGTAATTTCGTCTTTTTTTAATACCTAATAAGTTTTTTCAACGAATAAGTTGATCGGATAAGTTAACACACACAAAGGATGCTGTGCGATCGGAATGCAATTCGTGTAGAGGACATTTTTTTTCCTGCCAACGGTAAATCCCACCGCTTAATTCCGACATACGCGTCTTTAATGTTTCTGTATTTGTTTTCATAGCGATCCTCCACTCACGGCGACTAGTCTCGGTGCGAAAAAATGTTCGGCGCGATACGTCGCCAGCACTCGAGCTATCGAATCGTAGATATTCTAAACATCGGCAGGCACATGCCGGATAAGGACTAGCAGTGATTTCCCAGTAAGGTGACTCACGATCGAACAATACTTATCGACGCGATAATGAGGTGCACTGCTTGACGAATTTTTTTTTTCTCAAATTCATGCAACACTCAAGGTGAACACAAGCGTCACAGCGAAATTTGCATGACTGATGAACTTGATTTAGAATATGTTCGGTTTTTTATTTTATTATTTCAAAGTAATCTCGACACATTGCACTCTGCCAGGAATTGCAGATTTCCCAACTTCGAATTATTAATTATTCGCTGTATTATACAGTAGTAGGCAATTGAAGTGGAACATGATATTTTTCACCAGTTTTGGCAAAAGTTGGACCCTTTTACGTATACTTTCGCCAAAATAACCTTGTTCCACTTCAATTGTCGACTACTGTATATGAACAAGATTTATCAACGCGATAAGAATTGCACTGTTCGACACTTTTTTTCTCGCACATTCATGCAATACTCAAAGCGGACACAAGTATAACACCGAAATTTGCATGACTGATGCACCTGATTTAGAATATGTTCGGTTTTTTTTATCTTTTTTTTTCAAAGTAATCTCGACACATTGCACTCTGCCAGGAATTGCAGATTTCCCAACTTCGAATTATTAATTATTCGCCGTATTGTATATGAACAAGATTTATCGACGCGATAAGAATTGCACGGTTCGACGCTTTTTTCTCGTACATTCATGCAATACTCAAAGCGAACACAAGTATAACACCGAAATTTGCATGACTAATGCACTTGACTTAGAATACCTTCGTTTTTTTTAATCTTTTTTTTTCCTAAAGTAATCTCAACTCATCGCACTCTGCCAGGAATTGCAAATTTCCCAGTTTCGGATTAATAATAATTATAATAATTATAATAATTATAATAATTATAATAATTATAATAATTATAATAATTATAATAATTATAATAATTATAATAATTATAATAATTATAATAATTATAATAATTATAATAATTGTAATAATTATAATAATTATTACAACTATGATTGTTATTTTAACAGAAATCTAATGATTGCGATGCATTGGTAAATTTCGCATTCGCGGAAGTACGCGTCGGGAATAGAAGATAGCATGCACCGTAGGCTGTGATCAAAATACGATCGATACGGGGGATTATAGGCCATGCTTCGATCCGGCGCGTACAATGGCATTTGCGAAATAGTCTTCGATCCCTTCGCAGGTGGCCTCTTACTCACGCGCGTGATATATGCATCGCGCACGATTCTTGCAAAATGAAACACGCTCAAAATATCGTCGTAATTGGAAGGAAAAAAAAGAAAAAAAAAAAAAAAATCCGCGGTATATCGACTGCACATAAAATGTGCTATAGAATTGATCAATTATTGAGTACGATAGTTATCGAGAGGCGGTTGTTCCGCGAATGTATTGTGCTTGCTTTTTTTTACTTTTTTTACTCCAGCGCGTAATATATGCATCGTGCACGATTCTTGCAAAAGGAAATACGCTCAAAATATCCTGGTAATTACAAGAGGAAAAAAAAAATGCCACGTAATATCGACTGAATATAAAATGTGCTATAGAATCAACGTACTATTGAGTCCGAGAGTTATTGATAGGCGGTTGTTCCCGTGAATGTATTGTGCTTGCTTTTTTTAAACTTTTTTTACTCCAGCGCGTAATACATGCATCTTGCACGATCCTTGCAAAATTACAGACGCTAAAAATATCCTCGTAATTAAAATAGGAAAAAAAATGCCACGAAATATCGATTGAATATAAAATGTGCTATAGAATCAACTTACTATTGAGTCAGAGAGTTATCGAGAGGTGGTTTTGTTCCCGCGAATGTATTCTGCTTGCTTTTAAAAAAAAAAATGTTGACGATTCTTGCAAACTGAAATACGCTCAAAATATCGTTGTAATTAGAAGAAAAAAAAATCCACGAAACATCGACTGAATATAAAACGTGTTATAAAATTTACCTACTATTCGGTACGAGAGTTATCGAGAGGCGGTTGTTCGCGCGAATGTGTCGTGCTTCCTTTTCTCAAACTTAATTTAATAATCTACTTGTCGCCGGGAGATCGAAGTTTCTCGTTGTTGGGTTAAAGAATTAAAAAATTACCCTCGTGTCAATAGTCGTGGCGCGAGTAAACAGGCGTTATTCGCAAACACAGACAGCAACAGCAGCAAGCAAGCGAGTAGAAGCGCGATCGTCTCGTTTAAAGTTTCGGAACGACGCGACGCGAAAATAGCTCCGCTCACTTTGCCCGCCGTCGGCGTACTGACGATCCTGGAATACCCGCGGCTCGAGCGAGCGACCGTGCGAGCGCCGGTAACTCGTGGACCCGGCATTTTTTTTTTTTTTTTTTTCGTCCGGAGGGGAAGTGCGCGCCGCCCGTTCAGCCTTGCCGTCGATCCGACTCCGTCTCGTTTACGTAATAACTCGTATTTCACTGGCTCCGACATTCGCGTGCCCCGACTCGGACGCGTCGTTGGATTCCTAATTATAAGCTGCCTAAACGCCGCGAGATGCCGAAGTTGTTGCGGATAACCCTGTAACGCTGTCACGTGGGGCGGTAAATTACGAATCGGTGGGCACGGCGAAAATCGCCACAGCGAATAGTGATTGATAATAGTAATGCCGGAAAATAGGAGAGTAAAATAATAAAAATATGACACTGGGAACAGATATTCTGCGCTTTGACTTATAGAGCAAGCCTCTCAACGCCTTTGTGATGATAGCAAAGAGAAATATTTAAAAGTAAACAGTCAGTCGACCGGAGGAGAAACTCCCATGATAACATGTTCTTGTCTATTATTTTTTGTCTACTTTATAATTAATTTAATCTAACGTAATTCACCTAATTTATTCGTTTGTACACTCAAACAAAAAAATTCGCTTGAGGGCTGCCAAAGAAAAAATTCTTATTTCAATTCTACTTTCAATTCTTACAATTCCATATGATATTGAAACAACGACGGCAAGACTACCAAAGTCACATCTTATCGTTTCAATCCCGTGTGCAATTGTAAGAATTGAAGTAAAAATGCTTTCTTTGGGAGCCCGCAAGCGAATTTTACTTGAATCATTGACATTTTTTTTTCAGTGTAATTATTGTAATTAATTTAATTTTGTATTTGTTTCGAAGCGAAAAGAGAACACATGTGATTACTATTGAAATTTTATATTTTTGTCTATCTGTAAGAGGAGCAATCCGTTAGTAAATTATCAATATCAATATCGTTGCCCATATATTTGCAGAGGTTAAGCTAAGTTGCGCATTGGCTTGGTCATTGAATTATCATAAAAAATGCTTGCGTCAATTGTCAACCAACAGTGTATGCTGACCTTTCGGTTTGAGACGGTTATCTCGTTATCGATGCGCTCGATGTTGCTTCGATGTTACTCCAGGTAACGCTGTAATGCTGCCACGTGCGGCGGTAAATTGTGAATCGATGAATTCGACGAAACCCACCATAGAGAATAGTAATAATAATAATGCCAGAAAATCGGAAAGGAAAATAAAAATATCGCCACCCATTTACAGAGTCGAGCTAAGGTACTGGAATCGCCTGGTCATTGGATAATTAAAAAATGCTTGCGTCAATTACGAGACAATTTATCTTGTCATCGCGGCGATGCCAAGAGTTATCAATAACTGTTTCATTTTTCCTCGAACGTTATTTATCATTTACTCACAGCGGCGAGCGAAAAAAGAATCGCATTTTTTAAAGTTAGCGAAGATAATATAGGTAACATGATGCAACGGTAAATTACGAAGCGGTCGACACGATAAAAACCGTCGTGCGAATGGCAATGATAATAATAATACCGGGAAATAGGAAGGAAAATAAAAATGTTAATATTCCTGTCCATAAACTTGCCGAGTCAGGCTAAGCAATCGAATCATTTAGTCATTAAATTGTAATAAAAAAATGCTTGCGTCAAAGATCAGACAACAATTTATCTTGTCATCGCGACAATGGCTAGAATTATCAATAACGGTTTTATTTTTCTTTGTCATTTTTATGTCATTTGTAAGAAATAAATGCTGACCTTTCGGTTTGAGATAGTTATTTCGTTATCGGTGTCCACGTTGCTGCCGAAGTTACTACAGATAACACTGTAATGCTGCCACGTGCGGCAGGTAATTACGGATCGGTGTACTCGACGAAAGCCGACATAGCGAATAATAATAATAATAATAATAATAATAATAATAATAATAATAATAATAATAATAATAATAATAATAATAATAATAATAATAATAATAATAATAATAATAATAATAATAATAATAATAATAATAATAATAATAATAATAATAAAAATAAAAATGTTGATACCGCTGCCCCCAGATTTACAGAGTCAAGCTAAGTCGCGCAATCGTTTAGCCATTGAATAATAATTAAAAAATGTTTGCGTCAATTATGAGACAAAAATTTATCTCGTCCTCGCGACAATGGCAAGAATTGTCAATGACTGTTCTATTTATCTTCAAATGTCATTTATCGATTGCTCACAGCGCCGAGCGAAAAAAGAATCGCAATTTTACAAGTTAACGATGGATAATACAGGTAACGTGATGCAACAACTCGCGCCGGTCGTATCGAACAGAGGCAATGATTCAGCTATAATATCTTACACAGTCATGTACAGCAGGCTCGCGAAGGAGCTCGGGATGCGATAGGAAGAAAAGCAACGACGCGTAGTGTGTACTTTTTTTTTTAACTTTGAGCTGAAAACGTCTATATTGTGGCGCAAGATTACACGCTCTCGACACGCAAAATGTATTTTATCTATATTGAAGCTACAGCGCAATTCGATCGATTTTTTTTTTCCTATCCGTTTACCGAGTGATTATTCTAGTTTGCCACGAGCAAGTAAACCGGAAGTGGCTATTTCCTCAGGGGATATGGCGGATCGGATCTGACCACCGGATGCGGTATAACACTGTTACATATATAATGTTTACTCTACGGAGGCTCGAAGCTTTCGCTACCGCTACGATTATCTCGGGAAGCTACCCGTGGGAGCAGAACATATCGATCCGCTATCTCCTTATTTAAGCCAATAAGAAAAAAACCGCACGCTTCGACCTACGCTAACGAGAGTCAACTTGGTCGTCTGGTGTGTGTTGCTTGTGCGTAATACACGGTAGTTACGATAATGTAATGTAACGTACTTCCAGCATAATACTCTCACACTTTTATAAACATCGTAATAACTTGTTATAAAGTACTGCTAACTACATATCATTGCATAGTCCGTAAATGTTAACTACACTGTAAACAAAAATCGTATAAAATTTAATGTACCGGACGGAAAGGTTTTTATGCAAAAACTGGTATGTTAAATTTAATGTACATTGGTGGTGAAAAATTTATTTGCTTTTTAATTGAAATTAAAGTAAATTATTGAACAGGGCAATAGGAATATGAAATGTATATTATCTTTTAAATGTACCAGCATTCATACAGTGTAAAATATTGTCAATACTACTATTACAATAACCACCTATTGAAAATGAAGTATTCGCAGTGTTTTTAATACACTGAACATTGATTTTTCATCACAATAGTACATGGAATTTGATATACCGGTTTTTACGTAAAAACTTTCAGTCCGGTACATTAAATTTCATACGGATTTTTTCTTACAGTCCATCTGTAAAAATAAATTGTAAATGTAATGTACTGGAACTTGAAATATGCTTACATTACTTACATTAAGGTACTTTTTTTGTAAAATAAAAATACCTGATATTAAAATTACAAATCATTTGCCTAAAATTCACAAAATTTTTTTTATGAAAAATACAAATTTTGCTGTAAAATTGCCCGTGTGTTTGAAATTTCAGAATCAGTGTATGTAAAAAAGCTTCCAGTACCGTTCATTAATTTTCGAACAATTTTTTTTTACAGTGTATCTATCTATGTAATGCGCTGGACAGCTTCGAGCACAGCAAACAAGTAGAAGCAAGTTGAAGCAAACTTATCGGTCACTGCGACTTTGACATTGAATCAAAGTTACTAAAAAAATGCCCTTTGGGAAATCATCGTTTCCCCCACGAGTGGCAACAGCCGCTTGACGCCAACCACGCGTCTACGCTGCGTACTCGTTTCGATATATTTTAACGCGCGCACATCGAGCAGCGCAGAGGTTTTGCCGGTGTAGCGCGACCGATCGTAAGCGCGATGTAAAGTCGATTATCGATCGAGTTATAATAATTTACCACAGTAGGGCAGAGCGTGTGCTTAATAAAACATTTATACTCTTCGGCTTCCATTTTTCTTTACGTCAGGAATATGCGTGACTCATTGAAACTAGCAACACGATTGTCTTTGCATTATTACAATGGCATCGTGACTCGGCATCTTGTTTAATCGTGGTAGTACAGCTGAATGAGATAATGCGAATATATTCCGTCGTAGATAAATTGCCTTATCCTTGAAGGACTTTCACAATTCCTTAATAATCACACGAAAGCATTGTGAGCGCCTAAAGGAAGGTCACTGACGAAAGAGGGCAAGGGGGGGGGGGGGGGGCTCGTGTAATTAGAAGGTGAATTTTTTAATCTCGTGGCTCATGCGCAGTTCTTTTTCGTGATGAATTTTTTTTAATGCCTTCGAATCGCGACTTTAATGGAGTGTAATATTCCATATAATAAAAACGCTGTACGCCGTTTACTGTACGTCGCACACTAATTTACATCAATGAAACTTAACATGTTCGCATTACATATTTGTCAATGTGTACACTGTACAAAAATGTCGCGTACAATTGTGAACAAAAATGAATGTTCAGTGTATTAAAAAAAATTGGGAATACTTTACTTTTAATAATTTACTGTAATTTCACTCCGATAGTACTTTAATTTTAATGGTTTACTTTAATTTCAATGAAGAAGTATAAATAATAAACTTTAATCACAATTGTGTATTAAATTTAATGCACCAGTTTTTGCATGAAAACTTCCAGTCCAGTACATTAAATAATAATTTTTTTTAATTATGTTTTTGTATGAACATATGTGCGTCCACTTGCTTTATAAGTCCGAGAATATTTCGACCGATGACTCGCGGTCTATTTATCGAAACGATAATATCGCTATTATGACGCACCCCACCTTAAATCTAGCCACGTTGATCGACAATATTTTTATCGAGTACGCAGAATTTCAGGAAGGACGTGTTATTTTAAGGAACAAACATTTATTCACGCGCACGCCAATCAATTCCATTGCTCAATGAAAATTGCGCAATTCCGAATGTAATTTTCCTAAAAATAGTAAATTTAATATGCCTCGAGCAGAGTCGTGATAATGAGTAAAAAAATATTGTCTATCTTTGCCAAAGATAATCATGCTATTTATAACAATCGTTGTATCAATGAGAAACTTATTGAGGCTTGCGTCTGCATGCTAATGTTGAACAAGGTCAATATTACGCAGGTTTGAATGAGTACGAGTGGAGAGGGCTTACCTCGAATCTCTTTTCTCGCCCATGACTCTCGGTTCGAAGTATTCTTATCGAGAAGGACCTTTCACCTGGAGCTGACGACGAACGGCGATTCGCCGGTTCTAATCACAGCCATTTAATCCGCGTTTGCAATATTAGATAACGATAACAACACAAAAAAACAGTTACGCTCGTCCACGCTTGCGACTCGAATCGCCAGAAAGCTCTGACCTACGACGCTTCGTTCTTGGCGGTATCGATCGTCCGACCGGAAGCGACATCTAGCGGCGTTTCGTCGCTACTAAATAACCCCTCCGTTGAATAATTTATACCGTCGATACCATCGAAAAATCGATAAAAAAGTAGACAGTTGGATAAACAGATTGTCACGTCGATAATTATAAACAATAAGAATGACAGGATGAATAAAAACTCATACATGTATTTTTTTGTTTTGTTGTTTTGTTGTTCATACTTTACTCATAGACTCTCGTGCTGGCCAGACCGAGACCCGGCAAACATTTGCGGTCCCTTCTTCAATTACACAATACACAAAAATAATGATATTTACAAATGTAGGATAATGTTAGGCACTCAATGAACAGAACGTAAAGGATTTTTTTTCTTTTTTTTTCACTCTGGGACTGGATATAATTTACATGATCAATCAATTTAAATTAAATATTGTAACGAAATAAGATATAACAAAAAAAAAAAAAATTCAAAGTCAACGAATTTGGTACAACACAGTACTTCCGAGAACTTAGAGATTAGCGTCGTTTTGTTTTGTCGGCACCTCGATTGCCGTGATTTTTTTCTTTCTTTATTCTTTTCGTTACAGCCCGATTAGACGTTGACGTGGAATGTTGAAAATCGGGTAACAAAGATATTTTTTTCCTTTCGATTTTCCATGTGGAATGTCCTCGCGCGAAGTTTCGAGCTTTTCCGTTGAGTCATTTAATCTTATAAGTACCTCACCGTTGTTCTTAACACTCTTCGAGAGCGTTACTCCTCGATTACTCACTGGCCTGTACCGTTATTTCGAACGATGGACGTAGGATGTAAGTTTATCGGTCATTTTTTTTTATTCCCGATCAAATACACAACATGTGCAGCACGATTCAATCGAAACTCGATACTTCGAGTCTCCTCTCTCTTTTCCCTGTTGAAAAGTGCACACTTGTTATCATCTATTCTCTCCGAGGTACAAAAGTATATACGAAATAAAAACGAATTGACATATATCTCACTGTTATTACACCTGATGGCATTGCAAAAACGGTGAAAGTAATTATTTAAAACATTTCAAATATGATACTGAACATCTATTCGGTATTTCGATCCCTTGTCCTATACGTCGTCGATACAATCGCGCTAGTTTCATTTTTTTTTTTTTTTTTTTTTTTTCATTTTCTTTTTAGACAGGAATCAAATTGGTACGAGTCGTTTCGATTATTTTTCATAGTAAAGGTCCACATTACTGAGAATAAAATAAGTTACATGGTGCTTCGCCTATTTCGGGGGGAAGGGGGGGGGGTAAAATTTTATGGTACAAATTACAATTATGTATATATACTTTGGGTGTAAGAGCCGTCAGTCAAAACTATAAAATACTAACTCTGTATAAATCATCGTCGTTCAGTAGGAAATCCGTATTTTGTTTTTTTTTTCATTTTTTTTCGACTTCATTCTTCTATACATTTCACTTTATACATACGTTCGTATTACTGTCTTACTGATATGATTCTTAATTACAATTCAATACGTATCTCAACGCCAACTATTTGTTTCGTGTGTAAACAAAATTCAGTGTGAGAAAATAGCATTACGCCCAACGTAAGCTAGTGGTATAAGATTTTTTCGTTTGCGTAAACAGAAAAATCGGTAACGTAAACTGTTCGTTACATTTTTTCTTTGTAAATGTAACGTGTATGCTTTGCTTTTAATTCTTCTTAGGTTCACTTATGCGGAAATCGCTAAGTACAATCGTTTTGCCACTGTTATCGATCGCCAACGGCCCTTAACCCGTGGATAATATCACAGATGAATGAGTTTCCGTGTTGTGCGTAGCGCCTCGCTATCTTAGGTTTCTAACGAGCGCGTTGATTCTTTCGATTTTTTCGCTCAACAGACGCTTCTCGGCGTCGAGTGACGTTCTGGTCGATAGCAACTCGTACCTCTTACGCTCCAGTTGTATCGCCTCGGATCGCAAATTGTTCGATTGCGCAGCTAACTTCGACATTTGGCCAGTGAGAACCTTTCGTTCCGACGATTTTTCTGAAAATAAAAGATGGAGAATTCATGAAATGGTAAACATTTAAGACACTAAAGAATCCGGAAACAAATGAGGATTTCACATTTGTAGGTAGAATGAGAGAAGGATCTCGGAAAAACTACCAAGGTATATGGTAAATTTCTACCAGGCAACATGGTACACCAGCGCCGCCACTCCTGATATGTGATATTCTCACAGGGTCCGTAGCAATTTTGACCTAACCCATACGGTAATTTTTTCTAGAATGGTAGATAACCAACTTGGTAGATAAAACTAAGAATTTTGAGGATTAAGACTGAGAATTCCATGGATAAAAACAAAACATTTCGTCGATCAAATTTTTATATGTATGTATACATACATAAAAAAATTGGTCGACGTAATATGCCGGCATAATCGACAAGGCTAAAGCATTCGGTCCGCGATCGCGACACCACCAATTACTATATTTTCTAGTAAGAAAAACTTACATTCTAGCAAAAATTACGGGATATTCGGGAAATATCTGCGATAGCGAAAGTTACCATATTTTCGAACAGAATATGTTAAGTTTAATACGAATGTTTTCCAGGATGTCGCTATAGTTCTCATATTCTTGAAAGTTCTGTCGGTTTTTATCAGATTTATGGTAATTTCTATCAGATCCTTCTCTCAGTGTACACTCTGCATGATTTTTTTTTATCATAAATCAGGAGTTTCTTACCTTTGGAATATTCCGAATACGCAATCATGATATCCTCAATCCCACCCCACCGAGGTGTCTCGATTTTCTCGCTGTTTCCATCGTCGCCGTTTTCCCTGATATCGAGGAGCTTGCCCTGTTGTCTCAGGCCATTCTCTCCAGGCATCGGTAGGGCGGGATAATAAGCATTCATGTAATTTGATAACAGAGGCGGAAGCGGTGGTGGCCTTTCCGAATTGTGTTTGATTTTCACTCTATCCAAGAGTCTCATTTTTTGCGACGGTCTCGGCGACCATGGCGGATTTTTCGAATAAGCTTTAGCGATCTTCTCGCAATAAGCCGTCACCGTGTTTGTACTTTTCCTCTTCTTCCGATCTTTCAGTATGTACTGCCACGTTTCTTCCGCTTCTGCAATTTCATCAAAGTTCGATGTACACTCGAGGAAAAGAAAAAAAATGACTATTTAACATCGGCGCGAAATCGTTCGAAGAATTACCGTCTCTTTTGTTCGGTGGCATTACGTCGAGGCCTATCGTCTTGAGAAAGCCAACCTTTGGTGTAAAATCCGAGGCGTGGAGTAAAACGTCCGGATGCTCGCGAGGAATCGGTAGAATGGATTCGACTGTATCGTCGGAGTCGACGGGTGGTTCCGGCGGATCTGGATTCAATTTGTATCTCTTTTCCACTTTGTACAACTCGAGTTCTGTAATATATAAATAAATTAAGTTAATCGAGCGAACGAATAATATTCTACAAACGACTTTTCTTCCGTTTCGAAAATTGAGAACCCTATAAAGTTAAAGTAAAAAAAAAAAACAAAATGTCCATAAAAAAATGTTGTTCTCTCACCGTTTTTCGTGCTGAGAGTCGTGAGTCCGAACATGGCGAGAAAGGCAAGTTTCTTCTCCGAATATCGAGGTTTCGCCGGAGGACCTTTGGTTATCCACATATCAACATCCTTGCCGTCGTCCTCGCCCTCGGAGTCGGAGCTGCACGCTCCGCCGGAGTTTCTTTCCCTCTTGCGTTTTCTTCTCTTCTCAGCCAGATCCAATGTCGATGTGAGCTCCTTCGGTGTGTCGGGAATTGCGAATGATCTATCGTTGCTACCGTGCTCGTGTTTTCCTCTTCCGTACTCCGGTACGTTCAGCACAGCTGGCTCGCACTTTACGGATATCTCAGTCAAATTATTGCACTTGTCGGTGTAGCAAAATGCCGTCTTCATGTCGTTGTTCGCCGAGAAGTTCAAAAGCTTCTCTTGATACTTCGGTATCTGCAGTAAAACGTTCGATACGTTCTGACACGTGCGCAAAACCTCCTCGGACTTTATGCTCTGCATAAGCTGCGCTGTGTCAATGGATTTGGTTCCTAAATCGTTAATACCGAACTTAAACGACGGCTGAAACTGTAATGTGGACGCTATACTATTTCTCTCGATCTGCGACTTCGTCTCGATCTCAATTTTGCAATCCCTCTCGTTCGCGTTCGACACATGCGGCTTCGGTGTTTGACCCCTCGTCACTTCTTGAGCCATTTGTGGCAGTGCGTTTTTCTCCGTTGTCGTGTTCGGCGTCGATCGATTATTATTATTATTCGTTGGTTGCTGTCTAGCAAGCATCTCGATTCTCGCTTTTTCGTTGTTGACGCTTATCTTGTTGTTCTCACGCACAACGTCCATTATACTCTTGTAATTC